>CM022083.1:0-2400000 GCA_011114355.1 Carex littledalei | reverse complement strand
CTTCACCAATCTTGATGTCGGTTTTCCGGTCCGAAAATACAATGTTTTTACAAGAAAATATTGCATTACAATTTAATTCTTGTATTAATTTATTTACAGAAATTAAATTTATGGGAAATATTTTCAAATATAAAACATTTTTAATTTGTTTACTGCATAAATTAATTTCTTCTATGTCATTTATTTTTGCCCTCATACCGTTTGCAACCATGACATAGTTATTACCATTGGTCAGGTTGAGGTTTGACAGTAGTTGTTTGTTACCAAACATGTGGTTTGTTGCACAACTATCTATAATAATTTGATTAAATTTTTTTTGAGTTAGAGACAATACCACATGCACTGGAAGTGTTTTGGTTGCTTATCAACGCAGAAAGCTGTTGTAGAACTTGTTGCACTTGATCTCCAGCCCTTGACTCACCAATGCCAATTACAGTGTCTGACCCGTTCCAGGGTGACCTGCCAGCGACATTTCTCTCTGACCCACCCCAGATGACCCGCCAGCGCCAGAAATGGAGAGTCCATTGGCGGTTTGGTTATTGGGTCCGAAATAGGAGCTATTGGGTCCGAAATTCTCCTTGATGGGTCTGAAATTCTGGTAATTGGATCCATTAGCCAAAAAAGGAGGTTTGGCTTGTGTTATTGGGTCCGAACCCACTAGCCCATTAAGCCCTTTCTCTTCACCAGAAGCAACATAACTTCTGTTTTTTTCACCATTTTTCTCCCAATTTCGATTCTGGTCATTGCTTTTGAATTTTTTTGGTTTGAGATGGGGATAAAGATGCCAACACCTATCCTGAGTGTGACCATCTTTTTTACAGTGGTTACATTTCACATTTTTCAATTGATTTGGGTGATTTTGAAAGCTAGGGTTTTGATTAAAATTGGGATTTTTTACGGCTAAGCCATGGGTCTCGTGTCCCTCATGGCTTACAATCTGTTGACCATTCATGGCAAGTCTTCTACTTTCATCTTGTTGGATTAAACTTTTAATTTGAGAATAAGAGGAAAGAGGTACCGTGGTCATGATTTGAGATCTTACGGCTTCATAGCTCTGGTTTAGACCCACAAGGTACTGAAACATATCATCCTCTTCATCTTGTCTTGGGAGTGTGGCCAGTTCTGTTGTTATTGGCCGATATGATCGAAGCTCATTTCATTTTTTCTCAAGAGCACTAAGGTACTCCGTATGGCTTCTCGACCCTTGTTTTTCTTATGGAATTTCCTGCATGAGTTAATAAATATGTGAGAAATTATTTTGCTAACCATAGATAGATTTTACCATTTCCCATAAATTATGTGTTGTTTCGGCCATCATAAAGAGGTCGAATACAGCTGGCTCCCTGGAGTTTAGTAGTAAGGTGATGATTCTGTCGTTTGTTGTTCTCCATTATTTTGTCGCCGTTGTTTCTTCGGGAGTTAGCTTGTTTGGATATTTGATTTCTGATTTATTTTCACCAGTGATGTATTCCAACATCTCTCGACCACTCAGGGCCCTTGATGCTACCCTTGCCAATGACACGTAATTTTTGCCATTGAGCAATGTATTTGTTAACTTGGAGAAGTTTGTTGCTTCTTCTTGAGCCATTTTTCTTTTGCTGAAATTTGTTGCGGTGTTTTCTATTTTTCGGTCACAGAGTCTTGTGCTCTGATACCATATTATTTTTGTAAAAGGGAAGAGATGTAAGAAAACAACTTATTATTGCAATCTTATTTCAGCTTTACATGTATTTATATTTATAGAAGAAAAATAAAAACTAGCCGTTGTACTATTAACTACTAACCACCAACCACTAACCACTAACTCCTAGCTATTAATTACATGACACTATTTCCTACAACTAGCCGTTATTTTTAATAAATATCGTAATCGAATATACCTATTGAAAGAAACATTTGAAGAATTAAGCACACCACTTTTATCAACAGGACTGGTAGAATTATGCTTATGGGATTAAGTAGTAATACCCTAATATTTTTAATGTGAACAAAATGTAGTACCCTAATCGTTTTTTGGGGTAAGGGCCCATGATCTGCAGTGTGCGTTCCCACTGATGCGAATTTTCTTGGATAACAACAAAGTCTGAGGGCCGGCTCGAAGAACGCAACATGTCCTACGAGTTCAACTCTGCTATCAATGTTGCAAAATTATATAATAATTATATAGCATGTGAACCTCTCTGTCCGATTCAAATTAATCACATCAGATTCACTTTGTTATTTAATAAAAAGTTTCAAAATCGAGGTAAATTCAAAGTTATGGCTTCATTTGCAAGTATGGTAGTACTTGCATAATAATATATATATGCCATGATACGTGAAAGGACATTGTATCTAGAAGTATCTTTCATGTCACATGAATGTACAATTTTCTAAATTTTTTAAATCGAGTACACAATTAATTGAACCTTAATGAGAATGTCAATGACCCCTTTCACAAGACAAGTCATGTGAAAGGGATAAAATTAATCTCACATCTAACAACTTTGTTTATTCATTAGGGCCAAAAATATTCATTTATTAATCATTGTTGAGTAATTTGCACCAACCTATTTTACTATAATGATGGTTTCGACATCTCCAACGGAAGCCTCACGAAGCACCGGTGCGTACTGGAATTATAAGGCATATCGAAAACACAAGGAAAGGCAGAGGTCAGCCATGACTGACATGGGACGAAGCAGTAAAAATGGACTCGAAGGAGTGGAATATATCCAAGGAATTGGCTTCGGAGTTAGCGATCCATGTACTAGAACTATGACCTAGGAAATATTGGTTACGGATTGTTTAGGGGTAGTATTATAGGCCTTAGGTCATAGGACTAGTAACTTAGGGTCAAGGACATAAGCTTAACACTTTGACCCCTATGATCTATAGTTTAGGTAGAATATAGTTAATATTAGTATTAGTATTATTACTATTATTATTGATGTCATTATTACTAATAGTACTACTACCATTGTTGTTGTTGTTGTTATTATTATTATTATTATTATTATTATTATTATTATTATTATTATTTTTATTACTATTTTATTACTACTTATTTTGATTTTATGATTGTGATTGGGTTTCATTTCTATTCTACCCCAACTTGTTTGGGACTAAAAGCTTGGTTATTTTTGTTGTCTTTTTTTTTTATTGTAATGATCTAGCATGATGTATTACTGTGGTTTCATGTTTTCCACTGAATTTTGTTCGTTAAGACTATATTGCAAACTTTTTTGTTTCTTACAGTCTTCAAAATAATGCATAAATAATAAAACATTTTGACTTTCCAATTTGGCATTACATTACATATATATTCTTTCACTCCCATAAGTCACGCATTTTCTTTTGAGCATTTTCTTAGAGTTTGATTTCGAATTTATACCTTTCACATAAAAATTATTGCTTGAAGACTAAGTAATTGGCGTAATTATCTCAATTATAGAAATTGATAACACATATTTGACATCCATCTTTTCATTTTGATCTTTAATCTTCAAATAAACTAATGGCTCATACAAATTAAGATCTGCTCTGCCGATACAACTATTTTGGTTTATATTTACAAGAACTTAAATTTTATCAGCGAAGTATATCTCCCTCTTGACATCTCTAAAAGGCAAGATTTCACTTTAAAAATAGTCATAACTCAATAAGACATGTGGATTGTAAGTGGGTGCCTACCTTGCGGGTGAGGATCTACTGAATTGTTTATTAAATACACACAACTTGGTAGCCACTGTTAAGCCTTCACTACTACAGAAAAAGAGATTGCAAACGGACATTACCGGAAGAGCTACACGGATTTCCTGCCGTGTATGAGTTGAGGGTGTATAAAAGGTACCCTCTATTGACACGGATATTTACCCGTGTATATCTAACGCTTTCTACACGGATTACCAAATAAACAGCCGTGAACATACACCTGCCTGTGGCGCTCTCCATATAACCGAGCAAAACAGATATTACGTAAACGACCGTGTACGACTACTCTTTATTCACGGACATTGCAACTAAAAGACCGTGTCGGTACCTTTACCTACACGGACATTTAGTTTCATATCCATGTCCCTCTCTTAACAAATCAATAAAAAATTAAATAATCCTTGTATCTCCGAAATCGTTCGACACGGACTTTCGTCAAAACAACCGTGTCGAACAACTCTATCTACACGGACGTTTAATTTCATATCCGTGACCTGTCATAACTATCGTACACGGACAAATGTAAAATAATCCGTGAAGCTCACCGAAAACAATCTACACGGATTTTTGTTAAATAACCGTGTCAAATTGCTTTTTTCTACACGGACTTTTAACTTCATATCCGTGAAGCTTTCTTAACTATCATACACGGGCTGTATAAAAGAATATCTGTACTCATTCTACACGGTCGTTTGTGTAACAACAGTGTGGAGTTACTGTGTTCTACACGGACGTTTAGTTTCATATCCGTGAGGTTCTCTTAACTAACATACACGGACTATATAAAAGCATCCGTGTAGCTCTCTGTACACATACACGGGCTTTTGTTTAACGTCCGTGTAGCGTTTGCTTTTGACACGGACTTATAATTCACATCCGTGTAGGATCGTAACTATCATACACGGACAAATATAAAATAATCTATGCTCACTCAACTCGTTCTACACGGGCTTTCGTTTAATATCCGTGTAGAATTGTCCCATTTTTTTTCTTGATTTTTTTCATTTCTGGGCTAGCCTCCAGTTTAATTTGCCAGTCAGTTTTCCTACAAAATTCATATACCATTCTGTTTTGCTAGCCAGTTTTCCAGATAATTTGACATTAAATTATGCTTGCTAAATTCATATATACACTAAATTGTTATACAAATCCATGTTCAGCATTACAATATTCAGATAGAAACCATCTTGCCCAGCTACATCTTATATAGTCGATCTGCTCATTGCTGTACTCAGTTAGCTTTGATGGTTGCTACAATTATAATTTGGTATTAGTTAGTAACAATAAAAGGTAGATGCAAGACAGTCGCAAATATCAATTGCTAATTTAATGAAATGAGAATTATAAGTAAGCATAATATGAAAATATCAATTGCTATTATATAGGCACAATTAATATGAATTACATACCACATCTGGAAAATGGAGAGGAGAGGAGCGGTGTCTATATAATAGCAATTGATATGGAGATGGAGAGGAGCGGCGACTTCAATGAGTAGAGGTGTGAGTGGTGATGAAGGTCGGCGGCAAGGATGGAGCTCGGTTTTGGGCACCAATGGAAGAGAGGGAAGGAGAAGGGATAGAGGGGAAGAGAGTAAAGAGAGAGGAAGAGAAAGGGGTTAGGGTTTAAAACGAAAATTGGTTAACGGTTAAGAGACGCGATTCGCGCGAGATTTCAAAACGTTTCTCTTAACGGGTTCGCATTTCCCGAATTGGCTTTTATTACGGACCGTATCAGCCAATACGGTCCGTATTAAGCATGTTAAGTTTAAACCCAATAACCGTCAAGTATTAACTCCTTTGAATACGGCCATATCAGCCAATACGGTCCGTATTCACCACTTAATTCCTGCTTCTTACTCTATTTTTCCTCGTATCCATTGGCAAGATCTGTACCAGCCAATACAGGTCGCACCAGAGAATATTTTCCATCTTCTGGGGTGTCGTTTTAATCGAGCCTTTCTTCCGGTATGCTTACCTGATCATAGGAAAAAGGTGGGTATGAGTTGTTTCTTTGTTTAAGTCCTAATTAAATCGGAAAATAAATAATTATGCGAGAAATATAAATGTGGCCTTGGGTTGCCTCCCAAGAAGCGCTTGTTTTAAGTCATTAGCTTGACTTTGTGTCTCATCAGTTTCTTCCAGGTACCCTCCCGTCAATGCAAGCGGGTTGCTTGTTGGGTGGTTTGTCTTCAGTGTCTTCTGCAGTTTCATTATCACTGCTCCTTTCGAAGAAATCGGTTGGTATTTGAGGTCCTGGGTCGAATGCTAGACTCACACCGAGTACTGCTTCAACCTCGTCCAGTCTTTGAGAAATTGCATCGAGTTCTTCGCGTAAGTTTCTGATTAGTGCTAGGGCTAAGAGAGAATAATTCCTATGGGTTGCGATATTAGGACTTTTGTTCAGATCATCGGTTTGTGTTGTCACGGAGGTTGGATGGACCTGACCGTTATCTTGTACAATAAACAGTCTTTCCACTTCTTCTTCGTACGCCATTTCTTCGATGTCTCCAAATTCATCCATTCGCAATTCATCATTGCCATCCTCATCCGTTGTTTCCAAATTGTAGACAAGACTTATGTCAGGAGGGACTTTAACCTCATTCATGCTGAAGATCATTTTGTTCTCGCCAACATTGAGTGAGATTTTTCCATTCCTAACATCGATCATTGCCCCACATGTGGCGAGGAGTGGCCTTCCAAGGATGATCGGAATATGATCATCTTCTTCCATATCAATTACCACAAAATCTGCTGGTATCCAAAATTTACCGACTTTGATTGGGATATCACGCAACATTCCCTCAGGATATCGAATTGATCGGTCAGCCAGTTGCAATGAGATCCGTGTTGGTGATAGGTCTCCACATTCCAATCTATCAAATACTACCTTAGGCATCAGACTCACACTTGCTCCCAGATCGCATAAAGCTCTCTTAAAATCGGTTGTGCCAATGGTGCATGGTATTGAGAAACTTCCCGGATCTTTCAACTTCGTCGGTAATTTGCTTTGCACGAGCGCACTGCATTCCAGATTGAGTGGAACTGTTGAGAGTTCTTGGAGTCTACTTCGATTTGAAAGAACCTCCTTCAGAAATTTAGCATACGAGGGTATGCTTGCAATTGCTTCAGTGAAGGGGATTGTGACATGTAATTGCTTGAGTGTCTCCTTGAATCTCGTGAGTTGCTGCTCTACCTTGTGCTTGGCAGGCCTTGGAGGGAATGGCAGAGGTGGCTTGTAGGGTGGTGGTGAAATGTATTCAGGTTCGGGTTGTCGCTCGTCTCCACCTACGGTGTCATTCTGCTCTTTAATAAGGTCTGTCTGTATTTCGAATACGGGCGGCTCCAGTGGTTGCAGCTCGTACTCTTTTGAATGCGATGGCTCTGCATGCATCTCATCGGAAGTTTGATCGGGCATGGGAGGTCCCTGATAAGCTGTACCGCTCCTTAGTGTTATGCTCTTGCAAGTCTCTTTTGGATTTTCTTCCACGTGCGATACTTGAGAGTTCTCTTGCCATCTTAGAGACATTGTCTTCTAAGTCTTTGTTGCGGTTTGTTAAGGATTCAATCTTTTGTGCGATTTCGGCGTTAGCCTTCTCTTGCTTCTCTAGGAATCTCTCCATCAATGATGTGATGTCTGGTTGCTGCGGTTGATTGTATTGCCTTGGTTGGTAATTCTGTTGAGGATTGTTGTATCTTGGCTGAAAATTGGATTGTGGTTGGTAGTTCTGTTGGGGCGCAGCAGGCCTTTGGTTGTTTGCGTATGAGAGATTTGGATGGTTTCGGTTGTTCGGATGGTATGTGTTGTAGGCGGGCTGAGGTCGAAAGCTGTTATCGATTGCGTTTGCTTGCTCCATTTCTTCCTCAGGTTCCGTCACACTCATACATTCGGTCATCTCATGCGCTCCTCCGCAATAGCCACATGCTGTTGCGGCATTGACTGCTGCTACCGTTCGCTGCTTGGTCTGCTTGTTAAGTGCCATTTGCAAAGCATCAATCTTTGCGCTCAGCATGGAGATATCATCTACTCGGTGCATGCCAGGTGTTGGCGCTGGCTTCTTTCGCTCAGGGATCCAGTAGTGTTGGTTGATTGCAATCTCTTCAATTAGGTTGTAAGCCTCGTCAGGTTCCTTGTTCATGATTGCTCCTCCTGCAGAAGCATCAATAGACAACCTATCGGTAGGGTTTAGACCATTATAAAAAGTTTGGACAATCAGCCATCTTTTAGACCATGATGTGGACAACACCTTAACATATCCTTATATCTATCCCATGCCTCACACAATGTTTCACCATCTCTTTGTTCAAAATTAGTAATTGCATTTCTAAACCTTGAAGTTTTGGATGGTGGAAAATATTTTGCAATAAACACATTAAACAATTGGTCCCAAGTTTGAATGGAATTGGCCGGTAAGGAAAACAACCATGCTCTTGCTTTATCTTTTAATGAAAATTGAAATAGCCTTAGCCTGATTGCTTCATCGGTAACTCCGTTGATCTTTATCGTCTCGCATATCCCTAGGAAAATTGACAAATGAAGATGTGGATCTTCATGTGGCAATCCTCCGAATTGCTGTTGCGAAACCATATTTATGAGAGCAGGTTTGATCTCAAAATTACGGTTTGCAACAGTTGGCGGGTTTATACTAGAATTAGGATCATTCGCGCGCGGTACGCAATAGTCCCTTAGAAGTCTGGGTCTTGCTGCATCGTGAACTCCGTTGTTAATCGGTGGGATATCCATGTTGATCGAATCTGGGTCTTCTTCGCCTTCAGAATTACTGGATGAAGAACTATGATTGGTTCTTATCGGTGATGTGGAAGTGAATTGTCCCCTCCTACTAGCAATCCTCTCGGATCTTCGTACGGATGATTCGGCCAGCGTGCAGTGTCCTAACAAAGAAAAGAAAATATGAAAATTAAACTAAAAACCGAAAATAAAAATAAAAATAAATAAAAACGAAATTGAAAATAAAAGAAAAATGAAAATAAAGAAAATAAAAAGAAATCTAGGCGTTTCTAATTAATTGGATTCGATAATCAAAGCAAGGGCGTCTTTCGAGGCCTTGCACAATGAACCGTTATTCCCCGGCAACGGCGCCAAAAAGCTTGATCACTCAAAAGAGAGCAATGTTTCTTTTAATATTTATAAACTCGGAAATGCTATCGGTTCGGACTGCAAGCGCACAATCCTTATCGAGTAGTATATACGAGGTCGATCCACAGGGAATATTGGTTCAGTGCTTCGAGCGATCGAATCACAACCTTTCGAAAGACTAGACGAAATCTGAAATTTGAGAGATGTTTGTTGATCAATGTAAATTAGGAAACAATTAAAAGTAATTAAAATAAAGATAGAGATGAGAATTCCTAGGGTTTCGGCACACCATTGTCACTCAATCCGCCTTGCGTCTAATTTCCTGTTGTTGTTTTATGAAAGATAACCACATAGGTCACTGCGATTTATGTTACGCCAAATGACAGATCTTTCATCGAGACTCTACAGAGGACAATGCGATTTTCCTTACGCAAATGTCTGGTCTCTAAATACCCCAAATTACTACATAGATCACTGCGAGTTTCCTTACGCAAATGATAGAATTTGGTACGCGTTTTGTTGGTCTGGTTTATGGTTTCCCCGCTAAGGTTTTCTTCACATAAACCTAATAGATCTCAACGAGGCTAACTCATCCAAATAGTTTCTCTTGCCATTAAAGCGCTGTCACTACCCTAATGAACTCAAACTAGATCATTGAAATTAGATGAAGAGATAATAAATCACAAAAGCATTTAGATACAACAACAAGAAACCATAATCAACAGAAATATATATCAAAACATCAAGAGTAACAAGGTTTACTGCCTAGCCCTAAGAAAAGGAACTTAGCCGCGGAACGGCATGGTTACAATCACTCTTCTCTTCTCTCTTTAATCAAATCTAACCCTAATTACAAAGATGCCTATTCCTTCTGTCCAGGGGCCTTATATAGGAGTGTAGGGACGTGTAGAGGTTGAGTAGGGGCTAAGAAATCAATCTGGAAACAGCTGTCGGCAGTTATTTCTCAAGAGGCGCCTTCGGTTACGGACCGTATCAAGGTGATACGGTCCGTAATGAGACCTTGGCAGTTATGGTTGTAACTTCCAGCGCTATCTTCTGGGTCTGTGCTATGCCTGGTCCGTATTAGGCAATACGGGCCGTAACCAAGACTTAGTTAAAAGCGTCGCTGATCCGATTGACCTGATTTTAGCTCCATTTGATGTAAGATTGTCCCAAAACCTGTTTTCTGCAATAAAACATAAAGAAGGGTGACAGTAGCCTTTTTCTCTAATTAATTAAACATAAGTGTGAGAAAATATGTAAAACCTAAGCCAAAACCCTACGTAAATCATCGTTATTTTGACTCTGATCAGCTGCTTCCCCTGGGGCCCGCTTGTCATGTAAATGAGTCCTTCATGCACTAATCTCAAAGTTCAAAGCCTGCAGTCCAGATGTCAAACACAGATATCGGAGGCCCATTACGCATCTCGAAGCCCAAAATGTGCACCTCAATGCCGAATACCAATCCTGAAGGCCCAACACGAATCTCAGGGTTCAAATATTAAATAAAATCATAAAATTAAATCCCTGTTTACAAAAAAGCCCTTCTGACTTTTGATCATTACAGAACAGTCTCTGTATATTTACAACAAGGTCCCTGACAGCTCAAAACTCTCTCAAACAAGCCCTTAAAGGCCCAATTTTCATTTAAACCCTGCCTAAAGCCCATATTATAATTCTATATCCTCTCAGCTTTGTAAATAGGCCCTTACAAAAATATAAATATTTACAAATAGGTCCCTTTCAACCTTTTTAATCATAACTTTCTCATCCCAAGTCCGAATTGACTCAAATCAGTTCCAAATGAACCCAAATCAAATTCCTCACACTTCTAAATCAAAATTAAATATATTCAAGCATTAACCAAATCATGAAATGACCAAAATACCCTTTTCTTCAAAAATTAAATGATTTCTTCTTGATAAAAGGTAAATAATCAACAAAATACTAATAAACATGTTGTGAATTAAGTATATATACAAGTGATGTACATACCCTTCTCAAATATCCAAACTCCCCTTTTAAGAAGCACTAAGCATCATTCTTAATACGAATCATACACACACACGTGTCCAAACTAAGAAAACAAGGCAAAACCAAGGTCAATACATGAGTTCCCCTTTTTAGCCCCTTTATTCAATTCACTCAAATAGGCACAAATCCCGGAATGAACGAGGTGTTCAGTATGGCTTGGAAGGACCATCTGATGTAATTAACAGCGGGGGCTTGTGCCCGCTGGGAGTTAAACGTCCCCACAATCATTAAACTCTCTCGATGGACTGAATATGATCGGCAATAGAGAGAATGGGAGGCAGACACATCGGCAGCGAGAGCCAAGTCTTCAGGGGCGGCACCATCTGATGCCCCTTCAGCCGAGCTTGATCAATTCATCCAAATGGAAATTGGATGGACTCTAACCTCAACGAGCTTACCTTAACAACGGGAGAGACCACCCAACAAATGGAACACAACAACTCAACTATCCAGCAAGAGGTTAGTGAAATAAGAAACAACATGGAGGAGGTCCGGAGGAGTTAGACGAGAGTAGGCGCGAGATCCAGCAGACGCGCTACATGGCACAGCATTATTATCAGTATGCTCTCGACTCCGGATTCGAGTACCAGCCGCCACCATACGGACTCTTGACCCGTCATTCTATGAGGAGATCCAGCACCCACCACAACCTCCACCACTTCAGGATTGAGGTGCAGTGAGTTGTATCTTTCCCTGGTCTTTTTACTTTATTACTTCCTTTATTTTTATCTCTCGTGCATTGGGGACAATGCTCAATTTTATTCGGGGGGTAGGAAAGTAAATTGACCATGTATCTTTAAAAATTTTCGCATTTTAAATTCTTAGGTGCTAGTAGTTTTACTCAATTTTTGACTAGGGTTGGAGGCTTTACCAAAAATCCTAGAATGATTAAATTGAGCTTTTTAGCTAGCTTGCAATTTCATTTTTCATTAGGAGTAGTTTAATCAAATAGGAATTGTTTTAAAACTTTAATTAGGCTAAGGTTTAGACAATTGGCCATGATACCAAAAATTCAGAATTTTTAATTATTAATGATTTCAAAGTGAACAATCAATTGCTAACCATGAGAGTTGATCAAAAATCGCAAACCCTAGAATTTTTATTTTTGAGTAATTTATTTTTGCAAAGTCTTTTAAATTTGATAGTGTTTTAGAATACCCATTTATTATAGATAGACCCCTAGCGAAACTATGCAATAATTTCTTGTATGAATGAATACTTGAAATTGTGTGTAATCATGGTGCTTGTGACACAAAAATATTTTCTTTTATTTTTCATAAAAATAGAAAAACACAAAACAAAACAAAAAAAAAAATCAGAAATGAGAAAAACCCAAAAAAAAAAAAAATAGAAAAATATAGAAAAAGAAAAAAATAGAATAAAAGATGGAGGATAAAAAGAGTACGGGTGCCTACGCAAGACTGGTTACCAATAGGCTCGAGAAAACCTCCCAAATTTTAAATTTTTTGAAAATAGTCACAAGTACCAACACACTTATTTGTCATACTTTGCTCCAATCAATTAGGAAGGAAAATCAAAATTTATATCATTAGAATTCCTATTGATTGGAAGGGATCCATTTATAATCGAAGGGGAAATTCATACTCTCAATTTTAAGGATATTTGTGAATTAGATTGTTCGATAATAAATTTTCTAGGGTAAGCACAATGAGGTCAATCATGGGGTGAATAAATTGTTCAAGGGAGAGATCATGAATATTTAGAATTCTAAATTTTTATTGTCATGTCAATTGTACTAAACCAAAGTTCTAATTAAATTTTAAACAAGTCCTTGAGATTGTATGGTTTAACCTAGACCGGATCTTTGACCAGCTGGGATGTCGTTGCTTGAGGACAAGCAACAATTCAAGTTGGGAGGCGTGATCAGAGTCAAAATAACGATGATTTACGTAGGATTTTGGCTTAGGTTTTACATATTTTCTCACATTTATGTTTAATTAATTAGAGAAAAAGGCTACTGTCACCCTTCTTTATGTTTTATTGCAGAAAACAGGTTTTGGGACTATTTTACATCAAATGGAGCTAGAATCAGGTCAATCGGATCAGTGACGCTTATCGACTAATTCTTGGTTACGGCCCGTATTGACTGATACGGACCAGGCATAGCACAGACCAGAAGATAGCGCTAGAAGCAGTTAAGTCCTAACCGTCAAGGTCTCAATATGGACCGTCTCACCTTGATACGGTCCGTAACCGAAGGCGCCTCTTGGGAAATAACTGCCGACAGCTATTTCCAGATTGATTTCTTAGCCTCCAATCAACCTCCAGACGTCCCTCCACTCCTATATAAAGCCCCTGGGCAGAAGAATACTTCATCTTTGTAATTAGGGTTAGATTTGATTAAAGAGAGAAGAGAGGAGTGCTTGTAACTATGCCGTTCCGCGGCTAAGTTCCTTTTCTTAGGGCTAGGCAGTAAACCTTGTTACTCTTGATGTTTTGATTAATATATTTCTGTTGATTATGGTTTCTTGTTGTTGTATCAAAATGCTTTTGTGATTTATTATCTCTTCATCTAATTTCAATGATCTAGTTTGAGTTCATTAGGGTAGTGACAGTACTTTAATGGCAAGAGAAACTATTTGTATGAATTAGCCTCGTTGAGATTTATTAGGTTTATGTGAAGAAAACCTTAGCGGGGAAACCATAAACCAGACCAACAAAACGCGTACCAAATTCTATCACTTGCGTAAGGAAACTCGCAGTGATCTGTGTAGTAATTTGGGGTGTTTAGAGACCAGACATATGCGTAAGGAAAATCGCAGTGTCCTCTGTAGAGTCTCGATGAAAGATCTGTCATTCTTGCGTAACATAAATCGCAGTGACCTTTGTGGTTATCTTTCATAAAACAACAACAGGAAATCAGACGCAACAGGAATATATTGTCAAGGCGGATTGAGTGGCAATGGTGTGCCGAAACCCTAGGAATTCTCATCTCTATCTTTATTTTTAATTACTTTTAATTGTTTCCTAATTTACATTTATCAACAAACATCTCTCAAATTTCAGATTTCATCTAGCCTTTCGAAAGGTTGTGATTCGATCGCTCGAAGCACTGAACCAATATTCCCTGTGGATCGACCTCGTATATACTACTCGATAAGGATTATGCGCTTGTAGTCCGAACCGATAGCAATTCCGAGTTTATAAATATTAAAAGAAACATTGCTCTCTTTTGAGTGATCAGCCATGTCCTCAACCCGAGTCATATATGTCAGGGCCACGGCCCCCCTCAAACCCTCTCGAAGTCCCTGCCGAAGTCCCTGCCGAAGTTCCCGCAGTCCCTCCCGGCTTCGAAATGCCTCCTCCCTACGTGAAGAGGACATGGCCATGGCCCCCCTCAAGTGTGCCACGGCGAAGCCCAAGGGGGCACCCACCAGCAAAGCCCTACATAAGTAGGGGCAATCCAGCCAGACCATACTTCCCTTGGATTAGAAGGCCAAGGCAGCCACCACCATCTAACTAGTTTAATTAAGTTATTTTTTTTTTATTTTCTTTGTAGTTATTTTGTAGTTTTTCTTTAAATTTGTGGTACATGTATGAGGATCATTTCTTTTGGTACGATGTATGGAAATCTTTTTTTATGTAATATATTTTGTTCTTTAATCAACAATTTTATTTCTACACAGTTTCTTTTTTGTTAAATACTTCATGCTATCTAAATAAATATTTTTATAGATATGAATTAGCAGCACAAAACAACAACAAATAACAATATATAAACACTACAAAGGTTATTACTTAAAAACCTTTAATATTTAAAACTTTGATTCTCAGTAAAATACTTAATGCTGTCTAAATAATCTGATTTGAAAATATAAATTAACACTTACCTGATATGAAGAGTAAATAATTTATGGGGACTTTACAAAATAATTACAAAAGCTAGCTTTAACATAGAATAATTTCCGGGAATTGCAAATTAAAAACATTTTTCCACGGGTGTTTAATTCCTCGTCCGTGTACGAATACTGTTCTATATGGACATTTAATTAAAAGTCCGTGTAGCTCGCATAGCATTTCTACACGGATGTTCAATTAAAGAGAACGGAGTAGGTCCGATGCCCATCGGACCTACTTTCATGTTCAACGATGATGACCGTCCGATCTAATTTAAGATATGTGCGCACGGAAACTGAAACAGATACGAACGAATATTAAACTATTCCGCACGACTTTTAAAGCAAATAGACTGTGATTAAACCCATCGTAAGCAAATACGAACGAATCAGATAAACTTTTTTTCAACGATGATGACCTACTTTTAATATGTTATATATGAGAGCAGCTTGGGTCCGATGCCCATTGGACCCAAAGTGAGTTCGATGGGCTCTATGACCGTCCGATCTATCTCAAGATCCATGCGCACGTAAATTAAAGAAGGTGCGAAAGTTCTGGCATGAATCAATCGTTATGTACGTATTTTTTAGGGGAGCAGCTTGGGTCCGATGCCCATCGGACTAAAAGTGGGTTCACGCCAGAACTTTCGCGCCCAGCAGCTTGGGTCCGATGCCCATCTGCTTTAAGATTGATTCCCGCCATAACTTTCATGCCTTCTTTAATTTATGTGCGCACAGATCTTGAGATAGATCGGACGGTCATAGAGCCCATCGAACTCACTTTGGGTCCAATGGGCATCGGACCCAAGCTGCTCTCGTACATAATATATTAAAAGTAGGTCATCATCGTTGAAAAAAAGTTTATCTGATTCGTTCGTATTTGCTTACGATGGGTTTAATCACCGTCTATTTTCTTTAAAAGTCATGCGGAATAGTTTAATATTCATTCGTATCTGTTTCAGTTTCCGTGCGCACATATCTTAAATTAGATCGGACGGTCATCATCGTTGAACATGAAAGTAGGTCTGATGGGCATCGGACCCAATCTCCTCCCGGTTTTTTAGAGTGATTTTTGTGATAATACAAGTTAAAATTCAAAGATCTCAGATAATACAGCTTGATGGATGGGTAAATAAAGATAAAATTCCATCAAAATTTGCTGCACTTGATTAAAGGTTGTAATCTTTGATTTGAACGGTCCTGATCAATCAACGGACTAACTATTTTTGTGCGTCTTCACAATCTCACAAGGCAATAGTTTATGTTTCATGAAACATAAACTCTTGCCTTGTGAGATTGTGAAGACGCACAAAAATAGTTAGTCCGTTGATTGATCAGGACCGTTCAAATCAAAGAGCATTGCATTTATTGTTTACCATGAAAGTTTGATCAAAAATTATTTTTATTTACCCATCTATCTAGTTCATTGAAGATTGAAGTATCGTATGGCCACAAACACTTCGTGCTGGATCAAACCTCATACATAATAAATTTTCCAAACTTTTATGTTGGTTACATTCAATGTTCTCCCTTGATCATTTTAAAACAGATATGGAATGATTTCACTGCAGATCGACCGTTGATTTTCCGCTTGAAAATGAACGGTCCAAAAATATTTTTACAATTTGAAGGGACTTACAATGATGAAAGTTTATAAAAATAATATGTATAAGTATTATTTGGCCATATAAGATGTAAAAAAAATAAAAATATATTTTTTGAATTATTTTCGTATGTACTGTTGTACATGTATTAGGTGATTAGTAAATATCAAGCTTTGTTGACTGTCCGATAAAGGAAGAACGGTCCTGATGTCTTCATTTAAGAGGTGGTGGGTAGATTTTCCACATTCTCTGAGGTAACATAATATTTCTGTTTAGATCTGGTTCTAGATGATGCACAAAAACCTTTAATATTTGTGCATAATAATGATTAGACGGTCGGATATAAACACAGATATTATGTTACCTTTGAGTTTATGAAAGCCCCTTCTATCCCTCCTCTCTGTGGATAAATTTTTTTCACTTCCCTCCTTTAGCTCCCTGTCCCCATCCCAAAAATTCAAAACAAATTATACGAAAATTTTCGCCTAGGTTGGCTTTTCCCCGCCTCACTTTCCCTCCCCTTTTACGGTGAAATTTCACCAAATTTAAGCTTAGGGTTGGCTCTCCCCGCTCAACTGGGTTTAGGGTTATTGTGTCTCTCACGATCTGCCTCTCACGGCGGCCAGTTTACCTCTTCGACCACTCCCCACCTCCTAGGCCCGCCCCTTTTCCCGTCTCTCTCAGGTGGTTTGGGCCATGTGGCAGTCAAATTTGGGAAGGCATTTGGAATGAAGGTGACGGTTATCAGTTCCAGCAAGGAAAGAATAAAAGTATTTTTTTTATTTTCTTTGTAGTTATTTTGTAGTTTTTCTTTAAATTTGTGGTACATGTATGAGGATCCTTTCTTTTGGTACGATGTATGGGAATCCTTTTTTATGTAATGTATTTTGTTCTTTAATCAACAATTTTTTTTCTTCACAGTTTCTTTTTTGTTAAATACTTCATGCTATCTAAATAAATACTTTTATAGATATGAATTAGCAGCACAAAACATGTAAAATCTTTTATTCCGGGAATTGCAAATTAAGAACCTGTTTACACGGATGTTTAATTAAACGTCCGTGTAAGAATACCTTTCTACACGGACGTTTAATTAAAGGTCCGTGTAGCTCGCATAGCATTTCTACACGGATGTTCAATTAAAGAGAACGGAGTAGGTCCGCTGCCCATCGGACCTACTTTTATGTTCAAGACCGTTCGATCTAATTTAAGATATGCGCGCACGGGAACTGAAACAGATACGATCGAATTTTAAACTATTCCGCACGACTTTTAAAGCAAATAGACGGTGATTAAACCCATCGTAAGCAGAGTAGGTCCGATGCCCATCGGACCTACTCTCAAGTCTTAATTTGTAACTGGAAATTAAATAATATAGAGTTCAAGAGCACAAAAAATAAAAATACTTCATATATTAACTTCAACATAGGGATAGTTACTGGATACATCATCACTTAATACCAAAAAAAAACATAAAATATATAACAAACATAAGTATCTATCCCTAATTAAAAAACTATTCTTTCTCACTAGTTGCCTCCCCTTTTTCTCGTTTCAGGGAAGTATCTTGCTCGCTTGCCTCCTTTCTTGTTTACATTTTCCCATACTCTCTTGCTTCTTCTCAACCTTAACCAAACTTTGGGATCATCAAACTGACCGTGTGGACCGTAAGGATCATCAGGACCGGAATCCGAATCACCTTCATAAGACTCAGGATCCGATTCGGATTCTGAATGAGAAGAGACTTCAATCACAGGTGGCGGGGGTACATCCTCCCAATGAATTATGTTAGTCTTGAGACCATTCTTCCCGCAGCAGTTAGGACATTTATCACCTCGTCCACATGGTCGGATTGTACACGGTTTTTTTGGAGGATTGGATTTCCCACAGGATTAGGATTTTCCATATCTTAATAGCACAAAATTATTTTCCTTTTCTATTCTTAATTTCTTTTGATCAGAATTACTTGATCAAAACGGCGCCGGGAGGAGAATGTCTTTTATACAACAAAAACCCTACATTTTTCTACACGGATTTTAACTTAACAATCCATGTAGCTCCCCTTCCCCCTTAAACCCTTTAGACACGGACGTTTACTCTAACATCCGTGTCTGATTACCCTTTCTACACGGACCCAAGCTAAAAAGCCGTGTAGCTCGCCTCATTTTACACGAAATTTAGTTAATAATCCGTGTACAATACTATCCTACACGTATTATTAACTAAATGGCCGTGTGTGAAATAATTGAAAATATTAAGTGGTTTAACTTGTTATTTTTTATATTATTTAAACTCATATTTAATATGTGAAATAATATGTAAAAACCTTTATGTTGTTTTTAAATAGAAATATTTTAACTAGAATATTATTTAAAAGTTAGTTATTTTCCAAACAAAATAAATATTATACATCTCCCTTTTTTTCTTTTTCTCCTTTTTTTCGCTAATTTCACATTACATTCGGCCCATATTCCTTCATTGTGGTCGGATCGCAAATAGTTTGCTTCGTCTTGTTCTTCAATTGAGGCTACCTCAGTTTGCACGTCGATACAAAATGAAGGTATTTCGTCGAACTGGTCATACTCTTCTTCGTCGACGACGTTTTCTTCCCCAACAATTCTTCTTTTTCCAGATAGGACGATGCTCCACCTATTATCACTCAGGTCAGTGACATAAAAGACTTGGGTAGCTTGCTTGGCGAGTATAAACGGATCATCAGCATACCCAACTTTATTAAAATCAACAAGTGTGAACCCATCGTTATCAACTTTAACACCCCGGTCTTCGACCCATTGACACTGAAACAAGGGAATGCTAAGGTCAGGACTGTAAATGAGCTCCCAAATTTTCTCAATAACGCCATAATACGACTTTGATGCTATTACCGGCCGGGAATCTCCGGATCTACTGAATTCTTCAGACGTCGCCACCAACGTCACCCCACTATTTTGCATCGTGCTCTTATCACTTTGGGATTTAGTGTAAAATGTATATCCGTTAATTTTGTATCCTTGGAATGTTCTAACAACAATTCGGGGTCCCTCGCCCAGCAGTCGAACAATTTCATTTACGGGCCTCATATCGGGGTGTGACTGCACCCTCTCTCTCAGCCATCCTACAAATGAACGATTATGCTCGTTGGTAAGCCACTTCTGACTTCTCGTGTAGTACTCTTGTTGAAGGATTGTCATATGCTCATCTATATAGGGAGCAACATCTGTCATGTGCTGTAGTACCAAAAAATGTGCCTTTTATAGTTCATCTCTATCAGCAACTATGGCTTTCAACCCAATTGTCCCGACTCCTTGGAGCCTTCCCTCGTATTGAGACTTTGGAACGCCAATAGGACAGACACCGGTCATGTAGTTGGTGCAAAAATCAATCACCTCCTCCATGGAATATCCTTCTACAATGCTACCTTCGGGTTGATGTCGGTTCGTTACGTATTTTTTCAAAATGCCCATGTATCTCTCGAATGGATACATATACCGCAGGAACATAGGACCACATATCTTGATTTCTCTCATTAGATGAACAACAAGGTGAACCATAACATCGAAAAAAGATGGCGGAAAATACATCTCAAGTTGGCAGAGAGTAGCGACGACTTCCACCTCCAAAGAGTGCAGTATTATAGGGTTTATGACTTTGGAATTTATTGTATTGAAGAAAAAAAAAAGCTTCGTAATGGTTTGACGAACGGGCTTTGGTAAAACCCCCCGAATTGCAACAGGAATCATATGTGTCAATAAAACATGACAGTCGTGAGATTTCAGACCGACCAGTTTCAGATCCTTTATCGACACCAGCTTCTTAATATTCGAAGAATACCCTGATGGGACCTTAATACTACGGAGGCATTCACAAACGATTGTTTTCTCTTTCTTCGACATTGTGCACATTGCGGGGGGTAGGTACGTGCGCTTCTCTTTTTCCTGCGGTGCAAGCTCAGGTCGTATTCCCATTTCTACCATGTCTTTCCGAACTTTGATACCATCTTTAGTCTTTCCTGGAATATTCAATAATAAACCAGTCAAACTGTCACAAACATTTTTTTCAACATGCATGACATCTATGCAATGTCTCACTTCTAAATATTCCCAGTAAGGTAGGTTCCAAATATGGACCTCTTTTTCCAAATATTCTTCGGCATTTCTGTGGCACACTTTCCAAACACAACATCAAGGTTTTTAACACGCTCGAAGACACCCTTCCCATCTAATGGACGACGGGCCACTCCAAGCTCAACTTTCTCGTTGAATGTCTTCTTCTTCTTACGATATGGGTGATTAATTGGAAGAAACCTACGGTGCCCCATAAATACATTCTTTTGACAATCCTTCAACCTCAGCACCTGCGTATCATCTTCACAAATAGGGCACGCTTTTGCTCTTTTACAAGTGTAACCCGATAAATTCCCATACGTGGGGAAATCATTTACGGTGCAAAACACCATGGCCCGCAAGTTAAAGGTCTCTTTCATGTACGCATCCCACACCGGGACGCCATCACGCCACAATTTTTGGAGGTCCTCGATTAATGGTGCGAGATATACATCTATGTCATTTCCGGGTTGTCTGGGTCCTTGGATTAGTAATGACATCATTATATACCTGCGTTTCATGCACAACCAAGGAGAAAGATTGTAGATGGCTAACAGAACTGGCCAAGTACTATGCCGACTGCTCATGCTTCCAAACGGACTCATTCCATCTGTGCTCACCACAATCTTGAGGTTTCTTACCTCGGAACTAAAATCTTTGAAATGTCTATCAAAATTTCTCCACTGAGGAGAATCAGCCGGGTGTCTTAGTTTACCGTCCTTTTTGCGCCCTTCTTCATGCCAACGCAATAACTTCGCATCTTTGGGATTTGCAAATAACTGTTTGAATCTCGGTATTATCGGCAAATACCACAACACCTTAGCCGGAGGCCGGCCCTTTTTGCCGTCGTCACAATCAGTTTTGCCCTGATCCTTACGTTTATACCGAGAAACACCGCACTTAGGACAAACATGCATGGCCTCGTACTCATTACGATACAATACACAGTCATTCGGACATGCATGTATTCTTTCGATCTTCAAACCCACTGGACATATCAACTTCTTCACCTGATATATTGTACGGGGTAACTCGTTGTTATCTGGGAGCATTTCTCCTAAAAGCTTTAATAAGGACATGAAACTCTTATCGTTCCAACCATTTTCTGCTTTCAAGTTAAATAATTTCAACACAGCTGACAGTTTCGTAAATTTGGTACACCCGGGATACAACGGCTTTTTGGATTCATTAGACAAATATTGAAATTTATCATAATTTTTATCACTAATTTCATCTTCCACATCATGTAACATGTCCTCCAGATTATCAATATACTCATGTACTACATTTTCATCGATTTACGTCTGCAGCTCATCATCGTCGTTGCGATCAAGTTCAACATTATCAAAATTTTCAACATTCAAATCATCATCGCTGAAATCAAGTTCAAAATTATTCAAAATTTCTACATTCTCATCGCTCTTTCACAACGGTTAGAATTCTTATTGGTACAACTACTTTCCCCAAATTCCTCACCATGCATGAACCAACATGTATATCTTTTCTTAAATCCACAACAAATCAGATGAGCTCTAATTTCTTCGGAGTCCCCAAATCTTAAAAAAAATTTACAATCTCTACATGGACACAAAATGTCGGCTTCCTTCATCTTCACTCTATACCTCTCAGCGAATTTTATGAACTCATCAACGCGACCCAAATATTCTTCACTATCACGTCGCAATTCATACATCCAACTTCGATCCATCTGTAAATTAAATTAAAAAAATGATTTCAATTAATAATGGTCAACATGTAAATTGGTACCAAATTCTAGGCTTACAAAGGGCCGGTTTACAATCCTAACCCACTCTTTGAATATTAGGTCCCATATGTGAACACATATTAGCGAGATTTAATTAGTATTTGAGAAAAATTCGGCAGCATTTCCCCTTAACTCCCCAAGTATGCGTAAAAACCACATACTCGTAGGAGCATTAAGGGAAAATATCGTCGAACTTTTCTCAATTACTAATTAAATCCCGCTAATATGTGTTCACATCCTAAATGAGACCCAATATTCAAAGAGCAGTCCCAAAACGGGGACTATCCAAAATTAATCCCTATTGGATTAATTTTGGACGGGCAAGGACCTAAAAGCATCAGTAGGGGTCGGTTATTGGACAACAATACACTACTTACACATGATCTAAATAAGTACAAATAAGTAACATAAAATTAGAGGAAGAAAAGGAAAAAAATATATATATATATATATATATACACTAACCTTAGAAAGATAGAGAGGAGAAAATACAAACTTCAAATATCTCAGATAATACCAGCGGCTGGCCTTTGCAGAAATCGGATCGGCGCATTCAATACAGAGAGAGAGACAGTATTAATTACTTGATAAAAAAAAACGACGCTGGAAGGAGAAGGCCTTTTATACCAAAACCCTACAAAGACTTTTCTACACGGATCTTACGTTAAGAAATTCATGTAGCTCTCTCACAAATCATACACGGCTATTTGTATTTAAGACCCGTGTTTATAATGCTAGCCTTTTCTATGACATTTATAAAAATCCGGGTTATGTAAGATAGGAGAATGTGTTTCTACACGGATTTTGAAGAAACAACCATATACATTTACTTTCTACACGGATCTTTCGTTAAGAAATCCGTGTTGCTCTCTAACAAATCATACAAGGCTATTTGTACTTAAGAACCGTGTATAATGCTAGCTAATTTCGTTTAGGTTATCTTTTAATTTTGCAAATTCGGGCAGCAAATCCCATTGTTTAGGGATGCTAAAAATTATTATGGAAATTTATAGTTCATTGATGAATAGAATTAAAGTTTTCGTGTCCTATATATTTTTTGGGTTTTTTTTTTATTTCTGGGCTAGTCTTTTCTACACGGATTTAAAAAAAAAAAAATTCCTTGAAGCTATTTCGTACACGGATATTCAACTAATATCCGTGTACAATTACTATTTGGACACGGTTTTAAGTTAAATATCCGTGTATGTTATCCTATATATTTTTTTATTAACAATTTTTTTCTGGGCTAGCCTCCAGTTTTGCTAGCCAGTTTGCTACAAAATTCAATATTGAGTTTACCCCCAGTTTTTCAGATAATTTGACATCCAGTTTTCCAATTACAGCACAAAAATTATACTTAGCATTACAAAATTCATATTTAGCATTACAAATCCATGTTCAGCAATTACAAAATTCATAAATTCATCTCCTTATTTACAATTACAGCACAAAAAATTACTAAATTCTCTATATTTTATTTAATTACAAGAACATGCTTTATATTTGAAATACAAAATCAGTGGATGGCATACAAATCGGTCAATTAATAAGGGTAAACTAAAAATTCATGTACACTAAATTATACAAAATTATACAAATCCATATTGAGTATTACAAAATTTAAATTGAAACATTATACAAATCCATATTGAGCATATATTATACAAATCCATACTGGGTAGACATATCCTTCTTCCTGAGCCTCGATCCCATAATGATTTCATATATAAACTTAAGGTTTACATTTGGTGCCAGTAGTTAGGGTTTACAGAGGGTAATATGAAGATACATTTTAATAAAAAAGAGTCAAGTAAAAAGTTGGATGAAGGACCTTCAAAAAAAAGGGAAGAGGTGGATGAAGGACCTTCAGAGCCGGATGAAGAGTCGAATGAAGAGTCGGACACAATCTTGTCAGACTGAAGAAGGTCGGTTCTATGTATGTATGTATGTAACTCATGTCAGAATCTTCCTTGTTAGCTGAAGCTGGTGTAACTCAGAGGTTATGTCCGACTCTTCATTCGGCTCTTCATCCGGCTCTGAAGGTCCTTCATCCCACCTCTTCCCTTTTTTTAAAGGTCCTTCATCCAACTTTTTACTCAACTCTTTCTTTATTAAAACATGTATATCTTCATATTACCCTCTGTAAACCCTGGCTACTGGCACCAAAAGCGAAGAGCCATCGTTGCTCACCTGAATGTGACATGGTTCTACAAAAAACAACATTATTAGAAACAAGCACAATTATACATGCATTAGTAAAATAATCACTAAAATAACAATTATACATGCATCACTGTGTTATACATGCATTAGTTGATTATACATGCATTACTCTATTATTAGAAACAAGCACAATTATACATGCATCACTCTATTTAATATACTAATTATTTACATTATCTCAACAAATCAAGCATGCATGCATTAATCATACATGCATCACTCTATTTAATATACTAATTATTTACATTATCTCAACAAATCAAGCATGCATGCATTAATTACTAATTGACCTAAATAAGCAATAATAAGTAACAGAAAATTAGAGGAAGAAAAGAGAAATATATACACGACTAACCTTAGCAAGATAGAGAGGAGAAATACAAATTAACTTCAAAGATCTCAGATCCGGCCTCCTTGTGCGCAGAAATCAGACCAATTCGTATACAGAGAGAGAGTATTAATTGATCAAAACGGCGCTGGAAGGAGAAGGCCTTTATCGATAATCAAAACCCTACAATAACCTTTCTCCACGGATTATTATGTAAACAGCCGTGTAGCTCTGTCAAAGATTTCTACACTGTTATTTAAACAAACATCCGTGTGCAATTTGAATATTTCTACATGGTTCTCACCATAAATACCCGTGTAGCTCTCTCATGGCTATCTAGTTAAACAATAATCCGTTTACAATTCCTGATAAACATCCGTGTAGCTCTCTCAAGGCTTTCTACATTGATTCTTTAATAAATATCCATGTAATAGATCCCACAGATATTTTGGGATTCCAAAAAATTACAATATCACACGGTTTTTGTATAAAATTGTCAAATCCGTATACAATGTGCAGTGTACAATGACCATTTCTGTAGTAGTGCTTTTTAAAAAAAAAAACTCAATAAGACATGGAAAAGGGACATACCATCTAAAAGCATCATGCTTGATATTTATCTAATAGGGGGCACAGCATTTGTGGGACCTGAACGTTAAAAAGTCAATGGTTCAAAGATAACTTATGAAGTAGCTTATTCTAAAGAAGAGGAAGATTATTTCCCATTCCAACAACTATGTTAGTTAATCATTTCCTGTTGTTGTTTAGTACAAATGATGAGCTGGGTACAGATAGGCGATCTGAAGTTCTGAACTCGATTATATCAACCGACTTAAACAAATGAAGTTGACCTCGAGATCTGTAATTCAGTTTTGACTAATAAAGAAATTAGATACAATGTTCAGTTGGCCTGGCTGTTCTGTGCGACACTACATGTTCTAAGATACTCTGGCAGAACTTGATACCAGTGCGTACCGGAACGAACTTGAGACCTTATCTGGCAAAAAAATTGTATTTAAAATTTTAAATAAATGACGTGCTACCTTATCTGCATCATGCAGATATAAATTGGTAGAGCTACCAAGGTTTTCTGCGTACTTCGGGTATATTATATTTTAAATTATACTTGAGAATTGTATCTCTATACCCCACCCGAAACCTTTCAACAACTTGCTAAAATATGAAGAATATTTTATTTCGACAATTATCAAATAGGTTGTCATCATTGTCAAAACAATTTTGTTATATGTAAAACTTTTTTTGTAACTTATCTTATATATATATTTTTTTAATATTTAATCTGCACAAATAATAGTTAAGGACACATGAAGGGATTAACCTCTTCTGTTATCAATATACCTTTTGAACATTTGTAGTTCTCCAAGAATATTGAAGGGTATGGGCACATGATCCGCACTGTGTGCTCCCTCTAACGCGGAACTTTTTTGATAACTACATATATAGTATTCTTCCAGTGTTCCTATTCAGCACTTGAGGAAATAACATCTAATAATTTTCTATTCTCAACTACTTTTTAAGATGGACATCTTTCATTGAAATTGAAATGAGTATTAAATATTCTGATTTCGAGGTGTACATGCGCCACTTATCCATTTCTAATTAGTGGGGGGGGGGGGGGGGGGGGGGGGGGGGGCAAAAAAATAGCGAATTAGGTTCAACCCCATTAGCTAATTAGGTACTAGATAAAAAAAATACTCTAACTTATAATTTCCAATGCTCCGAATTCTAATTTCCGATATTATGACGTTTATTCTAATTACCAATCCAAATTCAAGGAATTTATTCTAATTATAACCTAAAATTTAATCCAAATTACAAACCATAATTAATCCAGGGAAGGGCAAAGTTGGTCGGGGCCTATAGATCTACATAAAGTTTAAAAATTAGTATCAAAATAATTAGTCTCTTGATGCATAATCAATGGTTTTAAAATTAAGTAATTGCACAACCTAACTAAAATTATGGACACATTTTGTTTTAACAATCATTTAATTGGTTGTCAATGGTTTATCAACACAATTTCATTCTTCATACAACTTATTTCTTTTTAATTATTGTTACATTTTGTTGAATATTTAGAGTCTACAACCTACAAAATTAGAGTTCAAATTTAATCACATATGGTATCAACGATAACGTATGTAATGGTGTTATTTAAATTACTAGTAGGTCAATCATAAAAGATCCAATTGATCCAAGTCAATGTTTTTAGCTGCCCTAACTATAATTTCATTTTATTTTTCTCCGAAACAACAGTAACTTGTAACATCATTTCTTCAAATTTCTTATCTGCAGAAAAATTTCTTAACATGTATTAAGAAATGATTAGTCCGCATCAAGACAAAATAATCTCCATTAATTGATAACAACCCTACATAATAAATTCTTTTAGAGAAAGGTCTTCCAGATTTTAATATTTTCATATGAATTTCTAATCCGCGACTTTCCCATATATATATATGAGGGATGCTTCTATGGGCATAAGGACCTATTTGTAAAATGAACATATTTTTATTTTCAAAGTTCAAATAGTCGATCCGACCGTTCAACATTTTCTCCATATTAAAATGTACTTGGAGGTCAAATTTTACATTTTTTTGAATTGTTTACAATTTATTAAGTAATTTACAAAACTAGTCAAATTCAGACCATTGAATTTTGTACCCATCTTAATAAATAGTAAAAAATTAAAAAAAATGTAAAATTTGACCTCCAAGTACATTGTAATATGGAGAAAATGTTTAACGGTCAGATCGACTGTTTGAACTTTGAAAATAAAAATATGTTCATTTTACAAATAAGTCCTTATGCCCATAGAATAATTTGCCTATATATATATATATATATATACATACTTTCTATATGAGAACTAATTGGATGATACTTTGTTTGCTTGCTTTAATTAAAGATAACATGCTGCCACATGGTAGGGAACTAATTGGATGATACATAGAGATTACTTTGACTTCGACCATTACAAAATTGGAGACATTTGCAAATATATTTTAGTGTATCATATTAATTTATTATTGATCGGCACGATATATGGATCAAATTGCAAAATAAATATAGCACAGTTGTCTAGGGGGGGACAAACACATCTGTGGATGATTCGCTTGTCTACCTGAATTCCTGAATTTGTTTTGTATTAATAAGGAGTCCCGGAGATGATCTCCCACCTTATCTTAAGTGAATGGCTGGAAGAACTGGGATCCTAATTAGCAAATTCTGTTAATAAGCATAGCAGTATACCATTAATTGATCCTTACACGATGAGCTTCAACGACAATGACTTCAGTTCGTACTTCGACTTCGAGGACGACAACGACAATGTCTTTGTTGCCGGTGACGACAAAGACAAGGATGGGTACAAGGACGAGCCGATTGTTCTTCCTCCAGGTTCGTTCCCAGTTGTCTAACCGTTCAAAGAATTGATATTTTTTTTACAAATCATTTATTTTAAGCACTATTCATCCCAATCAACCATCTTTTGTTCAATATTGGATAAAGTTATTACTCTATAACTTCAGTTCGTACTACATATTGAACGCATTGGAGTTAGTTTGCTAATATTGAAATTACTGCAGGGCCAAGACCCACCGTGCCTGGAAGAGTACAGCTGGCAATCAGAAACAACGAGAAGGCACCACTTGGAGAAAACATCCAAAAGGTGATGCTGGAACTGACCGGCGAAGAAAAAAGTCCATTGGGATTGGACCTTGTGGTGGTTTTAGATTCTAGCAAGGACTTGCTTAGAAATGAAAAGTTACTTGAATTGAAAATGGCTCTGCTATTTCTGATGAAGAAACTCAGAGTTGTTGACCGTTTATCGATTGTCACCTACTCCGATAAAGCAAAGATACTTTGCCCATTGCGACAAATGGCTAAAAGTTCCCAAACAGAACATGAAGATCTAATCACCTCATGGGTGGAAAAAATTGAATCGGATATGGAAATTGAAGCGAACATCGCCGACGGCCTTGAGACGGCACTGAATATTCTCAAGAAACGTTCAGTTAGCAGTGGACGTGTTGGCGTCATCATTATGTTATGTAGTGGGGAGACTATAGGCAATGTTGCTGCTGTTCCGATAGGAAATGTGCCTGTGCACACATTTGGTTTTGGTGTTCATGAATCGAAGGTACAGTGGAAAATTGAATGTAAACCCTTATTTATTGACAATTTGAAGCAAAAATTTGCATGTGGTGCATTCTAATTAATTTGTTCATGTTCTTAATAGGTGCTCAAAGTTATTGCCAATAATAGTCAGCTGGGAGGAACCTACTCGGCTGTTCGTGAGGGCAACTTGAGCTTAGCCTTTTCACAGTGCTTGGCCGGGCTTCTCAATGTGGTTGCTCAGGACTTGACAGTGACTGTGAGTCAAATCAAAGATGAGTCAAAAATAAAGCAGGTATCTGCCGGAAGTTATCCGCAATCCAGGGACATTGTTGCTGGTTCTATAACTATAACATTCGGCGATATCTACATCCGAGAGATCCGCAAGGTGTTAGTCGACATTCTTCTCCCTGTTACTAAAAAGGAAGATGAAGCAGATGTTCTCAAAGTCTCTTACACATACAGGTATATCAAATCACAGTAACAAGCAAACAAATTATGCATACGCGAATAACCTATGAGCATTTTGATGACTATCATTAATCTAATTGCAAATCTTATGCGGATGCAGATTTGATGGAGAACTCTATGAGGCCAGTCCTCGGACTGTTACTGTACACCGCCAGACAGGGTTGAGAGCTGAAGAGCAGCAAGCACTACCAGAGGTGAGAGCGGAAGAGGTTTGTCTGGTTATTGCTGAGGTGATCAAACATGCAACCGCTGATGCTGATAAGAACGATCTTAAAAGTGCTCAAGACAAGCTTGCGAATGGTCTGCTTGAATTGGAGGATGCGGATATAGAGAAGTTGAAGGCCAAGCTAAGGCCCGAGCTAGAGGAGCTGCTTAAATTGATGCAAATGTCACAACTAACTTATGAAAGACAAGCACTTCATTTTGCATATTCCTTACTGATTTCCCTTGCCACACAGCGTCAAACGGCAAGAGGAAGTAATATCAGTAAGTTTCAGCTCTTTTCCACTCCCGCTATGCAAGAATTCCTTGAGGAAGCCAAGAAGTCGCAGGATATGGAAGATAACATGCAATATAACAATGATCCAGATTCATCAGATTCATCGATATCAGATTCATCAGGTTCGGTCCCAGTTGTCTCATCGTTCAAACACTGATGTTTGTTTTACAAATCATTTATTTTAACCAATATTGATCTCAATTAGCCATCTTTTTTTGAAGATTATATAGTGTAATTATTATGATTTGGAAAATCAGCCGATTTTTCCCGAGTTGACTCGGTTGTGCTAGTATGTGCAGAAAAACGATAAAATCGATGATAAATTGAAACATCGGCCAAATTTCCACTATTTCTCTTGCGTTTAGAGCCAAATAAAACTGTTTTGATAGTTAAATCGAACCAATTTGTATTTTTCCATGGATGTCAAAGACAATTGGGGAAAATAGATGCGACTCGGAGAAGAGAAGAAGCTTTAAAGGATTATAAAATGTTAGATAGACTGGGTGTACGTGAGGTGTGTACTATTATATTTGACAATATAATTGTTTCATGGTAGACCATGTTCATACCAAATATTATATAGATAGGTGATCCGAAACGGATTGTTTTAAATTTGTAATGTTTTACTGAATAGAGACAAGGGCGTATTGTGTACAACTGTTGACACTCGACTAGTTCGTTTGTTTTTTTTATTTGACAAAAAAGTAAAGAATGGGAGTATGGGATTAACCTAAATATTTGATTGTTATGAAATATAAAAGTAGAAATTAAAAAAATAATTATTTCTCTTGTAAATATTAGTTCGTTTATTATTATTATTATTTTATTTGAAATTATATAAGTTTTATTTCTTTAAGTAATCAGCACAAATTTGATTGTTATTATATTAATGTTTTATTATTTGAACAGTACAACAATATCATCTTTTATATTTTAATACAGAGAATAATAAGATGATCCAGCTAGGTCGTCAGAACTTTTGACAATAAAAAAAATATGTTATGGTTATAATGCTTGTATTATCTTATATTAGTGCATTATTGGAGTGTAATATTTTATCTTAATATAATTTTTTTGACAAATTATTTTTTATCAATTTTTAATATTTTTTTAGTACAAAATAAGATTCTGCTAAAAAAATTCGAGTTTCCGGTCCGATTCGGCCGATTCCAGCCGATTTATCCGATTCTGATTCAACAGTCAAGTGACCGATTCGGATTCCGATTCCAATTTTCAGAATTATACCATAACTGAAATTCATACCACAGAATTAGTTTTGCTTAATTTGCTTATCGCTATTACTGCAGTGCCGAAACCCATCATGCCTGGAAAAGTACAGCTGGAAATCATAAACAACAAAAAGGCGCCACTTGAAAGAAACATCCAAAAGGTGTTGCTGGAGCTCTCCGCAGGAGAAAATATGGAGTTTGGGTTGGACCTTGTGGCGGTCTTAGATGTTAGCAGCAGCATGGAAGGAAATAAGTTAGCGAAAATGAAAATAGCTATGCTACTTTTGATTAATAATCTCTGGTCTAAGGACCGTTTGTCGATTGTTGAATATTCTAGTAAAGCAAGGAGGCTATGCCCATTGACCCAGATGACTGAAAGTTGTCAAACAAAACTCGAAAATCTGATCGATGATTTGAAACCTCAGCCTGGAACGAACATCACTGATGGCCTTGAGACGGCACTGAATGTTCTCAAGGATCGTTCATTTAGCAGTGGACGTGTTTGTGTTATCATTCTTATGTCGGATGGTGAGCAGAATCAAGGCAGTGATGCTGCTGATCTTCCAGTAGGCAACGTTCCAGTGTTCACATTTCGTTTTGGTGAAGATCACAATCCGGAGGTACAGTTAAAATTTCAAAATAACCTCTTACTTTTTGACCACTTCAAGAAAAAATTTACCTGTGCTGCTTTTTTATTAACTTTTTCAAGTACTTAATAGGTGCTCATCGCTATCGCCAATAATAGCTGGCAGGGAGGAACCTACGCGCAGGTTTCCATGGACAACTTGAACTTAACCTTTGACCGTTGCTTTGATGAGCTTCAAAGGGTGCTTGTCTGGGACCTGACGGTGACTGTCACTCAAATAGAAAAAGAGTCAACAGTAAAACGGGCATCTGCCGGAAGATATCTCCATTTCATAGACAATGCTGCTGGTTCTGTAACTATAACATTTGGCACTCTCTACAGGTATGATACGCGCAAGGTGTTAGTTGATATTCTTCTCCCTCTTACCGAAAAGGAAGGTGAAGTAGATGTTCTCAAAGTCTCTTACACATACAGGTATATCAAATCACAGTATCTTCCAAAAAAGTTATGTATATGTGTAATTATGTACTGTGTACAACTTATCACTATTTTGATGACTCTGAGCAGAAACAACTTTGATGGAGAACTGCTTGTGGCCATTCCTGCCACTGTTACTGTACGCCGCATGTCAGAATTTGCGCGAGATCATTCTGATTTCTATTTCAATCCATTCGATATTATTTGTGTAGAGGTCAAATTGCTTATTGCCGAGGTGATCAAACAAGCAGCAGGTGTTGCCAACAAGGAGGATCTGAAAAGTTTTCGGGATATGCTTGTCCATAGTCTGAATACATTGGGGGAGAGAGGCAGGTATGAGTTTAAGTTATATCTGAAGTGTTTGAGGGGCGAGCTGGAGGGGCTGAGTGAATTGATGAAATCACAACCAATAAATGAAAAACAACGTGGTTCTTTTGCATTTTCCTTACTGATTTCCAATTTCACCCAGCGTCAATGGGAAGGTGGTAATGCTTCGCTCTTTTGCAGTCCTGCTATGCGAGAATTCATTGAGGAAGCGAAGATGTATGATGAAATAGATGATTTACACGTCTATATGGACCGGTTCATTGGTGCTATCGAATCCATTCAAATGATTATCCACGAAGTTCAGAAGGAGTGCGAGGATAATATTTACATGTCTATATGGTGATTGAGTTTTTTTTTTCAAAAAGATTAATTTCTTGATTAACGACTGAAGGAGCTACTGAAGCTTCCAGTTCTTTTCTTTCATTGGCAGAGTATGTAATTAAAATAAAATATTTCTTTTTGTACTTATAAGCGGTGGTCAAATGACTTAATATTAGAGAATCATACATATAGCATACTTGCCAGGTAATTACTAGTAATTAATTATTTATTTATCATTTTAAATTTCTATTTTATTGCTTTCCTTGATTAAAGGGAGCATCATGCCACATAACCATAAATGAATTTGATAATATAGGTTGTACGATTTGAAATATACAAGATTGAATAAATTGTGAATACTTTTTTCATAAACTGTGAACGATTGTCCTGCTAACCAATAATTCACGTCTTTAATTTCGCAGGTAGAAACTTATTTATATTGAATATATATTTGCTCTCTGAGATTTGTGGCATGGCCGAAATTATACAATTTTGAGAAACACAAAATTTTTGAAGTTGCATATATTCACAATTAAGATTTTCCCACGCTGTAACCATACTGAACATGAAATTTAAAGTTTATCTGATTCCGTTGGAAATTATGTAAAAAGGCCATAATACAAAAGAATGAATTTCTATTAAGCAAATACGGGATGGTTACAGATTAATGTCACTGTTCACCAAGATGCTTAGATTACAATTAACTTAGATAACCTAAGACCATGACAGAAAAAAGGGGATGGTTGCAACATTCTAACCTTTCTATATAGTATTATTAATTTATTTAAGGAATCCAAGTTCTTTTTACCCAAAAAAATTGTTCCGATCAATTTAACTTGATCGAACAAATAAACAACTGATATATAGATCCGCATGGTCGAACCAGACTTAATTTGTACCCGACTGCATAATCGATAACAAATAAACAACTGACAAGTCAACAGAGACGAACGCCCAGAGATTAATTTGAACTAACATTCATAAAATGGAGAGATTAAAGGGATGTGCACCGTCCCATAAATTGTACAACAAAAGTAAAAGAAAAGATTACCGCAGAATTAGCTCCATTAAAATAATAAAATTAATATATAGGAAGCTGATTGGTATCTATCACTACTACACAAGGATCTGCCAATAAATTTTACACAGTTCTAGCTCCTACTTGATTACTTAATCCTCCAAATTAATCCATCAAATTAATGAATCCAATTAGTTAATTCTCCCTTTTAATTAATTAGTATATTATTTGTACATCACATGTACACAAATAATTATGCCAATTAATTATTTCCGCATATGTCATATAAATTAATGAATCTCTGCAATTAATTTGGTACGACCCTTGGGGATTCGTATTGTGTTGGCAACGGAATTAAAACTCATCATAATTACCAAAACAATCCAAACAATACATATGATACGTGATGTACAATATCTCGATTCTTGTAAAAAATATACAATTGTTCGTGTTATTTTTTGGAAGCGACTAATTGTACCCAGCGATTTGTACCCGCTTTTTATCCAAACCAATTGTCATTTGACTAGCGCGAATACTGTAAAACTCAATATTTCATACTGTATAACTCAATAGCAAATAATATATATAATAAGTAATTCAAATTTCTAACAACCAGTGACTCTTGAAAGTGGTCCATAGTTAGTTGCTAATCGTTTGCAACTTGCACAACTTGCCAAACTGAATGTACTACCACGGGGACCACTTGTTGTATTTTCACTGGGACCAATTCTACAACTTGCAGTTTTTTGCAACAAACACTTTGAATACTGCAAAATTAAATTTTTTTTTCAAATTTTAATTTTAATTTTTTTTTTTTAAATTTCAAATTTTAATTTTTTGTAAACGATACTATGACTACTGCAAAATAACATTTTGGATGCCGTAATGCACATGATGAATACTTTAAAACCACACTATAAATACTACAAAATCTAAATTTTTTTTTCAAATTTGTTTTTTTTCAAATTTTTTTTGAAATTTGTTTCTTTTCAAATTTTCATATTTTATATTTGTATCTAGATCATGTAAAATAAGTATGATTAGTTGATTAGAGTAGTTTACGTGATTTCTTGAGAATAAATGAGTTCAGATCTAGGAAGGAGGGTCATTTGACCCGTTGTAAATCCGTTTTTTATCAATGAAATTGTTAGTGTGCATTTAAAGTCACTAACCTTCAAAATCAATTCTATGAACGGTTAGACAACTGGGAAAAAGCTAGAAGAAGAACAATCGGCTCTTCGTCGTTGAAGTGGTCGTTGTGGTAGAAGGGCATCATGATGAGATGCATGGTATATGGCTATGCTTATTAACAGAATTTGCAAATATCCTTATAATGGCTAATATTGGTTCAGAATTGTTTGTTCGTCTGGTCCGTTTTGACAAAACAATTGTTTAATGATGTGAATTAATACAAAACAAAATAAATATATAAGAGAAATTTTAAAGTGAATGTAAACTATTATATTTATTGGTGACATCAACTTAATAATTTATACTATATGTAAAATACATTGTAACGAATTGAATAGGCAGTACAACTTCCGAAATGGAAAAATGGAGTATAGAGTTTTATTGTACAAATTAGTGAAATATAATCACAGTGCCAAATTAAAATTAAAGAAGTAAAATAAAGATGAGTAATTATTTCTTTCCCCTATCTCCCATCCCCAATCGTCCCCACCACAGTAAAATAAAGATGAGTAAAATTAAAGTGAAATCTGCTGAGCCTCTTTGATCTGTTTGGGCCTTCGGCCCCTTCAAATTTAATAAAAGGAAAACAAGGAAAAGATAAGTGGTACCGGGCTTGGGCTTTTGTGGGGTTTGTCTTGAAAAAAAGAAAAGGGGTATTAAGTTATTTCAGGTTTGGGCTGAGAACTTGAAATTTTATATATGTTTGGTCAGATTATGTTGCAAATTAATTACGAATAAAAAGGCCGAGTGCGCATTTTATTTTTTGTTTATTTTATTTTTCCACAAGTCTCCATTAATCCAACGGTAGTAATTAACGATTTGAGTATCCCCTCAAATTAGTTTATGTCAATTATTAAGTATCAACTTTTAATCAATTTAAGCGTCAATTCTTAGTTTGTTATGTATCAAATTTTAGTTATTTATACATAAACATATAAATAAAATATTAACAATTATCAATCCTTAATTTGTAGTGTATAAATTATATATTTTTAAGAAAAACAACTTGATATTATTAAAGTATTAGTTCCGGTACAATAAAGAGAAAATATATAAAAATAATATTTTTTTATTAAAAGTGTGTCAATCTATAGTCGTAATCAATATTGCTTGGTCCAAATCAATGTTTTTAGCTGCCTTAACTATCATTTCATTTTGTTTAACTCCGAAGCAACAATAACATGGAATTTCTCGTGTTACATATTAAGAAATGATTGATCCCTATAAAGACAAAATAATCTTATCTTGGACTTGTTATGTATATTATGAGGCATAAAAATTTATTGCTTGGTCCCTATAAATTATTAGTTCCGGTAAAATAAAGAAAAATATGTGAAAAAATATGCAAAAAAATATTGCTTGATCCAAGTCAATGTTTTCATTTTATTTTAAACCGAAGCAACAGTGACATGAAATTTCTCATGTTACATATTAAGCAACATCTCTTTCATATCTCCATTTTATGAAATCTAGTGACTAAAAAAAAAATGCTGTAGTCTTCTTGTTGGATAAATACGTACATCAGCGCAGCAACAATGACCCCACCACGTGTCAAGCTCTATTTTTTTGGTTTCATATAATGCAGCATGTTATTTTTTTGTTTCCTTATTTTTTATGCATGGGTATTTGAATTTTCCCAAATTTGACTCATTGGATAAACTTTTAAACGTTCACTATCCCATTCGTGTTTGCAAACATAATAACACAATAGATCGGATAACAATATATTGTGACAGCAAGTCAGCAATAGCAATCAGCGAAAATCCAATAAGTCATGAAGGACCAAACACATTGCAAATAAGTACCACTACATCCGAGAAGCAGTCGATCGAACAGCAAGAAGTGAAATTGAAATTCTGCCGCACAGATCAACAACTCGCCGATATCTTCACAGAGGCACTATCTAAAGAGAAGTTTGTGCGCAACCTAGAATTGATCGGCATATCGAAATTTAAAGAGAATCAAGTCGGTGTTGAGGGAGAGTGTTGAAGATAACAACACCGAAGGCCCAAGCCCAATAATCTATTAATATTCTAGATTATTCAAGTGAGTCGGTTAGTAAGGAATTCACTAGAAATTTCTTTTATAAATGTTTTAGAAGTAATAAAGTGTAATCTAGAAACTTCTACCAACTTATATGGTCGGTTATAGGATTGCATTAGAAACTTCTATAATGTTTGTATCATGAACAATCTAGATGTCGAGTAGCCGACGTAATAGGAGTATAAATAGATAATGGAGTCTCATACATAGGAGGTGTGTGAAGTATATGTGAGATCGAGTGAGAAATATATTATAGCCTTGTAAAATTTTGTATACTCCATAAATAAAAGAAATCAAGTTATATAAACTCCTCTATTCTACCATCCACAATCCGATTACAATTTCCAACATTTTCTTCGTACCGTTCTATTTATATGTAACAATATTGTTGTTTTGGATGGATTGGATTAATTTGAGTGTTGTGTTTGTTTTTTGTTTTATCTTCCATATAATATCATAATCCATATAATTTCTATGAACTCATAACACTATTACCAGAAAAAACCAACAAATGATTGATGCATCATACTAGTGCTGTCTACTTGGCCAAATTTTCTTGATTTGTTTTCTAGATTACATGCTTGACTTTGAAAAGACAGAATAATAAACCTCCTGTAAACAGTTCACTCCTAGGCTAATAAGTATTTAGTGATTAAATAACAGGGAATCCAAATATTACATAAAGAAAGAAAAGATAACGATCCTTCTATTAAGCCCCAATTCTCCACTATCTAAGTTGTAGCTGCAACAGTTGGATGTATTTTACAATAAAACAGGCTCCCATTTCACAAGGCCGATTTTGAATATCAGGGAATTAACGTTGAGGCTCGTGATATCCTGGTATAAGTCGTCCATTTTTCTCTTTCTACATATTGTTTGATTTTGGTAAAATAGCCATTAATGGCTGACTTAAAGATTAAATGCGTGCTTGCTTGCTTGGTTCCTTGCTGGCTCTGGAGGCTGTGTCATTTATCTTGAATTAATTGTTCTTTTTTCTCTTATTTGTCTTTGCTGATTTGACTGGTTCATAACTGTCGTGTAAAATTTTTGAAATTGAGATTTTTCTTGATGCTCTCTAAGATCTTTCGCAAGGCCGCAATTGTTGAATTTGTAGAAACACAAATTTTTAGTTTGCATATGCACAATAAAGGTTTTCATAAACTGTGAATGTTGTACAACTCAGCATTATAATGGGTGTTTTACAGAAGTCTGGTCTGAATTTAGAGGATTTATGGTAGTGCTGTTATGATAATGGGTTTGATATTTTAGGTTTTGACCGAAACCATACAACTTAGCATAAATTGAATTTCAAATCTGCTCTTAAAAGTATGAATTATTGGTTATAAGCCGAATAATTTGTTGGATTAAAGGAAAATCTCGGTTACATATTCTGAGAATTACGAATGCCATGCCGGGTTTATAGCTAACTAAACCCAAAACCACTAAGGAGAGGTGAATGACCTGATCATTCATTATTCAAAATTGTGCATTTTTAGGGTTTCAAATGATATTTCATCTTGAGCAGACTGCAGATCTCATGTGAAATCTGCTGAGAAGGTCTTTGATCTGTTTGGGCCTTCGGGCTCCAGAAATTATAAAGAAAAAAAAATAGGAAAAGTTAGTGGTACCGGGCTTGCATGGGCTCTTTTGGGATCTGTCTAGAAAAAGAAAAAAATTATGTTGGGCCGAGAACATGAAATTTTATGTTTGGTCAGATTATGTTGTATACACTTTTAGTTATCTATACATAACCATATAAATAAAATATTAACAATTATCAATACATAATTTTTAGTGTATAAATTATGAATTTAAGAAAAACAACTTGATATTATTTAAGTATTAGTTCCGGTACAATAAAGAGAAATTATGCAAATACATACATACATATATATATATATATATATATATAGAGTAAGGCTACGGTGCTTTGCAAAGTAAACAACCATCTTTACTTCGGGCCACTTTTTCAATTTGCAAAACTCAAACAACCGATCCGAACCGTTCAACATGTTCTAAATATTGAAATGTGCTTGGAGACCAAATTTTACATTTTTTGGAATTTTTTTACTATTTATTAAGCCACTTTGAAAAAGTCTGATCCGGTGGTTCAGAAAATTTTACTGTTTTTTACTGTTCACCATTGGATCATCAATTTTCAAAGTGGCTTAATAAATAGTAAAAAAATTCCAAAAAATGTAAAATTTGGTCTCCAAGCACATTTCAATATTTAGAACATGTTGAACGGTTCGGATCGGTTGTTTGAGTTTTTCAAATTGAAAAAGTGGCCCGAAGTAAAAAGGGCTGTTTACTTTGCAAAGCACCGTAGCCTTACTCTATATATATATATATATATATATATATATAGAATCTGGCTAATATGCTACGCGTAGCATAGAGCCCCTCCATGCTACGGCTCAATTTTTGAGTTTTCAAAATCCTAACAGTCGATCCGAACCGTTCAACATGATCTCCATATGAATATGTACTTGCAAACCAAATTTTATATTTTTTAGAATTTGGTTACTATTTATTAAGCCACTTTGAAAATCGCTGATCCAATGGTCCAGAAAAGTTTACTGTTGTGTACAAATTAGTGTTTTTTCAAAGTGGCTTAATAAATAGTAAAAAAATTCTAAAAAATGTAAAATTTGGTTTGCAAGTACATATTCATATGGAGATCATGTTGAACGGTTCGGATCGACCGTTAGGATTTTGAAAACTCAAAAATTGAGCCGTAGCACGGAGGCCTCTATGCTACGGGTAGCACCGTAGCACTGTCCTATATATATATATTAAAAGTGGTCAATCTATAAAAGGTCCTAATCATTATTGCTTGGTCCAAGTCAATATTTTTAGCTGCCGTAATAATCATTTCATTTTATTTTACTCCGAAGCAACAGTTATATGAAATTTGTAGTGTTATGTATTAAGAAATGATTGGTCCGCATAAATATAAAATAATCTTATCTTGGACTTGTTTTGTATATTAGGAGACATAAAAATATAATACGAACAATTGTATATTTTTTATGAGGATCGTGATATTGTACAGCATGTATCAATATGTATTGTTTAATCAATCATAATGCGTTATACTATATATGCCTCTTATGACTTATAGAATTAAAATAAATATTTGAGGAGGGTTCAAATGCCTTCATTTTTCATGCCTCCACCATGCCTCCATTTTTAAAAACTTTAATAACTCAAAATTTAAAACTTAAAAGTCAAAATAAAACCGTTGGATATGATCTACATCATTTTATCTATACACGTGTAAAAAATTATGACATTTCAATTTTGGTTTGCTTGTCATCAAGAGCTTGTAAAAAAACGTACTAATGGGAATAATTTCTAGACGTTGATTTTTGAACTTATTGATTCACATAAAAACAAAATCGAAATGTGATAATTTTTTATGAGCACATAGATAAAATGATGTAGATCATATCCAACGGTTTTATTTTGACTTTTAAGTTTTAAATTTTGACTTATTAAAGTTTTTAAAAATGGAGGCATGGTGGAGGCACAAAAAATGGAGGCATTTGAACCCTCCTCTAAATATATATATATAGAGAGAGAGATGAGCTATGGTGAGACGTGGAGTAAAATAAGTTTGTACTCCACGCCATATTTTCATTTTGAAATTCCAAACAACCGATCCGAACAGCTCAACATGTTATCTATATTAAAATGTGCTTGGAGACTAAATTTTACATTTTTTGGAATTTTTTTACTATTTATTAAGCCACTTTGAAAATCGCTGATCCACTGTGAACAGTAAAAAACAGTAAAAATTTCTGGACCACCGGATCAACGATTTTCAAAGTGGTTTAATAAATAGTAAAAAAATTCCAAAAAATGTAAAATTTGGTCTCCAAGCACATTTCAATATAGAGAACATGTTGAGCGGTTCGGATCGGTTGTTTGGATTTTCAAAATGAAAATATAGTGCCATGGAGTAAAAACTTGGTTTTACTCCACGTCTCACCATAGCTCATCTCTCCGAAATTTTTTTAGTTGACACCCGCCCCCCAAAAATCAAATTAAATGAATACCACCTATTTGGCCATTTTTTCAATACTACCACCCTCGCTAACCCAGTTCGCGCACTAAATAGGCTGGTGCGCGGACCTCGTTGGCGCGCCCAGGTGTTCTGCCTATTAAGGCACCACCAAAGGTAACAGTGCTCATTCCATTAGACGTAAGGCAGCAGGCAGCAAATAGCATTCTCGCAAAGACCAAAGAGTAAGTTTTTTTTCACTCTAGTCCTATATATTTTTAAAATTATTTAATTATTTTTCTATTTTTTTGTAAATTTATTAAATGTTAGGTTTGTTCCGTAATTCAGGTAACTACGATTGGAATTGCTTGTTATTTTGGTGGTGAAGTATTACAAGGGCCCAATGGTGCTTATTACAGTATCTAACCCCAGAAAATGTTCAATATCGGCCCGGATTTAGATTTCAGAGGTATAACTAGGGAAGTGTACCAGGAACTTGGTATTGACCCGAATTATTATGAACTGGTAATTTCCGCAAGGATCAATATTGGCCAAGGCAACCAAACATAGTTCCAACAGCTCTCTGTACTAGACGATAGCAGTTGGGGGTTGTATACCCAAATGACATTGAATTTGACAACACATTTCAAGTTCCTAGAGTTATATGTGGTTGCCAACCCCAGACAGAACCGTAGACAGAACCGTAGACAGAACCCTAGTCGGGGCATTCATCATTCAGTGACGGGTCCTACTCGGGACCTAAATTTAGCGGGTACTAGTCGGTTCTCATCCGTGGGGGCTGGTTCTAGTCAAGGCCGATCTCGGATTCAATCCTCCAGCTCTAGCCGGGATCGATCTGAAACCCCAGAACCATGTTATTATACTGACAATACAGACGAGGATCCCGAAGAACGGGAGGTAGAGAAAAATTGGGATGCTAGTGACGACGGTGGACAGACAGTAGATCATAGTGACGAGGAAGACACCCGTCCCGTGCTGGGTATGCGAAAGTGGCCGATATCGGGTCGTGGAGAGAGACACTCGTTTCCAGCTTTTCATGACACTTCGGGGTTTCAAGAGGCTGACATCATTTTTTTTGCGGGTTCAAAGGTTCGTTTTTGAACTTATATGAATTTTTTATTTCTTTGAAAATTTGATAATTTAAATTTTTTGAATTTTCAACTAGGTTGGAGAAAGATTAGAAATTTCTGAGGGGATGACGTACAACGACAAAGATCAAATGAAAGAAAAAATCCACCACTGGCACATAAAGAAAAATATCGAGATCAAACAGACACACAGCGACACAAGAAGGTTGAGGTTTAAGTGCCAGAGCGACAAGTGCAAGTGAGGGTTGGTTGCAAGGGCCACATGCTTTGGTAATACTTGGGCCATCATCAAGAATGAAGTTCAGCACACATGCCACGCAGATGCATCCAGGTCAGATCATGCGCAGTTGACGTCCTCTATGGTCGCCAACTGCATAAAATTGTCTTTGGAAAAAAATGTTGATATTAGTATCATAGCTATCAGTGACCTGGTTGCTTTAAGATACGAGGGCATCGTCCCAAAATACAACAAATTGTGGCGTGGTAGAGAGTTAGCGATTGCCCGGGCATTTGGTAGTTGGGAGGGGTCTTACGGGCTTATTGTCCCTTTGTTGGAGGCAATAAAAAGGGCAAATCCGGGAACTGTGTATGAAGTTGTTTCCAAGCCTTCAGAAAATGAAGGGTACCAGTATTTCATGAGGTTGGCATGGGCATGGGGACCGTGTATAGAAGCAGTAGGTCACCTCAGACCCGTCATCAGTATCGACGCTTGTTTCTTGTCAGGTAGATACAAGGGCAAGTTGTTGATTGTCACCGGATATGATGCAGAGAACCAGTTAATCCCACTAGCATTTGGATTGGTAGAGAGCGAAGAATTTGAGAATTGGGGGTGGTTTATGAAGTGGGTACGGGAGTTTGTAATTGGTCCGAATAGGTTCATATGTGTGGTCTCTGACCAGCACAACGGCATAAAAAAGGTGTTCATTCAAGATGATCTGGGTTGGTCAGAGGAGAACGGGCAGTGTGCCCACCGGTACAAGATGTTTGAGAATTGTAAACACGTGTTTGAGAATTTTGGAAAACACACTCAGGATAAAATTGCTTCTAAATTCTTCAAGATGATAGTTAAAAAGAAGAAACGAAGAAGATTACAAGATGGCCTTGATGCAATCGGAAGGCGAAATCCTGATTGGTTGACATACTTGGATACATGTGGAAAGTATAATGAAAATGACGAGGAAGAACCAGCTAAGCCATGGAAGGTTTATCAAGCTATGGACGACAGGAGTCGTTGGGCCATAATGACCAGCAATGGGTCCGAATCGCTGAACAATGTCTTCAAAACTTCTCGCAGGTTTGTTATTCACAATTTTCATAGTTTACAATTAATAAAATATTTTAGGTTATCTTTATTTTTATTGTAAATTGTAATTCTCGTAGGTTACTGGTTGCTGTAATTATTGAGGAGACGTTTTACAAGTGTGTCACATGGTTCGTTGAAAGAAGAGAGAAGGCCGTGCAATGCCAACAAGAGGGTCAACTGTTCTCCACTCGTACGCACTTGAAGCTGAACAAGCACATCCAGAAGACTAGCAAAATGAGCGCGGTTGCATTCAATAGATCTGAGAAATTTATGGTGACATCACATGGTGAGAAAATCCCATTTGACATTGAGGCAGGCAAATGTGTGTACACGTCCCAGGACTGTAGGTACAAGGTCGTTGTGAAGAACGACCATGAGGTGGAATGCTCTTGCCAAAAGCCTCAGCTCACCGGAATACCATGTGTTCATGTGATGGTAGTGTGTCGTATAAGGTACGAATGTGTGTTAAATTTCATAATAATCTTGGATAATGAAACTTACAAATGTGTGAAAAATGTAGGAACTACGATCCAAATGTCTTCGTAAATTACTATTACAACATTCAAACGCTTATCGACACATGGAGTGGAGAATTACATGTGTATGACAATCAAGGTGATTGGCCGCCGCACGAAGGGGAGATCTTAATGCCAGAGCACTGGTTAGTGAAGTTGGGTCGGAGAAGACATAACCGGGTCCTAATGTGGATGGACATACTGGAAGGAAGGAGAATGGGTCACCAGACCAACAGAGCTACCCTCGAAGGGAATGCGAGAAGGAGAATGGATGCTAGGAACCGTACTCAATAATGTCATGGTTAGGGCTTTCTGTTTATGTATTAAGGTTAGGGTTTTCGGTTATGTATTATGGTTAGAGCTTTCGGTTTTGTATTAAGGTTAGGGCTTTCGGTAATGTTTTATATATTGTGTGTTATGTTTTAATGTACTATGACTGCGGAATATGTATTATTGTGTATTTTGTGTTATGTTTTATGTATTGTGTGTTGTTATGTTTTAATGTATTATGTATTGTGGGATATGAGATTTAAAAATTATAAGAACTAATATCAAAATAATATCTAAATAACATAAGAACTAATATCGAAATAAGGATTCAAATAGCATCAGAAGTACACCACGTAAGATAGGCCTTAATAGGCAGAACACCTGGGTGCGCCAACCAGGTCCGCGCACCAGCCTATTTGGTGCGCGAACTGGGTTAGCGAGGGTGGTAGTATTGAAAAAATGGTCAAATGGGTGGTATTCATTTAATTTGATTTTTGGGGGGTGTCAACTAAAAAAATTTGCGCTCATCTCTCTATATATATACACACATATATATAGATAGATAGATTGTTGCATGGAGCAATTAATTGTGGAGATGATATTATAACTCCAAATAAATATGACATATATGATATGACATGTGCGGAGATAATTAATTGACATAATTATTTGTGTACATGTGTTGTAGAAATAATATACTAATTAATGAAAAAGGAGAATTAATTATTTGGATTAATTAATTTGAGGGATTAATTTGGCGGATTAATTAATTAATTAGGCCAATTATTTTCTAGACACGGTTTTGGAACTGTTACAATTTATCGTCACTTTCATATAGACGATGTGGATTTGTGTAGTAGGGATAGATACCATCTTCATTTATATTTATTTAATTATTTTAACGGAGCTTCACATGGTGTTTACGCGGTAATCTTTTCCCTGAAGTCTTTTGTGGTGTCAGTGAATCGGACAATATATAAACATTCATTTCATCTCTTCATGTTATTTAATTTAATGACTTAAAAAAAAGTTGTAGCCTTCCTACTATTGTGTATATAACTATATATGCACATCAGCTCAGCAACACTGACCCCACCACGTGTCAAGCTCTATTTTTTGGCTTGATTTAATGTAGCATGCATGTTAGTTCAAATTAATCTCTGGTTGTACAAAGTCTGATTTGACCTCGCTAATTTGACTCACTTGATAAACTTTTGAACGTTCACTATCACATTCGAGTTTGCAAACATAATGACATAATAAATCGGAACAATTAAAGTTTCAGAACATCATAACAAGTTAAATTGATCGGAACATTTTTTTTTATTTTTTTGTTAAAATAATTTGAACTCCTTAAATAAATTTATAATACTATACAAAAACGCTACAATTTTGCATAGGCGTCTTGGTGAACGGTGACATTAATGTATAACCATCCCGCATTTGCTTAATAGAAATTCCTATTTTTTGTATTATGGCCTTTTTACATAATTTCCAACGGAATCAGACCAATCTTAAAATTTCATGTTCAGTATGGTCACAGCGTATGAAAATCTATATTGTGAATTTGCAACTTTAAAAGTTTCGTTTTTCTCAAAATTGTAGAATTTCGGCCATGCCACAAATCTCAGAGAGCAAATAAATTTGGATATATATTTTTTTTAATAAAAGTGCACATAGCCACCGATTTTATATATGAAACCACAACCTCTTACCTGAAAAGTGGTATCAGAAAATTGGACCGACTTCTACAGCTAAGTCTTACATCAGTTTCTTACAGCATATCACAACTACATTTACTAATATAACCCTAGAGCAATCTGAAATACCAAATACAAAACAAGTCATATTCAACAAAATAACAAGCACTGAAATCGGAATCGGAACCGGAATCAGATACTTGACCGTGGAATCAGAATCGGATGAATCGGCCAGAATCAGAAGAATCAGATCGGAATCTCGGATTTTTTTGTCAGAAATTTGTTTTGTACTAAAAAATCAGAAAATTAATAGAAAAAAGAATTTGTCATAAAATGATGAAAATTAATAGAAAAAAGAATTTGTCATAAAATGATGTTAGGACAAGATTACACTCAAATAATACACTATTATAATATAATACAATAAAAATATATAAACATTCATAATGAAATTAATGAATTGATAATATTTTATCAGAGAATTAATAATATTTTTTCAGATAATTAATTTCATATAGTATGATTGTACACAGTAATGCAATTTGTTCTTACATTTTACATAATATGTAAATTTGTCGAAGCATTTTATATTGTATTAGAAAAATAGTAACAGAAAAATAGTAAAGATTATCATTATATAAAATGATTCTCAAATTTTGTTGGTTAATTTTGTATAAACGGATAACAGTAACAAAAATTCCCTTTCCTTAATTGTGGTCTTTACAAAATTAAAGGAGTTTGTTCAAATTTGTACCATTGAATTAAATATTTCCTTAGATGGTATAATCAATATTGAATGTTGCATTAAATGTTTCCATTAAGTTTGGTATATTAATGAAACAAGTACTATGTTAGCGCTGAATATGCGTTCAGAATAGCTGTTTTCTATTTAATCATCAACCCGCACATGGTCCATAATAAACCATGTCTTATTTCCAAAACAAAGTAGTTCACTACTCATACACCTAGTCTATTCAATATTGTATAATTATCTGAACTCTTTCTTTTTCTTTCTGTATCCGCGACTTCCCCAAATCCTTTGACTGCCATTGCAAAAATTCAAAATTGGTCAATTAAAGCACTAAAGCACTAAAACAATATACTTTTGCTCTAGAGGTAAGAAAATGAGTGAAAATTCGGCTGATTATTTTGATTTAGTCCCTATTTTATACCGTCCAACTCGGCCGAGTCGACTCCGGTCAAGTTGACTGATATTGAAGGTCACAAAAAGCTCAATAATGAGAAATCACGACGAGTGCTTGACGATAAAACAAAGAATGGTGACTCAACTGATGATGGGAGGCAAAAAGAGGGCCGATCAGTATTAGTTGTTAAAATGGCTCGTTACTGTCTTCTCATTTTTTAATTTCCCGCACGTCATTTTGTAATATTGTTTTATTTTATTTTCTTATGAATAAATATTTCGGGTTAATTGGAGATACCTGGATGGAATTTGGATCCGTCTAACTTTTATATAATTATATGTGTTCCTTTTCTTATGTGAACAAACTTAGAGTGACATGTAATTATATACTTGCTCCTATTTCTTATATATAGCATAATTCTTTTCTTTGTACCTTTCTATTTATATGTAACAATATTGTTGTTTTGGATGGATTGAATTAATTTGAGCGTTGTGTTTGTATTTTGCTTTATCTTCCATATAATTTCATAATCCATATAATTTTCTTGGTTTGTTTTCTAGATTAATGCTTGGCTTTGAATATACAGAATAATAAACCTGCAGTAAACAGTTCACTCCTAGGATAAGAAGTATTTAGTTATTAAATAACAGGGAATACAAATATTTTTTGAAAAAGCTGGCAGTGGCTGCCAGAGATTATATTAAACAACATGAGGACAGGGAATACAAATATTATATAAAGAAATAAAAGATAACGAGCATTCTATTAAGCCCCAATTCTCCACTATCCAAGTTGTAGCTGCAACAGTCGGGTGTATTTTCAATTAAAACAGGCTCCCGTTTCACATGACCGATTTTGAATATCAGGGATTTCATGTTGAGCCTCGCGATATCCTGGTATATGTCATCCCTTTTTCTCTTTCTATATATTGTTTGATTTTGGTATAATAGCCATTAATGGCTGACTTAAAGATTAAATGCGTGCTTGCTTGCTTGGTTCCTTGCTGGCTCTGGAGGCTGTGTCATTTATCTTGAACTTATTATTTTTTTGCTCTTATTTGTCTTTGCTGATTTGACTGGTTCATAACTGTCGTGTAAAAATTTTTGAAATTGAGATTTTTCTTGATGCTCTCTAAGATCTTTCGCAAGGCCGCAATTGTTGAATTTTTAGAACACAAATTTTTAGTTTGCATATGCACAATAAATGTTTTCATAAACTGTGAATGTTGTACAACTCAGCATTATAATGGGTGTTTTACAGAAGTCTGGTCTGAATTTGGAGGATTTATGGTAGTGCAGTTATGATAATGGGTTTGATATATTAGGTTATGACCGAAACCATACAACTTAGCATAAATTGAATTTCAAATCTGCTCTAAAAACTAAAAAGTATGAATTTTTGGTTATAAGCTGGATAATTTGTTGGATTAAAGGAAAATCTCTGTTACATTTTCTGAGAATTACGAATGCCATGCCGGGTTTATAGCTAATTAAACCCAAAATCACAAAGGAGTGGTGCATGACTGGATCATTCATTATTCAAAATTGTGCATTTTTTAGGGTTTCAAATGATCTTTCATCCTGAGCAGACTGCTGATCTCTTGTGAAATCTGCTGAGAACCTCTTTGATCTGTTTAGGCCTTCAGGCTCTTGAAATTATAAAGAAAAAAGAAAAGAAAAGATAAGTGGTACCGGGCTTGGGCTCTTGTGGGGTTTGTCTTGAAAAAGAAAAAAAATGGGGTATTAAGTTATTTCAGGCTTGGGCTGAGAACATGAAATTTTTTTCATAGAAAGCATGGCACTTTTTTTATCCGTTTACCCGACCCGTACCGTATTCGAAAAAACAGTAATGATAAAGATTTTTTTTCGTTATCATAACGGGTATTGGTATGAAAATGTCTCCACTAAACCCGTATCGTACCAGTTGACACAAACGGGTACCCGTATGCTCATGCATGATACATGTGTGAATTATTTTTTATATTTTTGCAATAGGGGCAACGCACTTGTGGGACCTAGAGGTTACAAATTCAATAGTTCAAAGAGAACTTATGAAGTAGCTTATTAGTAAGGGGAAGTATTATTTCCCCATCCAACAACTCTGTTAGTTAATCATTTACTATTGTCGTTTAGTACACATTAGCAGCTGGGAAGAGATATATGATCTCAACTCGACTAAAACAACAAAATTAAACAAATGGAGGATACATCGAAATCCGGCCATTGAGTTTGACTAATGAATTTATGGCAAACGAGTAGTTGGAATCTGGAAATTGGTATTCCCGCATGGGTAGCTAGCTAAATCAACCAAATTAAACAAATGCAGGAGACCTCGAGATCTGCCATTGAGTTTTACTAATGAATTTATGGTTCGCACATGGCAACCAAGCTAACTGCTCTGTGCGTTTAAAGTTTTTCAGCATTTATGACGTTTCTAATTGGTCATAATTACAACCATACTTGCAAAATGAGGGGTTAATTTGGTTCAGAAGGATATAGTCCAGGAATCCAAAATTCCATTACTTATTGGGCCGAAGCCCATTGCTTCGTCTGGGCCTAATTAAGAAGTACAATTCTTAGTCATAATTACTATCAGTATAAGCAAAAACGCACAGCAGTGAGGTACCATTATGATATCAACTATCAAGATTAACTTTAATTAAACATACTGGTTACAATTAAAAGAGGGTTACATATTAAAACAAAAATTAACGGGTGTTACAATTTTTCCCATTTTTTAAATATTGCAAATAAGGTCAAATAAATTTTAAAAAAATAACTAAAATTACCGGATGTTGCAGTCGGAAACCGTGTACAACATATCCCTATTCATACACGACGCTTGCTGAGACAGTCGTGTAATCTGTCTCAAGAATTGACCCCCCAACCGGGTTCTGAACCTGTGACCTCTCATATGGAGGCATTGCCTTAACCACTTAGACTAAAAGCTGGTTCTCCTGATTTTGGCTGAGTTTAAACCCTTTTTTAAGTAGGGGAACTAGAGTAGCAGTCCACAATTTGAACTGGAAGTTGTCATGCATTACTGTAAACAGTCAAATTATCATGACTTCCCTGCAAAAAAAATGACTTACGATGTGCACCTCTAAAAAACCACCAAAAATAACACAGATGGTAACGCATCGTTAATACCCTTACCAAAAATTTTCAAAATTCTCAAAATTCTCAAAAGAATTTTCAAAATTCTCCTTTTATTATTTCAATGGAGCTTCACAAATAGTGTACTAGTGTACTAGTGAAGTATCACTGTATACATAATAAGTACATGATAAAAATAGTCATAATTCAACATGATATATGCGATAATTACTTTTTATATGTTTCCAATAGGCCGGGCAGCGCATTTGTGGGAACTAGCTACAGGTTACAAAATCAATGGTTGAAAGATAACTTATGAAGTAGCTTATTCATAAGAAGGGGAACACTATTTCCCCATCCAACAACTATGTTAGTTATTTAATAATTTTCTATTGTTGTTTAGTAGACATGAACAGCTGGGTAAACATATATATATATAGAATCTGGCTAATATGAATATGTACTTGCAAATCAAATTTTACATTTTTTAGAATTTTAAGCCACTTTAAAAATTGCTGATCCAATGGTCTAGAAGATTTTACTGTTGTGTACAAATTACTGTTTTTTCAAAGTGGCTTAATAAATAGTAAAGAAATTCTAAAAAATGTAAAATTTGGTTTGCAAGTACATATTCATATGGAGATCATGTTGAACGGTTCGGATCGACCGTTAGGATTCTAAAAACTCAAAAATTGAGCCGTAGCACGGAGGCCTCTATGCTATGCATAGCACCGTAGGCACTTCCTATATATATATATATATATATAGATGGGCTATGGTGCTTTGCAAATTAAAACACCCTCTTTAATTCGGGCCACTTTTTCAATTTGCAAAACTCAAAAAACTGATCCGAACCGTTCAACATGTTCTAAATATTGAAATGTGCTTGGAGACCAAATTTTACATTTTTTGGAATTTTTTTACTATTTATTAGGCCACTTTGGAAATCGCTGATCCAGTGGTCCAGAAATTTTTACTGTTTTTACTGTGGACCACCAGATCAGCGATTTCCAAAGTAGTTTAATAAATAGTAAAAAAATTCCAAAAAATATAAAATTTGGTTTCCAAGCACATTTCAATATTTAGAACATGTTGAACGGTTCGGATTTTGCAAATTGAAAAAGTGGCCCGAATTAAAGAGAGTGTTTTAATTTGCAAAGCACCGTAGCCTATCTATATATATATATATATATATATATATATAGGGATGAGCTATGGTGAGACGTGGGGTAAAACAAGTTTGTACTCCACGTCATATTTTCATTTCGAAAATCCAAACAACCGATCCGAACCGTTCAACATTTTCTCTATATTGAAATGTGCTTGGAAACCAAATTTTAAATTTTTTGGAATTTTTTTACTATTTATTAAGCCACTTTGAAAATCGCTGATCCACTGTGAACAGTAAAAAACAGTAAAATTTTCTGGACCACCGGATCAGCGATTTTCAAAGTGGCTTAATAAATAGTAAAAAAATTCCAAAAAATGTAAAATTTGGTCTCCAAGCACATTTCAATATAGAGAATATGTTGAACGGTTCGGATCGGTTGTTTGAATTTTTGAAATGAAAATATAGTGCCATGGAGTACAAAATGGTTTTACTCCACGTCTCACCATAGCTCATCCCTATATATATATATATATGATCGATCTGAACTCGACTAAATCAATTGAATTAAACAAATGAAGATAGTAGACCTCGAGATCTGTCATTTAGTTTGACTAATAAATTAAATACATTAATTGAGCAGTTGGCAGTTCCCATTTGGCATTTGGCATTAATGGTTGCTCTGAGAGAGACTACGTGTTCCGGTACGTCTTTCTGAATTATGATTATTTTAATCATGTACTAATATTTAAGGTGAGATCTTATCTTTGAGAAAAGTGAAGAGGTAGATATAGTTGTATCAACAGAGAAGATCTGAATTTGTATAGTCTTCAGTTTATATGAAGATTAACCAGAAGAATAAATATGTAGAATATCACGCATAACAAAAAAAAAAAAAAAAAACAAGAGATGGATGTGAAGATAGTGTTATCCAATTTATGTAATTTAGATAATCACGCCAATTATAATTACTTTTCAAATCAATATTCTTTATTACAAAATTTGATTACAAGAAAAACACACATCAGGATCGGTTAATAACGCACATCAGGAACGGACATAGAGCCGATCCTGATCCACCCGTTACAAATAGTCGATCTAAATTGTATCGGTTAAAGAACCGATCCAGATACCAACCATCTGGATCGGTTCTATTTATGAACCGATCCTATATTTATTATCTGGCCAAATATATAAAATATTTTTTTAAATTACAATTATACAATTGGATCGGTTCTTTAAAATAATCGATCATGATAGTTATCAAGATCGGTTCTATTATTAACCGATCCAATATTTATTATCTGGCCAAATATATAAAATATTTTTTTAAATTACAACTATACAACTGGATCGGTTCTTAATACAACCGATCCTGATAGTTATCAGGAACTATCAGGATCGGTTCTTTATAATGAACCGATCCAGTTAACTATCAGGATCGGTTGTTAATAAAGTACCGATCCAGATTGGTGTTATCTGGATCGGTTTATAATAAAGAACCGATCCTAATAGTTAACTGCATCGGTTCATTATAAAGAACCGATCCTGATAAATTGTTACTATGTTTTAAAAAATTTTATTTTATATTTGTTATTTTGTTTTAAAAAAATTTATTTTATATTTGGTTAATAAAACAACCGATCTTGATACTTAACAATCAAGATCGGTTAATTATTTAACCGATCTTGATTGTTATTCGGATCGGTTAAATAATTACCCTATCTTGATACTCATTATCAAGATTGGTTAATTAGGTAACCGACCCGGATACCTAATAATCAAGATCGGTTCAGTTTTTTACCCGATCCTAAAGGTATTAGTGTCAGTTTTTTAATTTATAATCCATCGGATTGGCATCAAGCGACACATCCAAACCGTTGAAACCGATCTACTTGACGAGTGATGTATTTACATGTCAAATTTATAAATTTTTAACTTAATTTAATATACAGTCAAGCGGTCAAAAAATGAAAAAAAAATGAACACATTAAAATTAACTTATAAACCATCTTTTTTTTACTGCTTGACTTTATACTAAATTAGTTCAAAATTAATAAATTTGATATGTAAACGCATCACTCGTGAAGTAGATCGGTTTCAACGGTTTGGATGCATCGTTTGAAGCCAATCCGATGGATTTTTGAGTCTCGTAAAAAAATGTTCCAAAAAATATAAAATTTGGTCTCCAAGCACATTTTAATTTGAAGATCATGTTGAGTGGTTTGAATTGATTGTTTGGACTTTGAACATGAAGATAAGGATGTGGAGCGTGATTGGAGCACAAAACCAATGTAGCATAAAGAACTACAAAAAGACGTAACCAACAAACAAAATTTACAATATATCCTTAACAAACAAAATCTACTAAAAATCAAAACATGACAGTAAATCAGTAATACATATGCTAGATCATTATAATCAAAAGATATTTAGTGCAATTACTCAGTAATAGTTAATAATTGAATATTTTTGTGTCTAATAATAGATGAGGGAATGATTTTCGCATTTTTTGTGAGATTAAGTTGCATCGTACATCATTAGTTTCTTTTTTTCATGAAAATATTGCGTGACTCGACTTCATAATTTAGGAAACTATGAATTCAAATTTCATCATGCAAGATAATTCACGTCTTATAGCGTATTTATATAATTCTTTTCTAATTACGACTTGCAAAAGAAGCCAAAGCATTTTCATGCAATTTGAATTAAACTCAAATTTAAGAACTTTTCTTAATGATCAGAGTGAATCTGATGTAATTAATTTGAATCGAATAGTTAAATTCTCATATTATAAAATTAATATATTATTTTGCTATAATGATAGAAGTGTTGGACTCGTCTCGTAACCACTTTATAATAAAGTAAGACATGGTCTTCAAGCTGGCCTTTTGTAAAACTTATTATTAAATAATTCTTGCATGAGCATAGCAACAAGTTTGAGATCTAAAAAATAATATCCACATAATTTGAGAATACTTATCTTTTTTTATTTTTGCACATATATGAAAATTTTGAAGTTTTGGAAAAATCCCGGAATTCGTTTAAAGGGAATTTCATGTGTATCCCTCAAAAACCATGAAATTAAGTATTTCCTCCTCCAAGTTTGATAATAACATATTTACCCTTCTAAATTCTAATAACTCACATATATATCCAATTAATAAAAACTGAAACTAATTATGTCTAATACTTGACAAAATATAATTAATTATGTAATTCTCTCCCTTTCTCTATACTCTCTCTCTCTCTCTCTCTCTCATCTTGTTCTATTAGAAAAAAAAAAACATGTTGTCTTTTCTCTTCTCTAGCCGCTATGGCTACTAATGGTGGCATACCTCATGTCTACAGTCTTGTGATTTTTCGAAAGGTTTTTCGAAAGGCTCTAAATTTATTGCATACCTCTGGACTTCTCTAAAACACAAGACTTCACTTTTGTCTAACTTTATTTTTAGAGCCTTCTTATGGTATTTCTCTTTTATATTTTCCTATGATGTTCTCCACCATAATAGTTATTAAATAATTATGTATATCACAAATGAAACAAATAATTTCATAAAATGACAAAATATATAGTCAAAATACAGAACAAATAAATTATCTTCAAGTTATTCCTATTAACCTTATTATTAAATTTACAAAATGAAAAATAATTAGTTTTTTATATTTATTAAAACGAAAATCCAGTAGCAAAATCTTTATGTTAAGTTTTTTTTTACTAAATATACATCTAGTTTAATCGCAAGCTAGTAAATGATAAAAATGGTCAATAACTCAATAAGAGGTGAGAAAGCAACATACCATTTGAAGAATCCAAATCCTCCCAGGTACCTGACTCAAGCAAATTGAAACGGAATGGCCCAGATTAACTTAAAACGGTGTCTATTCGTGCTAAGTTAAAAGAATGATCATCGGCCATCCGTTTCCAATTTGCTTGAGTCAAGTACCTGGGGTGATCGGAATTCCCATTTGAAATTAAGCATCATGCATGACATACGGGGATTATTATTATTTTTTTTTATTAAATAGAGGTAGGGGTATTTATGGGACTTAGATGTAACAAAGTCAATGATTCTTGTCATTAAGTTTGAGGAATGATTTAAATTATACAAATGAGCAGCTGGCATGTAGTGCGCAATGTGAATTAATTACAAAAAATAATGAACCACGAGATTTGCCATGAAATATGTCCTAATTAATTAAGGTGAGTTTTGGGATATAACCTTAATGATACATCAAGGTCACTTGAAGATATAACACAGAATTTGAAGGAATATTATGATAAAATGGTCGATGGCCTCAAACTCACTTTTCCGAAATATTTTCTGAATTGTTGATAATTAATCTTAGAAATGGCTATCAAAATTAAAGATCTGTCTCAATTGTTTAGACACATGTTGTACATTTAATTTGTGTGATTGGAAAGACATTGCGCTAGTCTCCCATCAAACAATTAAATTTTTTTAACCGTGTATTATTAATTTAAATTATATTTTCATACATAAGAGCATACGACTGGAATATATATATTATAAAAATTAAATATATATACTTCAGTTTATTTAAATTTTTCTGTATACACGCCAAATCTGAATTACAGTTGTTATATCTTGTTGACTTTTGACATAGCAGCAGCGGTTGTGTTGGGTGTAAACCTTATTTTTAGGGTCAACGAAACTAAAATATTTCGGGCTAATTAATTATTTTATATGCAATAATAGAGAATATTATCATGTTGCTGCCAATGTGACACCATGTTCTCATTTAATTTTTCTTGATTGAATGATTTCAGCATTTTTGCTTCTAACCCTTCATTTAAAATAAATTTATATGAAAATAAGTACTATATATATTACATTGTGATATAAATCTATTTGGTGTCCCGGGATATTTTAATTACTTACTAACTTTATATGATAACATTGCTTCAATTTCGGTCACCAATACAAAGTAATAGAGAAAAATGTACGTATTACCCAAATCAATTTCATATATAGAAAGCAATTAATTTGAAGGGACGCATCTCTTCTGTTAACGCAAATGCATGCTATGGGATAATTTCATTTGAAGAACGCGTTTGAGAGAGATTTATTTCTTTGTTTCTCAACGCTCTTAATTGTTAGCTACAGATATCTTATTATATTATTGTCTCTTCTGTCAAACCAAATGCAACAATGGAGTAACAAGGGCACATGCATGATCCACATTTTGTGCTCCCACTGATGCGGAATTCCTTGGATAACTACAAAGTCTTCTTGCAGTTTTGTCATTCAACCCTTCAGGAAATGTCAATTAATAATTTTCTATTGGCAAATACATTTTAAGATGGGTATATATCATGCGTTCACGTTGAAATCAGTACTAAATATTGTGATTTCCAGGTGTACATGCTTCACTTAACAAAGTAACATGTATCTTCGCCACTTGTCTCGGCAGCTAATGATAAACTAATTTAATGTTGTTGTGGAGAGAGCGGGCGCGATAGAGAGAGGGCCCCATTTTAGTAATGAATGTATGATACAGGTAAAAGCTGAACTTTTCATGTAAATTGCGTTAAAATTTAGATCTTCAATCCTATATCCTCTAATTTGAATCCTAAGAGATGCCAAAGCACATGGGATATTTTCCATAATATTATTGTAACGGAGGGCCCCATTTTAGTTTTATAATTTCGTAATCTTTTCACCTTTTAATTAAAAAAAAGTTGTGTTTTCGTTGACTAATTGTCTCGATTCTCAATCAGTCATCACCAAATCAAAGTGGTGTATTGGCAGTAAAAGGTTTGTCGCTGTCAATAGGTAGCAAGCATAATTTCTACAAAGGACACTCAAAGATTAAATATATATATATGTATTTACAGAGAAGAAGTTTTAGTAAATCGTATAGTTAGTAGACCATTGTGAAAATCCAGGAATGATGTATGAGTGAACATGCTTCTTAATAATGCCAAGGCACGTTTTGACAGACTGTAGACCGTCTAATCAGCTTCTCTTTCTGAATTTTTCTTGATTGAATGATTTCAGCATTTTTGCTTCTAACCCTTCATTTAAAATGAATTTATATGAAAATAAGTACTATATATCACATTGTGATATAAATCTATTTTTGTGTCCCTGAATATATTAATGCTTACTAACTTTATCTGATAAAAATAGCACAAATAATAAAGCAATATGGGTGAAGGGCACATGCAACATTGGAGTAACAAGGGCACATGCAATAATGATCTAGCATAATGTATTACTGTGGTTTCATGTTTTTCACAGAATTTTGTTTGTTAAGAGTATATTGTAAACTTTTTTGTTTCTTACTGCATGTCTTCAAAATAATGCACAAATAATAAAGCATTTTTACTTTCCTATTTGTCATTACATATTATATAAACATATTCTTTCACTCGCACAACTCATGCATTTTCTTTGAGCATTTACTTAGAGTTTGATTTCGAATTTACTTCACATAAAAATTATTATTTGAATAGTAATTATAATTCTCGTAATTATCTAAATTATAGAAATTGAATAACACATTTTGACATCCATCTTTTGATTTTGATCTTTAAGCTTCTAGATAATCTTCAAATAAACTAATGGCTCATAAAAAATAAGATTTGCTCTGCCGATACAACTATTTTGCTTTATAATTACAAAAATAAATATAATTACAAAAAGTTTAAATTTGATCATCGAAGTATAACTACCTCTTGACAGATCTAGAAAACAAGACCTCAACTTGCGGGTGACTTTGTACTGGATTGTTTTATTTAATACATACAACATGGCAGCCACTATCAAGCTCTTTTTAAAAAAAAAAAACTGAACTGAATAAGACATGGGAACGGCAATTGTGGGACCTAGACATTAAAAACTCAATGGTTCAAAGAAAGGTGAATTAAGCAACCGAATTAGGCAAATGAAGTTGACTTCGAGATATGTAATTATGTTTGACTAATTAATGGATTAAATAAAAATGATCAGTTGGCAGTTGGCATTTATGGTTCCTACCTGGCTGTTCTGTGCGATACTACATGTTCTGATACTCTGGCAGAACTTGAGACATTATCTGGCAAAATTATGTATTTAAAATTTAAAATAAATGATGTGATATGCTACCTTATCTGTGTCATGTAGGTTTAAATTTGTAGAGCAACCAAGGTTTTTTGTGTACTTGGGGTATTTTATATTTTAAATTATACTTGAGAATAGTATTCCTATACCCCACCTGAAACCTTTGAACAATTTCCAAAAATACGAAGAACATTTTATTTCGACAATTATCAAAGATTGTTATCATTATCAACACATTTTTGTTATCAATATATTTTTTTTCTAACTTTTGTTATATATATATTTTATTTAATATTTTCTTTGCACAAATAATAGTTAAGGGCACATGAAGGGATCCGCACTATGTGCTCCCTCTGACCCGGAACTTTTTGGATAATAATTTTGTATTCTCAACTACTTTTCATGATGGGTATTTTGTATTGAAATTGAAATGAGTACTGATTTCCAAGACATGCATCAGGTAGCGAAAAAAGAAACATAAAAGAGAGGAAGAAGAAAAACTAAAACCTCAAAAAGGTTCTATTCAAAAGGTTTGGAAGAAAATTAACGACAAATTGAGTATTTGGAAAAACAAGTTGTAAAAAAGATGGACATGTTGACAAATATTTTGGTTGCTTATAGAGTTTTAATATATGTACCTATTACTGTGGCAAATGCAGAAAGGAGTTTTCCAAAATTAAAGTTAATAAAATTCAATTTACGAACAACTATGATTCAAGATAGGTTGAATGGATTAACAATATTAAGTATTGAAAAAATTATGTTGAAAATTATTGATGTTGAACATATAATTGATGATTTTTCTTCTAAAAAGGCAAGGAGAAGTTATTTCAGATGAGATGTGGTTTATACGTGCTTTTTGTGCAGGTACAACATACAAGTGTGTATAATTGTTTATCAAGAAGCAAGAAACATAGTGTGGTTATGTTAATTATTATATATGTTTTATTCTGAGGGGTTTTGGTTTTATGTCCTCCCTATTTTGTATGATCTATTGACATATTAATAAAAAAATTGTGTATATAGGAGCCCAAATTTTTGTTCCGCCCCGGGCCCCAAAATCTTGAGGACCGGCCCTGTATATATATTTACTGAATAGAAGTTTTAGAAAATCGTATAGTTACTGAATAGAAGATGTGTGGATAATAATAATTTTCTAGAGAGAAATCTCAAAGAACCTTAATGATGTATGAGTTAACATGCTTCATAATAATGCCAAGGCACGTTTTGACAGACTGTCGACGGTCTATCAGCTTCTCTTTCTTAATTTTTCTTGATTGAATGATTTCTGCATTTTTGCTTCTAACCCTTCATTTAAAATGAATTTATATGAAAATAAGTACTATATATTACATTGTGATATAAATCTATTTGGTGTCCCGGGATATATTAATTATTTACTAACTTTATCTGATAACATTGCTTTAATTTCGGTCACCAATACAAAGTAATAGAGAAAAATGTATGTATTACCCAAATCAATTTCATTTATAGAACGCGTTTGAGAGAGATTAATTTCTTTGTTTCTCAACGCTCTTGTTAGCTACATATATCTTATTATATTATTAACTCTTCTGTCAAACGAAATGCAAAAATGGAGTAACAAGGGCACATGCGTGATCCACATTTTGTGCTCCCACTGATTAGACCCTTGAGGAAATGTCTTCTTGGATAACTACAAAGTCTTCCACATTTTGTGATCCACATTTTGTGCTCCCACTGATGCGGAATTTCTTGAATAACTACAAAGTCTTCTTGTCATTCAACCCTTGAGGAATGTCAATTAATAATTCTCTATTGGCAAATACATTTTAAGATGGGTATATATCATGCATTCACGTTGAAATCAGTATTAAATATTGTGATTTCCAGGTGTACATGCTTCACTTAACAAAGTAACATGTATCTTCGCCACTTGTCTCGGCAGCTAATGATAAACTAATTTAATGTTGTTGTGGAGAGGGCGGGCGCGATAGAGAGAGGGAGGTTTAATTTATAATGAATGTATGATACAGGTAAAAGCTGAACTTTTCATGTAAATTGCGTTAAATTTTAGACCTTCAATCCTATATCCTCTAATTTGAATCCTAAGAGATGCCAAAGCACATGGGATATTTTCCATAACATTATTGTAACGGAGAGCCCCATTTTAGTTTTATAATTTCGTAATCTTTTCACCTTTGAATTAAAAAAAAGTTGTGTTTTCGTTGACTAATTGTCTCGATTCTCAATCAGTCATCACCAAATCCTTAATACATTCTCCCAAACCAAAATGGTCGATTGGCAGTAAAAGGTTTGTCGGTAGCAAGCATAATTCCTTCTCAATATTTTTTTTTTTCTTCTAACTTTTGTTATATATATATTTTATTTAATATTTTCTTTGCACAAATAATAGTTAAGGGCACATGAAGGGATCCGCACTGTGTGCTCCCTCTGACCCGGAACTTTTTGGATAATAATTTTGTATTCTCAAGTACTTTTCACGTACGATGGGTATTTTGTATTGAAATTGAAATGAGTTCTTAATATACTGATTTCCAAGTGTACATGCATCACCTAACAATGCTTATTCACATGTGTGATGTGAACCATAAATTGCGTGGATGATTGCTTTCTTAATCTTAAGATCATGCATGTTTAGGCTAAAAAATTTAAACACCATCTAGCTGCAAGCAAACCCCAACAATATCATCCAGTTCCTCCACGACGATCAATTTGAGATATATATATGATATGGCCTTCTCCTTTACGGGTGTAAAACAATCAAGAAATTCACATGTGAAGTCAAGATTTAGGTGATCAATTGTATCGGATCTCATTTGTATAAGATAAGATGAGCTTTGACACAATTAATAACCTAAATTTGCACACCGAGATTTAGGTGATCAGTTGGGTTTTTAATGACCGTGTGGGTATTTATGAGCTTATTTTCGCGCAAGCTCCTCCTCCCATTACACACTGTTAATGTGTAAATTTTCTCATCCATGTATGATATGCCGTGTATGGTCGCGTTTTTGGTACTAGTGTATAAAACAACGATTTTGTATCTATCTACAAAAATAGTAAAACCTTTCAGAAAAATATAAAATTAAGTCTCCAAGCACATTTTTGGAAATCCTGTTCAGTGGTTTGGATCATGTTTGGACTTTATATACATAGATAAGTACATTAGATATGATTGAGATATGAATGACACGAGACATTTAAACCCTACTCATATTTAAATCTTTGATATTTTCCAACAGGCGAAAACGTACTACTGAATTTGTTTTTATGCGAAAAAAAATTTGGTCACCAACGCAAAAATAATATAAAAATGTAATATCCTAATCGAATATACCTATTGAAAGAAACATTTGAAGAAGCACACCTCTTTTATCAAAAGAATTGCTCGAATTATATTTATTGGATGAAATAGTAATACCCTAATATTTTTTATGTGAACAAAATGTAGTACCCTAATTGTTTTTTGGGGTAAGGGCCCATGATCCAAGAACTTAATATGTCCTACATTATTATTAAATGGTAAAGAGAGACAAGTTCAACTCTGCTATCATTGTTGCAAAATAATATAATAATTAGATACATGCGAATTTATCTATACGATTCAAATTGATCACATCAAATTAACTATGCTCTTTAAGAAAAAATTTCAAATTCGAGCTAAATTCAATGTTATGGTTTCATTCGCAGGTATGGTAGTACTTGCATAATAATACAAATATGCCATGAGACGTGAAAGGACATTACATCTGGAAGTATCTTTTATGTCACATGAATGTACAGTTTTCTAAATTTTTTAAATCGTGTCCACTATTAATTGAGAGAATGTCAATGACTCCTTTCACAAGACAAGTCATGTGAAAGGGTTAAAATTATTCCCCATCTAACAACTTTGTTTATTCATTAGGGCCAAAAATATTCATTTATTAACCATTACTGAGTAATTTGCACCAATTTTTTTTATTATAATGATCTATCATGATGTATTACTGTGGTGTCATGTTTTTCACTGAATTTTGTTTGTTAAGACTATTGTAAACTTTTTTGTTTCTTACTGTTTTCGAAATAATGTAAAAATAATAAAGCATTTTTACTTTCCTACTTGTCATTACATATTATATAAACATATTCTTTCACTCGCACAAGTCATGCATTTTCTTTTGAGCATTTACTTAGAGTTTGATTTCGAATTTATTTCACATAAAAATTATTATTTGAAGAGTAATTATAATTCTCGTAATTATCTAAATTATAGAAATTGAATAACACATTTTGACATCCATCTTTTGATTTTGATCTTTAATCTTCTAGATAATCTTCAAATAAACTAATGGCTCATACAAAATAAGATTTGCTCTGCCGATACAACTATTTTGGTTTATAATTACAAAAAAAATATAATTACAAAAAGTTTAAATTTGATCATCGAAGTATATCTACCTCTTGACATCTCTAGAAGACAAGACCTCACTTTAAAGAAGTACATGATAAAAATCGTCATAATTCAATAAGACATACAACTTGCGGTGACTTTGTACTGGATTGTTTTATTTAATACATACAACATGGCAGCCACTATCAAGCTTTTTTTCAAAAAAAAAAACTGAATAAGACATGGGAACGGCAATTGTGGGACCTACTGACCTAGACGTTAAAAAGTCAAAGCTTACTCGTAAGAAGGGAAGATTAGTACACATGACGAGCTGGATACAGATAGGCGATCTGAAGTTCTGAACTCGACTATATCAACCGAATTAAGCAAATGAAGTTGACTTCGAGATCTGTAATTAAGATCTCAATTCGTGCTTTAATTTCGGTCACCAATACAAAGTAATAGAGAAAAATGTACGTATTACCCAAATCAATTTCATATATAGAAAACAATTAATTTGAAGGGACGCATCTCTTCTGTTAACGCAAATGCATGCTATGGGATAATTTCATTTGAAGAACGCGTTTGAGAGAGATTAATTTCTTTGTTTCTCAACGCTCTTGTTAGCTACAGATATCTTATTATATTATTGTCTCTTCTGTCAAACGAAATGCAACAATGGAGTAACAAGGGCACATGCATGATCCACATTTTGTGCTCCCACTGATGCGGAATTTCTTGGATAACTACAAAGTCTTCTTGCAGTTTTGTTATTCAACCCTTGAGGAAATGTCAATTAATAATTTTCTATTCGCAAATACATTTTAAGATGGGTATATATCATGCATTCACGTTGAAATCAGTATTAAATATTGTGATTTCCAGGTGTACATGCTTCACTTAACAAAGTAACATGTATCTTCGCGACTTGTCTCGGCAGCTAATGATAAACTAATTTAATGTTGTTGTGGAGAGGGCGGGCAAGATAGAGAGAGGGAGGTTTAATTTATAATGAATGTATGATACAGGTAAAAGCTGAAATTTTCATGTAAATTGCGTTAAATTTTTGACCTTCAATCCTATATCCTCTAATTTGAATCGTAAGAGATGCCAAAGCACATGGGATATTTTCCATAACATTATTGTAACGGAGGGCCCCATTTTAGTTTTATAATTTCGAATCTTTTCACCTTTTAATTTCGTAAACTTTTCACCTTTCGTAATCTTTTCACCTTTCGTAATCTCGATTCTCAATCAGTCATCACCAAATCCAGGAATGTATGAATGAACATGCTTCTTATTGATGTATGAGTGAACATGCTTCTTAATAATGCCAAGGCACGTTTTGGCATTTAAGTTTCGTGCCTGGCTGTTTTGTGCGACACTACATGTTCTGATACTCTGGCAGAACTTGAGACCTTATCTGGCAAAATTATGTATTTCAAATTGAAAATAAATGATGTGCTATGCTACCTTATCTGTGACATGCACGTATAAATTTGTAGAGCAACCTTGAGGTATTTTATATTTTAAATTATAATTGACAATAGTATTCCTATTCCCCACCCCAAAAGCTTTGAACAATTTCCAAAAATATGAAGAACATTTTATTTCGACAATTATCAAATAGGTTGTTATCATTATCAACAAACACATTTTGGTTATCAATATATTTCTTTTCTTCTAACTTTTGTTATGTATATATTTTATTTAATATTTTTTTGCACAAATAATAGTTAAGGGCACATGAAGGGATCCGCACTGTGTGCTCCCTCTGACCCGGAACTTTTTGGATAATAATTTTGTATTCTCAACTACTTTTCATGATGGGTATTTTATATTGAAATTGAAACGAGTACTGATTTCCAGGTGTACATGCATCACCTAACAATGTTACATGCGGCTGCACCACTTCTCTCAATATCTAATGATAAACTTCAATATTGTTAATATAAATCTAATTTAACATGATAGAATTAAATTTTCTAAATTAAATACTTTTAATGGCTACCCAAATATCCTACAATATATTGTATTCATTTATCATTAGATATCATATGACTTTCTTAAACTTATCTCTTAATTTTACGTTACATTTATTCCTTCTTCGACCTCCTAATTGACCAAACGAAACCAAAAAATAAAGAAAAGAAAAAAACCGTGACCATGATTAGTGGGTAGCAATACGGGCATAATTTTTTTATAAAAAAGACACTAAAAGATTGAGCTTTATATTAATTCATGCAAAGCTGAGTTTAGACTTTAAACATATCATTTGCTTCTTTTCTATTTTGAATCCAGCCTGTTTAGTCATTGAAATAAGATTATTTATAAATCCAGCATTTAAATTTTGAATCTTTTCTGAAACTTGTTCATACATATGTGCCGCGCACAGACGTACACAGATAATTTTTATTTCTATATTAGACTTGCTGTTAAGCATTCAATACACATAATAAGATAAACTAGATCCATACCGTCACTTGATGGTATTAAAAAGAATTAAAGGCACAACCTAACTAAAACTTTTTTAATTCTTCATACAACATATTTCTTTGTAATTATTATTTTTTTGGATAAAAGGCTGAAAAGCCCGTTCTTTTTAATTATTATTATAATTTGTTGAATATTTAGACTCTACAACTTACAAAATTATAGTTTGAAATTAACCACATATGGTATAAACTGATAACGTATGTAATATTATTATTGAAATTTGCTATATTTTATTTAAATCGTTTTATTTTGTAATAGATTATGATGTAAAGAAATCGTTATGGTGAGAAATTTTGAATTGTCAAGCTATATAATATAAAAAACCCAGCATGCACTCTTCTGACAATGGGTAAGTGATCATTACATGTGAAGCATGCTTTGGAGAGAGAGAGATTTTCTTTTTCTCAACTTATAATATCACTACCTCTTATCTGTCAACGATAATGCTACAATATTAAGGGATCATTTCATGTGAACCACGCATTAGAGAGAGACAAAAAGGTATATATATGTATAAATTATTTGTTTCTCAACGCTCATGTTCGTTGGGATATTATATTAGTGCCTCTTCTCTCGACGTGGAGCTGGGATGTGTCTGGGGTAAAACGATTTTATCTTACTTTCATTCTGAATTATTGTATGGAGGAATGGTTCTGCCAAATGTCACCAACTTATTAATGTTAGAAAATATTTCATTCATTTTCTATCTTTAATTTAGTTTTTAATTTGTTCCCTTCTATCAATTAATTAGTTCCAATTTTATAATAATGAATCTTAGTTGGCTTCCAGTATCATTCAGAAAGGTCAAATGAAAAAAATACATTAATTACAAGAGTTATTAACATCCTTAACTAAGAGTAAAGAATATCGGCTCAACTCCGTTGAAAGAAGGAATAGAAGTGTTGTCCCCAAAGACAGAGATAAAAACTTAGAAAAAAAAGCTTACGGGTACATCCTGCTGTGCATGTCAATTATTAAATATCAAATTTTAATCAATTTAAGCATCAATTATTAATTTTTTATGTGTCAAATTTTAGTTATTTATACATATATAAATACAACTTGATATTATTAAGTATTAGTTCCGGTACAATAAAGAGAAAATATACAAAAAAAAATATATATTTTCTTATTAAAAGTAGGTCAATCTATAAAATATCCTAATCATTATTGCTTGGTCCAAGTTAATGTTTTTAGCTGCCCTAACTATCATTTCCAGTAACATGTAATATCATTTCTTCAAATTTCTTAACTACAGGAGAAATTCTTAACATGTATTACGAAATGATTAGTCTGCATCAAGACAAAAAAAAATGTTATGATCAATTTAACTTGTTATGATGTTCTGAAACTATAATTATTGTGAGAGTCCAGCTAATACACTTATATAAGAACTTGAACAACATATGTTTATAATTCATTTTTGCGTTTTCAAGGTCCAAACAGTTGATCTGAACCGTCCAACATTATATCCATATTAAAATGTGCTTACATGAATTTTTTTAATATTTTTTGGAATTTGTTTACTAATATTTTAGATAGGTAGAAAATCATTGTGTTTAAAAAATATATATATGGATTTTCTACCAACCTTAAAAATAGTAAACAAGTTCAACGACAAGATTACACAAGTAAATTTGGAATTAACTTTTAAAATCTGATGTATATGAACATTTGCGCATTGCCATGATGCATATGCTTTTCATATTAAGAACTTAGGTGGTAACTTGGAAAAGAAGGCAACAAGGGAGACTAAGGCGCAAGCTTTTGGCCGTTCTTGCTCTATTCAGTTAGAGATGTATTGTCTTTGAAACCCTATGCTTATTAATATGTGTGATGTGAACCATAAACTGCGTGGATGATTGCTTTCCTGATCATAAGACCGTGTATGTTTAGGCTAGAAAATTTAAAATTGCACCATCTAGCTGCATGCAAACCCCATCAATATCATCCAGTTCCTCCACGACGATCAATTTGAGATATATATATGATATGGCCTTCCCCTTTACGGGTGTAAAACAATCAAGAAATTCACATGTGAAGTCAAGATTTAGGTGATCAATTGTATCAGATCTCATTTGTGTAGATAAGATGAGCTCTGACACAATTAATAACCTAAATCTGCACACCGAGAAATAAGAGAGAAAAATCAAGATGGCAGATAAGATTCTAAGAGAGAAAATAAAACGACAAGGGAGAGGGACTCAGAGGGGAGGACTTAAATTGGATTTAAGGGGCCAGGGGTGAAAAGGCGTGCATAGCGAGAGGCGATTGGTACAAGAAATTAATTTTGAGTAGGGTTGGTTGAAAAAGCGAGAGCAAAGACTACACGGTTCAAATGTACAAATCTGTATTTAGAGATTGGTGCTAATCATACACGACCTTTCACTAACTAACCATGTATGATTTTATATGGTCATGCACGGTTTAGTGTTAACAAACCATGTAATACTATTGATGACTTTAGTACACAGTTGGGTTTTAAATGACCGTGTGGGTATTTATGAGCTTCTTTTCGCGCAAGCGCCTCCTCCCATTACACACTGTTAATGTGTAAATTTATCACATCCGTGTATGATATGCCGTGTATGGTAGCATTTTCTGTACTAGTGTATAAAACAACGATTTTGTATCTCTCTACAAAAATAGCAAAACTTTTCAGAAAAATATAAAATTAAGTCTCCAAGCACATTTTTGGAGATCCTGTTCAGTGATTTGGATCAAGTTTGAATTTTATATACATAGATAAGTACATGAGATACGATTGAGATATGAATGACACGAGACAAAATCTTGATATTTTACAACAGGCGAAAACGTACTACTGAATTTGTTTTTATGCGAAAAAAAGTTTTGGTCACCAATGCAAAAATAATATCCTAATCGAATATGCCTATTGAAAGAAACATTTGAAGAAGCACACCTCTTTTATCAAAGAATTGGTCGAATTATATTTATGGGATGAAATAGTACCCTAATTGTTTTTTGGGGTAAGGGCCCATGATCCAAGAACTTCATATGTCCTACATTATTATTTAATGATATGGAGAGACAAGTCCAACTCTGCTATCATTGTTGCAAAATAATATAATAATTATATAACATGCGAATTTATCTGTACGATTCAAATTAATCACATCAAATTAACTTTGTTCTTTAAGAAAAAAATTCAAATTCGAGCTAAATTCAATGTTATGGTTTCATTTGCAAGTATGGTAGTACTTGCATAATAATACAAATATGCCATGAGACGTGAAAGGACATTACATCTGGAAGTATCTTTCATGTCACATGAATGTACAGTTTTCTAAATTTTTTAAATCGTGTCCACAATTAATTGAGAGAATGTCAATGACTCCTTTCACAAGACAAGTCATGTGAAAGGGTTAAAATTATTCCCCCATCTAACAACTTTGTTTATTCATTAGGGCCAAAAATATTCATTTATTAACCATTACTGAGTAATTTGCACCAATTTTTTTTATTATAATGATCTATCATGATGTATTACTGTGGTGTCATGTTTTTCACTTAATTTTGTTTGTTATGACTATTGTAAACTTTTTTGTTTCTTATTGTTTTCGAAATAATGTAAAAATAATAAAGCATTTTTACTTTCCTACTTGTCATTACATATTATATAAACATATTCTTTCACTCGCACAAGTCATGCATTTTCTTTTGAGCATTTACTTAGAGTTTGATTTGGAATTTATACCTTTCACATAGAAATTATTATTTGAAGAGTAATTATAATAGGCGGAATTATCTAAATTATATAAATTGAATAACACATCTTGACATCCATCTCTTTATTTTGATTTTTAATCTTCTAGATAATCTCAAATAAACTAATGGCTCATACAAAATAAGATTTGCTCTGCTGATACAACTATTTTGGTTTATAATTACAAAAATAAAGTATAATTACAAAAAGTTTAAATTTGATCATTGAACTATATCTACATCTTGACATCTCTAGAAGACAAGACCTCAGTTTAAAGAAGTACATAATAAAAATAGTCATAATACAATAAGACATACAACTTGCGGGTGACTATTTAATACATACGACATGGCAGCCACTATCAACTTTTTTTTTCAAAAAAAAAAAACTGAATAAGACATGGGAACGGCAATTGTGGGACGTTAAAAAGTCAATGGTTCAAAGATAACTTATGAAGTAACTTATTACGAGCTGGATACAGATAGGCGATCAGAAGTTCTGAACTCGACTATATCAACCGAATTAAACAAATGAAGTTGACCTCGAGATCTGTAATTCAGTTTGACTAATTAATGAATTAAATACAAATGATCAGTCGGCAGTTGGCATTTATGATTCGTGCCTGGCTATTCTGTGCGACACTACATGTTCTGATACTCTAGCAAAACTTGAGACCTTATCTGGCAAAATTATGTATTTAAAATTTAAAATAAATGATGTGCTATGCTACCTTATCGGTATCATGCAGGTATAAATTTGTAGAGCAACCTTGAGGTATTTTATATTTTAAATTATACTTGAGAATAATATTCCTATACCCCACCCGAAACCTTTGAACAATTTCCAAAAATACGAACAACATTTTATTTCGACAATTATCAAATAGGTTGTTATCATTATCGACAATTTTTGTTATTAATATATATTTTTTTTCTTCCAACTTTTGTTATATATATATTTTATTTAATATTTTCTTTGCACAAATAATAGTTAAGGGCACATGAAGGGATCCGCACTGTGTGCTCCCTCTGACCCGGAACTTTTTGGATAATAATTTTGTATTCTCAACTACTTTTCATGAAGGGTATTTTGTATTGAAATTGAAATGAGTACTGATTTCCAGGTGTACATGCATCACCTAACAATGTTACGTGCCGTTGCACCACTTCTCTCAATATCTAATGATAAACTTCAATATTGTTAATTTAAATCTAATTTAACATGATAGAATTAAATTTTCTAAATTAAATACTTTTAATGGCTACCCATATATCCTACAATATATTGTATTCATTATCATTAGATATCATATGACTTTCTTAAACTTATCTCTTAATTTTACGTTACATTTATTCCTTCTTCGATCTCCTAATCGACCAAACGAAACCAAAAAATAAAGAAAAGAAAAAAACCGTGACCATAATTAGTGGGTAGCAATACGGGCATAATTTTTTTACGAAATTAAAGTTAATAAAATCTTATTTACGAACAACTATGACTCAAGATAGGTTGAATGGATTCACAATATTAAGTATTGAAAAAATTATGTTGAAAACTATTGATGTTGAACATATAATTGATGATTTTTGTTCTAAAAATGCATGGAGGAGTCATTTCAAAAGAGATGTGGTTTATACGTGCTTTTTGTGCTGGTACAACATACAAGTGTGTAGAATTGTTTATGAAGAAGCAAGAAGCATGGTGTGGGTATGTTAATTATTATATATGTTTTATTTTGAGGGGTTTTGGTTTTATGTCCTCCCTATTTTGTATGATCTATTGACATATTAATAAAAAAAAATTGTATATAAGAGCCCAAATTTTTGTTCCGCCCCGGGCCCCGAAATCTTGAGGACCGGCCCTGTATATATATTTACTGAATAGAAGTTTTAGAAAATCATACAGTTACTGAATAGAAGATGTGTGGAGAATAATAATTTTCTAAAGAGAAATCTCAAAGAACCTTAATGATGTATGAGTTAACATGCTTCATAATAATGCCAAGGCACGTTTTGAATTTTTTACTATCCTTTATGATTTATGAAAGATGGCAAAAAATAATTTAAAATATTGGCAATTATTATTTGAAGAGTAATTATAATTCTCGCACAAGTCATTCATTTTCTTTTGAGCATTTACTTCAAGTTTGATTTCGAATTTATACCTTTCACATAAAAATTATTATTTGAAGAATAATTATAATTCTCGTAATTATCTAAATTATAGAAATTGAATAACATATTTTGACATCTATTTTTTTATTTTGATCTTTAATCTTCTAGATAATCTTCAAATAAACTAATGGCTCATACAAAATAAGATTTGCTCTGCCGATACAACTATTTTGGTTTATAATTACAAAAAGTTTAAATTTGATCATTGAAGAATATCTACCTCTTGACATCTTTGGAAGACAAGACCTCACTTTAAAGAAGTACATGATAAAAATAGTCATAATTCAATAAGACATACAACTTGCGGATGACTTTGTACTGGATTGTTTTATTTAATACATACAACATGGCAGCCACTATCAAGCTTTTTTTTTCAAAAAAAAAAACAGAATAAGACATGGGAACGGCAATTGTGCGACCTAGAATTAAAAAGTCAATGGTTCAAAGATAACTTATGAAGTAGCTTATTCGTAAGAAGGGGATGATTAGTACACATGACGAGCTGGATACAGATAGCCGATCTGAAGTTCTGAACTCGACTATATCAACCGAATTAAACAAATAAAGTTGACTTCGAGATCTGTAATTAAGTTTGACTAATTAATGGTTTAAATAAAAATGATCAGTTGGTAGTTGGCATTTATGGTTCGTGCTTGGCTGTTCTGTGCGACACTACATGTTCTGATACTCTGGCAGAACTTGAGACCTTATCTGGCAAAATTATGTATTTAAAATTTAAAATAAATTATGTGATATGCTACCTTATCTGCATCATGCAGGTATAAATTTGTAGAGCAACCATGGTTTTTTGTGTACTTGGGGTATTTTATATTTTAAATTATACTTGAGAATAGTATTCCGATACCCCACCCGAAACCTTTGAATAATTTCCAAATATATGAAGAACATTTTATTTCGACAATTATCAAATAGGTTGTTATCATGATCAACACATTTTTGTTACCCAAATTAATTTCTTTGTTTCTCAACGCTCTTGTTAGATACAAATATCTTATTATATTATTGTCTCTTCTGTCAAACGAAATGCAAGAATGGAGTAACAAGGGCACATGCATGATCCACATTTTGTGCTCCCACTGATGCAGAATTTCTTGGATAACTACAAAGTCTTCTTGCATTATTCAACCCTTGAGGAAATGTCAATTAATAATTTTCTATTCGCAAATACATATTAAGATGGGTATATATCATGCATTCACGTTGAAATCAGTATTAAATATTGTGATTTCCTGGTGCACATGCTTCACTTAACAAAGTAACATGTATCTTCGCCACTTGTTTCGGCAGCTAATGATAAACTAATTTAATGTTGTTGTGGATAGGGCTGGCGCGATAGAGAGAGGGAGGTTTAATTTATAATGAATGTATGGTACAGGTAAAAGCTGAACTTTTCATGTAAATTTCGTTAAATGTTAGACCTTCAATCCTATATCCTCTAATTTGAATCCTAAGAGATGCCAAAGCACATGGGATATTTTCCATAACATTATTGTAACGGAGAGCCCCATTTTAGTTTTATAATTTCGTAATCTTTTCACCTTTTAATTAAAAAAAAGTTGTGTTTTCGTTGACTAATTGTCTCGATTCTCAATCAGTCATCACCAAATCCTTAATACATTCTCCCAAACCAAAATGGTCGATTGGCAGTAAAAGATTTGTCGCTGTCAATAATAGCGAGCATAATTTCTACAAAAGAAACTTAAAGATTAAATATATATATATATATATATATATATTTACAGTGAAGAAGTTTTAGTAAATCGTATAGTTAGTAGACCAATGTGAAAATCGAGGAATGTACTATATATTCGTATTAATGATCTATGAGTGAACATGCTTCATAATAATGCCAAGGCACGTTTTGACAGACTGTCGACGGTCTAATCAGCTTCTCTTTCTTAATTTTTCTTGATTGAATGATTTCAGCATTTTTGCTTCTAACCCTTCATTTAAAATGAATTTATTTGAAACTAAGTACTATATATCACATTGTGATATAAATCTATTTTTGTGTCCCGGGATATATTAATTGCTTACTAACTTTATCTGATAACATCAATTCGTGCTTTAATTTTGGTAACCAATACAAAGTAGTAGAGAAAAATGTACGTATTACCCAAATCAATTTCATATATAGAAAGCAATTTGAAGGGACGCATCTCTTCTGTTAATGCAAATGCATGCTATGGGATAATTTCATTTGAAGAACGCGTTTGAGAGAGATTAATTACTTTGTTTCTCAACGGTCTTATTAGCTACAGATATCTTATTATATTAAATGAAGCAAATAATAAAGCAATATGGGTGAAGGGCACATGCAACAATGGAGTAACAAGGGCACATGCAATAATGATCTAGCATGATGTATTAGTGTGGATTCATGATGTATTGTAAACTTTTTTGTTTCTTACAGTCTTCAAAATAATGCACAAATAATAAAGCATTTTTACTTTCCTATTTGTCATTACATATTATATAAACATATTCTTTCACTCGCACAAGTCATGCATTTTCTTTTGAGCATTTACTTAAGAGTTTGATTTCGAATTTATACCTTTCGCATAAAAATTATTATTTGAAGACTAATTATAATTATCATAATTATCTAAATTATAGAATTGAATAACACATTTTGACATCCATCTTTTGATTTTGATCTTTAATCTTCTAGATAATCTTCAAATAAACTAATGGTTCATACAAAATAAAATTTGCTCTGCCGATACAACTATTTGGCTTTATAATTACAAAAAAAATATATAATTACAAAAAGTTTAAATTTGATCATCGCAATATATCTACCTCTTGACATCTCTACAAAACAAGACCTCACATTAAACAAGTACATGATAAAAATAGTCATAATTCAATGAGACATACAACTTGCGGGTGACTTTGTACTGGATTGTTTTATTTAATACATACAACATGGCAGCCACTATCAAGCTTTTTTTTCAAAAAAAAACTGAATAAGACATGGGAACGGCAATTGTGGGACCTAGACGTTAAAAAGTCAAAGCTTATTCGTAAGAAGGGGATGATTAGTATACATGACGAGCTGGATACAAATAGGCGATCTGAAGTTCTGAACAAATGAAGTTGACTTCGAGATCTGTAATTAAGTTTGACTAATTAATGGTTTAAATAAAAATGATCTGTTGGCAGTTGGCATTTATGGTTCGTGCCTGGCTGTTCTGTGCGACACTACATGTTCTGATACTCTGGCAGAACTTGAGACCTTATCTGGCAAAATTATGTATTTAAAATTTAAAATAAATGATGTGCTATGCTACCTTATCTGCGTCATGCAGGTATCAATTTGTAGAGCAACCTTGAGGTATTTTATATTTTAAATTATACTTGAGAATAGTATTCCTATACCCCACCCGAAACCTTTGAACAATTTCCAAAAATATGAACAACATTTTATTTCGACAATTGTCAAATAGGTTGTTATCATTATCGACACATTTTTGTTATCAATATATTTTTTTTCTTCTAACTTTTGTTATATATATATTTTATTTCATATGTTCTTTGCACAAATAATAGTTAAGGGCACATGAAGGGATCCGCACTGTGTGCTCCCTCTGACCCGGAACTTTTTGGATAACTACATAGTCTTCTTTCAGTTTTTCTATTCAGCACTTGAGGAAATATCATTTAATAATTTTTTATTCTCAACTACTTTTGATAATGGGTATTTTGTATTGAAATTGAAATGAGTACTTAATATACTGATTTCCAGGTGTACATGCATCACCTCACAATGTTACATGCGGCTGCACCACTTCTCCCAATAGCTAATAACAAACATCAATATTGTTAATTTAAATCTAATTTAACATGATAGAATTAAATTTTCTAAATTAAATACTTTTAATGGCTACCGAAATATCCTACAATATATTGTATTCATTTATCATTAGATATCATATGACTTTCTGAAACTTATCTCTTAATTTTACCGTTACATTTATTCCTTCTTATATCTCCTAATCGACCAAACGAAACCAAAAAAATAGAAAAGAAAAAACCGTGACCATGATTAGTGGGTAGCAATAGGGCATAATTTGTTTTATAGAAAAAGACACTAAAAGATTAAATTTCAACTAGGACGAAAAAATTGAGCTTTATATTAATTCAAGCAAGGCTGAGTTTAGACTTTAAACATATCATTTGCTTCTTTTCTATTTTGAATCCAGCCTGTTTTGTCATTGAAATAAGATTATCTGTAAATCCCGCATTTAAATTTTGAATATTTTCTAAAACTTCTTCATACGTATGTGCTGCGCACAGACTGACACTGATAATATTTATTTCTATATTAGACTTGCTGTTAAGAATTCAGTACGCATAATAAGATAAACTAGATCCATACCGTCACTTGATGGTATTAAAATGAATTAAATGCACAACCTAACTAAAACTTTTTTTTAGGGTAATGTGGCAAGTTGCCATCTCACAACCTAACTAAATTATGGAGAAAATTTTGTTTAAAAAATCATTGAATTGATTGACAATATTTTATCAACACAATTTAATTCTTCATACAACATATTTCTTTTTAATTATTATTTTTTTTGGATAAAAGGATGAAAAACCCGTTCTTTTTAATTATTATTATAATTTGTTGAATATTTAGACTCTACAACTAACAAAATTGTAGTTTGAAATTAATCACATATGGTGTAAACTGATAACGTATGTAATATTATTATTTAAATTTGCTATATTTTATTTAAATCGTTTTATTTGTAATAGATTAAGATGTAAAGAAATCGTTTTTTTATGGTGAGAAATTTTCAATCGCCAAGCTATATATTATAAAAAAACCCAGCACTCTTCATGACAACGGGTAAGGGATCATTACATGTGAAGAATGCTTTGGAGAGAGAGAGATTTTCTTTTTCTCAACTTATAATATCACTACCTCTTCTGTCAACGATAATGCTGCAATATTAAGGGATCATTTCATGGGAACCACGCATTAGAGAGAGACAGAAAGGTATATATATGTATAAATTATTTGTTTCTCAACGCTCATGTTCATTGGGATATTATATTAGTGCCTCTTCTCTCGACGTGGAGCCTTGATGTGTCTGGGGTAAAACGATATTATCTATTTTCATTCTGAATTATTGTATGGAGGAATGGTTCTGCCAAATGTCACAAACTTATTAATGTTAGAATATTTCTTTCATTTTCTATCTTTAATTTAGTTTTTAATTTGTTCCCTTCTATCAATTAATTAGTTCTATTTTTAATTTGTTCCCTTCTATCAATTATTATTTTTTTATGTGTCAAATTTTAGTTATTTATACATAAACATATAAATAGAACTTGATATTATTAAGTATTAGTTCCGGTACAATAAAGAGAAAATATACAAAAATATATATATATATATATTTTCTTATTAAAAGTGGGTCAATCTATAAAATGTCCTAATCATTATTGCTTGGTCCAAGTCAATATTCTTAGCTGCCCTAACTATCATATCCTTTTATTTTACACCGAAGCAACAGTAACATGTAATATCATTTCTTCCAATTTCTTATCTGCAGGAGAATGCTTAACATGTATTAAGAAATGATTGGTCCGCAATAAGACAAAATAATCTCTATTGATTGATAACAACCCTACATACTAAATTCTTTTAGAGAAAGGTCTTCCAGATTTGAATATTTTCATATGAATTTTTAATCAGCGACTTTCTATATGAGAACATTACGTTTTATTTTGTCTTATCTACTCTATTTTAATTTCATTAATGGATTACAGAATAATCTGTCTAGTCTTTTCTGATGAACATCCCACCTACTTAATAAAAAATACCCTATTGACTGGTAATACATAGAATGAATGTATACGTACAAATTTAGTATAACATAGAATGAATGAATGAATGTATACGTACAAATTTTGTATACTTAATAAAAAATACCCTATTGACTGGTAATAAAAGCCTACGATGATAATTTTAAATTGAAAAAAAAATAGAATGAATGTATATGTACAAATTTAGTAGACGTGAATGTTGCCTTGATCTAAATTGGATCTTTGTGGCTTAATTTGATATAAAAATAGAAATCCAAAAGTAACGAGGCAAACAAATCTTGATTTATAAATATTGTCACCCATAAAGAAAGTGAAGTAAAGAGAGAATTTTCCTACAGGGGAAAATATTTTCAACGATTCAAACTCATTTTGTATTTTCTATAAAAATAATAATTATAATTTATTAGCCTCTATATTAAGCGTGAACTATATGTACGGTGCTAATTTGCTAATTGTGAACCCATTACCAATTTAAATTGTGCATAATCGACCCAAGAGAAAATATATATTAATTTTTTAAGTATAAAAAGTTAATAAATTTATTATTTATAATTTTTTTATTGTTAAATATCAACTCTATATAAATTTAAAAACAAACAGAATTCAAATCTTTAGGTGCGAATATGTTTCCAAGGAAAACCGGAGGTTGAAGGTGACATAAGAAAATTAACAACATATATATCAACTCTATATAAAGTTATTGACGGTATCTTATATTTTTGTTTGCTTGCTTTAATTAAAAATTAAATGCTGCCACATGGTAGGGAACTAATTGGATGATACATAGAAATTACTTTGACTTCGACCATTACAAAATAGGAGACATTTGCAAATATATTTTAGTGTATCATATTAATTTATTATTGATCGGCACGATATACGGATCAAATTGCAAAATAAATATATCACAGTTGTCTGGGGGGGAACAAACACATCTGTGGATGATTCGCTTGTTGAAGTGTAAATAATATAAAAACAAAATAAGGAGTCCCGGAGATGATCGCTCGTTGCCCATTAATTCTTAAGTGAATAGTTGGAAGCACTGCAATCCTAATTACCCATTAATTCTGCTAATAAGCATAGCAGTATACCATTAATTGATCCTTAGACGATGAGCTTCGACGACGACAAGCCGATTGTTCTTCCTCCAGGTTCGTTCCCAGTTGTCTAACCGTTCAAAGAATTGATATTTTTTTTTTACAAATTCTTTATTTTAAGCACTATTCATCCCAATCAACCATCTTTTGTTCAATATTGGATAAAGTTATTACTCTATAACTTCAGTTCGTACTACGTATTGAACGCATTGGAGTTAGTTTCCTAATATTTAAATTACTGCAGGGCCAAGACCCACCGTGCTTGGAAGAGTACAGCTGGCAATCAGAAACAACGACAAGGCACCACTCAAAGAAAACGTCCAAAAGGTGATGCTGGAACTCACCGGCGAAGAAAAAAGTCCATTGGGATTGGACCTTGTGATGGTTTTAGATTCTAGCGACTGGATAAGAGAAGAAAAGTTACTTGAATTGAAAATGGCTCTGCTATTTCTGATGAAGAAACTCAGAGTTGTTGACCGTTTGTCTATTGTCACCTACTCCAATGAAGCAGAGACTCTTTGCCCATTGCGACAAATGACTAAAAGTTCCCAAAAGGAACTTGAAGATCTAATCACCGCATGGGTGGAAAAAATTGAATCGGATTCGGAAATTTTTGTGAACATTGCCAACGGCCTTGAGACGGCACTGAATATTCTCATGAACCGTTCAGTTAGTAGTGGACGTGTTGGCGTCATCATGCTTATGTTAGCTGGTAACGACATTAAAGGCAATGTTGCTGCTGTTCCGGTAGGAAATGTACCTGTGCACACATTTGGTTTTGGTCAGTGGCATGATACGAAGGTACAGTGGAAGATGAATATAAACCCTCATTTACTAACAATTTCAAGTAAAAATTTGCATGTGGTGCATTCTAATTAAGTTGTTCATGTTCTTAATAGGTGCTCAAAGTTATTGCCAATAATAGTCAGCTAGGAGGAACCTACTCGGCTGTTCGTGAGGGCAACTTGAGCTTAGCCTTTTCACAGTGCTTGGCCGGGCTTCTCAATGTGGTTGCTCAGGACTTGACAGTGACTGTGAGTCAAATCAAAGATGAGTCAAGAATAAAGCAGGTATCAGCTGGAAGTTATCCGCAATCCAGGGACAATGTTGCTGGTTCTATAACTATAACATTCGGCGATATCTACATCCGAGAGATCCGCAAGGTGTTAGTCGACATTCTTCTCCCTGTTACTAAAACGGAAGATGAAGCAGATGTTCTCAAAGTCTCTTACACATACAGGTATTTCAAATCACAGTAACAAGCAAACAAAATATGCATACGCGAATAACCTATGAGCATTTTGATGACTATCATTAATCTAATTGTAAATCTTATGGGGATGCAGATTTGATGGAGAACTCTATGAGGCCAGTCCTCAGACTGTTACTGTACGCCGCAAGTCAGGGTTGAGAGCTGAAGAGCAGCAAGCACTACCAGAGGTGAGAGCGGAAGAGGTTCGTCTTGTAATTGCCGAGGTGATCAAACAAGCGACCGCTGATGCTGATGAGAAGGATCTTGAAAGTGCTCAAGACAAGCTTGCGAATGGTCTGCTTGAATTGGAGGAGGAGGATATAGAGAAGTTGAAGGCCCAGCTAAGGCCCGAGCTAGAGGAGCTGCTTAAATTGATACAAATGCCACAACGAACTTATCAAAGATCACAAGCCCTTCCTTTTGCATATTCCTTACTGATTTCCCTTGCCACACAGCGTCAAACGGCAAGAGGAAGTAATATCAGTAAGTTTCAGCTCTTTTCCACTCCCGCTATGCAAGAATTCCTTGAGGAAGCAAAGAAGTCGCATGATATGGAAGATATCAAGCAATATAACAATGATCCAGATTCATCAGGTTCGGTCCCAGTTGTCTCATCGTTCATACACAGATGTTTGTTTTACAAATCATTTATTTTAACCAATATTGATCCCAATTAGCCATCTTTTTTTGAAGATTATATAGCGTAATTATCATGATTTGGAAAATCGGCCGATTTTTCCCGAGTTGACTTGGTTGTGCGAGTTATGTGCAGAAAAATGATAAAATCGATGATAAATTGAAACAATCGGCCAAATTTCCTCTGTTTCTCTTGCGTTTAGAGCCAAATTAAACTGTTTGATAGTTAAATCGAACCAATTTGTATTTTTCCATGGATGTCAAAGACAATTGGGGAAAATAGATGCGACTCGGAGAAGAGAAGAAGCTTTAAAGGATTATAAAATGTTAGATAGACTGGGTGTACGTGAGGTGTGTACTATTATATTTGAAAATATAATTGTTTCACGGTGCACCATGTTCATACCAACTATTATATAGATAAGTGATCCGAAATGGATTGTTTTAAATTTGTATGTTTTACTGAATAGAGACAAGGGTGTATTGTGTACAGCTATTGCCACTAGACTGGTTTCTTTGTTTTTTTTATTTGACTAAAAAGTAAAGAATGGGAGTATGGGATTAACCTAAAAATTGATTGTTATGAAAATATAAAAGTAGAAATTAAAATAAGAAGTATTTCACATGTAAATATTAGTTAGTAATTATTATTATTTTATTTTTAAATTATATAAGTTTTATTTCTTTAAGTAATTTCAGCACAAATTTGATTGTTATTATATTAATGTTTTTATTATTGGAATCAGTACAACAATATCCGCTTTTATATTTTAATACAGAGAATAATAAGATGATCCAGCTAGGTCGTCAGAGCTTTTGACAGTAAAAAAAAATATGTTATGGTTATAATGCTTGTATTATCTTATATTAGTGCATTATTGAGTGTAATATTTTATCTTAACATAATTTTTTGGACAAATTATTTTTTATCAATTTTTTCTATTTTTTTAGTACAAAATAAGATTCTGCTAAAAAAATCCGAGTTTCTGATCCGATTCGGCCGATTCCAGCTTATTTATCCAATTCCGATTGAACTGTCAAGTGACTGATTCGGATTACGATTCCAATTTTCAGAATTATACCATAACTGAAATTCATACCACATTGAATTAGTTTTGCTTAATTTGCTTATGGCTATTACTGCAGTGCCGAAACCCATCATGCCTGGAAATGTACGGCTAAGAATCAGAAACAACAAGAAGGCGCCACTTGAAACAAACATCCAAAAGGTGTTGTTGGAGTTCTCCGGAGTAAAAAATAGTAAGTTTGGGTTGGACCTTGTGGCGGTCTTAGATGTTAGCAGTAGCATGGAAGGAGATAAGTTAGAAAAAATGAAAATAGCGATGCAACTTTTGATTAAGAATCTCAGCTGGATGGACCGTTTGTCGATTGTTGAGTATTCTAGTAAAGCAAAGAGGCTATGCCCATTGACCCAGATCACTAAAATTTCTCAAACAAAACTCGAAAATCTGATCGATGATTTGAAACCTCAGCCTGGAACGAACATCACTGATGGCCTTGAAACGGCGCTGAATGTTCTTAAGCATCGTTCATTTAGTAGTGGACGTGTTGGTGTTATCATTCTTATGTCGGATGGTGAGCAGAATCAAGGCGGTGATGCTGCTGATCTTCCAGTAGGCAACGTTCAAGTGTTCACATTTCGTTTTGGTGAAGATCACAATCCGGAGGTACAGTTAAAATTTCAAAATAACCTCTTACTTTTTTACCATTTCAAGAAAAATTTACCTGTGCTGCATTCTTATTAACTTTTTCAAGTACTTAATAGGTGCTCATCGCTATCGCCAATAATAGCTGGCAGGGAGGAACCTACGCGCAGGTTTCCATGGACAGCTTGAACTTAACCTTTGGCCATTGCTTAGATGAGCTTCGAAGGGTGCTTGTTTGGGACCTGACGGTGACTGTCACTCAAATAGAAAAAGAGTCAACAGTAAAACGGGCATATGCCGGAAGATATCTCCACTCCGTAGACAATGCTGCTGGTTCTGTAACTATAACATTTGGCACTCTCTACAGGCAAGATGTCTGCAGGGTGTTAGTTGACATTCTTCTCCCTCTTACCGAAAAGGAAGGTGAAGTAGATGTTCTCAAAGTCTCTTACACATACAGGTATATCAAATCACAGTATCTTCCAAAAAAATTATGTATATGTGTAGTTATGTACTTGTGTACAACTTATCACTATTTTGATGACTCTGAGCAGAAACAGCTTTGATGGAGAACTGTTTGTGGCCAATCCTGCCACTGTTACTGTATTCCGCACGTCTGCATTTGGGCGAGATCCTTCTGATATCAATGGGACTGCATACAAGATTGTTGATGTAGAGGTCCAACTGCTTATTGCTGAGGTGATCAAACAAGCAACAGGTGTTGCTGATAAGGAGGATCTGAAAAGTGTTCGGGATGAGCTTGTCCATAGTCTGAATACATTGGGGGAGGGGAACAGGAATGAATTAACGAGACATCTGAGGAGGCATCTGAATGATTTGAGGGTCGAGCTGGAGGAGCTGAGTAAATTGATGCAATCAGAAGCAATAAATGAAAAGCAAGGCCGCTCTTTTGCATATTCCTTACTGATTTCCAATTTCACCCAGCGTGTATTGGAAAGTAATTTTCATCTCTATGCCAGTCCTGCTATGCGAGAATTCCTTGAGGAAGCGAAGATGTATGATGAAATTGATGATTTACATGTCTATATTGACCGGTTTGTTGGTGCTATCGAATCCGTCTATATGATTATCCACAAAGTTGAGGAGTGGATAAGGCAAAGTGACTCCTCTGATGGTGCTTGAGTTTTTTTTTTTTTTTCTTTTTTCAAAAAGATTAATTTCTTGATTAACGACTGAAGGAGCTACTGAAGCTTCCAGTTCTTTTTCTTTCATTGGAACAGTATTTAATTAAAATAAAATATTTCTTTTTGTACTTATAAGCGGTGGTCAAATGACTTTATATTAGAGTATCATATAGCGTACTTGCCAGGTAATTATTAGTAATTAATTATTTCTTTATCATTTTAAATTTATATTTTATTGCTTTTCTTGATTAAAGGGAGCATCATGCCACACACGACAAAATTACCGCCATAATACAAAACTTGTCTTTCTATCATACTACTCAATATCATACTTGACCGACATAACCATTCAATTTCTTCAAACTTCCAATTAACCGATTTCCCAAGTATCAAATACACCCCGAAACCAAAGTAGAAAATTCTAATTCAAAGAATTAAATTAGAATTACCAAATCAAATCACTTCTGACCAAAATGCACAAACCAATTAGAATTGACTCTTCGATGAAAATGGTAAAATCAAAACATCAAATAAATTCTCCTTGGTCTACCTGCGCGGTCCACGAAACAGAAATGGAAGCTGCTCTGGTTGGTCTTGTCGCGGTGTACAGAAATCCCAATGCAGTCTACGGGCAGAAATCATCAAACGTAATCAAAACCACGGTCCTTGCGCGGTCCACCGAAGACTGGCGACGCTTTTCACGCGGTCCACAGAACCCTTTGACGCGGCTCACAGAAGTGAAGTCAGAAAAGCACGCGCGATTCACAGCAGCGGCGATCTGAAACGCTAGCGATCGTCAGGTCCATTTTGACAATTGTGACATCAACTTAAAAATCGATTTTAGAGTTTTAATATTGTACAAATTAGTGAAATATAATCACAGTGCGAAATTAAAGAAGTAAAATAAAGGTTGATCCGCCATAGATAACTGTGATATATTTATTTTGCAAATTGATCCGTATATCGTGCAGATCAATAATAAATTAATATGATAAACTAAAATATATTTGCAACTGTCTCCAATTTCGAAGTCAAAATTAGTTCCCTCCGATGTAAACAGCATGTTAATTAAAGCAAGCAAACAGAAATAAAAGATACGGTCAATAAACAGCATGTTATCTCCCCTTGAAGCTCCGGTTTTACTGTGAAACATATTCTCACCTAAAGATGTCAATATGTTCATTTTTAACAATTAAAAAATTATACATAATTAACGTTTAATCACTTCGTAAATTAATATGTATTCTGTCAAGTGTCGATTCTGCACAATTTAAGTTGGCAATGGGTTCACAATTAACAAATTAGCATTGGACATATAGTTCCCGCTTAATATAAAGGCTTAACCTTGCTAATTAATTTTCTATAATGATGATTTTTATAAAAAAATACAAAATGAGTTCATTGACTCATCCGTCTACATAGTACACATGTCGATTAGCGAAATTATATCTATATTTCACTTGCTTAATTTATGGGTGAAAATATTTCTGAATCATGATTTGTTTGCCCGAGTTACATTGGATTTTTACTTTTATTTCAAATTAAGCTCAAAAGATCCAATTTCGATCAAGACAACATTCACCTCTACTAAATTGTCACTGGTATACATTCACTCTGGCTTAATTAAACAACCATTCAAACAGACTCAATTAATCCACACAGTTTCAAATCAAATTATGTATGTATTATACCGGTGATAGCACCTGAGTTTGGATTATCAGTAAAACACAAGTCACACAATATCCATATCGTTTCATTTTACACAATCATATCATTTCAAAAATTCTTAGAATACACAATTATTATCATTTCACAAATCAAATTCGAACCTCAGACTCCCTATCCAGTTAAATATGCCCACATAATTTAAAAACCCAATTAGAACATCCAATTTAATCAACAAATCGAAAACTTAAATTATAGCGAAGTCCGGTTACCTAATAGAGATCAATCTAGAATCCAAATCGAACTGCAACGATTGTTCAGAATCAACGCGACGTAGTCGAAATTTCAATCCGACAGGAATCAATATTATATTTTTTCTATCAAAATATTCGTTTTTATTTTCTCTATTTCTTTCTCTTTGTCTCACCTATCTGATTTTACTTTGTTCTTTTTTTTTTCATCCTAAGGAAATCAAATGGATCTTTTTATAGTGTGTTTTAAACGGTGGTACAGAAAATTTACATGCATAAGGCCACGTGGCTAGAATGCCACGTTACAGAATTCTTTTTATTTTTTCAAGTTTTGTATTTTTATAAATTGACCCTTAAGTTTTCTAATTTTACAAATAAGTTATACCGAACATATCAATTTATCAGATGCAGAGAAATGCAATGATCATATAAAACCATGTTAGATATATAATCAATCGGATCAAAAATCACAGATCTTAAAAATGAAAAATATTTTTTCAGAGAAAATTTATGACTGTCAAAAATTTAAGAAAAATAAATAATTTTTTACATGGATCAGACAGTCAAAATGTTAGAAACAGATGTTTCAAGGTGTCAAATTTCAATTCATAGACTTGACGAATCAATTTATAATTTGTTCAGATAAGTCGGGATAATTGTCAAACTGATTTCAAATCATAATTCAAATGAAATACAAATAACAAAGACATATGGATCCAAACACAATCCGAGAAACAAATGCTCTGATACCAAAATTGTCAAGGCCCCACTGCCGGACCAGGGCTCGCGACAAGAGAGGCACCCTCGCATCCATCCATCATCCCCTCAACCTACGTTGCAACAAAAGTAACAAACGAAAACAATGCAGAATCAGCTACAAAAATCAATAATTAGTTATTTAACGATGCGCTTCTCTGTAATTGACTTAATTAAATAACCATTCAAACAAACTAAATTAATCTACACAATTTTAAATTAAATTATGCGCTTCTCTTTTTATAGTGTGTTTTAAACGGTGGTAAAAAAAAATTACATGCATAAGGCCACGTGGCTAGAATGCCACGTTAGAGAATTCCTTTTTTTCAAGTTTTGCATTTTTATAAATTGACCCTTAAGTTTTCTATTTTTACAAATAAGTCCAAATAAATTTCAGAAAAATAAATAAAAGTACGGGAGTTACATTTAATAACTTCATAAATTAATATATATTGTGTCTTGTGTCGATTATGCCCAATTTAAATTAGTAATGGGCTCACAATTAGCATATTAGCATATATAGTCATACTGTTAGTATTTAATAAGAACTTAATATATTTAATACTAGAAGAAAGAACACTCTATGACAGAATTTATTTTCTATTTTCAATATTTTTATACTTTCTTACTCTCTTACTTTAAAACACTTTTTACATATTATATAGATCCATAAAAAGTTTCTACACACTCTACAATCGCTAAATGACATTTAATTCTCCCATAAACCTCCTCTATTTTCTAGATAAATTTATTTTTATTTTTCAAGATAACCTAAAAGACTACAACATTAAATAATACATTCATGACAATTCTAGAGAGTTCCAACATTAATTATTACATTTGACTAACAATTAAGTTTACTTTTTCCAACATCCATATTTAAACTTAATTATCTTCCTTCTCACATTCCGAGCTTCTTTCATTGCGGCTTGCCATTTATCATCATTAATGGCTTGTTCGAATGTAGTGTCTTCCACATCCGCCAAAAGACACATTATGTGTAATTCATTTGTCGCCTCGTAAAGATCTCTCAAGCTTCTTGTTTTTGGTGTTCTCGACTCATCTTCGTTGTTATATAATGGCGAAGATGTTTCTGCTTGTGTTGATGTTATTGTTTGTGTTTGTCGATGTAGGAATCATTGTCGATGTTCCTTTTTCCATCTCTTCATGAGACATCTCCTCCATGGAACTCCAATTCCACGTGCCGCTTTCATTAATCTGCACATCACAATTCACATGTACCTTTTTAGGAATATGATCATAGAGATTAATTACAGTCGGTAAAAAGTTCGAATTAATTGCAGCGCTGCTCCTGATTACATACACCATCCATGCGGAACGACAACTCACATGTAACTTTTGTTGTAGTGTGCCTACCTATCGGTGAGGATGTACTAGATTGTTTTATTTTATACATACAACTTGGCAGCCATTATCAAGACATGAAAAGGGACATACTATCTAAAAGCATCATTCATGATACATGTGTAGATTATTTTTTATGTTTTTCCAACTGGAGTGCAACGCATTTGTGGGACCAACACAACAAGAATAAGTGACTTTTTGTGAGGGTAAAAAGTGACTTTTCGCGACGGAGTCCCGTCATAACTGTGCTTTTTCTATTCGCGACGGTACTTTTCGCGACGGAGAACCGTCATAAATGCGATTTTTCCCTCGCGATAAGTGCCTACTTTGTTGTTGTGCAAGAGGTTACAAAGTCAATGGTTCAAAGATAACTTATGAAATAGTTTATCATTTACTATTGTCGTTTAGTACACTGTACACATGAGCCGCTGAGCACAGATCTGAACTCGACTAAATCAACAAAATTAAACAAATGAATGAGACCTCGAGATGTGCCATTGAGTTTGAATAATGAATTAAAGACAACTGAGTAGTTGGAAACTGGCAATCGGTATTTATATATGCATGGTTCGCACATGGCTAGCTGGCTAGATGCTCTGTGTGTTTCTAGTTTTTCACCATACTTGTAAAATGAGGGTTAATTTTGTTTAAAATGTGATAGTCCAGGAATCCAAAATTCCATTACTTGTTGGGCTGAAGCCCAATGCTTCGTCTGGGCCTAATTAAGAAGTACACTCCTTAGTCATAATTACTATCAATATAAGCAAAAGCACACACTAGTGAAGTACCAATATGATATCAACTCTAACTATATATCAAGATTGATTTTAGTTAATCATAATGGTTTCAGAAAATCAATTCATGGCTTCCCTCGATAATTAAAAACTGAATTTGCTTGACCCTAAAGTGAAGGTGACCTGTCATATAACAAATTACCTTATGTTAAATAAGAACCATAGCTTAGGCCAAACCAGAAAAAAAAAAGGAAGAAACATTAACAAAAAATTTAATACTAACATTCTTCTCTGAGGGCTGGTTCAGGTTCGGGAATATTGATATATAAAACTAAACAGAGGGGTCCATCCAATCAAGGCACCAAAGTCGATCCACTACAATTTTGCTACAGCAAAGCTTTGACAGTTGTTCAAAAATCTGGATAAAAAGAGAGCTTTTGTACCTCTACTAAGAACAAATCCACCCGATACTATAAAAATAAAAATCAAGTAGATGAAAAGAAAATAAACTTTAGCCTTGGGTTTGTATACTGTCTCTATTCATTATGATAATTTGTACATAAATTTTGCAAAGCACATGATCCGCGTTGTGAGCTCCCATGCACTGATGTGGATATCTTGGATAAGGACAAAGTCTTCTTCCAGTATAGTTATTCCTATTCTCAAATAAATTTTGAGATGGGTATCAATTTTTTTTAGTACATTAAGGTCGCCGGGTTTCATGCTTTCACCTTGAAATCAGTATTAAATATTTGAGATCAACATTCAATCACCTAAGAAAGTAACATGCAGCTGCCCCCTTCTCTCAACACATCTAAAGATAAACTGATCAAATTTGAAATATAATTTACATTTCAATTATGTGTTTAGAAATTATTAAAAAAATTAAAATATAATACATATAGTTTCTCTAAACAATGATATATTAAATTGTAAATTTTATCTCTTTTACATTTAGGTTACTTGATTTTTATCATTATCCACTAGCCCATCCGCAAATCTCAATATTCTGCTAAAATTTATCATTGAAGCCTACCAACATAGATGTCACATCCTACCGCCATCATATTGTACACTCTCTATGATTTTCTGAAAGCTATAATTTATTCAAAAACTGGAAAGAAAGATCTATTTAAGCTCATGTCCAAGTTCAGGTAGATTGTTTTCTGTTCAGAAACTTTTGAAATTCATATTGATTGCCTGTGTTTCATAGTTTATCGACAATTTTGGTTAAATATTTACTTGTCTATTTCAATATTATGATATATCGTCCAAACTAAAACAATTTCAATTAATAAAGAAACTGTTCATAGTTTCTATTGGTGCTTATTAGTACGTTCTTTTTCATGTCGTGTGGTTATAAAATATATATGCCAGACTCCTTGAGTCTGTATATATATTATTTTTCATATCTTGAAAAGTCTGGTTAAATAATTTTGGAGAGAGGACACTGAAAGATTAAATTTAAACTAAGACTAGGTAAAGCATTATTTTAATTCAAATCTGCGATCTTAGACTTTAAAAATACCATTTCTTGTTCTCTATTTCCAATCAATAGTTTTTAAATTGAATTAAATCTTAGGGGGAATTTCACGTATACCCCTGAAAAACTTCAAAATTATGTATTTTCCCTTCTAAACTTTGAAATTACGAATTTCCCCCACTAAACTTCTAAACTCACAAATTTAACCATTTTTATTTTTTTTATATTAAAACTCATTCTAAATTTATAAAATACCCATTTTACCCTTTATTAAAAACATAAAAAACCCATCGGACTCAAATTTGAATTTGAAGGGTTCATCTACCGTCTGAGCTGCTTTAAGATCCATGCGTGCAAGATCAGCACGAATCTTAAAGCGAACACACAGATATTAAAGCGACGTACACGAATCTTAATGTGATTTGTGGGGGTCAAAATTGCTTTAAGATCCATGCATATATGCTAGATCAATATGAATCTTGAAGCGAACATGCACGGATATTGAAGCGATGCACACAAATATTAATCCAATGCGTGCGGATCGGATGGTAATAGAACCCTTCATATTCAAATTTGAGTATGATGGGCATTTTATGCTTTTAATAAAGGGTAAAATGGGTATTTTATAAATTTAGAATGAGTTTTAATATAAAAGACAATAAAATGGGTAAATTTGTAAGTTTTTCAAGTTTAGAGGGGGAAATACGTAATTTTGAAGTTTTTGAGGGGTATACGTGAAATTCCCCTAAATTTTATACACGAGCTAGCTGCCGAATTTCTTTTTGAAATCTTAGCAGACGAAATTAAAGAGAACATTTTCATTTAACAATTAATCATTAAATTTGTTCTCATTGTTATCGACACATTATTTTTGTTTAGTAAAGTTGGGTCAAGCCAACCAATTGTTTTTATATACACAAGGAATCCTCCATTAGAATTTCTAACCTGCAACCTCCCACACAAAGACCTTTGCCTTTGCCATTAGAATTTGTTCTCATTGTTATCAACACATTTTCTTTTAAATTACGCACTATTTTTTTTATACATGATTCTCTACAAGAGTCCATATTCATTAATTACTGATTCAATGCTCTAATAGAACGTCCACATGGTGTTCGGCCTGTCTAACTAACTGGACTGAGTTGCAGTTTAATCCCTTTATGTGGAAGGGATTCTATATCAACTCAGCCCAAGTAAGACGATCAGGTAGAACACCACATGGTCATTTATTCTCCCCTCTACATTTTTTAATTCAATGTGCATTTTTTAATCCCTGCAAGTGTTGAAATGACAAACTAATTACCTACAGATAAAACATAAAAATTGAAGAAGTTATATCTCAAAATTCATATCTAATCAATTAAAGAAGAAAAAAAAAGTAGATAAAACATGTTGAATATTTGTTATACATATATAGGAGTTATGAATGTATATGCATGTTGAGTATTTGTTGAACTATGAATGTATATATATGTTGATTTAATGTTGAATATAATAATTGTTTCTGTAAGTTGAATGTTGAATGAATATTATTTTCTGTATGTTGCAAATGTTCAATATTTCTTGAATTATGGATGTGTAATATATTGTTTGTTTAATGACTAGCAAATATGGATGCTAGCTCATTATAAATTGAATAAAAAATATGTATCAATCATACACGGTTCTTGAAAACAAACAGTGTATGAAGGGTAACAAACACGGTTAATAAAAACCAACCTTGTATGTTTTCCACAAATCATACACGGTCCCTTGTAGAAACCGTGTATATAACTGTCGTTATTATACACGGTTACTATGACCGTATATTAATCAACTGTATCAATGCCTTTTTTGAGGTCTGACACGGTCCCTTATAGGAACCATGTCTGTAACTTATTTATAGACACAGTTGCGCAATCTTGTACAATGTATCGACACTTTCATATACGATGCGCGCAGACACAGTTGCACAATCGTGTGTCATTAGCAACATATAGTCGCCTTTTCTGTAGTAGTGAAATTTTGCATACCAATTGAAAGTAATTATAGAAAAATGTATTTTACCCAAATCATTTTCAGTAGCAGTGAAGACGCACCTATCGATCTGTTAATGCGAATGCTACGGGATAAGGAAATTAATTTCAGTAGTAGTGAAGTTTCTCAACGCTATTATTATTAATGGGCCCGTCCCATATATACGAAGGCTTTCCGGGCCCGTCCCATATATACATTTTTATGACATAGAACTTGTTGAAATTTAAACTACAGACAATTCGGGCTTGGAGTTACACTAGTACAGAAAATGCTACTAACTACGGTGTTTCTACACAGTTTTCGAACCGTGTCTATGAGAGTCATGTACAATAGGTTGCAAAATTTTACATGGTTTTCAAACCGTGTACGAAAACACTAATCCTACACGGTTTTTTATTAAATTTCATCAATTTTTTTGTCAAAAGTTATCATACATGATTTTTAAAGTAAAACCGTGTATAAAAACATGCAACTTATTAGAAATAAATAAATAACACACAACTCCCGTGAAACTCCTTTCCTACCCTTGTTTTATTTCATTGGTAAAATCTAAGTTATTTTACAAGAGAGAACATCCTCCTTTATATCAGACATTATGGCGGGTAGCACATACTCTTTGCTGCTGATGTACCTTCCTTATTAGTTGTCATAAACCATATATCTGAAATCAAATAAAACTCTAGATCGGAATTCAAATTAAATCCTAGATCTAAATACCAAAAACACTAAACTAAATTTCGAAAATAACACTAAAAGACTACATTCACCAATATATAAACAACAATTAGAACATCACATATTAGTAGTTACATGAATAACATTCTAACTAAAAAAATAAAAATATAACAAAAAACTCTAGATATAATACTTCACACATTTACATGAACAATGCCTGAGAAGAAGTATGGTAAGGGACAAAAAATCGAAAAGTAGAAATGAAAAACTTAATCGGAAACTTCAACTCAAGTTTTGAGGCTCTTCCCTTTTTTTTATTTGAAATTATGAATTTATGCATCTTCTCGCCAGCTTTCCTAAAAGTGGTCATTTACTGAAATCTGACACCTGAGCACCGTTCTATGGTGATTTGAACTTTCGTCATCGGAAATCTTTTTTTTTGATGATATCGTCTCTCTTGCCTTATCCCTCGCTCTAGCTTCGCCTGTTTAGATATGCATTATAACAGGAAGGCTCGGAACGATGACATGAAAAAATTAGTATTCTTTTCATCACACATGGATTATACAGTAAAACGTGTAGAATTGTTTGAGTATCATAAAATGCCCGTCCGAAAATGTGCTTGAGAACTTCCAAAAATGCCCTCCACACGTTTTTAAATAAAAAACCGTCTACAATTTGAGCATATTTTTGGAGCAAATTTTTGGAGAAGTGTTTTCTTTTTTTTTTGACAAAGAAAAAGGGTCTAGCGAAAAGTGTTTTCTTTTTGCTTTGGAGACTGATATAGTGGGAATTTTGAGAAAACGTATATAATATGCAGTGTATGATGTGTTTCTGTACTAGTGCTATGAAGTCTGATTCATTTAAATATAATGTGAAGGAATATACAATTAAATTCTTGGCAACATAATTGACCTAATTATCTTTTGTAGTCCATATCTAGACGTAGTATGTAGGATTGAGCATTTTGAAATTAATTTTGAGCTGAATTATTTATTTATTTTCACATCATATACGTGATGAATTTCACACGTACATTTTTAAGATTTGAATTCTATATTAATTTTTATTAAAGAAAAATAATTCGGATGTCAAAAGCTGGCATTGGATACTGAAAACTAATTCAAAATAATAATCTAAATACCATCCTTCACAGGGGGGAAATTCGAAATATTTTTCTTGGAGACCATAATCAACGCGAACAAAGTTGGCAAAGTAACATGCATGCATGATTACAATTTACAATGGTGGGGAACAACATGTCCATACGCCAACGTGACATTTCTTGATGAACTACAAGTTATCAATATTAAATTATTAGTTACTTGTTTTTCTCTTCCTCCAACTTTCAATATTAAATTATTGTTCAATACATCAAGTCGGAACTAATTAATTATTAACAGCAATATATATATATGGATGAGTACGAATCTTAATAAACTAAACAACTTTCATGCACCTCTAGATCTGCGCAATTTGGCCGGATCGAAGAACAAATTAACAAGTACAATTATTACCTAATAGTTTAATTATTTTTACGGTAGCTTTGTTTCCTTACGGACACATTTATGCAAAGCACGAGAACTATTGAACTATTGAACTATTTGGTGCGAATTGTTATGCGAGAGTAGGTAAGAGAGAGAGAGAGTAGGTAAGAGGGAAGATACAAGGGGAACAATTGCTCAGTGTTGTAGACCACAACTACTGTTTTGGGTTCCTTCTCGGACCCAGATAGTATTTTGGGCTCGTTCTCGGCCCAGCTAGTATTAAAAGAAGGTAACAGGATTACCAAGACCTTGTAAAATAATTACTAGTATTTCGCCTTTTTTTCGCAACAAAATGTACCTTTGTCTTTGCAACATCATTACAAACTGGTCCCTTCTTTGTCTTTGTTGGACTCTGTTTAATTAGGGCCAAAATGTTTATCAATGTTGCAAAATAATATAATCACATCAAATTCATTTTGTTATATATATATATATAGAGATGGGCTACGGTGCTTCGCGAAGTAAATGGTCTGTTTTACTTCACGTCATATTTTCATTTTGAAAATCCAAACCGTTCAACATGTTCTAAATATTGAAATGTGCTTGGAGACTAAATTTTATATTTTTTGGAATTTTTTGACTATTTATTAAGACACTTTGAAAATCGCTGATCCGGTGGTCCAGAAATTTTTACTGTTTTTTACTGTTCACAGTGGACCAACAAAAACATGAAAATCGCTGTTTTTTACTATTTATTTTTTTAGAATTTTTGAAAATCGCTGTTTTTCAAAAAATCCTGGACCATAAAAAACAACAATTTTCAAAAATTCTAAAGAAATAGTAAAAATTTCCAAAAAAATGTAAAATTTGGTCTCCAAGCACAATTTAATATGGAGATCAATTTGAACAGTTCGGATCGACATTTTAAACTTTGAAATCGCAAAATATGAGTGTGAAGTAAAACACTCGCTTTACTTCGCGAAGCACCGTAGCCCAACTCTATATATATATATATTATTTAAAATAATCATTATAATATATTAGCAACGTGAAGCCTCTATATTAAGCCTGAACTATATGTACGACGCAAATTTGCTAATTGTGAACCCATTACCAATTTCAATTGTACAAAATCGACACTTGACTGAATATATTAATTTATGAAGTTATAAATTAACCATTAATTATATTTTTAAATATCAACTCTATATAAATATTAAAATGAACAGAATTGACATCTTTAGGTGCGAATATGTTTCACAGGAAAATAGGAGCTTCAAGGTGGGATAACATGATGTTTATTGACTGCATCTTATATTTTTGTTTGCTTGCTTTAATTAAAGATAACATGCTGCCACATGGTAGGGAACTAATTGGATGATACATAGAGATTACTTTGACTTCGACCATTACAAAATTGGAGACATTTGCAAATATATTTTAGTGTATCATATTAATTTGTTACTGATCGGCACGATATATGGATCAAATTGCAAAATAAATATATCACAGTTGTCTAGCGGGGAACAGACACATCTACCTTAATTTAATTTAATATACGTCAAACGAACAATTCTGAACCAACATTAGTGCCCTATATAATAACGCACTCGAGAAACCAAATTGATTAACTCAACCATTCTGAACCAACATTACTCACACCAACATTGATCCTTATGTTGAAAATAACAACACCGAAAGCCCAAGCCCAATAATCTATTCTAGATTATTCAAGTGAGTCGGTCAAAGTTACTAGAAATTACGTGGTCAAATTACGCTAGAAATTTTCTAATATTAAATAAAGGGGGCTAAGTTGCATGGAGCTTGAGAAACTTCGAAAGAGACCAAGTCCATTCTATAAAATTCAAGAAGTTTCTAACCGACTTATATAGTCGGTAATATGAAATGTCCTAGAAAATGCTTTTGTAATATTTTATATTTAAAAGCATCTAGACATTTGAGTATCATGTATAATCCAGAATTGTGTTAACCGACATTATAGTATATATATAGGTGGTACAGGCTTATGTGCTCCAAACCTTGTATTCCTCTTTAGTAATAAAAGAAATTATATTACAAACTCCTCTTTCAATACCACAATCCGAGTTTCATTTCCAACACCTTACACGATGAGCTTCGACGACGACAAGCCGATTGTTCTTCCTCCAGGTTCTTTCCCAGTTGTCTAACCGTTCAAAGAATTGATATTTTTTTTTCAAATTCTTTATTTTAAGCACTATTCATCCCAATCAACCATCTTTTGTTCAAATATTGGATAAAGTTATTACTCTATAACTTCAGTTCGTACTACATATTGAACGCATTGGAGTTAGTTTGCTAATATTGAAATTACTGCAGGGCCAAGACCCACCGTGCCTGGAAGAGTACAGCTGGCAATCAGAAACAACGACAAGGCACCACTCGAAGAAAACATCAAAAAGGTGATGCTGGAACTCACCGGTGAAGAAAAAAGTCCATTGGGATTGGACCTTGTGGTGGTTTTAGAATCTAGCCGCATGATAAGAGAAGAAAAGTTACTTCAATTGAAAATGGCTCTGCTATTTCTGATGAAGAAACTCAGAGTTGTTGACCGTTTGTCAATTGTCACCTACTCCCGTGAAGCGGAGATACTTTGCCCATTGCGACAAATGGCTAAAAGTTCCCAAACGGAACATGAAGATCTAATCACCGCATGGGTGGAAAAAATTCATTCGAATTGCTTTCCTGATGTGAACATCGCCGACGGCCTTGAGACGGCGCTGACTATTCTCAAGAACCGTTCAGTTAGCAGTGGACGTGTTGGCGTCATCATGCTTATGTCATGTAGTCCGGAAGATACATGCAATGTTGCTGCTGTTCCGGTAGGAAATGTACCTGTGCACACATTTGGTTTTGGTGAAGATCATGATCCGAAGGTACAGTGGAAAATTGAATGTAAACCCTTATTTATTGACAATTTGAAGCAAAAATTTGCATGTGGTGCATTCTAATTAATTTGTTCATGTTCTTAATAGGTGCTCAAAGTTATTGCCAATAATAGTCAGCTGGGAGGAACCTACTCGGCTGTTTGTGAGGGCAACTTGAGCTTAGCCTTTTCACAGTGCTTGGCCGGGCTTCTCAATGTGGTTGCTCAGGACTTGACAGTGACTGTGAGTCAAATCAAAGATGAGTCAACCATAAAGCAGGTATCTGCCGGAAGTTATCCGCAATCCAGGGACATTGTTGCTGGTTCTATAACTATAACATTCGGCGATATCTACATCCGAGAGATCCGCAAGGTGTTAGTCGACATTCTTCTCCCTGTTACTAAAAAGGAAGATGAAGCAGATGTTCTCAAAGTCTCTTACACATACAGGTATATCAAATCACAGTAACAAGCAAACAAAATATGCATACGCGAATAACCTATGAGCATTTTGATGACTATCATTAATCTAATTGTAAATCTTATGCGGATGCAGAGTTGATGGAGAACTCTATGAGGCTAGTCCTCAGACTGTTACTGTACACCGCAAGTCAGGGTTGAGAGCTGAAGAGCAGCAAGCACTACCAGAGGTGAGAGCGGAAGAGCTTCTTCTGGTTATTGCCGAGGTGATCAAACAAGCGACCGCTGATGCGAGTTATTATGAAACTCCTCAAGACAAGCTTGTGAATGGTCTGCTTGAATTGGAGGATGCGGATATAGAGAAGTTGAAGGCCCAGCTAAGGCCCGAGCTAGAGGAGCTGCTCGAATTGATGCAAATGCGACGTCAAATTTATTATGCAAGACGATACCGTCCTTTTGCATATTCCTTACTGATTTCCCTTGCCACACAGCGTCAAACGGCAAGAGGAAATAATATCAGTAAGTTTCAGCTCTTTTCCACTCCCGCTATGCAAGAATTCCTTGAGGAAGCCAAGAAGTCCCAGTTGTCTCATCGTTCATCAGGTTCGGTCCCAGTTGTCTCATTGTTCATACACTGATGTTTGTTTTACAGATAATTTATTGTAACCAATATTGATCCCAATTAGCCATCTTTTTTTGAAGATTATATAGCGTAATTATCATGATTTGGCAAATCAGCCGATTTTTCCCGAGTTGACTCGGTTGTGCGAGTTATGTGCAGAAAAACGATAAAATTGATGATAAATTGAAACAATCGGCCAAATTTCCTCTATTTCTCTTTCGTTTAGAGCCAAATTAAATTGTTTTGATAGTTAAATCGAACCAATTTGTATTTGTCCATGGATGTCAAAGACAATTGGGGAAAATGGATGCGACTCGGAGAAGAGAAGAAGCTTTAAAGGATTATAAAATGTTAGATAGACTGGGTGAACGTGAGGTGTGTACTATTATATTGGACAATATAATTGTTTCATAGTAGACCATGTTCATACCAACTATTATATAGATAAGTGATCCGAAACATATTGTTTTAAATTTGTAAATGTTTTACTGAATAGAGATAAGGGTGTATTGTGTACAGCTGTTGACACTCTACTGGTTTGTTTGTTTTTTTTATTTGACTAAAAGTAAAGAATGGGAGTATGGGATTAACCTAAAAATTTGATTGTTATGAAAATATAAATGTAGAAATTAAAAAACAAAACATTTCACTTGTAAATATATATTAGTTTGTTTTATTATTATTGTTTTATTTTTAAATTATATAAGTTTTATTTCTTAAAGTAATTTCAGCACAAATTTGATTGCTATTATTTTAATGTTTTTATTATTTGAATCAGTACAAAAATATCTTTTTTTATGTTTTAATACAGAGAATAATAAGATGATCCAACAACATCAGAGCTTTTGACAGTAAAAAAAATATATGTTATGGTTATAATGGTTGTATTATCTTAAATTAGTGCATTATTTGAGTGTAATATTTTATCTTAACATAATTTTTTGGACATTATTTTTTATCAATTTTCAACTTTTTTCGTACAAAATAAGATTTTGCTAAAAAAATCCGAGTTTCCGATCCGATTCGGCCGATTCCGGCTGATTTATCCGATTCCGATTCAACAGTCAAGTGACCGATTCGGATTACGATTCCGATTTTCAGAATTATACCATAACTGAAATTCATACCACATTGAATTAGTTTTGCTTAATTTGCTTATGGCTATTACTGCAGTGCCGAAACCCATCATGCCTGGAAATGTACAGCTGGTAATCAGAAACAACAATAAGGCGCCACTTGAAACAAACATCCAAAAGGTGTTGTTGGAGCTCTCCGGTGATAAAGAACGTCCACTTGGGTTGGACCTTGTGGCGGTCTTAGATGTTAGCAGTAGCATGGAAGGAGATAAGTTAGAAAAAATGAAAATAGCTATGCAACTTCTGAAATATTATCTCAGCTTTAAGGACCGTTTGTCGATTGTTGAGTATTCTAGTAAAGCAAAGAGGCTATGCCCATTGAGCCAGATGACTAAAAGTTTTCAACCAAAACTCGAAAATCTGATCAAGGATTTGAAACCTCAGCCTGGAACGAACATCACTGATGGCCTTGAGACGGCACTGAATGTTCTCAAGCATCGTTCATTTAGCAGTGGTCGTGTTGGTGTTATCATTCTTATGTCGGATGGTGAGCAGAATCAAGGCGGTCATGCTGCTGATCTTCCAGTAGGCAACGTTCCAGTGTTCACATTTGGTTTTGGTGAAGATCACAATCAGGAGGTACAGTTAAAATTTCAAAATAACCTCTTACTTTTTGACCTTTTCAAGAAAAAATTTACCTGTGTTGCATTCTTATTAACTTTTTCAAGTACTTAATAGGTGCTCATCGCTATCGCCAATAATAGCTGGCAGGGAGGAACCTACGCGCAGGTTTCCATGGACAACATGAACTTAACCATTGGCCATTGCTTAGATGAGATTCAAAGGGTGCTTGTTTGGGACCTGACGGTGACTGTCACTCAAATAGAAAAAGTGTCAACAGTAAAATGGGCATCTGCCGGAAGATATCTCCACTTCATAGACAATGCAGCTGGTGCTGTAACTATAACATTTGGCACTCTCTACAGGCAAGATGTCTGCAGGGTGTTAGTTCACATTCTTCTCCCTCTTACCGAAAAGGAAGATGAAGTAGATGTTCTCAAAGTCTCTTACACATACAGGTACATCACATCACAGTATCTTCCAAATTTTTTTTGTATATGTGTAGTTATTTACTTGTGTAAAACTTATCACTATTTTGATGACTCTGAGCAGAAACAGCTTTGATGGAGAACTGTTTGTGGCCAATACTGCCACTGTTACTGTACGCCGCACTTCAGAATCTTTATTTGGTGAAGAATCTTTTCATAACACTTCGACTGCAAGCCAGATTGTTGGTGCAGAGGTCAAACTGCTTATTGCTGAGGTGATCAAACAAGCAACAGGTGTTGCTGATAAGGAGGATCTGAAAAGTGTTCGGGATGAGCTTGTCCGTAGTCTGAATACAATGGGGAAGATCGAAATGTCACGTCTGAGGGAGTATCTGATGTATTTGAAGGCCGAGGTGGAGGAGCTGAGTGAATTGATGCAATCACAAGCAATAAATGAAAAGCAAGGCCGCTCTTTTGCATATTCCTTACTGATTTCCAATTTCACCCAGCGTGGATTGGCAGGAGATATTTTAAAATTTCATCTCTATGCCAGTCCTGTTATGCGAGAATTCATTGAGGAAGCGAAGATGTATGATGAAATAGATGATTTACATGTCTATATGGACCGGTTCATTGGTGCTGTCGAATCCATTCAAATGATTATCGACAAAGTTGAATGAGTCAGTAGGCTCTGACTCCTCTGATGGTGATTGAGTTTTTTTTTTTTTTTTTTTTCAAAAAGATTAATTTCTTGATTAACGACTGAAGGAGCTACTGAAGCTTCCAGTTCTTTTTCTTTCATTGGCACAGTATTTAATTAAAATAAAATATTTCTTTTTGTACTTGTAAGCGGTGGTCAAATGACTTTATATTAGAGTATCATATAGCGTACTTGCCAGGTAATTACTAGTAATTAATTATTTCTTTATCATTTTAAATTTCTATTTTATTGCTTTCCTTGATTAAAGGGAGCATCATGCCACATGACCGTAAATGAATATGATAATAGAGGTTGTATGATTTGAAATATACAACATTGAACAAATTGTGAATACTTTTTCCTTGTCCTGCCAACCAATAATTCACGTCTTTAATTTCACAGGTAGAAAATTATTCTTTGTTTATATTCAATATATATTTGCTCTCTGAGATTTGTGGCATGGCCGAAATTATACAATTTTGAGAAACACAAAATTTTTAAAGTTGCATATATTCACAATAAAGATTTTCCCACGCTGTAACCATACTGAACATGAAATTTAAGGTTGGTCTGATTCTGTTGGAAATTATGTAAAAAGGCCATAATACAAAAGATTGAATTTCTATTAAGCAAATGCGGGATGGTTACACATTAATGTCACCATTCACCAAGATGCCTATATTACAATTAAATTTTTAAAAACACTGTAATATGGGCGTCTATATTGTAAAAAACACTAGGAATACTAAAAAAAAAAATTTCAAAATTTAAATTTTTTTGGAATTTTTTTTTTTTGAAATTTAAATTTTTAAATTTTTTATAAATTTTTTTTAAAAATTTTAATTTTTGTAAACGATACTATGAATGCAGATAACATTATAAATACTATAATACACATGATGAATACTTTAAAACCACATTATAAATACTATAAATTTAATTTTTTTGAAATTTTTTTGAATTTTTTTTTCTTTTGAAATTTTCATATTTTATACTTGCATCTAGATCATGTAAAATAAATATGATTAGTTGATTAGAGTAGTTTACGTAATTTCTTGAGAATAAATGAGTTTAGATCTAGGAAGGAGGGTCATTTGACCCGTTGTAAATCCGTTTTTTATTAATGAAATTGTTAGTATGCTTTTAAAGCCACTAACTTTCAAAAAAAAAAAAAAAATCAATTCTATGAACGGTTAGACAACTGGGATAAAACCTGGAGGAAGAACAATCGGCTCGTCGTCGTTGAAGTGGTCATTGTGGTAGAAGGGCATCATGAAGAGATGCATGATATATTGCTATGCTTATTAACAGAATTTGCAAATATTCTTATAATGGCTAATTAGGATCCCAGTGCTTCCAGGTATTCAATTAAGTTATGGTGGGAGAGGATCATTATATATCGAGTTAATCAATATGGTTTCTCCAGTGCGATATAATATTCGGCCTTTTCGGCCCAATCTAGCACTAATATTGAGTTAATCCAATTGTCCCCACCACAGTTATATCCGAAACAAATCGGGTAAAAAATTGGGTAAGTAATATCCACTAGGATCAGCTAAGTGAATTCAATGATCACGTGGGTTCTTTGAAATCCGATCCAGTTATATCCGGTTTCTTTCTCAAAACATATTTCCTTTATTACCGGTTATATCCGGTTATTTCCTTTATGCCACGTGGCTAAGCGAATGGCGTTATGGTAAGTTGAAGAGTGGAGACATCTTTTGTCCCAACTCTATGCCACGTGTTCAGGTTTTATTCGACAAATTTTTTGATGGATTTTTTTGCCGATTTTTTTATTAATAGAAAATAAAAACTAAAAATATCGCAAATGGAGAACGGTTTGATGAAATTTCCATATATAAGTAAGATGGGACAATTTATCCCGTCCCACAAACTCATATATTACAACACCGAATTAACAATTTGACTTCGAGTGCACGAAATTCCAAAATCCTTCTTATTTGTGAGACCGGATAAATTGTCTCGTCCAACCTATATATCAAATTTCTACCAAACCGTTCCTCATCTGCGATATTTTATTTATTTATTTTCGATTAATAAAAAAATCGGGATTTTCTTGCTTGTTAACTGAATTGATTGATGCCTACGGGCTTGTATTAACAAAAAAAAATGAATTGATTGAAACTTTGAATCAGTACTATGTATAGGCATTATTCATTTATTTTATATTAAAAATATATTAATTAATATGAATATTATATTAAAAATATATTAATTAATATGAATATTATATTAAAAATATATTAATTAATGAATATTATACAAATACATATGACTCAATTATCCGACATTTATTCGTTTCGTATATGTATTCGAATCCGTGTTAGGTACAAATAATATCCAGTGTCATTGGAAATAAAAATAAAAATTTGATATAATATATTAGGTGCAAATACTTGACGTATGAACTATTCAAACATACATGAGAAAAAAAATTGATAGAATCTGTTAGATACAAACAACTTATACATGAACTATTCACACTTGTATGACTATGTATGAATACTTTATATTAATACTTATAAACATCATCCAATGTTATATGAAAAAAAAATTGATAGAATTTGTTTGATTCAAACGCATGATACATGTACTATTCACACTTGCATTACGAGGTATGAATACTTACAATACTTGATATTAATACTTTTAGACATCATCCAATACCATATGAAAAAAAAAAATTAAAATTTCATAGAATTTGTTAGGTATAAACACTTGACATATAAACTATTTACACTTGCATGATGGGTATAAATACTTGCAATACTTTATATTAACACTTTCAAACGTTATCCATTGCCATATGGAAAAAAATATTATATTTTTATTACATCTATTAGGTACAAACATTTGACACATGAACTATATACACTTGCATTACGAGGTATAAATACTTGCTCGACGAGGTTTGAATATTTACACAATGAGGTGTGAATACTTTCTCGAAGAGGTATGAATACTTGTGCGACTGAGAACCCGAAAGTACTTTATTATGAATCTCATTTGAACGAGAAAATAACGTAGAATACGTTTGTGGTTTTTTATTCGCAAAATTCCTTACAGATCGTCAGAAATATGGACGAGATTAAACGGAGAAAAAAAATCCACCTCTAAAAACGTGTAAAAAATGGGTGCGTGATGAGAGAGAAAAAAGAATGTTGATATGTTCAGTTTTTTTATAAATACTTGGTTCTTAGGTATCAATACTTCAATTACGAGATATAAATACTTGCTCGACAAGTTATGAATACTTTCACTACAAGGTATGAATACTTGCTCGACGATGTATGAATACTTGCATGACGAGGTATGAATACTTGCACGACGGACAACCCGAAAGTATGTCATCATGGATCTCATTTGAAAGAGAAAATTGCGTAAAAGACGTTCGTGGTTTTAGATTCGCAAAATTCCTCACAGATCGTTAGAAATATTGGTGAGTTGGAATAGAGAAAAAGAATCCATCTCTAAAAACATGTAAAAGATGAGTGTGTGATGAGAGAGATAAAAGAAAAATGATATGTTCATTTTTTTTCGATATATTTGATATATTATATATTAATACTTGTGCGCTTAGGTATCTATATTTGTGCGCACCAGTTGTAAAATCTTTCGAATATTAGGCGGTCACCCAAGTAGTTGCAGTCCCTCCCAGTTCATTAGCACCCCCCACGTAATAACTGATATTTACGCGTTTTTTTTTGTCTTTTTGCGTTGGAAGTTGTGGTCCTTTCCAATTAATGACCTGAGATGAATGGGGGAAATAAACTGGACGATAATTAGACACTCCCAATAAAGTTTGACAACAGGATCATCCACAGATATGTGATATATATATTTTGCAATTTATCGTTCTATCGTGCCGATCAGTAATAAATTAATATGATACACAAAATATATTTGCAACCGTCTCCAATTTTCTTATGTACGAAGTCAATGCAATCTCTATGTATCATCCAATTAGTACCCTACCATGTGGCAGCATGTTATCTTTAATTAAAGTAAGAAAACAAATATAAAATACAGTCAATAAGCAGCATGTTATTTCACCTTGAAGTTCCGGTTTTCCTGTGAAACATATTCGCACCTCAAGATGTCAATTCTATTCATTTCTAAATTTATATAGAGTTGATATTTAAAAATTAAAAAATTATATATATATATATAATTGGACAGTGCTACGGTGCTATGCGTAGCATAGAGCCCCTCAGTGCTACGGCTCACTTTTTGAGTTTTCAAAATTCTAACGGTCGATCCAAACCATTCAACATGATCTCCATATGAATATGTACTTGCAAACCATATTTTACATTTTTTAGGATTTTTTTACTTTTTATTAAGCCACTTTGAAAAAACACTAATTTGTACACAACAGTAAGCTTTTCTGGACCATTGGATCAGCGATTTTCAAAGTGGCTTAATAAATAGTAAAAAAATTCTAAAAAATGTAAAATTTGGTTTGCAAGTACATATTCATATGGAGATCATGTTGAACGGTTCGGATCGACCGTTAGAATTTTGAAAACTCAAAAAGTGAGCCATAGCACGGAGGGGCTCTATGCTACGCGTAGCATATTAGCAAAATACTATATAATTAATGTTTTATAACTTCGTAAATTAATATATTCTGTCAATTAAGTGTCAATTTTGTAAAATTGAAATTGGTAATGGTTCACAATTAGCAAATTAGCATCATACATATAGTTCACGCTTAATATAGAGGCTTGACCTTGCTAATATTTTTATTTTAGCATATATATATAATTTGAGTTTCAATCGTCTAAAATATTTTTGTTTTGGACTCATGCTACAAGAATCGGTGCGTATATGTGAGGGTAAAAAAATGACTATTACCAAGAATAAACCGACAAAAATTGTTATTTCCAAGATACTGATATTGTTAAGCACTCCTCGCGGATAGTTGCAAATAATTCTTGTAGTATATCATCCGTCTACCTTATACAGATGTCTACTTCACTTGTTGTTGAAGAACAATCTCAGATTTGATTTCATCATAGATCAAGGGCATTTTTGTAAAATTGCAATAGGCATCTTAGGAAATAAATTCCAACGTTACACAGTACCAAAAGTAGCAAGCAATAAATGAGCCAATGGCTATATACCTTGTAATATAAATAGGATCTTAGAATTGTAAAAATACAACATAATCAAATATATTATTGCGACAAAGTTTCGATCAAGGCAACATTCACCTGTACTAAATTGTCTATAGCGAAAAAAGTATACACTTATTTGGTTTTATGTTTTTATGTCACATAATAATCTCCATTCTATTTTTTTTTTCCAATTTTAAAGTATTCTCATAGGCTTAACCTAAATTTAAAACTAAAACGATAAGGGTAAGATGTTCGTATTATCAGTTAAATAGGGTATTTTTCAATTAAGTACGTTGGATGTTCAGATCTAACGTACTAATAAATTAGAGAATACGAAAAAGATGCAAGCAGATCAATACGATAAGTCTAAAGAAAACGTAATGTTCTCATGTAGAAAGTATATATATATAGGAAATTGCTAATATGCTATGCATAGCATAGAGGGCCTCCGTGCTACGGCTCAATAATTGAGTTTTCAAAATCCTAACGGTCGATTCGAACCGTTCAACCTGTTCTCCATATGAATATGTACTTGCAAACCAAATTTTATATTTTTTAGAATTTTTTTACTATTTATTTAGATAGGTAGAAAATCACTTGATCTGAAAATTTATGTACCATTCAGATCAAGTGTTTTTCTAACTGTCTAAAAAAATAGTACAAAAATTCTAAAAAATGTAAAATTTGGTTTTCAAGTACATATTCATATGGAGATCATGTACATGTTGAACGGTTCGGATCGACCGTTAGGATTTTAAAAACTCAAATATTGAGCCGTAGCACGGAGGCCTGCTGTCACACCCCGTGGCCACCAGCTACGGAATGCAACCGGCACCCTGCCGTAAACATACGGTTTCCCGTATGCCTACTAGGCAATTACGATTAATTTCTACCATCCCCAAACCTAACCCAAAAGATACCCCATATCATGCATACCAATATATATACCCCAAAATAATTCCCAAATCATAACCCCAAACATAAGCACATATAATCACAACATAAAACATACCACATATATAATCAAGTAATAAAATCCATATCACCACAAGTCATCACAGAAACCGACAAGTATGTCATACCGATCAGTATTCCATACAGGTACAAAAGTGGTTCATGACATAGAGAATATATAATACAACAAAAACATATATACATCTCTAGTCAAATACCATACCGAACTAAGTAGACAGGTGACCTATGGCTGTCGTGTCTTTCCTGCATCAGTCGCACCAAAACCTGAAAAAGATAACCCAACGGGCGTGAGAATAAATTCTCAGTGCGTTACTTTCCACAAATGAACCCCTGGACTTGCAATCAAACTTTATTTTCATAATTAAACTATCAATAAATGCATAATACATATAACAGAATATAAACATAAGTGCATACCTGACAGCAGATAATCAAGTGAAATACAACACAAGAATTATTCAATCGAAATTCGAATCAACAACAGTTAGGCTTAATCATTTTAATTGGTCTGGTAGCAACTACCGATGTACCACCCAGCTGTACCACAAACCCGTCGACAACTGTAGGGTTCCAGACACCTACAGAAGGCAACCCTACCCTGCTATATAAGACACCCATCGGTAGAGCTAGGCTTAACCATATTCATTTTATTCTGGTTACAGGTCATATTCAGAAAATTCATTAGGAATCACATTTCCAATCGGCCATTCAAACGCATATCACAAAGGATCATGCATGTGACATTTCACACTAGTCACCCATATTCCTACAGTTCTTATCTCACAATCGTTTCATACTACCCTTGCCCCAACCGGTTTGGGGTCTTACGCGGGCCCAGGTAGACTAAAGCTTTAGAATCCTCCCAAAACCCGTGCACCAGGTTTTGTAAATTGGTCACACTTTGGTGATCCATAACACACAACAATCATTTCATTTCCAATTATGGTGACTTATCATCTAAAATCAGATCACGATGGATTGACACAAACGAAATCAATACCAATATGCAGGTCAATCAGCTTACCGCAATTAGAGTTCAAGAATAATAGGGTATGCAATGCAATGCACAATTCACATAATGCAATAACAAGAATATTCAACATGTCAATCGAAACACAATTTAATTTTGAAAGTAAAGTATCAAACAAGTCCAGAAATCCCGCACCTTAGCGTACCACGTACTCTCGCTTAAGGTTCAGACGTCTCAGAGGGTCCCGGAATACCTCGTCGGATCGTTTCGACACCTACTATTAATATTAATTGGGTTTTAGATCAACAATTTCTGGAAAATTTAGTGTTTTTCTTGCGGCCCGAAAACCCTTCACAGAATTTTGACAAGTTGTGTTTTAATTCGATTCGATCGATTCCGATTGCGATAACACTCAATCAGTTCAAGATATTAATTCTAAATGGTTAAATTGAGTTATACCAAGCTCAATTCAACAAAATTTTCCTTTTTCTCAAGTCCCAAAACCCTAGCTCAACCCATTCATTTCAAATGATCAAATTCAAGCAATCCTTATCGCAATCGAACCGAAAATCGAATTAAACTAAATAAAATCAACCCAATTTCAGAATTACAAACTCAAAATTCAAAGAAACAAGTTATAGGGTTTATAAGGAATCACTAAGATAGAAATATACCAAATTAGAGGTTACAACTAAGTAGAGAACGTCGCTCTGATTCCGAAAATGCGATCGATTCGATAATCCGCTCAAGTTCTCACCCTATCTCTCTCTTTTTCTTTCTCTTCGGCAACACACCCACACACACTAAAAAAAAACAGATGGGATCGGTGGAAATGAAGAGAAGGAGATACTTTCAAGGTGATATATGGATTTTTATTAATAAGCCCTCCAAACTTTCAATTATTATAAAGGGTGTGTATCTTACCTATATAGCCTTGTATTTATTTTTAATGCATATTAACTCTTACAAAATCAATTCTAATATATACTTTCATATATAATCATATATATATATATATCAATTTAGAAAAAATATAGTTACACCTTTTTCTTGACCTAATTCCTTCAATTAAAATTTTAATACATTTTAAATCTTTCAACATAATTAACTTTATATATATATGACTAATTTATCAAATAAATTATATTTACATATTTATTCTATAAAAATTAGAGGAGAATGTTACATTTCTCCCCCTCTTAAAAATAAAGTTCAGTCCGCTGAACTTGATTACGTACCTTAATTGTCGAATAACTCCGGATACTTCGCTCGTATGTTTTCTTCACTTTCCCACGTCGCTTCCTTGTTCGAATGACGGCCCCATTTGACTAACACAAGCTTAATCACTTTCGTTCGCAACCTTTGTTCCTTTCGGTCCAGAATTTGCATCGGCTCCTCTTGATAAGTTAAATCATCTTGCACATGTAGATTCGAGTGATCGATGCAATGTGACGGGTCGCGTACATATCGGCGTAACTGTGATACGTGAAACACCGGGTGAACCCGGTCTAACGCCGGAGGTAATGCTAACTCATAGGCTACCGGCCCAACTCGTCTCAAAATCTGAAAAGGTCCGATGTATCGAGGACTCAACTTCCCCGAAACACCGAATCTATGCACACCTCTAACGGGTGAAACTCGTAGCCATACGTGATCTCCATCCGGAAATTCCAACGGTCTTCGATGTATATCCGCATATTTCTTTTGTCTATCTTGCGCGGACTTGAGCCGATTTAATACAACTTTTGTTTTGGCCGCCACTTCTTCCAACATTTGTGGTCCTGTCGGTACATACGTACCCGCCGGTCCCCACCAAAGCGGAGTACGACATTGTTGTCCGGTTAATGCTTCTTGCGGTGACATACCGATGCTAGAATGATAGCTATTATTGTACGCAAACTCCACTAGGTATAGGTGATCAATCCATGAACCGCGAAACTCTAATGCACACGATCTAAGCATATCTTCCAATGTCTGAATGGTTCGCTCGGATTGTCCGTCGGTTTGCGGATGGTGCGCTGTACTGAATCTCAACTTAGTACCCATCGCCTCTTGGAAACTTTCCCAAAAATGTGAAGTAAACCGAGGATCACGATCTGAAATGATATTCCTCGAACAACCGTGATACTTGAATTGATATTTCATAAACAATTCCGCTAGCTCTCTACCGGAAGTCTCAATCCGAAGCGGAATAAAATGAGCTATTTTCGTTAACCGATCTACAATAACCCATATAGCATCATACCTTCCTATGGTCCTTGGTAATCCTGTCACGAAATCCATTGTGATTGACTCAAACTTCTTGAGCGGTATTTCCAACGGTCTAAGTAATCCTGCCTTTGTCCGTCTGTCAGCTTTGACTTGCTGACACGTCTGACACTTCTCAATATAGCTCTGTACATTTCGTTTCATCTTCGGCCACCAAAAGTATTTCTTCAAGTCTTGATACATTTTCACTTCTCCAGGGTGAATAGCGTACCCCGATTCGTGTGCTTCAGCCAGAATTAAAGTTTTCAATTCAGCATTATTTGGAACACATATGCGGTCATGAAACCGCAAAATTCCGTCGGTTTGAACTTGGAATGGTGAATCGGCATTTGATTCATAGTGTTTTCGGAAATGTTGGCATTTTGGGTCATCTTGTTGCTCGGTTCGAATTTGGTCTAATAACTCTGATCGGATTTCAACTGATGCCATAATCACCGACACAACTGCCGATGTACTCGCCTCAACTCTACCCCCAATATTCTTATTTGCCACCTCCAACGCAAATTCTCGAGAAGCACCAACATACAGACTCATTCTACGCATTTCTTCCAATAGATGGGTTTCGGTTGTAATGATAGATGCCAGGTTTACCTGACTCTTTCTGCTTAATGCGTCTGCTACTACATTTGCTTTTCCCGCATGATATTGGATGTCGAGATCATAGTCTTTCATTAGCTCTAACCACCGTCTCTGTCTCAGATTTAATTCCTTTTGCGTGAATACATATTTCAAGCTTTGATGATCGGTGAAGATACGGCATTTCACGCCATATAAGTAATGCCGCCAAATTTTCAACGCAAATATTACTGCTGCTAGCTCCAAGTCATGTGTTGGATAATTTTGCTCGTGCGGTCGTAACTGCCGAGATGCATAGGCAATTACATGATCATCTTGCATCAATACGCACCCGAGTCCTGATCGGGATGCATCAGTAAAAACTGTGTATTCTTTGTCGGTTATTGGCATGGTAAGCACGGGTGCTGACACAAGTCGATTCTTCAATTCTTGGAAACTTTGATCTTGTTTAGTACCCCAATCAAATTTTACGCCTTTGTGTAACAATCTCGTAAGTGGAGCCGCTAACTGCGAAAATCTGGGTACAAATCTCCTATAATATCCCGCCAAGCCCAGAAAGCTACGAATCTCCGTAACTGTTTCGGGTCTTTTCCATTCTGTCACAGCTCGGGTCTTCTCTGAATCCACCGCTAACCCCTCTCTCGAAATCACATGTCCAAGGAACGCTACTTTCTCCAACCAAAATTCACACTTCGAAAATTTCGCAAATAACTGATGTTCTCTTAGCCTCTGTAACACCATTCGCAAATGCATTTCATGCTCTTCTCGCGACTTCGAGTATACTAGTATATCATCAATAAAAACTACCACCGTTGAATCCAACAAGTCATGAAACACCCGATGCATCAAATCCATGAATGCGGCTGGTGCATTCGTTAGCCCAAACGGCATGACTAGATACTCATAATGCCCGTACCGCGTACGGAATGCGGTCTTGTCTACATCACTCGGCCGGATTCTCAACTGATGATACCCGGTCCGCAAATCAATCTTCGAATAAATAGAAGAACCTTGCAGCTGATCAAATAAATCATCAATACGGGGTAACGGGTATTTGTTTTTCACGGTTACTTTATTCAGCTCTCGATAGTCTATGCATAGTCTCAAGGTTCCATCCTTCTTTTTCACAAACAAAACCGGAGCACCCCAAGGCGATGTGCTCGGCCTAATAAACCCATGTTCCAACATATCTTCTAATTGCGCTTTGAGTTCCTTCAATTCGGCTGGAGCCATTCGGTAAGGGGTTTTCGAAATTGGTGTTGTACCCGGTATCAACTCAATGCCAAATTCTAGTTCCCGTTCAGGTGGTAGCCCCGCTATCTCATCGGGAAATACATCTACAAATTCAGATACAACTGGAATGGTATTAATTGCTGGAACTTCCGTAGTAGCGTAAACCACTGCTGCTAAATAAGCTGTGCATCCGGATTCTATCAGCCGCCTCATCTCTACGACCGATACAAAAGGTACCACTCCTCCAACTTTTCTACAATTGAGCATACATGAGAACCCTTTTGTAGTCGAAAAATAAATTCGGCGATGCATACAATCAATTGTTGCTTTGTGCCGAGTTAACCAATCCATTCCTAATAACACGTCATACCCGGCAATTTCCATCACCAACAAATCTACTTCAAAGTCTCTTCCATCTATTCTCACTTTTCGGTTTCGGCAGATCATAATAGTTTGGTCGGTGGAACTGAATGGAGTTTGAACCTTCAAAACTTGATTATTCGTTTCAACGGGCCATCGACAACTCTCAACTAGCTCTCTCGATACGATAGAATGACTGCACCCTGTATCTATCAAGCAGTATGTATCATGCTCCGAGATAGAGATTATACCTGTCATCACATCCGTCGAATATCCCGTATTTTCCTCACCTTCCGGGGCCACCTCCTCAATGTTGGGCACATCCTCCGCTACATCCAAAGCATGTACCGCTACTTGTGCACCCGTCCTAGCAGTACTATTTCTGCTGCCCGCTCGGCTAGTGCTACCCCCGCTTGCTTGAGAACCGCCTTGTCCACGAAACGACGGTCCACCACGTCCCCCACTAGCGGATCCTCCCGCACCGCTATCTCTTTGAAACCTACTCATTGCATTCGGGCACTCATTTGCCCAATGAGCTGCACTACCACATAAATAACATACTCCAGTACGGCGTCTGCACTCCATCTCGTTGTGCGCCTGATTACAAGATCGGCACCACACATAATTCGGCTGAAATCCAGGCCTAAAGCCCGAGGTAGCTGCTGGTCCGTAAGGTGGTCTAGGTGTAAAAGTTTGTCTTTGAGGGGGTCTAGCTGATGACGAACTTCCTCTTGACCTCACAACCGGCCGACTCTGATCAGCCCGTTGTTTCACATTTCTTTCAGCATATTGTTCTTTCCTTCTTTTCGCGTGCATCTCCACTTGCTCCGCATGATCCATCATTGCTTGTAACTCCGTAGCTATAGGAGTATCGACTATCATTGATATGGTCCCATCCAATCCATCCAAATACTGTCTGTGATATCTCGCTCGATCATTTTGCACGTCTGTCGCATATCTGGATAAGGTTAGGAACTCATTGTTGTACTCGGCTATCGGTCGCCCATTTTGCTTCAACTCCAGAAATTTTCTTCTCAAAGCTTCTCTATGAATGTTACTTAAGAATCTCCGTGTAAACTGCAGTTCGAACCATTCCCACGGAATCCTACCAGCATCCCCGACATAGTTCCGTCGGGCCCCATTCCACCAAAATCTTGCATCCCCATCCAACTGTTGTTCTACTAACTCCACCATATTCTCTTCCGGTGCCCGACACAATACGAGTTTAGCATTCATCTTTTCTAACCACTCTTCTGCTTCTGAGTATCCACCGGTGTCATCAAACTGCGGTGGGTTTAATCGCATGAACGAATCATACAGCTTGCGGAAATTTTCAGGTCCATCTACTTGTGCTGCCGGTGCTTCCGGTCCCACATTTCTTCTTTCTGCCGCTTGTCGACCTCTCTCATAGGCCGCGATCAAACGGTCATCTAATTCTCGATTCCTATCCGGTCCTTCAGGTCCACCAGCGGCCTGTTCAACAAATGGATCCGGACTAGGTTCACGATCTTCATTACGAGGTCTGCCTCTTCCTTGACGTCTATTCATGTTTCTGTATAACAAAATTAGTTCATAAAATTTTATCTACTATTCTTATTATACGAGCTATATCGTCTAGTCGCGACTATTCCCATTATTACGCATTCACTCTCACGTATCCTACCGGACTGGTTTAGGTTTAAGTTTAACCATGCTCTGATACCACCGAAGGGAGACCTGTCACACCCCGTGGCCACCAGCTACGGAATGCAACCGGCACCCTGCCGTAAACATACGGTTTCCCGTATGCCTACTAGGCAATTACGATTAATTTCTACCATCCCCAAACCTAACCCAAAAGATACCCCATATCATGCATACCAATATATATACCCCAAAATAATTCCCAAATCATAACCCAAACATAAGCACATATAATCACAACATAAAACATACCACATATATAATCAAGTAATAAAATCCATATCACCACAAGTCATCACAGAAACCGACAAGTATGTCATACCGATCAGTATTCCATACAGGTACAAAAGTGGTTCATGACATAGAGAATATATAATACAACAAAAACATATATACATCTCTAGTCAAATACCATACCGAACTAAGTAGACAGGTGACCTATGGCTGTCGTGTCTTTCCTGCATCAGTCGCACCAAAACCTGAAAAAGATAACCCAACGGGCGTGAGAATAAATTCTCAGTGCGTTACTTTCCACAAATGAACCCCTGGACTTGCAATCAAACTTTATTTTCATAATTAAACTATCAATAAATGCATAATACATATAACAGAATATAAACATAAGTGCATACCTGACAGCAGATAATCAAGTGAAATACAACACAAGAATTATTCAATCGAAATTCGAATCAACAACAGTTAGGCTTAATCATATTAATTGGTCTGGTAGCAACTACCGATGTACCACCCAGCTGTACCACAAACCCGTCGACAACTGTAGGGTTCCAGACACCTACAGAAGGCAACCCTACCCTGCTATATAAGACACCCATCGGTAGAGCTAGGCTTAACCATATTCATTTTATTCTGGTTACAGGTCATATTCAGAAAATTCATTAGGAATCACATTTCCAATCGGCCATTCAAACGCATATCACAAAGGATCATGCATGTGACATTTCACACTAGTCACCCATATTCCTACAGTTCTTATCTCACAATCGTTTCATACTACCCTTGCCCCAACCGGTTTGGGGTCTTACGCGGGCCCAGGTAGACTAAAGCTTTAGAATCCTCCCAAAACCCGTGCACCAGGTTTTGTAAATTGGTCACACTTTGGTGATCCATAACACACAACAATCATTTCATTTCCAATTATGGTGACTTATCATCTAAAATCAGATCACGATGGATCGACACAAACGAAATCAATACCAATATGCAGGTCAATCAGCTTACCGCAATTAGAGTTCAAGAATAATAGGGTATGCAATGCAATGCACAATTCACATAATGCAATAACAAGAATATTCAACATGTCAATCGAAACACAATTTAATTTTGAAAGTAAAGTATCAAACAAGTCCAGAAATCCCGCACCTTAGCGTACCACGTACTCTCGCTTAAGGTTCAGACGTCTCAGAGGGTCCCGGAATACCTCGTCGGATCGTTTCGACACCTACTATTAATATTAATTGGGTTTTAGATCAACAATTTCTGGAAAATTTAGTGTTTTTCTTGCGGCCCGAAAACCCTTCACAGAATTTTGACAAGTTGTGTTTTAATTCGATTCGATCGATTCCGATTGCGATAACACTCAATCAGTTCAAGATATTAATTCTAAATGGTTAAATTGAGTTATACCAAGCTCAATTCAACAAAATTTTCCTTTTTCTCAAGTCCCAAAACCCTAGCTCAACCCATTCATTTCAAATGATCAAATTCAAGCAATCCTTATCGCAATCGAACCGAAAATCGAATTAAACTAAATAAAATCAACCCAATTTCAGAATTACAAACTCAAAATTCAAAGAAACAAGTTATAGGGTTTATAAGGAATCACTAAGATAGAAATATACCAAATTAGAGGTTACAACTAAGTAGAGAACGTCGCTCTGATTCCGAAAATGCGATCGATTCGATAATCCGCTCAAGTTCTCACCCTATCTCTCTCTTTTTCTTTCTCTTCGGCAACACACCCACACACACTAAAAAAAAACAGATGGGATCGGTGGAAATGAAGAGAAGGAGATACTTTCAAGGTGATATATGGATTTTTATTAATAAGCCCTCCAAACTTTCAATTATTATAAAGGGTGTGTATCTTACCTATATAGCCTTGTATTTATTTTTAATGCATATTAACTCTTACAAAATCAATTCTAATATATACTTTCATATATAATCATATATATATATATCAATTTAGAAAAAATATAGTTACACCTTTTTCTTGACCTAATTCCTTCAATTAAAATTTTAATACATTTTAAATCTTTCAACATAATTAACTTTATATATATATGACTAATTTATCAAATAAATTATATTTACATATTTATTCTATAAAAATTAGAGGAGAATGTTACACCTGCTATGCTATGCATAGCACCATAGCCAACTCCATATATATATATGAGGAGGGATCAAGTTACAACAAATTTGAGTTACAACAAAGTTACAACAACTATTTTTTTCATTTTCAAAGTCCAAATCGTCGATCCAAACCGTTCAACATGATCTCCACAATAAAATGTGCTTGCAGATCAAATTTTACATTTTTTTTGAATTTTTTTTACTATTTATTAAGTATTTTACAAAAAATAGTCATATTCAGACCATTGAATTTTGTACCCATCTTAATAAATAGTAAAAAAATTCAAAAAAATTTAAAATTTGATCTGCAAGCACATTTTATTTAGATAATCATGTTGAACGGTTTGGATCGATGATTTGGACTTTGAAAATGAAAAAAATGGTTGTTGTAACTTTGTTGTAACTCAAATTTGTTGTAACTTGATCCCTCCTCTATATATATATATATATATATATATATATATAGAGAGAGAGAGATAGGCTATGGTGAGTTGTGAAGTAAAACATTGTTTTACTTCACGCCATATTTTCATTTTGAAAATCCAAATAACCGATCCGAACCGTCAATTTTTTCTAAATATTGAAATGTGCTTGGAGACTAAATTTTACATTTTATGAAATTTTTTTACTATTTATTAAGCCACTTTGAAATCGCTGATCCACTGTGAACAGTAAAAAACAGTAAAATTTTCTGGACCACCAGATCGCCGATTACAAATTTATATAAGAATATTAAAATCTGGAAGACCTTTCTCTACAAAAAATTTATCATGTACAATTGTTATCAATCAATGGATATAATTTTGTCTTGATGCGGACCAATATCATTTCATAATATGTAACACGAGATATTACATATATGTTATAGTTGCTTTGGGGCAAAATAAAATAAAATGATAGAGGGCAGCTAAAAACGTACGTTGACTTCGAACACTCGATGTCCTTATTGCTTTGGTTGATGAAAAGCAATTCATGGCTTCGAACACTCGATAATTTTAAATTTGAATATTCTTGTCCCTAAAATGAGGGTGATCTGTCAAATAACAAATTACACTATGTTCAGTAAGAATCACAGTTTAGGCCAAACCAGAAAATAAAAGGAAAAAACAACAAAAATATTTGCATACTCACATTATTCTTGAAGGCTGGTTCAGATTTGACATCATGGGACAACCCAACCCATAAAACAAAACAAAAAAAGAAAAGAGAAGAAAGTGGCATGCCATGGGACAACCCAACCAAGGAAACGAAAAAAGGAAACAAGTCCGCAATATTGCAAATACAAGATTTTTTTTCGTTTACTGGGTTGGGTTGTCCCATGGCGACCCACTTTCTTTTTTTCTTTCTTGGGTTGGGTTGCCTCATGGCATCCCACTTACGAATTTTTTTTTTTCATTTTTTTTCATGGTGCCTTTCCATTTTTTTTCACGATATTTTCTATTTTAACTTTTTTTTTTATTTTCCTATGTATAAAAATTTCGGAGGTGCCTACCTAGCTGGTGAGCATGTACTAGATTGTTTTATTTTATACATACAACTTGACTGCCATTGTCAAGACATGGAAAGGAACATACTACCTAAAGGAACAGACTCCGCTGCTTTTCTGAGAGAAAAACAGGGTCCTGCTTTTCCTATCTCAACCATTCAAAATTATTGAGATCTTTGCATGAAAAAGTTCTTTTATCGAGATACGTGAATAAAATTTTTGAATGGTTCAGATGGAAAAAGCATGATGCTGCTTTTCTCTAAAAAAAAGCATCAGAGCCTTATCCCTATCTAAAAGCATCATTCACCATTATCAAGACATGGAAAGGGACTTACTATCTAAACTAAAAGCATCATTCATGATACATGTGTAGATTATTTTTTATGTTTTTCCAACTAGAGTGCAACACAGTTACTATTGTCGTTTAGTACACTGTACACATGGGCCGCTGAGTACAAATCTGAACTCGACTAAATCAACAAAATTAAACAAATGAACGAGATCTCGAGATGTGCCATTGAATTTGACTAATGAATTAAAGACAATTGAGTACTTGGAAACTGGCAATCAGTATTTATATATATATATATATATATATGCATGGTAAGCACATGGCAGCTGGCTAGATGCTCTGTGTGTTTCTAGTTTTTCACCATACTTGTAAAATGAGGGTTAATTTTGTTCAAAATGATATAGTCCAGGAATCCAAAATTCCATTACTTGTTGGACCCAAGCCCATTGCTTTGTCTGGGCCTATCTAAGAAGTACAATCCTTAGTCATAATTACTTGTAGAGAGAAAATTGAACAGAAGGCTCCATCCAATCAAGGCACCAAATTCGAGCCACTACCATTTTCCTTCAGCAAAGATTTGACAATTGTTCAAAAATTTCATCTCAAGCCTTTCTCCATCAACAATCTGGACAAAAAGAGAAAGCTTTAATTTGTACCTCTACAAAGAACAAATCTAACCAATACTATAAAATTAAAAATCAAGTAGATGAAACGAAAATAAACATTTGCCTTGGGTTTGTATACTGTCTCTATTCATTATGATAATTTGTATACAAATTTTGGAAAGCACATGATCCTCGTTTTGTGGATATATATCTTGGAGAAGGACAAAGTCTTCTTCCAGTTTTGTTATTATGCTATTCTCAAATACATTTTAAGATGGGTATCATTTTTTTTAGTACATTAAGGTCCCCGGGTTTCATGCATGCATCCACCTTGAAATCAGTATTAAATATCACACTTGTTAGCTTCACCTAATTATAGACAATAAAATCACACTTGTTAGCTTCAAATTAAGCTGGAATGCTGGCAGAGCCAGCGTCCGGTGAAAATGTTAACAGTACTAATTTGACTTGATGCAGCATACAAGTTCATTATTTTTTTAGCCTATGCATCTGAGCTCCATGCAATTTAGTTGGTGACGTGTCATGATTTGATTGTAATGCTGAAAGTTGTTTTCTCTTCTCATTTGCAAGGGAACACAAATTTCTTTTGCATGGGGGCTTAAATTATTTTTTCATGAAATATATTAATGTAGTAATTTTTAAATTTATAATATTTATTACATCACAAACAATTTACAAAACTCCATAAATTTATAATATTTATTTCAAAATTCAAATTTAACACAATATAAAAAAAATGCAACCATGTGAATTAAGATTAACATAGCGCACAAATAACAAAAATATTCGTACTAATTTGTTTTAACAATAGTTTATTATAATGATATCATATTAAGTGTTGTCACTATTCAACACAAGAAAGACACAAACGGTAACGCAACAGTAGAGAGAAAATTGAACAGTTGTACAAAATTTTAAACTCAAGCCTTTCTCCATCAACAATCTGGATAAAAAGAGAGCTTTTGTACCTCTACTAAGAACAAATCCACCCAATACTATAAAAATAAAAATCAAGTACATGAAACGAAAATTAACTTTAGCCTTGGGTTTGTATACTGTCTCTATTCATTATGATAATTTGTATATAAATTTTGAAAAGCACATGATCCGCGTTGTGAGCTCCCATGCACTGATGTGGATATCTTGGAGAAGGACAAAGTCTTCTTCCAGTATAGTTATTCCTATTCTCAAATAAATTTTAAGATGGGTATCAATTTTTTTTAGTACATTAAGGTCGCCGGGTTTCATGCTTTCACCTTGAAATCAGTATTAAATATTTGAGATGAACATGCATCACCTAAGAAAGTAACATGCAGCTGCCCCATTCTCTCAACACATCTAAAGATAAACTGATCAAATTTGAAATATAATTTACATTTCAATTATGTGTTTAGAAATGAATAAAAAATTTATAATTTAATACATATAGTTTCTCTAAACAATGATATATTAAATTCTAAATTTTATCTCTTTAATTTACATTTACGTTACTTGATTTTTATCATTATCCACTAGCCCATCCGCAAATCTCAATATTCTGCCAAAATTTATCATTGAAGCCTACCAACATTGATGTCACACCCTACGGCCATCATATTGTACACTCTCTATGATTTTCTGAAAGCTATAATTTAATTAAATTGTCACGACCCCGCCGCTGGGCCAGGGATCGTGACAAGAGTGGCACCCTTGCAAACATCCTTCGTCCCATCAACCTATGTCGCAAACAAAAATAACAAACAGAAACAACACAGAGTTAGCTACAAAACTCAGTAACCGGTTATTTAACGACGCGCTTCTCTATAATTGGCTTATTTAAACAACCATTCAAACGGACTGGATTAATCTACACTACACATATTCATATCAAATTATGCATGCATATTTAACGATGATAGCACCTGGGTCTAGATTATCAGTAAAACAAGTCACATAGTATCCATATCATATCATTTCACACATTATCAGAACACACAATCTCATCATTTCACAATCAAGTTCGAGCCTCAGACCCGCTATCCAATTAAATATGCCTTTATAACCCAATACCCAATTCAAAATCCAATTTAACCACACAAATAAAAAACACAGATTATAGAGATGTCCGGTTACCTGATAGCGATCAATTTGAAAATCCAATTCAAGTTGCAACAATTATTCAAAATCAACGCGACGTAGTCTGAATTCCAATCGGACATATAATCAAACAATAATCAATATCCAAAACGTTTATAAAAAATATATTGTTTTTTTCTCTTTTTCAATCTCTGTTTCTGTTTTTTTTCATCGATTTTATTTGGTTCCTTTTTTTTTTAATGAATCAATTAAAGTGAGAGGGGGTGATATTTATACAAAGGGGTGGGAACATGCACACGGCCACGTGGCACCCATGCCACGTTGGCTTTTTACTTCTTTTTTTTTGAAGTTTAGAAATTTACATTTGAACTTTTAACTTTTGCAATATTACAAATAAGTCCAAAACAAATATTAGAATATTTATAAAAATTACCGGGTGTTACAAATTCCTCCTCTTAAAAAGAAATTTTGTCCTCAAAATTCAAACGGATGATACTCAAATCAATCGGGACATAATAGACGATAATTAAATCGAATTTATCAGATACAAATCAATCGGAGAAAACAATCAACTTGAATCATATCTAGTTTGATAATTAAAATTTTGGTTTCGTTAAAACTCAATAATATTAGAGTAATATCAGATGGAAGAATCAGATAAATAATCGAACAGTACCACAAATAACAGGTGATAATCAAACGGGATTTATTCAAAGTTTTACAGATCGATCTCCTGAATTAGACATATCAAAATTCAGAATGGAACGAATGCTCTGATAAGAGTTGCCGGGCAAGAGATCGCGATAAGAGTTGCATCCTCGCATCGCAAACAAAAATAACAAACAAAAACAACACGGAGTTAGCTACAAAGCTCAGTAACCGGTTATTTAACGACATGCTTCTCTATAATTGGTTTATTTAAACAACCATTCAAACAGACTAGATTAATCCACACATATTCATATCAAATTATGCATGCATATTTAAGGATGATAGCACCTGGGTCTAGATTATCAGTAAAACAAGTCACATAATATCCATATCATTTCATTTCACACAATCATATCATTTCACACATTCTGAGAAAACACAATCTCATCATTTCACAATCAAATTCGAGCCTCAGACCCGCTATCCAATTAAATATGCCCTCATAATCCAATACCCAATTCAAAATCCAATTTAACCACACAAATCGAAAACATAGATTATAGAGAAGTCCAGTTACCTGATAGCGATCAATTTCAAAATCCAATTCAAGTAGCAACAACGATTCAGAATCAATGCGACGTAGTTTGAATTCCAATCGGACATATAATCAAACAATAATCAATATCCAAAACTTTTATCAAAAATATATTGTTTTTTTTCTCTCTTTGAATCTCTATTTCTGTTTTTTTTTTCTTCGATTTTATTTGGTCCTTTTTTTTTAATGAATCAAATAAAGTGAGAGGGGTGATATTTATACAAAGGGGTGGGAATATGCACACGGCCGCGTGGCACCCATGCCACGTTGGCTTTTTACTTTTTTTTTTTTTTGAAGTTTAGAAATTTACATTTGAACTTTTAACTTTTGCAATATTACAAATAAGTCCAAAACAAATATTAGAATATTTATAAAAATTACCGGGTGTTACAATTAATCAACTGTATCAATGCCTTTTTTGAGGTCTGACACGGTCTACTTATAGGAACCATGTTTGTTACTTATTATAGACACTTTCATATACGATGTGCGCAGACACGGTTGTAGAACCGTATGTCATTAGTGAAATTTTGGCACACCAATTGAAAGTAATTATAGAAAAATGTATTTACCGAAATCATTTTCAGTAGCAGTGAAGATATCGATCTGTTAATGCGAATGCTATGGGATAAGGAGATTAATTTCAGTAGTAGTGAAGTTTCGCAACGCTATTGTTATTAATTAGCAGAAAATATCTTATTATATTATTGCCACATTGAACTCATCTTCAAATTTTGTTATTCAACAATGTCAATTACTAATATTGAAAATGATTTGGGAAAACAAAAGTGAGTATTAAATATTGTGTTTTCCATCGGCTTCACCACTTCTCTCGGCATCTAATTAACGATAAACTAATTCAATTAATCTTAAATCTAATGTACGCATAAAATTTTGTGTCTGGAAAGAATTAAAATTTAAAAAAACAATTAATGCTCCCAAAAAAAAAAAATAACCGTACATGACCATATATAACCATATATAGTTGATGCGGGGATGATGAGGAATGATAACACTAATAGATTAAATTTTAACTAAGACGAAATTGAGCTTTATTTTAATTCATGTGTTTGCTAAGTTTAGACTTTAAAAATATAATTATTTGCCTGTTTTCTATTTTGAATCCAGTCCGTTTCATTATTGAAATAAGATATTATTTGTAAATTCGGCATTAATTTTTTTACCTTTTTATAAAAACTAATTATGCATATGTTTTGTGTACAGATAAGAATCCGGTCCTTACAACAAGATACATAGATCCACAATTGTTTTGTAATAAATTAAAATTAATTACTAAAAAAAATTGTTAGTCACTTGATGGATGATCAATGGTTTTAAAATTGAAATAAATAGACAATCTACAATTATGGAGAACATTTGGTTTTAAACAACCATTGAATTGGTTGTCGATGTTATCCGAACAATTTAATTATCAATAAAACATATTTGCTTTTAACTATTGTTATATTTTGTTGAATATTTAGACTCTACAACTTACAAAATATTAGTTAAAATTTAATGACATATGGTATGAACCGATAACATATATATGTAGTTGTAATGTTATTTAAATTCTCTATACATTATTGAAATCTTTATATAGTGTAAGGGATTAAAATGTACAATCAAAATCGTTTTTATGGGATAAATTTTGTGACAGTCCAAATTAAATAATATCAAAATATATATATATATATATATATATATATATAGTTGGGATATGGTGAGTTGTGAAGTAAGATGTCATTTTTACTTCACGCTCATATTTTTATTTTGAAAATCCAAACAACCGATCCGAACCGCTCAACATGTTCTTTATATTGAAATGTGCTTGGAGACTAAATTTTACATTTTTTGGAATTTTTTTACTATTTATTAAGCCACTTTGAAAATCGCTGATCCGGTGGTCCAGAAAATTTTACTGTTTTTACTGTTCACAGTGGATCAACGATTTCAAAGTGGCTTAATAAATAGTAAAAAAATTCCAAAAAATGTAAAATTTAGTCTCCAAGCACATTTCAATATTTAGAAAAAGTTGAACGGTTCGGATCGGTTGTTTGGATTTTCAAAATGAAAATATGGCGTGAAGTAAAACGACGTTTTACTTCGCAACTCACCATAGCCTATCTCTATATATATATATATATATATATATATATATATATATAGCAGCTCTTTTGTCAACGGGTTACGGGATCATTGCATTTGAAGCATGAAGCACTAGTTGGAGAGAGAGAGAGAAAGAAATATTAATCTCAGTATGCAGATAACTTAGTATATTATATATAAATTAATTTTTTTGTTTCTCAACGCTCTTATTATATTACTGCCTCTACTCTGGACGTGGGTCCCTCACAGGAGGGCCGGGATGTGTCTTCTGGTGGTACTGAGGTATGGATCCGCCAATGTAGGAGAATTTTTCATTAACTTATATTTTTAGAAAAATGAATCTTAGTTGGATTTACATTACCTTTCAGAAGCTGAAAAGAAAAAAAAAACATTACAAGAGTTGTTAAACCTGAAAGGAACAAAAAAAACAAGTATAACATTGTTCAAGTAAAGAGCAGGGTCAACTCTAGCATTATACATGTATTCGTGTATATGCTCCAACAACATGGATATTAAAATGAACAGAAAGGACATTGCACTCTGTCAACACAAAAGAACTTGGCCAAACTGCCAAACCAAATTATTTTGTGAAATATATCATTACAAATGTGAAATTAAAGCCTATATATACAATAGTTTATTCAGGAATACGGTCCAGTTATATGTTGGCAACAACATTTTAAAAAACAATACTATACAACAATTCCTGTAAAACTTTGGACATATTGGTTATTTTATCATCAACGTTAGCAAAAACACAGTAATATAAGTTATGGGAATATTATATTAAATAGTCAACGGCTCTATAAATTGCTAGTTGTAATCCATCATTGTAAGGATTTGTTTATGTAAGGCATACCGTGAGCAATTATTGCTTAAACAATTCAACCAGACAGCCTGGCTAGTTGTCTTGCAACCAAATGATAAATGTTACAATTTAAATGATTGAAATGTTTCATTTTGCAAAATACAAATCCAAAATCTCAAATACTTTCATAAAGATTCATGTCAAAACCAAAACAAAGTGTACTGAAGTCATGCCAAAATTAAATACTCAGCCATATTACCACTTAAATACTTAATTAGTCACGCCTCGAAACTTGACTCCGTTGAGTACTTAATTACTTCAAATGAAATATCGACATATTTCTTTTAAGGTTAAAAAAAAAAATTATCCACAATCAAATTCTACTAAATATGCGACTGGAATTAGGTCAATATAATCTGATTTATCTCCCTTCTGAAAGTTCAAAATAAAACATATATATATATATAGAGTATGGCTAAGTTGCTGCTGGCAGCATTTCGGCCAGCTGCTGCCGGGGCTGTATTTAGCCATACAATGTTCAAACAACAAATCCAAACCATTAGATGTGATCTCTATATTAAAATCTACTTGGAGACCAAATTTTACATTTTTTGGAATTTTTTTACTATTTATTAAGCCACTTTGAAAATTCCAGATCATATGGTTCAGACTGTTTTTACTGTTCACCCGGATCAGGAATTTTCAAAGTGGCTTAATAAATAGTAAAAAAATTCCAAAAAATGTAAAATTTGGTCTCCAAGTAGATTTAATATAGAGATCACATCCAAGATTGCAAAATTACAGCGTTTTTGTACATTGTTTATTTATTAATTCATTCATTCTACTTATTAGTGCTGGCACAGAGTAAAAAGCATATTTATAAATATTACCGTCAAAAAATTGAAAAAAACAATTAATAAGTTAATATGACAACTGTTTTGTTTTCCAATTTTATCAAGTTGTTATTATACAATTAATCCAATTGAGACTTGCGGTTCTGGTATATGTATTATTTGTAATTCAAAATCAGGCATTCCTTGTACTTTTTGATAACCAAATTAATATTCCTTTAATAAAAGTCGCTTCCATGAATTTCGGCTATGAGCTGGATCTGTGCATTGGAGTAATAAAGTTTTATTAGTAAACTGAAACAAACATGTCATGTGACAAATAATATTAAAAAATAAAATCTCACGTTGAATCAGTTGTGGAGCTCAATGATTCTAGCTAATCATGGGAAGCAACAGTCATATTTGTATTTGTTGAGCGAGGTATCTACAAGAAAGAGACCAAAAAGAGGTAGGAGACAAGGAGAGATAGAGAGAGACTTGGCAGCCACTGTCAAGGTTTAAAAAGAGAGAGAGATAGAGAGAGAGAGAGAGAATGGAGATTAAATATGAGAAATGGATAAACCGATGGAGCACAAACGAGATAATTGTTCTCGTCCTTCTCAGCCTTGGAATGCAAATATGTCTCATCGCCTTGGCACCGTTGCGTAAACGCAGCAAGAACACAGTGCTCATGCTCACGCTCTGGCTGTTGTACCTGACTGCTGACTCTGTTGCCATATTAGCACTGGGTAACATCAGCAACCAGGCCGATCCGGCAGAAAGTGGTGACAGTGGAACCATGCCAGGCAAACTCACTGTCTTGTGGGCCCCATTCCTCCTGCTTCACCTTGGGGGTCCCGATAGCATCACATCATACTCAGTCGAGGATAACGAGCTCTGGTGGCGTCACCTTCTGGGGCTATTTGTTCAGGTTGTAGTTACAGTTTATGTATTTTGGCAATCACCACCAAAGGGGTTGATGTGGATACCAACAATGTTAGTATTCATCCCGGGACTAATAAAGTTTGCCGAAAGGACCCATGCTCTCCGCTTAGGAAGCAAGGACAATCTCAAGGATAAAATTATCTCAGAACTCGGCCTAGGAAATGACACTGACAAAGGTACACATATATCCCAACCTTCCACTAACATCCGGTTAACAAAATTATCTCTGAGTGAAATTTTATTTTTTCTAAGAGTACCTTATTGTTTGTTTATTTGTTCTCCACTCAGACAGCAACGATAATCCTACCTCGAACCCCGTCGACCCAGCAAATGGAACTACTACAGGTACATATATCCCAACCTTCCACTAACATCCGGTTAACAAAATTATCTCGAGTGAAATCTTATTATCTCTAAGAGTACCTTATTGTTTGATTTAATTGTTCTCCACTCAGATAGTAACGATAATACTACTTCGACCACCGTCGACCCAGCAAATGGAACTACTAAAGGTACATATATCCCTAGCTTCCAATAGCATCCAGTTAATAATATTAACTTGAGCAAAATCTTATTATTCTTGCTAATACCTTAAGATTTGATTCAATTGTTCTCCCCTCAGGTATATGGGGCACTCTCAAGGATAAAATTTTGGTACTCTTCCCAGCAAAACACACTAAAGGTACATATATCCCAACCTTCCACTAACATCCGGTTAACAAAATTATCTCGAGTGAAATCTTATTATCTCTAAGAGTACCTTATTGTTTGATTTAATTGTTCTCCACTCAGATAGCAACGATAATCCTATCTCGAACCCCGTCGACCCAGCAAATAGAATTACTAAAGGTACATATATCCCAACCTTCCACTAACATCCGGTTAAAAAAATTATCTCGAGTGAAATCTTATTATTTCTACGAGTGCCTTATTGTTTGATTTAATTGTTCTCCACTCAGATAGCAACGATAATACTACCTCGAACCCCGTCGACCAACCAAATGGAACTACTAAAGGTACATATATCCCAGTTAACAATATTAACTTGAGCAAAATCTTATTATTCAAATATTCTGTTGATTTTTAGAGTTGATTTGACTATAAACTTTATTACTCAAAATAGTCATATTTACAATCTACAATCTCAAATCTAAATATAGAGTCCAAATATTTCGACCATAGAAGGAAAAATCGGCCGTTCCGGATCGGGATCGGACGGTACCGATCCGATTTCAGGCCGAGTTACGCGGATAGTGCAGATTTCGTCATATTTTGGCCGTTCTGGCCTGATCCAAATCAAATTTCAGCCATTCCGAACCGAAATAGACCGATTCCACCGAAACAGCCGAAACACAAATTACAAACTCCAAAAAAATTTTGAGCTCTTGCGTGAATCGAACCCATGCCCTTCAGCTAAGCAACCAAAATCAACTTCCACCACACCATACAACCTTTGTTGTTAAAAAACATAACTCATTTGTATATATGAAATTTTAATTTGTACAAGCTTCTGACAAAAAAGTCCGATTTTCCGATCCGATTCGGCCAATCCCGACCGATTTTTCCTATCCAGATCGGGATCGGAAGGTGCCGATTCCTATCCCGATACCGATTTTTCCTTCTATGATTTCGACCTGTTGAAAATGATGCTGGAAAAGGACATTTAGACTGTTGCTTCATTTTAATTTACGGAAAAATCGGCAGCAGGTTAGAAAAAATGGGAGTACAGTTAATTCGCAAAATTCGAGTGTCGTTATGCTTCATGTACTTGGTTGTATTATCTATAGCATATGTAAATATATGACGAGTTTGGGATTATTATAAGGACATTATATAGATTATTGTCAAAAAGGAAATAGCTTAGTTGCCTGTTCATACAGTTTCCAAATTAAAAAAAAAATCACTCTAGCCATCCTTGGTTGAGACTAAATACAAAGTATCTAAACCACACGTACACATCTGAAGCTAATACGCATAAAATGCTTATGCAAATTAAGAACAAAAGTGGACAGTGATATGAAGCATTACTGGTAACTACATTCACAAAATATCATGTATTAGATTCACTTTTTTTGTTTGTGGGTGTGGACCCATTAATCAAATATCATTTATGTAATAGTTAAGAGTTAACAGATATTATGAACTATATACTTTCGTTTACTATGGTGCCATATGAAATAAAATAGCCAGTTCTTCTTCTAGCTCAAACTGTCAATAATGTCATTAAATTTTTTCCAGTTTTGTCAAATTTTTGTTTCTCTACCTTGTAAAGGTCTTTTTTCAGTACTAAATTACATTGAATAAAAAACATATTAGAAAAACAAAAGTGCTGTAGCCCAACTCTTTTTGTTTAATCTAGTAGTTAAGGCAGCATTTTTCATGTGGGAAGTTGTAGGTTCGGAATTGGGTTCAAATATTTTTAAAAGTTTTGAACAGTTGAGAGCTCAACTTTCATCTTTATTTAAAAACAAAAGAGCTAAAGCCCAGACGAGGTAGGTTGCAGAAAGCTCACCAAACTAAATGTTCAGAACTGCGGTATGTGCACAATACCAATTATTTAAACTGGGGGGGATGGGGGAATGAAATATGGTACTCTGGGTACAATCAAGAGGTACATAAAAAATCGAGGTTGGTGCTTTAGGGATTGTGAATTAATCAACTGTTTTTTCTTAAAAATAGAAACTAAAACATATGAAAGGTTTACTAGTATGACCGACTTGCATGTAATATTATACACCATCAACCATACGTCAAACAGATTATGTTTTATAATTTCCTACTGATTTTAGTCTGTAGTATATTGGGTATGAAACATTAATTTATCTATATCCATAGTTGATAAATAAATTAAGAATTAATATATTACATTTGCTAAGAAGAATAAATATTACATAGATCCACATAAAGAAATGAAAATTTACATAAGCTAAGAAGAATAAATAAATGAATATCATTATGGGGCCTATACTTGAGAAGCATTAGTGCAGACAACTGATTCAGTAGAGAATGAAAGGTAAAGAATAAGTAATTCTTCATAATCCTCTGTTTCATTCCTCAGTAAAATTCATTGTTAGTACTAAATTACTGTACGTTACCAAAAAGCTAATGTTTTTCTGGCGAAATGAATGAATTCTGAAATTGTTTAACATAAGTACTTTGTCTTAAAAGACAAATACTGTAACTGAAACTTTACAAGATAGATATGTTATATACGGAATTAGTTTAAAAAGAACATTAATATGATCCCGACAACTGGCACAAATAGCGTCTGACCAAAAGCGATATGCCACTCAAACATTGAAAATATGTAAGGTACCAATATTTTGATTTCCCCAATCTCAAAAATCACTCTACCATTCCAGCTTGAGACTGAAAACTAACAAGAGAGTATCTAAGGCACACATACAAATCTGAAGCAGATACACTAGAAATGCTTCTGCAAACTAAGATCAAAAGTGTTCAGGGTTTTGTAGCAGTACTTGGCAGTCATCCTTTAATATGAGATTGTACATTTTATATGTTACTGCTTTCACAAAATATGATGTACTAGTTTTACTTGTGTGTGGGTGTTGACCCAATAATCAAATATTCTTTACGTAATAGTTACAGTTAACAGTTCTATGAGCTATATAGTATATACTTTCACTTACTATGTACGTATGAAAAAAAATAGTTAGTTCTTCTTCTAGCTCAAACTGTCAATAATGTCATGCAAATTTTTCCAGTCTGGTAAATTTTTGTTGCTGTACCTTACAATGAAGGCAATTTTTCAGTATTAAATTTAATTGAATAAAAAATAAATTAGAAAAGTTATATAACTAATCACCATTCCTTAATGACCAACCAGGTATTGTACTCCTCACCTGTACATGGATGTCAAAAGAAAAAAAAGGGTGATATTAGTGATTGAGAGAGAAATGATTAATAAAATACTTTTTCAACTTTATGCAGTTAATCCAAGCAATAGAGAAAAGGAAAGTGAGGACATTTGTGAAGGTTACAAATGGTTCGATATGTTCAAGCGCCTGTTGGTAGATGTAACTTTCTCCTCAAATCTGTTAATGCAGAGCCAGGATTGTTTCTCAGGAATGGACGCAAAGGATGCACTTAATTTGGTCGCCATAGAACTCTCATTCATGTATGATATCCTACATACGAAGGCAGGCCACATGCACAACAATTCAGGCCGTGTATTGCGCTGTTTTTCTCTGGTCTCCATCATAGCAGCACTGGTTGTATTTCATCATCTTGACATGCAAAAATATGCATCGAAAGATATTATCATAACCTATATCCTATTCGGTGCAGGCCTCATCCTTGAGGTCATCGCTGCCATGCTTCTTGTATCCTCGGACTGGACAGTTGTGTCTCTTACAAATAAGGGATGGAAAAAGCGTATTGCCTGTGCTATAACCTCAATGGTGAAAGGAATTACCTTCCAAAATGGCAAAAGTCGGTGGTCGAGAAACATCGGGCAGTTCAACCTAGTTGGTCTCTGCCTAAGAGACAGGTACACCCTAGATATATGGATCATGAAAAAACTAAATAAACTAAAACATATATGGGACAACATGCGTGAGAGAAGGACGATCTGCTTGCCGGAGTTGTTCGAGGATATTATGTTCACTGAGGCAAAAAGGAGAGCACAAAACGTTCATATATACAAAGTGTTACTAGAGGCAAGAGCATATAGGGGAGGCAAATCATTGGAACGTCACAACCAAAAGAATTTAGAGTGGAGCTTGAAAAGGGAATTTGATGAGTCAATTATTTTGTGGCATGTTGCCACAGACATTTGTTATTATAATGAAACTCTCGACCAACCTCAAGAGAAGGATGACACCAAGCGTGGTGTGAGTTGGAAGACATCCAATTACATGGTCTATCTCCTAACCCAGCAGCAGTCAATGATGCAGCTCGGATATGGTATGACACGATTTGAGGCCGCATGTGCTGTCGTCAAGAAGAAATTCAAGGGTAAGGAAAAGCTCGAAGACAAGAAAGCACGCGAAGAGCTTATGAATGTTGAAGTCTCTGGGCAGAATGATGCACATGTATCAGCTGACAGCCGTCAACCAACAAATAAAATTACATCGGTATTAAAGAAGATATGGGAAAATTTGAGATGCTGGGGTAGGAGTAAGGCCAAGGTTGAAGTCTCTGGGCAGAATGATGCACATGTATCAGCTGACAGCCGTCAACCAACAAATAAAATTACATTGGTATTAAAGAAGATATGGGAAAATTTGAGATTCTGGGGTAGGAGTAAGGCCGATAAGGAGGATAAGCTTAAGGTTGAGGCTGAGAGGGGTGAAGCGGTATTAAAAGACTGCCATCGACTTGCAAAAGAGTTGGAGGCACTCGAGCCAGAAATAAAATGGAAGTTAATTAGCGAGACCTGGATGGAGATGCTGGGATATGCCGCGATTAATTGCGATTCATACGAACATGCCAAGTCCCTGAGGAGAGGTGGTGAATTACTCACTCATTTGTGGTTGTTGATGTCTCAATTGGGAGTTGTCGAGGAGCACAAGGTGCAGCAATACCAATCTGGGACCGTCTAATTGATACATAATTTTGTGTTCTTTCTATTATTTCAACGAACATAGATTGTTGTTATGTGTTCTTTCTCTTATTATGCATTCGTTACCTCTTTCTTTTATTGGCGAAGGATTTACATGTTGGATATTTTTTCTTTCTTTTTAGTTTTTTTATTTATATGTAACAATTGTTGTTTCGTATTGGAAGTGTTATGGGCATTTGAATTTGTATTTTTTTTATTTATCAATGTGTTTGATGAGCAAAAAGTGGCAAGGAAAATGCATGCATCTGCATGAAGTAAACATTACACTCCCATCAGTCCTACAAACTAACTCAGCAGGAATGCCACAGTGACACCATTATTTCCAATAGGCGATAATTGCAAATATACTCGCAGTAAATAAAACACCCTCCTGTTGCACAAGACCAAATTCATGTTGAGTCTCGTGATATCCTGCTGGTATATGTCCCTTTTTCTCTTTCAATGGCTGACTAAAAGTCTAAAAGGTTAAATGCGTGCTTGCTTGCTTGGTTCCTTGCTGGCACTGGAGGCTGTGTCAATTATCTTGATTTAATTGTTTTTTTCTGGTTTTCTGTCTTTGCTGGTTTGACTGGTTCCTAGTTGTCGTGTAAAATTTGTGAAATTGGGATTTGTGGAAAATCCGAAACGATAGAAATTTTGGAAACACGATTTTATAAGTTACATATGAACACAATAAAGATTTTCATACACTGTCAACTGAAGTTTTACAACTCAGCATGATAAATTGCCGAAATTTTTTATTAATATCCAAAAATAATAATTAATTTACAAATCTACACCCTGTTGAACAGGATTTTGAAAAATGCCTAAACTGTGAATTAAAATTGTGGTTTTGGGTCTACTTTTCGCAATTTTAATTCACAGTTTTTGAGATGGAAAACCGCTAATTTGATTTCCTGTTTTGGGTTCGGAAATAAAATTTGCGGTTTTGAGCTAAAATTGTTAATTTTTTTTGCGGTTTTACCATTTCCACTTTCTGATTTTAATGATTTGTGGCGTAAAAATAAAAATTAAATATAAGGATATGGTATGAAAGGAATTAAAAGAGAGAAAAATTGAAGAAGAAGGCTGTCCCTCTCATCTGGAAATTCACATCTTCCCCATACCGTAAAAGGGAATCTTTTAGAATTAGTGGATCTGGACCGTTATTTTAACTTTGCACGAATCTCAAAGTTCAAAGAATACTGTCCTGTGCTAGTCCAAATCTCAAAGCGAATGAGAGTAAATCAGAAACTGTTAAGTGAAGGGAATCTTTTACACATATTGGAGAGAGAGGATACTCTTCCCTCATCTGGGAGAAGTTAAAATCTTTTTGCCCCTCTCATCCTCTCAGTTATTTAACACAAGTCTCTTTCTGTTCTATTTTTAAATAGGAGCCTTTATTTTCATGCCACAAATTAAGAAAGTGAAAACGGTGAAACCGCAAAAAAATTTAACGGTTTTAGCCCAAAACCGCAAATTTTATTTCCGGATCCAAAACCGGAAAATGATATTTGCGGTTTTGGGCTAAAATCGTGAATTTTTTTGCGGTTTCCCATTTCCAAAATCGTGAATAAAATTGCGGAAAGTAGGTCCAAATTAAACCGCAATTTTAATTCACGGTTTGGGTACTTTTTGAAATCCTGTCCAACAGGGTGTAGATTTATAAATTAATTATTATCTTTGGATATTAATAAAAATTTCGGGATAAATTGGGTGGCTTCCTGAAGTCTGTTCTTTGTTTAGAAGATTTGGTAGTGCCATTATGTTAATGGGTTTAATACTTTTGGATTTTCACCAAAAAACCTAAAACCGAGCTTAAATTAAATTTCAAATCAGCTTTATGAAATGTGAATTTTTGTTTATAAGCTGAATAATTGGTTGGATATATAGGAAAATCTCTGTTAAATTCTCTGAGCATTACAAATGGCATGCCGGGTTTATAATTAAACCCAAAACCACTAACGAGTGGTACATGACCAGATCATGTATTTTAGGGGATTAAAATGATCTTTCATCTAGAGCAGAGAGCAGACTTCAGATCTTGTGTGAAATCTGCTCAGGAGAGATCTTTCATTTTTAATTGAACCATGTTTTTTATCTATTTGGGCCTTCCGGCTGTTGAAATTATAAGGAAAAAAAACCACAACTTGAAATTCAGGCTTGGGCTTGGGCTTTTTTGGGCATAAAATCACCTAATGCTGGAAATTTCATATTTTTTTGGGCTTTTTTGAGGATGAAACTTCATACTTGGTCTAATTATGTTGGAAATTCTGTAAAAAGGCCGAGCTAGAGTAAAAAAATGTTCAATGTAACAAAAATGGGAATTTTCTACCAAAGCGCCGACGAGGGATAGAAAAAGGGATGCATGATTGCAAAATTGAACCTTTTTTTGTACAGTATTATTTATTTATTTATTTCAGAAGTTCTATATGACGTCCCGGTTGGATTGCCTTGTAGTTCACCGATCCAAAGGGTAAATAAAATAATAATCTTTAACTGTATTTTTGCAGTATTTCTAAAAAATTAAACAAATATGCAATGAATAATAGTTAAGTATATATTAAACAATAATCGATTATGCAAATTAGGAGTACATCAAACGAGCATGGGAAATCAAAATGCAAATTAGGAGTACATCAATTTAATTTGGTTAAATAGTCAAGCGATATAAAAAATTGCAATTTGTTTCTTTATGAAGAATTAATGCTTTGGGTAATCTAAATTAATTACATTGGGTTCTATAAATTACGCACCTTTGTTATGTATGAAAAAACATATTGTTACCTATATAAAAAGGTGATTACGTACATTCATATGAGGAATATAATTTTTTTTTCAAAATATTGTAAGACATTTTAAGAAATGTGAGAGAAATATTAACAAAATATTAATTTGAACATTTTTTTAACAAATATTCTTATTCTACATGAATAACTCATAAAAGCAATATTACACGAGTATTCAGTCGATTTACTATAAACATTATAATACAAATTTCCATATTTTCATTGAATTTAACATGAAATAAGAGAGGAAGGAAGCGGTAAAGATAGAGACCACTTCTGTTATTAATTAAGACAAAAACAAAACAAAATAAAATATAGACAACATAAAGATGTTAAAATTGAAATATATTCCTATTCCTATATGGAGTGATGCAGTGAGACTGACACAGTTATACAGAGGATAGAGATGTCAAGAGAGAACCTATGAAGAGGGACAATTGGAAACTATAAGACGGAAAAAATATTATTCCATTGAAAAATTAAAAATTAATAGTTTCAACACAAGCGTGGGAACAACTTTGATATCTGAAAATAATATCTATACAGTAATTAATTTGACAAAATATCACATGATACGCCTTGTGAAAAGTAGCCATTGGCTTTGTCGAATCGGAATTACATTAAATAATTAATTGTAGACTGGATATGATTAAAAAAAATAGAAAATTATACAAGCATGTGTCATCATGTAAGATGCTTTCCAATAAAATATAATTTCACGTCTTATGGAATATTATTTTATTTTCTAATTAAGATCAGACCTGCAAAAGCAAAGCCATAATTTTAGCTGAAATCAGAGCCAATTTGAATCTGATAGATAAATTCACATGTTATAAAATTATTATTTTATTCGGCGACAATAACATCAGAATTGGACTTGTCTCTTAACTATTTTATAATAAAGTTGGACATGATAAGTTCTTCAAGCGAAACAAAATTGAGATATTAGCTCATAGAGAATCCAAAAAGATAGATTCCAGCCAAACTGCACAAATAAAAGACAAGTATTGTATCATGTATGATACAATACAATAATATGAGAATTTTCAAAATCTTAAAATAGCGATACGCTTATATATATATATATATATAGAGAGAGAGAGAGAGATTGGCTAATGTGCTAACGTTATAACTTCGGCCGAAGTTATAACGAGTCGTTTTTGCAATTTCAAAATCCAAACAACCGATCCGAACCGTTCAACATGTTCTCTATATTGAAATGTGCTTGGAGACCAAATTTTACATTTTTTGGAATTTTTTTACTATTTATGAAGCCACTTTGAAAATACTGATCTGGTGGTCCAGAAAATTTTGCTGTTTTTTACTATTCACAGCAGATCTGCGATTTTCAAAGTGGCTTAATAAATAGTAAAAAAATTCCAAAAAATGTAAAATTTGGTCTCCAAGCACATTTCAATATTTAGAAAAAGTTGAACGGTTCGGATCGGTTGTTTGGATTTTAAAAAACTAATAAACGACTCGTTATAACTTCGGCCGAAGTTATAACGTTAGCACATTAGCCAATCTCTATATATATATTTAATTATTTTAATAGAGCTTCACATAGTTGCCCTATGTTAACCTTTTCTCTTAAGAGTATGCTCCGTAAACTGAGAAAATAGGAGAAGGGAAGGAAGAGGAGCCAAGCGAAGAGGCGGAGAGATGAGAGAAGGAGAGTCAAGATACAAAAAAAAAAATACTATTCTCCTCCAATCATTACCACCCGATTTAGAGGAGAACCAATAAAAATAAATACTATTTCATGCCTCCCCACCCCTCCTCTTTTTTATTTTCTAGAGCACACTCTAAGTCTCTTCTTGTATCGGCGAATCGGACCGTGCACATCCCTTCTTATCTCTTCATTCTATTTCGGGCAATCAAAAAATTGGTTGCAATAGGTATAAATTGGTTGCAATAAATTGATTACCTGGTTGTAATAGTTTTGGTAGCAATATATTTACAACCAACTCTTTGGTTGCAATAAGAATTTGTTTATTGCAACCATAATTTGGTTGCTAGACCGACGTAGCAATAAGGTATTGCCACCAAATAAACGGTTGCTATTGCGCATTTATTGCAACCAAAATGGTAGCAATAAAATAGTATTCGCAACCAAAAATTGGAAGCAATAAAATAGTATATCGCAACGAAATCTATGGTTGCAATTGTGCAATTCTTGCAACCAAATTTTAGTTGCATGAAATTCGTAGCAATAATCTATTGCAACCAAATTTTAGTTGCATGAAATTCGTAGCAATAATCTATTGCAACCAAATAAATGGTTGCTATTTCGCATTTATTGCAACCGAAAAATGGTAGCAATAAGATATTATATCGCAACGAAATCTATAGTTGCAACTTGAGCAATTCCTTGCAACCAAATTTTAGTTGCATGAAATACGTAGTAATAAATTGCGCATTTATCGCAACCAATAAATAATAGAAATAAAATAGTAAAATAGTATATCGCAACGAATCGATCGTTGCAATTCTTACAACTAAATTTTAGTTGCAATTATTAAATCTAATGCAACCATAAATATTTTAATGCAATGAAATTAGTATGCAGATGTAATTCTAAATGTAACCAAATTTTGGTTGCAATTAAAAAATCTAATGTAACCATAAATATTTTAATTGCAACGAAATTGGTATACAGACGTAATTCTAATATTCGTTGTAATTAGTAATTATATTAATTCTGTTTTGAATAAATACTCTTGAATTTATAATATAAACTATAATATAAAATAGAGACAATAATTAATAAAAAAACACATTCATAATACATTAATATATATCATTCAAATTTACATTGATAATAACAAAAAAAACACGCTGTCATCTAAAGAGAAAGAATGAATTAAGACATTATCGACTTCAGATGCACGGGCTTGTTCCTTGAGTAATGTTGCCTCCTTGGGATCTTCACACTTTGTTTATTGAAAGACAACTTCGTACAGGGTATCAAAAGGACTTTATTTGTGATAATTTGAATTATTAATTAATTTATAAAAAAGGACTTTATTTAAGTTTATAATTTAAATTATTAATTTATAAAAAGGACTTTATTTAAGTTTATAATTTAAATTATTAATTTATAAAAAAATCATTTTTGTTATATGCCATTTTTCATAATTCAATCGACTTTATTTGTGATAATTTGGAAGGTTGTTTTGAATTGTCAAAATCTGATTCGAGAAGTGAAAGAACATTTTTGTGGTTTTGGAGCGTCGGATGGGTATCAAAAGGACGGTGGATATGACAAGAGTCGTGCAAGTGCAGATCGTGATCCGAACCGCTCAATATGAATTTCATATTTAAATGTGTTTGAAGACCAAATTTTATCCGAACCGCTCAATATGGATTATCCGATCCATTTTCGCGAATCCAAAATTATCTGAATTTGTATCCAAGTCTCTTTCTCTTATATATAGAAATTTTTCAGAGAGAATTTGAATCGGATAATCCGGATCCGTTTACACCCCTATTAGTACTACAACAATAATTATGAAAAATATTTTTGAAGATATATTTAATTACTTTAGAAAATATTAACTAAGTCTTATGAGAAATTTAAAAATTACGATACAAAAAATTCAAAGTGATTATTTAGATTTTATAAAGCTTAACATTAGCACAAAAAAGTGTCTTATTAAAATAATAATTGATATGATAACAATTTAAAATTTCTAAACTAATATCAATTACGAGAATAAACAATTAAATTCATTGACTCTTGGTTTTAATGTCTATCAAATCTGAACTATAATTGACATTATTTATTTTTTCAAATAATTTGTAAATATTTTAGGAATATCATTCACAAATAATTTGGAAATAAAATTCTGACAAAGACGTATTCATGATTAAAATATAATTACGTTCCAATTTAATTTTAACAAATAATTATTCATGATTAAAAAATAATTACGTTCAAATTTAATTTTGACAAATAACATTATTTTTCGGGCGACCATTACGTTCCAATTTATTTTTTCTCAGGGCGCGAAAGCCTATCTCCAATTCGCGCCAAACTAGTTTGCTCCCAGAAAATTGAAAAAAAGAAAGAAAAAAAAGAAAAAAAGAAAAGAAAAGAAAATTCTAAAACCATAACCTTGCTTGAAAACCTCCCAAAAGTTAATAACTGTCTCTTGTAATATTTACCAATACTACTCCGTCTGTATTATATTGTTAACATACTATGTTTCCAATTTGAATCTATATTTTGGAATATCTTTGAATAATCTTATTTTTGATGTTTGAACGTTAAATAGTAAATTTCAGGGACCTTATGGTGTTGACCAAACAATTTTACAGCACCAATTGTATCTTAATAATAGAAACACATATGCAATATGAAACGAGCATGACAGCTGGGGCATTTTTCTTCTCTCAGCGGTTAGACACAAACCGCGCGCGAAAGAAAAATTGTAATATGGCGCGGAATCAGATAACTGCACCTACCGACAATTTAAAAGTAAATGAAAAATATTGCTGATATATATTCCCTCTGTTGCAATAAATTATCCTCCTTATTTTCCTCCTCCCAACAAGTACTGATCGGTGCTTCACCAAATGTAAGCCCTCTTGCCTCTAGCATTTTTAGAATAAGTGTAGCGGGATTTGATTCACGAATTGATTTTTTAGAAATATATTGGAAAGGCTTGATCTATACTTTTGGTACACTATTCCGGTTCTTAAAGTTTGATTTTTTAGTTTATAGTTAAGCTTGATGTTTTTGACAAAAATCACACTCCACCTCCTTGGAACGCACTTTGGAGTGGAGTTTGTGGTCTTTTGTGGTACAGATACTTACAATAACTATAAAATTCAAACTTGATATAATATTAATTATTTCTTATTAAAACTAACAAAAACTGCATACCAGTAAAACTAACAAAAACTGCTCCCTAAAACTAATACTTATCCGTAAACTAAAGAAAACTGCTCCCTAAACAAAACAAAATCGTACCAGTTCACTAAAAACCTAACATACAATGCAATTTGTTACAGCCAACAATGAGAACTAAAATTGTAAATGAAAAAACAGTAAATCTGACTTATTTATCATTGCTCATGTCCATAGAAGGAAAAATCGGTATCGGGATCGGGATCGGCACTGACCGATCCCGATCCGGATCGGAAAAATCAGACTTTTTTGCCAGAAGCTTGTTTTACACTAAAAAAATAGAAAAAAATTGATAAAAAAATTTAGAAAAATTATTACAATCAAATAATCCACTAATACAATATAATACAAGCATATATCTGAATGGAGGTACAACTGTATATCTGAATGGAGGTACAAATGTATATCTGAATGGAGGTAAAACCGTATGTCAGCTACAACTGTATATCTGAATGGAGGTACAAATTGAAATATGATATATAGAAATGAGTTGTGGTTTTTAACAAGAATGATTGTGTGGTATGTGTTGAGTATTTTAGGTATAGTCTTTTTATACTCTTTTTGCCTTTAATATTTATAAACCTTCGTACTCAATGAATAGGTTAGTTGCAAGCGCACAACCTATCGATTGTAGTACTTAGGTGTCGATCCGCATGGAGATAGGGAAATACCAATTTTTAATTAAAGAAAACTACCTCTAAAACTAAACAATAAAAGTAAAATGGGGGGGTTTTGTAATTTCGTTTTTAAAGGAGAATTAAAGTAAATTAAAAGTTCGTAAAAGGTAATAAAAGTCGGATGAAAATCAAGTTTTAGAAGTCTAGGGGTATTCGGTCCACAATCCCTTGCTAATTCTATCTACTCGGTTTGTTTAAATTCATGTTTGATTATGACGAGGTTTCTAACCTATGTTAGCCTTTGGAACAAATATTAATATAAATACTTTGGGTGGATGGATTAATGTTCCTCGAATTCTAGGGCTGTAACTAACCTAGAGGGATATTTAAGTCACATGCTCCAAAGTATATATCGATATTTGTTCTAAGGTGCCATAATTAGGTTTTGACTTCACGATTAAGTCCTTCACCAAATCCTAACCTTAATTTCTGTAGTTCCGGGTTGGATATCAAAGTACGGTCGCTTCTAATTCAAATCCTAAGGTATTTGAGATCACAATTTGTACTATCATATATGATCCTAATCTACTTTGAATCTAAAAGACTTAAGCGGGATAACTACAATTCAAGCACAATAATTTGTACCATCCTATATGATCATAATCTACTTTGGGTCTAAAAGATCAAAGCGGGATAACTACAATTCAAGCACAAATCATGGAATATCACAAATAATAAATCACAGAAATTAACATCAAATCAAACAATCATAATAAAAACTAAACTCCGAGTAAAATAGAATTAAACAAGTTCATGCTACATGACCTAAACCCCTAGAGAGAAACTAGCCTCTCATGGAGAAGCAAGTATTCATCATGAATTCAAGTACAAAATAAGTAAAGACAAAGAGAAACTAACTAGAGAAATAGAATACACCCTTCTCTAATAAAAAATCTTAGTCTTCCTTGCGTTTGCTGTGAGAATTCGCCTTCTTCCTTCTTGAATGCTCCTGTGGTTGATGCTCTATCTCGTGAATTTCTCTCTTAGAATGGTGATGATTATGGAGAAGAAATTCCCTTCCTTTTATAATGGATCTGGAGCATATGGACGTGGGGAATCATTCTAAATCTGTCCCAATCGTGTTCCCCACGTTTCCACCTTCTATTCCCCACCTTTGGGTCGTGGTCTGAAGTGCCGAAAATAGAAAATCCTCGAAATAGTAATTTTTAGGCTGAATGCGGCCCATGTGCGTCCGCACTGCGTCCGCACGGGTTTTGGTTTGTGCTCAGATTTGCTCTCTGAGTGCTGAGTGCATCCGCACAGCTTCCCAGTGCGCCCGCATTCCGCTTGGACTTTTCTGTTCTTCCTTCGCTCAGAAATCTGAATTTCTCTAAGTCCGGAGTGCGGGTCAAGTGCGTTCGCATTTTGCTTCTCTGCTGCTGGACTTTTGGAAAATCTGGCTAAGTAGGAAGTGCGTCCGCACCAACATTTAGTGCGTCTGCATTCCTCTCGGACATTTCCTCTGGAGCTTGCGTTTTCTTCTAAGTGGCGGGTGCGGCCGCACTCTGGGGCTGTGCGTCCGCACTTTGCTTCTGTTTCTTGTTTTCCTGCGAATTTACACACAGACAAATGCAGTAACTTGATTCTAGGAGTTTTTAATCCTATATTATACTAAAATACATGATATTTGGTGCGATTATGTGATGAAAATCAGACCGAACATATATATAAATTAAACCTATCAAATTCCCCCAAGCTTGAACTTTGCTTGTCCCCAAGCAAAACCTAACTTGACTAATATTCTGTCTCTTTGATACACCTTATATCAAGTATATTTCTCAAATGAAAAATTTGTATGATCTTGCCAAAAATTAAAAATCCTCATGCAAATTTTTCAAATTTCAAGTTTAATCCTCGGATTATTATGACTCAACCCACAATTTGATTACTCTAACTTTTATTTCCTTAAAGGCCTAGAGTTTATGAACTTTGTTTACCCAAATTGATTAAAAGAAATGCTATCTTAAACGTGGAATTTTCAAATTCCCCCAAGCTTGAATCAAACATAGGTTAGAAATTTTGCGGACTACGTGTGTTGATACATGCATATTCTTATTTTTGTTGTTGCTTTTGATTTTTCTCACTTTGATTTTTCTTTCATGATTTAGCACTATTTTCCCCATCCTCATTTAAGCATCGGTTAGTTACAAGTAGTTAACTGTACCCAACCGTTCTAATTCAAGGGTGCTTTGCATGCTCATAGTCTAACCCTTCCACTAACATGAATGTCAATTTTATCGAGAGACTAGCAGAGCAAGAGTGCTAAGGACTCATAACCATAAGTACGTCATGAAGCCGTATCATAGGTCATTGGAGTCACATTTTATTTTCCAAAATTTCAATTTTAACCTAATTTCTCAACATTTACGCATGTACCATGAAAACACACATCCCTAAGTATTCCTTCATACTTGTGGATATCCCAATCTTTCCAAATTTAAAATTCCCAAATCTAAATAGCTTCTTTAATAAATTTAAATTCCAAATGTCCTAATTTCATAACCTTTATTTGCACAAAGTTTTTCGCCAAATTTATGTGATCATTTCAAATTATTCCAAGGGTTTACCTAAAATTATTCAAAATTTTGCATCAATACTCCTAATTTTGCCAATCACTCAAATTTATCAACAAAATGCATGACACAAAACTAGGTAAACATCCTAACAAGTCGGACTGGACCCTATTCAAGGTTAGGTAAAACCCTAGTTTTAAACAAAAAATTTAAACATGCCTAAACTAAATGCAAGATACAATTGTGAATTTCAGTTTTTCATTTAACCTCCCCCCAGCTTAAACAAAACATTGTCCTCAATGTGTCAATTCATACTAGAAGAGAAAATTAAAAAGAAAAATAGAAACTCACAAGATATTGCTCGGTTTAACGTCGGGAGCTCGACTTGTTGAGGCTCAGTTTAAAGGTGGTGGATCATCGAGGGCAATTGCCTCCTTTTCGATGATCGGTTCATCTTGAATGAAATGTTTAAGCCGCTGTCCATTGACTTTGAATGAACCCATTTTTTCGCTCCAGATTTTGAAGGCACCATGGTCGAAAACTCGTGATACTCGATATGGTCCTTCTTGAAAACTTCTTCCGATGTGTTTGTCGTGCCAATGCCTTGTCTTCTCTTCTTGGTTCAAGGCGGCATTGATTATGGTGGGATGTGTCTCATATGAGCCAAGAGATTCGTACTTGAGGGTTGTTGGCAATGGTTTGAGTTCGACCTTCGGTGACGTGGAATTGGTCAAAGTACCTTCGATTTGGGCTGATTCTTCATCAATTTCTCCCAGAATTCCATCTAGTTGTTCTCCTTCCATCATCCTATCTAAATGATCATTAATTGTAGAGTCTAAAACATCTACCCTGCATATCGAATCATTATCATTAGATGGAAATTTGAGAGATTTAAAAACATTAAATTCAACATTTTCATCACCTACTCGGAAAGAAATCTTTCCATCACGCACATCTATGATTGCACCTGCTGTGGTTAGAAAATCACGTCCCAATAGAAGGGGAGTTTGTATATCCTCTTCCATCTCCACCACAACAAAATCTACCTGTAAGAAAAACTTACCAATTTTGACAATTTCATCCTCCATAATTCCTACCGGGTATCTAACGGATCTATCTGCTAATTGGAGTGACATTCTTGTTGGTTTCAATTCCCCTAAGTTCAACCTTTGATACACCGATTTTGGCATGAGACTAACACTTGCCCCTAAATCACATAGACACCTATCAAATTTGGTTTCACCTATCTTACATGGGATGACAAAGCTTCCCGGGTCCTTAAGTTTTGGAGGTAGCTTGTTTAAGAAGAGGGCGCTACACTCCTCATTTAGGGACACCGTACCCACTTCCTCAAGTGTTCTTTTGTTGGACAAAATTTCTTTTAAAAACTTTGCATAAGTGGGCATTTGGGTAATTGCTTCGGTAAAAGGGATGGTGATATTCAATCTCTTGAGGTGATCTACAAATTTGGCAAATTGTTGGTCTAATTTATGCTTCACTAACCTTTGAGGAAAATGTACAAACCTATGTGGGGGAATGTACTTAGGAGTTTCAGCATTTTTTACCTTTGTGGAGCTAGAATTACCCATTGTTTGATGCTTTTCCGATGTCGGTGCATCCACACTTGTGGGTGCTGCGGTCGCATCAAGGGGAGTTGCAACGTCGTGTGTTTCCTTGGGAGGTTGCTGCTCCTCTTCATTGGGCATCTTCGGTCCTTCATACTCCTTGCCACTCCTCAAGGTTACAGCATTCGCATGCTCTCTTGGATTGACGTCGGGTTTGCCCAGAAGTGTTCCTTGTAGACGGTCTAGATGAAGAGGATGCTTGTTGCGCGATTTGAGTCTCTAACATCTTTGTTTTGGTTTCTAAAAACTCAAATCTATTGTTCATATTTCTCAAGGAATCTAAAATATCGGTATTGGTGTTTCTTTATTGGTTCATGAACTCGTTTTGAGAGATCACAAGGCCCTCTATCATTTTTTCTAGTTTGTTGTTTTGAGAAGGTCCTTGGTACGAGTTTTGATTTGACCGATTTTGGTATTGATTGGAATTACCTTGGTATTGGTTTGAGTTTTCATTTTCGGTCCTCCACTTGAAATTTGGATGGTTCCACCTTGTGTTAGGGTTATATGTATTCGAATTGAAATTATCATTTGGCCTAACCTTATTGTAGATCGGGTCATTTCTCTTATCATTGATTGTAAAACATGGCGTTGACTTGCTTGACCTCCTCTCCTTCCAAAAGGACTTTGCAATCGGCAGTGATATGAGTAGCCTCTCCACAAATACCGTATGAAGCCTTCTTCCTCACGGATTTGGCATTTTACATTTGTGCCATTTGATGTTGCAAGGCTTCCATTTGGGCACGCAAGGTGGTAACTTCGTCATTTTTCAAAATCCCCGGTGTGGTTTGGGCTCGCCCACCTCTTTCGGCCGTCCACTCTCTTTGGTTGATCGCCATATCTTCAATCATCAACATTGCTTGTTCGGGATCCATCTTTGACATGTTTCCCCCTGCGGCTGAATTCAAGTGAGTCTTGGTGGTTATTGTGCAACCTGCAAAGAAGAATTGAAAAAGCAACCACATGTCAAGGCCATGGTTAGGGCACAAGCGTTGTAGCTCTGCCCATCTATCCCATGCCTCGGTCAAAGACTCTCCCTCGGCTTGTTTGAACGTCGTGATCTTCGTTCGGAAGTGCTGGGTTTTGGATGGAGGGAAGTATTTTCCTAAGAATAACTTCTCCATGTCGTCCCATCTTCTTATGTGGTCCCGATTCACGGTCCTTAGCCACGTTCTTGCATTATCTCGGAGGGATAAGTGGAAGCATTTGAGCTTGAGGTTGTCTAGCTCTTCTCCTTCTCGAGCGAAAGTGCCGCAAGATTCTTCGAAGACCGCCAAGTGGGCATGTGGATCTTCGTTTAGGGCTCCCCCAAACTGACTTTGGCCAAGCAAGTGGATGAGAGATGGCTTGATTTTGCGTGGATCTTGGCCTTGAGGTATAAAACCGAAGCGGTGGCCTTGTTGGCAGTTACGGCCATTTCCGTTGTGGTTTGGATTGACACCGAAGAGTGGATTATTATTGGGAATAGGTGGATCATTGTTGTTGTTGTTGTGTGGATGTAGTGGCGGTAGGTTGTTGTTTGGAGGAGGAGGAGGTGGATTGTTATCGTGGAGGTCTTGATTGAGAAGGCCTTCCGGATAGTCTTCTACTTCCACCTCAAAGGTGCGAGGCATGCCTAGTTTGGGATCTAGACCTGCCATTGGTTGAGAGAGAGAGGATTCGCCGGCTTTGATCTTCGCGGTTTGGCTTCGTGTGACCGGTGCCAGCGCTCAAACTCTAGAAGAGAGGAAAAGAGATGAGATGTGAAAGAGAGAATAGAAATGGAGAATAGTAAAGTGCACAAAATTAAATAAGGAAAGTAAATATTTTTGGATTTTCTAAAATAAGGAAAGTAAATTTCAGAAATTGTAAAAAAAAGGAAATAAACTATTTTTGGGTTTTTAATTTTCTGAAAAGGAAATAAAGTAAATTAATGAAACTAAGAATTAAAAGTACTTTCCTAAAATAAAAACTAGTATCTATCCTATTCCCCGGCAACGGCGCCAAAAAGCTTGTTGAGTATTTTATGTATAGTGTTTTATACTCTTTTTGCCTTTAATATTTATAAACCTTCGTACCCAATGAATAGGTTAGTTGCAAACGCACAACCTATCGATTGTAGTACTTAGGTGTCGATCCGCATGGAGATAGGGAAATACCAATTTTTAATTAAAGAAAACTACCTCTAAAACTAAACAATAAAAGTAAAATGGGGGGGTTTTGTAATTTCGTTTTTAAAGGAGAATTAAAGTAAATTAAAAGTTCGTAAAAGGTAATAAAAGTCGGATGAAAATCAAGTTTTAGAAGTCTAGGGGTATTCGGTCCACAATCCCTTGCTAATTCTATCTACTCGGTTTGTTTAAATTCATGTTTGATTATGACGAGGTTTCTAACCTATGTTAGCCTTTGGAACAAATATTAATATAAATACTTTGGGTGGATGGATTAATGTTCCTCGAATTCTAGGGCTGTAACTAACCTAGAGGGATATTTAACTCACATGCTCCAAAGTATATATCGATATTTGTTCTAAGGTGCCATAATTAGGTTTTGACTTCACGATTAAGTCCTTCACCAAATCCTAACCTTAATTTCTGTAGTTCCGGGTTGGATATCAAAGTACGGTCGCTTCTAATTCAAATCCTAAGGTATTTGCGATCACAATTTGTACTATCCTATATGATCATAATCTACTTTGAATCTAAAAGACTTAAGCGGGATAACTACAATTCAAGCACAATAATTTGTACCATCCTATATGATCATAATCTACTTTGGGTCTAAAAGATCAAAGCGGGATAACTACAATTCAAGCACAAATCATGGAATATCACAAATAATAAATCACAGAAATTAACATCAAATCAAACAATCATAATAAAAACTAAACTCCGAGTAAAATAGAATTAAACAAGTTCATGCTACATGACCTAAACCCCTAGAGAGAAACTGACCTCTCATGGAGAAGCAAGTATTCATCATGAATTCAAGTACAGAATAAGTAAAGACAAAGGGAAACTAACTAGAGAAATAGAATACACCCTTCTCTAATAAAAAACATTAGTCTTCCTTGCGTTTGCTGTGATAATTCGCCTTCTTTCTTCTTGAATGCTCTTGTGGTTGATACTCTATCTTGTGAATTTCTCTCTTAGAATGGTGATGATAATGGAGAAGAAATTCCCTTCCTTTTATAATGGATCTGGAGCATATGGACGTGGGAAATCATTCTAAATCTGTCCCAATCGTGTTCCCCACATTTCCACCTGCTATTCCCCACCTTTGGGTCGTGGTCTAAAGTGCCGAAAATAGAAAATCCTCGAAATAGCAGTTTTTAGGCTGAATGCGGCCCAAGTGCGTCCGCACTGCGTCCGCACGGGTTTTTGTTTGTGCTCAGATTTGCTCTCTGAGTGCTGAGTGCGTCTGCACAGCTTCCCAGTGCACCCGCATTCTGCTCGGACTTTTCTGTTCTTCCTTCGCTCAGAAATCTGAATTTCTCTAAGTCCGGAGTGCGGGTCAAGTGTGGGTGGGGTGCGGTCGCATTTTGCTTCTCTGCTGCTGGACTTTTGGAAAATCTGGCTAAGTAGGAAGTGCGTCCGCACCAACATTTAGTGCGTCTGCATTCCTCTCGGACATTTCCTCTGGAGCTTGCGTTTTCTTCTAAGTGGCGGGTGCGGCCGCACTCTGGGGCTGTGCGGCCGCACTTTGCTTCTGTTTCTTGTTTTCCTGCGAATTTACACACAGACAAATGCAGTAACTTGATTCTAGGGGTATTTAATCCTATATTATACTAAAATACATGATATTTGGTGCGATTATGTGATGAAAACCAGACCGAACATATATATAAATTAAACCTATCAGTGTGGTGGAGTTGAGTTTGGTTGCCATGCTAAATGGCGCGAGTTCAATTCACAGAGAGCTCAAAAAAAAAAATTTGGAGTTTGGTTAATTCGCGTTTCGGCCTTTTCGGTATCGACCTATTTCGGTCTGAAACAGATGAAATTTGGCTGGAATGAGACTAGAACAGTCAAAATTTGACCGGAATGAGGCCGGAACGGCTGAAATTTGGCCGAAATCTTCACTAACCGCGTAACTCGGCCTGAAATCAGATCGGTACCGTCTGATCCCGATCCGGAACGGCCGATTTTGCCTTCTATGCTCATGTCTCCAGATCTGCATCAAACTGGAAATTTTGTCGATCCAGATGATTCTTTATCTCCAATTCTGTCATAAAAGACTGGGACGGTATGCCTGTAAAGGATTGTTGACTCCCCCAGTTTGCTAACACATATGGTTGCTTGAGTATTTTTATTCAATACATCGTAGCACTTCTTATTACAGTTTCGGCAGCCCTCCAGGAAGGTAGGTCATGTGCTGTGACACTCCTTGTTGCCGCTATGAGTACTTCGCAATCCAATTATATAACATAGCTGCTCCCTCTGTACCCCTTCCCTCCTTGGTTGCGTACTTCCGTCAGTATGTACTGGAGAGTGTCTAGGAGTACTGTTGCCTCTGCTTGTAGCGGATCATTCAGTTTGAAAAACTTATAGAATACCTCTTTTAATTTACCCCTCTGATCAAAGATCTTGTACCTGTACCAGTTTTCATTGTGGTGTCCCATGATGCATCTATTAGGATTGGCACATGATGCCTGTATGGTACCCAACCTCATTTTCCAATGCTGAGATGGAAGTCAGAAGGGAAACGAGTACTGTTGCATTTTATTTAAGGGTTAAGTGAAGCATTATTGGGTCAAATTTATTAACAAACAGTTAAATCAAGCTGTAGTGATTTTTTGGGTTTAGAAATTTTATAGGAAAAAACAGTCAGAAAAGACAGAAGATAAAAAAGATAAAATAACGGCAATGCAGCGACAGTAATTAAGACTATGCTCCAGAGCTTTGTAAAGGAAGGAAGGGGAGGGAAGAGGAGGGAAGGACAAGGGAGGAGAGAATTCAAGTGCATTCACTTGCTCCAGATATATACACAGAGGTACAGAAGTTACTGTGTTTAGTTTTGATTTTAACTTATATTTTACTTAAATATGACTACTTTGCCCTTATATCAGTAAAAAGAAGTTTTTATAACTTCTCATATATGATCGTCACATTTGGCCAAAGAGCTGAAAACAGAACTGAATATAATATTACAATTTACAAATAAATATCAAGTCTTTTGTATGCAGTACTCTGTACCAATGTGTTGCACATAGATTGCACCTGATTTGCACTGGTTCAGTTCTTCATTTTTCTAATAAGCCAGTAACAAAGAAAGTAATATGTTGCAAGGGCATGGAAAAGTACCTGATAGAACATTACCATGTAGTCCAAAATATAGCATGTCAAAATGGACACATTTCTTTGAATCATCTTTTGGAAGGGAAGACTAGAAAGTACTGAGCCAGAATGCTCTTGGAAACCTTGTAATTACCCTTCTTTTCCTAGATAATTTCTTTTTCTGTTTTTGGTTGTATGTCCCTTAAAGCATCACTCAGAGCTTCAAATGAAACATGATCACCTCTCATTTTCTTTTATTTTTGGTGCAGGTGGGCTTTTAATTGCTGAGGCATCACTCAACTCAGAGCTTCAAGCTGCTAATCATAGTTCATGAGAATTTAATTTCGATCCAATGAATTAATTAATTTTTATCTTATGTTGCTCTAAATCCAGTGACAGGACTAACTTATTTCAAATATGGAGAATGCTAAAAAGTTTGAAATTTATGCTTAAATCTACAAAATGTAATTTTTCAATTTTAGCCAAGATTTTACCCAATTTTTCCAAATTCATTATATTCTGAAAATTTTCGAAATCCCGCTAAACAATACTTTATTACATGTATATAAAGAGTTATAACATTAGAATCTTTGTTGAATCTCATTTCAAAACTGATTTGCAAATTGCAAAAATTCTGCCAAAAATCACAAAATTCCAGAAGTGCAAATTATTCAAAATCTGACATTGATCATTTGAGTATTGGTTTCATGACAATTTCGAAAAAAGAATCCAATCATACAATTGATTGGACCTGAGAGTCAAGAATTAACTTATCTTTTTGACACGTAGAAGTCAATACATATCTGATAGTGGGAATATGCACATTCCTAAAATATAGGGACTGATTAGTGAGCATGCTTGGTTGTGAATTTCTATCTTGACAACTTTGGTATCTACAAATGGTTGGTTGCCAGTTCTATTCTACTGGTTAATTTTTTTATAAATTATTCAGCACATGAATTATAAGTGAACTAATTTTGTATTTATTAATATTATTTTATTAATCTACATATATTTCTATTAATAATTCAACACAACTACAGAAAATGGTAAAATAAATAAATAAATTACATACCCTAAATGGTGAAATTTGAGGCCAATGAGCCCTGCCCCGAGTTACCCAGATTGAAATTGTGGCTGTTAACGCTAAATTGTGGCTGGTACCAGTTCAGTCTGCACAAATTGAAATACGCTGATTTTAGATGAAAGTAACTTAATAGAACCAAACCCGAAGGAGGAGGGTAGCAGGTTTTTGGAATAGTTGCCGATGAGATGGAGATAAGCGGAGGAGAAGAAGGGGAAGGAGAGGGTGTGGACGGTGGGAAAGAGATGAGCGGAGGAGGAGAAAATCAGGATAAGAGCGCAACAGGACTAAATGAATTTCTTGCACCCCAAAAAAGTTGAAATTTTACAGGAACGGGGCAATTAAATCAGGGCAAATTCTTCTATGGACATAAGGACCTATTTGTAAAATGAGCATATTTTCATTTTCAAAGTTCAAACAGTCGATCCGACCGTTCAACATTATCTCCATATTAAAATGTACTTGGAGGTCAAATTTTACATTTTTTTGAATTTTTTTACTATTTATTAAGATGGGTACAAAATTCAATGGTCTGAATTTGACTAGTTTTGTAAAATACTTAATAAATAGTAAAAAAATTCAAAAAAATGTAAAATTTGACCTCCAAGTACATTTTAATATGGAGATAATGTTGAACGGTCAGATCGACTGTTTGAACTTTGAAAATGAAAATATATTTATTTTACAAATAGGTCCTTATGTCCATAGAAGCATCCCTCTTAAATCAGACTTGGCAACCAGAATAACTGGTTGCAATAAATGTTATTTGGTTGCAATTTTTTTTTTCGGGCAACAATTAAATTTAGTTGGAATAAGAATTATTTCCTTGTAATAAATATATTTTAATACAACTAATTGGTTTGGTAGCAATATTATTAATTTAATGCAACCAATTATTTCATTAGTTGCAATATGTTGTTGAAAAAGACTTGATACGCCCTATCTCGGGAGATGAGGCCGTATGGAAGTTTTGGGCTGAACTGGATTCGTCCTGCCAAGGGATGGCAGGCCGAGGTGTGGGTCGAGTTAGGAACTCGGGGTGGATTGTGAGAGATTCGGACTCTAACCTGTATGATCTCTCTCTTAGTTCAAAATTGCGTCCCCCGTTTCATGGGAATCACTGCCTTATATAGTCTAGCCATAACTGCCATCTCGGGCGTTTATGGGAGAACGTGGGCAGTTATGTCGTCCGTTATCGGGACGTGGGCATTAAACCAGCCGTTTCTGGGACGTGGGCATTAAGCTAGCCGTTTCCCGGCTATCCCGTATGTCGGTTGGCATGGGCCTATATTAAGGCTCTGGTTTGGGGCCGGCATATTGGGCCCCGGCTTAACGAGCTTCTGGGCTTTTTCATATGACGTCGGGTTGGCCTTGTTAAGGTCCGAATCCCAGTCTTTCATGGCCCAGTTCGGAACAAGTAAAAGGGCCTGTGGAACATGGCCCTATCATTAGCCCCCGAAGTCGGAATGCATCAGCGAGATGCTTTCGACTTGAGGGTGGATAACTCATAAAACATACTTTATTAAATGTTATCTGTGTTAGTGATGTACTATCTAGGTCCAAACATGTCGGTCAATTACCCCGGACACGTAACCCGAAGTAAATGTGTTATCATAGTGAGTAACCTGAGACAACTAAGCGTACTTAGTGTCGAGGATTTTTAACACCGATGTTAGTGTATTAGTCATGCTGTAATAACTCGGATGTAGCCTATGTCGGATACATGTCTTGCTTCTAACAATTAATGTGTTAATCTCGGTACGTATCCGACAGTTAATGTGTTAACATACTTCTTGTCATTTTTTTTTTTTTTTTTTTTTTTTTTTTTTAAACGACATGGTTTCCGAGTTAGTCAAAGATGAGTAAAAGGTAAGTAAAAGAAGTGAATCTTAGAAATGATAAGGAATCATTGATATTGTAATAGCAGAACAAATATATAAGAAAACATCGAAATCATACAACGCCTCGATCGAGTAAAATATCGAAATCATACAACGCCTAATTAGACTAAACATGACATGATTTAACGCAGTGCCAGGAAGTATGTTTCCACTTCTGTCATGTCGCGCCTTCCAAGCACTACGCTGTTCATGCTCAGCAAAAAGACGGGTGTGATGTCGTTTCTCTAAGTTGAAAATCACACTTACACCGTCTCATTGTCGGTATCCTCGAAGAGGTTATCCGATATGAGCTCGTGTTCGGTGGCGGTGTGTAATGTTGGACCTCCGGTATTGCGTGATAAACACCCAGGACATTTCCAAAACCGACGACGGGGGTCCGACCGACCTTGGATGTCGTAATGGGTGAAGCAGCTCCACTCATTACACCCCCGACATTTCACCATCTCGTGCTTGGCTTCTTTGTTGCGGCAGATGATGCACCTACGCAACTTGGGCTCGAGATTAAATTTATAAATGTTGTTCTCGTCTTCCTTGGTGAACAAGGGTGCGCTAGCAAGGGTGAAGTCAATAAAGTCACTGATTTGGAGGTCCTCATTCGCGAGCATCCAATCCAAATCTTTTTCGGGAAAATGTTGGAGGAGGGTCCATCTCTCAGGGCGAGATAGGGCCCGTATTGTGTCCCGAGAATGTTGAGGATTAAGGGGAGGTATGTTGTGGCCGTGCCTTGATGGTTGGACATCACGGCTATGACCATGATCAAGGGGTGTTTTGTTTTTGGAAACAACTCTTTTGAAAGGCATCTCAGAGGTTTTAAGGAAGGAGAAAAAGACAGGAAGGATGTGCCATTGACGTATGAGCAGTGGGCTATTTATAGGCGTTATGGGCGAAGGTTGCCATAAATGCTGTAGGCCGTATTGTCAAAATAGGCAACCGCCAGCTATTAGCCATAAATGTCATTGGGCAGTGTGCCTTTTGAATGACAGGCTTTTGGCGTTCCCGATGTATTCAAATTGAGTTACGATAAAATGTATTAAGCAGCAATGGAACAACAATATATATTACTCAAAACAACCCGAGGTTAGAACCTCGGGGGAGTTTACAAAAGAGATGTAATGTTAAAAAGTTACATCTACGTATTAAACAAAAGACGGGTTGTTCCCATGATAGTTCATATATGGCTACGACTACTTATTACGGGAGCGCTTAGCTTGGCGTTCTTGATTAAGGCATCTCCTGCAGATGAATGTTGTGAAGCGGGAATCATCATGATTCCGGGGTGATCTGCGGGCTAGGCATCCGGGGTGGAAAGCTTCTTCGCACCCGTCACAATGGAACATGTGGCGATAGTTCCCTCTGGATCTGCAAACAGCACATCTATCCCATGCTAATGGGTTGTCCTCGTCCTCCCTCGTGTTAATTGGAGGTGGCCCGATATTGATCTCGGGTTTTCGATGTCGGGGAGATGGGTGTGGTGTCGGAATGTCTTCCTTCTCCTTCTTAACCTCGTCCGTCATATTCTTGTTAGTCGCCATTTCACTATAGTCCGAATTGGAAGGTATACTTGGGATCGCTGGATGTCCCGTTAAAGGGAGACGGAGGTAGTATATAGTGTGTCGGCATTAATTACTTCGACGCCTCGTCTTCCGTTAACCGTCATCAGCCATCAAATCAGCCGTCAAGTCAGTCAGAGATACGAGGTTACGGCGCAATCCCCGCATGACACCTGGCACGCGTCAACTCGGTGAGAGCCCGATTCCCTTAATACGGCGCGGGAATCGAGGCATCGCCATGATGAAACGCGACGCTTCGTGGCTCCTTTTCGAAATTCGCTCAAGTTCTGAGCGGGAAAAATAGAGACCCTTATATATATATGCCTCCTCCCGACCCAGCCTTTCATTATCGTTTATTTTGAGCAACTCAACCTCAGAGCAAAAGAGCGAAAGGAATCTCAGTATTAGCGGTGGAAGTTGAGAGCGCCCAGAACACTGCGGAAACGACGTCGGACGAAGATCGAGTTGTTAAGAATTTCAATATAAGGTAATTATTTATCACCTGGGTAGTCGACCATACATCCATTAATCCTATTTGTGACTATACATGGACATTGCCGAGGTCGACTGTAATGTAGTTGACCCCTTTAAATATGGTTAGGTTATCAACCTTTAGGATTAGTGACTTAATCTTGGCAATCGCGCAATAATTGATAATTCGGTAAATGTAATACCGTAAAAATAAATAATAGCGAGTACCTAAGCCAATCCTGTTTCTTCATAAATTTAGAAATGGCCGAGGAACAAGGAGGACCTCGGGATTCGTCGCCCGCTGCTTCGGGGGAGTCCCCCCCACTATCTCATCAGTACAGCGAAGGAAATGAAGGGGATGGAGAAAGTCCATCTCGGGGAGAACTCGTTGTAACCTCCGCAGGGACGTCTCAGGGGCCTGCGAAGACCGGAAAAAAATCTACTGCTCCCCGTGATGGTCATAGGGATGATTTAATTTTTGAAGTATCCGCTGGTATTTCTCCTAAACTGGTTGTCCAATATAAGGCTTATGCTGATGCCTTTTACGAGGAACTCGTGGACGAAGCGGATAGGGAGGAATATCCGCGACATGCACTGCAGTTCAGAGTTCCGGGCCCGGATGACCGAGCGCATGACTCGAATCTCGGGATGTGCATATATTGGAAAATACCGAAGTGCGGTTTCAAAATAAGGGTTTCTAAGTTCGTTCGGGAGATATTACGACATCTCGACGTGGCCCCTGCGCAGTTAACCGCACCCGCATGGTGTTATATCATGAGTTTTAAGTTTTTGTTTGATTTCCTGCCCGAGTTAAGGTCACACTTCCCGAGCATAGGGTTGTTCTTTCATTATTTTGCTCCCTTGTATAATAATGAGAGCCATCTTGCAATTCGGAAGCGTGGTAAAGTCACGTTATTTGACAGACTATCCAAGGCTGATGATTGGAATCATGGTTGGGTCTATCTTCAGAACCCGACCGATTTGAAATGTTTTTATGAGATACGAAAGATTTGGCGCCCCTTAAAAAAGGAAAGTTTGATCCCGAGGTCTCGTCCACCTCTGACATCAGATGAATTAAAAATCGTCAAACTTATTGATGTTTATTCACAAGTTAGTATTTTTTTGAATTCGTACCGATGTATCTACATATCGCATATGTCCTTTTATTTCGTTTTGTTACGAATAAATTATTAATTCTTGCATACTCTTTATGTCGCAGGTCGCGGTTTTATGGCACTGCCCTGGAAGGCTATTCGTCCAATTCCGATCTTCGCTAATCCCGAGGACGGTTTTGTTAAGAAGGCGGGGGTTCCGAATACTCCCAAGTCGGGTCCCGCCAAGGTTCGGAAGGCTCCGAAATCAGTTCCTGCCAGTACTACAGCAGCTCTCCCTAAGTCGTCTTCCAAACCCAGTGCCAAGGGCGCGAAGGGTGGTACTTCTGGTTCCTCCCAACTTGGGATATCGCGAAAGAGGAAGGAGGTTTCTGCCGACCCCCCCCCCCCCGCGTTTAACAAGGCAAGTGAAGGGGAAAGACGCTGCAGTAGAGGAACCTGAGCCTAAGAAGCAGAAGGCTCAGTCAGATATCGTGTTGGTGACACCCAAAGTTACTCCAAAGGAACCTTCGCAAGCCGAGGTTGACGCTGCCCAAGCCGATTTGGAAAGAATCATTGAAGAGGCAGCTGGTGACGTGTGGGATCCCGTAGAGGAACATAGAGCTTTCCTTGAGTCGCAGATTTCTGAGGAAGGGCGACATACCGGGTTCGTGTGGGGAACCGGGATTTCTCAGGGGTTCCCTGACAGCTTTTAGGCTATCTTCCTGGGTATTCGCGGATGCAAGAAGAGGAAGATCATCCCGAGGTCCGGGCCGCATATGCTCGGGAAACATTCAGACTCACCACTACTCAGTATCAAAAGAAGTGGGCTGAGGAAAATCCCGATCAAATCGTGGGCCAGGTTTTGAGGTCGTTGCATGACGCCGGGGTTTACTTTGGGTTCCTCAAGGATTCGCTTAACAGTGAGAAGCGCAGTGCTCTTGCTGTCACAGCTGATCAGGAGGCGCTAAACAGGGCGATTCTAGAGAGGAGCCATTTTCTACAATTGGCGCAGCAAAAGGATAAGGAAAGAAGGGTAGCTACTGGTGAAGCCGCCGTGAATTTGGTAAAATATAAACTTGCCTGCATCACGGGCAGGAAGGCCGATGACGAGCGTCTAGAGGCTGATAAAAAGGCAAAGCGTTACAAACGCAAAGCGGAGAAGTACAAGGGTAAAATTGAGGATCTTATGTCCGAGCTCGAGGCCCAGACCAAAGAGGCGGAGGATGCGAGATCCGAAAATGTCCGACTAAAAACCGAGATGCAGGATTTACAAAGGAAAGTACTCAGACGGTTTTTAAGCAGCAAAGCCTTCGCCCAGGCTGTCCCTTATGCTTGCCAGGACGTGATGACGCAAACCATTTATTGCTACCTGGATGAATTGGCAAAGCTTTATCCGTTCAAACCCGAACAGGTGGGTTTTACCGAAGTGGAATCCGAAAGACTTGTTATCAAAGACCTCTCGGATTACGGCTGGGATGAAGAAAATGATGCACTATTGAACCCGGATGGCACTTTGTTTTATAAGGAACTTGAACTCGAGAACCACCCGGTTTCGAAGATCGTCCACCCTTGGCCTAAAGACAAGTGGCCTAAGCATCTTGATCTACCCGACAATGAAGCTGAGGAGGATAATGAAGATACTCCTTCTGATAGCTCCTCCGAGGGTGAAAAAGATGACGCCGAGGTGGAAAACGTCGAGATAGAGAATGTCGAAGGGGACAATCTCATACATCAGTGCGGGGAGCAAGAGAATGAGGCGGATGTCAATCTTTTTAACTCTTCGCGTGATAGAGGAGATGATGCTTCCGTGAAGCCAAACCCCCCTACCCCATGTAAGTAAAAGGTCAAATTACTATTATTACCGAGGTGTTTCATGCATGCTTCTAGCTAATTGTTTTTGTTTTATTTGTAGGAAGGATGCAAGCAATGGATGCACGTCGGTATAATTAAAGCATTTGTACCCCTGAGATGTGGGGGTGTTTGTAGTTGTTGATTTATGAACTGTTTTTATTTGCACCCCCGAGATGTGGGGGTTATAACAGAAATTTTTGTAATACGGTATTTGATACCCCCGGGATGTGGGGGTTTAACAGAACAATTTAGATGTAACTTGTTTATTTTTATCGCATGTTTCCTTGTCCGAAGTTGATTTCTTTTCGTAAATTTTATCTCGGTTGCATGCTTTGATTTTCTTTGTAAGCAAGCAAAGTGGGCTTGACTGTATATCCTTGCCCCCCTTTTTTTTCTTTATTTTTGACAAAAATGGTCAATGTGGGGGGACAAGTACGTCGCGCGAACGTATGCGTTACCCCGATGGGTTTTCGATAAATGTTCTCGACATAATAAAATTCATGTTACTGGTAAAACAGTCGTCGTCCCTTAGGACTACATTAATTTGTTATGTATCTCGGGGGTGTTACCCGAGACGAATTTCGTTGCCATTAAAGGCTTTCGTTCATATATCTCGGACCCAATAAATGAAACACAATCATAAATAATACCATATATATATTGATAAAAAGCTTAGAACCATACAAAAATTTGCATCTTGGTCTAAGTGACTACATTGAATAAAGAACAAAGGCTTATCTCGCCCTGAGTACCTCGCGGTAAATAAAAACATAAAATCTACATAAAAAACGACATACATTAAGTGTAGAATTTACGAAGATGGCAAGTGTTCCACGGACGAGTAAGTATGAAGCCACTCGGGTCTTCCAATTCATAAGCGCCTTTACCTCGCGGGCGAATGATCTTGAAAGGACCTTCCCATTGAGGGGCAAGTTTGCTTACATGTTTGCCAGTTGCCTCCACAGTTTTGAGTACTAGGTCGCCTGGCTGAAATTCCCGAGGTACCACATGTTTGTCAAACGCACGTTTAACTCTGCGTTGATACTCCATAGTACGGATGCGGGCTTTCTCCCGACCTTCTGTGATGAGGTCGAGTTCTGCGGTGCGTGCATCGCGGTTGTTGTCGGTGGAATATGTCAAAGTTCGGAGAGATGGTTCCATCATTTCCATTGGAGTGACTGCTTCCATTCCGAACACCAGTGAGTACGGGGTTTGCTGTGTGGCTTCTCTAGGTGTGGTGCGGTAGGCCCATAGAATTCCATCAAGTATGTCGGGCCAATTCTTTCTGTTCTCGGCAACTTTCTTCTTGAGGCCATCCAGAATGGTACGGTTTGTGACTTCTGCTAAACCATTACTAGCAGGGTGGCTGACCGAGGTAAAGTTGTTCTGAATGCCTAGGTTAGAGAGGAACATCATAGTGCGTGCGGCGTTGAACTGTGTTCCATTGTCCGAGATGAGGGCGTGCGGTATGCCAAAACGACAAACGATGTTCCGCCAGATGAACTTCTCTGCCGCCGCGGCAGTGATAGTTGATAACGCTTCAGCTTCGACCCATTTAGTAAAATATTCAACGGCTACGATAATCCAACGGCACTGTCCGACAGCTTTGGGAAATGGCCCGACTATATCTATCCCCCATAGGTCAAAAGGCCAAGCTCCCGAGATAGATATCTGATCGTAAGCCGGGATGTTACTCAGCTTGCTGTGATATTGGCATCGCTCACATTTTCGGACTAAGTTTGCCGCATCATGTTGCATGGTCGGCCAGTAAAAGCCGGCTCTGAGGATTCACTTGGCAAGAGTTTTCGCACCTTGATGGCTGCCGCAGACGCCTTCATGTACCTCAGATAGCATTTTTGAGGCTGTCTCCTCATTGATACACTTGAGCCAAGGTCGCACATACCCCCGTTTGTAGAGGTGGTTGTTGAATATAGAGTACATCGATGCGATCCTTTTCAAACGTCTGGCTTCCAACCGATCGGTGGGAAGAACCCCGGTGTTAAGGAAATTCCACATCGGGGTGAACCAGGACTCACCGGGTTCGCCGATGGCAAGTACGGTTACGGTCTCAAGGTTGATGCTGGATTCCGAAATATCCATAACAATCACGAGCCGGTCTTTATCGAGGTTGCCTGCGGCGCCAAGTTTTGACAAAGCATCAGCTTGGCAGTTTTTGTTGCGCGAAACATGTTGGATGTCAACCTCGTCGAAATGGCTCTTGAGCAGGTGAAACTGCTGTCGGTATTTGCGCAACTTTTCGTCCACAACTCGGCATTCATCATTTATCTGCTTGACTGCTAACTCGGAGTCACTGCGGAGATGAACCTCGCGGGCGCCCAATTCTTTAGCTAGCTTAAGGCCTGCTATCATGGCTTCATATTCCGCGGTGTTGTTTGTTACCGGGAATTGAAAATGGAGGGCATAATTCAGGGTTTCCCCATGTGGACCAGTGAGGGATACCCCGGCTCCAGCCCCTTGTAATGAAGAGGCTCCATCAACATGGATTGTCCAACGTCCCTCAGACTCGGGAGGAACTCCGGAATACTCAGCGATGAAGTCGGCGAATATCTGGGATTTCAGAGCATTTTGGGGGTGGAAAGAAATATCGAACTCGGACAATTCGAGCGCCCAAGCTAACAATCGCCCGGATGAGTCGAAATTCGCGAACGCCTTTTTGAGGGGGATCCCGGTATAAACCTTGATGGAATGGGACTGAAAGTAAGGCCTCAACTTTCTAGCAGCTATGACGAGAGCATATGCTGCCTTTTCAATCTGAGAATATCTGGTTTCGGCATCCCGAAGTACGTGCGAGACGAAATAGATAGGCTTTTGATCTCGTCCCTCTTCTCGAACAAGGGCGGCGCTCACTGCATGACCCGTTGTTGCCAAGTACAACACGAGGATATCGCCCGCAGCAGGCCTGCTGAGACATGGTGGATTGGCAAGATATGCTTTGATCTTTTCGAAGGCCATTGCGCATTCTTCTGTCCACTCGAATTTGGCCGACTTGCGCATGGCTTTGAAGAAGGGGAAACAGACGTCCCCGGATCTCGCGATGAACCTGTTGAGGGCGGCCAACTTTCCTGTGAGGGATTGTAACTCTTTGAGGTTCCTTGGTGGTTTCATATCGAGGATGGCTTGCGACTTGGAAGGATGGATCTCAATACCTCGCATAGAAACCATGAAACCAAGGAACTTACCACCGGTTAAACCGAAGAAACTCTTCTTCGGGTTGAGTTTCATGTTGGCTGAATTCAGAGTCGCGAAGGTTTCTCGGAGATCTCGGACATGGTCGAGGTCGGACATGCTCTTGACAAGCAGGTCATCCACGTACGCCTCTACGTTTCGCCCAATCTGGTCATGGAATACAGTGTTGACCATTCGCTGGAACGTGGCTCCGGCATTACGCAACCCGAAAGGCATAACCCGGTAGCAGTATAGCCCCGAGTTGGTGGTGAAAGCGGTCTTTTCTTCGTCGTCTTGATTCATCCGGATTTGATTGTACCCGGAGAACGCGTCCATAAAGCTGAGGTAGGCATGTCCCGAAGTGGAGTCGACCAGTTGGTCGATTTTGGGCAAGGGGAACGGATCCATGGGGCATGCCTTATTGAGATCGGTGTAATCGATACACATACGCCAGTCACCGTTGGACTTCTTGACAAGCACGGGGTTGGCTGTCCATTCTGGACACTCGATATTTCTGATGAAACCAGCGTCAAGTAGCTTCTGGACTTCACGCTTTACGGCCTGCTGCCGTTCTTCCCCCATGTTACGTTTTTGTTGCCTAACCGGTTTTGAACCCGATTTGATATGCAGTCTGTGTTCCGCTATTGACCTCGGAATCCCCGGCATGTCGGCGGCTGTCCAGGCAAAAACGGACTGATTTTCTCGGAGAAACTTGATGAGTTCGTCCTTCGCTTGTCCCCGGACTGCTTTTCCGATGTTGAGCGTTCTGCCTTCGCCCAAATCGAGTTGTTCGACTTCGTCAGCGGGTTCAAGGGAAGTTTTTGCCTCTGCTTTATCCACTGGATCTAGCGCCAGGTTGGTGTTTGGAGGTAAAAAGTCGGTACTTGAACGCAACCGCCGTTGATTTGTTTTGGCGTCGGGTTGGTCAACCTGGTGGACAGAGCCTCCTTGACCTTGAACAGACGTCATGTAGCATTCGCGTGCCACCTGTTGCTGGCCACTTTCTTCTCCTATCCCGTTATCAGTGTGGAACTTGATTTTTAGGTGCGAAGGGGAAATAACCGCGCCTATTTTGTTCAAGGTTGCTCTTCCCAGGATCGCATTGTATGCAGAAGGAGCATTGACGATGAGGAAGTCCACCATGACTTCCACTGTTCGAGGAGATGTGCCGAATGTCACCTTGAGCGGCATCATTCCCCGAGGTTGAAGGGTATCACCCGTGAAACCTATCAAGGGTGAAAAGTGTTGTTGGAGGGCGCGAGTGTTGAGGCCCATTTGCGTGAAGGCCGACAAGTACAGGATGTCTGCTGAGCTTCCCGTATCAACTAATACCCTCTTAACCCGGTGTGTGTTAATCTTGAGGTTCAGCACTACGGGATCATCGTGCGGGCTAGAAATCTCGCCTAGGTCCTTCTCTGAAAAGGATATTGCCTCTTCAGGTCGGGGCCGTTTCTTGTCGGTTTCGACCTGTAGAATAGTGGGGTATGGTTTTTGATTGTCGCGAGGTGAGATTCTTCGGATGGTCCCGCGATGGCCTCCACTAATCACATTGATGACAGGACTGTTCTGCCTCTCTGGGCGTCTATTCTCGGGATCATCCCGGGTTTAGGGATTGGCTTCCCCAACTCGAGGTCCAGTATAGTCCTGTCTGTAAGGAATGGGTTTCTTGAAAATCTTACCTTTGCCGTTGTATTTCCTGGAGAATTTTCTGAAGAAGTCGGGGTTGATGAACTCGATCAGCTTACCTTCTCGGGCAAGTCTCTCCAGGATGTCTTTGAGTTGAAGATAATCTGCGGTGGAGTGCCCATTGAATCCGTGGTACTCACACTTCTTGGAGTTATCTTGTACCGTGAAGATGCCTTCAGGCAATGGCGGGGGGAGGTCGAACATCGCCTCTACGATGTTATACATCTCGTGTCGCTTCTTCGTGAGAGGCGCGTATCTCACGAAATGTTGTCGGTACCCCTCAGTGCCAGATTTGTGTTCTTGCTCAGTTGATCGATTTGGTTGGTTTCTCCGAAGTTCCCTTTGGTGGCGAAAACTGTCTGGAGCTGGCTGTCTGTTAGTTTGGCGGCGGGGAGATCGAGATCTAGGCCTCGTGGGACTCCCGTTGTCGTCCTCGGCACGGATGTAACCTTCCGCAAATGTTACGAATTCTCTGAGAGTGGTCATCTTCTTCATGTGGGCTTCGTAACGCAAGGTTTCCGGACCTCCTTTGCGGAGTCCCTTCTTGATGGCGGCTACGTGAAGAGGACATGGCCATGGCCCCCCTCAAGTGTGCCACGCGCGAAGCCCAAGGGGGCACCCACCACCAAAGCCCTACATAAGTAGGGGAAATCCAGCCAGACCATTCTTCCCTTGGATTAGAAGCTAAGGCCAAGGCAGCCACCACCATCTAACTAGTTTAATTAAGTTTTTTTTTTTTGTTTGCTTTGTAGTTATTTTGTAGTTTTTTTTTAAATTTGTGGTACATGTATGAGGATCCTTTATTTTGGTACGATGTATGGGGATCCTTTTTTATGTAATATATTTTGTTCTTTAATCAACAATTTTTTTTTTACACAGTTTCTTTTTTGTTAAATACTTCATGCTATCTAAATAAATACTTTTATAGATATGAATTAGCAGCACAAAACAACAACATGCAACAATATATAAACACTACAAAGGTTATTACTTAAAAACCTTTAATATTTAAAACTTTGATTCTAAGTAAAATACTTAATGCTGTCTAAATAATCTAATTTGAAAACATAAATTATACTTACCTGATATGAAGAATAAATAATTTATGGGGACTTTACAAAATAATTACAAAAGCTAGCTTTAACATAGAATAATTTCCGGGAATTGCAAATTAAAAACCTTTTTACACGGATGTTTAAATTAAACGTCCGTGTACGAATACCTTTCTATACGGACGTTTAATTAAAGGTCCGTCTAGCTCGCATAGCATTTTTACACGGATGTTCAATTAAAGAGAACGGAGTAGGTCCGATGCCCATCGGACCTACTTTCATGTTCAACGATGATGACCGTCCGATGTAATTTAAGATATGCGCGCACGGAAACTGAAACAGATACGATCGAATTTTAAACAATTCCACACGAATTTTAAAGCAAATAGACGGTGATTAAACCCATCGCAAGCAAATACGATCGAATCATATAAACTTTTTTTCAACGATGATGACCTACTTTTAATATGTTATGTACGAGAGCAGCTTGTGTCCGATGCCCATTGGACCCAAAGTGAGTTCGATGGGCTCTACCACCGTCCGATCTATCTCATGATCCGTGCACACGTAAATTAAAGATGGCGCGAAAGTTCTGGCGGAAATCAATCGTAAAACAGATGGGCATCAGACCCAAGCTGCTGGGCGCGAAAGTTCTGGCGTGAACCCACTTTAAGTCCGATGGGCATCGGACCCAAGCTGCTCCCCAAAAAAATACGTACATAACGATTGATTCCAGCCAGAACTTTCGCGCCATCTTTAATTTATGTGCGCACGGATCTTGAGATAGATCGGACGGTCGTAGAGCCCATCGAACTCACTTTGGGTCCAATGGGCATCGGACACAAGCTGCTCTCGTACATAACATATTAAAAGTAGGTCATCATCGTTGAAAAAAAGTTTATCTGATTCGTTCGTATTTGCTTGCGATGGGTTTAATCACCGTCTATTTGCTTTAAAATTCATGCGGAATCATTTAAAATTCGATCGTATCTGTTTCAGTTTCCGTGCGCGCATATCTTAAATTACATCGGACAGTCATCATCGTTGAACATGAAAGTAGGTCCGATGGGCATCGGACCCAAGCTCCTCCCGGTTTTTTAGAGTGATTTTTGTGATAATACAAGTTAAAATTCAAAGATCTCAGATAATACAGCTTGATGGATGGGTAAATAAAGATAAAATTCCATCAAAATTTGCTGCACTTGATTAAAGGCTGTAATCTTTGATTTGAACGGTCCCAATCAATCAACGGACTAACTATTTTTGTGCGTCTTCACAATCTCACAAGGCAAGAGTTTATGTTTCATGAAACATAAACTCTTGCCTTGTGAGATTGTGAATACGCACAAAAATAGTTAGTCCGTTGATTGATCGGGACGGTTCAAATCAAAGAGCATTGCATTTATTGTCTTCCGTGAAAGTTTGATCAAAAATTATTTTTATTTACCCATCTATCTAGTTCATTGAAGATTGAAGTATCGGATGGCCACAAACACTTCGTGCTGGATCAAACCTCATACATAAAAAATTTTCCAAACTTTTATGTTGGTTACATTCAATGTTCTCCCTTGATCATTTTAAAACAGATATGGAATGATTTCGTTGCAGATCGACCGTTGATTTTCCGCTTGAAAATGAACGGTCCAAAAATATTTTTACTATTTGAAGGGACATACAATGATGAAAGTTTATAAAAATAATATGTATAAGTATTATTTGGCCATATAAGATGTAAAAAAAATAAAAATATATTTTTTGAATTATTTTCGTATGTACTGTTGTACATGTATTAGGTGATTAGTAAATATCAAGCTTTGTTGACCGTCCGATAAACGAAGAACGGTCCTGATGTCTTCATTTAGGAGGTGGTGGGTAGATTTTCCGCCCTCTCTGAGGTAACATAATATTTCTGTTTATATCTGGTTCTAGATGATGCACAAGATCCTTTAATATTTGTGCATCATAATGATTAGACGGTCGGATATAACCACATATATTACGTCACCTTTGAGTTTATGAAAGCCCTTCTATCCCTCCTCTCTGTGGATAAATTTTTTTGAATTTCCCTCCTTTAGCTCCCTGATGGGACTCCCAAAAATTCAAAACAAATCTTACGAAAATTTTCGCCTAGGTTGGCTTTTCCCCGCCTCACTTTCCCTCACATTTTTTACACGGATTTTTAATTAAATATCCGTGTACGATACCTTTCTACACGGACTTTTAATTAAACGTCCGTGTAGCTCGCTTTGCATTTCTACACAGATGTTCAATTAAAGAGAAGGGAGTAGGTCCGATGCCCACCGGACCTACTCTCATGTTCAACGATGATGACCGTCCGATATAGTTTAAGATATGTCCGCACGGAAACTGAAACAGATACGAACGAATTTTAAATTATTCCGCACGAATTTTAAAGCAAATAGACGGTGATTAAGCCCATCGTAAGCAGAGTAGGTCCGATGCTCATCGGACCTACTCTCAAGTTTTAATTTGTAACTGGAAATTAAATAATATAGAGTTCAAGAGCACAAAAAATAAAAATACTTCATATATTAATTTCAACATAGGGATAGTTACTGGATACATCTTCACTTAATACCAAAACAAAAACATAAAATATATAACAAACATAAGTATCTATCCCTAATTAAAAAACTATTCTTTCTCACTAATTGCCTCCCCTTTTTAATTTTAACATCCGTGTCTCTTACCCTTTATACACGGACTTTTATTTAAAAGACCGTGTAGCACCCTTCTAGAGATCTAAACCCTAAACTCTTTGCAACTTGCATCCGAGATATTTGAAAACCTGCAATTGAGCATTGAGTTCATGTACCAAACCTTCATAGGGATCATTTTCTTTTTAGAAATACAACTCCACAGCAAGAGATTTCTCCAAATGCTCGACCTTCCTCTCCCAACTCAGATTTCTTCCTCCTCTGAAGGCAGAACAGGCACATGCAGCCTCCCGGGAGAAGTTCTTCAATCTGAGTTGGAGAGGAAGGTTGAGCATTTGGAGAAATCGCAACGAGGGTACTCGGCCTTCGAGAAATAGATAGGTGAAATTGGCAAAGGACTCGAAGCGGCGCGAGCCAAGTCATTTATTATATTGTAACCCTCTTTCTACACGGATATTAACCTAACAACCGTGTAGAATGAAGGAGAGCTACACGGACTTTTACGTTGAATGTCCGTGTAGAAAGACCCTTCTACACGTATTATTAAAAAAAAGTCCGTGCAGACAGTAATTAAAAATATTAAGTGAATTTACTTCTTACTTTTTGTATTATTTGAAGTGATAATGAATTATTATATGTATTATTTTGAACTAATATTTGATATTTGACCTAGAAACGTTTGAAATATAAGTATTTTTTATTAATATTTGATATTTGAAATGCCTTATTTAAAACCAAATACTAATACTTGTCTATCCTCAAATAGACTTTTCCAAGTTTGATAAATTTTTAAGACAAGCTTTGTTTAACTTATTTACATGCATCATAAATTCAAATTTGGAAAGTGTAAATGTTCAAAAATGTGAATAGCACAAAAAAGGTTAAATAAAATAGAGTTCAAGAGAATAAAAAATAAAAATACTTCATATATTAATTGAAGGATGTGTGTTTTGAAAGTTATGTTTTTAATAATAATTTATATGTTGTTCATGATTTTAATACGAATGTTATTATTCATGTTCCTTGATATTTATATGTTATATCTTTGGAAGTGTTCAAGAAGATGCTCTTGGTCTTGAACCATAGAACTCCAAAGATGAGAAACATTTAATCACTAAATATGTTCACAATCGTGGTAATTAAAGAGGAACATTAATTACCGAGGAAGATTGTCATGTTGATTAAAGTACATTGAAGTTCTATAAATGTTGATAAAGCATTATCATTTAATAACATGAATATATAAATATGTATTTTATATATTGAACATGACCTAAATGAATGGAACATTATATGGATTGTGTTTTGTGTCATTAATGTTTCCATTGTGTCTTTGGAATCTTAGATATGAGATGTGTAGGTTTTTCACATGAGAAGTATATAATGTGATTACTATTTAAATACTATCTTATGATAGAAATAAAATAGTAGTTCGTTGTGTACAACTTGTGCGGGAGAAATCTATATGTTAATATTATCATTGTCTCTCAATTTGAGTTATGATATTACTGGGCCCTTTGGTAAAGTGAAATTATATCGCATGCAATATAACTGATGTAGTTATAATTATAATTCACTTGAGAGACCAAGAAAAGAATATAATGCAAGAATGACACGATCCTATTTTGCATATTATTCATAATATCATGTGACAAGGATAGACACAAAAATAGTGGATTAAGTAAATGATTACTATGTCATTTGGATAACTATAATGTAATGATAGAACCTCTTATAGTCAATAATATAAAGTTTTATATTATTGCCAAGATGACATAGATCCTCTGTACGGTCACACCAACTGAAGAGAAACAACAAGTATTTTATATTTCATAATGATGTGTTAGATAAAATACATGAGATGAAATACTAAAATAAAATGTCATAATATGACATGCTTAGATCATAAATAAATTTGTGAAGTTATGCAAATATTATTTGGTATAATGTTTGAATGCATTATAAGAATAATAAGAATATTGCATAATTGAATAATATGATTAATATTATTTGTTCATAAATTAATTTATTAAACCAATCACAAGATTAGATTAGAGATGATAAAATGGCTAAATAAAGCTAGTGGCAATTGTGTAAATAGTTCAAACTTTACACAAATGATAGCCCTAACCCCTTGCCTATTTTAAGGGGTTTAATTAAGGAAATAAGTGAGAGAAAAATTCTGCTCATTCTCTTGGCCGAAATATTGACAAGAGTAGCCATTTTTCTCAAGACCGAAATTCCTCTTTCTCTCTTCTCTAGGCCGAAACCTTGAGGGTTTTGCTCCTAGGCCGAAAAGTACAAGGAAAGCTTTCATCTCTTCTTGTTAGGTGGTTGGATCTAAGCCTTGAACTTCACATCCATCTATCTAAGAGGTGTGCAAGTTCGTTGTTTAGGTTCAAGGTGAACTAAGAGGCGTTTTCAAGAAGAACACGAGATCTAGAAGGGAAACCGGCTTCTCTCCATTAAGAGATTTGACAATCTCTTTAGGTAAAGGTTTCCATTATTTTCTCTTGCAATAAATTAGATTAGATTAATTTATATTAATTTAGTACACTTTAGTTTGTTGAAGAAAATCTTGTTCGCTTTTGTCGTAAAAATAAGATCCTTTGTGTATTGAGCCAAGTGGTGATGGGAAAATTTTAAATTCTCACCACATAGGCATACACGTGAAATCCCAACAGTGGTATCAGAGCTAAGGCTTGATTTTGTGACAATTAGAATATTTAATTAGTGCTAAGTTAATTGCACAAATATTTAGTTAACTATCTCTCAAGTTTCTAGTTCATAAATCTGTCAAATTTTGATTTTTAAGGCATTAAATCATTTTGGTAATTTTGGATCACAATTTTTGTGAATCTAAAAATTCCTACATTAGTTTATGATGTAAGGATGAAGATTCTAAAATAAAACAGAGAGTTTATATTGTTTTATTAAGGTAAACAAAAATAACAAAACGGGTACAGCGCTGGATTTTTCTGTTTCCAGTTTTCTGTTTTTGTTAAGATTCAAAATTGAATATCTAGAGTTTGGATGAATGGATTTTTGTATACAAACTATCATTGGAAAGATAATGAAGTATAGTTTCGAGAAAACGAAATTGTGAAATACAAAAATATTACGGATTTTTCTGAAATTAATAAATTACAGAGACAACTACAATCTGTTTTCCAGAATAGGAATCCGAGATTGAAATGTAATTTTCTCACAAACTAATAAACAATTTTTTTTATTCTTTATATTTCCAGAAAGGTAATTAAGTCTAGTTTTCAGAAATGTATAGGTTGAATTTTAATTCGAAAAATATAATTTTTAGCATAGAAAACACTGACAGGTGCGCAGCAGACCGAAACTGAAAATTTTATGATTTTCGGTCTCATCATCTTGAAATATTAATTTTTCACAAGGGTTATTTTGAAAAATCTGTAATATTAGATCTCATTCAAATTTAGGACAGATTAAGAAATAGTTAATTATGAATTAATGACATTAAAGGTCTTAATTAGCCATATTGGCAATTAAGAATGAATTAATGACATTAATGATAATTAATTGACAATAAATGACATTAAAGGTCTTAATTAGTCATAATGACAATTAAGAATGAATTAATGACATTAATGATAATTAATTGACAATAAATGACATTAATGACATTTAATTGACAATGAATGACATTTAATAAGTAAATGTTTATTCAACTGAAATCATTTTTAGGATTTAAAATGATTTAGATGAATTAAGAAATTGAGAGATATAAGATTAACTAAATAAGATTAAATAGTGCGATAAGATTGCACATGTGTACTAATTTTGCTTTGCAGGAGGATTGTGGGTTAGTATGGCTCAAGATTATCAATGCCTTGTGTGTTGTAAATGATGTGAATGAATGTTTGTAATGCGGCCTAAGGTGCCATTGAAAATTAATTAGAGTAATTAAATTATGGCAAAGTTGTTAAGTTGCCATTTATGTATTTATTCATTCATGGCTTGCATGCCACATATGATTTAGGATTGGGAAATTCTAAATGTAATTTTCGTTTTATTTTATTTTAGAATAGCTCTAAAAATAGAATGAGAATTGGGTGGGTGCTTGTAGTTTAGAATTATATCTTTCATAAAGCACAACAACAAAGTAGGCACTTATCGCGAGGAAACTCCGTCGCGAAAAGTACCGTCGCAAATAGAAAAAGCACGTAGATGACGGTACTCCGTCGCGAAAAGTCACTTTTTATCCTCGCAAAAAGTCTTTGATTCTTGTTGTGAAGGTGATTGATAGAGCTACAAGAATGCAAGCGGGAGCCATACAACCCACGAAGCTTATGAATATATGAGATTGCTTAAATGGTTAAGATAGGTATTGTTGTATGAATACATGACCTACCAAAATTATATGTCCATGAAAAATTTAAGAATATCTTTCCTTCTCATTTTATCCACTTTAAGCTAGTAATTAGGAATAAGCATGAATGTGATCTAAATTACTAGAAATCGTGGAACTCGCATGAATTCGTTATTAGGCCATAAGTGAGTGGGAGTTGTGTGAGGCACATCTTCTCACTCATTATGTGGAAATGACTTGTTTATGCTTGTTGACCAATAAAATGAGTTTTCTTATAACAAATCACCAAGATCTAGGCTTGGGTTTTGGGAAAGAGAGTTTTATTAAGAAATTGGATCATTCTTTCTTAATGTAAACGACAAGAGTCATAAAGTTAAGTTTTACTTAAAGGTTATGATTAGTAAATGATACTTACCTTGGACAAATATTTTAGATGAGTCTATTTATTTGAAAAAGGGTCTTGTGTGACTGACAAAACGGACAAAACCTAATTTTTGTTAGTACAAATTTTATAAATTCATGAACACTAAAATATACCCTAAAATGAATTTTTGTAGTTATGTCTTCAATTCCTAATTTTCGGCGTTCTATGGTCGAAAAACACCCCCTTGCTAATGCCCTCAAGACAACTGAGGTTGACATGGGAAAGACAAATGAGAAATCTGTCTTGTCCATCGTGTCAAATAGCAAGAAGATTGCCAAGAATAAAGGCAAGACAAGTAAGGCGCATTTCTCACTCAAGGGCAAGAGTGGAGGGGCTCATGCGAGCACCTCCAAGGGAAGCAAGAAAGGAAATGGTCCTAACTCCAACACGGAGTGCTTCCATTGCCATGAGAAAGGACATTTCAAAATGAATTGCACCAAGTACAAGCGTGACTTGGATGAAGGCAAGGTTGAACGCAAGCGCCCTAAAGGTATACTTGTTATTGAACTAAATTTAAATTTAGCCACAACTATCCAAGATTGGGTAATAGATACCGGATCATGTGCTCACTTAGTTTCTAATGTGCAAGCACTAAGGGATAGGAGACCTCTCTCGAAAGGAGAGGTAGTATTGAAGGTCGGCAATGGTGCAAGTGTTTCTGCAATCACTGTGGGCACCCTTGATCTTCATTTATCTAGTGGTTTTTGTTTAAGTTTAAAGGATGTTTATCATGTTCCTTCAGTATTTCGAAACATTATATCTGTGTCATGCTTGGATGCAGAAGGTTTTTGTTTTGTAATAAATAACTCTCATATGGTTATTGAGAAGAACGGTTTATTTTATGCAAATGCTTTCATTTCAAATGGATTATATTTGCTTGATTTAAATGAGGATAAACATATGTTGAATATCAGTAACAAGAAACTCAGGATGTCTCAAATGAATGAGACACTCTTGTGGCACTATCGCCTTGGTCACATAAATGAGAAACGCATAAAGAAATTGCAGCAAGCAAATCTTCTAGATTTACTTGATGGTGAAGCAATTGAAACATGTGAATCTTGTTTAACTGGAAAGATGACTAAATCACCATTCAAGAAGAAAGGTGAGAGATCAAGTGGCTTATTGGAATTAATACATTCTGATGTATGTGGTCCAATGAGTACTAGTGCAAGAGATGGTTATAGGTACTTCATTACCTTCATAGATGATCACAGTCGATATGGCTATGTGTATCTTATGAAGAACAAGAGTGAAACCTTTGAGAAATTCAAAGAATATAAGAATGAAGTAGAGAACCAACTTGACAAGAGAATCAGAGCTCTACGAACTGATCGTGGAGGAGAATACTTGAGTAATGAGTTTAACACATACTTGAAAGAGTGTGGCATCATACCACAACTCACTCCACCCGGGACACCACAGTGGAATGGTGTTTCCGAGAGGAGAAATCGAACCTTACTTGATATGGTTCGTTCAATGATGTGTCAAACAGAGCTACCTTTATATTTTTGGGGCCATGCACTCCAAACTGCAGCTCACACACTAAACATTGTTCCATCAAAATCCGTTGAGAAAACACCACATGAGTTATGGATGGGCAAACCACCCAATATATCTTTTCTCAAAGTTTGGGGTTGTGAGGCATACGTAAAACGTATGATGTCAACAAAACTTGAACCCAAAGCGGATAAGTGCTTCTTCATTGGATACCCAAGAGAAACGAAAGGGTATAGCTTTTGGCACAAGTCAACGAATACTATATTCGTTAAAAAGGGTGCAACATTCTTAGAGAAGGAGTTTCTCGAAAGAATCAAAAGCAGTGGGAGTAGAGTGACACTTGAGGAAACTCAAGAGGATCTACTAGTGAATGATCATGAGATGAATGAAGACATTCAAGATGATCATGAAATACCACACGAAGCTCCTTTAATCAGTGGGAGTACTCAGACTTCCCCACTGAGTGTTCGTTTAACTCAAGATGAGTCACAAGAACATAGAGAGCTTAGAAGGTCAACAAGGGAAAGGAGAAGACCCGAATTATATATGGGTCTTCATGAAGTCTTGGTAATGGATACCGACGATCCTTTGACCTACGAAGAAGCAATGGAAAGAAAAGACTCCAAAGCATGGCAAGAAGCCATGGGATCCGAAATACAATCCATGTATGACAACCAAGTATGGAACTTGGTAGATCTTCCTGAAGGATCGAAAGCCATTCGAAACAAATAGATTTTCAAAAGGAAGATGGACATGAATGGTAACTTGACAACATACAAGGCAAGACTTGTAGCAAAAGGTTTTACTCAAATTCAAGGAATTGACTATGATGAAACTTTTTCACCAGTTGCCATGTTTAAATCTATTCGGATAATGCTAGCTATTGCTGCATTTCATGATTATGAAATATAGCAGTTGGATGTCAAAACAGCTTTCCTAAATGGAAAATTGGATGAGGAAGTGTACATGGTACAACCTCAAGGTTTTGAAGATCCGAAAAATAGTAGCAAAGTGTGCAAACTTCAGAGAGCCATTTATGGCTTGAAGCAAGCATCAAGGAGTTGGAACAAGCGCTTTGATGAAGAGGTTAAAATCCTTGGATTCATTCAAAGTAAGGAAGAACCTTGTGTATACAAGAAGATTAGTGGGAGCCAAATTATGTTCTTAGTCTTATATGTCGATAACATATTGCTGATAGGTAATGAAAAATCTTTGATGGAGCAAACAAAGAACTCATTGAAAACAATTTTTTTCAATAAAAGACATGGGCGAGGCTCAATATATCTTAGGGATTAAGATATATAGAGATAGGTCTCGTAAGCTCATTGGTTTAAGTCAAAATGTATATATTGACAAAATCTTGGAAAGGTTCCAAATGGAAAAGTCCAAGAAAGAAAATGTACCAATGAGTATGTCTGTGCATCTTAGCAAGTCGCAGTGTGCCACAACACGCAAAGACATTGAATACATGAAGAATGTTCCCTATGCTTCAGCTATAGGTTCCATCATGTATGCTATGACTAGCACAAGACCCGATGTCACGTATGCTCTGAGCATGACAAGTCGTCATCAAGCTTCACCTGGTCCTGATCATTGGACTGCGGTCAAGAATATTCTTAGGTACTTGAAAAGGACCAAGAACAAGTTTCTTGTCTATGGTGGTCAAAGAGAGCTCATTGTAAAAGGTTACACTGATGCTAGTTTTATGACAGACCCGGATGACAGAAGATCTCAATCTGGGTACGTCTTTCTTCTGAATGGTGGAGCTGTGAGTTGGCGTAGTTGGAAGCAATCAACTACGGCTGACTCAACCACCGCAGCAGAAGTAATGGCGGCCGCAGAGGCAAGCAAAGAGGGAGTCTGGATAAAGAAGTTTCTTGAGGAACTTGGCGTTGTTTCATCCAGCGATGGTCCCTTGGAGCTATTTTGCGATAACAGTGCATCTATTTCGCAAATTAAGTAGCCGAAGTCATATCACAAGACAAAGTACATGGACAGAAAGTACTTTGTAACTCGTGATTTATCGAAGAAGGCAAAATTTCATTGTTATGGGTTGACACCAACAGCAACACAGCTGATCCCTTCACTAAGCCCTTATCACAAGCCAAAAGCGAAATTCATTTCGAGTCCATGGGTCTACAAGATCATGGAGAGTGGCATGAAGACTAAAAGGGGATTCTAGTTTTAGAGTTTATGCATATATTATGTATATGAGAAACTTTAAAAACAAGTGGGAGACTGAAGGATGTGTGTTTTGAAAGTTATCTTTTTAATAAAATTTATATGTTGTTCATGATTTTATTACGAATGTTATTGTTCATGTTCCTTGAGATTTATATGTTATATCTTTGTAAGTGTTTAAGAAGATGCTCTTGGTCTTGAACCATAGAACTCCAAAGATGAGAAACATTTAATCAATAAATATGTTCACAATCGTGGTAATTAAGGAGGAACATTAATTACCGAGGAAGATTGTCATGTTGATTAAAGTACATTGAAGTTCTATAAATGTTGATAAAGCATTATCATTTAATAACATGAATATATAAATATGTATTTTATATATTGAACATGACCTAAATGAATGGAACATTATATGGATTGTGTTTTGTGTCATTAATGTTTCCATTGTGTCTTTGGAATCTTAGATATGAGATGTGTAGGTTTTTCACATGAGAAGTATATAATGTGATTGCTATTTAAATACTATCTTATGATAGAAATAAAATAGTAGTTCGTTGTGTACAACTTGTGCGGGAGAAATCTATATGTTAATATTATCATTGTCTCTCAATTTGAGTAATTATATTACTGGGCCCCTTGGTAAAGTGAAATTATATCGCATGCAATATAACTGATGTAGTTATAATTATAATTCACTTGAGAGATCAAGAAAACAAATATAATGCAAGAATGACACGATCCTATTTTGCATATTATTCATAATATCATGTGACAAGGATAGACACAAAAATAGTGGATTAAGTAAATGATTACTATGTCATTTGGATAACTATAATGTAATGATAGAACCTCTTATAGTCAATAATATAAAGTTTTATATTATTGCCAAGATGACATAAATCCTCTGTACGGTCACACCAACTGAATAGAAACAACAAGTATTTTATATTTCATAATGATGTTATATATAAAATACATGAGGTGAAATATTAAAATAAAATGTCATAATATGACATGCTTAGATCATAAATAAATTTGTGAAGTTATGCAAATATTATTTGGTATAATGTTTGAATGCATTATAAGAATAATAAGAATATTGCATAATAGAATAATATGATTGATATTATTTGTTCATAAATTAATTTATTAAACCAATCACAAGATTAGATTAGAGATGATAAAATGGCTAAATAAAGCTAGTGGCAATTGTGTAAATAGTTCAAACTTTACACAAATGATAGCCCTAACCCCTTGCCTATTTTAAGGGGTTTAATTAAGGAAATAAGTGAGAGAAAAATTCTGCTCATTCTCTTGGCCGAAATATTGACAAGAGTAGCCATTTTTCTCAAGACCGAAATTCCTCTTTCTCTCTTCTCTAGGCCGAAACCTTGAGGGTTTTGCTCCTAGGCCGAAAAGTACAAGGAAAGCTTTCATCTCTTCTTGTTAGGTGGTTGGATCTAAGCCTTGAACTTCACATCCATCTATCTAAGAGGTGTGCAAGTTCGTTGTTTAGGTTCAAGGTGAACTAAGAGGTGTTTTCAAGAAGAACACGAGATCAAGAAGGGAAACCGGCTTCTCTCCATTAAGAGATTTGACAATCTCTTTAGGTAAAGGTTTCCATTATTTTCTCTTGCAATAAATTAGATTAGATTAATTTATATTAATTTAGTACACTTTAGTTTGTTGAAGAAAATCTTATTCGCTTTTGTCGTAAAAATAAGATCCTTTGTGTATTGAGCCAAGTGGTGATGGGAAAATTTTAAATTCTCACCACATAGGCATACACGTGAAATCCCAACATTAATAACATAGGAATAGTTACTGGATACATCACTTAATACCAAAACAAAAACATAAAATATATAACAATATAAGTCTCTATCCCTAATTAAAAAACTATTCTTTCTCACTAATTGCCTCCCCTTTTTCTCTTTTCAGGGAAATATCTTGCTCGCTTGCCTCCTTTCTTGTTTACATTTTCCCATACTCTCTTGCTTCTTCTCAACCTTAACCAAACTTTGGGATCATCAAACTGACCGTGTGGACCGTAAGGATCATCAGGACCGGAATCCGAATCACCTTCATAAGACTCAGGATTGGATTCGGATTCTGAATGAGAAGAGACTTCCACCACAGGTGGCGGGGGTACATCCTTCCACTCAATTATGTGAGTCTTGAGACCATTCTTCCCGCAGTTAGGACATTTATCACCTCGTCCACATGGTCGGATTATACACGGATTTTTTGGAGGATTGGATTTCCCATATCTGAATAGCACAAAGTTATTTTCCAAGTAATTCTTAATTTCTTTTGATCAGAATTACTTGATCAAAACGGCGCCGGGAGGAGATTGCCTTTTATACCAAATTTTTCCATTAATCTACACGGATTTTACCTCTAACTGTCCCATCCCCATGAAACCCTAAACTCTTTACACACGGACGTTTACTCTAACATCCGTGTGTGATTACCTTTCTACACGGACCTTCATTAAAAAGCCGTGTAGCTCTCCTCATTTTGTGTGGATTTTAGTTAATAATCCGTGTACGTTACTATTCTCCTCACGTATTATTAAATAAAAGGCCGTGTGTGAAGTAATTGACAACATTGCGTGGTTTAACTTGTTATTTTTTATATTATTTGTTAGTGACAATAAATAAGTTTACGTATTATTTGAACTCGAAATGTTTGAAACGCCAATATTTTTTTACTGAAATGTAATATTTCAACTAATTTTCAAATCCTAATAGAAATATATTAACTGGAAATATTATTTTACTAATATTTAATATGTGAACTAATATGTAAAAACCTTTATGGTGTTTTGAAATAGAAATATTTTAACTAGAATATTATTTAAAAGTTGTTTCCAAACAAGATAATTAAAAAGTTATTTTCTAAACAAAATAAATATTATACATCTCCCTTTTTTTTTTTTTCTCTTTTTTTTCGCTAATTTCACATTACATTCGGCCCATATTCCTTCATTGTGGTCGAATCGCAAATAGTTTGCTTCGTCTTATTCTTCAATTGAGGCTACCTCAGTTTGCATGTCGGTACAAAATGGAGGTATTTCGTCGAACTGGTCATACTCTTCTTCGTCGACGACGTTTTCTACCCCAACAATTCTTCTTTTCCCAGATAGGACGATGCTCCACCTATTATCACTCGGGTCAGTGACATAAAAGACTTGGGTTGCTTGCTTGGCGAGTATAAACGGATCATCAACATACCCAACTTTATTAAAATCAACGAGTGTGAACCCGTCGTTATCAGCTTTAACACCCCGGTCTTCGACCCATTGACACCGAAACAAGGGAATGCTGAGGTCAGGACTGTAAATGAGCTCCCAAATTTCCTCAATAACGCCATAATACGACTTTGATGCAAAAACCGGCCGGGAATCTCCGGATCTACTGAATTCTTGAGACGTCGCCACCAACATCACCCCACTATTTTGCATCGTGCTCTTATCACTTTGGGATTTAGTGTAAAATGTATATCCGTTAATTTCGTATCCTTGGAATGTTCTAACAACAATTCGGGGTCCTTCGCCCAGCAGTCGAACAATTTCATTTACGGGCCTCATATCGGGGTGTGACTGCACCCTTTCTCTCAGCCATCCTACAAATGAACGATTATGCTCGTTGGTAAGCCACTTCTGACTTCTCGTGTAGTACTCTTGTTGAAGGATTGCCATGTGCTCATCTATATAGGGAGCAACATCTGTCATGTGCTGTAGTACCAAAAAATGCGCCTTCTGTAGTTCATCTCTATCAGCAACTACGGCTTTCAACCCAATTGTCCCAACTCCCTGGAGCCTTCCCTCATATCGAGACTTTGGAACGCCAATAGGACAGACACCGGTCATGTAGTTGGTGCAAAAATCAATCACCTCTTCCGTGGAATATCCTTCTACAATGCTACCTTCGGGTCGATGTCGGTTCCTTACGTATTTTTTCAAAATTCCCATGTATCTCTCGAATGGATACACATACCGCATGAACATAGGACCACAGATCTTGATTTCTCTCACTAGATGAACAACAAGGTGAACCATAACATCGAAAAAAGATGGCGGAAAATACATCTCAAGTTGGCAAAGAGTAGCGACGACTTCCACCTCCAAAGAGTCCAGTATTAGAGGGTCTATCACTTTGGAATTTATTGTATTGAAGAAAAAACAAAGCTTCGTAATGGTTTGACGAACGGGCTTTGGTAAAACCCCCCGAATGGCAACAGATATCATATGTGTCATCAATACATGACAGCCGTGAGACTTCATACCGAGTAACTTCAGGTCCTTCATAGACACGAGTTTTTTAATGTTCGAAGAATACCCTAATGGGACCTTAATACTACGGAGGCATTCACAAAAACTTGTTTTCTCTTTCTTCGACATCGTGCACATTGCGGGGGGTAGGTATGTGCGCTTCCCTTTCTCCTGCAGTGCAAGCTCGGGTCGTATTCTCATTTTTGCCATGTCTTTTCAAACTTTAATTCCATCTTTAGTCTTCCCCGGAATGTTCAATAATAAACCAGTCAAACTGTCGCAGACATTTTTTTCAACATGCATGACATCTATGCAATGTCTCACTTCTAAATATTCCCAGTAAGGTAGGGCCCAAAATATGGACTTCTTTTTCCAAATATTCTTCGACGGTTTTGTGGCACACTTTCCAAACACAACATCAAGGTTTTTAACACGCTCGAAGACACACTTCCCATCTAATGGACGACGGGCCACTCCAAGCTCAACTTTCCCGTTGAATGCCTTCTTCTTCTTACGATATGGGTGATTAATTGGAAGAAACCTACGGTGCCCCATAAAAACATTCTTTTGACAGTTCTTCAACCTCAGCACCTGCGTATCATCTTCACAAATAGGGCACGCTTTTGCTCCTTTACAAGTGTAACCCGACAAATTCCCGTACGCGGGGAAATCATTTACGGTGCAAAACACCATGGCCCGCAAGTTAAAGGTCTCTTTCATGTACGCATCCCACACCGAGACGCCATCACGCCACAATTTTTGGAGGTCCTCGATTAATGGTGCGAGATATACATCTATGTCATTTCCGGGTTGTCTGGGTCCTTGGATTAGTAATGACATCATTATATACCTGCGTTTCATGCACAACCAAGGAGGAAGATTGTAGATGGCTAAAAGAACTGGCCAAGTACTGTGCCGACTGCTCATGCTTCCAAACGGACTCATTCCATCTGTGCTCACCACAATCTTGAGGTTTCTTACCTCGGAACTAAAATCTTTGAAATATCTATCAAAATTTCTCCACTGAGGAGAATCAGCCGGGTGTCTTAGTTTACCGTCCTTTTTGCGCCCTTCTTCATGCCAACGCAATAACTTCGCATCTTTGGGATTTGCAAATAACCGTTTGAATCTCGGTATTATCGGCAAATACCACAACACCTTAGCCGGAGGCCGGCCCTTTTTGCCGTCGTCACAATCAGTAGTGCCCTGTTCCTTACGTTTATACCGAGAAACACCGCACTTAGGACAAACATGCATGGCCTCGTACTCATTACGGTACAATACACAGTCATTCGGACATGCATGTATTCTTTCGATCTTCAAACCCACTGGACATATCAACTTCTTCGCCTGATATATTGTACGGGGTAACTCATTGTTATCTGGGAGCATTTCTCCTAAAAGCTTTAGTAAGGACGTGAAACTCTTATCGCTCCAACCATTTTCTGCTTTCAAGTTTAATAATTTCAACACAGCTGACAGTTTTGTAAATTTGGTACACCCGGGATACAACGGCTTCTTGGATTCATTAGACAAATTTTGAAATTTATCATAATTTTTATCACTAATTTCATCTTCCACATCATGTAACATGTCCTCCATATTATCAATATAATCGTGTACTACATTTTCATCGATTTCCGTCTGCAGCTCATCATCGTCGTTGCGATCAAGTTCAACATTATAAAAAATTTCGACATTCAAATCATCATCGCTGAAATCAAGTTCAAAATTATCCAAAATTTTTACATTCTCATTGCTTTCTTCACAACGGTTAGAATTCTTATTGGTACAACTACTTTCCCCAAATTCCTCACCATGCATGAACCAACATGTATATCTTTTCTTAAATCTACGACAAATCAAATGAGCTCTAATTTCTTCGGAGTCTCCAAATCTTAAAAAAAATTTACAATCTCTACACGGACACAAAATGTCGGCTTCCTTCATCTTCACTCTATACCTCTCTGCGAATTTTATGAACTCATCAACGCGACCCAAATAATCTTCACTATCACGTCGCAATTCATACATTCAATTTCGATCCATCTGTAAATTAAATTAAAAAAATGATTTCAATTAATAATGGTCAACATGTAAATTGGTACCAAATTCTAGGCTTACAAAGGGCCGGTTTACAATCCTAACCCACTCTTTGAATATTAGGTCTCTTATGTGAACACATATTAGCGAGATTTATTTAGTATTTGAGAAAAATTCGGCAGCATTTCCTCAATTATGTGTAAAAACCACATACTCGTAGGAGCATTAAGGGAAAATACCGTCGAACTTTCCTCAATTACTAATTAAATCCCGCTAATATGTGTTCACATCCTAAATGAGACCCAATATTCAAAGAGCAGTCCCAAAACGGGGACTATCCAAAATTAATCCCTATTGGATTAATTTTGGACCGGCAAGGACCTAAAAGCATCAGTAGGGGTCGGTTATTGGACAACAATACACTACTTACACATGATCTAAATAAGTACAAATAAGTAACATAAAATTAGAGGAAGAAAAGGAAAATATATATATATATACACTAACCTTAGAAAGATAGAGAGGAGAAAATACAAACTTCAAAGATCTCAGATAATACTAGCTGCTCGCCTTTGCAGAAATCGGATCAGCGCATTCAATACAGAGAGAGAGACAGTATTAATTACTTGATAAAAAAAAACAGCGCTGGAAGGAGAAGGCCTTTTATACCAAAACCCTACAAAGACTTTTCTACACGGATCTTACGTTAAGAAATCCGTGTAGCTCTCTCACAAATCATACACGGCTATTTGTATTTAAGAACCGTGTTTATAATGCTAGCCTTTTCTATGAAAATTTATAAAAAAATCCGGGTTATGTAAGATAGGAGAATGCGTTTCTACACGGATTTTCAAGAAACAACCGTATACATTTACTTTCTACACGGATCTTTCGGTAAGAAATCCGTGTAGCTCTCTAACAAATCATACACGGCTATTTGTACTTAAGAACCGTGTATAATGGTAGCTAATTTCGTTTAGGTTATCTTTTAATTTTGCAAATTCGGGCAGCAAATCCCATTGTTTAGGGATGCTAAAAATTATTATGGAAATTTATAGTTCATTGATGAAAAGAATTAAAGTTTTCGTGTCCTATATATTTTTTGGGTTTTTTTTTATTTATGGGCTAGTCTTTTCTACACGGATTTAAAAAAAAAAATTCCTTGTAGCTATTTTGTACACGGATATTCAACTAATATCCGTGACAATTACTATTTGGACACGGTTTTAAGTTTAATATACGTGTATGTTATCCTATATATTTTTTAATTAATAATTTTTTTTGGGCTAGCCTCCAGTTTTGCTAGCCAGTTTGCTACAAAATTCAATATTGAGTTTACCCCCAGTTTTTCAGATAATTTGACATCCAGTTTTCCAATTACAGGACAAAAATTATACTTAGCATTACAAAATTCATATTTAGCATTACAAATCCAAGTTCACCAATTACAAAATTCATAAATTCATCTCCTTATTTACAATTACAGCACAAAAAATTACTAAATTCTCTATATTTTATTTAATTACAAGAACATGCTTTATATTTGAAACACAAATCGGTGGATGGCATACAAACGGTCAATTAATAAGGGTAAACTAAAAATTCATGTACACTAAATTATACAAAATTATACAAATCCATATTGAGTATTACAAAATTTAAATTGAAACATTATACAAATCCATATTGAGCATATATTACACAAATCCATACTGGGTAGACATATCCTTCTTCCTGAGCCTCGATCCCATAATGATTTCATATATAAACTTAAGGTTTACATTTGGTGCCAGTAGCCAGGGTTTACAGAGGGTAATATGAAGATATACATGTTTTAATAAAGAAAGAGTTGAGTAAAAAGTTGGATGAAGGACCTTCCAAAAAAAGGGAAGAGGTGGATGAAGGACCTTCTGAGCCGGATGAAGAGTCGAATGAAGAGTCGGACACAATCTTGTCAGTCTGACAAGATTGTGCCCGACTCTTCATTCGGCTCTTCATCCAGCTCTGAAGGTCCTTCATCCCACCTCTTCCCTTTTTTTCCAAGGTCCTTCATCCAACTTTTTACTCAACTCTTTCTTTATTAAAACATGTATATCTTCATATTACCCTCTGTAAACCCTAGCTACTGGCACCAAAAGCGAAGAGCCATCGTTGCTCACCTGAATGTGACATGGTTCTACAAAAAACAACATTATTAGAAACAAGCACAATTATACATACATTAGTAAAATAATCACTAACATAACAATTATACATGCATCACTGTATTATACATGCATTAGTTGATTATACATGCATTACTCTATTATTAGAAACAAGCACAATTATACATGCATCACTCTATTGTACATGCATTACTAAACAAGCACAATTATCAAGCTAATCATCACTAAACTAACAATTATACATGCATTACTCTATTATACATGCATTAGTTGATTATACATGCATTACTCTATTATAAAAAAAGCACAATTATACATGCATCACTCTATTTAATATACTAATTATTTACATTATCTCAACAAATCAAGCATGCATGCATTAATTACTAATTGACCTAAATAAGCAATAACAAGTAACAGAAAATTAGAGTAAGAAAAGATAAATATATACACGACTAACCTTAGCAAGATAGAGAGGAGAAATACAAATTAACTTCAAAGATCTCAGATCCGGCCTCCTTGTGCGCAGAAATCAGACCAATTCGTATACAGAGAGAGAGATTATTAATTGATCAAAACGGCACTGGAAGGAGAAGGCCTTTTATACCAAAACCCTACACTTTTCTACACGGATTTATACTTAACAAAACCGTGTACAATGTGCAGTGTATAAAATTGGCAAAACCGTGTATCGATAATCAAAACCCTAGAATAACTTTCTCCACGGATTATTATGTAAACAGCCGTGTAGCTCTGTCAAAGATTTCTACATTGCTGTTTAAACAAACATCCGTGTGAATTTCGCATATTTCTACAATTACCGTTTGTACACGGTTTTTACGTAAATATCCGTGTATGATTGCCCTATATATTTTTTTAGATATTTTTTTTTCTGGGCTAGCCTCCAGTTTTGCTAGCCAGATTTGCTACAAAATTCAGTATTTAGATTACCCTCCAGTTTTTCAGATAATTTTGTCATCCAGTTTTCTAATTACAGCACAAAAATTATACTTAGCATTACAAAATTCATAAATTCATATTTAGCATTACAAAATTCATAATTCAACTCCTTATTTACTATTACAGCACAAAAATTACTAAATTCACTAATAAAACATTACAAGAAAATGCTTACAAGAACATTACTAGAATTCACAAAAATTACTAAATTCACTAATAAAACATTACTAATATGCATAAATTCATATTTTATTTAACACCTTACAAGAGCATGCTTTATCTTGGTTAGGTTCCAAAGAAATGGGTCAGACTAACTTTCAACTAACAAAACATTTTCTGCAAATTAAATTATGTTTTAGTCCCAAGTTTTTGGCGATGCACAAATGGACATGTGGCAGTGTTATTACGTTGTTGTTTAAATTCTTTCGCAAACCACATCTTATTCAAAGGGGGTTTGTGTAAGAAATTAAACAACAATGCACTGCCACATGCCATTTCTACACCGCCAAAAACTTGGGATCAAAACATGATTTAATTTAAAGAACATGTTTTATTATTGAAAGTTAGTTTTACCCATTTCTTTGGAACCTAACCAAGAAAAAACATGTTCTTGTCAAGTGTCAAATAAAATATAGTGAAAATAAAAAGAAAATGAAATTCATCACATGCTGTCCATCGGAAAGTTCATCACAATCTGTAAATAAAAAAAAAATGATGAGTAAGTAAGCAACAATAAGTAACAGAAAATTAGAGGAAGAAACGGAAAATACATGCCAGAGATATTCATGCCAGAAGTGAAGTCGAGATGTAGGTTATCAATTATATCACATCGCTCGTCTTGATAGATGAGCTCCAAAGATAGCGACTTATCTTGATAGATAAGCGATATGACATAATTGATAAACCTAAATCAAAATTCCAATTATTAACCGTGGAATGATTATCAAAGTTAATCATAAGTGATATGTAAAGTGACCGGTCTTTCTCTCTTCCTAAGGTTATACAGGAGAACCTACAATTTACCTATGAATTGAAAAAACTCTAACCTTTCCGTTTGTTGAATTACTTGATCAAAACGGCGCTGGAAGGAGAAGGCCTTTTATACGGCGCGGGAAGGAGAAGGCCTTTTATACCAAAACCCTACACTTCTCTACACGGATTTATACTTAACAAAACCGTGTACAATGTGCAGTGTATAAAATTGGCAAAACCGTGTATCGATAATCAAAACCCTACAATAACCTTTCTCCACGGATTATTATGTGAACAGCCGTGTAGCTCTGTCAAAGGTTTCTACACTGTTATTTAAACAAACATCCGTGTACAGTTTACATATTTCTACCCGGTTCTCTTCATAAATATCCGTGTAGCTCTCACATGGCTATCTACACTGTTAGTTAAACAATAATCCGTTTACAATTCTTGATAAACGTCCGTGTAGCTCTCTCAAGGCTTTCTACACTGATTCTTTAATAAATATCCGTGTAATAGATCCCACAGATATTTCGGGCTTCCAAAAAATTACAATAGCACACGGTTTTTGTATAAAATTGTCAAATCCGTATACAATGTGCCGTGTACAATGACCATTTCTGTAGTAGTGTTCACTGAATTTTGTTTGTTAAGACTATATTGTAAACTTTTTTGTTTCTTACTGTCTTCAAAATAATGCACAATTAATAAACATTTTTACTTTCCTATTTGTCATTACATATTATATAAACATATTCTTTCACTTGCACAAGTCATGCATTTTCTGTTGAGCATTTACTTAGAGTTTGATTTCGAATTTATCACATAAAAATTATTATTTGAATAGTAATTATAATTCTCGTAATTATCTAAATTATAGAAATTGAATAACACATTTTGACATCCATCTTTTGATTTTTATCTTTAATCTTCTAGATAATTTTCAAATAAACTAATGGCTCATACAAAATAAGATTTGCTCTGCCGATACAACTATTTTGGTTTATAATTACAAAAAAAATATAATTATAAAAAGTTTAAATTTGATCATCAAAGTATATCTACCTCTTGACATCTCTAGAAGACAAGACCTCACTTTAAAGAAGTACATGAGAAAAATAGTCATAATTCAATAAGACATACAACTTGCGGGTGACTATTTAATACATAGAACATGGCAGCCACTATCAAGCTTTTTTTTTTCAAAAATAAAACTGAATAAGACATGGGAACAGCAATTGTGGGACCTACTGACCTAGACGTTAAAAAGTCAATGCTTATTCGTAAGAATGGGAAGATTAGTACACATGATGAGCTGGATACAGATAGGCAATCTGAAGTTCTGAACTCGACTATTACAACCGAATGAAGCAAATGAAGTTGACTTCGAGATCTGAAATTAAGTTTGGCTAATTAATGGTTCAAATAAAAATGATCAGTTGGCAGTTGGCATTTATGGTTCGTGCCTGGCTGTTATGTGCGACACTACATGTTCTGCTACTCCGGCAGAACTTGAGACCTTATCTGGCAAAATTATGTATTTAAAATTTAAAATAAATTATATGCTATGCTACCTAATCTGTGTCATGCAGGTATAAATTTGTCGAGCAACCAAGGTTTTATGTGTACTTGGGGTATTTTATATTAAATTATGCTTGAGAATAGTATTCCTATACCCCACCCGAAACCTTTGAACAATTTCCAAAAATATGAGGAACATTTATTTCGACAATTATCAAATATGCGAGATTATAATCTTGTGGTGGTTGATGGGACAGAGAGGGAGGTATAATTTATAATGAATATAATGAATATATAATTTCGTAAATTGCAATCCTAGTTCAGATCTCCCATCCTATCCTCCAATTTGAATCCTTATAGATTATTGTAAACAGAAGGTCCCCTTGTAGTTCTATAATTTCGTTATCTTTTTCATCTTTTACTTGGACTGTATTTTTTAACAAACTAGATTAATTATAAATGTGGCATGTATTATCTCATATTTAACTTGTCCTTTGATGTAATATAGATAACTTTTATAGCCTTGCAATTATTTTGTTGTAATTTTAAAACCTTCAACTCGTTGATATGCTTTTTAGTCACATGATGGATGATCAATGGTTCTTAAATTGAATTAAATTTATTGCATACCTCATGTCTACAGTCTTGTGATTTTTCGAAAGGTTTTTCGAAAGGCTCTAAATTTATTGCATACCTCTGGTCTTCTCTAAAACACAAGACTTCACTTTTGTCTAACTTTATTTTTAGAGCCTTCTTATGGTATTTCTCTTTTATATTTTCCTATGATGTTCTCCACCATAATAGTTACTAAATAATTATGTATATCACAAATGAAACAAATAATTTCATAAAATGACAAAATATATAGTCAAAATACAGAACAAATAAATTCTCTTCAAGTTATTCCTATTAACCTTATTATTAAATTTACAAAATGAAAAATAATTAGTGTTTTATATTTATTAACACGAAAATCCAGTAGAAAAATCTTTATGTTAAGTTTTTTTTTACTAAATATACATCTAGTTTAATCGCAAGCTAGTAAATGATAAAAATGGTCAATAACTCAATAAGAGGTGAGAAAGCTACATACCATTTGAAGAATTCAAATCCTCCCAGGTACCTGACTCAAGCAAATTGAAACGGATGGCTCAGGTTAACTTAAAACGGTGTCTATTCGTGCTAAGTTAAAAGAATGATCATCGGCCATCCATTTGAAATTAAGCATCATGCATGACATACGGGGATTATTATTATTATTTTTTATTAAATAGAGGTAGGGGTATTTATGGGACTTAGATGTAACAAAGTCAATGATTCTTGTCATTGAGTTTGAGGAATGATTTAAATTATACAAATGAGCAGCTGGCATGCAGTGCGCAATGTGAATTAATTACAAAAAATAATGAACCACGAGATTTGCCATGAAATATGTCCTAATTAATTAAGGTGAGTTTTGGGATAGAACCTTAATGATACATCAAAGTCACTTGAAGATATAATACATAATTTGAAGGAATATGATAAAATGGTCGATGGCCTCAAACTCACTTTTCCGAAATATTTTCTGAATTGTTGATAATTAATCTTAGAAATGGCTATCAAAATTATAGATCTGTCTCAATTGTTTAGACACATGTTGTACATTAAATTTGTGTGATTTGAAAGACATTGCGCTAGTCTCCCATCAAACAATTAAATTTTTTTAACCGTGTATTATTAATTTAAATTATATTTTCATACATAAGAGCATACGAGTGGAATATATATATTATAAAAATTAAATATATATACTTCAGTTTATTTAAATTTTTCTGTATAGACGCCAAATCTGAATTAAAGTTGTTATATCTTGTTGACTTTTGACATAGCAGCAGCGGTTGTGTTGGGTGTAAACCTTATTTTTAGGGTCAACGAAACTAAAATATTTCGGGCTAATTAATTATTTTATATGCAATAATAGAGAATATTATCATGTTGCTGCCAATGTGACACCATGTTCTCATTTAATTTAGAATAAATTGAAGATCGCATAAAAATAAATAATGAAAGGGCATTAAAAAATTGTTAATCAGCAATTCAATAAAGACCGTGTGTTTCGCCAGTATTTTCAAAAACTCAAGGGCAAAAATTAACATAAAAGGCATTCCTATGATCCTATCTCTTAAAGTTAACTGAATTTAGTAAACAAAGAAGAAGAATAGATTGTAATGATTTCTATTTGTTATCTTCGCTGGATACAAGGAATTATATACACATAGGTAATAAGAAATAGAAAGAATTGTAAAAGGTAACTAAATCTAAATCAAAATAATATATCTCCAGCTTAGGAAACAGAAAGAATTTGAATTCCTCATTTTGTTCAATATCGAAAATATAAAAATAGTAAAATTTTGTATTGTACAATATTTTTCTTTATATTATATATATATATATATATATATATATATATATATATATATATATCGAGTGGCTTGGATTCACTATATGGACATACAAATGCATGATTTCACCGTAATTTAACATATCAGAAAGTTAGTAGGTTAGTCTAACACTTACGTAGCATATATTTCCAAAGCTATATTTGCCAAGTGAATAACTGAGTATATATATATATATTACAAAAGAGCTCTTACATTTAGATTTTTTTACGTTGACTTTTTACCTGTCCAAAATATGCGCGCTTATATTGGTACATTTTGTGTTGTTACACTATCAATATTGGTCTACAGTCTTGAGCGATCAAATCACAATCATATAAATTATGAAGTTCTTTTTCTTCTGAATAATCACTGAATCGATATGACTTGTTTTGAATGTCATTATTCATAAAAAATTAACTATCAATATGACTTATTATTTTGCTAACTTTTGTTATTCTTTTTTTTTTATATTTGAACTCTTGAACTAATGAAATAATAGTCATATTATACAATAGTGTGATTTAAATTCCGCTATATGTTATATTTAAAGAGCATACCTCATGTCTTTCATGCCTCAATCATACCTCACATCCCAATTTCTTCCCTCAATCATATAGCGGAATTTGCAAAGCTACTCCATTGGAATTTGTAAAGCTATATGTGTCATTGGTTTCACAAGCTACTCCATCCCAATTTCTTCCCTATCATAATTTGCAAAGTATCCAACATTAACAAAGTCACAATAAGTTAATGAGACATACAAGAAGCACTAGCAAAACACTAGTTATTCAAATCAAACTGAGACAACATCAATTACATCTGAATCTCATTATATACATATCTCATTATATACGTACAATAAATATCTTGTTGAAAATAATCCAAGTCAGCAGCAAAATGCATAAGAGATGCAGTTTTTAGAAGTTACAGTTTTGTTGCAGTTTTATTTTCTGTTAAGAATTAATTAAAAACTGATTGTAAACTTAGGCAGCAAGTTTTCTGTTTTGACATGTGTAGGAAGTAGTGGGTAGTTTCTATATTTAGTTTGTCATGTAGTGGGTTGGTTATAGGTTAGTTATAGCAGTGTTAGTGGAGTTAGTGGGGTGCAAAATTAGTTATATGCACCATCTTAAATACCATGTATTTTTCTGTTAATGAATTAATGGAGTTGTGAGAAAAATTCTACTGTGTTCTATTTTTCTCTTTTCTAAAAACTTCCAAAAAAATTGGTATCAGAGCCAAAGGTGAGAGATCAGGGCAGATCCGACCATGGCCGACGCAGGCAACAACACCACCATTAGCATGTCAAATCAGATGATACCTTTGTTCAAGGGTGAGAGTTACGAATTCTGGAGCATCAAGATACGAACTATGCTGAAATCTCATGGCTTGTGGGAACTAGCAAACAAGGGAATACCAAATCCTGATCCAACACCAATCGACACAGCCAAGCGAGATGCAAAGGCGCTCTTCTTCATTCAGCAAGCCATACACGAGTTGGTGTTTGCGAAGATTGCAGCAGCAGAAACAGCAAACCAGGCCTGGACAACTCTGAAAACCGTATTCCAGGGAAGTTCCAAGGTGGTAGCCATCAAGTTGCAGGGCTTGAGATGGGAGTTTGAGATATTGAACATGAAACAAGGCGAGTCAGTTCAATCCTTCTTCACACAAGTTACAACAAAAGTCAACCAAATCCGAAGTTGTGGAGAAGATCTTTCAGAAAAGACGGTTGTGATGAAGGAGTTGCGCAGCCTGACAACCAAGTTTGATCATGTGGCGGCGGCGATCGAAAAATTTAAAGATCTGTGCACCTACACGTTTGATGAGTTGATGGGATCACTGCAGGTCCATGAAGTTCGTCTCAACCGATCAGAAGTGAAGGACGACACCAAAGCTTTCTATACCAAGGGCGATTCCTCAAGAAACCAACAGCAAGGCAGAGGTAGAGGCCAAGGTAACAGCAGAGGTTGAGGCAGTTAAGCCGGCAGAGGTAGAGGCACGCCAAGTTACAATCAACCGCACTCTAATCAACCGAAGAAAGATGTAGAATGCTACTACTGTCACAAGAAAGGGCATATGCAAGCCGATTGCTACAAGAAACAAAGAGAAGAAGGTCAAGACGTGGAGTGCTATTACTGCCACAAGACCGGTCATGTGCAGGCCGATTGCTACAAGAAGAAAAGAGAAGAAGGACAGGCAAGTTTTGTTGAAGAGAAGAGCAATCAGGCACGGTTGTTCATGGCCAAAACCGATGAAAAATCAGATGTGAGTCAAATCTGGTTTTTGGACAGCGGGTGCTCAAACCATATGACGGGTTTCAAACATCTGTTTGATAAATTAGATGAATCATACAAGAAGGCAGTAAAGCTTGGTGACGATAAAGAGATTCATGTTGAAGGAAAAGGAAGAGTAGCCGTGCAGACCAGCAGTCACAATACACGGATGCTACATGATGTGTACTATATTCCTCAACTATCACAAAACCTACTCAGCATCGGTCAGATGATGGACAGCGGGTGTACCATCAAGTTTGAAGGCGACAATTGCAGAATTGTAGATGCAGCCACGGATCAGACAATGGCAACAATCAAGAAGACACAAAACAACTTGTTCCCTCTAGAGATAGCCAAGGTGAAAGACAAGGCACTTGCAGCCAAGGAGATTAGTTCCAGCGAGCTATGACATTTGAGGTATGGTCATCTAAACATGAATGGTTTGAGATTGTTGAATCAAAAGAAAATGGTGAATGGGTTACCCGAAATTGGTGAAATCGGGTTATGTGAAGGATGTGTGTTTGGTAAGCAATCGAAGCTGCCATTTCCAAAAGATCAGTCGATGCGTGCAACCAAGGTACTCGAGTTGGTGCATACTGACTTGTGCGGGCCTATGGAGGTTGAATCAATGGGAGGAAGCAAGTATTTTATGCTGTTTATTGATGATTATAGTAGGATGACCTGGGTTTATTTCCTTAGCTATAAAAGTGAAGCGTTTGGGCTGTTCAAAAGGTTCAAAGCCATGGCAGAGACGCAAACAGGGGCTAGGCTGAAAGCTCTAAGATCAGATCGTGGTGGTGAGTTTCAATCAAAAGAATTCAAGCAGTTTTGTGAGAAAGAAGGGGTGCTAGAGCAGCTAACCACTCCATACACACCTGAGCAAAACGGTATAGTGAACGTAAGAACCACACGGTAGTAGAACTAGCAAGAAGTATGCTAAAATCTAAAGGTATGCCGAATAGTTTTTGGGCTGAAGCAGTAGCAACAGCGGTATATGTTCTAAATCTGTCACCAACCAAGGCAGTGATGAACAAAACACCATTTGAAGCATGGTTTGAAAGGAAGCCCAGTGTGGGGCATTTGCGTGTTTTTGGGTGCATCGCTTACACTCTCATAACTACACAAAACCGAAAAAAACTAGACTCAAAATCTGAAAAGTGTGTGTTCATTGGGTATTGCATACAATCTAAAGGTTATAGGTTGTTTAATCCGGTGACAAAGAAGATTATAGTCAGTAGAAATATCATGTTCGATGAGAATGCTAGTTGGATTTGGTCTATGGAGAAAGACAACACACCAATAGCAGAAATAGAAGATGAAGAAGAAGAAGAAGAAGAAGGCAGTGAGCAGCCGCAAAGCAGTCCAAGCTCGAGTAGCACATCACATCGGATGGTTGATCCGGATACACAAGGAAGAAAGGTACGATCCTTACAAGAATTGTATGAAGCAACTCAGGTTTTGTATGTAGCAGATCCATTGTCCTATGAAGAAGCCGTAGAAAGAAAGGAATGGGTGCAAGCAATGAAAGAAGAAATGAGTTCAATCGAGCAAAACCAAACCTGGAAGTTGGTGGAATTACCAAAAGATCGCAATGCGATTGGAGTTAAATGGGTTTACAAGACTAAATTTGGTCCAGATGGTAGTGTACTAAAATGCAAAGCGAGGTTAGTGGCAAAAGGATATGCACAAAAGCAAGGCATAGACTATGAAGAGACGTTCTCCCCGGTGGCCAGATTTGAAACGATTCGGTTGTTGATTGCAATGGCTGCCCAGTTGAGACAACCTATCTATCAATTTGATGTGAAGTCAGCATTCCTCAATGGTGAACTAAAAGAAGAGGTTTATGTTGAGCAACCGGAAGGGTTTGTGGTGAAGGGCAAAGAACATTGGGTGTACCGTTTGTTCAAAGCATTATACGGCTTGAAGCAGGCCCCTCGTGCATGGTACAACAAGATTGATGCACATTTTCAGAAATTGGGATTTGAGAGAAGCAAGAATGAGCCTAATCTCTATGTCAAACGCAAAGAAAAAGGAGGTTTAACAGCGGTATGTCTCTATGTTGATGATATGATTTATTTTGGCACAGATGACGCAATGGTGAAGGAGTTTAAAGAGCAAATGATGCGTGTGTTTGAGATGACCGATCTAGGAGAAATGCATTACTTTCTAGGTCTGGAGGTTGAACAAGGGAATAATCTTTGTGTCCCAACGCAAGTATGCAAGAGACTTGGTAGAAAAGTTCGGATTAAAATATTGCAATCCCGTACTAATTCCAATGAATACAAACGAGAAGTTGACAGCAATTGATGGAACCGGAGCTGCAGATGCAACTCGGTTTAGGTGTTTGGTGGGAGGTCTGTTGTACTTGACGCACACAAGACCAGACATCACACCTGCAGTTGGAATAGTTGCGAGATACGTACATGCAGAATCCAACTAAACAACACATGGGAGCAGCAAAGCGAATTCTTAGGTACATTGCAGGTACAACAAGCTATGGTCTGTGGTACAAGTTGGAATTCGAAGAAACAGTCAGCAGTTGCACTATCAACCGCAGAAGCTGAGTACAATGCAGTAACATCAGCAGCATGCCAAGGTGTATGGTTAAGGCGCTTATTGGAAGAGTTAGATTGTGAGCAGAAAGGTGCGACAATACTCTATTGTGATAATCAGTCGACAATTGCAATTAGTAACAACCCGGTGCATCACAACAGAACAAAGCACATAGACACTCAGTTCCATTTCATACGAGATCTGATTGAGCAAAAGTTGATAGAGTTGTAGTATGTGAACACGAACCAGCAAGTTGCAGATGTGCTGACCAAATCACTCACACAAGAGAAGTTCAACTGGTGTCGAGACATGATGAATGTGCTGGACTTTGGATTAAGGGGGGGTGTTAAAAATAATCCAAGTCAGCAGCAAAGTGCATAATAGATGCAGTTTTTAGAAGTTTCGGTTTTGTTGCAGTTTTATTTTCTGTTAAGAATTAATTAAAAACTGATTGTAAACTTAGGCAGCAAGTTTTCTGTTTAGACATGTGCAGGAAGTAGTGGGTAGTTTCTATATTTAGTTTGTCATGTAGTGGGTTGGTTATAGGTTAGTTATAGCAGCGTTAGTGGAGTTAGTGGGGTGCAAAATTAGTTATATGCACCATCTTAAATACCATGTATTTTTCTGTTAATGAATTAATGGAGTTGTGAGAAAAATTCTGCTGTGTTCTGTTTTTCTCTTTTCCGAAAAACTTCCAACATATCTATCAATTTAAACTGAATATCATTACAACTAGAAGACTTCATCATAAAATCCAAAAGAGGGTGTGCACTTCCTCGGTAGCACAAATCTTGTGGATCAATTGTCCTAACGTGTACGAAGAAGACACGGTTTAAAAGTACAAATTCGTATTTAGAGATTGGTTCTAATCATACACAACATTTCACTAACTGTGTAGGATTTTATATGATTGTGCAAGCGCCTCCTCCCGTTACACACTATTAATGTGTAATTTTTTCTCATCCGTGCATGATATGTCGTGTATGGTCGCGTTTTCTGTACTAGTGCATAAAACAACAATTTCCGAGGGTCAGCTCGAAGAACTTAACATGCCCTACATTATTATTTAACGGTAAGGAGAGATAAGTAACTCCACTATCATTGTTGAAAAATAATATAATAATTATATAACATGTGAATTTATCTGTACGATTCAAATAATCACATCAAATTCACTTTGTTCTTTATGAAAAAATTTCAAATTCGAGCTAAATTCAAATTAAGTTATGGCTTCATTTGCAAGCATGGTAGTACCTGCATAATAATATAAATAGAGTAAGGCTTGGGTGTTATGGATAGCATAAGGCCATCCGTGCTACGGCCCCAAAAACCTATCGTATAAACTTGAAATTTCAATCTAAGGAGCTCAGTAAATTGGTTATGTAATTAATTTGTAGAATACAAATTTTTACTATTTTTTATTTTTTTTTCTATTTTTTATGATTTATGAAAGATGGCAAAAAATAACTTAAAATATTGGCAATTATTATTTGAAGAGTAATTATAAGTCTTGCACAAGTCATGCATTTTCTTTTGAGCATTTACTTAGAGTTTGATTTCGAATATACCTTTCACATAAAAATTATTATTTGAAGAGTAATTATAATTCTGGTAATTATCTAAATTATAGAAATTGAATAACACATTTTGACATCCATCTTTTGATTTTGATCTTTAATCTTCTAGATAATTTCAAAATAAGATTTGCTCTGCCGATACAACTATTTTGCTTTATAATTACAAAAATAAATATAATTACAAAAAGTTTAAATTTGATCATCGAAGTATATCTACCTCTTGACATCTCTAGAAAACAAGACCTCACTTTAAAGAAGTACATGATAAAAATAGTCATAATTCAATAAGACATACAACTTGCGGGTGACTTTGTACTGGATTGTTTTATTTAATACATACAACATGGCAGCCACTATCAAGCTTTTTAAAAAAAAAAAAACTGAATAAGACATGGGAACGGCAATTGTGGGACCTAGACGTTAAAAAGTCAAGGCACGTTTTGACAGACTGTAGACCGTCTAATCAGCTTCTCTTTCTTAATTTTTCTTGATCGAATGATTTCAGCATTTTTGCTTCTAACCCTTCATTTAAAATGAATTTATATGAAAATAAGTACTACATATCACATTGTGATATAAATCTATTTTTGTGTCCCGGGATATATTAATTGCTTACTAACTTTATCTGATAACATCAATTCGTGCTTTAATTTCGGTAACCAATACAAAGTAATAGAGAAAAATGTACGTATTACCCAAATCAATTTCATATATAAAACAATTAATTTGAAGGGACGCATCTCTTCTGTTAACGCAAATGAATGCTATGGGATAATTTTATTTGAAGAACGCGTTTGAGAGAGATTAAATGAAATGCAACAATGGAGTAACATGGGCACATGCATGATCCACATTTTGTGCTCCCACTGATGCGGAATTTCTTGGATAACTACAAAGTCTTCTTGCAGTTTTGTTATTCAACCCTTGAGGAAATGTCAATTAATAATTTTCTATTCGCAAATACTTTTTAAGATGGGTATATATCATGCATTCACGTTGACACTATTAAATGTTGTGATTTCCAGGTGTACATGCTTCACTTTGCAAAGTAACATGTATCTTTGCCACTTGTCTCGGCAGCTAATGATAAACTAATTTAATGTTGTTATAATGAATGTATGATACAGGTAAAAGCTGAACTTTTTATGTAGATTGCGTTGAATTTTAGACCTTCAATCCTATATCCTCTAATTTTAATCCTAAGAGATGCCAAAGCACATGGGATATTTTCCATAACATTATTGTAACGGAGGGCCCCATTTTAGTTTTATAATTTCGTAATCTTTTCAGCTTTTAATTAAAAAAAAGTTGTGTTTTCGTTGACTAATTGTCTCGATTCTCAATCAGTCATCACCAAATCCTTAATACATTCTCCCAAACCAAAATGGTCGATTGGCAGTAAAAGGTTTGTCGCTGTCAATAGGTAGCAAGCATAATTTCTACAAAGGACACTCAAAGATTAAATATATATATATATATATATATATATAGAGAATGGCTAATATACAAACGTTTGTTCCTGGGCTCAGGAACAAACGATTTGGTTCTCAGATTTTCAAAGTCCAAACAGTCGATCCAAACCGTTAGATATTCAATCTATAATAAAATGTGCTTGGAGACCAAATTTTATATTTTTTGGAATTTTTTTACTATTTATTAAGCTGGTTTGAAAACCGCTGTTTTTATTAAATTTCTGCAGCATTGAAAAACAGCAACTTTCAAAGTGGCTTAATAAATAGTAAAAAAATTCCAAAAAATGTAAAATTTGGTCTCCAAGCACATTTTATTATAGATTGAATATCTAACAGTTTGGATCAACTGTTTATACTTTGAAAATCGGAGAACCAAATCGTTTGTTCCTGAGCCCAGGATCAAACGTTTGTATATTAGCCATTCTCTCTCTCTCTATATATATATATATATATATATATATATATATATATATATATATATATATATATATTTACAGAGAAGAAGTTTTAGTAAATCGCATAGTTAGTAGACCAATGTGAAAATCCAGGAATGTACTATATATTCGTATTAATGATGTATGAGTGAACATGCTTCTTAATAATGCCAAGGCACGTTTTGGCATTTAAGGTTCGTGCCTGGCTATCATGTGCGACACTACATGCTCTGATACTCTGGCAGAACTTGAGACCTTATCTGGCAAAATTATGTATTTAAAATTTAAAATAGATGATGTGCTATGCTACCTTATCTGCGTCATGCAGATATAAATTTGTAGAGCAACCAAGGTTTTTTGTGTACTTGGGGTATTTTATATTTTAAAATATACATGAGAATAGTATTCCTATACCCCACCCGGTTGAATAATTTCCAAAGATATGAAGAATATTTTATTTGGACAATTTTCAACATTTTTGTTATCATTATATTTTTTTTCTTCTAACTTTTGTTATATATATATTTTATTTAATATTTTCTTTGCACAAATAATAGTTAAGGGCACATGAAGGGATCCGCACTGTGTGCTCCCTCTGACCCGGAACTTTTTAGATAATAATTTTGTATTCTCAACTACTTTTCAAGGTGGGTATTTTGTATTGAAATTGAAATGAGTTCAGAATATATTGATTTCCAAGTGTACATGCATCACCTAACAATGTTACATGCAGCTGGGCCACTTCTCTCAATATATATCTAATTATAAACTTCAATATTGTTAATTTAAATCTAATTTAACATGATAGAATTAAAATTTCTAAAATAAATACATTTAATGGCTACCCAAATATCCTACAATATATTGTATTCATTTATCATTAGATATCATAAGAATTTCTTAAACTTATCTCTTAATTTTACGTTACATTTATTCCTTCTTCGATCTCCTAATCGACCAAACGAAACCAAAAAATAAAGAAAAGAAAAAAAACCGTGACCATGATAAGTGGGTAGCAATATGGGCATAATTTTTTTTATAGAAAACGACACTAAAAGATTAAATTTCAACTAGGACGAAAAAATTGAGCTTTATATTCATTCATGCAAGGCTGAGTTTAGACTTTAAACATATCATGCTTCTTTTCTATTTTGAATCCAGCCTGTTTCGTCATTGAAATAAGATTATCAGTAAATCCAGCATTTAAATTTTGAATCTTTTCTAAAACTTGTTCATACGTATGTGGCGCACAGACGGACACAGATAATATTTATTTCTATATTAGACTTGCTGTTAAGAATTCAGTATGCATAACAAGATAAACTAGATCCATACCGTCACTTGATGGTATTAAAATGAATTAAAGGCACAACCTAACTAAAACTTTTTTAATTCTTCATACAACGTATTTCTTTTTAATTATTTTTTTTTTTGGATAAAAGGCTGAAAAGCCCGTTCTTTTTAATTATTATTATACTTTGTTGAATATTTAGACTCTACAACTTACAAAATTGTAGTTTGAAATTAATCACATATGGTATAACTGATAACGTATGTAATATTATTTTTTAAATTTGCTATATTTTATTTAAATCGTTTTATTTTTTAATAGATTAAGATGTAAAGAAACCATTTTTATGGTGAGAAATCGCCAAGCTATCCAATATAAAAAACCCAGCATGCACTATTCTCACAATGAGTATGTGATCATTACATGTGAAGCATGCGTTGGGGAGAGAGAGATTTTCTTTTTCTCAACTTATAATATCACTACCTCTTCTGTCAACGATAATGCTACAATAATAAGGGATCATTTCATGTGAATCACGCATTAGAGAGAGATAGAAAGGTATATATATGTATAATTTATTTGTTTCTCAACGCTCATGTTGGTTGGGATATTATATTGGTGCCCCTTCTCTCGATGTGGAGCCCGGATGTGTCTGGGATAAAATGATTTTATCTTACTTTCAATCTGAATTATTGTATGGAGGAATGATTCTGCCAAATGTCACCAACTTATTAATGTTAGAAAAATTTTCATTCATTTTCTATCTTTAATCTAGTTTTTAATTTGTTCCCTTCTATCAATTAATTAGTTCCAATTTTATAATAATGAATCTTAGTTGGCTTCCAGTATCATTCAGAAAGGTCAAATGAAAAAAAATACATTAATTTCAAGAGTTATTAACATCCCTAACTAAGAGTAAAGAATATCGGCTCAACTCCGTTGAAAGGAATATAAGTGTTGTCCCCAAAGACAGAGATAAAAACTTAGAAAAAAAAAAAGCTTACGGGTACGTCCTGCTGTGCATGTCAATTATTAAAAATCAAATTTTAATTAATTTAAGCATCAATTATTAATTTTTTATGTGTCAAATTTTAGTTATTTATACATAAACATATATATAATACAACTTGATATTATCAAGTATTAGTTTCGCTACAATAAAGAGAAAATATACACAAAAAAAATATATTTTTTCTTATTAAAAGTGGGTCAATCTATAAAATATCCTATTCATTATTGCTTGGTCCAAGTTGATGTTTTTAGTTGCCCTAACTATCATTTCCTTTTATTTTACACGGAAGGAGCAGTAACATGTAATTAATATCATTGCTTCAAATTTTTTATCTGCAGGAGAAATTCTTAACATGTATTAAGAAATGATTAGTCTGCATCAAGACAAAAAAAATGTTATGATCAATTTAACTTGTTATGATGTTCTGAAACTATAATTGTTCCGAGAGTCCAGCTAATACACTTATATAAGAACTTGAACAACATATGTTTATAATTCATTTTTGTGTTTTCAAGGTCCAAACAGTTGATCTGAACCGTTCAACATTATATCCATATTAAAATGTGTTTACAGAATTTTTTTTAATATTTTTTGGAATTTGTTTACTAATATTTTAGATAGGTAGAAAATCATTGTGTTTAAAAAAAATATATATGGATTTTCTACCTACCTTAAAAATAGTAAACAAGTTTAACGACAAGATTACACAAGTAAATTTGGAATGAACTCTTAAAATCTGATGTATATGAACATTTGCGCATTGTCATGATGCATATGCTTTGCATATTAAGAACTTAGGTGGTAACTTGGAAAAGAAGGCAACAAGGGAGACTAAGGCGCAAGCTTTTGGCCGTTCTCGCTCTATTCAGTTAGAGAGGTATTGTCTTTGAAACCCTATGCTTATTCACATGTGTGATGTGAACCATAAACTGCGTGGATGATTGCTTTTCTGATCGTAAGATCGTGCATGTTTAGGCTAAAAAATTTAAAAGTGCACCATCTAGCTGCAAGCAAACCCCATCAATATCATCAAGTTCCTCCACGACGATCAATTTGAGATATATATATATGATATGGCCTTCTCCTTTACGGGTGTAAAACAATCAAGAAATTCACATGTGAAGTCAAGATTTAGGTGATCAATTGTATCGGATCTCATTTGTATAGATAAGATGAGCTCTGACACAATTAATAACCTAAATCTGCACACCGAGAAATAAGAGAGAAAAATGAAGATGGCAGATAAGATTCTAAGAGAGAAAATAAAACGACAAGGGAGAGGGAATCAGAGGGTAGGACTTAAATTGGATTTAAGGGGACGGGGGTGAAAAGGCGCGCATAGCGAGAGGCGATTGGTACAAGAAATTAATTTTGAGTAGGGTTGGTTGAAAAAGCAAGAGCAAAGACTACACGGTTTAAATGTACAAATCCGTATTTAGAGATTGGTGATAATCATACACGACCTTTCACTAACTAACCGTGAACGATTTTATATGGTCTTGCACGGTTTAGTATTAACAAACCATGTAATAACATTGATGACTTTAGTACACAGTTGGGTTTTAAATGACCGTGTGGGTATTTATGAGCTTCTTTTCGTGCAAGCGCCTCCTCCCATTACACAGTACTGTTCATGTGTAACTTTTTCTCATCCGTGTATGATATGCCATGTATGGTCGCGTTTTTTGTACTAGTGTATAAAACAACGGTTTTGTATCTATCTACAAAAATAGCAAAACTTTTCAGAAGAATATAAAATTAAGTCTCCCAGCACATTTTTGGAGATCCTGTTCAGCGGTTTGGATCATGTTTGGACTTTATATACATAGATAAGTACATGAGATACAATTGAGATATGAATGACACGAGCCATTTAAACCCTACTCATATTTAAATCTTTGATATTTTACAACAGACGAAAACGTACTACTGAATTTGTTTTTATGCGAAAAAAAATTTGATCACCAATGCAAAAATAATATAAAAATGTAGTATCCTAATCGAATACACCTATTGAAAGAAACATTTGACCGAAATTTTTATTAATACCCCCAACAAAAAAGAAATCAAATCTGCCCTCACCCCAAAATTATTTTTAAAATTGCCCTAATCGCCCAGCCACTGGGATCCATAGCCGACCGCCCACCCTCTGGGCGGTCCACTACTCATAGCTGACCGCTCAGAGAGTGGTCGGTCCACTATTTTTTTTTTAGAGATAATATGAATATCAAGATGCTAAATTCTTAACGCTAAAAATTTGAATTTTTATTTTAAATATTAGTTAGATTACTTCTTTTAAGCATATTTATACTAAAATACGCTAAATTACTTGGAATTATGTTAAATTACGTTGAGTTACACTAAATTACTTTAAATTACGCTAAATTACGCTAAATTACATTAAATTACGCTAAAATACGGTAAATTATGCTAAATTACATATGAATAGGGACGATATCTTCACTGAAAAGGCGAAAAAACGACAACGAAACTTCAAACGGTCATAAAACGGTGCTCGAGTGTCCGATTTCAGCAAGTGACCACTTTCCGGAAAGCTTGAGAAAATACGCATGCGTCCATGCCGGCAATGCCGGATTCCAAAATTCAGAATCTCCAAAAAACAAAGGGAAGAGCCTCAAAACTTGAGTTGAAGTTTCCGATTAAGATTTTCATTTCTATTATTCAATCCAAGTAGTTCAGTAAATTAGTTACATAATGAACTTGTAGAATACCAATTTTTACTATTTTTGGAATTTTTTTACTATTTTTTATGATTCATGAAAGATGGCACATAATCGGTCTACTTTAGCGCAATTTTGCGTAGTTTACCATAATTTACCGTATTTCAGCATAATTAGTGAAGTTATTGTTATTTAATGTAATTTAAATTAATTTAGTGTAATTCAATGTAATTTAACATAATTCCAAGTAATTTAGCGTATTTTAGTATAAATATGCTCAAAAGAAGTAATCTAACTAATATTTAAAAAAAAAATCTGAATTTTTAATGTTAAGAATTCAGCATTTTGATATTCATATTGTCTCTCTAAAAAAAAAAAAAAAAAATAAATAGTGGACCGCCCCCTCCCTGGGCGGTTTGGGCAATTTTAAAAATTATTTTGGGATGAGGGCAGATTTGATAATTTCTTTTTTTTTTTAGGGTATTAATAAAAATGCCGGAAGAAGCACACCTCTTTTATCAAAAGAATTGCTCGAATTATATTTATGGGATGAAATAGTAATACCCTAATATTTTTTATGTGAACAAAATGTAGTACCCTAATTGTTTTTTGGGGTAAGGGCCCATAATCCAAGAACTTAATATGTCCTACATTATTATTTAATGGTAAAGAGAGACAAGTCCCACTCTGCTATCATCGTTGAAAAATAATATAATAATTATATAACATGCGAATTTATCTGAACGATTCAAATTAATCACATCAAATTAACTTTGTTCATTAAGAAAAAATTTCAAATTCGAGCTAAATTCAATGTTATGGTTTCATTTGCATGTATGGTAGTACTTGCATATTAATACAAATATGCCATGAGACGTGAACGGACATTATATCTGGAAGTATCTTTCATGTCACATGAATGTACAGTTCTCTAAATTTTTTAAATCGTGTCCACAATTAATTGAGAGAATGTAAATGATTCCTTTCACAACTTTGTTTATTCATTAGGGCCAAAAATATTCATTTATTAACCATTACTGAGTAATTTGCACCAACTTTTTTTTATTATAATGATCTATCATGATGTATTACTGTGCTGTCATGTTTTTCACTGAATTTTGTTTGTTAAGACTATTGTAAACTTTTTGTTTCTTACTGTTTTCAAAATAATGTAAAAATAAATAAAGCATTTTTACTTTCCTACTTGTCATTACATATATAAACATATTCTTTCACTCGCACAAGTCATGCATTTTCTTTTGAGGATTTACTTAGAGTTTGATTTGGAATTTATACCTTTCACATAGAAATTATTATTTGAAGAGTAATTATAATTGGCCGAATTATCTAAATTATATAAATTGAATAACAGTACATCTTGACATCCATCTCTTTCTTTTGATTTTTAATCTTCTAGATAATCTCAAATAAACTAATGGCTCATACAAAGTAAGATGTGTGCTCTGCCGATACAACTATTTTGGTTTATAATTACAAAAAAAAATATAATTACAAAAAGTTTAAATTTGATCATTGAAGTATATCTACCTCTTGACATCTCTAGAAGACAAGACCTCACTTTAAAGAAGTACATGATAAAAATCGTCATAATTCAATAAGACATACAACTTGCGGGTGACTTTGTACTGGATTGTTTTATTTAATACGTACAACATGGCGCAGCCACTATCAAGCTTTTTTTTTCAAAAAAAAAAATGAATAAGTCATGGGAACGGCAATTGTGGGACCTAGACATTAAAAAGTCAATGGTTGGGACCTAGACATGAAAAGTCAATGGTTCAAAGATAACTTATGAAGTAGCTTATTCCTAAGAAGGGGATGATTAGTTCACATGACGAGCTGGATACAGATAGGCAATCTGAAGTTGTGAGCTCGACTATATCAACCGAATGAAACAAATGAAGTCGACTTCGAGATCAGTAATTAAGTTTGAATTGACTAATTAATGGTTTAAATGAAAATGATCAGTTGGCAGTTGGCATTTAAGGTTCGTGCCTGGCTGTTCTGTGCGACACTACATGTTCTGATATCCTGGCAGAACTTGAGACCTTATCAGGCAAAATTGGATATTATTTCCCGGTGTACATGCATCACCTAACAATGTTACATGCGCCTGCACCACTTCTCTTAATATCTAATGATAAACTTCAATATTGTTAATTTAAATCTAATTTTACATGATAGAATTAAATATTGTTCATTTATCATTAGATATCATATGACTTTCTGAAACTTATCTCTTAATTTTACCGTTACATTTATTCCTTCTTCGATCTCCTAATCGACCAAACGAAACCCAAAAAAAAAAAAACCGTGACCATGATTAGTGGGTAGCAATACGGGCATAATTTTTTTATAGAAAAAGACACTAAAAGATTAAATTTCAACTAGGACGAAAAAATTGAGCTTTATATTAATTTCAACTAGGATGAAAAAGTTAGACTTTAAACATATCATTTGCTTCTTTTCTATTTTGAATCCAGCCTGTTTTGTCATTGAAATAAGATTATCTGTAAATCCAGCATTTAACATTTGAATCTTTTCTAAAACTTGTTCATACGTATGTGCTGCGCACAGACTGAAATAGATAACATTTATTTCTATATTAGACTTGCTGTTAAGAATTTGGTACGCATAATAAGATAAACTAGATTCATACCGTCACTTGATGGTATTAAAATGAATTAAATGCACAACCTAACTAAAACTTTTTTTTAGGGTAATGTGGCAAGTTGCCATCTCACAACCTAACTAAATTATTGAGAAAATTTTGTTTAAAAAATCGTTGAATTGGTTGACAATATTTTATCAACACAATTTAATTCTTCATACAACATATTTCTTTTTAATTATAATTTTTTTTGGATAAAAGGGTGAAAAGCCCGTTCTTTTTTTTTTTGGATAAAAGGGTTAAAAGCCCGTTCTTTTTTTTTTGAATATTTGTTGAATTATTGTAATTATTATTAATCACATATGGTATAAACTGATAACGTATGTAATATTATTATTTAAATTTGCTATATTTTATTTTGTAATAGATTAAGATGTAAAGAAATCATTTTTAGGGTGAGAAATTTTGAATCGCCAAGCTTTATAATATAAAAAACCCAGCGCTCTTCTGACAATGGGTAAGTGATCATTACATGTGAAGCATGCGTTGGGGAGAGAGAGATTTTCTTTTTTCTCAACTTGTAATATCACTCCCTCTTCTGTCAACGATAATGCTACAATATTAAGGAATCATTTCATGTGAACCACGCATTAGAGAGAGACAGAAAGGTATATATATGTATAAATTATTTGTTTCTCAACGCTCATGTTCGTTGGGATATTATATTAATGCCTCTTCTCTTGACGTGGAGCCGGGATGTGTCTGGGATAAAACGATTTTATCTTATTTTCATTCTGAATTATTGTATGGAGGAATGGTTCTGCCAAATGTCACTAACTTATTAATGTTAGAAAATATTTTATTCCTTTTCTATCTTTAATTTAGTTTTTAATTTGTTCCCTTCTATCAATTAATTAGTTCCATATTTATAATAATGAATCTTATTGGCTTCCAGTATCATTCAGAATTACATTAATTACAAGAGTTATTGACATCCCTAACTAAGAGTAAAGAATATCGGCTCAACTCCGTTGAAAAAAGGAATAAAAGTGTTGTCCCCAAAGACAGAGATAAAAACTTAGAAAAAAAGCTTACGGGTACCCGTTGTGCATGTCAATTATTAAATATCAAATTTTAATCAATTTAAGCATCAATTATTAATTTTTTTATGTGTCAAATTTTAGTTATTTATACATAAACATATAAATACAACTTGATATTATTAAGTATTAGTTCCGGTACAATAAAGAGAAAATATTCAAAAAATGTATATATATTTTCTTATTTTCATATTAAAATGTGCTTGGAGACCAAATTTTACATTTTTTGGAAAAAAATTACTATTTTTTTAGAATTTTTGAAAATCACCGCTTTTCTAAATTTTCTATTATTTTTTATTTAATGAAAAGCTGTGATTTTCAAAAATTCTAAAAAAAATAGTAATATTTTTTCAAAAAAATGTAAAATTTGGTCTCCATGTACATTTTAAGGTGAAGATCATGTTGGAAGGTTCGAATCAACTATTTTAACTTTGAAAATGAAGATATGAGCGTAAAGTGAAACACCATCTTTAATTTCCAAAGCAAGTTGGCACATCTCTCTCTCTCTCTCTCGCTCTCTCTCTCTCTATATATCTATATATATATATAGGAGTTGGCTACGGTGGTACATGTAGCATAGAGGGCCTCCGTGCAACAGCTCAATATTTGAGTTTTCAAAATCCTAACGGTCTATCAGAACAGTTCAACATGATCTCCATATGAATATGTACTTGCAAACCAAATTTTACATTTTTTAGAATTTTTTTACTATTTTTTTAGATAGGTAGAAAATCACTTGATCTGAATGGTACAGAATTTTCAGATCAAGTGATTTTCTACCTATCTAAAAAAATAGTAAAAAAATTCTAAAAAATGTAAAATTTGGTTTGCAAGTACATATTCATATGGAGATCATGTTGAACGGTTTGGATCGACTGTTAGAATTTTGAAAACTCAAATATTGAGCCGTTGCACGGAGGCCCTCTATGCTACATGTAGCATATTAGCCAGATTCTATATATATACACACACTTTCTATATGAGAACATTACGTTTTCTTATGTCTTATCTATTATATTTTAATCTCATTAATGGATTACAAAATAATTTGTCTACTCTTTTCTTATGAACATCCCATCTACTATATTAAAAATACCCTATTGACTGGTAATACGTACATCTTACCTTATCATCTTTGTTTTAAATTTAGATTAAGCCTACGGTGATAAATAAAATTGAAAATAAAAAATAGAATGGAAATTTCCTTGTGAGATAGAAACACAAGACCAAATGAATGTATAACGTATACGTACAAATTTAGTGGACGTGAATGTTGCCTTGATCGAAATTGGATTTTTTTTGGCTTAATTTGAAACAAAATAGAAATCCTAAAGTAACTATGCAAACAAAATCTTGATTGACGGTATCTTATATTTTTGTTTGCTTGCTTTAATTAAAGATAACATGCTGCCACATGGTAGGGAACTAATTGGATGATATACAGAGATTACTTTGACTTTGACCATAACAAAATTGGAGACATTTGCAAATATATTTTAGTGTATCACTTTAATTTATTATTGATCAGCAAGATATACGGATCAAATTGCAAAATAAATATATCACAGTTGTCTAGGGGGGAACAATCACATCTGTGGATGATTCGCTTAATTTGGTATAAAAATCAAAATCCAAAAGTAACTACGCAAACAAATCTTTATTTATAAATATTGTCACCCATAAAAAAAGTGAAGTAAAGAGAGAATTTTCCTACAGGGGAAAATATTTTCGACGATTCAAACTCATTTTGTATTTTTTATAAAAATAATAATTATAATTTATTAGCCTCTATATTAAGCGTGAACTATATGTACGGTGCTAATTTACTAATTGTGAACCCATTACCAATTTAAATTGTGCATAATCGACACAAGACAGAATTCAAATCTATATAAATTATGTATAAAAAGTTAATAAATTTATTATTTATAATTTTTTTTGTTAAATATCAACTCTATAAATTTAAAAACAAACAGAATTCAAATCTTTAGGTGGGAATATGTTTGCTCGACGGTATCTTATATTTTTGTTTGCTTGCTTTAAAAATTAAAGATAACATGCTGCCACATGGTAGGGAACTAACTGGATGATATACAGAGATTACTTTGACTTTGACCATTACAAAATTGGAGACATTTGCAAATATATTTTAGGGTATCATATTAATTTATTATTGATCGGCACGATATACGGATCAATTTGCAAAATAAACATATCATAGTTATCTAGGGGGGAACAAACAATCACATCTGTGGATGATTCGCTTGTCCACCTGAATCCATTTTACTTTACATACAGTATAAATTATTAAGTTGATGTCACCCCTAAATATAATAGTTAACATTCACTTAAAAATTTCTCTTATAAATATAATTTGTTTTGTATTAATTCACATTTATTAAACAATTGTTTTGTCAAACGAACAATTCTGAACCAACATTAGTGCCCTATATAATAACGCACTCGAGAAACCAAATTGATTAACTCAACCATTCTGAACCAACATTACTCACACCTCTACTCTCCCACCGTATCTTAAGTGAATAGCAGTATACCATTGATCCTTATGTTGAAAATAACAACACCGAAGGCCCAAGCCCAATAATCTATTCTAGATTATTCAAGTGAGTCGGTCAAAGTTACTAGAAATTACTTGGTCAAAGTACACTAGAAATTACTTGGTGAAATTACGCTAGAAATTTTCTAATATTAAATAAAGGGGGCTAAGTTGCATGGAGCATGAGAAACTTCGAAAGAGACCAAGTCCATTCTATAAAATTCAAGAAGTTTCTAACCGACTATAGTCGGTAATATGAAATGTCCTAGAAAATGCTTTTGTAATATTTTATATTTAAAAGCATCTAGACTTTTGAGTTTCATGTATAATCCAGAATTGTGTTACCCGACATTATAGTATATATATAGGTGGTACAGGCTTATGTATGGGGTGTGAGAAATATATCAAGGCTTTGTACTCCAAACCTTGTATTCCTCTTTAGTAATAAAAGAAATTATATTACAAACTCCTCTTTCAATACCACAATCCGAGTTTCATTTCCAACACCTTACACGATGAGCTTCGACAACGACAAGCCGATTGTTCTTTCTCCAGGTTCGTTCCCAGTTGTCAAACCGTTCAAAGAATTGATGTTTTTTTTACAAATCATTTATTTTAAGCACTATTCATCCCAATCAACCATCTTTTGTTCAATATTGGATAAAGTTATTACTCTATAACTTCAGTTCGTACTACATATTGAACGCATTGGAGTTAGTTTGCTAATATTGAAATTACTGCAGGGCCAAGACCCACCGTGCCTGGAAGAGTACAGCTGGCAATCAGAAACAACGACAAGGCACCACTGGAAGAAAACATCCAAAAGGTGATGCTGGAACTCACCGGCGAAGAAAAAAGTCGATTGGGATTGGACCTTGTGGTGGTTTTAGATTCTACCTGGAGGATAAGTCACGAAAAGTTACTTCCATTGAAAATGGCTCTGCTATTTCTGATGAAGAAACTCAGAGTTGTTGACCGTTTGTCAATTGTCACCTACTCCTATGAAGCAGAGATACTTTGCCCATTGCGACAAATGGCTAAAAGTTCCCAAACGGAACATGAAGATCTAATCACCTCATGGGTGGAAAAAATTGAATCGGATAAACAAAATCATGCGAACATCGCTGACGGCCTTGAGACGGCGCTGACTATTCTCAAGAACCGTTCAGTTAGCAGTGGACGTGTTGGCGTCATCATGCTTATGTTAGGTAGTAAGGAGACTACAGGCAATGTTGCTGCTGTTCCGGTAGGAAATGTACCTGTGCACACATTTGGTTTTGGTAAAGTTCATGATCCGAAGGTACAGTGGAAAATTGAATGTAAACCCTTATTTATTGACAATTTGAAGCAAAAATTTGCATGTGGTGCATTCTAATTAATTTGTTCATGTTCTTAATAGGTGCTCAAAGTTATTGCCAATAATAGTCAGCTGGGAGGAACCTACTCGGCTGTTTGTGAGGGCAACTTGAGCTTAGCCTTTTCACAGTGCTTGGCCGGGCTTCTCAATGTGGTTGCTCAGGACTTGACAGTGACTGTGAGTCAAATCAAAGATGAGTCAACACTAAAGCAGGTATCTGCCGGAAGTTATCCGCAATCCAGGGACAATGTTGCTGGTTCTATAACTATAACATTCGGCGATATCTACATCCAAGAGATCCGCAAGGTGTTAGTCGACATTCTTCTCCCTGTTACTAAAAAGGAAGATGAAGCAGATGTTCTCAAAGTCTCTTACACATACAGGTATATCAAATAACAGTAACAAGCAAACAAATTATGAGCATTTTGATGACTATCATTAATCTAATTGTAAATCTTATGCGGATGCAGGTTTGATGGAGAACTCTATGAGGCCAGTCCTCAGACTGTTACTGTACGCCGCAAGTCAGGGTTGAGAGCTGAAGAGCAGCAAGCACTACCAGAGGTGAGAGCGGAAGAGGTTTGTCTGGTTATTGCCGAGGTGATCAAAGAAGCAACCGCTGATGCTGATAAGAAGGATCTTAAAAGTGCTCAGGACAAGCTTGCGAATTGTCTGCTTGAATTGGAGGATGCGGATATAGAGAAGTTGAAGGCCAAGCTAAGGCCCTAGCTAGAGGAGCTGCTTAAATGGATGCAAATGACATATGCAATTTATAAAAGGAAAGCCCTTGCCACACAGCGTCAAACGGCAAGAGGAAGTAATATCAGTAAGTTTCAGCTCTTTTCCACTTCCGCTATGCAAGAATTCCTTGAGGAAGCCAAGAAGTCGCATGATATGGAAGATAACAAGCAATATAACAATGATCCAGATTCATCAGGTTCGGTCCCAGTTGTCTCATCGTTCATACACTGATGTTTGTTTTACAAATCATTTATTTTAACCAATATTGATCCCAATTAGCCATCTTTTTTGAAGATTATATAGCGTAATTATCATGATTTGGAAAATCGGCTGATTTTTCCCGAGTTGACTCGGTTGTGCTAGTTATGTGCAGAAAAACGATAAAATCGATGATAAATTGAAACAATCGGCCAAATTTCCTCTATTTCTCTTGCGTTTAGAGCCAAATTAAACTGTTTTGATAGTTAAATCGAACCAATTTGTATTTTTCCATGGATGTCAAAGACAATTGGGAAAAATAGATGCGACTCGGAGAAGAGAAGAAGCTTTAAAGGATTATAAAATGTTAGATAGACTGGGTGTACGTGAGGTGTGTACTATTATATTTGACAATATAATTGTTTCATGGTAGACCATGTTCATACCAACTATTATATAGATAAGTGATCCGAAACGGATTGTTTTAAATTTGTAATGTTTTACTTAATAGAGACAAGGGTGTTTTGTGCACAGCTGTTGACACTCGACTGGTTTTTTTTTTTTTTTTATTTGACTAAAATGTAAAGAATGGGAGTATGGGATTAACCTAAAAATTTGATTGTTATGAAAATATAAAAGTAGAAATTAGAAAAAGAAGTATTTCACTTGTAAATATTAGTTAGTTTATTATTATTATTTTATTTTAAATTATATAAGTTTTATTTCCTTAAGTAATTTCAGCACAAATTTGATTGTTATTATATTAATGTTTTTATTATTTGAATCAGTACAACAATATCCTCTTTTATTTTTTAATACAGAGAATAATAAGATGATCTAGCTAGGTTGTCAGAGCTTTTGGCAGTAAAAAAAAAAATATGATATGGTTATAATGCTTGTATTATCTTATATTAGTGCATTATTTGAGTGTAATATTTTATCTTATCATAACTTTTTTTGACAAATTATTTTTTATCAATTTTTTCTATTTTTTTAGTACAAAATAAGATTTTCCTAAACAAATCTGAGTTTCCGATCCGATTCGGCCGATTCCGGCTGATTTATCCGATTCTGATTCAACAATCAAATGACCGATTCGGATTACGATTCCGATTTTCTGAATTATACCATAACTGAAATTTATACCACATTTAATTAGTTTTGTTTAATTTGCTTATGGCTATTACTGCAGTGCCGAAACCCATGTTGCCTGGAAAAGTACAGCTGGAAATCATAAACAACAATAAGGCGCCACTTGAAACGAACATCCAAAAGGTGTTGTTGAAGCTCTCCGGAGTAGAAAATTGTAAGTTTGGGTTGGACCTTGTGGCGGTCTTAGATGTTAGCAGTAGCATGGAAGGAGATAAGTTAGAAAAAATGAAAACAGCTATGCAACTTTTGGTTAAGAACCTCAGCTGTATGGACCGTTTGTCGATTGTTGAGTATTCTAGTAAAGCAAAGAGGCTATGCCCATTGAGCCAGATGACTGAAAGTTTTCGAACAAAACTCGAAAATCTGATCAATGATTTGAAACCTCAGCCTGGAACGAACATCACTGATGGCCTTGAGACGGCGCTGAATGTTCTCAATCATCGTTCATTTAGCAGTGAACGTGTTGGTGTTATCATTCTTATGTCGGATGGTGAGCAGAATCAAGGCGGTGATGCTGCTGATGTTCCAGTCGGCAACGTTCAAGTGTTCACATTTCGTTTTGGTGAAGATCACAATCCGGAGGTACAGTTAAAATTTCATACTAACCTCTTACTTTTTGACCATTTGAACAAAAAATTTACCTGTGCTGCGTTCTTATTAACTTTTTCAAGTACTTAATAGGTGCTCATCGCTATCGCCAATAATAGCTGGCAGGGAGGAACCTACGTGCAGGTTTCCATGGACAACTTGAACTTAACCTTTGGCTGTTTCTTAGATGAGCTTCAAAGGTTGCTTGTTTGGGACCTGACGGTGACTGTCACTCAAATAGAAAAAGAGTCAACAGTAAAACGGGCATCTGCCGGAAGATATCTCCACTCCATAGACAATGCTGCTGGTTCTGTAACTATAACATTTGGCACACTCTACAGGCATGATTTCGGCAGGGTGTTAGTTCACATTCTTCTCCCTGTTACTACAAAGGAGGGTGAAGTAGATGTTCTCAAAGTCTCATACACATACAGGTATATCAAATCACAGTATCTTCCAAAAAAATTATGTATATGTGTAGTTATGTACTTGTGTACAACTTATCACTATTTTGATGACTCTGAGCAGAAACAGCTTTGATGGAGAACTGCTTGTGGCTAGTACTGCCACTGTTACTGTACGCCGCACATCAGAATCTTTATTTGGTGAAGAATCTGATCGTGACACTTGGACTGCAAGCGAGATTGTTACTGGAGAGGTCCATCTGCTTATTGCTGAGGTGATCAAACAAGTAACAGGTGTAGCTGATAAGGAGGATCTGAAAAGTGTTAGGGATGAGCTTGTCCATAGTCTGAATACATTGAGTAGCACGGATATCTTAAAGATATATCTGAGGAAGCATCTGAAGGATTTGAGGGCCGAGCTGGAGGAGCTGAGTGAATTGCTGCAATCACAAGCAATAAATGAAAAGCAAGGCCGCTCTTTTGCATATTCCTTGCTGATTTCCAATTTCACCCAGCGTAGATGGGAAAGTGATCATAACTTTGAGCTCTTTGCCAGTCCTGTTATGCGAGAATTCATTGAGGAAGCGAAGATGTATGATGAAATAGATGATTTACATGTCTATATGGACCGGTTCATTGGTGCTATCGAATCCATTCAAATGATTATCGGCAAAGGTGTATTTATGTTCAATTAGGCTCTCTCTCCTCTGATGGTGATTGAGTTTTTTTTTTTTTCAAAAAGATTAATTTCTTGATTAACGACTGAAGGAGATACTGAAGCTTCCAGTTCTTTTTCTTTCATTGGCACAGTATTTAATTAAAATAAAATATTTCTTTTTGTACTTATAAGCAGTAGTCAAATGACTTGGGACCTTTATATTATGTTCCCCAACCAAAATTAGAGTATCATATAATTACTAGTAATTAATTATTTCTTTATCATTTTAAATTTCTAATTTCTTGCTTTCCTTGATTAAAGGGAGCATCATGCCACATGACCGTAAATGAATATCATAATAGAGGTTGTATGATTTGAAATATAGAAGATTGAACAAGTTGTGAATACTTTTTCCATAAACTGTGAACGATTGTCCGGCCAACCAATAATTCACGTCTTTAATTTCACAGGTAGAAAATTACTTTTTGTTTATATTCAATATATATTTGCTCTCTGAGATTTTGTGGCAAGGCCGAAATTATACAATTTTGAGAAACACAAAATTTTTAAAGTTGCATATATTCACAATAAAGATTTTCCCACGCTGTAACCATACATAACATGAAATTTAAGATTGGTATGATTCCTTTGGAAATTATGTAAAAAGGCCATAATACAAAATAATGAATTTCTATTAAGAAAATGCGGGATGGTTACACATTAATGTCAGAAAAAGGGGATGGTTGCAAAATTCTAGCCTTTCTGTATAGTATTGTAGGGCGCAGAAAGTTGCACAGCGGGGGAAGGTGTGTGCATGTGTGTTAAATACCTCAGGGTTCAGTGCTCTCCGTTTCCAAGTCATGGAGAGAGAACCCCGAACTTGAGACATTCATTTCTTTCTACAATTCCTTCGGTTCACCCTCGACAGACCTACGGTTCATAATCAGTCTATCGAGAGAGTTTATTGATTGTGGGGACGTTTAACTCCCAGCGGGCGCAAGCCCCCGCTGTTAATTACATCAGATGACCCTTCCAAGCCATACTGAACACCTCATCCATTCTGGGATTTGTGCCTACTTTTATGTGAATTGAATAAAGGGGCTAAAAAGGGGACTCATGTATTGATGCTGGTTATGATTTGATTTTCTATATGTTTGGACATGTGTGTGTATGTGTGACTTTATGTTAAAATAATGTTTATTATATTTTAAAATAGGAATTTGGATATTTGAGAAGTGTATGTACATACTTTATTTATATTTGATTCATGACGTGTTTTATTTATGTTTTTGTTAATAAATAAAATCATTTAAATTTGAAGAAAGGGTATTTTGGTCATTTCAGGATTTGGCTGATATTTGAACATGTTCAATTTTGATTGAGAAACATGAGGAATTCAATTTGGGTTCATTTGGAGGTGGTTTGAGTCAATTTGGACTTGAAATGAAGAAGTTATGGCCAAAAAGGACTTATTTGTAAGAGTTTTAATCTTTCAAGGGCTTGTTTATAAATTCTGGAGGATTAGGCTTTGTGATTTGAAGTTTTGATAGGGTTTTGTATGAAAGTTGGGCCTTTAAGGGCTTGTTTGACAATGTTTTAGGCTGTCAGGGACCTATTTGCAAATTCTGAGGGGCTGTGCTGTGATTACAATTTGTCAGAAGGACTTATTTGCAAAAGATTTTTGATTTAATGATTTTTATTGATTATCTGGGTTTTGAGATTTGTATCGGGCTTTGAGATATGTGCTTTGAGCTTCAATATTGGTGTTTCCTTTTAAGCTTTGTTTTGGCACCGGAATCAAAGGGGTCATATTGCTTTAAAATCCGTGTAGCTAGGATATGAAGGGTATTTTACCAATTTATTTTAGCTGATTTTTTTGCTTATATTTAGGTCTGAACTTCAAAAATTCATATTAAATTGAAATAAAATCAGAAAAATATGAAATTTATGTCTATTTTATGTATTTTGAAGTCCTTTATATGATTATGATGTTTGTTCTTTGATTTGGGTTTTTAGCCAATATGTACTGTTTATTTTACCAGCAGGTGTCTTTGCTGATTTTTCTGTTTTTAAAGCTGAACTTGAAAATTCATATAGAATCGAAATAAAATCAGAAAAATGTAAAATTCGTGTCAATTTTGTGTGTCTTGATATCCTCTGTCTGATGGTGAAGTCAATTTTTCATTTTGGTCCCTGAGTCAATCTGGGTTGTCTGATTTACCAGAAAGGGTCATTTTAGCACTTTTGAGTGCCTTTCTTGTACCAGTGGTACATGCTTTGGGATTTGTCATTGGTGCTGTACAGCAATTAGTACCAGAAGCTATGGGGAACATTTATCATGATTGGTTTTGAGTTCTAACAAGTTTGAGTAGCTTTTAGGCTACAAGTTGGTACCAACAAACAAAAGGAAAAGGGGAAAAATCCAAAATTCCAAAATTCATCATAATGTCATTTTAAATATCAAAAATCTGTCAAAAAGTGGTTTTATGCAGGGAAGCCCCTGATTTTATTTAAAATCATATTTTTGCATAATCTCACTTGATAAAGAGACAAATCATCAAAATGTCATTGATTTAAATGTGTAATTGGCTAGTTTCAACATCATAAAAGCCTTTTTTACAATTTAAACATTTCTCTTTCACCATTTGCACAAAGGACTCTTTAATTTCTTCATATGGTGTATTTTTATACACATGGCATACACTTATGCTCAAAGAAACTAATTAGCACCATTTATGCAACATGGGTCACATATCAAGGAGATTATAATGGAAACTATACAGCTCAACCACTATAACTCATATTCTTGTTACTTCTAATCTTTTCTAATAAAATAACCAAATAAATTGGATGCAATAGGAACTATACAGCTCAACACATGCATCTTCATTACTTAATTATTTTATACAAAGATTAAAAGTATAAAAGATCAAAAGATTCAAAGAAATCATTTATATATATATTTTTTTATATATTTCGGATTTATATTATTTTTAAAATGTTGTTTTAAAAATAAAATGTAAAGGAGGACAAAATATTAATTAAAGTAATAATATGCATTTTTCTTGTTTTGGAGGCAGCAAAGAGGGAGAAGAAAACATCATTTTTTTTTATACATATTTTGCAATAAAATGCCTTTTAAAATAAGGCTACGTAGGCATAAAGAAAGAGCAAATAACTTTATTTTAGATAACACAATAATTTTGTTATATGTTTATATTTATTTTATTAAATCTTGACATAAAAAGGGTGAGCCTTTGTAGGTCATTAGGCATCATGTCTTTTTATTCATCCTAAGATGAGATTAAGTATCATGATACCTTCTCTTTCATTATCCAGAAGCTCAAGAATAAAGAAGAAGCAAAGCATATTAAAAAAGAGAGAATAAAATAGTAGAGAAAAGATGAACTCAAAGCATCAAACATCAACAAAGTTTATTCGACAAAATGTATGCATTACACAGCCTTTTGAGGCTTTACATTTTAGGTATTTTTATACCTCTTAATTGCTGGTTTGGAGAATAGACAAGAAATTGTCTTTTAGAATATCCTAAACTATCAAATTTTAATGGAAAGAGTAGAGCTTTGCTTATGTAGCCGTATGGTGTTTCAGAATTTTTAGTATGTGTAGGGCTTCGGCCTTGTGTATTGTCTCCTGTATATTTTTTTGGGTGTAGGATATATTAGAGCATCTACATCTCTAAAATTCTTAGAGTTTCTAAGTAATTATTAACTAATTTTCAGAAATTATAGACTATGGAGTTTCTAAGAGTTCGCATCCCTGAAACTAATCTAAGAGTTTTTAAAATGCCACATCAGCAATAAAATAAGGGGTTTATATAGCTTCAATCATCAGATTTTTAGGGTTTCAACAGCAACGTTCGGATTGATGAGTTGGCAGCATCTGGATCATTGAATGCATCTAACGGCCTTAATTGAGTAGCATAGTGAAGGACGAAGATAGTATGGGGAATGCATAGTGAAAAGAAAAGCATAGTGAATGCATCTAACGACCAGGATTTTTACCGTTTCTTCTGACTTTTTTTTTGTCTGTTAGGGGAAGGAGAAGATCCTTTTAGATTATGTGAGCTTGGTGTTTGCAGACCACGCAGAGACCAGCTGAAGGTTTGTAATGGACCAAGTTCAGATGATTAAAAGGTGCAGATAGGCGTGGGACTCATTCCTTTTCTTTTCTTTTTTCAAGTTCTTCAACTATTGGTTCGGCCCAGCAGCAACCTTCTTTGTTTTTTAATTTGGGCTCCTCAATTCATTTTTCTAGGCTCGGCCCGATCTAGAATTGATATAATATATTGCTTTGGTCCAAGCCGTGAGCCTCCAATCAATTCCTTTAATTGATTTGATGTTTTGTTTTGGTCCAAGCCCAATTACAATTTTTTTATTTCAATCCACTTAATTCTTTCAATCACAATCCGTGAACACATTTTCCAAATTCCATAATGAATCTATCCATCACTCCATTTTGACATTTTAAATGGACTTCTCCATTTCTTATTGTTTTATTATTTTATTTATTTATTTCTAATTCGGAATTTTTTAGGCTCAAACAAGTATTATGAATTTATTTAAGGAATTCAAATTCTTTTATTTACCCAAAAAAAATGTTCCGATCAATTTAATTGTTACACCATTCATAAAATGGAGAGATTAAAGGGATGTGCACCGTCCCATAAATTGTACAACAAAAGTAATAAAATAATAAAATTTATATATAAGAAGCTCCATTAAAATAATAAAATTACCGCAGAAGCTCATTACAACAAAAGTAATAAAATAATAAAATTAATATATAAGAAGCTTATTACCATTAAAATAATAAAATTACACGATAAGATTACCGCAGAAGCTCCATTAAAATAATAAAATTAATATATAAGAAGCTGATTGGTATCTATCATGTATGAACGCAATTAAGGATCTGCAACCATGTACGATCGTATCGTGTATGTGGAAGTGCCAATAAATTGTACACAGTTCTACCTCCATGCCTAGATACTAATCGGCCTAATTAATTACTTAATCCCCCAAATTAATCCATCAAATTAGTTAATTCTCCTTTTTAATTAATTAGTATATTATTTGTACATCACATTTACATGTACACAAATAATTATGCCAATCAATTATTTCCGCATATGTCATATAATGTATGTCATATTTCTTTGGAGTTATATAATATCATCTCTGCAATTAATTTGGTACGACCCTTGGGGATCCGTATTTTGTTGGCAATGAAAAAACTCATTTTAATTCTATACACTACTAGAATCTCCGTTTTTACCAACGGTAGTAAAACGCATTTCCAAGTGTGTGAAGGGCTCATGGAAATAAATTGACTTTTCTGACACCATAAACTATTTCCAAGGGGCAGCCCATGGAAAAAGGGACGCATGGAAATATTCCCTGCTTGCCCATGGAAATGTACCAGTTTCGCCCTTGAAAAAAGTTTTGCATGACCCGCAACCCGCCAAACAGACCAAAAATAATATTTTATTGAAGGCCCATGGAAATAATCAACCACTTGCGCATGGAAATAAGTCTGAACAAACTGGACAGAGTTTTTCCATGGGCTGGCCGTTGGAAATGTTTTGTTCATTCTGATTATAATATTTTATAGTGAAGGCTCATGGAAATACTGGGACAAATGCGCATGGAAATGTTTTACAGCTCCAGTTTATATTATTTTATGCATGAACATACTTTTTCCATGGGCTGGCCGTTGGAAATGTTTTGTTCATTCTGATAATAATATTTTATAGTGAAGGCTCATGGAAATACTGAGACAAATGCGCATGGAAATGTTTTACTGATTCAGTTTATATTATTTTATGGCTGGACATATTATTTCCATGGGCGGCCGTTGGAAATATTTTGTTCATTCTGATTATAATTTTTTATAGTGAAGGTTCATGGAAATACTGGAACAAATACGCATGGAAATGTTTTACTGATTCAGTTTATATTATTTTATGGTGGACATACTATTTCCATGCGCTGGCCGTTGGAAATGTTTTAGTTCCTGAAGACAGCAACATTTGTGTATATTTTAAATCTCCTTTTGAATTGTCTAAATAAATAAATAAATCCCTTTGAATTGATTTAATTGAAAAATGGGTAAATTTATAATATATTTATATTTAGATGGGGAAACAACTAATTTGAAGTTTTGACGGAAAAATATCTAATTAATCAAGTTATGATGGGCATATATATAAATTTCTCAAAAAAAAAAGGTAATTCATAACCACGCAAGTAATATTTTGACTTAAAACCAATTCAACATTTATATTATTACTAGTAACCTTGTTGCACTGCAACTGAACCAATCTGCATGATTGGGCATCTTGACCTGTCAATTTCATTGCTGATAGTGGCCAAGTTGCTGATTTTGGCTGCTTCACTATGTTCCTTGTTCAATTGAGTTGGTAAACATTGTTTGTATGTTGCAATTGAAGTGCATGTGTGCCTGGACTGGTGTGGATTCGGTTGAAGACAAGTTTTTGTGTCATAGCACAGTGGCATTCATGCTATGGGTTTCTTCTTTATTGTCTTAATTCAAATCTTAAGTTTTATTTATGTTATGATGTTCTAATTTGTGTCAGTGCATTTATTATGTATTTTAAGACACATTTGAGTGCACACGTATGTATGTATTTATATGACTTTGTACGCATGTGACAGCTTTATCCTCTTCCAACTACCAAACTTTGGAGAATTGTTCTAATCAATTGGCTACATGGATTTTTGGTTTCTTTATCTTAGAATGTATGTTATATCCTGACTTATATGCACAAAAATCAGTAAAAATTGATATGCATCAGAACTGGTTGAGTTTGTATTTTTGTGAGACTCGATTCTAGTACCAGCATATTGCACAGTGCAGTTTTGCCCTTTTGGTCAGTCAGACTTTGGAGAATTATTCTGACCGATTGGCTACATGGAAATTTTATTTCTTTATATGAAAATTATGGTAATCTCACATACAACATTCTCAAAAAGTTTCAAAAATTATAGAAGTCGAGAGCTATTTTTGGTTCACCAATTTGTTAAGGGCAATTCATATGCCAGCATAACAGCAGTGCAATGTTTTTTTTCTGTTGACTGAGATTTCAAAAATTGTTTAAAACCCTTTAAAATTTCCTATAAATGGAAAATTAGGTGCAGTGATGTTTATCAGGTATACTCTAACTGAGTGTACATTTTGGGGACATTTGACGGCCTGTAGCTATAAGGAACAGATATGCTTAATGCTGGACATTTTGGGGTATTTGGTTTGTAGTATTTCAAAGAGAAAAACCTTTATTCCCCCAATATAAATTAAAGGAAGTTTTTCAAGCAAATCACTTAGCAGCTTTAATATTTTCTTGTTAGGAGCGTCACCTAAAAATAAAGCACAAAAATAAGAACTTTAGCAAATGATAATGACAGAAGAGTACAAGAAGATTATTCTGTATAACTTGCATGAAGAAATATTGTATAACATGACACTTTTTAATAAACTGTACCCGAGGCATACAAGGAGAAGAGAAGTAAAGCCAAAACATGAATTATCTTCAGCCTGTCCATGGGGAGCTCCTTCCAAGAATCTAAAAGTGAAACGTCAACTTTGTTGATTATAACATATGTTAACAAACAACAAGAATTTTGATGTATAAATTGCAACTTTATTTTACTTCCATATGTTCCCATAAAACAACAAGTAGTGCATATCATAGTATTCATGAAATGTCAATTAGAAAGGAAATATATGCATGAAAATTGAACCAAATTTAATATACAGCCTATCTGAATGATAAAAAACATATCATAAAATTTTGAAGAACTTTGCTGTTGGCTGTCACTTGTCATGGTTGTCTAATATAAGTTGGTTGTCAGTGTGATCTTTTCCCTTCTTCTAAAGTTTACCTTGCATGTGTTATAATATAACCTTTGTTTAATCTAACAAAAATATTCAGAAATATATGCATGAAAATGAAGAGTGCGTTATTTTTACCAGTGAAGGGTGATGTTCTTATTTCCATTGTTGATGACTGTGAAAAAGATGGTGTCACCTCCGTGAGCATAAAGGGTGGGGCCCGGGTACGACCCATTAACAGTCAGGATGTTCTTCGTGTTGTTGCAAAGCCTGGTGTCCCATGCTTCTTGAATCTGTTGATGGTGTTAGCATCAGATGATGCAGGATCACCTCCCGTCAAAACCGCAGTTTCATACACTTGTGTTACATCCTGATTCCACCACTCTCCTAGAATTAGGATGAATTCTCCATCTGGCTTAGCAAAGGGGTAGGTGGTTTTGAGCTTCGGGTAGATAACAATCGCACCATGAACTGTGGTACGGTTAAAATCACTATGCGCGTGCCACCACACCGTGCCTCCGTGAGGAGTCAGAATAATTCTCAAACTTGAAGAGATACCCCAGTTTGAGGTGCTCTTCTCACTTGAAATTAAAAAAAAAAGCATTCCTATGTTAGATTTGCTCTAGGTCTCTTTTCTGATGCCTTGTCAAGATCAATCCCATCCTATATATAACCATAGTCCCCATTAAGTAAAGAAAAATAAGAAATCAACAACAATTGCACAAATTTCTTCACAGGTCACACAAACTTTGATTTGTTACCCACCAGCATGGTGCGATCTCAATTTGTTCCAATTTAGTCATTTCATCAAACACCTTGTGTGCACATCAAACACCGGTATACAACTAAAAAACCTACAAAAATAAACCTTGGCATAGTCAGACTTGATTGTTAGTTTGATCCGCCCAAAGATCAACCTTGGGAGCAGTGTTTCTTCAATCGCAGCGGCTGACAGATTTTTGGGTTTGGCGGAGGAAAAGGCGGGAGGAGTTGAGGAGAGAGAGAGAGAGAGACAGTGAGAGTGAGATAGTGAATCAAAAATCCAGCTAAGAGAAAGGTGGTAAGAATTGGTTTTAGAGGGAAACGAATTGGTTATGGAGGGAAACGAATTGGTTTTAGAGGGAAACGAAAGGCTGTAAGAAGAGAAAAATCCAGCTAAGGAGAAAAGATGAATTTTTCAGACAGGCATCTCTCTGGATGCAATAGGGGAACAAAAAAAAATTGGGTAAGTACTGATTTTAACAGAGCAGTTTTAACTTCAAGAAGTTTGTTAAATATATTGGACGCTCTTTAAATTATATATCAGTGTGCTGCACAAAATAAAAAATGCTCTGCTAACAAAATCGTCCAAGTGAAGACATCAGGACCCTTCATTGCTTATCGGACGACTCGGAACTTGATATTTACTATTTATGTGATGCATGTACAACAAATATTATGAAAAAAATTCAAAAAAAAGTTTTAATTTTTTTTTACATCTTCTATGGCCAAACCATACTTATAATTATCAATTTTATAGACTTTCATCATTATTTGCCCCTTCGAATTTAGCAAATATTTGCGGACCGTTCATTTTCAAGTGAGCGATCGTCGATCGATGTGAAATGAAATGATTCCAAATTTTTTTGGAAATGATCAAGGAAAAACATTGAACGTAACCAGCATAAAATTTTTGCACGTTTGTTACGTCCGAGCTTCGATCCAATATGAAGTATTTATAGCCCTTCGATGTTACGATATTCTGTCGACTCGATGGAGAGGTAAATAAAAATATTTTTTTGTCAAACTTTGATACATGAAAATAAATGCAGTGCTATTTAATTTCAACGGTTCCGATCGACAAGCGGATGACATATTTCCGTGCGCCTTCATTAACTCACAAACTAGAGTTTATGTTTCATAAGACATATACTCTTGCTTTAGGAGTTAATGAAGGCGCACGAAAATATGTCGTCCGCTGGTCGATCGGAACCGTTGAAATTAAAGAGGACTGCATTTATTTTCTTGTATCAAAGTTTGACAAAAAAATAATTTTATTTACCTCTCCATCGAGTCGACAGAATATTGAAACATCGAAGGGCTATACACACTTCACGTCGGATCGAAGCTCAGATATAATTAAACTTCATAACTTCTGTGTTGGTTACCTTCAATATTTTTCTTAGATCACTTAAAAAAAATTTTGAAATCATTTCATTACAAATCGACCGTCGATCGTTCATGTAAAAATGAACGGTCCACGAATATTTGCTAAATTTGAAGGGCAAATAATGATGGATTTCTATAAAACCTACAACTATAAATATGGTTTGGCCATAGCAAATGTAAATAATTTAAAAACATTTGTATTGAATTTTTTTCATATTATTTGGTGTACATACATAACTAATTTGTAAATATCAAGCTCAAGTCGTCTGATAGGTAATGAATGGTCCTGATGGCTTCATTTAAGAGGATGTGGATAGGTAGTCCTCTATTCTCTGAGGTAACATAATATTGTTGTTTAGATCTGACCCTAGATGATGCACATGTTCTTTTAATATGCGTGCATAATAATGATCAAACGGTTCTGATCTAAACACAAATATTATTTTACCTCAAAGTTTATGAATTATCTCCAGTAACTACGATACAAATTCTTTTATGTTTCCTCTCTGGACTTAGCAAGATCTCTCCTCTCTTCTGTGTACTTTCTTAATAAACCAAGCACGATTGTACCAAAACCCAAAATTTTCACTTTCCCTCCTTTAGTTCCCTCCGAGCTCTCCCAAAATTCTTTTCATATCCCGCTTTCCTTCGCCGCTCTCTTCCTCACTAAACCCTAGCCTGCTAGCCGTCACCATCGCCACTCTCCCTCTTCCTCACAGATCGCCTGTCTCCCTCACCACGCCTCCGTCACCCCTACTCCGCTACCTCCTCCGTCGCACCCTAAAGTAACCCTAGCCACTACCTCGTCACACCCTAAACCCTAGCCACCACCTCCGCTGCTCACTCTCTAGCCGTGGATGCCTCAAACTCTCAGCCTCCAGCGAAAAAGAAGCGAGTTGAGCCTAGCTAGTTGCCCAGTCCATTAGATGCCGTGAATCCCCAAATTGGCGACGTTGAGAAGTCAAAAGGTGTTCGATGCACTTAAAAAGCTTGAATTTTTTATCAAATACCGTAAGTAATCCATATCATCATTTAATTCGGTTTGGTAGTCCACGCACTTAAAAAAGCTTGAATTTTTTAGATGATTTTATTGAATACATTAGTGCATTAAAGTTGTTCGATGAAATGCTCAAACCAAAATTAGATTTTAGATGAGAGTAGTGGAGTTGTCAATGATTGTGTTCAGATCTTTGATTGTCGGCTCCATGGCTGTTCCAACACTACAGATGCCTATGCTGGACATTATCTCCGTGCGAGCCTTACCGTTCATGCTGGTATAATGAACTTATATGTTACAGCTCTACCGGCAACTTTTCTTTTTCTTATTTTTCCGTCTAGTATAAACTATATATAATGTGGCAGCTCTACCGGCAACTTTTCTCATTTACTTTTTTTTTGACCTGATGATTAATTTTCTTTTATCCTTATAATCTTGCTTTTATGTTTTCTCAGGCTACTTTTGTTGATATGAATGACATGAATTTACTGAAAGAAGTACTGCAAAACCACAAGGTCAGCTTATTAATCATAAATGATATCTTTTTTTTTTTAAACTAGACAGAGTCTGTCCATAACTAATATCTTGATTTCTGTTATTTTCAATATGGATCAAAATCTTTCAAAGCACAACTATTTGTGCTTCTGCCGATTCATTTAGTTCCCACATGCGTTGACAAGAACTGATTACATATATATACCATACACAAATTACTAAGTGAAATATAAATGTTGCATAATTTATTTTAAAAAAACAGTCGTCGCAATATTGCATAACTTTTTATTTAAAAATGTAAGACCCAAACTACCTATTCATATTTATCTATGGCATTGCATATGTGTCCCTCTTCTATGCAGATTCGCCAAGCAATCCATTGCTCAACTGCCTCGATATCAAGAAGGTTTCTGAGCTATGCCACAGTCAAGGAGCTTTAGTTTGCATTGATAGTACCCTTGCCTCTCCAATTAATCAGAAGCCACTGACACTACAAGCCGATCTTGTCCTTCATTCTGCCACCAAGTACATCTCAGGACACCATGATGTGCGTATTTTTTTACATAAATTACAATTGAATGCGAGTATATTCATCATTTTTACAGTCAATTATTAGCCTAATACAATTATTTTAAAGCCTGCAAACATGAACTGAAATGACCTAGGTTGAGGGCTTGAGGCCTTTGAACTATAACCTGTTAAACAACCTTTCAAGTTTCAATAAACCAGTTTAGATGTGTTACTTCAAAAAATGCACAAGGAACTTATTCATCAGTCATCTAGTTGTATAGTCAAATCTTTCTGACATAAAGAATTGTTTGAAAACACTTATATAAATAATTAAATATGTTACTTTATGTCCGTGGCTAACACCAGTACTGCTCTATATATTTGATGTAGAATTTCTTAAAATGAGTTTGATTTAACATACATATACACAGGTAGTTGGAGGTTGTATTAGTGGTTCTGAGAACCTGATATCCAAAATCCGCACCTTTGAGTAGAGACAAAAAAACACAGCTCTAAAGATGACTCATCTCCTAGAAAATGTAACCCCATGGTATGTACATGTTATGAAAAACATTAATGCATCTGTAGTGTTCTGAATCTTATGTTAATTAGTCTCTTTCTGTTTTTAGTTGCCTAATTGCTAGAACCTTGCTTTCTGGCATGAAGACATGCATGGAGGTATCAAGTTACATGTTCAGCAATGGTTCTTCTATGCCAAGTTGACCTCTCTTGACAACATCAAATTTTGATGATTTTGGAACATCTGACCAAGTTACATGGTATGAAAACCTTATATGTTACTTGTAGTAGAAAATCAACATTTATAAAATTTTCTTTCTAAATTATTCCTAAGTGTTTTATCAAGTCTAACATACTGCATTCCTGATCAGTTTTTTTTTAGTTACATATGTTGTTGCTGGATTCTTGAAAGCTTATTAAACAGCAGAAAGTGACTGATTTATATTAAACAACTTTTTTTTAATTCTTTTATGCATTCAGGCACTTGTAGACATTGTAGAAAGCATAACTGGGGCAATATTGATTGACACAAATTCAATCTAAGTATGGGAAATTGTTGAATCTCTGTTATCTGTATTAGTGACACCTGAAAGGAAAAGCTGCTTTCCATTTGTTGAAGGATCTTGAGGTAATGATTTTCAGTCCCAAATTAAAATAGCCTGTTATATTCCAACATGAGACCTGATAGTAGAATATTGCAATTTGACCCAAAAATTACTTAACATCACTCAACATACAATTACGGTATAATCTAGTTGAAATTTGACTTACCGAAAGCAAGCATCAATTGAGGATTAACAAGTACTAGATTATTTATTCTTATATAAATGACAGAAACAAGGGGTCATGCCCTCGAGATATGACACCCAAGTGAAGAAGCCATATCGCAATACAAAAAAGTTGACGGCTTTTCAAATTAGATTAATGGCTTTTTGTTGACTTGGTTGACATCCACATGGGTTTGTATGATTAGTGGCTGAATCATGTTTGAGCCCTCAAACCACTTGTTGTAATTGTATGATCTAGTATTCTCTTAAGATGGACTATTTATCTGCAATAGAAGTAGTGACTACAGTGCCAACCTTGAACTAAAATACACAATCATTTTTAATTTGATTCCATTTTTTTTTAACAGCGACTAATTCACTGCTGGTGAATTTTTGTTTCAGGATAAAGGTAGTTGGATTAGCAGAAGAACAATTTAACTGGTATCTAGACTTTAGAAGACATGGTACGGTTAAGCACGATAGTTTTCAAATCAATTTTGATCAACTCGTGATGTTCTTAATGGGTTTTGGACACGTCAGGGATGTAGTTCATATCTAAGAACAAAAAATGATGCTAAATGTTAATAAACTTGTTAACCATATTAAAATAGTGACCGTAATATTGCTAGTTGTTTAAATTCATGTACATATTGATGTACGGATATATTTATTGCTATTACTATGTTGATTAATGTTTATTGCATGTTTTCAATATGTATATCAATGTGTTTATGTTTATTTGATTCAACGGGAAGTGGGGAATGTAAAAGAGTACCGGATTGGTACGGGGAGGATTGTAGAATGAGGGCATGCTGATATGATGCAATTTATGGTTATTATTTGCATGGGTATATCCATGCAAATATTAGCTCATGGAAATGTTAGATTCGTTAGCCTTGGAAATACTCAGTGGGTCCCAGGTTCGCTACCCCTTGGAAAAAACTCGGTGGGCCCCACCTTAGTCGTCCTTGGAAATACACAAGTGGGGCCCACCACATTCATCCTTGGAAATACGCAAGGTGGGGCCCACCTGACTCATCCTTGGAAATACTCAGTGGGTCCCAGGTTCGCCAACCCTTGGAGATAATCAAGTGGGGCCCACCTCAGTCATCCTTGGAAATACTCAAGTGGGCCCCGTTCACAATCCCTTGGAAATAATCCTGACAGGGGCCAGGTGTGAAACTATTTCCATGCGTACTTTTTCCAACGGCCGTCGCATGGAAAAGGCTTAAAAAACTATTTCCAACGGGTAGCGCTTGGAAATAACAGTTTTTTTGACTTTTTCCATGGAGGCTTGTTGCGACGGTAGTATTTCCAACGGCGGCCGTTGGAAATGACGTTTTTTGGGCTTATTCCAACGGGTAGCCGTTGGAACAAGCCATTTTACTACCGTTGGTAAAAACGGAGATTCTAGTAGTGATAAGTTACAAGACACTACTACAAAAATAGTCATTGTACACTGCACATTGTACACGGATTTGACAATTTTATTAAAAACCGTGTACCAAATATGATTTTTTACTTGCCCAAAAGATCTGCACGATTTCTACACGGCTAATTAGTTAATAATCAGTGTAGAATTATTAGAGAGAGCTACACGGTTTATTAGAAACCACAAATCCGTGTGTAAAGAGGTCCGTGTACAAATAATTGAGAAAGCTACACGGATTGTTGTTAAATATCTGTGTAGGAATATATACACGGTTTTTTTATAATATATCCGTGTAGAAATGGTAGAAATGTACACGGATTAATAAGTAAATAGCCGTGTATGGTTAGTTGGAGAGCTACACGGATTAATAAATAAATATCAGTGTATAAAAGTGTGTAGGGTTTTAAGGACTTCTCCATCCTTCCAGCGCCGTTTTGATCAAGTCTTTTATATATGCCACTCTGTACATCTCTCTGAACTGAGCTTTTTCCTATCAGATTTCTGCGAATTGAGGCCAGCAGCTGAGATCTGAGATCTTTGAAGTTTGTATTTTCTCCTCTCCATCTTTCTAAGGTTAGTAATATGTATTTAAATCATTTTCTTCCTCTAATTTTCTGTTATTTATGCTTATTTAGGTCATTTCATGCATGCTTGATTTTTTAATTTTAGATGTAATTAATTAGTGTATTGTGGTCCAATAACCGACCTATAGATGCTTTTAGGTCCATGCCCGTTCAAAATTAATCCAATAGGGATTAATTTTGGATAGTCCCCGTTTTGGGACTGCTCTTTGAATATTATGTCTCATTTAGGATGTGAACACATATTAGCGGGATTTAATTAGTATTTGAGGAAAGTTCGACAGTATTTTCCCTTATTGCTCCTACGAGTATGTGGTTCGTAGCATACTTGGGGAGTTAAGGGGAAATGCTGCCGAATTTTTCTCAAATACTAATTAAATCTCGCTAATATGTGTTCACATCCTAAATGAGACATAATATTCAAATAGTGGGTTAGGATTGTAAACCAGCCATTTGTAAGTCCAAAATTTTGTTACAATGGAGAATGTTGACCATGCATGATTAATTGATCAAATCATTTTTTTAATTTAATTTACAGATGGATCGAAGTTGGATGTATGAAATGCGACGTGACAATGAAGAATATTTGGTTCGCGTTGATGAGTTTATAAAATTTGCTGAGAGTTATAGAGTGAAGAAAAAAGAAGAAGACATTTTGTGTCCTTGTAAAGATTGTAAAAATTTATTAAGATTTTTGGACATCGAAGAAATTAGAGCTCATTTGATTTGTCGGGGATTTAAGAAGAGATATACATGTTGGTTCATGCATGGTGAGAAATTTGGGGAAAGTAGTAGTGCCAATAAAGATTGTAATCGTGAATTGAATGATGAGAATGTTGGAATTTCTGATAATTTTGAACTTGATTGGAACGAGGATTATGAGAGTGTCGAAGATTCTGATAACATCGAACCCGGAAACGACGATGATGAGATGGAGATGAATTTTGATGAAAATGTAGAACACGAGTTTACTAAAAATTTGGAGGAAATGTTACGTGATGTGGAAGATGAAATTAGTGATAAAAATTATGATAAATTTCAAAATTTGTCTAATGAATCCAAGAAGCCGTTGTATCCCGGGTGTACCAAATTTACAAAACTGTCAGCTGTGTTGAAATTATTAAACTTAAAAGCAGACAATGGTTGGAGCGATAAGAGTTTCACGTCCTTATTACAGCTTTTACGAGAAATGCTCCCAGATAACAACGAGTTACCCGGTACAATATATCAGGCAAAGAAGTTGATATGTCCAATGGGGTTGAAGATCGAAAGAATACATGCATGTCCGAATGACTGTGTATTGTATCGTAACGAGTACGAGGCCATGCATGTCTGTCCTAAATGCGGTGTTTCACGGTATAAACATAAGGACCAGGACACTGATGATTGTAACGAGGACACAAATGGCCGGCCTCCGGCTAAGGTGTTGTGGTATTTGCCGATAATACCGAGATTCAAACGGTTGTTTGCGAATCCCAAAGATGCAAAATTATTACGCTGGCACGAAGAAGAGCGCAAAAATGACGGTAAACTAAGGCACCCGGCTGATTCTCCTCAATGGAGAAACATTGACAGACATTTCAAAGAATTTGGTTCTGAAATGAGGAACCTTAGGATTGTGGTGAGCTCAGATGGAATGAGTCCGTTTGGAAGCATGAGCAGTCGGCACAGTACTTGGCCAGTTCTTTTATGCATCTACAATCTTCCTCCTTGGTTGTGCATGAAACGCAGATATATAATGATGTCATTACTAATCCAAGGACCCAGACAACCCGGAAATGACATATATGTATATCTCGCACCATTAATCGAGGACCTCCAAAAATTGTGGCGTGATGGCGTCCCGGTCTGGGATGCGTACTGCAAAGAGGTCTTTCAATTGCGGGCCATGGTGTTTTGCACCGTAAATGATTTCCCCGCGTACGAGAATTTGTCGGGTTACACTTGTAAATGAGCAAAAGCGTGCCCGATCTGTGAAGATGACACGCAGGTGCTGAGGTTGAAAAATTGTCAAAAGAATGTATTCATGGGGTATCGTAGGTTTCTTCCAATTAATCACCCATATCGTAAGAAGAAGATGGCATTCAACGGGAAAATTGAGCTTGGAGTGGCTCGTCAGCCATTAGACGGGGAGAGTGTCTTCAAACGGGTAAAAAACATTGATGTTGTTTTTGGAAAATGCGCCAAAGCACCACCAAAGAAAATTTGGAAAAAGAGGTCCATATTTTGGGAGCTACCGTACTGGAAATATTTAGAAGTGAGGCATTGCCTAGATGTCATGCATGTTGAAAAAAATGTCTGCGACAGTTTAATTGGTTTATTATTGAACATTCCGGGGAAGACTAAAGATGGTATTAAAGTGAGAAAAGACATGGTAGAGATGGGAATACGACACGAGCTCGCACCGCAAGAGGAAGGGAAGAGCACATACCTACCCCCCGCACTGTGCACAATGTCAAAGAAAGAGAAAACAAGCTTCTGTGAATGCATCAATGGCATAAAAGTCCCATCAGGGTATTCTTCGAATATTTGAAGCTACTCCTGCTTGCTGCCCCTTTTCTTGCAATGACACATATAATTCCCGTTGCAATTCGGGGAATTTTACCAAAGCACATTCGTCAAACCATTACGAAGCTTTGTTCTTTCTTCAATGCAATAAATTCCAAAGTGATAGACCCTCTAAAATTAGACTCTTTACAAAAGGAGGTCGTCGTTACTCTTTGCCAACTTGAGATGTATTTTCCGCCATCTTTTTTCGATGTTATGGTTCACCTTGTTGTTCATCTTGTGAGAGAAATTAAGATTTGTGGTCCCGTGTTCCTGCGGTATATGTATCCATTCGAGAGATACATGGGCATCTTGAAAAAATACGTAAGGAACCGACATCGACCCGAAGGTAGCATTATAGAAGGATATTCCACGGAGGAGGTGATTGATTTTTGCACCAACTACTTGACCGGTGTGGATCCTATTGGCGTTCCAAAATTTCAATACGAGGGAAGGCTCCAAGGAGTCGGGACAATTGGGTTGAGAGCCGTAGTTGCTGATCTAAATGAACTACAAAAGGCACATTTTATTGTACTACAGCACATGACAGATGTTGCTCCCTATATAGATGAGCACATGACAATCCTTCAACAACAAAACTACACGAGAAGTCAGAAGTGGCTTACTAACGAGCATAATCGTTCTTTTATAGGATGGCTGAAAGAAAGAGTGAAGTCACACCCCGTACCTGAAATTGTTAAACTACTGGGCGAAGGACCCCAAATTGTTGTTAGAACATTCCAAGGATACGAGATTAACGGATATACATTTTACACTAAATCCCAGAGTGATAAGAGCACGATGCAAAACAGTGGGGTGACGTTGGTGGCGACCTCTCAAGAATTCAGTAGATCCGGAGATGGCCGGGCTGTAATAGCATCAAAGTCATATTATGGCATTATTGAAGAAATTTGGGAGCTCATTTACAGTCCTCACCTGAGCATTCCCGTGTTTCGATGTCAATGGGTCGAAGACCGAGGTGTTAAAATTGATAACGACGGGTTCACACTCGTTGATTTTAACAAGGTTGGGCATGTTGATGATCCGTTTATACTCGCCAAGCAAGCCACCCAAGTCTTTTATGCCACTGACCCGAGTGATGATAGGTTGAGCGTCGTCCTATCCGGAAAAAGAAGGATTGTCGGGGTAGAAAATGTCGTCGATGAAGAAGAGTACGACCAGTTCGACGAAATACCTCCATTTTGTACCGACGTGCAAACTGAGGTAGCAACACTTGAAGGGGTAGACGAAGCTGACTACATGCGGTCCGACCACAATGAAGGATTATGGGCCGAGGGTACTGTTCAAATAGTGGAAAAAAAGAGAAAAAGGAAAAAAAAGGTTTATGTATAATATTTATTTTGTTTAAAACCGTGTAGCTTTTAATATTACAACTTTAGCTTATAATATATCAAATAAAAAAGGAAAAAAAGAGAAAAAAAAAGAGAAAAAGGAAAAAAAAGGACAATGTATAATATTTATTTTGTTTAAAACCGTGTAGCTTATAATATTTCATTTAAATATTTAAGTATTAAAAATTTAAATAAAAAAATTTTGTAAGAAAAATATCAAATATTAGGTTCCTCTAGTTCAAGACAGAATTCAAATTTTTTTAGAGGTAATAGTATTAGTTTTCAAAATTTTCAAATATTAGTCCAAATATTAGTATTAGTTTTCAAAATATTAGTTAAAACATTTAATAATAAAAATAAAATATCAAATATCAGTATTAGATTTTAATATTTAGTAATCGGTATAAGTTTTTAAATATTAGAAATATACAATTTTAGTTAATTTATTATTACTTTAGAAATATAAAAAAGCCAATTTAATTTTTTTGAACTTTTCGTACACGGACTATTAGCTAATAATACGTGTCTAAACAGTCATCGTACACGGATTGTTACGTACAACCGTGTAGAAATGGAAGAGAGCTACACGGACTTTTACCAAAAGGTCTGTGTAGAAAGAAATTTGCACACGGTCGTTTAGTTAAAAGTCTGTGTATAAAGAGGAAAACATTATTAATTCAAAAGCCTTCTCTGCCAAATTTTTCATAAGTTCGAAAAACATTATTAATTCATAAGTTCGAAAAACCTCCAAAAACCGGTTGAGTTCCAAAAACTGAACTTTGAAAAACTTTGAAAAACTTTCATAAGTGTCTTTTTACTTTCCCGTGCCTTCTCTGTGTTCTTTGGGCGCGACTGTTGCCTCTTGCTCTTCTTGGGTACCCGTGGTTGTGAGGGTCTGTGATACTGGTGCGGTGTTGATCGGGTTGTGCTGGCGGGTTTTGTTGATTTGGCCGGAAGCGAGACATCGCGAGCCTTGGAATCGCCGAACGAACGCGAGGCGAGCCTTGCTTGGAACCGGCCGAGTATTGCCCTTCGTTGCCTTCACTCTCGGGTAATCGTTCAACTACCTCCTTATTTTGTTACTTAGCTCGGGTTGTTGATTTTCCCAGCCGGCCGTGCTTTGCTTGCTGTGCTGGTTTACTGGCGCGCGATTTTGGCTTGTTTTCTGTTGCATGCGGGTTTTCTGGTACCGTACCAGTGCTGGTACAGTACCGTGCCCAGTTGCCTTTTCTTTGTGTGCCTGTTGTGGCTCTGCCTGTGGCCTTCGTGCCTTCTTGCTTGACATGTGGCCTTTGAGCCTTTTCTGTGACTTGTGGCCTTCGTGCCTGTTTCCTTTGGCCTTGCGCCATCCTTGCCTGTTCTGTGCCTTGCTGCCTCTGTTACCTTGCGTGGTTGCTGAATAGTTGTGCCTTGCTGTCTGTTTCCTTTGTGCCTTGCTGCCTCTGTTACCTTCGTGCCCCTGGTTTTTGTTTGGTTTTTGTTTTTGTTTGGATTTTAATATTTAGTACAAATATCGGTATAAGTTTTTACTGAGCCCTTAGTTTGCATTTGAAAAGTTGTGGTCAAAACTTTGCATTTAAACCTCATGGATTTGTTTTTTGGATTTTCAATGAGCCCTTAGTTTATGATCTGTAACAAGAGCTCATTTTAGGTTAAGGGGTTAGCACGTAGATATGTAACAATATTTCATTTCATGCAGAACCATGTCGGTTGAGGATGAGTACGTAGATATGATGGCAGAAGAGGAGCAGCAAGCTACTGCCTCATCAGAAAGAAGGAAAAGAGGTCCGACAATGTGCACGGGCACGTCCGAGCAGAAGCAGTTGGAAATCTGGTTCACGGAAGACGGGCGTGCACAGGGTAAAAAACGGATGACGTACTCAAATTGGTGTACGAGTTTGGTGAAGCAAAAAGCGAGTACCCTTGTAGAGAGATGGGATCATTTTGAGGAAAAGGAGAAGGACGAGTGGTGGAACATGGTGAAGGTAAAGTGCCTAACAACTCTTTGCTTTATTTTCACTGATGTATCTATACTTGAATACATTAAATTTGGTGTCAATCAGGCTCAGTGGAACATCCCGAATGATGTTCCAAAGGTTAAGACTTTGAGGATAAGGAATGCGGGTTGGAAGCAATTCAAGAGCACGTTGAAGACGGATTTCAGGAAGAAAGGGAGAAATCCGGTAGGCTACTACAAATGGCTAAAACAAGAGGACTGGGAGGCGTTTCAAGCTTTGAAGTCCACCAAAGAGTTCCAGGTATCTAACTCGTGCCAAATTTATGCTTATTCTTTCTCGATATGTACTTATCTTTCTAAAACTAACTGATCGTTGCCTTGTTTCTGTGAAGGCAAAAAGTGATGAAGGCAGGAGGATTGTTACCTTGAACAAGTATCCACACCATCTAGGGTCAGCTGGTTACGAGGGTAAGTCGGTAGAATGGAGGAAAATACTGGAGCAAAACAAGGATTCTGACTCACCCGTGGTTAGGATCCAAAATCCTAGGGGCCAAGATTGGTTCATGGGTAGATCCGAGGTAACCGCTGACGGGAGGATAGTACTCCCAAAGGATTTGCAACCCGTGGCTCAAAGAATGGTAAGAGTCCTTTGTTATTACTTTGTGACATTCATGTACAAAATTATAACTCCGAAGGTACATCACTTGATCTTTTGCTATAACTAATTCTTCTACTTGAACAGTTGGAGGTGGAGGAGGAGGTCAACTCGGGTGCCCGGAGTGTCGAAAGACAAAATGATTCCTTGTCCGCAGTGCTCGAGAATCCAGAACACACGGGTCGAGTAAGGGGTGTAGGGGGCTACAGGGGCTGGAAGGAGGTGTTCCGAGTGGAGGGACAAAAACCTCGAAGAAAATCTCGTGCCAAGGTAAACAAAGACGAGATAGTTGCGCAGATACGCGCGGAGGTGAGCAAAGAGTACGACGCAAGGTTTGCTGAGATGGAATCAAGGTTGTTGAGCCAAATTAGATCAGCAACTACGCAGCCATCCGAGCAACCACCTCCCATTTCGCCGGAAATTCGGCGAAGTAGTCAAGCATCCGGCACGTGGGCCTTAGACGATTTGGATAATCTCAAGGTAATCAATACTTGTTCATAATATAAAGGTAATTAAAACCTGTTTGTAACCTTGTTAGACAATATCGCACCATTAAAATAAACAACTTTCTGATAATTGCAGGACCCCAGAGCATGCGACCTCGTCCTGTGGCAGGGTAGTGTTCCTCTGATCGTTGCTAAGGGCGTTGTACATCCAGGAGCCAAAAGTGTACACTTTGGTCATCTAAGGCTCGACCATGCATGCGTGCAGGTTGACTTAGTCGTGGATGGATGGCAGCGCGTACCCCTTCCTGTCCCTACCGACGACATGCTTGTGCTTGATGAGGCACGGACGTCATTTGTCCAATGGCCCAAGAGTCAGATTATTTTGGATCAGGTAATCCATAAAAAAATTCATTTATTTTGTTACATTCAAATCATTCTTTTTGAAATACTTGAATAATCCATTTATAATTTGATACAGACACGAGGAGATGATGTCACCGGTACGGCGATGTCACCGGTACACCAGGAGGTGGCTTGCGACGTCGGGGCTGACGCGCCACAATCACCACACCGTCCTATGGTCACCGAAGAAGAATACAGCCGTTTGCCCAATGATTTGCGCCTTCTCCACGACCACTTGATGACGGCGCCCGAAGGCATGAATGATATCATCATCCCTGTCCCACCTGGGATGTTTCTACACGAAGGCAGGGATCTCCTGCTGTCGTTCAAAGACTTCAAGGACCTTTTCCACCACTCGTCATCCGACAAATGGCTCGATGTGTCATTCATCACCATTTTCCTCATGTTAGTGATAAAAAATTATTTTCATTATTGTATAGAACTCAAATATATATTCTAATTTCAATATGATGAGTTTTCAGGAAGCTAGTCCGAAATTGTGATGAGATGGTTGAAAAGAAGAACTTGTGCATATTTCTGGACCCCGAGAAAGTGAGTTCTACGACAGTGACATGTTATCCGGATATGGCTATCGAGTACATGTGTTCTGCGATGCATCGTGCTAAGGCGGAGGAGAAGAAATTCATTCTCGTGCCATACCACCAGAGGTTAGTTCTAATCTTAACTTATGTGTTGTTTATATTTTAATTAAAGAATTGTATAAAGGAAATAAAAGTTAAACATAAAAAAATGAAATCACACCATCAACCATAGCAAACACTTGTGTCACTATTATATGCTAAAGTACTATAATTCTTCTCCTCCCACAGCAAACATTGGTGTTCGATTATCATTGTGTCGTACCTAAATGTGGGCATAATTGTTGATTCTTGTAAGCCCAAAGGAAGGATCGCGCTTGACAAGTGCAAAGTTATCTTCCCTTTTGTGAATAAGTAAGCAATAATAATTCACTAGGTTTGAATTTCTTTCAATCATATCAAATTATAAAATTGCTAATTACATTCACTCAATTTTGTAAGGGCTTTTGCGAAATATATTAAAGAGGAAGGATTGCATAGCACGGGCACGCGCAAGAAAAATAAGTTGAATTGGAAGTGGATGTTGGTGAGCACACTTTATGAGTTAGTAATTTCATATCTTGTTCAAAAAATTATTATCATTCTAACAAAGGCCACTAAATGTAAATTTCAAAGCCCGCAACAGTTGGAGAGTTGGGAATGCGCTTATTACACGATGATATTCATGTTTGACTTTGTCGAAAGAATACAATTCCAATTTCCAAAAGCGGTATGTACTTCATATTAATTGTTCCTATATAATAAGCAATTGATATCTACATTTTATGAAATACTAACTATTATCAAATTATAATTGTAGAATGTGACAAAGCAACCGCATTACACCGAGGATCAGATCGACGATTTGCGGTGCATGTGGGCAAGGTGGTTTACCATGGAATTTTGTAATCCTCGATATGGATTTGCATAGATTTGTATAAAATATTGTATAATTTAGTATATGAATTTCTTGCTAATTAATCTGTTTCGAATGAATTTATTGCTATATGAATTTTGTATAATTCTGTAGCAAAAAACTGGCTAGCAAAGCTGGAGGCTAGCCCAAAAACAAAATATACAAAAAAAAAAGATTAGCTATTTATACACGGATATTTAACAAATGTCCGTGTATGATAGAAAAAACAAAAAAAAAGATTAGCTATTTAACACGGATATTTAACAAATGTCCGTGTATGATAGCTAAGAGAGCTACACGGACATTTAATACAAATCCGTGTAGAAAGAGTAATCATACACGGATTATTTCTGAAATGTCCGTGTATGATAGCAAAGCTGGAGGCCAAAAACAAAATATACAAAAAAAAATAGCTATTTATACACGGATATTTACCAAACGTCCGTGTATGATAGCTAAGAGAGCTACACGGACATTTAATACAAAACCGTGTAGAAAGAGTAATCATACACGGATTCTGAAATTCAAAGTCCGTGTAGAAAGGTCTTTTGTACACGGTTGTTAGGTAATATCCGTGTAGCTCGGTAACTTGGAGAGCGACACCGGCAGGTCTTTGTACACGGCTGTTTACAAAGTAATCCGTGTAGAAATCGTTATAATCACACACGGTTAAATATCCGTGTGTAGTTTCTGACCTATTCATACACCCTTGCTTTAAACACGGCAGGAAATCCGTGTAGCTCCTCCATTAATGTCCGTGTGCAATCTCTTTTTTTGTAGTAGTGAGAGGCATCTAACATAACACATCATAATTACCAAAACAATCCAAACAATACTTATGATACGTGATGTACAATATCTCGATCCTTGTAAAAAATATACAATTGTTCGTGTTATTTTTTGGAAGCGACTAATTGTATCCAGCGACTTGTATCCGGTTTTTACCCAAACTAACTATCATTTAACTAGCGTGAATACTATTGATCAGAGTCAAAATAATGATGATTTACGTAGGGTTTTGGCTTAGGTTTTGCATATTTTCTCACATTTATGTTTAATTTATTAGAGAAAAAGGCTACTGTCACCCTTCTTTATGTTTTATTGCAGAAAACAGGTTTTGGGACTATTTTACACCAAATAGAGCTAGAATCGGGTTAATCGGATCAGCGACGCTTATCGACAAAGTCTCTGTTACGGTCCGTATTGCCCGATACGGACTAGGCCTAGCACAGACCAGAAGATAGCGCTGGAAGCATTAAACCCTAACCGTCAAGGTCCTAATACGGACCGTATCACCTGATACGGTCCGTAACCGAATGCGCCCTTTGGAGAATAACTGCCGACAGCTGTATCCAGATCAGTTTCTTAGCCCCTACTCAACCTCCAGACATCCCTCCACTCCTATATAAGGCCCCTGGGCAGAAGAATAACTTATCTTTGTAATTAGGGTTAGATTTGATTAAAGTAAGAAGAGATGAGTGCTTGTAACTATGCCGTTCCGCGGCTAAGTTTCTTTTCTTAGGGCTAGGCAGTAAACCTTGTTACTCTTGATGTTTTGATATAAATATTTCTGTTGATTATCATTTCTTGTTGTTGAATCTAAATGCTTTTGTGATTTATTATCTCTTCATCTAACTTCAATGATCTAGTTTGAGTCCGTTAGGGTAGTGACAGTACTTCAATGGCGAGAGAAACTATTTGTATGAATTAGCCTCGTTGAGATTTATTAGGTTTATGCGAAGAAAACCTTAGCGGGGAAACCATAAACCAGACCAACAAAACGCGAACCAAATTCCATCACATGCGTAAGGAAACTCGCAGTGATTTGTGTAGTAATTTGGGATTTTTTAGAGATCAGTCATTTGCGTAAGGAAACTCGCAGTGTCCTATGTAAAATCTCGATGAAAGATCTGTCATTCTTGTGTAACATAAATTGCAGTGACCTATGTGGTTATCTTTCATAAAACAACAACAGAAAATCAGACGCAACAGGAATATATTATCAAAGCGGATTGAGTAGCAACGGTGTGCCGAAACCCTAGGAATTCTCATCTCTATCTTTATTTTAATTACTTTTAATTGCTTCCTAATTTACATTGATCACAACAACATCTCTCAATTTTCAGATTTCGTCTAGCCTTTCGAAAGATTGCGATTCGATCGCTCAAAGCACTGAACCAATATTCCCTGTGGATCGACCTCGAATATACTACTTGATAGGATTGTGCGCTTGCAGTCCGAACCGATAGCATTTCTGAGTTTATAAATATTAAAAGAAACATTGCTCTCTTTTGAGTGATCAAGCTTTTTGGCGCCGTTGCCGGGGAATAACGGTTCATTGTGCAAGGCCTCGCGAGACGTCTTTGCTTTGACCATTGAATACAATTAACTAGAAACGCCTAGATTTCTTTTTATTTTCTGCATTTTTATTTTTCTTTTATTTCTAATTTCGTTTTTCATTTTATTTTCTTTTATTTTTCAGTTTTTAGTTTAATTTTCAGATTTTCTTTTCTTTTTAGGACACTGCACGCTGGCCGAATCATCCGTACGAAGATCCGTGAGGATTGCTAGTAGGAGAGGACAATTCGCTTCCACATCACCGATAAGAACCAATCATAGTTCTTCATCGAGTAATTCTGAAAGCGAAGAAGACTCAGATTCGATCAACATGAATATCCCACCGAACGAACCGATCAACAATGGAAGACAAAACAATGGTGATAATGGAGTTCACGATGCAGCAAGACCCAAACTTCTACGAGACTATTGCGTACCGCGCGCGAATGATCCTAATTCTAGTATAAACCCGCCAACTGTTACAAACCGTAATTTTGAGATCAAACCTGCTCTCATAAATATGGTTTCGCAACAGCAATTTGGAGGATTTCCACATGAAGATCCACATCTTCATTTGTCAATTTTTCTAGGGATATGCGAGACGATAAAGATCAACGGAGTTACCGATGAAGCAATCAGGCTAAGGCTATTTCAATTCTCATTAAAAGATAAAGCAAGAGCTTGTTTTCCTTACCGGCCAATTCCATTCAAACTTGGGACAAATTGTTTAATGTGTTTATTACAAAATATTTTCCACCATCCAAAACTTCAAGACTTAGAAAAACAATTACTAATTTTGAACAAAGGGATGGTGAATCATTGTGTGATGCATGGGATAGATATAAGGATATGTTAAGGTATTGTCCACACCATGGTCTAGAAAGATGGTTGATTGTTCAAACTTTTTATAGTGGTCTAAACCCTACCGATAGGTTGTTTATTGATGCTTCCGCAGGGAGAGCATTCATGAACAAGGAACCTGACGAGGCTTACAACCTAATTGAAGAGATTGCAATCAACCAACACTACTGGATCCCTGAGCGAAAGAAGCCAACCCCAACACCTGGCATGCACCGAGTAGATGAAATCTCCATGTTGAGCGCAAAGATCGATGCTTTGCAACATGCACTCAACAAGCAGACCAAGCAGCGAACGGTAGCAGTAGTTAATGCCGCAACAACATGTGGCTATTGTGGAGGAGCGCATGAGATGACCGAATGTATGAATGTAACAGAAACTGAGGAAGAAACAGATCAAGTAAACGCCATCGACAACAGCTTTCAACCTCAGCCCGCCTATAATTTGCACCATCCGAACAACCAAAACTATCCAAATCTCTCATACGCAAACAATCAAAGACCTGCTGCACCTCAACAGAACTACCAACCACAACCCAATTATCAACCAAGGTACAACCAACCACAGCAACCTGACATCACATCACTAATGGAGAGATTCCTAGAGAAGCAAGACAAGACAAACGTCACAATCACGCAAACGATCGAAACCTTAGTGAACCACGTCAAGGACTTGGGGGGTCACATCTCCAAGATGGCAAAAGAACTCTCAAGCATCACACACGAAAAAGGCAAATTTCTGGGCCAACCGGAAGAAAATCCTAAAGAGAGTTGCAAAAACATCACACTAAGGAGCGGCACAGCTTACAAGGGACCTCCTATGCCCGATCCAACTTCCGATGAGATGCATGCAGAATCGTCACATTCCGAGGAATATGAGCCGCAACAACCGGAGCCGCCCGTATTCGAACTGCAGGCAGACCTTATTGAGGAGCAGAATGACACCGTAGGTGGGGACGAGCGACAAACCGAACCTGAATACATTTCACCACCACCCTACAAGCCACCTCTGCCATTCCCTCCAAGGCCAGCCAAGCATAAGATGGAGCCACAATTCGCGAGATTCATGGAGACGCTCAAGCAACTACAAGTCACTATCCCCTTCACCGAGGCAATTGCAAGCATACCCTCGTATGCTAAGTTTCTGAAGGAGATCCTTTCAAATCGCAACAAACTCCAAGAATTCTCAACAATTCCGCTCAATCGGGAATGTAGTGCGCTCGTGCAAAGCAAATTACCAGAAAAGTTGAAAGATCCGGGAAGCTTCTCGATACCGTGCACAATTGGCACGACAAATTTTACGAGGGCTTTATGTGATCTGGGAGCAAGTGTGAGTCTAATGCCAAAGGCGGTGTTTGACAAATTAGAATGTGGAGAACTTTTACTGACACAAATTGCACTGCAATTGGCTGATCGATCAATTAGATATCCTGAAGGAGTGTTGCTGGATGTACCGATCAAAGTTGGAGACTGTTGGATACCTGGAGATTTTGTTGTGGTTGACATGGAAGAAGATGAACACATTCCAATCATCCTTGGAAGGCCATTCCTCGCCACATGCGGAGCAATGATTGATGTTAAGAACGGGAAAATTTCACTTAATGTCGGAAAAGACAAGGCGGTCTACGACATAAATAGAGCTTTGAAATACCCTTCTGACATTGATCGTGTCTTCAATTTAGGTATCATGGATGAATTTGAAGAGGAAGAGTATCCATATGATGAATTGGGAGAATCCATGGGTATGGAGGAATTGGACAACCTTTTTAGAGGGGAAGATGACGAAAGGCAACTCGAGCAATACACCACTGCTGAACCTGATGAAGCCTATGCTGAAACTTGCGCAAGTTGTGCCACTGTCATAACAAAAGAAGAGGAAGAATCCCCCAAATCTAAAATTCTGCAGTCCGTGTCGCCTAGCACGGTCAGTAGCTGTAACATCCCGAAAATTGAATTATTATTATTGTTGCTAGCAAGACTTTTTTTTTATATAATAAAGATTATAGTTTTTTTTAACAACATATTTTATTAATCATAACGTCTTCAGAAAAAAAAAAAAATCTGAATAAAATAATTTTAGTCAATAATGCTCACGTTTCTCTGATTTATTGTCGATGTTAGTATTATCATAACATTATCATCATCTCTATCAGATTTAATTAATGTACTGTACTCTACTTGGAATATTACGGTAATACATAATATATATATCTACAATCTTACTTGTGTTACACTATAGAGTTAATTTACTTTAAATATATCTTCACCGTTTATAGCTTTAATATAACAAAGTCACTATTCTACTATGGCAATAACCACTATTCTACTGTATTTTCGAAAGTTCAATTTTATAAATAACCGTATCCCCTGTATGCATCCCTTCTAATTCATCCACGCACCTTTTGAATTAAACCGCCCATATAAATTAACTTCCTTCTGATTTGGATTTGGACCGCACCCTTAATTTTATTTTATTTTCCTGCCGTCTGTTTGTTTGGTTTTATCCGCTCTCCCATTTCAACTTCCTGCCACACTATTTCTCATCTTTTCCTTGACTGATTAAGAAGAGCCCTATTATATGTCTTATTCGAATTCCAACTACGTCGCACTTATTTTCAACTGCCGTTGCAATCCGACATGAAATTATGAATATCTCGCTATCAGGTAACCGGACTTCTCTATAATCTGTGTTTTCGTTTTGTATGGTTGATTTGAATATTGGTATTGCATATTGGATTATGAAGGCATATTTAACGGGATAGCGGGTCTGAGGTTGGAATTTGATTTGTGATTGTAGCCTCCCACTGTTGGTTGGATTTCCCAGTGGGTTGGCGGCCTTCTAATGTTGGATGGATTTCCCATTGGATTGGCGGTTTAAGGAATTGTGTGTTGTGGAAGTTGGGAATCGCCTGTGTGATGGGATTCCAACTATGTGAATATGATGTGATCTGTTTTACGGATGACCTAGACCGACGTGCTATTGCCGATTAAATATGCATGCATAATTTTATGTGTATTTGTGTGGATTAATCCGGCCTGTTTGAATGGTTGTTAAATTAAGCCAATTATAGAGAAGCGCGTCGTTAAATAACCGGTTACTGAGCTTTGTAGCTGACTCCGTTTTGTATTTTGTTTTCCTTTCTGTTGGTGACGTAGGTTGACGGACCAAGGAAAGGTGCAATGATGATGTTATAATCATGCTCCGGATGGTCAAAATCTGGGGTGTGACAGTAGCAAAGTGAAGAAAAGGGAGAAGACAACCTCTCATCCACAACTCGAGCTCAAACCTCTTCCATTCAACCTCCGTTACAAATTCCTGGGACCCAACCAAACCTACCCGGTGATTGTCAGTTCTCGGCTCGATAATGTTCAATCCAACAAGCTCGTCAACATACTCAAGATGCACCGAAAGGCTATTGGCGACAAAATAGATGACATCAAATGCCTTAGCCCGACCATCCCCATGTACCGCATCCTACTTGAAGATGAGACAATGGAGGAAACGCAAGAATTAGAAAAGAGTTGGCACACACAACCGCATGAAAACAAGTTTTTCGATCCTCTGTTGACTTCAATTTCTAGCAAACCGGAAGAAACCAAAGTTCCAATCATAGAATCAAGGCCTCTTCCAACAGTTCTCAACATTATCACACCAAAAAGTTCTTGGGAGAACTACGATGCGGTCCATGGTCGGAAGGTGAAGATAAAACAGTTCGTGGTTCATCTGGAATCTCAATGAAACAAGGGGTCGAGCTAATGACTTTAAACAAGCGCTTCTTGGGAGGCAACCCAAGGCCATTTTTATATTTTTCATAATTTCTAGTCTATTTAGGACCTTAACAAGAGAAACAACTCATACCCACCTTTTTCCTATGATCAGGTGAACATATCAGAGGAAGGACTCGATCAAAGACACCACGGAAGACAGGAAAATACCCTCTGGTACGGTCCGTATCAATCAATACGGACCATATTAGTGGATACGAGGTGAAAGAAGGAGAGTAAGAAGAGAGAAGCGGTGAATACGGCCCGTATTTCCCAATACGGTCTATATTCAAAGAAGTTAAGACTAAAAGCAGTTATCGGTATTATGCATAACGAATCGGATACGGACCGTATCACCCAATACGGTCCGAATGAAGGCTAATCTGAAAAATGCGAACCCGTTAACGAAGAGACATTTGAAAACCCACGAGAATCACATCTCATAACCGTTAAACCCTTTGGTTTGAACTCCTAAACCTCCCTCTCTCTCTCTCTATTCTCTCTCCCTCTATCTCTCCTCTTCCTTCCTTGCCGAGACCGAGCCACCTCCTTGCCATTGATCACCATCACCACCGCACTCATCACTACCTCTCCTTAGAGCCGCCGCCGCTGCCTTCCTCTCTGCACCATCTGATGCCCCTATAAGTGAATATGATCAGTTCATCCAAGCTATGCAATGGATGAACCTGAATTTTTAAGATCTCGCCACACACTCGCGAGAGAGCAGCCAGCGGATTAAGCAAAAGGTCGATCAAGCCCGTAACAGCGTGGAGGAGATCCGGAGAAACGTTGACGGGGGTAGGCGCGAGATCTAGTAAACGCGCTACCTCAATCAACAGTACTACCAGTTCACCCTCAACTCTGGACTCCAGTACCAGCAACTGCTCTACAGACTTTTCGACCCGTTATTCTACGAGGAGATCCAGCGACCACCACCACCTCCACCACCTCAGGATTGAGGAGCAGTGAGTTGTATCTTTCCCCAGTCTTTTTACTTTATTACTTCCTTTATTTTTTTCTCTCGAGCATTGGGGACAATGCTCAATTTTATTCGGGGGGTAGGAAAGTAAATTGACCATTTATTTTCGCATTTTCAATTCTTAGGTGCTAGTAGTTTTACTCAATTTTTGACTAGGATTGGAGGCGTTTACCGAAAATCCTAGAATGATTAGATTGAGCTTTTTAGCTAGCTTGCATTTTTACTTTATTTTAGGAGTAGGTTAATCAAATAGGAATTGTTTTAAATTGAATTAGACTAAGGTTTAGACAATCGACCATGATACCAAAAATTCGGAACTTTTAAAATAATTAGTGATCTCAAAGTGAACAATTAATTGCTAACCATGAGAGTTGATAAAAAATCGCAAATCCTAGAATTTTTATTTATTGAGTAATTTATTTTTGCAAAGTCTTTTAAGCTTGATAGTGTTTTAAAATACCCATTTATTATAGATAGACCCCTAGCGAAACTATGCAATAATTCCTTGTATGAATGAATACTTGGAATTGTGTGTAATCATGGTGCTTGTGACACAAAAATATTTTATTTTTCAGAAAAATAGAAAAATACAAAAAAAATCAGAAATGAGAAAAATCCAAAAAAATAGAAAAATATAGAAAAAGAAAAAAATAGAATAAAAGATGGAGGATAAAAAGAGTACGGGTGCCTACACAAGACTGGTTACCAATAGGCTCGAGAAAACCTCCCAAATTTTAAATTTTGTACATATTTAATTTTTCAAAAAATAGTCACAAGTACCAACACACTTAGTTGTCATACTTTGCTCCAATCAATTGGGAAGGAAAATCAAAATTTATATCATTAGAATTCCTATTGATTGGAAGGGATCCATTTATAATCGAAGGGGAAATTAATACTCTCAATTTTAAGGATATTTGTGAAGTAAATTGTTCGATTATAATTTTTCTAGGGTATGCATAATAAGGTTAATCATGGGGTGAATAAATTGTTCAAGAGAGAGATCATGAATATTTTAGAGTTCTAAATTTTTATTGTCATGTCAATTGTACCAAACCCAAGTTCTAATTTAATTTTAAACAAGTCCTTGAGATTGTATGGTTTAACCTAGACCGGACCCCTAACCAGCTAGGATGTCGTTGCTTGAGGACAAGCAACAATTCAAGTTGGGAGGCGTGATCAGAGTCAAAATAATGATGATTTACGTAGGGTTTGGCTTAAGTTTTGCATATTTTCTCACACTTATGTTTAATTTATTAGAGAAAAAGGCTACTGTCACCCTTCTTTATGTTTTACTGCAGAAAACAGGTTTTGGGACTATTTTACACCAAATGGAGCTAGAATCTGGTCAATTGGATCAGCGACGCTTATCGACGAAGTCTCTGTTACGGTCCGTATTGCCTGATACGGACCAGGCCTAGCACAGACCAGAAGATAGCGCTGGAACCATTAAACTCTAACCGTCAAGGTCCTAATACGGACCGTATCACCTGATACGGTCCGTAACCGAAGGCGCCCTTTGGAGAATAACTGCCGACAGTTGTATCCAGATCAGTTTCTTAGCCCCTACTCAACCTCCAGACATCCCTCCACTCCTATATAAGGCCCCTGGGCAGAAGAATAACTTATCTTTGTAATTAGGGTTAGATTTTGATTAAAGTAAGAAGAGAGGAGTGCTTGTAACTATGCCGTTCCGCGGCTAAGTTCCTTTTCTTAGGGCTAGGCAGTAAACCTTGTTACTCTTGATGTTTTGATATATATATTTCTGTTGATTATGATTTCTTGTTGTTGAATCTAAATACTTTTGTGATTTATTATCTCTTCATCTAACTTCAATGATCTAGTTTGAGTCCGTTAGGGTAGTGACAGTACTTTAATGGCAAGAGAAACTATTTGTATGAATTAGCCTCGTTGAGATTTATTAGGTTTATGTGAAGAAAACCTTAGCGGGGAAACCATAAACCAGACCAACAAAATGCGAACCAAATTCCATCACATGCGTAAGGAAACTCGCAGTGATCTGTGTAGTAATTTGGGGTTTTTAGAGATCAGTCATTTGCGTAAGGAAACTCGCAGTGTCCTATGTAGAATCTCGATGAAAGATCTGTCATTCTTGCGTAACATAAATCGCAGTGACCTATGTGGTTATCTTTCATAAAACAACAACAGGAAATCAGACGCAACATGAATATATTGTCAAGGCGGATTGAGTGGCAATGGTGTGCCGAAACCCTAGAAATTCTCATCTCTATCTTTATTTTAATTACTTTTAATTGTTTCCTAATTTACATTGATCACAACAACATCTCTCAATTTTCAGATTTCGTCTAGCCTTTCGAAAGATTGCGATTTGATCGCTCAAAGCACTGAACCAATATTTCCTGTGGATCGACCTCGTATATACTACTCGATAGGATTGTGCGCTTGCAGTTCGAACCGATAGCATTTCCGAGTTTATAAATATTAAAAGAAACATTGCTCTCTTTTGAGTGATCAACTGTCAAACTCAATATTTCATACTATATACCTCAATATCAAATCATATATAATAAGTAATTCAAATTTATAACAACCAACGACTCTTGAAAGTGGTCCACAGTTAGTTGCTAACTGTTTGCAACTTGCACAACTTGCCAAACTGCATGTACTTTCCATCGGGACCACTTCTACAACTTGCAGTACTTTGCAATAAACATTGGGAATACTGTAAAAATTTAATTTATTTCAAAATTTAAATTTTTAAAATTTTTTTTTTCGAAATTTAAATTTTAAATATTTTAAAAAATTTCAAAATTTAAATTTATGTAAACGATACTATGAATACTGCAAAATAACATTATAGATATTATAATACATGCACATGATGAATACTTTAAAACCACATTATAAATACTATGAAATTTAAATTTTTTTCAAAATTTATTTTTTTTGAAATTTTTTTTTGAAATTTTGTTGAAATTGTTTTTCTTTTCAAATTTTCATATTTTATATTTGCATCTATATCATGTAAAATAAGTATGATTAGTTGATTAGAGTAGTTTACGTGATTTCTTGAGAATAAATGAGTTTAGATCTAGGAAGGAGGGTCATTTGACCTATTGTAAATCTGTTTTTTATTAATGAAATTGTTAGTATGCATTTAAAACCACTAACTTAAAAAAAAAAAAATCAATTCTATGAACGGTTAGACAACTGGGAAAAAACCATGAGGAAGAAAAATCGGCTCGTCGTCGTTGAAGTGGTCGTTGTGGTAGAAGGGCATCATGATGATGAGATGCATGCTATATTGCTATGCTTATTAACATAATTTGCAAATATCCTTGTAATGGCTAATTAGGATCCCAGTGCGTTATTATATTGGGCCTTTTCGGCCCAATCTAGCACTAATATTGGTTCAGAATTATTTGTTCGTCAGGTCCATTTTGACAAAACAATTGTTTAATTAATGTGAATTAATACAAAACAAAACAAATATATAAGAGAAATTTTAAAGTGAATGTAAACTATTATATTTAGTGGTGACATCAACTTCCAAAATGGAAAAATAGAGTATAGAGCTTTATTGTACAATTTAGTGAAATATAATCACAGTGCTAAATTAAAATTAAAGAAGTAAAATAAAGATGAGTAATTATTTCTTTCCCCTATCTCCCATCCCCAATCGTCCCCACCACAGTAAAATAAAGATGAGTAAAATTAAAGTGAAATCTGCTGAGCCTCTTTGATCTGTTTGGGCCTTCGGCCCCTTCAAATTTAATAAAAGGAAAACAAGGAAAAGATAAGTGGTACCGGGCTTGGGCTTTTGTGGGGTTTGTCTTGAAAAAAAGAAAAGGGGTATTAAGTTATTTCAGGTTTGGGCTGAGAACATGAAATTTTATATATGTTTGGTCAGATTATGTTGGAAATTAATTAATTACGAATAAAAAGGCCGAGGCGCATTTTATTTTTCCACAAGTCTCCACTAATCAAACGGTAGTAATTAACGATCTGAGTATCCCCTCAAATTAGTTTTATGTCAATTATTAAGTATCAACTTTAATCAAATTAAGCGTCAATTATTAGTTTGTTATGTATCAAACTTTAGTTATTTATACATAAACATATAAATACAATAGTAACAATAATTATCTATCCTTAATTTGTAGTGTATAAATTATATATTTTTAATAAAACAACTTGATATTATTAAAGTATTAGTTCTGGTACAATAAAGACAAAATATACAAAAATTATAATTAAAAGTGGGTCAATCTATAAAAGGTCCTAATCATTATTGCTTGGTCCAAGTCAATGTTTTTAGCTGCCCTAACTATCATTTCATTTTATTTTACTCCGAAGCAACAGTAACATGAAATTTCTCGTCTTACATATTAAGAAATGATTGGTCCGTATAAAGACAAAATAATCTTATCTTGGACTTGTTATGTATATTATGAGACATAAAAATTTATTGCTTGGTCCCTATAAAGTATTAGTTCCGGTAAAATAAAGAAAAAATATGCAAAAAATATTACTTGGTCCAAGTCAATATTTTAGCTTCCATAACTATCATTTCATTTTATTTTACACCGAAGCAACAGTAACAAGAAATTTCTCATGTTACATATTAAGCAACATCTCTTTCATATCTCCATTTTATGAAATCTAGTGACTAAAAAATAAATGCTGAAGTCTTCTTGTTGGGTAAATACGTACATCAGCGCAGCAACAATGACCCCACCACGTGTCAAGCTCTATTTTTTTGGTTTCATATAATGCAGCATGTTATTTTTTTGTTTCCTTATTTTTTATGCATGGGTATTTGAATTTTCCCAAATTTGACTCATTGGATAAACTTTTAAACGTTCACTATCCCATTCGTGTTTGCAAACATAATAACACAATAGATCGGATAACAATATATTGTGACAGCAAGTCAGCAATAGCAATCAGCGAAAATCCAATAAGTCATGAAGGACCAAACACATTGCAAATAAGTACCACTACATCCGAGAAGCAGTCGATCGAACAGCAAGAAGTGAAATTGAAATTCTGCCGCACAGATCAACAACTCGCCGATATCTTCACAGAGGCACTATCTAAAGAGAAGTTTGTGCGCAACCTAGAATTGATCGGCATATCGAAATTTAAAGAGAATCAAGTCGGTGTTGAGGGGGAGTGTTAAAGATAACAACACCAAAGGCCCAAGCCCAATAATCTATTCTAGATTATTCAAGTGAGTCGGTTAGTAAGAAATTCACTAGAAATTTTTTTATATATGTTTTAGAAATAATAAAGTGTAATCTAGAAACTTCTACCAACTTATATGGTCGGTTATAGGATTGCATTAGAAACTTCTATAATGTTTGTATCATGAACAATCTAGATGTCGAGTAGCCGACGTAATAGGAGTATAAATAGATAATGGAGTCTCATACATAGGAGGTGTGTGAAGTATATGTGAGATCGAGTGAGAAATATATTATAGCCTTGTAAAATTTTGTATACTCCATAAATAAAAGAAATCAAGTTATATAAACTCCTCTATTCTACCATCCACAATCCGATTACAATTTCCAACATTTTCTTCGTACCTTTCTATTTATATGTAACAATATTGTTGTTTTGGATGGATTGAATTAATTTGAGCGTTGTGTTTGTATTTTGTTTTATCTTCCATGTAATTTCATAATCCATATAATTTCTATGAACTCATAACACTATTACCAGACAAAACCAACCAATGATTGATGCATCATACTAGTGCTGTCTACTTGGCCAAATTTTCTTGATTTGTTTTCTAGATTAATGCATGCTTGGCTTTGAATATACAGAATAATAAACCTGCAGTAAACAGTTCACTCCTAGGATAATAAGTATTTAGTTATTAAATAACAGGGAATAGTGGAATACAAATATTACATAAAGAAATAAAAGATAATGAGCATTCTATTAAGCCCCAATTCTCCACTATCTAAGTTGTAGCTGCGACAGTCGGGTGTATTTTCAAATAAAACAGGCTCCCGTTTCACATGACCGATTTTGAATATCAGGGATTTCATGTTGAGCCTCGCGATATCCTGGTATATGTCATCCCTTCTTCTCTTTCTATATATTGTTTGATTTTGGTAAAATAGACATTAATGGCTGACTTAAAGATTAAATCCGTGCTTGCTTGATTGGTTCCTTGCTGGCTCTGGAGGCTGTGTCAATTATCTTGAATTAATTGTTTTTTTTCTCTTATTTGTCTTTGCTGATTTGACTGGTTCATAACTGTCGTGTAAAATTTTTGAAATTGAGATTTTTCTTGATGCTCTCCAAGATCTTTGGCAAGGCCGCAATTGTTGAATTTTTAGAAACACAAATTTTTAGTTTGCATATGCACAATAAATGTTTTCATAAACTGTGAATGTTGTACAACTCAGCATTATAAAGGGTGTTTTACAGAAGTCTGGTCTGAATTTGGACGATTTATGGTAGTGCAGTTATGATAATGGGTTTCATATATTAGGTTATGACTACAACTTAGCATAAATTGAATTTCAAATCTGCTCTAAAAACTAAAAAGTATGAATTTTTGGTTATAAGCTGGATAATTTGTTGGATTAAAGGAAAATCTCGGTTACATTTTCTGAGAATAACGAATGTCATGCCGGGTTTATAGCTAACTAAACCCAAAATCAGTAAGGAGTGGTGCATGACTGGATCATGCATTATTCAAAATTGTGCATTTTGTAGGGTTTCAAATGATCTTTCATCCTGAGCAGACTGCTGATCTCGTGTGAAATCTGCTGAGCCTCTTTGATCTGTTTGGGCCTTCGGGCTCTTAAAAGTTAAAAAAGAAAAAAAGATGAAAAGATAAGTGGTACTGGGCTTGGGTACTTGTGGGGTTTGTCTAGGAAAAGAAAAAAAAAAAGTATTAAGTTATTTCAGGCTTGGGATGAGAACATGAAATTTTTTTCATAGAAAGCATGGCACTTTTTTAATCCGTTTACCCGACATGTACAAATGCTTTTGGAATCTGGAAATTGGTATTCCCGCATGGGTAGCTAGCTAAATCAACCAAACTAAACAAATGTAGGAGACCTCGAAATCTGCGATTGAGTTTTACTAATGAATTTATGGTTCGCACATGGCAACCAAGCTAACTGCTCTGTGCGTTTAAAGTTTTTCAGCATTTATGACCTTTCTAATTGGTCCTAATTACAACCATACTTGCAAAATGAGGGGTTAATTTGGTTCAGAAGGACATAGTCCAGGAATCCAAAACTCCATTACTTCGTCTGGGCCTACATCAAGTCTAATATATAAATAAATATTAAGTAACCTTATTATCTGTGTCACTCTGTGCGCAGCACATACGTATGAACATGTTTTAGAAAATATTAAAAAATTAAATGCTAGATTTACAGATAATCTTATTTCAATGAAAAGCAGTATTTCGGCTAGTTGAAATTTAATCTTTTAGTGTATTTTTCTATAAAAAATTATCATCGTATTGCTACCTACTAATCATTGTCACGGTTTGTTCCTTTTTTTTTGTTTGGTTTCGTTTGGTCAATTAGGAGATCGAAGTGATGGTAAAGTTAAGAGATAAGTTTCAGAAAGTGATATGATATCTAATGATAAATTAATACAATATATTGTATGATATTCGGGTAGCCATTATAAGTATTTAATTTAGAAAATTTAGTTCTATCATGTTAAATTAGATTTAAATTAACATTGAAGTTTATCATTAGATATCGAGAGAAGTGGTGCAGCCGCATGTAACATTGTCAGCTGATGCATGTACACCTGGAAATCAGAATATTTATTTTATACCCATTTCAATTTCAGTGAAAGATGCCCATCATAAGAAGTAGTTGAGAATACAAAATTATTAAATGATATTTCTTCAAGTGCTGAATAGAAAAACTGGAAGAAGACTATGTAGTTATCTAAAATGTTCCGGGTCAGAGGGAGCACACAGTGCGGATCATGTGCCCTTACCCTTCAATTTTCATGGAGAACTAGAAATATTTGTCTTCAAATAAACTAATGGCTCATACAAAGTAATTAAGATCTGCTCTGCCGATACAACTTTTTTTATTTATATTGACAAAAAGCTTAAATTTGTTCTCGGGAGTAGAAATCTCTAGAAGACAAGACATCACTGTATACATAATAAGTACATGATAAAATAGTCATAATTCAACATGATATATGCGTGAATTATTTTTTATATGTTTCCAATAGCTACAGGTTACAAAATCAATGGTTCAAAGATAACTTATGAAGTAGCTTATTCATAAGAAGGGGAACATTATTTCCCCATCCAACAACTATGTTAGTTATTTAATAATTTTCTATTGTTGTTTAGTAGACATGAACAGCTGGGTAAACACAAATATATATATATATATATATATTAATTGAACTCGACTAAATCAATTGAATTAAACAAATGAAGATAGTAGACCTCGAGATCTGTCATTTAGTTTGACTAATAAATTAAATACATTAATTGAGCAGTTGGCAGTTCCCATTTGGCATTTGGCATTAATGGTTGCTCTGAGAGAGACTACGTGTTCCGGTACGTCTTTCTGAATTATGTTTATTTTAATCGTGTACTAATATTTAAGGTGAGATCTTATCTTTGAGAAAAGTGAAGAGGTAGATATAGTTGTATCAACAGAGAAGATCTGAATTTGTATAGTCTTCAGTTTATATGAAGATGAACCAGAAGAATAAATATGTAGAATATCACGCACAACAAATAAAAAAAAAAAAAAAAAAACAAGAGATGGATGTGAAGATAGTGTTATCCAATTTATGTAATTTAGATAATCATGCCAATTATAATTACTCTTCAAATCAATATTCTTTATTACAAAATTTCATTAGAGAAAATTTTTATATTTTTTAGAATTATTTTAATATTTCTTTAGATAGATACAAAATCAATATTTTCAAAAGATTTTGGACCATCTAAAACAGTAATTTTGTACCTATCTAAAAAAATAGTAAAGAAAGTTCCAAAATTATAAAATTTGGTCTCCAAGCACATTTTAATATGAAGATCATGTTGAGCAGCTCGGATTGATTGTTTGGACTTTGAAAATGGAGATAAGGATGTGGAGCGTGATTGGAGCACAAAACCAATAGTGCATTTGAACCCTACTATATATATATATATATATATAGTGAGAGAGAGAGATGGGCTATGGTGCATTGCAATGTATAGGCTCTCTTGTGCATTAGATTCTAAATTGTTAGATTCAAAGTTCAAACAGTCGATCCAAACTATTCAAATTGATCTCCATATTAATATGTGCTTGGAGACCAAATTTTACAATTTTTTTGGAATATTTTTGCTATTATTTTGGAATGTTTGAAAATCTTTGTTTTTCAGAAATTTCTGGACCATTCAAAAGCAGTGATTTTCAAAAATTCTAAAAAGATAGCAAATGATTTTCAAAAAATATAACATTTGGTCTCCATGCACATTTAATATGGAGATCAAGTTGAACGGTTTGGATCGACTGTTTGGACTTCGGATCCAACGTTTTAGAGTCCAATACACAAGAATGCCTATACATTGCAATGCACCATAGCACAACTCTATATATATATATATATATATATATGTTTGAGATCTAAGATAATTCTCGCATGAGCATAGCAACAAGTTTGAGATCTAAAAAATAATATCTACACAATTTGAGAATAATTATATTTTTTTTTATATTTGCACAAATATATGAAAATTTTGAAGTTTTGGAAAAATTCAAACTTCTGTGTGAAGTTTAAGGATGATGACCCAGGAATCCGTTTAATTAGAAGAAACGCACCTCTTTTATTAACAGGATTGCGCAAATTGTGTTTATGGGAAGAATTAGTAATACCCTAATATTTTTTATGGGAAGAATTAGTAATACCTCTTTTAACAAAGTCTTCCTCAATATTAATTAATTATTGATGAGCCCTTGAGAAAATGTCATTCAAATCATTTTCTATTCTGAAAAACATTATTACAAGATATGGGATTCTTTTTTCTTTTTGTTTGTTTAGTACATTAAGTCCGCCCGGTATAATGCATTCAACACTAGACCTGTTTTTGATATATCTATAGGACATAGAATAGCAATCAATATTTACCATGCAAAAAAAAAGAAATAAAAAAAAAGAATTTTTTAGTTCCGTAACTATTGACACAGATGGTTTGAATAATTAAAATATAATATAAATTTTATAACTACCAAGTAAAATAGGAGGACAAAACTATGGTAAGTAAAAAAACAAAAAATTTCAAAAGAAGAATTATACTTTTTATTGTAAAAAGAAAACTACTTTTTTGAGTAATTTGTTTTTTAGAGGAGATGCAAAAAAGAAAATAAGAAGAAAGTTTATTTATTTTATTCAATTTCAGAAATACCAAGGTTCAACAAAGGCCTTGGTTTCATGTTATGATGTATTTAGACCACAGATATGGCCTTTTCTAACGTCCATTTCACCTCTTCTCTCTCTAGCGTGCTCCACATGGTGGAAAAGGGTATACCCCTTGTGAAAATATCAACTAATAATTTTCTATTCTCACCAACATTTTAAAATGGGTATCATTTTTTTTGTTTAGATCGCTGTGTATACTGCATTGACCTCGAAATTAGTTTTTACTTTCCATAAATTTAATGAGAAAGTAACATGCGTCACCTCAGAATTTGTGTATATGATGCATTGACCTCGACATCAGTATTTCATATTCTACTTTAGAAAGTAACATGGGGCTGCACTTCTCCCGACATCTAATGATAAATTATATTATGATCTTAAATATAATTTATACATGAATAAAGTGTTTAGATAGGATTAAATTTTGTAAATGTAATACATTTATTCGCTACCCGAATTTCCAGCAATATATTGTATCATTTTTCATGAGATATCACTATCTGAAATTTACCTCTTAATTTTACCATGACCTTAACAATTCTTCTCCTAATCTACAAAATAAACAAAAAAGAAAAAAAAAAACCCTCAAAAATTCTAATTTCTACCAACGATTCAGCTGTGCACATATTATGCCCTTTCGATAAAGCTATAATTTATCCTAAATGTTTCAAGATAAGTCTACCTAACCCGCTAGAAAATTCAGCTTGTTTGCTGTCCAAAATATGCTTCTTCCTGGTTCAAAACAAATGATATCAACATATATAGATGAACACAACAAAGATTGTAACTAACATGCCGCATTAAATCAAGCAAAAAAATACAGCATCGCATGTGGTGGGACCGTTGTTGTTGGTGCACTGTGTGTACACAATAGAAAGACTATAAAATGGAGAAATGGAAGGATGTGCATTGATCGATTCACAAGAGGAGACTCATAAGAAAATGTTAGCACAAAGGCACCAATGTTAAGCTCGAAAAATATATACAAATGCATAAGCGTACTTTTAAGATTTTGAAAATTATCGCTATATTTTATCATACATGAAACAATACTTTATCGTATTTATGCAACTTAACTGGAGTACATATTACTTTTGGATTCTCTAAGAACAAGGATCTCAATTGTTTCACATTATTATTATTTTACATTAAGCCTTCTAAAATGCCAGCTTGAAGAACTTAACATGTCATACATTATTATTTAATGGTAAGTAACGAATCCAACTCTGCTATCATTGTATCAAAATAATATAATAATTATATATCATGTGAATTATATTTGAAGAGTAATTATAGTTGGGGTACGTAAATATCTAAATTATAGAATTTCAGTAATCATCTTGACATCCATCTCTTGATTTCGATTTTTAATCTTCTAGTTAATCTTTTCACAAAAAGCTTATATTGAATTGGCCAACAGGCCAAGTATATCTACATCTTGACATCTCTAGAAAACAAGACCCTCACTTTAAAGATAAGTACATGATGTAAATAGTCATAATTCAATAAGAAGTGTGGATTGTAAGTGGGTGCTTACCTAGCTGTTGAGGATGTACACATTCAGTTTGGCAAGATTATGATCCCCATCCAACAACTCTGTTAGTCAATTATTTATTATTGTCGTTTAGTACACATTGAGTTTGCCTAATGAATAAAATCCACCAAATTAATTAAAGATGCGATCTAAACTCGACTAAATCAACCAATTAAACAAATGGAGGAGACCTAGAGAAGGAGAACAGCCTGGGTCCGATGCCCATCGAACTCAAATTTGGGTCCGATGGGTTTCGAGACCGTCCGATCCACTTTAAGAGTCAAGTGCATGAATTTTAAAGCAGATGCGAAAGTTAAGGATGCGAATCTTAAAGCGGATCGAACGGTCATCGAACTTATCAAACTCACTTTGAGTCCGATGGACATCGGACCCAAATTGACCACCTCGAGAAGTGGCATTGAGTTTGACTAATGAATAAAATCCACCAAATTAATTAAAGATGCGATCTAAACTCGACTAAATCAACCAAATTAAACAAATGGAGGAGACCTCGACAAGTGGCATTGAGTTTGACTAATGAATAAAATCCACCAAATTAATTAAAGATGCGATCTAATTAAACTCGACTAAATCAACCAAATTAAACAAATGGAGTAGACCTCGAGATCTGTCATTCAGTTTGACTAATGAATTAATTATTATGTCTATATATATACTTTCTATATGAGAACATTACGTTTTCTTTTGTCTTATCTAATCTATTTTAATCTCATTAATGGATTACAAAATAATTTGTCTAATCTTTTCTTATGAACATCCCACCTACTTAATAATAATTTAGGTTAAGTCTATGATAATAATTTAAAATTGAAAATAAATAATACAATGGAAATATTTATGTGAGATAAAAACATAAGACCAAATAAATGTATACTGTTTCCGCTATAGACAATTTAGTACAAGTGAATGTTGCCCTCATCGAAATTGGATCCTTTTGGCTTCATTTGAAATAAACTATCAAAATCAAAATTACCTCAAGCAAACAAGTCCTGAGTCACAAATATGTTCACCCATAAAGCAAGAGAATCATCTGTGAGTATCCGCGAGCACAGTATGGTCGAAATAACAATTTTTATCCGCTTACTCTCGACTATAGTTAATTTTTACCGTTATAGATACTCACCAATTATTATAAAATGTGTCAGGACTAAAATAGATTAGACGATGGAAACTCATATATATATTATTTAAAATAATCATTATAATATATTAGCAACGTCAAGCCTCTATATTAAGCCTGAACTATATGTACGACGCAAATTTGCTAATTGTGAACCCATTACCAATTTCAATTGTACAAAATCGACACTTGACTGAATATATTAATTTATGAAGTTATAAATTAACCATTAATTATATTTTTAAATATCAACTCTATATAAATATTAAAATGAACAGAATTGACATCTTTAGGTGCGAATATGTTTCACAGGAAAATAGGAGCTTCAAGGTGGGATAACATGCTGTTTATTGACTGCATCTTATATTTTTGTTTGCTTGCTTTAATTAAAGATAACATGCTGCCACATGGTAGGGAACTAATTGGATGATACATAGAGATTACTTTGACTTCGACCATTACAAAATTGGAGACATTTGCAAATATATTTTAGTGTATCATATTAATTTATTATTGATCGGCACGATATACGGATCAAATTGCAAAATAAATACATCACAGTTGTCTAGCGGGGGACAAAAACATCTGTGGATGATTCGCTTGTCTACCTGAATTTAATTTACTTCTCTAACTATTATATTTTGGAAGTTGTACAGTCCATTCAAATTGTTACAATTAATTTTACTTTACATACAGTATAAATTATTAAGTTGATGTCACCCCTAAATATAATAGTTAACATTCACTTAAAAATTTCTCTTATAAATATAATTTGTTTTGTATTAATTCACATTTATTTACAATTGTTTTGTCAAACGAACAATTCTGAACCAACATTAGTGCCCTATATAATAACGCACTCGAGAAACCAAATTGATTAACTCAACCATTCTGAACCAACATTACTCACACCTCTACTCTCCCACCGTATCTTAAGTGAATAGCAGTATACCATTGATCCTTATGTTGAAGATAACAACACCGAAGGCCCAAGCCCAATAATCTATTCTAGATTATTCAAGTGAGTCGGTCAAAGTTACTAGAAATTTTCTCTAATATTAAATAAAGGGGCTAAGTTGCATGGAGCATGAGAAACTTCGAAAGAGACCAAGTCCATTCTATAAAATTCAAGAAGTTTCTAACCGACTTATATAGTCGGTAATATGAAATGTCCTAGGAAATGCTTTTGTAATATTTTATATTTAAAAGCATCTAGACTTTTGAGTATCATGTATAATCCAGAATTGTGTTAACCGACATTATAGTATATATATAGGGGTGTGAAAAATATATCAAGGCTTTGTACTCCAAACCTTGTATTCCTCTTTAGTAATAAAAGAAATTATATTACAAACTCCTCTTTCAATACCACAATCCGAGTTTCATTTCCAACACCTTACACGATGAGCTTCGACGACGACAAGCCGATTGTTCTTCCTCCAGGTTCTTTCCCAGTTGTCTAACCGTTCAATTGATTTTTTTTTTTTTCAAATTCTTTATTTTAAGCACTATTCATCCCAATCAACCATCTTTTGTTCAATATTGGATAAAGTTATTACTCTATAACTTCAGTTCGTACTACATATTGAACGCATTGGAGTTAGTTTGCTAATATTGAAATTACTGCAGGGCCAAGACCCACCGTGCCAGGAAGAGTACAGCTGGCAATCAGAAACAACGACAAGGCACCACTCGAAGAAAACGTCCAAAAGGTGATGCTGGAACTCACCGGCGAAGAAAAAAGTCCATTGGGATTGGACCTTGTGATGGTTTTAGATTCTAGCCTCAGTTGGATAAGACAAACAATGTTACCTCAACTGAAAATGGCTCTGCTATTTCTGATGAAGAAACTCAGAGTTGTTGACGGTTTGTCCATTGTCACCTACTCCAATAAAGCAGAGATACTTTGCCCATTGCGACAAATGGCTAAAAGTTCCCAAACGGAACATGAAGATCTAATCACCTCATGGGTGGAAAAAATTGAATCGGATTCAGAACATTTGGTGAACATCGCTGACGGCCTTGAGACGGCACTGACTATTCTCAAGAACCATTCAGTTAGTAGTGGACGTGTTGGCGTCATCATGCTTATGTTAAGTAGGGATGAGACTATGGGCAATGTTGCTGCTGTTCCAGTAGGAAATGTACCTGTGCACACATTTGGTTTTGGTGAATTTCATGATCCGAAGGTACAGTGGAAAATTGAATGTAAACCCTTATTTATTGACAATTTGAAGCAAAAATTTGCATGTGATGCATTCTAATTAATTTGTTCATGTTCTTAGTAGGTGCTCAAAGTTATTGCCAATAATAGTCAGCTGGGAGGAACCTATTCGGCTGTTCGTGAGGGCAATTTGAGCTTAGCCTTTTCACAGTGCTTGGCCGGGCTTCTCAATGTGGTTGCTCAGGACTTGACAGTGACTGTGAGTCAAATCAAAGATGAGTCAACCATAAAGCAGGTATCTGCCGGAAGTTATCCGCAATCCAGGGAAGTTGTTGCTGGTTCTATAACTATAACATTCGGCGACATCTACATCCGAGAGATCCGCAAGGTGTTAGTCGACATTCTTCTCCCTGTTACTAAAAAGGAAGATGAAGCAGATGTTCTCAAAGTCTCTTACACATACAGGTATATCAAATCACAGTAACAAGCAAACAAATTATGCATATGCGAATAACCTATGAGCATTTTGATGACTATCATTAATCTAATTGTAAATCTTATGCGGATGCAGGTTTGATGGAGAACTCTATGAGGCCAGTCCTCAGACTGTTACTGTACGCCGCAAGTCAGGGTTGAGAGCTGAAGAGCAGCAAGCACTACCAGAGGTGAGAGCGGAAGAGGTTCGTCTTGTAATTGCCGAGGTGATCAAACAAGCGACCGCTGATGCTGAAGAGAAGGATTTTAAAAGTGCTCAAGACAAGCTTGCGAATGGTCTGCTTGAATTGGAGGATGCGGATATAGAGAAGTTGAAGGCCCAGCTAACGCCCGAGCTAGAGGAGCTGCTTAAATTGATGCAAATGGCACAAATAATTCATAGTTGGAAAGCCCTTCCTTTTGCATGTTCCTTACTGATTTCCCTTGCCACACAGCGTCAAACGGCAAGAGGAAGTAATATCAGTAAGTTTCAGCTCTTTTCCACTCCCGCTATGCAAGAATTCCTTGAGGAAGCCATGAAGTCGCATGATATGGAAGATAACAAGCAATATAACAATGATGCAGATTCATCAGGTTCGGTCCCAGTTGTCTCATCGTTCAAACGCTGATGTTTGTTTTACAAATCATTTATTTTACCAATATTGATCCCAATTAGCCATCTTCTTTTGAAGATTATATAGCATAATTATCATGATTTGGAAAATCGGCTGATTTTTCCCGAGTTGACTCGGTTGTGCAAGTTATGTGCAGAAAAACGATAAAAACAATGATAAATTGAAACAATCGGCCAAATTTCCTCTATTTCTCTTGCGTTTAGAGCCAAATTAAACTGCTTTGATAGTTAAATCGAACCAATTTGTATTTTTCCATGGATGTCAAAGACAATTGGGGAAAATAGATGCGACTCAGAGAAGAGAAGAATTTTTAAAGGATTATAAAATGTTAGATAGACTGGGTGTACGTGAGGTGTGTACTATTATATTTGGCAATATAATTGTTTCACGGTAGACCATGTTCATACCAACTATTATATAGATAAGTGATCCGAAATGGATTGTTTGAAATTTGTAATGTTTTACTGAATAGCGACAAGGGTGTATTCTGTACATGCAGCTGTTGACACTCGACTGGTTTGTTTGTTTTTTTTATTGTTTTTTTTATTATTATTATTTTATTTTTAAATTATATAAGTTTTATTTCTTTAAGTAATTTCAGCACAAATTTGATTGTTATTATATTAATGTTTTTATTATTTGAATCAGTACAACAATATCCTCTTTTATATTTAATACAGAGAATAATAACATGATCCAGCTAGGTTGTCAGAGCTTTTGACAGTAAAATAAAAATATGTTATGGTTATAATGCTTGTATTATCTTATATTAGTGCATTATTTGAGTGTAATATTTTATCTTAACATAATTTTTTTGACAAATTATTTTTTATCAATTTTTTCTATTTTTTTAGTACAAAATAAGATTTTGCTAAAAAAAATTCAAGTTTCCGATCCGATCTGGCCAATTCCGGCCGATTTATCCGATTCCGATTCAACAGTCAAGTGACCGATTCGGATTCCGATTCCGATTTTCAGAATTATACCATAACTGAAATTCATACCACATTGAATTAGTTTTGCTTAATTTGCTTATGGCTATTACTGCAGTGCCGAAACCCATCATGCCTGGAAATGTACAGCTGGTAATCAGAAACAACAATAAGGTGCCACTTGAAACAAACATCCAAAAGGTGTTGTTGGAGCTCTCCGAAGTAAAAGATAGTGAGTTTGGGTTGGACCTTGTGGCGGTCTTGGATGTTAGCAGCAGCATGGAAGGATATAAGTTAGCAAAAATGAAAATGGCTATGCTACTTTTGATTGAGAATCTCAGCGATACGGACAGTTTGTCAATTGTTGAGTATTCTAGTAAAGCAAAGAGGCTATGCCCATTGACCCAGATGACTGAAAGTTCTAAAACAAAACTCGAAAATCTGATCGATGATTTGAAACCTCAGCCTGGAACGAACATCACTGATGGCCTTGAGACGGCGCTGAATGTTCTCAAGGATCGTTCATTTAGCAGTGGACGTGTTGGTGCTATCATTCTTATGTCGGATGGTGAGCAGAATCAAGGCGGTGATGCTGCTGATCTTCCAGTAGGCAACGTTCACGTGCTCACATTTCGTTTTGGTGAAGATCACAATCCGGAGGTACAGTTAAAATTTAAAAATAACCTCTTTACTTTTTGACCATTTCAAGAAAAAAATTATCTGTGCTGCGTTCTTATTAACTTTTTCAAGTACTTAATAGGTGCTCATCGCTATCGCCAATAATAGCTGGCAGGGAGGAACCTACGTGCAGGTTTCCATGGACAACTTGAACTTAACCTTTGGCCATTACTTAGATGAGCTTAAAAGGGTGCTTGTTTGGGACCTGACGGTGACTGTCAATCAGATAGAAAAAGAGTCAACAGTAAAACGGGCATCTGCCGGAAGATATCTCCACTCCGTAGACCATGCTGCTGGTTCTGTAACTATAACATTTGGCACTCTCTACAGGAAAGATGTCTGCACGGTGTTAGTTGACATTCTTCTCCCTCTTACCGAAAAGGAAGGTGAAGTAGATGTTCTCAAAGTCTCTTACACATACAGGTATATCAAATCACAGTATCTTCCAAAAAAGTTATGTATATGTGTAGTTATGTACTTGTGTACAACTTATCACTATTTTGATGACTCTGAGCAGAAACAGCTTTGATGGAGAACTGTTTGTGGCCAATCCTGCCACTGTTACTGTACGCCGCACGTCAGAGTTCACAGATTTTCCAGAATCTTTTCGTGACACTGATACTGCATTCGACATTGTTGGTGGAGAGGTCAATCTGCTTATTGCTGAGGTGATCAAACAAGCAACAGGTGTTGCTGATAAGGAGGATCTGAAAAGTGTTCGGGATGAGCTTGTCCATAGTCTGAATACATTGGGGGAGGAGAACAGGAATTACTTAACGAGATATCTGAGGGGTTATCTGAATGATTTGAGGGCCGAGCTGGAGGAGCTGAGTGAATTGATGCAATCACAAGAAATAAATGAAAAGCAAGGCCGCTCTTTTGCATATTCCTTACTGATTTCCAATTTCACCCAGCGTGGATTGATGATAAATATTGGCTCTTTTACAGTCCTGCTATGCGAGAATTCATTGAGGAAGCGAAGATGTATGATGAAATAGATGATTTACATGTCTATGTGGACCGGTTCATTGGTGCTGTCGAATCCATTGATATGACCCTCCGTACGATGATTAACGACTGAAGGAGCTAGTGAAGCTTCCAGTTCTTTTTCTTTCATTGGCACAGTATTTAATTAAAACAAAATATTTCTTTTTGTACTTGTAAGCGGTGGTCAAATGACTTTATATTAGAGTATCATATAGCGTACTTGCCAGGTAATTACTAGTAATTAACTATTTCTTTATCATTTTAAATTTCTATTTCATTGCTTTCCTTGATTAAAGGGAGCATCATGCCACATGACCGTAAATGAATATGATAACAGAGGTTGTATGATTTGAAATATACAAGATCGAACAAATTGTGAATACTTTTTTCATAAACTGTGAACGATTGTCCTACCAACCAATAATTCACGTCTTTAGTTTCACAGGTACAAAATTATTTTTAGTTTATTCAATATATATTTGTTCTCTGAGATTTGTCGCATGGCCGAAATTATACAATTTTGAGAAACATAAAATTTTTAAAGTTGCATATATTCACAATAAATATTTTCCCACGCTGTAACCATACTGAACATGAAATTTAAGGCTCGTTTGATTCCGTTGGAAATTCTGTAAAAAAGCCATAATACAAAAGAACAAATTTCTATTAATCAAATGCGGGATGGTTACACATTAATGTCACCGTTCACCAAGACGCCTATATTACAATTAACTATATATGATAACCTGTGGTGACGCCTATATTACAATTAACTATATATGATAACCTAAGACCATGACAGAAAATTCTAGCCTTTCTGTATAGTATTATTAATTTATTTAAGGAGTTCAAATTCTTTTTACACAAAAAAAATGTTCCGATCAATTTAACTTGTTATGATGTTCTGAAACTTGAATTGTTTCGATCTATGTTTGCAAACTCGAATGGGATAGTGAACGTTTAAAAGTTTATCCCATTAATTAAATTAGCGGAAATTCAAATACCCTGTCCTATGATATATAGATCCGCATGGTCGAACCAGACTTAATTTGTACCAGACTGCATAATCGATAACAAATAAATAACTGACAAGTCAACAGAGACGAATTATGCCAATTAATTATTTCCGCATATGTCATATAATATATGTCATATTTCTTTGGAGTTATATAATATTATCTCTGAAATTAATTTGGTACGACCCTTCGGGATCTGTATTGTTGGCAATGAAATTAAAACTCATTTTAATTGTATAAGTCACAAGAGGCATCTAACATAACGCATCATAATTACCAAAACAACCCAAACAATACATATGATACGTGATGTACAATATCTCGATCCTTGTAAAAAATATACAATTGTTCGTGTTATTTTTTTGAAGTGACTAATTATACCCAACGACTTGTACCCGGTTTTTACCCAAACCAACTGTCATTTGACTAGCACGAATACTGTAAAACTCAATAGTCCATACTATATACCTCAATAGCAAATCATATATAATAAGTGATTCAAATTTATAACAACCAACGACTCTTGAAAGCGGTCCACAATTAGTTGTTAACCGTTTACAATTTGCACAACTTGCCAAACTGCATGTACTTCCACCGGGACCACTTCTATAACTTGCAGTGCTTTACAACAAACACTGGGAATATTGTAAAAATAAATTTTTTTAAAATTAAATTTTTTTTTTTGAAATTTAATTTTTTTTCAAAATTAAATTTAAATTTTTAAAAAAAAATTTCAAAATTTTAATTTTTGTAAATAATACTATGAATATTGCAAAATAACATTATAGATATTATAATACACATGATGAATACTTTAAAACCACATTATAAATACTATAAATTTTAAATTTTTTTCAAATTTTTTTTTTTTGAAATTTGTTTTCTTTTCGAATTTTCATATTTTATATTTGTATCTAGATCATGTGAAATAAGCATGATTAGTTGATTAGATTACGTGATTTCTTGAGAATAAATGAGTTTAGATCTAGGAAGGAGGGTCATTTGACCCGTTGTAAATCTGTTTTTTATCAATGAAATTGTTAGTGTGCATTTGAAGTCACTAACAAAAAAAAAAAGTCAATTCTATGAACGGTTAGACAACTGGGAAAAAACCTGGTGGAAGAACAATTAATCGGCTCATCGTCGTTGAAGTGCATGGTCGTTGTGGTAGAAGAGCATCATGAAGAGATGCATGATATATTGTTATGCTTATTAACAGAATTTGCAAATATCCTTATAATTCCTAATTAGGATCCCAGTGCAGTGCTTCCAGGTATTCAATTAAGTTATGGTGGGAGAGGAAAAGAACGAGAGATGATAATCTCCTTAGACTCCTTGTTTTGTTTTTGTATTCTTTACTCTTTAGCTAGGGGATCATTATATATCGAGTTAATCAATATGGTTTCTCCAGTGCATTATTATATTGGGCCTTTTCGGCGCAATCTAGCACTGATATTGGTTCAGAATTGTTTGTTCGTCAAGTCCGTTTTGACAAAACAATTATTTAATGAATGTGAATTAATACAAAACAAAATAAATATATAAGAGAAATTTTAAAGTGAATGTAAACTATTATATTTAGTGGTGACATCAACTTAATAATTTATACTATATGTAAAATACATTGTAACGATTTGAATAGACAGTACAACTTCCAAAATGAAGTATAGAGTTTTATTGTACAAATTAGTAAAATATAATCACAGTGCCAAATTAAAATTAAAGAAGTAAAATAAAGATGAGTAATTATTTCTTTCCCATCTCCCATCTCCAATGGTCCCCACCACAGTTATATCTCAAAACATATTTCCTTTATTACCAGTTATATCCGGTTATTTCCTTTATGACACGTGGGTAAGCGAATACTTGACGTATGAACTTGTAGGGCGCAGAAAGTTGCACAGCGGGTGGAAGGTGTGTGCATGTGTTAAATGTCTCAGGGTTCAATGCTCTCGGATTTTTAAGACATGGGGGAGAACATCGAACTTGAAACATTCATTTTTTCTTTCCGCAATTCCTTCAGTTCACCCTCGACGGACCTACTGTTCATAATCAGTCTGTCGAGAGAGTTTATTGATTGTGGGGACGTTTAACTCCCAGCGGGCGCAAGCCCCCGCTGTTAATTACATCAGATGACCCTTCCAAGCCATACTGAACACCTCGTCCATTCCGGGATTTGTGCCTATTTGAGTGAATTGAATAAATGGGCTAAAAAAAAGGGGAACTCATGTATTGACTTTGGTTTTAATTTGACTTTCTGTGTGTTTGGACATGCGTACATGTGTGACTAAAATAATGTTGACCGCGTTTTAAAATAGGAACTTGGATATTTGAAAAGTGTATGTACACTATTTATTTATATTTGATCTTATGATATGTTTATTTACATATTTTTTTTATTAATAAAATCATTTAATTTTGGAGAAAAGGGTATTTTGGTCATTTCAGGATTTGGCTGACGCTTGAACAAGTTCAATTTTGATTTAGAAACATAGGAAATTTGATTTGGGTTCATTTGGAGGTGGTTTGAGTCGATTTGGACTTGAAATGAAGAAGTTATGGCCAAAAAGGGCTTATTTGTAAACGTTTCTGTTTTCCCAGGGGCCTATTTACGAAGCTGGGAACAGCAATTGTGGGACCTACTGACCTAAACGTTAAAAAGTCAATGCTTATTCGTAAGAATGGGAAGATTAGTACACATGACGAGCTGGATACAGATAGGCAATCTGAAGTTCTGAACTCGACTATTACAACCGAATGAAGTAAATGAAGTTGACTTCGAGATCTGTAATTAAGTTTGGCTAATTAATGGTTTAAATAAAAATGATCAGTTGGCAGTTGGCAGTTGGCATTTATGGTTCGTGCCTGGCTGTTATGTGCGACACTACATGTTCTGATTCTCCGGTAGAACTTGAGACCTTATCTGGCAAAATTATGTATTTAAAATTTAAAATAAATTATGTGCTATGCTACCTAATCTGTGTCATGCAGGTATAAATTTGTCGAGCAACCAAGGTTTTATGTGTACTTGGGGTATTTTATATTTTAAATTATGCTTGAGAATAGTATTCCTATACCCCACCCGAAACCTTTTTTACAATTTCCAAAAATATGAGGAACATTTTATTTCGACAATTATCAAATATGCGAGATTATAATCTTGTGGTGGTTGATGGGACAGAGAGGGAGGCATAATTTATAATGAATATAATGAATATATAATTTCGTAAATTGCAATCCTAGTTCAGATCTCCCATCCTATCCTCCAATTTGAATCCTTATAGATTATTGTAAACAGAAGGTCCCCTTGTAGTTCTATAATTTCGTTATATGTTTCATCTTTTACTTGGACTGTATTTTTTAACAAAAATTATAAATGTGGCATGTATTATCTAATATTTTACTTGTGCTTTGATGTAATATAGATAACTTTCATAGCCGTGCAATTATTTTGTTGTAATTTTAAAACCTTCTACTCGTTGATATGCTTTTTAGTCACATGATGGATGATCAATGGTTCTTAAATTGAATTAAATTTATTGCATACCTCATGTCTACAGTCTTGTGATTTTTCGAAAGGCTCTAAATTTGTTGCATACCTCTGGACTTCTCTAAAACACAAGACTTCACTTTTGTCTAACTTTATTTTTAGAGCCTTCTTATGGTATTTCTCTTTTATATTTTCCTATGATGTTCTCCACCATAATAGTTATTAAATAATTATGTATATCACAAATGAAACAAATAATTTCATAAAATGACAAAATATATAGTCAAAATACCGAACAAATAAATTCTCTTCAAGTTATTCCTATTAACCTTATTATGAAATTTACAAAATGAAAAATAATTAGTTTTTTATATTTATTAAAACGAAAATCCAGTAGCAAAATCTTTATGTTAAGTTTTTTTTTACTCAATATACATCTAGTTTAATCGCAAGCTAGTAAATGATAAAAATGGTCAATAACTCAATAAGAGGTGAGAAAGCAACATACCATTTGAAGAATTCAAATCCTCCCAGGTACCTGACTCAAGCAAATTGAAACGGACGGCCCAGGTTAACTTAAAACGGTGTCTATTCGTGCTAAGTTAAAAGAATGATCATCGGCCATCCGTTTAAAAATTTGCTTGAGTCAAGTACCTGGGGTGATCGGAATTCCCATTTGAAATTAAGCATCATGCATGACATACGGGGATTATTATTATTATTTTTTATTAAATAGAGGTAGGGGTATTTATGGGACTTAGATGTAACAAAGTCAATGATTCTTGTCATTGAGTTTGAGGAATGATTTAAATTATACAAATGAGCAGCTGGCATGCAGTGCGCAATGTGAATTAATTACAAAAAATAATGAACCACGAGATTTGCCATGAAATATGTCCTAATTAATTAAGGTGAGTTTTGGGATAGAACCTTAATGATACATCAAGGTCACTTGAAGATATAACACATAATTTGAAGGAATATGATAAAATGGTGGCTATCAAAATTATAGATCTGTCTCAATTGTTTAGACACATGTTGTACATTAAATTTGTGTGATTTGAAAGACTATGCGCTAGTCTCCCATCAAACAATTAAATTTTTTTAACCGTGTATTATTAATTTAAATTATATTTTCATACATAAGAGCATACGAGTGGAATATATATATTATAAAAATTAAATATATATACTTCAGTTTCTTTAAATTTTTCTGTATAGACGCCAAATCTGAATTAAAGTTGTTATATCTTGTTGACTTTTGACATAGCAGCTGCGGTTGTGTTGGGTCTAAACCTTATTTTTAGGGTCAACGAAACTAAAATATTTTGGGCTAATTAATTATTTTATATGCAATAATAGAGAATATTATCATGTTGCTGCCAATGTGACACCATGTTCTCATTCAATTTAGAATAAATTGAAGATCGTATCCAATGTGACACCATGTTCTCATTTAATTTAGAATAAATTGAAGATCGCATAAAAATAAATAATGAATGGGCATTAAAAAATTGTTAATCAGCAATTCAATAAAGACCGTGTGTTTCGCCAGTATTTTCAAAAACTCAAGGGCAAAAAATAACATAAAAGGCATTCCTATGATCCTATCTCTTAAAGTTAACAATTAATGTGAATTTAGTAAACAGAGAAGAAGAATAGATTGTAATGATTTCTATTTGTTATCTTCGCTGGATACAAGGAATTATATACACATAGGTAATAAGAAATAGAAAGAATTGTAAAAGGTAACTAAATCTAAATCAAAATAATATATCTCCAGCTTAGGAAACAGAAAGAATTTGAATTCCTCATTTTGTTCAATATCGAACTTACACTATTTTTAAGGTCATATTTCTAAAATATAAAATTAGTAAAATTGAATTTTAAAAAAGTAAAATTTTGTATTATACAATATTTTTCTTTATATTATATATATATATAAATATATGAGGGATCAAGTTACAACAAATTTGAGTTACAACAAAGTTACAACAACCTTTTTTTTCATTTTCAAAGTCCAAATCGTCGATCCAAACCGTTCAACATGATTATCTCAATAACATGTGCTTGCAGATCAAATTTTACATTTTTTTGAATTTTTTTTACTATTTATTAAGATGAGTACAAAATTCAATGGTCTGACTTTGACTATTTTTTGTAAAATACTTAATAAATAGTAAAAAAATTCAAAAAAATGTAAAATTTGATCTACTAGCACATTCTATTGTGGAGATCATGTTGAACGGTTTGGATCGACGATTTGGACTTTGAAAATGAAAAAAATGGTTGTTTTAACTTTGTTGTAACTCAAATTTGTTGTAACTTGATCCCTCCTCTAAATATATATATATATATATATATAAATCTACATATATGGGTCCGGCTAATTTGCTGCTGGCAGCAAATCTGCCTTACGGATGTTCAAACAACCGATCCGAACCGTTCAACATGTTCTAAATATTGAAATCTGCTTGGAGACCAAATTTTATATTTTTTGGAATTTTTTTACTATTTATTAAGTCACTTTGAAAATTCTGGAATTTTGTTGCACTGTTTTTACTGTTCACCCGGATCTGGAATTTTCAAAGTGGCTTAATAAATAGTAAAAAATTCCAAAAAATGTAAAATTTGGTCTCCAAGCAGATTTCAATATTTAGAACATGTTGAACGGTTCGGATCGGTTGTTTGAACATCCGTATGGCAGATTTGCTGCCGGCAGCAGCTGGCCGAAAGGCCTTGGTCATACCACTTTGATCTTAGCCACTCTATATATATATATATATATTTTTTTTTTTTTTTTTTATTTAATATTTTCTTTGCACAAATAATAATTAAGAGCACATGAAGGGATCCGCACTGTGTGCTCCCTCTGACCCGGAACTTTTTGGATAATAATTTTGTATTCTCAACTACTTTTCATGATGGGTATTTTGTATTGAAATTGAAATGAGTACTGATTTCCAGGTGTACATGCATCACCTAACAATGTTACATGCGGCTGCACCACTTCTCTCAATATCTAATGATAAACTTCAATATTGTTAATTTAAATCTAATTTAACATGATAGAATTAAATTTTCTAAATTAAATACTTTTAATGGCCACCCAAATATCCTACAATATATTGTATTCATTTATCATTAGATATCATATGACTTTCTTAAACTTATCTCTTAATTTTACGTTACATTTATTCCTTCTTCGCTCTCCTAATCGACCAAACGAAACCAAAAAATAAAGAAAAGAAAAAAACCGTGACCATGATTAGTGGGTAGCAATACGGGCATAATTTTGTATAGAATAAGACACTAAAAGATTAAATTTCAACTAGGACCAAAAAATTGAGCTTTATATTAATTCAATCAAGGCTGAGTTTAGACTTTAAACATATCATTTGCTCCTTTTCTATTTTTAATCCAGCCTGTTTTGTCATTGAAATAAGATTATCTGTAAATTCAGCATATACATTTTGAATCTTTTCTAAAACTTGTTCATACGTATGTGCTGCGCATAAACTGACACAGATAATATTTATTTCTATATTAGACTTGTTGTTAAGAATTCAATACGTATAATAAGATAAACTAGATCCATACTGTCACTTGATGGTATTAAAATGAGTTAAATGCACAACCTAACTAAAACTTTTTTTTAGGGTAAGGTGGCAAGTTGCCATCTCACAACCTAAGTAAATTATGGAGTAAATTTTGTTTAAAAAAATCATTGAATTGGTTGTCAATATTTTATCAACACAATTTAATTCTTCATACAACAAATTTCTTTTTAATTATTATAATAATTATTTTGCTTGTCAATATTTCAACATTGAATTGGTTGTCAATATTTTGCTGAAAAGCCCGTTCTTTTTAATTATTATTATAATTTGTTGAATACTTAGACTCTACAACTTACAAAATTGTAGTTTGAAATTAATCACATATGGTATAAACTGATAACGTATGCAATATTATTATTTAAATAGTTTTATTTTGTAATAGATTAAGATGTAAAGAAATCGTTTTTATGGTGAGAAATTTTGAATCGCCAAGCTATATAATATAAAAAACCCAGCACTCTTCTGACAATGGGTAAGTGATCATTACATGTGAAGCATGCGTTGGAGAGAGAGATTTTCTATTTCTCAACTTGTAATATCACTACCTCTTCTGTCAACGATAATGCTACAATATTAAGGAATCATTTCATGTGAACCACTCATTAGAGAGAGACAAAAAGGTATATATATGTATAAATTATTTGTTTCTCAACGCTCATGTTCGTTGGGATATTATATTAGTGCCTCTTCTCTCGATGTGGAGCCAGGATGTGTCTGGGGTAAAACGATTTTATCTTATTTTCATTCTGAATTATTGTATGGAGGAATGGTTCTGCCAAATGTCACCAACTTATTAATGTTAGAAAATATTTCATTCATTTTCTATCTTTAATCTAGTTTTTAATTTGTTCCCTTCTATCAATTAATTAGTTCCATTTTTAAAATAATGAATCTTAGTTGGCTTCCAGTATCATTCAGAAAGGTCAAATGTTATCGGCTCAACTCCGTTGAAAGAAGGAATAAAAGTGTTGTCCCCAAAGACATAAACATATAAAAAATATATGAGAAAAAAAAGCTTACGGGTACCCGCTGTGCAATGCTAAAAAATATGAGAACATGCTTATGGGTACATCCCGCTGTGCTTGTCAATTATTAAATATCAAATTTTAATCAATTTAAGCATCAATTATTAATTTTTTATGTGTCAAATTTTAGTTATTTATACATAAACATATAAACAAAAAAATATATTAACATGTATTAAGAAATGATTAGTCCGCATCAAGACAAAATAATTTCCGTTGATTGATAACAACCTTACATAATAAATTCTTTTAGAGAAAGGTCTTCCAGATTTTAATATTTTCATATGTATTTTTAATCAGCGACTTTCCCATTTAAATATATATATATATGAGGAGGGATCCACTTACAACAAATTTGAGTTACAACAAAGTTACAACATTCATTTTTTTCATTTTCAAAGTCCAAATCGTCGATCCAACCGTTCAACATGATCTCCACAATAAAATGTACTTGCAGATCAAATTTTACATTTTTTTGAATTTTTTTACTATTTATTAAGTATTTTACAAAAAATAGCCATACTTAGACCATTGAATTTTGTACCCATCTTAATAAATAGTAAAAAAATTAAAAAAAATATAAAATTTGATCTGCAAGTACATTTTATTTAGATGATCATGTTGAACGGTTTGGATCGACGATTTGGACTTTGAAAATGAAAAAAATGAATGTTGTAACTTTGTTGTAACTCAAATTTGTTGTAAGTGGATCCCTCCTCTATATATATATATATATATATATATATATACATTCTATATGAGAACATTACGTTTTCTTTTGTCTTATCTAATCTATTTTAATTTCATTAATGGATTACAGAATAATTTGTCTAGTCTTTTCTGATGAACATCCCACCTACTTAATAAAAAAAACCCTATTGACCGGTAATACGTACATCTTACCTTATCATCTTAGTTTTAAATTTAGATTAAGCCTACGATGATAATTTAAAATTTGAAAAAAAATAGAATGGAAATTTCCTTGTGGGATTGAAACACAAGACCAAATGAATGTATACGTACAAATTTAGTAGACCTGAATGTTGCCTTGATCGAAATTGGATCTTTTTGGCTTAATTTGATATAAAAATAGAAATCCAAAAGTAACTACGCAAACAAATCTTGATTTATAAATATTGTCACCCATAAAGAAAGTGAAGTAAAGAGAGAATTTTCCTACAGGGGAAAATATTTTCGACGATTCAAACTCATTTGTATTTTTTATAAAAATAATAATTATAATTTATTAGCCTCTATATTAAGCGTGAATTATATGTACGGTGCTAATTTGCTAATTGTGAACCCATTACCAATTTAAATTGTGCATAATCGACACAAGACATAATTCAAATCTATATAAATTATGTATAAAAAGTTAATAAATTTATTATTTATAATTTTTTTTTGTTAAATATCAACTCTATAAATTTAAAAACAAACAGAATTCAAATCTTTAGGTGGGAATATGTTTGCTCGACGGTATCTTATATTTTTGTTTGCTTGCTTTAATTAAAAATTACATGCTGCCACATGGTAGGGAACTAATTGGATGATACATAGAGATTACTTTGACTTCGACCATTACAAAATTGGAGACATTTGCAAATATATTTTAGGGTATCATATTAATTTATTATTGATCGGCACGATATACGGATCAATTTGCAAAATAAATATATCATAGTTATCTAGGGGGGACAAACACATCTGTGGATGATTCGCTTGTCTACCTGAATTTAATTTACTTCTCTAACTATTATATTTCGCTTGTCTACAATAATACTCAATACTCGATTTTGGACAAACACATCCTTATGTTGACAATAACAACACCGAAGGCCCAAGCCCAATAATCTATTCTAGATTATTCATGTGAGTCGGTCAAAGTTACTAGAAATTACTTGGTCAAATTACGCTAGAAATTTTCTAATATTAAATAAAGGGGGCTAAGTTGCATGGAGCATGAGAAACTTCGAAAGAGACCAAGTCCATTCTATAAAATTCAAGAAGTTTCTAACCGACTATAGTCGGTAATATGAAATGTCCTAGAAAATGCTTTTGTAATATTTTATATTTAAAAGCATCTAGACTTTTGAGTATCATGTATAATCCAGAATTGTGTTAACCGACATTATAGTATATATATAGGTGGTACAGGCTTATGTATGGGGTGTGAAAAATATATCAAGGCTTTGTACTCCAAACCTTGTATTCCTCTTTGGTAATAAAAGAAATTATATTACAAACTCCTCTTTCAATACCACAATCCGAGTTTCATTTCCAACACCTTACACGTACGATGAGCTTCGACGACGACAAGCCGATTGTTCTTCCTCCAGGTTCGTTCCCAGTTGTCTAACCGATCAAAGAATTGATATTTTTTTTTTACAAATAATTTATTTTAAGCACTATTCATCCCAATCAACCATCTTTTGTTCAATATTGGATAAAGTTATTACTCTATAACTTCAGTTCGTACTACATATTGAAATTACTGCAGGGCCAAGACCCACCGTGCCTGGAAGAGTACAGCTGGCAATCAGAAACAACGACAAGGCACCACTCGAGGAAAACATCAAAAAGGTGATGCTGGAACTCACCGGCGAAGAAAAAAGTCGATTGGGATTGGACCTTGTGGTGGTTTTAGAATCTAGCGACAATATACGAGAAGAAGAGTTAATTGAATTGAAAATGGCTCTGCTATTTCTGATGAAGAAACTCAGAGTTGTTGACCGTTTGTCAATTGTCACCTACTCCAAGAAAGCAGAGATACTTTGCCCATTGCGACAAATGGCTAAAAGTTCCCAAACGGAACATGAAGATCTAATCACCTCATGGGTGGAAAAAATTGAATCGGATTCAGAATTTCATGTGAACATCGCTGACGGCCTTGAGACGGCACTGACTATTCTCAAGAACCGTTCAGTTAGTAGTGGACGTGTTGGCGTCATCATGCTTATGTTAGGTAGTGAGGAGACTACAGGCAATGTTGCTGCTGTTCCGGTAGGAAATGTACCTGTGCACACATTTGGTTTTGGTAATGTTCATGATCCGAAGGTACAGTGGAAAATTGAATGTAAACCCTTATTTATTGACAATTTGAAGCAAAAATTTGCATGTGGTGCATTCTAATTAACTTGTTCATGTTCTTAATAGGTGCTCAAAGTTATTGCCAATAGTAGTCAGCTCGGAGGAACCTACTCGGCTGTTCGTGATGGCAACTTGAGCTTAGCCTTTTCACAATGCTTCACCGGGCTTCTCAATGTGGTTGCTCAGGACTTGACAGTGACTGTGAGTCAAATCAAAGATGAGTCAACAATAAAGCAGATATCTGCCGGAAGTTCTCCGCAATCCAGGGACATTGTTGCTGGTTCTATAACTATAACATTTGGCGACATCTACATCCGAGAGATCCGCAAGGTGTTAGTCGACATTCTTCTCTCTGTTACTAAAAAGGAAGATGAAGCAGATGTTCTCAAAGTCTCTTGCACATACGGGTATATCAAATCACAGTAACAAGTGAACAAATTAGGCATACGCGAATAACCTATGAGCATTTTGATGACTATCATTAATCTAATTGTAAATCTTATGCGGATGCAGATTTGATGGAGAATTCTATGAGGCCAGTCCTCAGACTGTTACTGTACGCCGCAAGTCAGGGTTGAGAGCTGAAGAGCAGCAAGCACTACCAGAGGTGAGAGCGGAAGAGGTTCGTCTTGTAATTGCCGAGGTGATCAAACAAGCGACCGCTGATGCTGATGAGGGGGATCTTAAAAGTGCTCAAGACAAGCTTGCGAATGGTCTGCTTGAATTGGAGGATGCGGATATAGAGAAGTTGAAGGCCCAGCTAAGGCCCGAGCTAGAGGAGCTGCTTAAATTAGTGAAAATGACACAAGAAATTTATGAAGGACAAGCCTTTCCTTTTGCATATTCCTTACTGATTTCCCTTGCCACACAGCGTCAAACGGCAAGAGGAAGTAATATCAGTAAGTTTCAGCTCTTTTCCACTCCCGCTATGCAAGAATTCCTGGAGGAAGCCGAGAAGTCGCATGATATGGAAGATAACAAGCATCCAGATCATTCATCAGGTTCGGTCCCAGTTGTCTCATGGTTCATACACTGAATGTTTGTTTTACAAATCATTTATTTTAACCAATATTGATGCCAATTAGCCATCTTTTTTTGAAGATTATATAACGTAATTATCATGATTTGAAAAATCGGCCGATTTTTCCCGAGTTGACTCGGTTGTGCGAGTTATGTGCAGAAAAACGATAAAATCGATGATAAATTGAAACAATCGGCCAAATTTCCTCTATTTCTCTTGCGTTTAGAGCAAAATTAAACTGTTTTGATAGATGCGACTCGGAGAAGAGAAGAGAAGAGAAAATGTTTTGAACCAATTGGGGAAAATAGATGCGACTCGGAGAAGAGAAGAAGCTTTAAAGGATTATAAAATGTTAGATAGACTGGGTGTACGTGAGGTGTGTACTCTTATATTTGACAATATAATTTTGTTTCACGGTAGACCATGTTCATACCAACTATTATATAGATAAGTGATCCGAAACGGATTGTTTTAAATTTGTAATGTTTTACTGAATAGAGACAAGGATGTATTGGTACAGCTGTTGACACTCTACTGGTTTGTTTGTTTTTTTTATTTGAATAAAAAGTAAAGAATGGGAGTATGGGATTAACCTAAAAAATTGATTGTTATGAAAATATAAAAGTAGAAATTAAAAAAAGAAATATTTCACTAAATATTAGTTAGTTTGTTATTATTATTTTATTTTTAAATTATATAACTTTTATTTCTTTAAGTAATTTCAGCACAAATTTGATTGTTATTATTTTAATGTTTTTATTATTTGAATCAGTACAACAATTTCCTCTTTTATATTTTAATACAGAGAATAATAAGATGATCCAACTAGGTCGTCAGAGCTTTTGACAGTAAAAAAAAAAAATGTTATGGTTATAATGCTTGTATTATCTTAAATTAGTGCATTATTTGAGTGTAATATTTTATCTTAACATAATTTTTTTGACAAATTTTTTTTTTCAATTATTTCTATTTTTTTAGTACAAAATAAGATTCTTCTAAAAAAATCCGAGTTTTCGATCTGATTCGGCCGATACTGACTGATTTATCCGATTCCAATTCAATAGTCAAGTGACCGATTCGGATTACGATTCCGATTTTCAGAATTATACCATAACTGAAATTCATACCACATTGAATTAGTTTTGCTTAATTTGCTTATGGCTATTACTGCAGTGCCGAAACCCATCATGCCTGAAAAAGTACAGCTGGTAATCAGAAACAACAATAAGGCGCCACTTGAAACAAACATCCAAAAGGTGTTGTTGGAGCTCTCCGGAGTAGAAAATAGTAAGTTTGGGTTGGACCTTGTGGCGGTCTTAGATGTTAGCAGTAGCATGGAAGGAGATAAGTTAGAAAAAATGAAAATAGCTATGCAACTATTGATTGAGAATCTCAGCTGTAATGACCGTTTGTCAATTGTTGAGTATTCTAGTAAAGCAAAGAGGCTATGCCCATTGAGCCAGATGACTGAAAGTTTTCAAACAAAACTCGAAAATCTGATCAATGATTTGAAACCTCAGCCTGGAACGAACATCACTGATGGCCTTGAGACGGCGCTGAATGTTCTCAAGCATCGTTCATTTAGCAGTGGACGTGTCGGTGTTATCATTCTTATGTCGGATGGTGGGCAGAATCAAGGCGGTGATGCTGCTGATCTTCCAGTTGGCAACATTCAAGTGTTCACATTTCGTTTTGGTGAAGATCACAATCCGGAGGTACAGTTAAAACCTCTTACTTTTTGACCATTTCAAGAAAAAATATACCTCTGCTGCGTTCTTATTAACTTTTTCAAGTACTTAATAGGTGCTCATCGCTATCGCCAATAATAGCTGGCAGGGAGGAACCTACGCGCAGGTTTCCATGGACAACTTGAACTTAACCTTTCGCCATTGCTTTCATGAGCTTTATAGGGTGCTTGCTTGGGACCTGACGGTGACTGTCACTCAGATAGAAAAAGAGTCAACAGTAAAACGGGCATCTGCCGGAAGATATCTCCACTCCGTAGACAATGCTGCTGGTTCTGTAACTATATCATTTGGCACTCTCTACAGGCAAGATACACGCAAGGTGGTAGTTGACATTCTTCTCCCTGTTACTAAAAAGGAAGGTGAAGTAGATGTTCTCAAAGTCTCTTACACATACAGGTATATCACATCACAGTATCTTCCCGAAAAGTTATGTATTTGTGTAGTTATGTACTTGTGTACAACTTATCACTATTTTGATGACTCTGAGCAGAAACAGCTTTGATGGAGAAATGTTTGTGGCCAATCCTGCAACTGTTGCTGTATGCCGCAAGTCAGAGTTCACAGCTTCTTCCAGACCTTTATTTCGTGACACTGATACTGCACAAGAGATTGTTACTGCAGATGTCAAACTGCTTATTGCTGAGTTGATCAAACAAGCAACAGGTGTTGCTGATATGGAGGATCTGAAAAGTGTTCGGTATGAGCTTCTCCATAGTCTGACATCATTGGGGCACGAAGCAGGGGATCTCTTTGGTGGGGTATGCGTTATTTGAGGGCAGAGCTGGAGGGGATAATGCAATTACATGCAAATAATGAAAAGCAATTACAAGCAATAAATGAAAAGCAAGGCCGCTCTTTTGCATATTCCTTACTGATTTCCCATTTCACCAAGCTATGCCAGTCCGGCTATGCGGGATTGGCAGATACATATAAGGTCTGTGCCAGTCCTGCTATGCGAGAATTTCTTGAGGAATCCAAGATGTATCGTGAAATAGATGATTTACAGTTGTATATAGACCGGTGCATTTGTGCTATCGAATGCATTGAAATGATTATCGAATCCATTCCTTGAGTTTTTTTTTTGTTTTTTTTTTTTCAAAAAGATTAATTTCTTGTCAACGACTGAAGGAGCTACTGAAGCTTCCAGTTCTTTTTCTTTCATTGGCACAGTATTTAATTAAAATAAAATATTTCTTTTGTACTTATAAGCGGGGGTCAAATGACTTGGGACCTTTATATTATGTTCCCCAACCAAAATTAGAGTATCATATAGCGTACTTGCCAGGTAATTACTAGTAATTAATTATTTCTTTATCATTTGAAATTTCTATTTTATTGCTTTCCTTGATTAAAGGGAGCATCATGCCACATTAATTTGTATATTTCAAATCATACAACCTCTATTATCATATTCATTTACGGTCATGTGACCGTAAATGAATATGATAATAGAGGTTGTATGATTTGAAATATACAAGATTGAACAAATTGTGGATACTTTTTCCTTGTGCTGCCAACCAATAATTCATGTCTTTAATTTCACAGGTTGGAAATTATTTTTTGTTTAAGTCAATATATATTTGCTCTCTGAGATTTGTGGCATGGCCAAAATTATACAATTTTGAGAAACACAAAATTTTTAAAGTTGCATATATTCACAATAAGATTTTCCCACGCTGTAACCATACTGAACATGAAATTTAAGGTTGGTCTGATTCCGTTGGAAATTATGTAAAAAGGCCATAATACAAAAGAATGAATTTCTATTAAGCAAATGCGGGATGGTTACACATTAATGTCACCGTTCACCAAGACGCCTATATTACAATTAACTATATATGATAACCTAAGACCATGACACAAAAAGGAGATGGTTGCAAAATTCTAGCTAGTATTATTAATTTATTTAAGAAATCCAAATTCTTTTTACCAAAAAAAATGTTCCGATCAATTTAATTGTCACAACATTCATAAAATGGAGAGATTAAAGGGAAGTGCAGTACCGTCCCATAAATTGTACACAGTTCTAGCTCCATGTCTAGATAATAATCGGCCTAATTAATTACTTAATCCTCCAAATCCATCCATCAAATTAATGAATCCAATTAGTTAATTCTTCTTTTTAATTATTTAGTATATTATTTGTACATTCAATGTACACAAATAATTATACTAATTAATTATAACCGCATATGTCATAATATAATATGGCTTATTTCTTTGGAGTTATATAATATCATCTCTGCAATTAATTTGGTACGAAGTCATCTGTATTGTGTTGGCAACGAAATTAATTTCATTTTAATTCTATAAGTCACAAGAGGCATCTAACATAATGCATTATAATTATCCAAATAATACATATGATACGTGTTGTACAATATCACGATCCTTGTAAGAAATACACAATTGTTCATGTTATTTTTAGAAGCGACTAATTGTACCTAGCGACTAGTACTCAGTTTTTCCCAAACCAACTGTCATTTGACTAGCGCGAATACTGTAAAACTCAATATTCCATACTGTATACCTCAATAGCAAATCATATATAATAAGTAATTCAAATTTCTAACAACCAGCGACTCTTGAAAGTGGTCCACAGTTAGTTGCTAACCGTTTGCAACTTGCACAACTTGCCAAACTGCATGTACTTCCACCGGGACCACTTGTTGTACTTTCACCGGGACCACTGCAGTACTTTGCAACAAACACTGGGAATACTGTAAAAATTTAATTTTTTTCGAAATTTAAATTTTAAATATTTAAAAAAAATTCAAATTTTAATTTTTGTAAACGATACAAAAAATACTGTAAAATAACATTATGAATACTGTAATACACATGATGAATACTTTAAAACCACATTATAAATACTATAAAATTTATTTTTTTAATTTATTTTTATATTTTTTTGAAATTTTTTTTCTTTTCAAATTTTCATATTTTATATTTGCATCTAGATCATGTAAAATAAGTATGATTAGTTGATTAGAGTAGTTTACGTTATTTCTTGAGAATAAATGAGTTTAGATCTAGGAAGGAGGGTCATTTGACCCGTTGTAAATCCGTTTTTTATCAATGAAATTGTTAGTGTGCATTTAAAGTCACTAACCTTCAAAATCAATTCTATGAACGGTTAGACAACTGGGAAAAAACCTAGAGGAAGAACAATCGGCTCTTCGTCGTTGAAGTGGTCGTTGTGGTAGAAGGGCATGAGATGCATGGTATATTGCTATGCTTATTAACAGAATTTGCAAATATCCTTATAATGGCTAATATTGGTTCAGAATTGTTTGTTCGTCAGGTCCGTTTCGACAAAACAATTGTTTAATGAATGTGAATTAATAACAAAACAAAATAAATATATAAGAGAAATTTTAAAGTGAATGTAAACTATTATATTTAGTGGTGACATCAACTTAATTAATAATTAATACTATATGTAAAATGCATTGTAACGATTTGAATGGACAGTACAACTTCCAAAATGGAAAAATGAAGTATAGAGTTTTATTGTACAAATTAGAGAAACAAAATCACAGTGCCAAATTAAAATTAAAGAAGTAAAATAAAGATGAGTAATTATTTCTTTCCCCTATCTCCCATCCCCAATCGTCCCCACCACAGTAAAATAAAGATGAGTAAAATTAAAGTGAAATCTGCTGAGCCTCTTTGATCTGTTTGGGCCTTCGGCCCCTTCAAATTTAATAAAAGGAAAACAAGGAAAAGATAAGTGGTACCGGGCTTGGGCTTTTGTGGGGTTTGTCTTGAAAAAAAGAAAAGGGGTATTAAGTTATTTCAGGTTTGGGCTGAGAACATGAAATTTTATATATGTTTGGTCAGATTATGTTGGAAATTAATTACGAATAAAAAGGCCGAGTGCGCATTTTATTTTTTGTTTATTTTATTTTTCCACAAGTCTCCATTAATCCAACGGTAGTAATTAACGATTTGAGTATCCCCTCAAATTAGTTTATGTCAATTATTAAGTATCAACTTTTAATCAATTTAAGCGTCAATTCTTAGTTTGTTATGTATCAAATTTTAGTTATTTATACATAAACATATAAATAAAATATTAACAATTATCAATCCTTAATTTGTAGTGTATAAATTATATATTTTTAAGAAAAACAACTTGATATTATTAAAGTATTAGTTCCGTTACAATAAAGAGAAAATATATTAAAATTATATTATTTTATTAAATTGTGTCAAATCTATAGTCCTAATCAATATTGATTGGTCCAAATCAATGTTTTTAGCTGCCTTAACTATCATTTGATATTTTGTTTAAGTCCGAAGCGACAATAACATGAAATTTCTCGTGTTACATATTAAGAAATGATTGGTCCCTATAAATACAAAATAATCTTATCTTGGACTTGTTATGTATATTATGAGACATAAAAAAGTATTAGTTCCGGTAAAATAAAGAAAAAATATGTGAAAAAATATGCAAAAAAATATTGCTTGATCCAAGTCAATGTTTTCATTTTATTTTACACGCACCGAAGCAACAGTAACATGAAATTTCTCATGTTACATATTAAGCAACATCTCTTTCATCTCTCCATTTTATGAAATCTAGTGACTCAAAAAAGATGCTGTAGTCTTCATGTTGGGTATATATATACGTACATCTGCGCAGCAACAATGACCCCACCACGTGTCAAGCTCTATTTTATTGGCTTGATTTAATGCAGCATGTTAGTTCAAATTAATCTCTGGTTCGACCTTGCGGATCTAAATATTAGAGGACAGGAGAATTAGCTGGTGTTTTTCTTCTTCTTTTTTTCTTTTTTTTTTATGCATGGGTATTTGAATTTTCGCTAATTTGATTCTTTGGATAAACTTTTAAACGTTCACTATCCCATTCGAGTTTGCAAACATAATGACATAATAAAACAATTAAAGTTTCAGAACATCATAACAAGTTAAATTGATCGGAACATTTTTTTTTTTGTAAAAAGAATTTGAACTCCTTAAATAAATTAATAATACTATTAAAAAACGCTACAATTTTGCAACCATCTCCTTTTTCTGTCATGGTCCTAGGTAATCATAAATTATAACCATCCCGCATTTAATTAATAGAAATTCCAACTTTTTTACATAATTTTCCAACTTTATAACCATCCCGCATTTCCGTAGAATTTCATGTTCAGTATGGTCACAGCGTATGAAAATCTATATTGTGAATTTGCAACTTTAAAAGTTTCGTTTTTCTCAAAATTGTAGAATTTCGGCCATGCCACAAATCTCAGAGAGCAAATAAATTTTGAATATAAACAAAAAATAATCTACTTTTTGTAAAATTAAAGACGTGAATTAATGGTTGGTAGGCCAATCCTTCACAGTATTAATTGAGCAACCTAATCCATAAAGTTGGCTCCAAATTATAATTTATTTATGAAAAAAATATTCACAATTGGTTCATGCAATCTTGTATATTTCAAATTATACAACCTCTATATAGGAAAGCAAGAAAATAGAAATTTAAGATGATAAAGAAAAAATTAATTACTAGTAATTACCTGTATGTACGCTATACGATGTTTGTATATGATACAAAAAGAAACAAAGCTTTCACCACCGCTTATATGTACAAAAAAAAAAATTTATTTTCATTAAATACTGCGCCAACGAAATAAAAATAACAGGAAACTTCAGTAGCTCCTTCAGTCGTTCATTAAGAAATTAAATTGAAAATAAATCTTTTAAAAAAAAAAAGAAACTCAAACACCATCAGATGAGACAAAAAGGAACTTGCTTGGTTGGCCAATGGCAGGATATTAAAAAAAAAAACTGAATAAGACATGGGAACGGCAATTGTGGAACCTAGACATTAAAAAGTCAATGGTTCAAAGATAGGCGAATTAAGCAACCGAATTAAGCAAATGAAGTTGACTTCGAGATCTGTAATTAAGTTTGACTAATTAATGGATTAAATAAAAATGATCAGTTGGCAGTTGGCATTTATGGTTCGTGCCTGGCTGTTCTGTGCGACACTACATGTTCTGATACTCTGGCAGAACTTGAGACCTTATCTGGCAAAATTATGTATTTAAAATTTAAAATAAATGATGTGCTATGCTACCTTATCTGTGTCATGCAGGTATAAATTTGTAGAGCAACCAAGGTTTTTTGTGTACTTGGAGTATTTTATATTTTAAATTATACTTGAGAATAGTATTCCTATACCCCACCCGAAACCTTTGAACAATTTCCAAAAATATGAAGAACATTTTATTTGGACAATTATCAAATAGGTTGTTATCATTATCAACACATTTTTGTTATCAATATATTTTTTTTTCTTCTAACTTTTGTTATATATATATATATTTTATTTAATATTTTCTTTGCACAAATAATAGTTAAGGGCACATGAAGGGATCCGCACTGTGTGCTCCCTCTGACCCGGAACTTTTGGGTAATAATTTTGTATTCTCAACTACTTTTCATGATGGGCATTTTGTATTGAAATTGAAATGAGTACTGATTTCCATGTGTACATGCATCACCTAACAATGTTACATGCGGCTGCGCCACTTCTCTCAATATCTAATTATAAACTTACATTGTTAATTTAAATCTAATTTAACATGATAGAATTAAATTTTCTAAATTAAATACTTTTAATGGCTACCCAAATCCTACGATATATTGTATTCATTTATCATTAGATATCATATAACTTTCTTAAACTTATCTCATAATTTTACGTTACATTTATTCCTTCTTCGATCTCCTAATCGACCAAATGAAACCAAAAAATAAAGAAAAGAAAAAAACTGTGACCATGATTAGTGGGTAGCAATACAAGCATAATTTTTTTTATAGAAATATGGCATAAATTCAACGTTATGGTTTCATTTGCATGGATGGTACTACTTGCATAATAATACAAATATGCCATGAGACGTGAAAGGACATTATATCTGGAAGTATCTTGCATGTCACATGAATGTACAGTTTTCTAAATTTTATAAATCGTGTCCACAATTAATTGAGAGAATGTCAATGACTCCTTTCACAAGACAAGTCATGTGAAAGTGTTAAAATTATTCCCCCATCTAACAACTTTGGTTATTTATTAGGGCCAAAAAATATTCATTTATTAACCATTACTGAGTAATTTGCAACAATTTTTTTTATTATAATGATCTATCATGATGTATTACTGTGGTGTCATGTTTTTCACTGAATTTTGTTTGTTAAGACTATTGTAAATTTTTACTGTTTTTCAAATAATGTAAAATAATAAAGCATTTTTACTTTCCTACTTGTCATTACATATTATATAAACATATTCTTTCACTCGCACAAGTCATGCATTTTCTTTTGAGCATTTACTTAGAGTTTGATTTGGAATTTATACCTTTCACATAGAAATTATTATTTGAAGAGTAATTATAATTGGCCGAATTATCTAAATTACAAAAATTGAATAACAGTACATCTTGACATCCATCTCTTTATTTTGATTTTTAATCTTCTAGATAATCTCAAATAAACTAATGGCTCATACAAAGTAAGATGTGCTCTGCCGATACAACTATTTTGGTTTATAATTACAAAAAAAAATATAATTACAAAAAGTTTAAATTTGATCATTGAAGTATATCTACCTCTTGACATCTCTAGAAGACAAGACCTCACTTTAAAGAAGTACATGATAAAAATCGTCATAATTCAATAAGGCATACAACTTGCGGGTGACTTTGTACTGGATTTTTTTATTTAATACATACAACATGGCAGCCACTATCAAGCTTTCTTTAAAAAAAAAAAAAACTGAATAAGACATGGGAACGGCAATTGTGGGACCTAGACATTAAAAAGTCAATGGTTCAAAGATAACTTCTGAAGTAGCTTATTCGTAAGAAGGGATGACTAATTCACATGACGAGCTGGATACAGATAGGCGATCTGAAGTTGTGAACTCGACTATATCAACCGAATTAAGAAAATGAAGTTGACTTCGAGATCTGTAATTAAGTTTGACTAATGAATGGTTTAAATAAAAATGATCAGTTGGCATTTGGCATTTGGCATTTATTCTTCGTGCCTGGCTGTTATGTGCGACACTACATGTTCTGATGCTCTGGTAGAACTTGAGACCTTATCAGGCAAAATTATGTATTTAAAATTTAAAATAAATGATGTGCTATGCTACCTTATCTGCATCATGCAGGTATAAATTTGTAGAGCAACCTTGAGGTATTTTATATTTTAAATTATACTTGAGAACAATATTCCTATACCCCACCCGAAACCTTTGAACAATTTCCAAAAATATGAACAACATTTTAATTCGACAATTATCAAATAGGTTGTTATCATTATCGACACATTTTTGTTATCAATATATATTTTTTTTCTCCTAACTTTTGTTATATATATATTTTATTTAATATTTTCTTTGCACAAATAATAGTTAAGGGCACGTGAAGGGATGCGTGCTGTGTGCTCCATCGGACCTGGAACTTTTTGGATAATAATTTTGTATTCTCAACTACTTTTCATGATGGGTATTTTGTATTGAAATTGAAATGAGTACTGATTTCCAGGTGTACATGCATTACCTAACAATGTTACATGCGGCTGCACCACTTCTCTCAATATCTAATGATAAACTTCAATATTGTTAATTTAAATCTAATTTAACATGATAGAATTAAATTTTCTAAATTAAATACTTTTAATGGCTACCCAAATATCCTACAATACATTGTATTCATTTATCATGAGATATCATGACTTTCTGAAACTTATCTCTTAATTTTACCGTTACATTTATTCCTTCTTCGATCTCCTAATCGACCAAACGAAACCAAAAAATGTAGAAAAGAAAAAAACCGTGACCATGATTAGTGGGTAGCAATACGGGCATAATTTTTGTATAGAAAAAGACACTAAAAGATTAAATTTCAACTAGGACGAAAAAATTGAGCTTTATATTAATTCAAGCAAGGCTGAGTTTAGACTTTAAACATATCATTTGCTTCTTTTCTATTTTTAATCCAGCCTGTTTTGTCATTGAAATAAGATTATCTGTAAATTCAGCATTTAAATTTTGAATCTTTTCTAAAACTTATTCATACGTATGTGCTGCGCACAGACTGACACAGATAATATTTATTTCTTTATTAGACTTGCTGTTAAGAATTCAGTACGTATAATAAGATAAACTAGATCCATACCGTCACTTGATGGTATTAATATGAATTAAATGCACAACCTAACTAAAACTTTTTTTTAGGGTAAGGTAGCAAGTTGCCATCTCACAACCTAACTAAATTATGGAGTAAATTTTGTTTAAAAAAATCATTGAATTGGTTGTCAATATTTTATCAACACAATTTAATTCTTCATACAACAAATTTCTTTTTAATTATTATTTTTTTGGATAAAAGGCTGAAAAGCCCGTTCTTTTTAATTATTATTATAATTTGTTGAATATTTAGACTCTACAACTTACAAAATTGTAGTTTGAAATTAATCACATATGGTATAAACTGATAACGTATGTAATATTATTATTTAAATTTGCTATATTTTATTTAAATTGTTTTATTTTGTAATAGATTAAGATGTAAAGAAATCGTTTTTATGGTGAGAAATTTTGAATCGCCAAGCTATATAATATAAAAAACCTAGCACTCTTCTTACAACGGGTGAAGCATTACATGTGAAGCATGTGAACCACTACATGTGAAGCATGCGTTGGAGAGAGAAAGATTTTCTTTTTCTCAACTTATAATATCACTACCTCTTCTGTCAACGATAATGCTACAATATTAAGGGATCATTTCATGTGAACCACGCATTAGAGAGAGACAGAAAAGTATATATATGTATAAATTATTTGTTTCTCAACGCTCATGTTCGTTGGGGATATTATATTAGTGCCTCTTCTCTCGACGTGGAGACGGAATGTGTCTGGGGTAAAACGATTTCATCTTATTTTCATTCTGAATAACCAACTTATTAATGTTAGAGAATATTTCATTCATTTTCTATCTTTAATTTAGTCTTCTTTTTGTTGCCTTCTATCAATTAATTAGTACCATTTTTGTAGTAATCAATCTTAGTTGGCTTCTAGTATCATTTAGAAGGTCAAATGAAAAAAAAATACATTAATTACAAGAGTTATTAAAACTGAATAAAAAAGTAATTAACATCCCTAACTAACTAAGAGTAAAGAATATCGGCTCAACTCTGGCATTCTACGACATGTATACATGTATATGCTCCAACCAGTTGAATATTAAAATACAAAAGATCAACCCAATCTTTTTTTCTATATGCAAAGCGAACCTTAACATGATTGCTCCCACGACTTGGGTATTAACATACAAAATTAAAGTCAATCTCCCGCCTTAGTTAGTAGATTCTCAACGATAATGCTACAATATTAAGGGATCATTTCATGTGAACCACGTATTAGAGAGAGACAGAAAGGTATATATATGTATAAATTATTTGTTTCTCAACGCTCATGTTCGTTGCGGATATTATATTAGTGCCTCTTCTCTCGACGTGGAGCCGGAATGTGCCTTGGATAAAACGATTTTATCTTATTTTCATTCTGAATTATTGTATGGAGGAATGGTTCTGCCAAATGTCACCAACTTATTAATGTTAGAAAATATTTCATTCATTTTCTATCTTTAATTTAGTTTTTAATTTTTTCTCTTCTATCAATTAATTAGTTCCATTTTTATAATAATGAATCTTAGTTGGCTTCCAGTATCATTCAGAAAGGTCAAATGAAAAAAATACATTAATTGCAAGAGTTATTAACATCCCTAACTAAGAGTAAAGAATATCGGCTCAACTCCGTTGAAAGAAGGAATAAAAGTGTTGTCCCCAAAAACAGAGATAAAAACTAAGAAAAAAAAACTTACGGGTACCCGTTGTGCTTTGCTAAAAAATATGAGAACATGCTTAAGGTTACATCCCGCTGTGCATGTCAATTATTGAATATCAAATTTTAATCAATTTAACCATCAATTATAAATTTTTTATGTGTCAAATTTTAGTTATTTATACATAAACATATAAATACAATTTGACATTATTAAGTATTAGTTCGGGTACAATAAAGAGAAAATATACAAAAAAAATATATATTTTTTCTTATTAAAAGTGGGTCAATCTATAAAATGTCCTAATTATTATTGCTTGGTCCAAGTCAATGTTCTTAGTTGCCCTAACTATCATTTCCTTTTATTTTACACCGAAGCAACAGTAACATATAATATCATTTCTTCAAATTTCTTATCTGCAGGAGAAATTCTTAACGTGTATTAAGAAATGATTGGTCCGCAACAAGGCAAAATAATCTCTATTGATTGATAACAACCCTACATAATAAATTCTTTTAGAGGAAGGTCTTCCAGATTTTATTATTTTCATATGAATTTTTAATCAGCGACTTTCTATATGAGAACATTACGTTTTATTTTGTCTTATCTACTCTATTTTAATTTCATTAATGGATTACAGAATAATCTGTCTAGTCTTTTCTGATGAACATCCCACCTACTTAATAAAAAATACCCTATTGACTGGTAATACATAGAATGAATGTATACGTACAAATTTAGTACAAATTTAGTATACGTACAAATTTAGTACAACATAGAATGAATGAATGAATGTATACGTACAAATTTTGTATACTTAATAAAAAAATACCCTATTGACTGGTAATAAAAGCCTACGTTGATAATTTTAAATTGAAAACAAAAATAGAATGAATGTATACGTACAAATTTAGTAGACGTGAATGTTGCCTTGATCGAAATTGGATCTTTTTGGCTTAATTTGATATAAAAATAGAAATCCAAAAGTAACTAGGCAAACAAATCTTGATTTATAAATATTGTCACCCATAAAGAAAGTGAAGTAAAGAGAGAATATTCCTACAGGGGAAAATATTTTCGACGATTCAAACTCATTTTGTATTTTTTATAAAAATAATAATTATAATTTATTAGCCTCTATATTAAGCGTGAACTATATGTACGGTGCTAATTTGCTAATTGTGAATCCATTACCAATTTAAATTGTGCATAATCGACCCAAGAGAAAATATATATTAATTTTTTAAGTATAAAAAGTTAATAAATTTATTATTTATAATTTTTTTATTGTTAAATATCAACTCTATATAAATTTAAAAACAAACAGAATTCAAATCTTTAGGTGCGAATATGTTTCCGAGAAAACCGGAGGTTGAAGGTGAGATAAGAAAATTAACAACATATATATCAACTCTATATAAATTTATTGACGGTATCTTATATTTTTGTTTGCTTGCTTTAATTAAAAAATTAAATGCTGCCACATGGTAGGGAACTAATTGGATGATACATAGAGATTACTTTGACTTCGACCATTACAAAATTGGAGACATTTGCAAATATATTTTAGTGTATCATATTAATTTATTATTGATCGGCACGATATACGGATCAAATTGCAAAATAAATATATCACAGTTGTCTGGGGGGAACAAACACATCTGTGGATGATTCGCTTGTTGAAGTGTAAATAATATAAAAACAAAATAAGGAGTCCCGGAGATGATCGCTCGTTGCCCTATATAATAACGTATCTTAAGTGAATAGTTGGAAGCACTGCAATCCTAATTAGCCATTATAAGAATATTAGCAAATTCTGCTAATAAGCATAGCAGTATACCATTAATTGTTCCTTGCACGATGAGCTTCGACGACGACAAGCCGATTGTTCTTCCTCCAGGTTCATTCCCAATTGTCTAACCGTTCAAAGAATTGATATTTTTTTTTTTACAAATTCTTTATTTTGATCACTATTCATCCCAATCAACCATCTTTTGTTCAATATTGGATAAAGTTATTACTCTATAACTTCAGTTCGTACTACATATTGAACGCATTGGAGTTAGTTTGCTAATATTGAAATTACTGCAGGGCCAAGACCCACCGTGCCTGGAAGAGTACAGCTGGCAATCAGAAACAACAACAAGGCACCACTCGAAGAAAACATCCAAAATGTGATGCTGGAACTCGCCGGCGAAGAAAAAAGTCGATTGGGATTGGACCTTGTGGTGGTTTTAGAATCTAGCCGCCGTATAAGAGGAGAAATGTTACATCAATTGAAAATGGCTCTGCTATTTCTGATGAAGAAACTCAGAGTTGTTGACCGTATGTCAATTGTCACCTACTCCTATAAAGCAGAGATACTTTGCCCATTGCGACAAATGGCTAAAAGTTCCCAAACGGAACATGAAGATCTAATCACCTCATGGATGAAAAAAAATGAACCGGATTTATTATTTAATAGTGTGAACATCGCTGACGGCCTTGAGACGGCGCTGACTATTCTCAAGAACCGTTCAGTTAGTAGTGGACGTGTTGGCGTCATCATGCTTATGTTAGCTAGTAACGGACTGACTATAGGCAATGTTGCTGCTGTTCCAGTAGGAAATGTACCTGTGCACACATTTGGTTTTGGTAAGCATCATGATCCGAAGGTACAGTGGAAAATTGAATATAAACCCTTATTTATTGACAATTTGAAGCAAAAATTTGCATGTGGTGCATTCTAATTAATTTGTTCATGTTCTTAATAGGTGCTCAAAGTTATTGCCAATAATAGTCAGCTGGGAGGAACCTACTCGGCTGTTCGTGAGGGCAACTTGACCTTAGCCTTTTCACAGTGCTTGGCCGGGCCTCTCAATGTGGTTGCTCAGGACTTGACAGTGACTGTGAGTCAAATCAAAGATGAGTCAACAATACAGCAGGTATCGGCCGGAAGTTATCCGCAATCCAGGGACAATGTTGCTGGTTCTATAACTATAACATTCGGCGATATCTACATCCAAGAGATCCGCAAGGTGTTAGTCGACATTCTTCTCCCTGTTACTAAGAAGGAAGATGAAGCAGATGTTCTCAAAGTCTCTTACACATACAGGTATATCAAATCACAGTAACAAGCAAACAAAATATGCATACGCGAATAACCTTTGAGCATTTTGATGACTATAATTAATCTAATTGTAAATCTTATGCGGATGCAGATTTGATGGAGAACTCTATGAGGCCAGTCCTCAGACTGTTACTGTACGCCGCAAGTCAGGGTTGAGAGCTGAAGAGCAGCAAGCACTACCAGAGGTGAGAGCGGAAGAGGTTCGTCTTGTAATTGCCGAGGTGATCAAACAAGCGACCGCTGATGCTGATGAGGAGGATCTTAAAAGTGCTCAAGACAAGCTTGCGAATGGTCTGCTTGAATTGGAGGATGCGGATATAGAGAAGTTGAAGGCCCAGCTAAGGCCCGAGCTAGAGGAGCTGCTTAAATTGATGCAAATGACACAACTAACTTATAAAATAAATGCACTTCCTTTTGCATATTCCTTACTGAATTCCCTTGCCACACAGCGTCAAACGGCAAGAGGAAGTAATATCAGTAAGTTTCAGCTCTTTTCCACTCCCGCTATGCAAGAATTCCTTGAGGAAGCCAAGAAGTCGCATGATATGGAAGATAACAAGCAATATAACAATGATCCAGATTCATCAGGTTCGGTCCCAGTTGTCTCATCGTTCATACACTGATGTTTGTTTTACAAATCATTTATTTTAACCAATATTGATCCCAATTAGCCATCTTTTTTTGAAGATTATATAGCGTAATTATCATGATTTGGAAAATCGGCCGATTTGTCACGAGTTGACTCGGTTGTGCGAGTTATGTGCAGAAAAACGAAAATGGATGATAAATTGAAACAATCGGCCAAATTTCCTCTATTTCTTAGAGCCAAATTAAACTGTTTTGATTGTTAAATCGAACCAATTTGTCAAAGACAATTGGGGAAAATAGATGCGACTCGGAGAAGAGAAGAAGCTTTAAAGGATTATAAAATGTTAGATAGACTGGGTGTACGTGAGGTGTGTACTATTATATTTGAGAATATAATTGTTTCAAGGTAGACCATGTTCTTACCAACTATTATATAGATAAGTGATCCGAAACGGATTGTTTTAAATTTGTAATGTTTTACTGAATAGAGACAAGGGTGTATTGTGTACAGCTGTTGACACTCGACTGGTTTGTTTTTTTTTTTTTTATTTGACTAAAAAGTAAAGAATGGGAGTATGGGATTAACCTAAAAATTTGATTGTTATGAAAATATAAAAGTAGAAATAAAAAAAAGAAGTATTCACTTGTAAATATTAGTTAGTTTATTATTATTATTTTATTTTAAATTATATAAGTTTTATTTCTTTAAGTAATTTCAGCACAAAATTGATTGTTATTATATTAATGGTTTTATTATTTGAATCAGTACAACAATATCCTCTTTTATAATTTAATACAGAGAATAATAAGATGATCTAGCTAGTACGTCAGAGCTTTTGACAGTAAAAAAAAAATATGTTATGGTTATAATGCTTGTATTATCTTATATTAGTGCATTATTTGAGTGTAATATTTTATCTTAACATAATTTTTTTGACAAATTATTTTTTATCAATTTTTTCTATTTTTTTTAGTACAAAATAAGATTCTGCTAAAAAAAATCCGAGTTTCCGAACTGATTCGGCCGATTCCGGCTGATTTATCCGATTCTGATTCAACACTCAATTGACTGATTCGGATTACGATTCCAATTTTCAGAATTATACCATAACTGAAATTCATACCACATTGAATTAGTTTTGCTTAATTTGCTTATGGCTATTACTGCAGTGCCGAAACCCATCATGCCTGAAAAAGTAAAGCTGGTAATCAGAAACAACAACAAGGCGCCACTTGAAACAAACATCCAAAAGGTGTTGTTGGAGCTCTCCGAAGTAGATTATAGTAACTTTGGGTTGGACCTTGTGGCGGTCTTAGATGTTAGCAGTAGCATGGAAGGAGATAAGTTAGAAAAAATGAAAATGGCTATGCTACTTTTGATGAACAATCTCTGGGATAAGCACAGTTTGTCAATTGTTGAGTATTCTAGTAAAGCAAAGAGGCTATGCCCATTGACCCAAATCACTGAAATTTCTCAAAGAAAACTCGAATATCTGATCGATGATTTGAAACCTCAGCCTGGAACGAACATCACTGATGGCCTTGAGACGGCGCTAAATGTTCTCAAGGATCGTTCAGTTAGCAGTGGACGTGTTGGTGTTATCATTCTTATGTCGGATGGTGAGCAAAATCAAGGCGGTGATGCTGCTGATCTTCCAGTAGGCAACGTTCACGTGGTCACATTAGGTTTTGGTGAAGATCACAATCCGGAGGTACAGTTAAAATTTCAAAATAACCTCTTACTTTTAGACCATTTCAAGAAAAAATTTACCTGCGCTGCGTTCTTATTAACTTTTTCAAGTACTTAATAGGTGCTCATCGCTATCGCCAATAATAGCTGGCAGGGAGGAACCTATGCGCAGGTTTCCATGGACAACTTGCGCTTAACCTTTGGCCATTGCTTAGTTGAGCTTCGAAGGGTGCTTGTTTGGGACCTGACAGTGACTGTCACTCAAATAGAAAAAGAATCAACAGTAAAACGTGCATCTGCCGGAAGATATCTCCACTCCATAGACAATGCTGCTGGTTCTGTAACTATAACATTTGGCACTCTCTACAGGAAAGATGTCTGCAAGGTGTTAGTTGACATTCTTCTCCCTGTTACTAAAAAGGAAGGTGAAGTAGATGTTCTCAAAGTCTCTTACACATACAGGTATATCAAATCACAGTATCTTCCAAAAAAATTATGTATATGTGTATTTATGTACTTGTGTACAACTTATCACTATTTTGATGACTCTGAGCAGAAACAGCTTTGATGGAGAACTGTTTGTGGCCAATCCTGCAACTGTTACTGTACGCCGCACGTCAGAGTTCACAGATTCTTCCAGACCTTCATTTTGTGACACTGCTACTGCACGCTACATTGGTACTGGAGAGGTCCATCTGCTTATTGCTGAGGTGATCAAACAAGCAACAGGTGTTGCTGATAAGGAGGATCTGAAAAGTGTTCGGGATGAGCTTGTCCATAGTCTGAATACATTGGGGGAGGAGTTCAGGTTTAGCTCCATGGTATATCTGAGGGTGGATCTGAAGAATTTGAAGGAGGAGCTGGAGGAGCTGAGTGAATTGATGCAATCAGAAGCAATAAATGAAAAGCAAGGCCGCTCTTTTGCATTTTCCTTGCTGATTTCCAATTTCACCAAGCGTCGATGGGACGAAAGTGGTCAATATAAATTTTATCTCTTTGGCAGTCCTGCTATGCGAGAATTCATCGAGGAAGCGAAGATGTATGATGAAATAGATGATTTACATGTCTATATTGACCGGTTCATTGGTGCTATCGAGTCCATTCAAATGATTATCGACAAAGTTGAGAAGGAGTGGTTACGGCCCGCCGTGCGAGGTTAATTAACGACTGAAGGAGCTACTGAAGCTTCCAGTTCTTTTTCTTTCATTGGCACAGTATTTAATTAAAATAAAATATTTATTTTTGTACTTATAAGCGGTGGTCAAATGACTTTATATTAGAGTATCATATAGCGTACTTGCCAGGTAATTACTAGTAATTAATTATTTCTTTATCATTTTAAATTTCTATTTTATTGCTTTCCTTGATTAAAGGGAGCATCATGCCACATGACCGTAAATGAATATGATAATAGAGGTTGTATGATTTGAAATATACAAGATTGAACAAATTGTGAATACTTTTTCCATGAACTGTGAACGATTGTCCTGCCAATCAATAATTCACGTCTTTAATTTCACAGGTACAAAATTATTGTTTGTTTATATTCAATATATATTTGCTCTCTGAGATTTGTGGCATGGCCGAAATTATACAATTTTGAGAAACACAAAATTTTTAAAGTTGCATATATTCACAATAAAGATTTTCCCACGTTGTAACCATACTGAACATGAAATTTAAGGTTGGTTTAATTCCGTTGGAAATTGTGTAAAAAGGGCATAATACAAAAGACCGCCACAAGGTACAAACAATATGGTTTCTCCAGTGCGTTATTATATTGGGCCTTTTCGGCCCCACCACAGTTATATCCGAAACAAATCAGGTAACAAATCGGGTAAGTAAAATTATTGCTACCTACTAATCATGGGCACGGTTTTTTCCTTTTCTATTTTTTTGTTTTCGTTTGGTAGATGAATAATTATTTCTTTCTCCCATCTCCCATCTCCACTAGGATTAGGCAAGTGAAATTCAATGATCACGTGGGTCCTTTCAAATCCGATCCGGTTTCTTTCTCAAAACATATTTCCTTTACTACCGGTTATATCCGATTATTTCCTTTTTGCCTCGTGGGCAAGCGAATGGCGTTATGATAAGTTGAAGAGTGGAGACATCTTTTGTCCCAACTCTATGCCACGTGTTTAGGTTTTATTCGACAAACTTTTTGATGGATTTTCTTGCTTGTTAACTGAATTGATTCATGCCTACGGTCTTGTATTAACAAAAAAAAAGAAAATGAATTGATTGAAACTTTGAATCAGTACTATGTATAGGCATTATTCATTTATTTTTATATTAGAAATATATTAATTAATATGTATATTTTACAAATACATATGACTCAATTATCCAACAATTATTCGTTTCGTATATGTATTCGAATCCGTATTAGATACAAATATCCAGTGTCATTGGAAATAAAAATAAAAATTTGATACAATATATTATGTGGAAATACTTGACGTATGAACTATTCACACATATATGAGGAAAAAAATTGATAGAATCTGTTAGATACAAACACCTTATACATGAACTATTCACACTTTTATGACAATGTATGAATACTTGATATTAATACTTATAAACGTCATCCAATGTTATTGTAGGGCGCAGAAAGCATAGAAGGCAAAATCGGCCGTTCCGGATAGGGATCTGACGGTACCGATCCGATTTCAGGCCGATTTACACGGTTAGTAAAGATTTCGTCAAATTTCGTCCGTTCCGGTATCATTCCGGCCAAATTTCGTCCGTTTCGGACCGAAATAGACCGATTTCTCCGAAACGGACGAAACGCGAATTAACGAAACTCAAAAAAAAAAATTTGCGCTCTCTGAGACTCAAACCCGCGCCCTTTAGCATGGCAACCAAACTCTACACCACACCACACAATATTTCTTGTTTAAAAGCACAACTCATTTCTATATATCATATTTCAGTTTGAGAAAACCATTCAACCATGGATTGACTGTAATAATTTGATTGTATATTTCAATTTGAGAAAACTCATTTCTATATATTTCAATTTGATTGTAATAATTTTTCTAAATTTTTTAGTGTAAAACAAGCTTCTGGCAAAAAAGTCTGATTTTCCGATCCGATTCGGCCGATCCCGATACCGATTTTTCCTTCTATGGCAGAAAGTTGCACAATGGTGGAAGGTGTGTGCATGTGTTGAATGTCTCAGGATTCAATGCTCTCGGTTTTCAAGACATGGAGGAGAACATCGAATTTGAAACATTTACTTCTTTCTACAATTTCTTTGGTTCACCCTCGACAGGCCTACTATTCATAATTAGTCTAACGAGAGAGTTTACTGATTGTGGGGACGTTTAACTCCTAGCGGGCGCAAGCCCCCGCTGTTAATTACATCAGATGACCCTTCCAAGCCATACTGAATACCTCGTCCATTCTGAAATTTGTGCCTATAATGTGTGAATTGAATAGTGTATTGATTATACCCGCCCGGTCCAACCCGACCCGCGCAAACCCGGGACCCGGACCCGGACCGACCCGGATCCGACCATGAATCCGACCCGAACCGTCCTAAAGGGATGGGTCGGGTTTAAAACGGGTCGGATGCGGTTTTCTGGGCGAAACCCGAGCTCCCCCCCACCGTTTCAACCCGTCTACCCGAACCCGACCCGGACCGGCCTAAACCCGACCCGAACCGACCTAACCCGATCCAAAACCCGACTGAACCCCCCCAAACCCGGCCGAACCCGACCTAAACCCCCCCAAACCCGGCCGAACCCGACCTAAACCCTCCCAAACCCGACCCGGACCCGCCGAAAACCCGGCGGGACCCGAGCCAACCCGGGTGAACCCGGTCAAATTTGAATTTTTTGATTTAATTCGGTTTTTTTTTTTTTTCCTCTGTTGGCTGACCCGACCCGAACCTCCTGAACCACGCCCGCACCCGCACCCGTGAGCCGCGACCGTGAACCGGACCCGCACCTGTGAGCCGCGCATACACCGGCGCAAAAATTGGGTATTTTTTGTTGTCAGCGAGATTCGAACCCCGGACCTCTCTCTCAACAACCTTACAACCAATACCATTAACCACTAGGCCACTGTCAACTTGTGATATATTTCAATAACTTTAATATTTAATCTATTCTTAGATTAAGCCTTTAATTTTTTTATTGTTTGAGCCTTTAATTAGAAATTTTATGATTATCTAAATACAATATATAAATAATAAATAATAATATATATATATAATAGCCGTATCGTATCCTTCGTTTTTAAAAATATGAATTAACATATATACATATTATTTGACATCTTAATTAAAATTAACATATTCATATGCTAAATGATATGTTAATTCTATAAACTTTAATTTGAATTAACATATGTATATATATATATTAGTATATTTGAATTAACATATGTATATACATATCATGTCCATCTGATCATGATCATGTTATATATATTAGTATATTTATACTAAAATACGCTAATTACTTGAAATTATGTTGAATTACACTATATTAAGTTAAATTACATTACATTACGCTAAAATACGGTAAATTACATATGAATAGAGACGATATATTCACTGAAAAGGCGAAAACGACGACGAAACTTCAAACGGTCATAAAACGGCGCTCGAGTGTCCGATTTTAGCAAACGACCACTTTTCGGAAAGCTTGCGAAAATGCGCATGCGTCTGTTCCCGCTACGTCGGATTTCAAAATTCAGAATCGCCAAAAAACAAAGGGAAGAGCCTCAAAACTTGAGTTGAAGTTTCCGATTAAGATTTTCATTTCTATCATTCAATCCAGGTAGCTCAGTAAATTAGTTACATAATGAACTTGTAGAATACCAATTTTTATTATTTTCGGAATTTTTTTACTATTTTTTATGATTAATGTAAGATGGCACAGAATCGGTCTATTTTAGCGTAATTTAGCGTAATTTACCGTATTTCAGCATAATTAGCGAAGTTATTGTAATTTAGGGTAATTTAACGTAATTTAGTGTAATTCAACATAATTTCAAAGTAACCTAGTGTAATTCATTTTTTTCAGTCCTAAAAATTGCATAAATCATGTTAATTTATAAAATACACATTTATCATTTTCAATTCTAAATTGCACACTTGACTGTTAGTACGATTTAGTATTTAATTAATTGTTTATTAAAAAAATTGACCAAAAATTAGAAATGTTCAGAAGATGAGAACGAAGAACCTATAATATTACTTTCAACATAACAGCTCTCTCTTCTTTCAATAATTTTAGTATTTAATGATTGTTGTTTAGTATTTAAATTAACTTTTGTTTTAAAATAATTCGGGTTTAAAGATAAAAAATAATTCAGTTTTAAAATAATTTGGTTTTAAACTAATTTGGTTTTAGAATAATTCGGTTTAACATAATTTGATTTTGTTATAACAAAAATATATTGAGTTCAAACAAAAAATAAAACAGCCAAAAGCCCAAAAACCCCCCAAACAAAACAGAAAAAAAAAAAAAAAAAAAACCAGAACCGGACCGGACCTACCCGGACCGGACCGACCCCCGACCCGACCTAACCCGCCCCGACCTAACCCGCCGGGTTTAGACCGGGTTAGGATCGGCCGAGTCAGACCCCAACCCGACCCCCCCTACCCGACTCAACCCGTTGACCCGGGCTAACCCGTGCCCGAGTCAACCCGGGGACCGGGCGGGTTTGGACCGGACCGACCCGACCCGGCCCCTTTTCAATACACTAGAATTGAATAAAGGGGCTAAAAAGGGGAAACTCATGTATTGACCTTGGTTTTACTTTGGTTTTCTTTGTTTGGATATGTGTGTGTGTGATTTTATATTAAAATAATGTTTATTGTATTTTAGAATGGGAATTTGGATATTTGAGGAGTGTATGTACACCATTTGTTTATATTTGATTTATAACATATTTATTTACATTTTTGTTAATTATTTACATGCTATTAAGAAATGAAATCATTTAATTTTGAAGAAAGGGTATTTTGGTCATTTCAGGATTTGGCTGATGCTTGGACATGTTCAATTTTGATTTAGAAACATGAAGAATTCAATTTGGGTTCATTTGGAGGTGGTTTGAGTCAATTTGGACTTAAGATGAAAAAGTTATGCTTGAAAAGGACTGAGAAGGACCTATTTGTAAACATTTTTATTTCATCAAGGGCTTGTGTACAAGGCTAAAAGGGTGTGAATTTATGATTTGGGTTTTAGATAGGGTTTTATGTGAAAATTGGGCCTTTAAGGGCTTGTTTGAGAGAACTTTTGATTTGTTAAGGACCTGTTTGTAAATTTATGGGGACTGGTCGCTAAATATTAAAAGTCAGAAGGGTCTCATAGTGAAAGGGACTTTGATTTAGAAATTTTATTTATTAATTGGGCTTCAAGATTTGGATTTTTGGGCTTCAAGATGTGTATTTGGGCTTTGAGATTTGTGCTGAGCATTGGATTTAAAATTGGGCTTTGAGATTTGGTAATGGGCCTCCAATATCTGTGCTTAACATCTGGAGCATAGGTTTTGAGCTTGGAGATTAGTGCATGAAGGACTTATTTATATGACAAACGGGCCCCAGGGACAGAAGCTTATTAATTCTTGAGTTTCGGCTTAAGACTGGACCCTGCTTTGAGATTCGTGCTCTGTTTAAACATTCTCTTGGCGCCGAAATCAAAGGGCTTATGTTGCTTTAAAATATGTGCAGCTGGGATATGAACTTGGGTTTGCTCTCGATCTTACGGGTTCGGGCCTCCGGCCAACTCCGGTCACGGCAAGGCAAACAGAGGACGTGGTTAGCATCACCCGAGGCTCAAGATTGCGTTGCATCCGTCGTCGGTCGCCTCCGATCATCGGAGGTGGTGATCCACCGTCGAGTTCAGCCACAACGTTTGATTTGGATTTTAATTCAATTTTGTCGAATTGATCTGTGACTTCACTCAATTAATTAACTAATTATCATCATATCTTCGTTTTAGAATATCATGGAGACTTTGATTTTGAGTTACTTGAATATTAGTCATGTTTGAGTTTCGAAGCTCTCGGCTTGGTACCGGTTCAATGCCGGTTTGATTGATGAACCAATTTAAATCATGATTGGGGTATTCAAAATGTAGATTTGAGTTTTATTAATATGGCAGGATGTCTAGATTTGTTTCTTAATTTAGATTCTAGTTTGAGGATTAATGAATATGAATTTCATGAAGTTTCTAAATTTTTTTCAAATACAAACTTAACTCAAAATTCTTTATTTTTATTAAAGATCATGCAATTTATTATCGTTAATTCACAAAAGGGTATGTGAACTATGTTTAAAATGAACTTTTGAGATTTTTGAGATTTTTCTTCTATTTTTAAAGTATTTATTTGAGTAGGGGCATGAAGGTCATTTTGTCAATTTTAATTGCTGGATTTTCATTTTTAACAAGCTGAACTTTGGAAATTTATATAAAATCGAAAAAAAATCAGAAAAATATGAAATTAATGTCCATGTTGTGTGTTTTTAGGTCTTTTATTTAATCATGATGTTTGTTCTTTGATTTGGATTTTTAGCCAATTTACACTGTCCATTTTACCAGCAGAACCCTTTTATCATTAAATGCTGATTTTTTTTGTTTTGAATGCTGAACTTCAAAATTTCATATAAAATCGAAATAAAATCATAAAAATATAAAATTTGTGTCAATTTTGTGTATCTTGAAGTCCTCTGTCTAATGGTGAAGTCCATTTTTCATTTTGGTCCCTGAGTCAATCTGGGCTGTCTGATTTACCAGAAAAGGTTCTTTTAGCACTTTTGAGTGCCCTTTTTGTACCAGTGGTACATGCTTTGGGTTTTGACATTGGTGCTGTACATTAGTTGCAGGGGCGGACCCAGGAATATGATCAGGGGTAGGCACAAATACTACTAAAAGTGCCAAAAAAAAAAATTGTTTTGCTCTCTGACTCCCAGCGACAAAGAGGAATAAATGAATGAAGTTTTTTACTTTTTTTTGGTTTTGCTCTCTGGTCCCAGCAGCAAAAAGTTAAAAGTAGCAAAGTCAACTTTTTTAATTTGCTATGTTAAGCGCAGTCTCTTTTCTTTCAAGCAACAAAAACGAGAATGGGCCTTGGAGCCTTGCTTTGTTCAGCCTATCGGATTGGATTTCTCTCCAACACAGAGAAATGGGCCTTACTTAATATTTTTCTTTGGGCCAGGGGTAGGCACAGTATTGGACCAGGGGTAGGCACAGGACCAAATATATACTGGGTCCAAAAAAAATTTCAATTTCAGGGGTAGGCACTTGCCTACCCCTGGGCCTTTATGGGTCCGCCCCTGATTAGTTGGTACCAGAAGCTAAGTGAAGGTCACTTTGTCATGGCTGGTTGCTATTTATCACATTTTCAAGTAGCTTTTAAGCTACAAATTGGCATAAACAAAGAGAAAGAGGAAAATACAAAGATCTAAAATTCATTGTATTATGTTTCTAAATATCAAAAATCTGTCAAAGGATGGTTTTATGCAGGGAAGTCCCCGATTTTGTTTGAAATCACATTTTTTGCATAATCTCACTCGACAAAGGGACAAATCATTAAGAAATCATTAATTCAAATATACAAATGATATTTTCAACATAGTTGACATCTATTTGCAATTTGAGCCTCATTCTTTCACTATTTTGCACAAATGTCTATTTAATCTCTTTATATTGTGTCTTTTATACACATAATATGCATTTATGCATGAAGAGATCATTTAGAACTCATTTGTGCAACATAGGTCCCATATCAAGGAGATTATAATAGGAACTATACAGCTCAACCATTATAACTCATTTTTTTTACTTTTAACCCTTTCTAATAAAATAATCAAAATAGGTTGGATGCAATAGGAACTATACAGCTCAACACATGCATCTTTGCTATTTGATTATTTCATACAAGAGTTAAGACCATAGAAATTCAAAGAAAGTTCAAGAAAAATCAGATTTGCATATTTAAACTTTTTACTTTGTTTTTATAGAGAAATAAAGTGCAAAAAGGGAAATAAAATACTAATAACTAAAACATATATATTTTGTTTATGAAGGCAGCAAAGAAGAGGAAATAGAAAAGGAAAGAAAGAAAGAAAGAAAAATATTCTTTTTATTTAATATTTAGTTATGCATATGTTACTATATTTTTTTTACTTGATGATCCCTAAACTTCATGTTTGCTTACAAGATAAGCTTAAAAGGTCATGAAGCTTTCTCATCTTTGTATTTTGCAAGATTTAAACCAAAATAAAAAGAAAAGAAAAGAAGATAGAGTAGAAGAAGCTCCAACCGTAAAGACAAAGGCCAAAGAAATTCAAATAAAAGGAGATTTATTTCATTCAAAGGAATTTTATTCATATGAACTCAAACATCAAAAGATAACATCTTTTAGGTATTTAATTACCTAAATGTCGATTTTCTCTATTACAAAGGAGGAAGAACACTAATTTCTTATTTTTTTCTCTATATCTTGCTATCTCTATATTGTAGTGGCTATGTAGTTGTGTAGTAATCTATTTCCTGTGCTTCATACCCTCTTATATAGGCAGCAAGGGTCTAGGGTTTTAGGCCTTGGTGATGTGGCTTTCATCATGCACATCAACCATTTGATCAATGGTCTATATCACTTGCTTCACTTATAGATGCATACATGGCATGGGCTTGGCCAATCATACTCACACACATCATATGTAGTTGTCTGTAACATTTTTAGCCTTTGGATTTTCATCTAATCATCAAACATGCATCTTAGCCCTTCATAAACCGGCCTAATGTGGTAAGTTTTGAGAAACGTGCTCCTGCACCATGGGAGGAGAATATTCCACTCTTGGCTTCATCCAGGGAGGATGTAACACGTATAAGGATGGACCACTGAGCAGATTATAGCTGTAGAGGGCGATTTGTCTTGGCTTGGAGGTACACCGAACCTAATCATGCTCCCATATTGATATTTGTGCCCTTTGCGACAGAGGCATGGCATATAGCATTGCCTACCTTTACTTAAGTTGCTCTCGGGTTCAATCTTACCCTCACAGCAATCAATTCATCATATCTACATTGAGAAGGCCGAGAGAGAGATGATGATACAGCTTGTTTTGAGCCTCTAGGTGAGCCTCAATCCGATAACCTCCTTCATTGGTCAATTCGGAGCTCAAAAATTGGTTTAGACATAGCGGAGAAGAGGGAGGAGGAACTGGCGAGTGGGACCCGCTTGTCAGTCTCCTCAGACTGAGCACTGTGCTCCCTCATTTTCTTTTGTTTATTTGGCCTACTCTCGGTGTTAGCTGGCCCGTATAGAAGCCTTATTTTGGTGTATAGAGCGCTGGGTGCATGCAAGGCGAAGGGGTCAAAATCGTTTAAATTAAACCCGGCGTCTAGCGCCCCCTATCCGTTTAGTCACGGTGTACCATGCACCATGCTATCAATTTCGGTCTATAGAGTTGTATTTATATGGACCGAGTCCACCTATTTTGGCTGATCAGCGAAAATAGCCTTATTTCAATGATTTGTGGGCCCTGGGCATCAGTGCACTGCTAAGTGTCTCCCAATTTGCACCTGGAGTGACTTGGGGGGTGGTTTTGTTAAGGCACCCCACTGTGTACCCAATATGCCATCCAGTAACTGTTTTATTTATAGGAAATTAATTCATGAGTGATTTTGATCATGTTATACCCAACCTATTTGAAGGGTCTGTGTATGATCTGGCATTTTAATTGCTTTTAAAATTGTTATTTATCATGCCAAGTTTAAATAGCAACTTTTTAGAGTTAAACAGTTATATAGAAAAAAATTGATAGAATTTGTTAGATTAAAACGCATGATACACAAACTATTTACACTTGCATTACGAGGTATGAATACCTACAATACTTGATATTAATACTTTCAGACATCATCCAATATCATATGGAAAAAAAAATTAAAATTTCATAGAATTTGTTAGGTATAAACACTTGACATATTAACTATTTACACTTGCATGACAGGTATAAATACTTGCAATACTTGATATTAACATTTTCAAACGTTATCCTTTGTTACTTTTTATTCTATTAGGTACAAACATTTGACACATAAATAATTGCAATACTTGCTCGACGAGGTCTGAATATTTACACGATGAGGTGTGAATACTTGCTCGACGAGGTATGAATACTTGTGCGACTGAGAACCCGAAAGTACTTTATCAAGAATCTCATTTAAACAAGAAAATTACGTAAAATATGTTCGTGGTTTTTTATTCGCAAAATTCCTTACAGATCGTCAGAAATATGGACGAGATTAAACGGAGAAAAAAAATCCACCTCTAAAAACGTGTAAAAAATGGGTGCGTGATGAGAGAGAAAAAAGAAAGTTGATATGTTCATTTTTTTATAAATACTTGGTTGTTAGGTATGAATACTTCAATTACGAGATATAAATACTTGCTCGACAAGTTATGAATACTTGTACTACAAGGTATGAATACTTGCTCGACAATGTATGAATACTTGCATGACGAGGTATGAATACTTGCGCGACAGACAATCCGAAAGTATATCATCATGGATCTCATTTGAAAGAGAAAATTGCATAGAAGACGTTCGTGATTTTAGATTCGCGAAATTTCTCACAGATCATCAGAAATATTGGCGAGTTGGAATAGAGAAAAAAAATTCATTTCTAAAAACGTATAAAAGATGAGTGTGTGATGAGAGATATAAAAGAAAAATGATATGTTCATTTTTTTTTGAAATATTTGATATCTTAGGTATGAATATTTGATATATTATATATTAATACTTGTGCGCTTAGGTATCTATATTTGTGCGCGCCAATTGTAAAATATTTCAAATATTTACGCGTTTTTTGTCTTTTTGCGCTCGAAGTTGTGGTCCCTTCCAATTAATGATAATTAGAAACTCCCAATAAAGTTTGACAATTTGATCGTTATATTGTGCCGATCCGTAATAAATTAATATGATACACAAAGTATATTTGCAACCGTCTCCAATTTTCTTATGTACGAAGTCAATGCAATATCTACGTATCATCCAATTAGTACCCTACCATGTGGCAGCATGTTATCTTTAATTAAAGTAAGCAAACAAATACAAAATACAGTCAATAAACAGCATGTAATCTCACCTTGAAGTTCCGGTTTTCCTGTGAAACATATTCGCACCTCAAGATGTCGATTCTGTTCATTTCTAAATTTATATAGAGTTGATATTTAAAAATTAAAAAATTATATATATATATATATATAATTGGACAGTGCTACGGTGCTACACGTAGCATAGAGCCCTTCAGTGCTACGGCTCACTTTTTGAGTTTTCAAAATTCTAACGGTCGATCCAAACCGTTCAACATGATCTCCATATGAATATGTACTTGCAAACCAAATTTTACATTTTTTAGGATTTTTTTTACTATTTATTAAGCCACTTTGAAAAAACACTAATTTGTACACAACAGTAAACTTTTCTGGACCATTGGATCAGCGATTTTCAAAGTGGCTTAATAAATAGTAAAAAAATCCTAAAAAATGTAAAATTTGGTTTGCAAGTACATATTCATATGGAGATCATGTTGAACAGTTTGGATCGACCGTTAGAATTTTGAAAACTCAAAAAGTGCGCCATAGCACGGAGGGGCTCTATGCTACGCGTAGCATATTAGCAAAATCCTATATAATTAATGTTTTTAACTTCGAAACTTAATATATTCTGTCAAGTGTCGATTTTGTACAATTGAAATTGGTAATGATTCACAATTAGCAAATTAGCATCGTACATATAGTTCACGCTTAATATAGAGGGCTTGACCTTGCTAATATTTATATTTAGAATATATATATATTTGAGTTTCAATCGTCTAAAATATTTTATCTTGGACTCATGCTACAAGAATCGGTGCGTACATGCGAGGGTAAAATAGTGACTATTTGTTAACAGTACACTCGACACATGCCACAGCAGATCCGGAAGACCAACAAGGAAAGAAGATATTGTGAAGATGCGCAGAAGCATAATTAGAAGAATAGCTGTAGAATATTTTCTCTTATGGTTAAGAATAAATTATGTATTTCTTTCTATGTTTAGAGAACATTACCATGTTACGTACTATGGCTGATTATATAGAGCATGGCTCTGATGTGTAATAGAATTAAGACAAATGAAATAAAAGAAAGGGAGGGAGGTTTGGGGAGTCTTGTGTTATTTAGATTAATTCAATATTCTTGACATGGTATCAGAGCGGGTGTGACCTGGTGGTATAGCTTGAGAAATTGGAGTCCTTCTTGTCCCCTCTTCGATTTCTCAAATTATAACGCTCTAAGGAGTTACCCTGCTGTTGGTTGTTTTTTTCCGCTTCTAGTATCAAAAGATGAATCCCCAAAACAAAAATGAGAATGAAGGAGTCTCTAATACCTCCACTCTTATTGAACAGATGGCACAATTGATGTCACAAATGATGGCCATGCAGGCTGTTGTAACAACACCATCTCAAGTGATACCACAACCGGTTGTGCTGCCACCTATCGAAACAAAATTTGATGGCACAAACTACTCATTCTGGTGCCAAGTAGTAGAGATGCAAGTCCGTGGAAGAGAGAGGATGAATCACCTCACAGGAGAACCAGCTCCACCTTCTATAACCGACGCATCATATCAGAAATGGGCAACCGATGATGTGGTGGTGAAAGGGTGGATTATTAACTCCCTTGAACCTCGATTGAGGGGGAGTTACATTCGATATCCTACTGCTAGGGATGTATGGAAAGCCATCGCCACAACATACCATGACGGCAGCGATGAGGCTCAGGTTTATGCTCTCAATCGGCAAGTCAGTCGTGTGAAACAAGGAGGGCGAGCAATTGAGGAATACTTCGACGAACTTCAAGGACTGTGGCAAGAGATCGACTTTCGATGCCCAAATCCTATGGAGTATGCAGCTGATATCGATAAGTTCAACACTTTTATTCAAAAAATGAGGGTGTACACTTTTCTTGACGGCCTCGATGACACACTAGATGGCATGAGAGCACAGGTGGTGCTATTAAGCCCGTTTCCCACGATTGAGCAAGCGTATGGGTACATAAGAAGAGAGGCAACCCGTCAAGGGATCATGATTAAAGGGATTGAGTCAAACTCGTTAGCTATGGTATCCAAAGGGTACAAATTGAGTAAACCATATGACCTCCAGAGCAGGAATTCTTCTCATCCTGACAAAGCTAAATTAAAATGCACAAATTGCGGCAAAGGCCGACACACCAAGGATCAGTGTTTCGAAATTGTAGGCTATCCAGAGTGGTGGAAGGGTGATAAGAAGAAGAAATATGAGGAGAAGGGCAAAGGAGCAGCTGCCACAACTTCCTCGGTGGGAGGACTCATAGCCAGCAGATACACCTCAGAACCGAAAAACAATGGTCAACTGGAGGGGTCTCAGGAGAAGCTGCTGGACATAAAGGCCGCTGGACATGTGAAGGCTGCTGGTCCGAACTATGCGCAAGGCACTGGAGCAACTGCTGAAGCCAACTATGCGCAAGGCACTGGAGAAAATGGTGAAGGTAAACATGGTAATAGTAAGAGTATTTTTAGAAATAATCTGGCTAAGTGCAATATCACAGATTTTAGCAAAATTAATGAAGGTTGGGTTATTGATTCGGGAGCGACTGATCACATGACACACAATAACAAGGAATTAAGAACTGTGTGTACATCTCATAAAAGTGGCATTATTAATGCAAATGGAAAAATTTATCCCGTAGAAACTGCTGGGGATGTAGTATTATCAAATCAGCTATGTTTGAAAAACACCCTTGTGGTACCTTCCCTAGCAACAAATCTGATCTCTGTCAGTCAGCTCACGAGGGATCAAAAGTGTGCAGTGCTTATGTTTCCTGACTATTGTGTGTTTCAGGATATACTCACGAAAAGGATCATTGGCCGTGGTACTAGACGAGACGGGCTGTATTACTTGGATGAGCTAAAAACTGGCAGTAATTTTGTAGTAAGAGGAGATTATATATCTAATAGAGAAAAAATTTGGTTGTGGCATAGGAGACTAGGACACCCGTCATTTGGGTATATGGAAAAGTTATTACCTAATCTGTTTTTGAATCTTGATCCAAAGAATTTTTCTTGTGAAACTTGTATCAAATCTAAGAGTCATAGAGTGACTTATTATAGCAGTCAAAATAAATGTGTGATTCCTTTTGATATTATACATACAGATGTTTGGGGGCCTTCTCCAGTTATTTCCAAATCCGGTTGTAGATGGTATATTTCATTTATTGATGATTGCACTAGAATGGTATGGCTTTATTTGCTCAAGACGAAAGATGAGGTTCCCAAAGTTGTAAAAGAGTTCCATAAAATGATAAAAACTCAATTTGGGAAAGAAATAAAAATCATGAGAAGTGATAATGGGACAGAATATCTGAATAAATGCTTACAGACTTTCTTTCACGAAAATGGAATTATTCATGAGACAACCTGTGTAGGGACACCGCAGCAAAACGGAATTGCTGAACGCAAGAATAGGCATCTCCTTGAAATAACTCGAGCACTGTTGTTCGAAAATAAGGTACCTCACATTTTTTGGGATAATGCACTTACATTTGCTGTGTACCTTTTAAATCGCACTCCCACAATTGCCAATGGATACAAAACACCCATTCAAACCCTTTCTGCTCATATAAGCATACCATCTATACTCAATTTACCACCAAAAATATTTGGGTGTGTTGCCTATATTCATATCCAAAAACCATTTCGAACAAAGCTCGAACCTAGAGCAGAAAAATGTGTATTTCTAGGAATGGGAACAAATCAGAAAGGTTATAAGTGTTACAATCCAAACACTAGAAAATTCCACACGACAATGGATGTTACATTTCTTGAAAATGAAAGGTATTTCTCAAACTCGTCTCCAAGTCAGGGGGAGAGTGAAATATACTTGGATCCGAATTTCTTGTGTAGCCCGAATAATTTAATTAATGAAGATAGCAGAACCGAATCTCATCCTTCTTTGTTTCCTTCCCAATCAAATAAATTTCCAAATTCTGCCGAATTAAATCAGGCTTTATTTCAAGGAGAATCAAATCAGTTTCCAAATCTTGCCGATTCAAATCAACCATTATCTCTTGCCGAATCAAATCAGCTCCCTTCAATTGCCGAATTTTAGGCATTTAATTAGTGAAGCCCAATCATTACCGGACCAAATCTGTGAATCTAACTTAGATCCGATCCATGCCCAAAACCCAATTACCGAAAATTCAGCAGAACAGCCGCAACTTTCAGAAAACAATACAGAGGTACGTGTCTCGGAAACTCAGTCTAAATTGCCTTCCCGTATTAACCGTGGTAAACCACCCAAGAGATATATCCCAGAGGATGGGACAAGTAAAGAAGTAACCTATCCTATTGCGAATTACACTTCAACAAAACCATTGTCACAACCATTAAGGAACTTTGCTGAACAACTGTCCTCAGTTAACATACCGGAAAAAGTTGAAGATGCCCTAAAGAGTGAAAAATGGAATAAAGCAATGACTGTAGAAATGGAGGCCCTAGAAAAAAATAATACATGGAAAATTGTTGACTTACCACCTGGGAAAAGAACAGTAGGCTGTAAATGGGTGTATTCGATAAAATATAATGCAGAGGGAAAAATTGAGAGATACAAAGCCAGGTTAGTAGCAAAAGGGTATACACAGACATATGGGGTTGATTTTTAGGAAACTTTTTCTCCTGTTGCAAAATTAAATTCGGTTCGAGTTTTGTTATCTCTGGCAGCTAACCTAGATTGGCCATTACACCAGTTTGATGTAAAAAATGCCTTTTTACATGGTGAATTAGAAGAAGAAATATACATGGATATCCCTCCTGGGTACGAATACGGTGGGTCAGCCAACAAGGTGTGCAAATTAGAAAAAGCATTGTATGGCTTGAAACAGTCACCAAGAGCATGGTTCGGAAGATTCTGCAAAGCCATGAAAGACTACGGATATAGTCAAGGAGACTCAGATCACACGATGTTCTTTAAAAGGAATGAAGGTAAAATTGCAATTCTGATTATCTACGTAGATGATATGATAATAACAGGAGATGATCAAGAGGGAATTGAAAGACTTGAGTTCAAACTGTCAAGAGAATTTGATATGAAAAACTTGGGAGGCCTCAAGTACTTTCTAGGAATTGAAGTGTCACGAACCCGGAAAGGTATTTTCCTTTCTCAGAGAAAATATGTTCTTGATTTACTAGCTGAAACTGGAATGGTAGATTGTAAACCAGTAAGTACCCCAATGGAACAGAATATGAAATTTGAAATTAATTCTGAACAATGTCCGACAAACAAGGAAAGATACCAAAGGTTAGTTGGAAAACTAATATACCTTTCGCATACCCGACCAGATATTGCTTATGCTGTGGGAGTAGTAAGCCAATTCATGCATAATCCAAGTGAGGATCACATGGGGGCGGTTACAAGAATACTACGATATCTTAAGGGAACACCGGGTAAAGGGATCAAATCTGAGAAAAACGGACATGTAGAAGTTGAAGGATATACTGATGCAGATTGGGCTGGAAATGTTGTCGATAGAAAGTCAACCTCTGGTTACTTTACATTTGTTGGTGGCAATCTGGTAACATGGAGGAGTAAAAAACAGAACGTGGTTGCCTTATCTAGTGCAGAAGCCGAATTTCGAGGCATGGTAAAGGGAATCTGTGAGCTCCTATGGTTAAAAAAATTACTAGCTGAACTAGGGATGAATCCTAAAAATGAGATGAAGTTATATTGTGATAACAAGGCGGCCATTGATATTTCACATAATCCCGTACAACATGACAGGACAAAGCATATAGAGGTAGACAGGCACTTTATTAAGGAAAAACTTAACTCTCACATTATATCTCTACCATTTGTTAGATCTGTTGAACAGGTAGCTGATATTTTAACAAAGGCAGTGGCAAGCAAGTCATTTGAAGAGAATCTAGAGAAAATTGGAATGACGAATATCTATGTGCCTCGTGAGGGGGAGTGTTAACAGTACACTCGACACATGCCACAGCAGATCCGGAAGACCAACAAGGAAAGAAGATATTGTGAAGACGCGCAGAAGCATAATTAGAAGAATAGCTGTAGAATATTTTCTCTTATGGTTAAGAATAAATTATGTATTTCTTTCTATGTTTAGAGAACATTACCATGTTACGTACTATGGCTGATTATATAGAGCATGGCTCTGATGTGTAATAGAATTAAGACAAATGAAATAAAGAAAGGGAGGGAGGTTTGGGGAGTCTTGTGTTATTTAGATTAATTCAATATTCTTGACACTATTACCAAGAATAAGCCGACAAAAATTGTTATTTCCAAGATACTGATCTAGTTAAGCACTCCTCGCAGATAGTTGCAAATAATTCTTGTAGTATATCATCCGTCTACCTTATACAGATGTCTACTTCACTTGTTGTTGAAGAACAATCTCAGTTTGATTTCATCATAGATCAAGAGCATTTTTGTAAAATTGCAATAGGCATCTTAGGAAATAAATTCCAACGTTACACAGTACCAAAAGTAGCAAGCAATAAATGAGCCAATGGCTATATACCTTGTAATATAAATAGGATCTTAGAATTGTAAAAATACCACATAATCAAATATATTATTGCAACATTCACCTGTACTAAATTGTCTATCGCGACAAAAGTATACACTTATTTGGTTTTATGTTTTTATCTCGCATAATAATCTCCATTCAATTTTTTCCAATTTTAAATTATATATATTCTCATAGGCTTAATATAAATTTAAAACTAAAATGATAAGGGTAAGATGTTCGTATTATCAATTAAATAGGGTATTTTTTATTAGGTAGGTTGGATGTTCAGATCTAACATACTAAAAAATTAGAGAATACGAAAAAGATGCAAACAGATCAATACGATAAGTCTAAAGAAAACGTAATGTTCTCATGTAGAAAGTATATATATATATATATATATATATATAGAGAGAGTGGCTAAGGTCAAAGTGGTATGACCAAGGCCTTGGTGCTACCAATTAGTTTTTGCAATTTTAAAGTTCAAATAGTGGATTCAAACAGTTAGATGTTCAATCTATATTAAAATCTGCTTGGAAACCAAATTTTACATTTTTTGGAATTTTTTTACTATTTTTTAAGCCACTTTGAAAATGGCAGATCCGGGTGAACAGTAAAAACAGTGCAACCAAATTCTGGACCATGTGATCAGCAATTTTCAAAGTGGCTTAAAAAATAGTAAAAAAATTCCAAAAAATGTAAAATTTGGTCTCCAAGCAGATTTTAATATAGAGATCACATCTAACGGTTTAGATCGACCGTTTGGACTTTGAAAATCCAAAAATGACTTGGTAGCACCAAAGGCCTTGGTCATACCACTTTGATCTTAGCCACTCTCTATATATATATATATGGAATGTCGCCGATTAGAAATTCATATAAGAATATTAAAATCTGGAAGACCTTTCTCTAAAAAAAATTATTATGTACAATTGTTATCAATCAATGTATATAATTTTGTGTTGATGCGGACCAATATCATTTCATAATATGTAATATGAGATATTACATATATGTGACAGTTGCTTTGGGGAAAAATAAAATAAAATCATAGTTAGGGCAGCTAAAACGTACGTTGACTTCGAACACTGGATAAAATAATAGTTGCTTTGGTTGATGAAAAGCAATTCATGGCTTTGAAAAGTCAATAATTTTAAATTTGAATCTTCTTGTCCCTAAAATGAGGGTGATCTGTCAAATAACAAATTACATTATGTTCAGTAAAAGTCTCAGTTTAGGCCAAACCAGAAAACAAAAGGAAAAAACAACAAAAATATTTGCATACTCACATTATTCTTGGAGGCTGGTTCAGGTTTGACGCCATGGGACAACCCAACCCAGAATATGAAAAAAAAAGAAAAGCGAAGAAAATGGGATGCCATGGGACAACCTAACTCATGAAATGAAAATAGGAAACAAGTCTCCAAGATTGCAAAGACAAGATTTTTTCGTTTCCTGGATTGGATACGTTGTCCCATGACGGCCCAGTTTCTTTTTTTTTTCTTTCCTGTGTTGGGTTGCCCCATGGCATCCCACTTATGAATTTTTATTTTTCATTTTTTTTCACGGTGCCTTTCCATTTTCAAAAATCCCACACGATATTTCCTATTTTGAATATTTTTTTTATTTTCCAATGTATAAAAATTTCGGGGGTGCCTACCTAGCTGGTGAGCATGAACTAGAATGTTTTATTTTATACATACAACTTGACAGCCATTGTCAAGACATGGAAAGGAACATACTATCTAAAAGCATCATTCACAATTATCAAGACATGGAAAGGGACATACTATCTAAACTAAAAGCATCATTCATGATACATGTGTAGATTATTTTTTATGTTTTACCAACTGGAGTGCAACGCATTTACTGTTGTCGTTTAGTACACTGTACACATGAGCCGCTGAGTGCAGATCTGAACTCGACTAAATCAACAAAATTAAACAAATGAACGAGACCTCGAGATGTGCCATTGAGTTTGACTAATGAATTAAAGACAATTGAGTAGTTGGAAACTGGCAATCAGTATTTATATATATAGGACAGTGCTACGGTGCTATGCATAGCATAGAGGCCTCCGTGCTACGGCTCACTTTTTGGGTTTTCAAAATCCTAACGGTCGATCCGAACCGTTCAACATGATCTCCATGTGAATATGTACTTGCAAACCAAATTTTACATTTTTTAGAATTTTTTTACTATTTATTAAGCCACTTTGAAAAAATACTAATTTGTACACAACAGTAAACTTTTCTGACCATTGGATCAGCAATTTTCAAAGTGGCTTAATAAATAGTAAAAAAATTCTAAAAAATATAAAATTTGGTTTGCAAGTACATATTCATATGGAGATCATGTTGAACTGTTCGGATCGACTGTTAGGATTTTGAAAACTCAAAAATTGAGCCGTAGCACGGAGGGGCTCTATGCTACGCGTAGCATATTAGCAAAATCCTATATATATATATATATATATATATATATATATGTTTGAGATCTAAAATAATTCTCGCATGAGCATAGCAACAAGTTTGAGATCTAAAAAATAATATCTACACAATTTGAGAATAATTATATTTTTTTATATTTTTTTTAATTAGTTTGTTTGTATAAAAAAAAGTACTTGGAAAATGAAAACTAATAATTCATAGATTGGAGAATTTTTTTATTATACTCTTGAGGAAATCGTGGCTAATTTAGAATCAAAACACAACATGCATAATAAAAAGAACACTAAAAAGAGGAAATATACAATTTGATTTATTGGAAACACCAAATCAACTAAACACATTTAATTTACTCAATGTAATCCCAACATACATTATAATTAACACAATGATGCAGAGAGCACAACATGAATTAAAACTGGAACATAAAGAACAAGGGACACATGCAAAAGTAAAAAAGAACACGAATTGAATCAAATCAAGACACCGAAAGCAACATTTCATTTATGGTTCTCGAGTTTGCAGTAGTTAACTAATTCAGTAACATTCTTTAGATCGGGAAGGTTCTTGAGTTTGCAGCAGTTAACAACATGCAATGTGGTAAGGTGTGACATAGCCATCGATTTCATCTCCCAAGTCTGCAAGTTCTCCAATTTAGAAAGTTGTAAGAACTGCAACTGTGGAAATCCATTTGTAGAGCAAACTATTTTCTCACCCATGTATGCTCCATCTTGTAAGCTTAGATATTTAAGGGCCTCTAGTTTCTCTAGCCTCGGCATGGGGTCTTCGAGCAAACCAGATTTGGTTAGGGTGAGCTTTGTAAGGTTCGTTGGAAATTTAACGTTATCTATGATTAGTTTCCTGCAATTCCATTCTCCATCCAATTTTATTATCCTCACCGTCTTAAGATTTGGAAAGGCTCTCAAATCAACTAACTCTGATGGTACAATGTCGCCTATAATTGCCATTGAGAGGAGATGATCCATCTGACTCATCAGGTCAGAAATAGATTTCCAGTATGATTTTGTTGATTTTGACTTTGTATTGCCCCTGTTTGAAATTGCAAACTTTCTAAGGTTGATCAGGCACCGCGGAAAGTTTTCTAGCCACGACTCTGGAACTGAAACTGTTTTCAGTATCTGTAGGTTTGATATATTTGCTGTGGAGGGTGGTCCTTTAATTTCGGGACTAGGATTGACATATACATGGAGAAGTGTTGAGATGGTCCATAGAGATTCAGGTAGGGTTTTTATGGATGTATCTCTAACATCCAAGGTTTGGAGAAATTTCATGAGCATCATAGTTGGAGGAAGCTCAGATATGGAAGGACTACCCCTCAAACCTAGATACCGCAGGTAACTCATGCTTATTAAAGGTGCTTTTGGGATTTCGGAATTCCTCAATTCCAACACCCACAGCATATCGGACATTTTCACATTATTTTTCTTAATATCAAAAGCCAAAAAGGAAACTACCCCCCTATTCAGTACCAGGATTGGGTTTTGTTTCTTGTTATCAGGATTGATTGCTACACGGGACACGGATTTTATTTCTGTCAGATCTCGGTTGGCAGCCAAAAAATCCTTTTTGTAGGATTGTTCGATGATGTATTCATGAATAGATCGACCTACTCGGCAACATTTAATCGTGCCTAAGACTGATCTCTTGGAAACACAAACCAACGACCTGTAAGAAAAAATAAAAAAATTAACATTTCGTACATTATTTATAAGAAACAAAATTTCTACATGGACATGAGGACCTTATAATCTATAAGAAAAATAAAGAATCAATTTGCAGAAATGAATATATATATAAAATTGCTTTGTTCGTGGGGAAGTAGTTGGTGTTAATTTTGCCGCAATAATCGAAAACCACCTTAATTCTCACTTTACTTAAATAGTAAAAAACAAGGTGCTTTTTTATCCATCATCGAGTAGACCAGAGAAAGCCATCTATTCTTTGGTAATAAAACATACAAAATTCAGTTTAATTGATGACATAATTTTAGGAAACTATGACCTAATGTTTCAAATAGCAATCATCCTATAACTGCCTTGATGTCATTTATACTAGAAAGCGAAAAACCATAAACCAAACAATCACCCGTAAATCATAAGACAGAATGTCAATTTCTCGAAAATTTGAGATTACCTTTGGACGAGTTGTTCCAGGTAGTGATTTGCGGTCTCCTCTGCCGTCTGTCCTTCCTCTGGTGTAATGAATCCTTCAGCAATCCATATCTCAGTTAGAGACCTTGCAGGAATCTCATGATCTTTTGGGTAACATGCTAAATAAAGAAAGCACGATTGGATAATGGCTGGTAAATCATTATAGCAGTAGTTAATAATGTGCAACAGATGATTGTTAGTTGCAACATTATCAAACTCTTTTATCTTGACTAACAGATCATTCCATGTGTTGTATTCCATTGGTTTAAATGAAAGGAGACCCGCTATAAGAACAAGAGCCAGAGGCTCTCCTTCACAAACCTTGCCAATCTGTTGAGGGAGATTGTCCAGTTCTTTGGTTAACTCTAGTAAGAACTCGAGAATTTTATAAGGTTCTTTGAGCTCTCGAAGTGCTGGAAACGCTGTTATGAGGAACAATGCTCGGTTCTTCTGCTCATTTGCGAAGATGTTTGAACTATCTGCTTTGTGAGGAAGCAAGCCTTCAATCTTTATGTCGTGGAGAGAGGATATAAGCTCATCTATGTCAGTGTGCTCCAACCCACCTTCTGCTTCTGTTTGCTTTAAATATTTGCATGAAACAATATCTTTAATATTATAATATATTCTTTTCTTCCAATATATGGAAACATTATGTATATTTAAAGCGGAGATCGGCTCTCTGGAAGCCCGTCCAATTTGACGGGCTTCTAGTTGCATACGCTTAATTAGATCCACCTTTTCATCCTCAGTGTCCTCCATGAGGTCAAATTTAATTTTCATTAGGATAGACACAATTTCACGTGATTGCAAATGCTCAATTTCCTCATTATCAGGAACATTGTCTGATAAAAGAACTTTGAGAGAAGGTTGAGATAGAATTCCTTTTATGAAAGGTAAGGCATCCATCTCTGTTTCAACTTTCTCAAAAGTCAAAATCACACTCAAACTATCTCTCTGCTATCCTTGTGAAATGAAAACTGCAAGTTCCTCCAATTCAACTGCAATAAAAGGAAATATTAAAAAAATTAAATACTATAATTTGTGCATGACGGAAATCTGACATTAATTATGGAGTTGCTAAAACTTATCAAATGCTACCAACTTAATAAATAACTGATCAAACTTGAAACTCTAGACCTTAATCACCTATGGTATATATGAATAGAAAGTGTCTGCATTAGTGTTTTTCAAATTCAATATATCTTATTTAAAAAAAAAATTATAATAGTTGAGGATGTACAACTGAAATCACTATAATGGAAAGGTTTTCTGGGTCACCACTGCAAAATATTATAAAATGTAGTCCCGAGTCGATTTCATATATTCAAATTTTTTTGAAGAGATCCACCTCTTCTGTCAATGGTGATGTTCCGGATAACGAACAAAGGAGAGTGAGTGGGAGCCTTGGCTAAATTGTTTATTTTGTTTAAGGTTCACTGAACGAATCTATTTTAAAACAGAGGATATAATTTTAAACCAGCGTGAGTGTTAGAAATACCGATGGTAATAAAGTAACATCCAGAATTCGGAAAAATTATCTCACAAACAACAGTCCTACAACCACGACGATAATATTTGTTGGTTCTACTACAATACAACTTAAATGCAACAAAAACTTAGGAAAAAAAAATGTAACTATAGGTAGTAATGACTGTCTAATTTTAATTAGATGTATTTGCTATAAATTAGTTTGCAGGTTATGTATTTAGAATAAGGTGTAAGAAATAATTAGCATTTTCACAAAATAAGTTTGTGTTTACCAGAATTGCGATCTACAGTTCTGCCAACACTTACTTCCTCTCTCTCGTTAAATCAAAAAAATTTAATCCTTCGTTCGCTCCCTCCCTCACAATCAATGCAACCGCAAGCTCCACCAAGTAACTGCAATGGAAAATAAATATTTAAAAGCTAATATAAATCGAAAAATACTTAAGTCAGACATTATGGAGTTGCTAAAATATATCAAATGTTACCAACTTGAAGACTGTTGAAACCTTAGCCCCTGTCCCCACCATGGAGGTCGGAACAGGACACATGGGCAGGAAAACAATGAGAGAGATAGAAGTGAAACCAAGAGAAAGGAGAGAGAACACACTCACCTGGGATTGTTGCTGTTTAAGATTCAGGACAGAAGAAGAGAAAGGAAGGAGAGGGTAAGTGAGGGAAGGGGGAGGAAGTAGGTGTAGATTGATCAGGGGGCTGCGAGAGAGGAAGTGGTGGTTGATGGGAGATTATAATCTTGTGTTGTAGAGGGACAGAGAGGGAGGTATAATTTATAATGAATATAATGAATATATAATTTCGTAAATTGCAATCCTAGTTCAGATCTCCCATCCTATCCTCCAATTTGAATCCTTATAGATTATTGTAACAGAAGGTCCCCTTGTAGTTCTATAATTTCGTTATATGTTTTCATCTTTTACTTGGACTGTATTTTTTAACAAACTGGATTAATTATAAATGTGGCATGTATTATCTAATATTTAACTTGTGCTTTGATGTAATATAGATAACTTTTATAGCCGTGCAATTATTTTGTTGTAATTTTAAAACCTTCTACTCGTTGATATGCTTTTTAGTCACATGATGGATGATCAATGGTTCTTAAATTGAATTAAATTTATTGCATACCTCATGTCTACAGTCTTGTGATTTTTCGAAAGGTTTTTCGAAAGGCTCTAAATTTATTGCATACCTCTGGACTTCTCTAAAACACAAGACTTCACTTTTGTCTAACTTTATTTTTAGAGCCTTCTTATGGTATTTCTCTTTTATATTTTCCTATGATGTTCTCCACCATAATAGTTATTAAATAATTATTTATATCACAAATGAAACAAATAATTTCATAAAATGACAAAATATATAGTCAAAATACAGAACAAATAAATTCTCTTCAAGTTATTCCTATTAACCTTATTATTAAATTTACGAAATGAAAAATAATTAGTTTTTTATATTTATTAAAACAAAAATCCAGTAGCAAAATCCTTATGTTAAATTTTGTTTTTTTACTAAATATACATCTAGTTTAATCGCAAGCTAGTAATTAAATGATAAAAATGGTCAATAACTCAATAAGAGGTGAGAAAGCAACATACCATTTGAAGAATCCAAATCCTCCCAGGTACCTGACTCAAGCAAATTGAAATGGACGGCTCAGGTTAACTTAAAACGGTGTCTATTCGTGCTAAGTAAAAAGAATGATCATCGGCCATCCATTTGAAATTAAGCATCATGCATGACATACGGGGATTATTATTATTATTTTTTATTAAATAGAGGTAGGGGTATTTATGGGACTTAGATGTAACAAAGTCAATGATTCTTGTCATTGAGTTTGAGGAATGATTTAAATTATACAAATGAGCAGCTGGCATGCAGTGCGCAATGTGAATTAATTAGAAAAAATAATGAACCACGAGATTTGCCATGAAATATGTCCTAATTAATTAAGGTGAGTTTTGGGATAGAACCTTAATGATACATCAAAGTCACTTGAAGATATAATACAGAATTTGAAGGAATATGATAAAATGGTCGATGGCCTCAAACTCACTTTTCCGAAATATTTTCTGAATTGTTGATAATTAATCTTAGAAATGGCTATCAAAATTATAGATCTGTCTCAATTGTTTAGACACATGTTGTACATTAAATTTGTGTGATTTGAAAGACATTGCGCTAGTCTCCCATCAAACAATTAAATTTTTTTAACCGTGTATTATTAATTTAAATTATATTTTCATACATAAGAGCATACGAGTGGAATATATATATTATAAAAATTAAATATATATACTTCAGTTTATTTAAATTGTTCTGTATAGACGCCAAATCTGAATTAAAGGTGTTATATCTTGTTGACTTTTGACATAACAGCAGCGGTTGTGTTGGGTGCAAACCTTATTTTTAGGGTCAACGAAACTAAAATATTTCGGGCTAATTAATTATTTTATATGCAATAATAGAGAATATTATCATGTTGCTGCCAATGTGACACCATGTTCTCATTTAATTTAGAATAAATTGAAGATCGTATCCAATGTGACACCATGTTCTCATTTAATTTAGAATAAATTGAAGATCGTATAAAAATAAATAATGAAAGGGCATTAAAAAATTGTTAATCAACAATTCAATAAAGACTGTGTGTTTCGAAAAGTCACTTTTTACTCTCACAACTGTGCTTTTTCTTTTCGCGACGGTACTTTTCGCGACGGAGTACCCTCGCGATAAGTGCCTACTTTGTTGTTGTGTTCGCCAGTATTTTCAAAAACTCAAGGGCAAAAAATAACATAAAAGGCATTCCTATGATCCTATCTCTTAAAGTGTAATTTTTTCTCATCCGTGCATGATATGTCGTGTATGGTCATGTTTTCTATACTTGTGTATAAAACAATGATTTCTGAGGGTCAGCTCGAAGAACTTAACATGTCCTACATTATTATTTAATGGTAAGGAGAGATAAGTAACTCTACTATCATTGTTGAAAAATAATATAATAATTATATAACATGTGAATTTATCTGTACAATTCAAATTAATCACATCAAATTCACTTTGTTCTTTAAGAAAAAATTTCAAATTCGAGCTAAATTCAAAGTTATGGCTTCATTTGCAAGTATGGTAGTACTTGCATAATAATATAACTAGAGTAAGGTTTGGGTGCAATGGATAGCATAAGGCCATCCATGCTACGGCTCCAAAAATCTATCGTATAAACTTGTTCGATCTAAGTAGCTCAGTAAATTGGTTATATAATAAATTTGTAGAATACAAATTTTACTATTTTTGAATATTTTTACTATTTTTTATGATTTATGAAAAATGGCAAAAAATAACTTAAAATATTGGCAATTATTATTTGAAGAGTAATTATAATTCTCGCACAAGTCATACATTTTCTTTTGAGCATTTACTTAGAGTTTGATTTATAATTTATACCTTTCACACAAAATTATTATTTGAAGAATAATTATAATTCTCGTAATTATCTAAATTATAGAAATTGAATAACACATTTTGACACCCATCTTTTGATTTTGATCTTTAATCTTCTAGATAATCTTCAAATAAACTAATGGCTCATACAAAATAAGATTTGCTCTGCCAATACAACTATTTTTCTTTATAATTACAAAAAAAATATAATTACAAAAAGTTTAAATTTGATGATCGAAGTATATCTACCTCTTGACATCTCTAGAAGACAAGACCTCACTTTAAAGAAGTACATGATAAAAATAGTCATAATTCAATAAGACATACAACTTGGGGGTGACTTTACTGGATTGTTTTATTTAATACATACAACATGGCAGCCACTATCAAGCTTTTTTTTTTTTCAAAAAAAAAAACTGAGTAAGACATGGGAACGGCAATTGTTGGACCTAGACATTAAAAAGTCAATGGTTCAAAGATAGGCGAATTAAGCAACCGAATTAAGCAAATCGAGTTGACTTTGAGATCTGTAATAAAGTTTGATTAATTAATGGATTAAATAAAAATGATCAGTTGGCAGTTGGCATTTATGGTTCGTGCCTGGCTGTTCTGTGCGACACTACATGTTCTGATACTCTGGCAGAACTTGAGACCTTATCTGGTAAAATTATGTATTTACAATTTAAAATAAATGATGTGCTATGCTACCTTACCTGTGTCATGCAGGTATAAATTTGTAGAGCAACCAAGGTTTTTTGTGTACTTGGGGTATTTTATATTTTAAATTATACATGAGAATAGTATTCCTATACCCCACCCGAAACCTTTGAACAATTTCCAAAAATATGAAGAACATTTTTTTTTGACAATTATCAAATAGGTTGTTATCATTATCAACACATTTTTGTTATCAATATATATTTTTTTTCTTCTAACTTTTGTTATATATATTTTTTATTTAATATTTTCTTTGCACAAATAGTTAAGGGCACATGAAGGGATCCGCACTGTGTGCTCCATCTGACCTGGAACTTTTTGGATAATAATTTTGTATTCTCAACTACTTTTCATGATGGGTATTTTGTATTGAAATTGAAATGAGTACTGATTTCCAGGTGTACATGCATCACCTAACAATGTTGCATGCGGCTGCACCACTTCTCTCAATATCTAATGATAAACTTAAATATTGTTAATTTAAATCTAATTTAACATGATAGAATTACATTTTCTAAATTAAATACTTTTAATGGCTACCCAAATATCCTACAATATATTGTATTCATTTATCATTAGATATCATATGACTTTCTGAAACTTATCTCTTAATTTTACCGTTACATTTATTCCTTCTTCGATCTCCTAATCGACCAAACGAAACCAAAAAATAAAGAAAAGAAAAAAACCGTGACCATGATTAGTGGGTAGCAATACGGGCATAATTTTTTTACGAAATTAAAGTTAATAAAATCTTATTTACGAACAACTATGACTCAAGATAGGTTGAATGGATTAACAATATTAAGTGTTGAAAAAATTATGTTGAAAACTATTGATGTTGAACATATAATTGATGATTTTTCTTCTAAAAATACAAGGAGGTGTCATTTCAGATGAGATGTGGTTTATACGTGTTTTTTGTGCAGGTACAACATACAAGTGTGCAGAATTGTTTATCAAGAAGCAAGAAGCATGGTTTGGGTATGTTAATTATTATATATGTTCTATTTTGAGGGGTTTTGGTTTGATGTCCTCCCTATTTTGTATGATCTATTGACATATTAATAAAAAAATTGTGTATATAAGAAGCCAAATTTTTGTTCTGCCCCGGGCCCCAAAATCTTGAGGACCGGCCTGTATATATATTTACTGAATAGGAGTTTTAGAAAATCATATAGTTACTGAATAGAAGATGTGTGGATAATAATAATTTTCTAAAGAGAAATCTCAAAGAACCTTAATGATGTATGAGTTAACATGCTTCATAATAATGCCAAGGCACGTTTTGACGGACTGTCGACGGTCTAATCAGCTTCTCTTTCTTAATTTTTCTTGATTGAATGATTTCAGCATTTTTGCTTCTAACCTTTCATTTAAAATGAATTTATATGAAAATAAGTACTATATATTACATTGTGATATAAATCTATTTGGTGTCCCGGAATATATTAATTACTTGCTAACTTTATCTGATAACATTGCTTTAATTTCGGTTCACAATACAAAGTAATAGAGAAAAATGTACGTATTACCCAAATCAATTTCATATATAGAAAGCAATTCATTTGAAGGGACGCATCTCTTCTGTTAACGCAAATGCATGCTATGGGATAATTTCATTTGAAGAACGCATTTGAGAGAGATTAATTTTTTTGTTTCTCAATGCTCTTGTTATCTACAGATATCTTATTATATTATTCTCTTCTGTCAAACGAAATGCAACAATGGAGTAACAAGGGCACATGCATGATCCACATTTTGTGCTCCCACTGATGCGGAATTTCTTGGATAACTACAAAGTCTTCTTGCAGTTTTGTTATTCAACCCTTGAGGAAATGTCAATTAATAATTTTCTATTCGCAAATACATTTTAAGATGGGTATATATCATGCATTCACGTTGAAATCAGTATTAAATATTGTGATTTCCAGGTGTACATGCTTCACTTAACAAAGTAACATGTATCTTCGCCACTTGTCTCGGCAGCTAATGATAAACTAATTTAATGTTGTTGTGGAGAGGGCGGGCGCGATAGAGAGAGGGAGGTTTAATTTATAATGAATGTATGATACAGGTAAAAGCTGAACTTTTCATGTAAATTGCGTTAAATTTTAGACCTTCAATCCTATATCCTCTAATTTGAATCCTAAGAGATGCCAAAGCACATGGGATATTTTCCATAACATTATTGTAACGGAGGGCCCCATTTTAGTTTTATAATTTCGTAATCTTTTCACCTTTTAATTAAAAAAAAGTTGTGTTTTCGTTGACTAATTGTCTCGATTCTCAATCAGTCATCACCAAATCCTTAATACATTCTCCCAAACCAAAATGGTCGATTGGCAGTAAAAGATTTGTCGCTGTCAATAGGTAGCGAGCATAATTTCTACAAAGGACACTTAAACCTAGAAAACATGCATCAGGTAGCAAAAAAAGAAACAGAAAAAGAGAGGGAGAAGAAAAACTAAAACCTCAAAAAGGTTTTATTCAAAAGCTTTGCATGCTATGGGATAATTTCATTTGAAGAACGCGTTTGAGAGAGATTAATTTCTTTGTTTCTCAAGGCTCTTGATTGTTAGCTACAGATATCTTATTATATTATTCTCTCTTCTGTCAAACGAAATGCAACAATGGAGTAACAAGGGCACATGCATGATAAAAATAGCACAAATAATAAAGCAATATGGGTGAAGGGCACATGCAACAATGGAGTAACAAGGGCACATGCAATAATGATCTAGCAAGATGTATTACTGTGGTTTCATGTTTTTCACTGAATTTTGTTTGTTAAGACTATATTGTAAACTTTTTTGTTTCTTACTGTCTTCAAAATAATGCACAAATAATAAACATTTTTACTTTCCTATTTGTCATTACATATTATATAAACATATTCTTTCACTCGCACAAGTCATGCATTTTCTCTGCAACATGTACTTGGAGTTTGATTTCGAATAAATACTTTTCACATAAAAATTATTATTTGAAGAGTAATTATAATTCTCGTAATTATCTAAATTATAGAAATTGAATAACACATTTTGACATCCATCTTTTGATTTTGATCTTTAATCTTCTAGATAATCTTCAAATAAACTAATGGCTCATACAAAATAAGATTTGCTCTGCCGATACAACTATTTTGGTTTATAATTACAAAAAAAAAATATAATTACAAAAAGTTTAAATTTGATCATTGAAGTATATCTACCTCTTGACATCTCTAGAAGACAAGACCTCACTTTAAAGAAGTACATGATAAAAATAGTCATAATTCAATAAGACATACAACTTGCGGGTGACTATTTAATACATAGAACATGGCAGCCACTATCAAGCTTTTTTTTTTCAAAAATAAAACTGAATAAGACATGGGAACGGCAATTGTGGGATCTACTGACCAAAGTCAATGCTTATTCGTAAGAAGGGGAAGATTAGTACACATGACGAGCTGGATACAGATAGGCGATCTGAAGTTCTGAACTCGACTATATCAACCGAATTAAACAAATGAAGTTGACCTCGAGATCTGTAATTCAGTTTGACTAATTAATGAATTAAATACAAATGATCAGTCGGCAGTTGGCATTTATGGTTCGTGCCTGGCTGTTCTGTGCGACACTACATGTTCTGATACTCTGGCAGAACTTGAGACCTTATCTGGCAAAATTATGTATTTAAAATTTAAAATAAATGATGTGCTATGCTACCTTATCTGCGTCATGCAGGTATAAATTTGTAGAGTAACCAAGGTTTTTTGTGTACTTGGAGTATTTTCTATTTTAAATTATACTTGAGAATTGTATTCCTATACCCCACCCGAAACCTTTGATCTTGAGACAACTGAAAAAAAACCAGGAGGAAGAACAATCGGCTCGTCGTCGTTGAAGTGGTCGTTGTGGTAGAAGGGCATCATGATGAGATGCATGGTATATTGCTATGCTTATTAACAGAATTTGCAAATATCCTTGTAATGGCTAATTAGGATCCCAGTGCGTTATTATATTGGGCCTTTTCGGCCCAATCTAGCACTAATATTGGTTCAGAATTGTTTGTTCGTCAGGTCCGTTTTGACAAAACAATTGTTTAATGAATGTGAATTAATACAAAACAAAATAAATATATAAGAGAAATTTTAAAGTGAATGTAAGCTATTATATTTAGTGGTGACATCAACTTAATAATTTATACTATATGTAAAATACATTGTAACGATTTGAATAGACAGTACAACTTCCAAAATGGAAAAATAGAGTATAGAGTTTTATTGTACAAATTAGTGAAATATAATCACAGTGCAAAATTAAAATTAAAGAAGTAAAATAAATAAGAGTAATTATTTCTTTCCCCTATCTCCCATGCATCCCCAATCGTCCCCACCACAGTAAAATAAAGATGAGTAAAATTAAAGAAGTGAAATCTGCTGAGCCTCTTTGATCTGTTTGGGCCTTCGGGCTCTTGAAATTTAAAAAAAGATAAAACAGGAAAAGATAACTCGGGCTTGGGCTCTTGTGGGGTTTACCTTGGAAAAGAAAAAAAAAGGGGTATTAAGTTATTTCAGGCTTGGGCTGAGAACTTGAAATTTTATATATGTTTGGTCAGATTATGTTGGAAATTAATTATGAAAGAAAGGCCGATTGCCCATTTTAGTTTTTGTTTAGTTTTATTTTTCCCATGTCACCACTAATCCAACAGTAGTAATTAACGATTGAGTATCCCCTCAAATTAGTTTTATGTCAATTATTAAGTATAAACTTTTAATCAATTTAAGCGTCAATTCTTAATTTTTTAATGTGTCAAATTTTAGTTATTTATACATAAACATATAAATAAAATATTAACAATTATCAATCCTTAATTTGTAGTGTATAAATTATGTATTTAAGAAAAACAACTTGATATTATTGAAGTATTAGTTCCGGTACAATAAAGAGAAAATATATAAAAATTATATTTTTTATTAAAATTGTGTCTATCTATAGTCCGAATCAATATTGCTTGGTCCAAATCAATGTTTATAGCTGCCTTAACTATCATTTGATATTTTGTTTAAGTCCGAAGCAACAATAACACGAAATTTCTCGTGTTACATATTAAGAAATGATTGGTCCCTATAAAGACAAAATAATCTTATCTTGGACTTGTTATGTATATTATGAGACATAAAAATTTATTGCTTGGTCCCTATAAAGTATTAGATCCGGTAAAATAAAGAAAAAATATGCAAAAAATATTGCTTGGTCCAAGTCAATATTTTTAGCGGCCCTATCTATAATTCCTTTATTTTACACCGAAGCAATAGTAACATGAAATTTCTCATGTTACATGTTAAGCAACATCTCTTTCATATCTCCATTTTATGAAATCTAGTGACTAAAAAATAAATGCTGTAGTCTTCTTGTTGGGTAAATACGTACATCAGCGCAGCAACAATGACACCACCACGTGTCAAGCTCTATTTTTTTGGTTTCATATAATGCAGCATGTTATTTTTTTGTTTCCTTATTTTTTATGCATGGGTATTTGAATTTTCCCAAATTTGACTCATTGGATAAACTTTTAAACGTTCACTATCCCATTCGTGTTTGCAAACATAATAACACAATAGATCGGATAACAATATATTGTGACAGCAAGTCAGCAATAGCAATCAGCGAAAATCCAATAAGTCATGAAGGACCAAACACATTGCAAATAAGTACCACTACATCCGAGAAGCAGTCGATCGAACAGCAAGAAGTGAAATTGAAATTCTGCCGCACAGATCAACAACTCGCCGATATCTTCACAGAGGCACTATCTAAAGAGAAGTTTGTGCGCAACTGAGAATTATTCGGCATATCGAAATTTAAAGAGAATCAAGTCGGTGTTGAGGAGGAGTGTTGAAGATAACAACACCGAAGGCCCAAGCCCAATAATCTATTCTAGATTATTCAAGTGAGTCGGTTAGTAAGGAATTCACTAGAAATTTCTTTTATAAATGTTTTAGAAATAATAAAGTGTAATCTAGAAGCTTCTACCGACTTATATGGTCGGTTATAGGATTGCATTAGAAACTTCTATAATGTTTGTATCATGAACAATCTAGATGTAGAGTAGCCGACGTAATAAGATTATAAATAGGTAGTGGAGTCTCATACATAAGGAGGTGTGTGAAGTATATGTGAGACCGAGTGAGAAATATATTAGAGCCTTGTAAAATTTTGTATACTCCATAAATAAAAAAAATCAAGTTATATAAACTCCTATTCTACCATCCACAATCCGATTACAATTTCCAACATTTTCTTCGTACCTTTCTATTTATATGTAACAATTTTGTTGTTTTGGATGGATTGAATTAATTTGAGCGTTGTGTTTGTATTTTGTTTTATCTTCCATATAATTTCATAATCCATATAATTTCTATGAACTGATAACACTATTACCAGACAAAACCAACCAATGATTGATGCATCAGTGCTGTCTACTTGGTATTTATACATAAACATATAAATAAAATTTCTTAATTTGTAGTGTATTAATTATATATTAAAGAAAAACAACTTCATATTATTGAAATATTAGTTCCAGTACAATAAAGATAAAATATACAAAAAAAATATTTTTTTATTAAAAGTGTGTCAATCTATAGTCCTAATCAATATTTCTTGGTCCAAATCAAGGTTTTTAGCTGCCTTAACTATCATTTCATTTTGTTTAACTCCGAAGCAACAATAACATGAAATTTCTCGTGTTACATACTAAGAAATGATTGGTTCATATAAAGACAAAATAATCTTATATTGGACTTGTTATGTATATTATGAGACATAAAAATTTATTGCTTGGTCCTATAAAGTATTAGTTCCAGTAAAATAAAGAAAAAATTTGCAACAAAATATTGCTTGGTCGAAATCAATTTTTTAGCTGTCCTAACTATCATTTCATTTTATTTTACACCGAAGCAGCAGTAACATGAAATTTCTCATGCATGTAACATATTAAGCAACATCTCTTTCATATCTCCATTTTATGAAATCTAGTGACTAAAAAATAAATGCTGTAGTCTTCTTGTTGGGTAAATACGTACATCAGCGCAGCAACAATGACCCCACCACGTGTCAAGCTCTATTTTTTTGGTTTCATATAATGCAGCATGTTATTTTTTTGTTTCCTTATTTTTTATATATGCATGGGTATTTGAAATTTTCCCAAGTTTGACTCATTGGATAAACTTTTAAACGTTCACTATCCCATTCGTGTTTGCAAACATAATAACACAATAGATCGGATAACAATATATTGTGACAGCAAGTCGGCAATAGCAATCAGCAAAAATCCAATAAGTCATGAAAGGATCAAACACATTGCGATTAAGTACCACTACATCCGAGAAGCAGTCGAGCAGCAAGAAGTGAAATTGAAATTCTGCCGCACAGATCAACAACTCGCCGATATCTTCACAAAGGCACTATCTAAAGAGAAGTTTGTGCACAACCGAGAATTAATCGGCATATCGAAATTTAAAGAGAATCAAGTCGGTGTTGAGGGGGAGTGTTGATGATAACAACACCGAAGGCCCAAGCCCAATAATCTATTCTAGATTTATTCAAGTGAGTCGGTTAGTAAGGAATTCACTAGAAATTTCTTTTATAAATGTTTTGGAAATAATAAAATGTAATCTACAAACTTCTACCGACTTATATGGTCGGTTATAGGATTGCATTAGAAACTTCTATAATATTTGTATCATGAACAATCTAGATGTAGAGTAGCCGACGTAATAGGAGTATAAATAGATAGTGGAGTCTCATACATAGGAGGTGTCTGAAGTATATGTGAGTGAGAAATATATTAGAGCCTTGTAAAATTTTGTATACTCCATAAATAAAAGAAATCAAGTTATATAAACTCCTCTATTCTACCATCCACAATCCAATTACAATTTCCAACATTTTCTTCGTACCTTTCTATTTATATGTAACAATATTGTTGTTTTGGATGGATTGAATTAATTTGAGCGTTGAGTTTGTATTTTGTTTTATCTTCCATGTAATTTCATAATCCATATAATTTCTATGAACTCATAACACTATTACCAGACAAAACCAACCAATGATTGATGCATCATACTAGTGCTGTACTCTACTTGGCCAAAATTTTCTTGATTTGTTTTCTAGATTACATGCTTGGCTTTGAATAGACAGAATAATAAACCTCCAGTAAAGAGTACACTACTAGGCTAATAAGTATTTCGTTATTAAATAACAGGGAATACAAATATTACATAAAGAAAGAAAAGATAACGAGCATTCTATTAAGCCCCAATTCCCCACTATCTAAGTTGTAGCTGCAACAGTCGGGTGTATTTTCAAATAAAACAGGCTCCCGTTTCACATGACCGATTTTGAATATCAAGGATTTCACGTTGAGCCTCGTGATATCCTGGTATATGTCGTCCCTTTTTCTCTTTCTATATATTGTTTGATTTTGGTAAAATAGCCATTAATGGCTGACTTAAAGATTAAATGCGTGCTTGCTTGCTTGGTTCCTTGCTGGCTCTGGAGGCTGTGTCATTTATCTTGAATTAATTGTTTTTTTTCTCTTATTTGTCTTTGCTGATTTGACTGGTTCATAACTGTCGTGTAAAATTTTTGAAATTGAGATTTTTCTTGATGCTCTCTAAGATCTTTCGCAAGGCCGCAATTGTTGAATTTTTAGAAACACAAATTTTTAGTTTGCATATGCACAATAAATGTTTTCATAAACTGTGAATGTTGTACAACTCAGCATTATAATGGGTGTTTTACAGAAGTCTGGTCTGAATTTGGAGGATTTATGGTAGTGCAGTTATGATAATGGGTTTGATATATTAGGTTATGACCGAAACCATACAACTTAGCATAAATTGAATTTCAAATCTGCTCTAAAAACTAAAAAGTATGAATTTTTGGTTATAAGCTGGATAATTTGTTGGATTAAAGGAAAATCTCGGTTACATTTTCTGAGAATTACGAATGCCATGCCGGGTTTATAGCTAATTAAACCCAAAATCACAAAGGAGTGGTGCATGACTGGATCATGCATTATTCAAAATTGTGCATTTTTTAGGGTTTCAAATGATCTTTCATCCTGAGCAGACTGCTGATCTCTTGTGAAATCTGCTGAGAACCCCTTTGATCTGATGCAGGGGGGCAGCATCGGACCAAAATTGGTCCGATGCTCGGTCGGAACCGTCCGATTCGCATTAAGATGCGTGTGCACTTGATTCACATGAATCTCGAAGCAGTACACACAAATCCTGAAGCGAATCGGACGGCTCCGACCAGGTATCAAACCAATTGTGGTTTACTGCCCATCAGACGACAAACTGGTAAGTACAATGAAAGAGAGAACCTTTTCAAATTGGCGATCGCCGAAGGCTCTAGAAACTTCTAGTCGTCCTTGTAGCCTTCCATTCGGACCAACAGTACCTCCAGCCTTTTATTTATAAACAACATTTTTATGTTTAAGAAAAAGAAAAGAAAAGATAAGTGGTACCGGGCTTGGGCTCTTGTGGGGTTTGTCTTGAAAAAGAAAAAAAATGGGGTATTAAGTTATTTCAGGCTTGGGCTGAGAACATGAAATTTTTTTCATAGAAAGCATGGCACTTTTTTTATCCGTTTACCCGACCCGTACCGTATTTGAAAAAACAGTAATGATAAAGATTTTTTTTCGTTATCATAACGGGTATGGGTATGAAAATGTCTCCACTAAACCCGTATCGTACCGGTTGACACAAACGGGTACCCCTATGCTCATGCATGATACATGTGTGAATTATTTTTTATATTTTTGCAATAGGGGCAACGCACTTGTGGGACCTAGAGGTTACAAATTCAATGGTTCAAAGAGAACTTATGAAGTAGCTTATTAGTAAGGGGAAATATTATTTCCCCATCCAACAACTCTGTTAGTTAATCATTTAGTATTGTCGTTTAGTACACATTAGCAGCTGGGAAGAGATATATGATCTCAACTCGACTAAAACAACAAAATTAAACAAATGGAGGATACATCGAAATCCGGCCATTGAGTTTTTCAGCATTTATGACGTTTCTAATTGGTCATAATTACAACTATACTTGCAAAACTGGTTGATGAAAAGCAATTCATGGCTTCACTCGGAAATTTTAATTCTTAATTTGCTTGCCCCTAAAATGAGGGTGACCTGTCAAATTAACAAATTACATTATGTTAAACTAGTATCGTGACCGTGCGTTACAACGGGAACATGTATGAGAGAAAAAAAAGTTCTCATACAAAATGATAGATTTTATAAAAAATATACCAATAAAAGAATTATTTAACAATATCCATAAATGATAAATAGATTGGTTCTAAATCTAAATTATAAATAAAAAATCAATTGGTATAATAAAGTTTAATGAAAAATAACGTTGAATTAGTGCAAATTGATGATATCATATTACGTCAGAATTTATTTGACATAATAGGAGAAGGTCCCCACACATCGGAATGAATAAGATCAAACGGAACAAGACATTTATTTGTACTGTCATAATAAGAAGTTCTATGACTCTTAGCTTCAACACATGTTTTACATGAATAAACCCTGTCATTTATTCCCAAAAACAGATGAGGACAGTTTTTTCAAATACCCAAACGACGGGTGGCCTAACCTTTTATGCCATAGCATTACTTTATTCTTTCTATTCTCTACTACACTTTCAGCGAGACACATTCAACCAGTCTTCAAATCATCTAAGTAATACAGTCCCTCCCTCTTAGTACCATGGCCAATTATCTCTTTCGTGAGGAGATCTTGGAATACACAATGAGAGGGAAACATAAGTGCTACACAATTCAAGTCTTGATTGAGTTGTCCCTAGGGGTGCAAAAGGATCAGATTTTATCCGATTTCGTCTGGATCCGAATCTGGAAAATTAATTAAATTATGTTATCTATATCTGTATCCGTATCCGTATATGAAAAATTGTAACGGATCAGGATACGGTAAGATTTTTAATTATCTGTAGCCGATCGTTTACACGCCTAAACCACAACAAATGTTCTATGTTCTAAAATTGATTTATTAAATTGCATATACATACCAATAATTTATTAAACTGCATATTCATATATATTCTGATGAACAATAAAATACTATGACATGATTAGTGACTAATATTTTGATAATATGATATATGTTTTGTAACCAACAAACTTATTATGAAAAATATTAGATCTAATTTATAAATGAAAAAATTATATTTAGATGTTATTCTTCACTAGAATGTACATTAATAATTTATTTTTAATTATCCGAATTATATTCGTATCCGTATTCGTATCTGTCCGATATCCGATCCGTATCCGTATCCGTTTAATATCCATCCGTATTCATATCCATTTAATATCTGATCCATATCCGTATCCGATACTATCCTTCATATCTGTATCCGAAAAATTATAACGGATAAGGATACGGTGTGACCACTATCCGATCCGTATCCGACCGTTTACACCCGTAGTTGTCCCACAGAAATCAGCTTGGTTGAGAGCGATGGTACCAATAACGTGTTGTTAAGAGTCAATTGTGGTGAGAGTTTGATATCCCCAGCTCCAGTTACGGGATATACACCTCCATTAGCATTTATTATACCATTTTTTTGTGTTATTTTATTGTTAATCATGTCTCTTTACTCATGTGTCATATGGTCTGTCGCACCAGAATCAATAATCCAATCTTGAGAGTTTATGACACAACTCTTATGAGATCCACTAAGTTGAAGTACCTTGCCTAATTTTGACTTAGAAAATGGGTTATGTTTCTCACCTTGTGCCGAAGTGTCTACACTTTTGCTAGTACCTGAAGTTTCAGCTGTGATGTGCCCAGTTTGTGCTGCTATTGCTGCAAGGCTGCTAGCTGCATGTGTTAATTCCCTAGAATGAGGGTGACCTGTCAAATTAACAAATTACATTATGTTAAACTAGTATTGTGCCCGTGCATTACAACGGGAACATATTATGAGAGAAAAAAAAATTCTCATACAAAATGATTGATTTTCATAAAAAATATACCAATAAAAAAAATATTTAACAATATCCACAAATGATATTAAAATAGATTGGTTCTAAATTTAAATTATAAATAATAAATCAATTAGTATAATAAAGTCCAATGAGAAATAACGTTGACTTATTGCAAATTGATGATATCATAGTACGTAGTAGCTATATTATACATCTTCTATATATCAAATAATAGAAAACAAAATAAAAAATAAAATAAAATGAGAAATCACGAAATTCTGACAGGAAGGCCCGGCAGACCAGTGAGGCAGGGCTCCATTTAAACCAGCGAACTCCCTCTTCGTGGCCCACGAAAACCACTGTTCACTTTATAATCCGATAAAGTGAAATAAATGGCCCATTATATGCATGAAAGCCACGTGGCCTTAGTGCCACGTTGGTTATTTTTCTTTTTTGTTTTGTAAGTTTGTATTTTTATATAATAAAACTTTATGTTTTGAAAGATTATAAATAGCTCAAAAATAATTAATAGAGGGTTACATATAAAAAAAAAATTAACGGGTGTTACAAATTTTTTCATTTTTAAAATGTTGCAAATAAGGTCAAATTAATTTTTAAAAAATAATTAAAATTACCGGATGTTACAGTCAGAAACCGTGCACAACGTACCCCTATTCATACATGACACTTGCTGACACAGTCGTGTAACCTGTGTCAGCAACTGTGTACCATTACTTTTCAGAACGTGTATAGTCGTGTTTTCTGTAGTAGTGTATGCTTCTTCCTGGTTCATAACAAATGATATCAACATACATGAACACAATTAATTGTAACTAATGTCCCGCATCAAATCAACCCAAAAAAATACAGCATGACACTTGGTGGGACCGTTATTGATGGTGCGTTGATGTTTGTACACAATATAAAGACTTCACTTTAAAGGTAAGTACATAAAAATAGTCAGAACTCAATTACACATGGGAAAGGGACATACCATCGAAAGACATCTTGTATGATAATTTATATTTTTTTATTTTGCAATAGGGGCAACTCACTAGTTGGAAAATTAATGGTTCGAAGATAACTTATGAAGTAGCTTATTCGTAAGGGGGAGGATTATTTCCTCATCTAACGGGAGCGCCTAACTATTTCTCAGTTCATTTCTTCTATTCATCTCCCGGTAATTAACTACTTGGGAGAACGGCTCATTAACTGGAGGACCACTAACTACTTGGGGGACCGCCTAATATTTGATAGATTTTACAACTGACGAGCGCAAATATGGATACCTATGCGCGTAAGTGTTAATATATAATATATCAAGTATTCATGTCTTAGATACCAAATTTTTCGAAAAAAAATAGACATATCATCACACACCCATCTTTTACACGTTTTTACACGTTTTTTACACGTTTTTTTCGAAAAAAAATAGACATATCATCTAATACTGGACTCTTTGGAGGTGGAAGTCGTCGCTACTCTTTGCCAACTTGAGATGTATTTTCCACCATCTTTTTTCGATGTTATGGTTCACCTTGTTGTTCATCTAGTGAGAGAAATCAAGATCTGTGGTCCTGTGTTCCTGCGGTATATGTATCCATTCGAGAGATACATGGGAATTTTGAAAAAATACGTAAGGAACCGACATCGACCCGAAGGTAGCATTGTAGAAGGATATTCCACAGAAGAGGTGATTGATTTTTGCACCAACTACATGACCGGTGTCTGTCCTATTGGCGTTCCAAAGTCTCGATATGAGGGAAGGCTCCAAGGAGTCGGGACAATTGGGTTGAAAGCCGTAGTTGCTGATAGAGATGAACTACAGAAGGCACATTTTTTGGTACTACAGCACATGACAGATGTTGCTCCCTATATAGATGAGCACATGACAATCCTTCAACAAGAGTACTACACGAGAGGACAGAAGTGGCTTACCAACGAGCATAATCGTTCATTTGTAGGATGGCTGAGAGAAAGGGTGCAGTCACACCCCGATATGAGGCCCGTAAATGAAATTGTTCGACTGCTGGGCGAAGGACCCCGAATTGTTGTTAGAACATTCCAAGGATACGAAATTAACGGATATACATTTTACACTAAATCCCAAAGTGATAAGAGCACGATGCAAAATAGTGGGGTGACGTTGGTGGCGACGTCTCAAAAATTCAGTAGATCCGGAGATTCCCGGCCGGTAATAGCATCAAAGTCATATTATGGCGTTATTGAGGAAATTTGGGAGCTCATTTATAGTCCTGACCTTAGCATTCCCTTGTTTCGGTGTCAATGGGTTGAAGACCGGGGTGTTAAAGTTGATAACGACGGGTTCACACTCGTTGATTTTAATAAAGTTGGGTATGTTGATGATCCGTTTATACTCGCCAAGCAAGCAACCCAAGTCTTTTATGTCACTGACCCGAGTGATAATAGGTGGAGCATCGTCCTATCTGGGAAAAGAAGAATTGTTGGGGTAGAAAACGTCGTCGATGAAGAAGAGTACGACCAGTTCGACGAAATACCTCCATTTTGTACCGACGTGCAAACTGAGGTAGCCTCAATTGAAGAACAAGACGAAGCACACTATTTGCGATCTGACCACAATGAAGGAATATGGGCCGAATGTAATGTGAAATCAGTGAAAAAAAAGAGAAAAAGAAAAAAAAAGGCAGATGTATAATATTTATTTTGTTTAGAAAATAACTTTTTAATTATCTTGTTTGGAAACAACTTTTAAATAATATTCTAGTTAAAATATTTCTATTTCAAAACAATATTTGCAGTTAAAATATTAGTAAAATAATATTTGCAGTTAATATATTTCTATTAGGATTTGAAAATTAGTTGAAATATTAAAATTTCAGTAAAAAAATATTGGCGTTTCAAACATTTCGAGTTCAAATAATACGTATACTTATTTATTATCACTTTTAAATAATATAAAAAATAACAAGTTAAACCACGCAATGTTGTCAATTACTTCACACACGGCCTTTTATTTAATAATACGTGAGGAGAATAGTAACGTACACGGATTATTAACTAAAATCCACACAATAATGAGAGAGCTACACGGCTTTTTAATAAAGGTCCGTGTAAAAAGGTAATCACACACGGATGTTAGAGTAAACGTCCGTGGGTAAAGGGTTTAGGGTTTAATGGGGAAGGGGAGCTACACGGATTTTAATAAAGGTAAAATCCGTGTAGAAAAATAGAAAAATTTGGTATTAAAGGCAATCTCCTCCCGGCGCCGTTTTGATCAAGTAATTCTGATCAAAAGAAATTAAGAATTACTTGGAAAATAATTTTGTGCTATTCAGATATGGAAAATCCTAATCCTGCGGGAAATCTCAATCCTCCAAAAAATCCGTGTATAATCCGACCATGTGGACGAGGTGATAAATGTCCTAATTTCTGCGGGAAGAATGGTCTCAAGACTAACATAATTCATTGGGAGGATGTACCCCCGCCACCTGTGATTGAAGTCTCTTCTCATTCAGAATCCGAATCGGATCCTGAGTCTTATGAAGGTGATTCGGATTCCGGTCCTGATGATCCTTACGGTCAACACGGTCAGTTTGATGATCCCAAAGTTTGGTTAAGGTTGAGAAGAAGCAAGAGAGTATGGGAAAATGTAAACAAGAAAGGAGGCAAGCGAGCAAGATACTTCCCTGAAAAGATAAAACGGGGAGGCAATTAGGACAGAAAGAATAGTTTTTTAATTAGGGATAGAGACTTATGTTTGTGGTATATTTTATGTTTTTGTTTTGGTATTAAGTGATGATGTATCCAGTAACTATCCCTATGTGGAAATTAATATATGAAGTATTTTTATTTTTTGTGCTCTTGAACTCTATATTATTTAATTTCCAGTTACAAATTAACACTTGAGAGTAGGTCCGATGGGCATCGGACCTATTCTGCTTACGATGGGTTTAATCACCGTCTATTTACTTTAAAAGTCGTGCAGAATAGTTTAAAATTCGTTCGTATCTGTTTCAGTTTATGTGCGCACATATCTTAAATTAGATCGGACGGTCATCATCGTTGAACATAAAAGTAGGTCCGTCCGTTCTCTTTAATTGAACATCCGTGTAAATGCAAAGCGAGCTACACGGACGTTTAATTAAACGTCCGTGTAGAAAGGTATCGTACACGGACATTTAATTAAACATCCGTGTAAAAGGGGAGGGAAAGTGAGGCGGGGAAAAGCCAACCTAGGCGAAAATTTTCGTAAAATTTGTTTTGAATTTTTGGGAGGGAGACAAGGAGCTAAAGGAGGGAAGTGAAAAAAAATTTATCCACAGAAAGGAGGGATAGAAGGGGCTTTCATAAACTCAAAGGTAACATAATATCTGTGGTTATATCCGACCGTCTAATCATTATTATGCACAAATATTAAAGGATCTTGTGCATCATCTAGAACCAGATCTAAACAGAAATATTATGTTACCTCAGAGAATGTGGAAAATCTACCCACCACCTCTTAAATGAAGACATCAGGACCGTTCTTCGTTTATCGGACGGTCAACAAAGCTTGATATTTACTAATCACCTAGTACATGTACAACAGTACATACGAAAATAATTCGAAAAATATATTTTTATTTTTTTAACATCTTATATGGTGGAATAATACTTATACATATTATTTTTATAAACTTTCATCATTGTATGTCCCTTCAAATTGTAAAAATATTTTTGGACCGTTCATTTTCAAGCGGAAAATCAACGGTCGATCTGCAATGAAATCATTCCATATCTGTTTTAAAATGATCAAGGGAGAACATTGAATGTAACCAACATAAAAGTTTGGAAAATTTATTATGTATGAGGTTTGATCCAGCACGAAGTGTTTGTGGCCATACGATACTTCAATCTTCAATGAACTAGATAGATGGGTAAATAAAAATAATTTTTGATCAAACTTTCATGGAAGACAATAAATGCAATGCTCTTTGATTTGAACGGTCCCGATCAATCAACGGACTAACTATTTTTGTGCGTCTTCACAATCTCACAAGGCAAGAGTTTATGTTTCATGAAACATAAACTATTGCTTTGTGAGATTGTGAAGACGCACAAAAAATAGTTAGTCCGTTGATTGATCGGGACCGTTCAAATCAAAGATTACAGCCTTTAATCAAGTGCAGCAAATTTTGGTGGAATTTTAACTTTATTTACCCATCCATCAAGTTGTATTATCTGAGATCTTTGAATTTTAACTTGTATTATCACAAAAATCACTCTAAAAAATACGTACATAACATAACGAGAGCAGCTTGGGTCTGATGCCCATCGGACTCAAAGCTAGTGAGTTCGATGACCGTCCGATCTGCTTTAAGATCACGCCAGAACTTTCGCGTCTGCTTTAATTTACGTGCGCACGAATCTTGAAATAGATCGGATGGTCATAGAGCCCATCGAACTCACTTTGGGTCCGATGGGCATCGGACCCAAGCTGCTCTCGTACATAACATATTAAATCTTTTTCATCATCGTTGAACATAAAAGTAGGTCATCATCGTTGAGAAAAAGGTTTTATAATTCGTTCGTATTTGCTTACGATGGGTTTAATCACCGTTTATTTGCTTTAAAAGTCGTGCGGAATAGTTTAAAATTCGTTCGTATCTGTTTCAGTTTCCGTGCGCACATATCTTAAATTAGATCGGACGGTCATCATCGTTGAACATAAAAGTAGGTCCGATGGGCATCGGACCTACTCCGTTCTCTTTAATTGAACATCCGTGTAGAAATGCAAAGCGAGCTACACGGACGTTTAATTAAAACACCGTGTAGAAAGGTATCGTACATGGACATTTAATTAAACATCCGTGTAAAAAGGTTTGTAATTTGCAAATCCCGGAAATTATTCTATGTTAAAGTTTTTTAATTATTTTGTTTGATCATAAATTATTCTTCATATCAGGTAAGTGTTAATTTATGTTTTCAAATCAGATTATTTAGACAGCATTAGGTATTTTACTTAGAAGAAAAGTTTTAAATATTAAAGGTTTTTAAGTAATAACCTTTGTAGTGTTTATATATTGTTATTTGCTGTTGTTTTGTACTGCTAATTCATATCTATAAAAGTATTTATTTAGATAGCATGAAGTATTTAACAAAAAAGAAACTGTGTAGAAAAAAAAATGTTGATTAAAGAACAAAATATATTACATAAAAAATGATCCTAATACATCATACCAAAAGAAGGGATCCTCATACATATACCACAAATTTAAAGAAAAACTACAAAATAACTACAAACTAACCAAAAAAAATAACTTAATTAAACTAGTTAGATGGTGGTGGCTGCCTTGGCCTTCTAAACCAGGGGCGCCTTGGTCTGGCTGGATTGCCCCTACTTATGTAGGGCTTTGGTGGTGGGTGCCCCCTTGGGCTTCGCCGTGGCACACTTGAGGGGGGCCATGGCCATGTCCTCTTCACGTTGGGAGGAGGCATTTCGAAGCCGGGAGGGACTGCGGGAACTTCGGCAGGGACTTCGGGAGGGTTTGAGGGGGGCCATGGCCATGGCACATTTGACCCGGGTTGAGGCCATGGCCATGGCACATTTGAGGGGGGCGGTGGCACGGCCATTTGAACATTCCAAATCTCAATCGGGGGTTTCTCAGATTATATAGAATTTTGAAGAGTCGTTTCGTCTTCTCCTTAGAAATAATAGAAAGGCAACTTTCCGAATTCCGATGTGAAACTGTTCAAATTAAACAAAACTTAAATAAATAATCCGATTTTTATACCTTTGTCACGGACATTTAATTAAACGTCCGTGTATAATTGTAAAACGACACGGACCCTCAATTAAACGGCCGTGTCGAAAGGTTGAGGCAAAGCTGAAGGGGAAATGGTACAAGGTAATCACATACGGATATTAAACTAAAAGTCCGTGTACAAAGGGTTTAGGGTTTAGATCTCTAGTATAGGTGAGCGACACGGTCTATTAACTAAAAGTCCGTGTCGAAAAGGGTCTTTGTACACGGATATTTAACTAAAAGTCCGTGAATGTCTCTTTCCTCTCTACACAGATTTTAAATTAAAGTCTGTGTCGAAAAGAGTCTTTCTACACGGATATTTCACTAAAAGTCCGTGTAGCTCTCCTTCCTTTCTACACGGATTTTAAATTAAACGTCCGTGTATAAGGTGTTCGAACACGAATGAATTAAGTGAAATATCCGTGTAGAACTAGGGTTACAATACATATTACGCGCCTGCTCTTCCAATTTTTTCATAACTTAGCTCGCGCCTTCTTTTCCAAATTTTTCGAAACTTAGCTCGCGCTGCATCGAGTCCTTCTTCCCCACCCCACCTCGATTTCGTCGCCTCTCTTGTCTAACCACCTCTCCGGTCCGACAACCTACCTCTTCTTTCTCGGGTAAACACTCAACACCTCCATTGCGAAAAAAAATTGGTATTTACTGCATGTATTTACTGTATTTACTTTGGTATTTACTGAAAAAGTTATATTTTTTTTTATAGAACCATGTCGATTGAGGATGAGCACGTAGATATGATGGAAGAAGGCGAGCACCAAGCTGCTGCCCAATCAGGTTCGGCAAAAAGGAAAAGAGGTCCGACAATGTGCACGGCCACGTCTGAGGCAAAGCAACTGGACATCGAGTTCAGTAAAAATGGGTGTGCGAAGGGTGAAAGACGGGGTTCATTTTCAAATTATGTGAGCAATTTGGCGAAGCAGAAGGCAGACATCTTGGTAGAGAGATGGGATAAGTTTTCGGAAAAACAAAAGAACGACTGGTGGAACATTGTGAAGGTGAAGTACCTAACCAGTTAATATCTTTTTTTTAATTGTACATGAAATTAAATGCAGTAATTTGGGTGTCAATGCAGGCTCAGTGGAACATCCCGGATGACATCCCGGAGGTGGTAAAGGATAAGACTTTGAGGATAATGAATGAAGGTTGGAAGCAATTCAAAAGCACGCTGAGTACGGATTGGATGGATAAAGGTAAAAGCCCGGTAGGATACTATCCTTGGGTGACTCAAGAGAAGTGGGAGAAGTTTGTGGAGATGAAGAGCACGGACGAGTTCAAGGTATGTAAATTCAGCAAAATTACCTTTTTTCCTTTATCGATTTGAATTATGTTCGTAAATGGTGTCCGAAATAGACACCCTGTTGCTTTTGTTGTTCCAATCATATATAAAGTTGAAATGGTGTTTATTTTGAATAACTGAATTAATATTCAGTGGAGAAATGGTGTTCCACTCACAACTTGTAATTTTTTTGTTTGCTTTTTTAATTGGTTTGTTTACTTTTTAATAAATGGAAAATAGTAGGCTAATTTTTTTTACTTTGATGTGTGAAGGAAAAAAGGGAGGAGGGCAGGAGGATCGTTGCAATGAACAAGTATCCGCACAAGTTGGGGTCGGGTGGTTACCAGGGTAAGTCGAAAGAATGGGCGAAAATACTGGAGTTGAACAAAGACTCTGACTCACCCGTGGTTAGTACTACATTAACCGCTGACGAGAGGATAGTACTACATCCCACGTTGCAACCCGTGGCTCAGAGAATGGTAAGAGTCGTTCGTTAGAACTATGTGTAATTCAAGCGTGTTAAAAACTTTGTGTACATCACTAATTCTTTTGCTATAACTAATTTTTTTATTCACAGTTGGAGGTGGAGGAGGTCAATTCCGGTGCTCGGTCGGTCGAAAGGCAAGATGACTCCTTGTCCATAGCGCTCGGGAATCCAGAACACCCTGGTCGAGTAAGGGGCGTAGGTGCCTACAGGGGCTGGAAGGACGTATTTAATGGACCAAAACCTCGAAGGAAATCTCGTGCGAAAGTGAACAAAGACGAGATAATGGCACAATTGCGCAAGGAGGTGAGCGCCGAGTACGACACAAAGATGGAGGAGTTGGAATCAAGGTTGTGTGCCGAAATTACAGCTATGGCGCAGCCAGCTGAGCAAGCACCTCCCACCCCGACGGGAGTTCGGCGAAGTAGTCAGGCATCCGAGACGTTCGGAGACGATTTGAATCATCTAAAGGTAATCACTACTTGTTCATATTCTAATGGCAATTACTATTTGTTGGACAATATTTCAATTTAAAAATAACTACTTGCACGAAATTGCAGGACGCCACAGCATGCGAACTCGTGCTGTGGCTCGGGAATAAGCCTCTGATTGTTGCTAAGGGCATGGTACATCCAGCAGCCGACAAAGTGCACAATGAGCAGCTACTTCCCGGCCATGCCGCCGTACAGATTGACAATGTCTTGAAGGGATGGGAGCACGTACCTCTTCCTGTCCCAATTGAGGGGAATGGCATGCTCTGTGTCGATGATGCCCGGCTGTCATTCGTACAATGGCCCAAGAGTCAGATTATTTTGGATCAGGTAATCTGTAAATAGTCAAGTTATTTTGTTACATTCAAAGCACTTCCTTTTCAAATACTTGAAAAAGGTAAAAAATTTCGATACAGACACGAGGAGATGATGGTAGTCGCACGGAGGGCGTGATGTCACCGGTACGGAGGGACGAAGCAGAAGGACCTTCCCAAACAGCAGAACCTGGCTCTCCTGCCGGACCAGCAGTTGCTGACCCTACTGCCCAACCAGCAGGCCATGACCCTCCTGCCCAAACAGCAGAACCTGACCCTACTGCCGGACCAGTAGTTGCTGACCCTACTGCCGGACCAGCAGGCCATGACCCTCCTGTCCAACCAGCAGGACCTCCACCTCGTCTGCTCACCGAGGAAGAATACAAGCTCCTTCCCGAAAAGGATTTGCGGGATCTCCACGACCGCTTGATGGCGGCACCCGAGGACATGAAGGATATTCTCATACATGTCCCTCCGGGGATATTTCTACACGATGGCTCGACTGTAATGCTGTCGTTCAACGACTTCAAGGACTTTCTACATGCCTCGGGGTCTGATAAATGGCTCGATGTGGGGCACATCACCATTTTCCTCATGTTAGTGACCAAAAATTGTTTATATCATGTGTATAGCACTGAAGAATATATTCTAATGTAATATGATAATTTTTCAGGAAGCTAATCAATAGTTGTCAATGCAAGGGCAAACAGAAGAACTTGTGTGCTTTTCTGGACCCCAGCATACTTAGTGCGACAAGCGTGGAAACTGCTCCGAAGGAGTCTATGCAGTACCTGTGTGGCGCGATGCTCCAAGCTACTAAGGCGAAGAAGAGATTATTCTCTTGCCATACCACCAGAAGTACGTTACTTCTAACCTTGTTATTAAATATATAAATAATTGAAATCACACCATCAAGTCAAGCAAACACGTGTGTCACTATTATATATGCCAAAATATCTGGGTATTGTATGCTAAGATCCTATAATTCTTCTCCTCCCACAGAGGACACTGGTGTTTGATCATCATTGTGCCTTGCATGAATGCGGTTTACGTCGTGGATTCTTCACAGCCCACAAAAATGATCGGATTTAGCAAGTGCAAAGCAATCTACTCGTATGTGCAAAAGTAAGCAATAATCTTTCACTATGTTTGATTTTTTCCCAATTATAACAAATTGTGGAATTGCTAATTAGAGTCACTCCATTTTGTAAGGGCTTTTGCTGCATACGTTAAAAAAGGAGGATTGCACAGCACGGACAAGAAATTGGGAAATAAGTTGATTTGGAGGTGGTGGCCGGTGACAACACAATTCTATAATTTCATATTTTGTTCAAAAAATTATTGTCATTCTAACATAGGCTGCTAAATGTAAATTGTAGGGCCCGCAACAGGCGGACCGTTGGGAATGCGGATATTACATGATGATTTCCATGTTTGACTTTGTCGAAAGAATGCAATTCACATTTCCAGATGTGGTATGTAATTCATATTAATTGTGCCTATATAATAGCAATTGATATTTTCATATTATGCTTACTTATAATTCTCATTTCATTAAATTAGCAATTGATATTTGCGACTGTCTTGCATCTACCTTTTCTTGTTACTAACTAATACCAAATTATAATTGTAGCAACCATCAAAGCAAGCTGTGTACTCCAAGGAGCAGATCGACTTCGTAAGATGTAGCTGGGCAAGATGGTTTCTACATGAATTTTGTAATGCTGAACATGGATTTGTATAACAATTTAGTGTATATATGAATTTAGCAAGCATAATTTAATGTCAAATTATCTGGAAAACTGGCTAGCAAAACAGAATGGTATATGAATTTTGTACGAAAACTGGCTAGCAAATTAAACTGGAGGCTAGCCCAGAAATGAAAAAAATCAAGAAAAAAAAATGGGACAATTCTACACGGATATTAAATGAAAGCCCGTGTAGAACGAGTTGAGTGAGCATAGATTATTTTATATTTGTCCGTGTATGATAGTTACGATACCTACACGGATATGAAATTATAAGTCCGTGTCAAAAGCAAACGCTACACGGACGTTAAACAAAAGCCCGTGTAGATGAGTACAGAGGCTACACGGATGCTTTTATGTTGTCCGTGTATGTTAGTTAAGAGAACTTCACGGATATGAAACTAAATGTCCGTGTAGAACAAAGTAATTCCACACGGTTATTAAACAAACGTCCGTGCAGAACGAGTACATATATTCTTTTATACAGTCCGTGTATGATAGTTAAGACGCTTCACGGATATGAAATTAAACGTCCGTGTAGAAAACAGTAATTTAACACGGTTGTTTAACCAAAACCCGTGTAGATCGTTTTCAGAGAGCTACACGGATTATTTTATATTTGTGCGTGTACGATAGCTATGACAGGCACGGATACGAAATTAAACGTCTGTGTAGATAGAGTAATTCGACACGGTTGTTTTGACCAAAGTCCGTGTAGAACGAGTTCGGAGATACAAGGATTATTTTATTTTTTATTGATTTGCTAAGAGAGGGACACAGATATGCAACTAAACGTCCGTGTAGGTAAACTAACCTACACGGACGTTTAGTTGCAATGTCCGTGAATAAAGAGTGGTCGTACACGGTCGTTTACGTAATATGAAAGTGAACGTCCGTGTAGATAGAGTAATTCGACACGGTTGTTTTGACCAAAGTCCGTGTAGAACGAGTTCGGAGATACAAGGATTATTTTATTTTTTATTGGTTTGTTAAGAGAGGGACACGGATATGCAACTAAACGTCCGTGTAGGTAAAGTAACCTACACGTACTTTTAGTTACAATGTCCGTGAATAAAGAGTAGTCGTACACGGTCGTTTACGTAATATGAAAGTGAACGTCCGTGTAGATAGAGTAATTCGACACGGTTGTTTTGACCAAAGTCCGTGTAGAACGAGTTCGGAGATACAAGGATTATTTTATTTTTTATTGATTTGTTAAGAGAGGGACACGGATATGCAACTAAACGTCCGTGTAGGTAAAGTAACCTACACGGACGTTTAGTTGCAAGGTCCGTGAATAAAGAGTAGTCGTACACGGTCGTTTACGTAATATCCGTTTTGCTCGGTTATATGGAGAGCGCCATAGGCAGGTGTATGGTCACGGCTGTTTATTTGGTAATCCGTGTAGAAAGCGTTAGATATACACGGGTAAATATCCGTGTCGATAGAGGGTACCTATTATACACCCTCAACTCATACACGGCAGGAAATCCGTGTAGCTCCTCCGGTAATGTCCGTCTGCAATCTCTTTTTCTGTAGTAGTGGTGTAGGAATAGATACACGGATTTTTGATAATCCGTGTAGAAAGATTACAATTGTACACGGTTCTTAAGCATAAATATCCGTGTATGCTTTGTTAGAGAGCTGCACGGATTGTTAAGTATAAATCTGTGTAGAAAAGTCTAGGGTTTCATTCTAAAAGGCCTTCTCCTTCCCGCGCCGTATAAAAGTCCTTCTCCTTCCAGCGCCGTTTTGATCAAGTAATTCAGACTCTCTCTGCTATATTGAAAGCTGATCTGAGATCTTTGAAGTTTGTATTTTTTTCTCCTCTCTATCTTTCTAAGGTTAGTATATATATATATATATATATATTCCGTTTCTTCCTCTAATTTTCTATTACTTTATGTTTTTCTGGAAACGTCTCTCTCCACTGATTTTGAGGGATATTATTATGAAAAAAGTATCATCCATTTTGAAGGAGAGAAGTAAAGAAAATGTTGAAGGTCTCCATCATCAGATCGGAGGAAAACCATTGAAGATCAGTACTAACACTTCCGCTTAAATATGTCTTCAATTCAGAACTGTAAGATTTAAATTCCTTTGCAATAATTTTTTTTACGAAATTGATTTTCAATGGTTCTTATAAAAGATATACAGATTGGGTCAATTTTATGTATACATATTTTCTTATAATATTTTTTGACGAAAATTTCAGAACTGAGAATTTTTATTCTCTATTATGCATGCACATATATGTTGATCAATGTATTTTATTGGAGTTGAAATGTTGGAGACCTTTAACCAAGAGGCATCATGTCATGGATCACATGGGCACTCTCTTTTTTATATGTTGGATCTAATACAACTAGTTTGTATGAAATTTTGGTCCAAACTAGATCATAACCAAGAATTTTGGCAACATGAGCCCAACTTTGCGAAAATTGGGCCAAACCTTGATCACATGGTTATTAAGTGGTAAGGACATAACTTTTATACAAACATTGTATTGAATCTTGAGGAGTATATGTTATATGGATCACATGGGATTGCATGTGTACAAAAGACAATATGTATATATGTTGCACTAATTGTTAGTATTCTCTATGATTTTTTATATGAATTCATATATAATAATCAGCCCAACGGAACTTATTGTATATTTTTTTTTATATAAATAATTTAAACCATATAACGTTATTTTTTTATATTTGTGAGTGCCTTCATCTATCTTTTCTTGTTACTAACTAATACCAAATTATAATTGTAGTATGGAACAAAGCAGCAGTGTTATACCAAGGAGCAGATCGACGATGTTAGATGTATGTGGGCAAGGTGGTTTCAATTAGAATTTTGTAATGCTAAATATGAATTTGTATAATTTTGTAATGCTAAATATGGATTTGTATAATTTTGTAATGCCAAATATGGATTTGTATAATTTTGTAATGTTAAATATGGATTTGTACAATTTTGTATAATTTAGTGTACATGAATTTTAAATTGCTATATGAAAATTTTTAATTACTGGCTAGCAAAACTGGAAGCTAGGATATTTAACTAAACTCCGTGTAGGAAGAGTAATCCATAAAATAATCCGTGAAGAATAAATTCCTACACGGATTATTTGATAAATGTCCATGTAGGATTGTTTTCTACACGGATATTTATCAAATAATCCGTGTAGGAATATATTCGTACACGGATTATTGTATAAATGTCCGTGTAGGATAGTTAAGAGAGCTACACGGATATGAAATTAAAAATCCGTGTAGAAAGAGTAATCGTACACGGATATGAAATTAAAAGTCCGTGTAGAAAGAGTAATCGTACACGGATGTTTAGGTAATATCCGTGTAGCTCGGTTAATTGGAGAGCGCCACAGGCAGGTGTTTGTACACGGCTGTTTATATATTAATCCGTGTAGAAAGCGTTATAATGCACACGGGTTAATATCAGTGTAGATAGAGGGTACCTATTCATACACCCTCAACTCCTACATGGCAGGAAATCCGTGTAACTCCTCCAGTAATGTCCGTGTGCAATCTCTTTTTCTGTAGTAGTGTCAAGAAGTGGCATTGAGTTTGACTAATGAATAAAATCCACCAAATTAATTAAAGATGCGATCTAAACTCGACTAAATCAACCAAAATTAAACAAATGGAGGAGACCTCGAGAAGTGGCATTGAGTTTGACTAATGAATAAAATCCACCAAATTAATTAAAGATGCGATCTAAACTCGACTAAATCAACCAAATTAAACAAATGGAGGAGACCTCGAGAAGTGGCATTGAGTTTGACTAATGAATAAAATCCACCAAATTAATTAAAGATGCGATCTAATTTAACTCGACTAAATCAACCAAATTAAACAAATGGAGTAGACCTCGAGATCTGTCATTCAGTTTGACTAATGAATTAATTATTATGTCTATATTTATGGTTCGCGCCTGGCTAGCTAGCTAGCTACTCTATGCGTTTCTAGATTTTCACCACTTATGACGTTTCTAATTGGTCATAATTTCCAGTTAGGATTAATCATGCATAATTATTATGTTTTGTGAACTATAACTCTCATACTATGAAGGCAAGCTAGTATAAAGACATAGCACAATTAAAATATGTACCAATCAGCTTGTAACACATATCTTTCTATAGAAAATGTTGTACATTATAAGGCTTCAATGCAATCCATGAAAACAAGAGCAACATTTTAATAATGAAATCATTAAGCCCCCTTTCAACTGAAGTTGTAAAATGAAATCATTAAGCACCTAAAGAAGATACATCCTCATTTGCATACCGATGTCAAATTGTCCTGAAATAAATTTCTTATGTGTCAAATTTTAATATTTATACATAAATTTTTAAGTGTTAAATATTAACAATTGTCAATTCTTAATTTGTAGTGGGTCAATCTATAAAAGATCCAATTGGTCCAAGTCAATGTTTTTAGCAGCAGTAACATATATGTAATATCATTTCTTCAAAATTCTTATCTACTGGAGAAATTTCTTGTGTTACTTATTATGAAATGATATTAACAATTATCAAGTCTTAATTTTTAGTGTATCAAATTATTTGTGGGTCAATCTATAAATGATCCAATTGGTCCAAGTAAATGTTTTTAGCACCAGTAACATATATATGTAATATCATTTCTTCAAAATTCTTATCTGCAGGAGAAATTTCTCGTGTTTTTTTTTGTTGCAAAGTAAATTTCTCGTGTTACATATTATGAAATGATATTGGTCCGCATCAAGACAAAATAATATCAATTGATTAATAACAACCCTACTCAATATTTTTTTTTAGAAAGATCTTCCAGATTTTAATATTCTTATATGAATTTTAATCGGCAACATTCCATATATGTGTATATATATAGAGAGAGAGAGTGGCTAAGATACAAACGTTTGTTCCTAAGCCATGGCACAAACGGTTCGGTTCTCTGATTTTCGATGTCCAAACAGTCGATCCAAGCTGTTAGATATTCAATCTATATTAAAATCTGCATCAAAAGTAGGTGAGAATGTTTTTAGTATTATTTTTCTTCAGCCATATCCCTTGTCCAGGAGATCCCTTTAGATACCTAATAATCCGATTCATTGCATCTAGATGAGTGGTTTGCATGAATTGACTTACAATACCAACTGCAAAAGCTATGTCAGGTCTAAGTAACAGTTAAATAAATTAACTTAACAACCAATATTTGGTATTGTCCTATGTCTTTTAAAGGTTCACCACTTTCTAGTTCAAGTTTATATTGGTATCCATAGGGGTGTTAGCAGGTTTTATACCGAGTTTACCTGTCTCCTTCAGAAGGTGAAAGGGTATATTTTCTGTGACAAAGAAACAAACCTTTGTTTGAATGAGCAATTTCAATACCTAAAAAATAAAAAGTCAAGTGTATATTTTCTTTTAACAAATCAAGTGAATATATTTTCTTTGGAAAATAAAAAATCCTTTATCCAAAGAGGCTACCTCTATTCCTAAAAAATATTTAAGATATCCTAAATCTTTTATGTCAAATTTTTCTGTTAGTTGTTTCCTAATTTTTGAATTTGCTCTAAATTATTTCCAGTAATTATGATGTCATCTACATATACTAAAATGAGAGTTGTATTGATACCATCACATTTAGTAAATAAAGAATTATCGGTATTACTAATTTTAAATTACAAGAAATTAAATAAGAGCTAAGTTTGTCATATCATGCTCGTGGAGATTGTTTCAATCCATAAATTGATTTATTAAGCCTACAAGCCAAATTAGAATTGGTTTACAATTTATGACCGGGTGGTAATGTCATATACACCTCTTCTTCATGTGTTCCTTGAAGAAAGATATTTTTGATATCCATTTGGTAGAGGTCCCAACCATTGTTTACTGCAATAGAAAATAAAATTTTAACGATATTTATTTTTGCCACCGGTGCAAAGGTTTCATTATAGCCAATGCCATAGGTTCGGGTAAATCCTTTAGCTACAAGTCTTGCCTTATACCATACTATGGTACCATCACTATTATATTCGGTTTTATACACCTATTTACAACCAACCGGTTTTTTATTTTTTAGAAGGGGAACAATTTTCCAAGTTTCATTTTGTTCTAAGGCTTTTAGTTCTTCATTCATTGCCTTACACCAAATTGGGTTCTTAATTGCTTCTTGGGAAGTTTTTGGTTCCAATTCTTTTTCAATGTTAGTGAGAAATGTGTGGTATTCGGTTGAAATATCATCGTATGAGACAAACTTTTTTATTGGATATTGTACCGAGTAGGTCACATAAACTCTAAGTCAAGGTGAAGATTGTCGTTCTCTAGATGATCTTCTAACCGTTGAATTTTCTACTATTTCATTTTCATTTGTGTCATTAATAATCTCATTTTCTTGATTATTGTTCTCAACTTGATTATTATTTCTAGGAATAAAATTTAAATCATCTAAGTAAGGCAATACTATATTATCATTTTGATTATTTGTGTATATTTAATGAATTGCTTCTTTTTCTTTGAATTATGGTTCATTTTCAAGAATGTAACATTTCTAGAAAGATACAATTTTTTATTAATTGGATCATAGCCTTTATAACCCTTTTTGTAATATGAGTATCCTAAAAGAATACTTTTTTGTGATACAAAATCAAGTTTGTCGTTTCTTTTGATATGTACGAAACTTGTACATCCAAATACTCTCATATGGTCATGAGTGATTTTTTGTTGGTAAAGAATTTCTAATGGACTTTTGTTTTCTAAAATAACACTAGGTAATCTATAGATTAAATGAGTGGCACAAAGTACGGCATCCGACCATTAAATTTTAGGAATATTATTTTGAAATAATAAAGATCGTGTCATATCTAATAAGTGTCTATTTTTTCTCTCTGATACTTCATTTTGTTCGGGAGTTTTTACACAAGTTGTTTGGTGTATAATACCTTTTTCTTTAAAGAGACTTGAAATTTTTTTATTTATATATTCGGTTTCATTATCCGATCTAAAGATTTTTAATTTTGCATTAAATTGTGTTTCTATGAGACATAAAAATTCATAACAACAATTAAACACTTCATCTTTAGATTTAAGTAAATATAACCAAGTTGCTTTTGAAAAATCATCAATAAATAAAACAAAGTATTTGAATCCATTATATGAATCAATTGGGGCCAGTTCCCATACATCGGAATGTACTAAATCAAAAATAGCTTTACTTTTGCTAGTAGAAAGAGAAAAATGAAGCTTTGTTTATTTTGCTAACTTGCAAATTTCACAATTTGTACAATTCAAATTTTTAAAATCTAAGATACTATTTAAAATCTTGTCGGAAGGATGCCCAAGTCTCTTATGTCAAAGGTCAGAGTTAACGACTTTTGCAGAAGCACAAAAATTTATTTTGGAGTTCAAAAGATAGTGTCCATTTTTTAGAAATCCTTCACCAATCTTGATGTCGGTTTTCCGGTCCGAAAATACAATGTTTTTACAAGAAAATATTGCATTACAATTTAATTCTTGTGTTAATTTATTTACAGAAATTAAATTTATGGGAAATGTTTCCAAATATAAAACATTTTTAATTTGTTTACTGCATAAATTAATTTCTCCTATGTCATTTATTTTTGCCCTCATACCGTTTGCAACCATGACATATATTATTACCATTGGTCAGGTTGACGTTTGACAGTAGTTGTTTGTTACCAAACATGTGGTTTGTTGCACCACTATCTATAATAATTTGATTAATTTTTTTTTTGAGTTAGAGACAATACCACATGCACTGGAAGTGTTTTGGTTGCTTATCAACGCGGAAAGCTGTTGTAGAACTTGCTGCACTTGATCTCCAACCCTTGACCCGCCAGAAATGAGCCGCCAATGCCAATTACAGTGTCTGACCCATTCCAGGGTGACCCGCCAGCGACATTTCTCTCTGACCCACCCCAGGATGACCCGCCAGCAAACAGAAATGGAGAGTCCATTGGCGGTTTGGTTATTGGGTCCGAAATTCTCCTTGATGGGTCTGAAATTCTGGTAATTGGATCCATTAGCCAAAAAAGGAGGTTTGGCTTGTGTTATTGGGTCCGAACCCACTAGCCCATTAAGCCCTTTCTCTTCACCAGAAGCAACATAACTTCTGTTTTTTTCACCATTTTTCTCCCAATTTCGATTCTAGTCATTGTTTTTGAATTTTTTTGGTTTGAGATGGGGATAAAGATACCAACACGTATCATGAGTGTGACCATCTTTTTTACAGTTGTTACATTTCACATTTTTCAATTGATTTGGGTGATTTTGAAAGCTAGGGTTTCGATTAAAATTGGGATTGTTTACGGCTAAGCCATAAGTCTTGTGCCCCTCATGGCTTCCAATCTGTTGACTATTCATGGCAAGTCTTCTACTTTCCTCTTGTTGGATTAAACTTTTAATTTGAGAATAAGAGGAAAGAGGTACCGTGGTCATGATTTGAGATCTTACGGCTTCATAGCTCTGGTTTAGACCCACAAGGTACTGAAACATATCATCCTCTTCATCTTGTCTTGGGAGTGTGGCCAGTTCTGTTGTTATTGGCCGATATGATCGAAGCTCATTTCATTTTTTCTCAAGAGCACTAAGGTACTCCGTATGGCTTCTCGACCCTTGTTTTTCTTATGGAATTTCCTGCATGAGTTAATAAATATGTGAGAAATTATTTTGCTAACCATAGATAGATTTTACCATTTCCCATAAATTATGTGTTGTTTCGGCCAGCTCCCTGGAGTTTAGTAGTAAGGTGATGATTCTGTCGTTTGTTGTTCTCCATTATTTTGTCGCCGTTGTTTCTTCGGGAGTTAGCTTGTTTGGATATTTGATTTCTGATTTATTTTCACCAGTGATGTATTCCAACATCTCTCGACCACTCAGGGCCCTTGATGCTACCCTTGCCAATGACACGTAATTTTTGCCATTGAGCAATGTATTTGTTAACTTGGAGAAGTTTGTTGCTTCTTCTTGAGCCATTTTTCTTTTGCTGAAATTTGTTGCGGTGTTTTCTATTTTTCGGTCACAGAGTCTTGTGCTCTGATACCATATTATTTTTGTAAAAGGGAAGAGATGTAAGAAAACAACTTATTATTGCAATCTTATTTTCAGCCTTACATGTATTTCTATTTATAGAAGAAAAATAAAAACTAGCTGTTGTACTATTATTTACAACTACTAACCACTAACCACTAACTTCTAGCTATTAATTACATGACACTATTTCCTACAACTAGCCGTTATTTTTAATAAATATCGTAATCGATTATACCTATTCAAAGAAACATTTGAAGAATTAAGCACACCTCTTTTATCAATAGGACTGCTAGAATTATGTTTATGGGATTAAATAGTAATACCCTAATATTTTTAATGTGAACAAAATGTAGTACCCTAATCGTTTTTTGGGGTAAGGGCCCATGATCCGCAGTGTGCGCTCCCACTGATGCGAATTTTCTTGGATAACAACAAAGTCTGAGGGCCGGCTCGAAGAACGTAACATGTTCTACGAGTTCAACTCTGCTATCAATGTTGCAAAATAATATAATAATTATATAACATGTCAATTTATCTGTACGATTCAAATTAATCACATCAAATTCACTTTGTTATTTAATAAAAAAGTTTCAAAATTTAGCTAAATTCAAAGTTATGGCTTCATTTGCAAGTATGGCAGTACTTGCATAATAATATAAATATGCCATGATACGTGAAAGGACATTGTATCTGGAAGTATCTTTCAGGTCACATGAATGTACTATTTTCTAAATTTTTTAAATCAAGTCCACAATTAATTGAACCTGTATGAAAATGTCAATGACCCCTTTCACAAGACAAGTCATGTGAAAGGGATAAAATTAATCCCACATCTAACAACTTTGTTTATTCATTAGGGCCAAAAATATTCATTTATCAATCATTACTGAGTAATTTGCACCAACCTATTTTATTATAATGATGGTTTGAGCATCTTCAATGGAGGCCTCCTGAAGCACCGGTGCGTATTGGATTTGTAAGGCATATCGAAAACACAATAGTACTACTACTATTGCTATTGTGATTATTATTATTATTATTATTATTATTATTATTATTATATTACTATTTATCTTGACTTTATGATTGTGATTGGGTTTCATTTCTAGTCTACCCCAACTTGTTTGGGACTAAAGGCTTGGTTGTTGTTTTTTCTTTTTTATTATTATAATGATCTAGCATGATGTATTACTGTGGTTTCATGTTTTCCACTGAATTTTGTTTGTTAAGACTCTAGTGCAAACTTTTTGTTTCTTACTGTCTTCAAAATAATGAATAAATAATAAAGCATTTTGACTTTCCTATTTGGCATTACATTATATAAACATATATATTCTTTCACTTGCACAAGTCATGCATTTTCTTTTAAACATTTCTTAGAGTTTGAATTCAAATTTATACCTTTCACAAAAAAATTATTACTTGAAGACTAAGTAATTGGTGTAATTATCTAAATTATTGAAATTGATAACACATTTTGACATCCATCTTTCTAATAGGGGCCACAGCATTTGTGGGACCTGGACGTTAAAAAGTCAATGGTTCAAAGATAACTTATGAAGTAGCTTATTCTAAAGAAGAGGAAGATTATTTCCCATTCCAACAACTATGTTAGTTAATCATTTCTTGTTGTTGTTTAATACAAATGATGAGCTGGGTACAGATAGGCGATCTGAAGTTCTGAACTCGATTATATCAACCGACTCAAACAAATGAAGTTGACCTCGAGATCTGTAATTTAGTTTTGACTAATAAAGAAATTAGATACAATGTCAGTTGGACTGGCTGTTCTGTGCGACACTACATGTTCTGATACTTTGGCAGAACTTGATACCAGTGCGTACCGAAACAAACTTGAGACCTTATATGGCAAAAAAATTGTATTTAAAATTTAAAATAAATGACGTGCTACCTTGTCTGCGTCATGCAAGTATAAATTTGTAGAGCTACCAAGGTTTTCTGCGTACTTTGTGTATTTTATATTTTAAATTATACTTGAGAATTGTATCCCTATACCCCACCCGAAACCTTTCAACAACTTGCTAAAATATGAAGAATATATTATTTCGACAATTATCAAATAGGTTGTCATCATTGTCAAACAATTTTGTTATCTGTAAAACTTTTTTTTTGTAACTTATCTTATATATATAGATATATTTTTGTATATTTAATCTGCACAAATAATAGTTAAGGGCACATGAAGGGATGAACCTCTTCTGTTATCAGTATACCTTTTGAACATTTGTAGTTCTCCAAGAAAATTGAAGGAAGGGCACATGATCCGCACTGTGTGCTCCCTCTAACCCGGAACTTTTTGGATAACTACATAGTCTTCTTTCAGTTTTTCTATTCAGCACTTGAGGAAATAACATTTAATAATTTTCTATTCTCAACTACTTTTTAAGATGGGCATCTTGCATTGAAATTGAAATGAGTATTAAATATTCTGATTTCTAGGTGTACATGCATAACCTGACAAAGTAACATGGGGCTGTGCCACTTCTCTCGAAATTTAATGATAAATATATTTTTTTATAAGAACTTGGTAGTGATTACCAAGATTATATCTAATGTTAAACTTCAATGTTAAATCTAATTTAACATGAATAATGAGTTCTGATTGGATTAAATTTTATAAATTTAATACAGAGAATGGCTTCCCAAATCTCCTACAATATACTGTATTCATTTCTAATTAGTTATTCATATCACTTTCTGAAACTTTTCTTAATTTACCTTCACATTTCCATCTTCGATCTCCTAATCGACCAAACGAAAACAAAAAAATAGTAGGTAGCAATAATTTTTTATAGAAGACACAAAAAGATTAAATTTCAACTAGGACGAAATAGATCTTTATTTTAATTTAAGTCTGCTGAGTTTAGACTTTAAAAATATCATTTGATTGTTTTCTATTTTGAATCCAGTCTGTTTTCTCAATGAAATAAGATTATCTGTAAATCCAACATTTATTTTTTGAATCTTTTCTAAAACTAGTTCAAACGTACAAGGGATGATCCAAGATTTTCGTCAGTGGAGGGGCGGTGGGGCAAAAAAAACAGCGAATTGAGTTCAATCCCATTAGCTAATCAGGTACTAGATAAGAAAAAAATACTCTAACTTATAATTTCCAATGCTCCAAATTTTAATTTCCGATATTATGACGTTTAATTCTAATTACCAATCCGAATTCAAGGAATTTATTCTAATTATAACCTAAAATCTAATCCAAATTACAAATCAAAATCCAGGGAAGGGCAAAGTTGGTCCGGGCCTATAGATCTACATAAAGTTTAAAAATTAGTATCAAAATAATTAGTCTCTTGATGGATAATCAATGGTTTTAAAATTAATTAATTGCACAACCTAACTAAAACTTTTTCTTTTAGTGTAAGGTGGCAACTTGCAATCTCACAACCTAACTAAATTATGGAGACGTTTTGTTTTAACAATCATTTTTATTGGTTGTCAATGGTTTATCAACACAGTTTCATTCTTCATACAACTTTTTTCTTTTTAATTATTGTTACATTTTGTTGAATATTTAGAGTCTACAACCTACAAAATTAGAGTTTAAATTTAATCACATATGGTATAAACCGATTATTATAGAATGTGTCCGGACGAAAATAGATTAGACGATGGAAACTCATATATATATAGAGAGAGAGAGAGAATGGCTAATATACAAACGTTTGTTCCTGAGGTTCGGTTCTCCGATTTTCAAAGTCCAAACAGTCGATCCAAACAGTTAGATATTCTATCTATATTAAAATGTGCATGGAGATCAAATTTTATATTTTTTTACTATTTATTAAGCTGATTTGAAAACTGCTGTTTTTCAATGGTGCATAAGTTTAATAAAATCAGCGGTTTTCAAACTAGCTTAATAAATAGTAAAAAAATTCTAAAAAATGTAAAATTTGGTCTCCAAGCACATTTTAACATAGATTGAATATCTAATGGTTTGAACCGACTGTTTGGACTTTGAAAATCGGAGAACCGAACCATTTGTTCCTGAGTCCAAGAACAAACGTTTGTATATTAGCCATTCTCTCTCTCTCTCTATATATATATATATATTATTTAAAATAATCATTATAATATATTAGCAACGTCAAGCCTCTATATTAAGCCTGAACTATATGTACGACGCAAATTTACTAATTGTGAACCCATTACCAATTTCAATTGTACAAAATCGACACTTGACTAAATATATTAATTTATGAAGTTATAAATTAACCATTAATTATATTTTTAAATATCAACTCTATATAAATAATAAAATGAACAGAATTGGCATCTTTAGGTGCGAATATGTTTCACAGGAAAATAGGAGCTTCAAGGTGGGATAACATGCTGTTTATTGACTGCATCTTATATTTTTGTTTGCTTGCTTTAATTAAAGATAACATGCTGCCACATGGTAGGGAACTAATTGGATGATACATAGAGATTACTTTGACTTCGACCATTACAAAATTGGAGACATTTGCAAATATATTTTAGTGTATCATATTAATTTATTATTGATCGGCACGATATACGGATCAAATTGCAAAATAAATATATCACAGTTGTCTAGGGGGGAACAAACACATCTGTTGATGATTCGCTTATTTGTACAATACTGAATTTAATTTACTTCTCTAACTATTATATTTCACTAATTTGTACAATAATATTCAATACTCGATTTTGGAAGTTGTACAGTCTATTCAAATCGTTATTTTTAATTTTACTTTACATATAGTATAAATTATTAAGTTGATGTCACCCCTAAATATAATAGTTAACATTCACTTAAAAATTTCTCTTATATATATAATTTGTTTTGTATTAATTCACATTCATTAAACAATTGTTTTGTCAAACGAACAATTCTGAACCAACATTAATTATTGCCCAATATAATTAACTCGATAATATAATGATCCCCTTGCTGAAGAGTAAATAATATAAAAACAAAATAAGGAGTCCCGGAGATGCTCGCTCGTTCTTCTACTTTAGTGAATAGTTGGAAGCACTGGAATCCTAATTAGCCATTATAAGAATATTAGCAAATTCTGCTAATAAGCATAGCAGTATACCATTAATTGATCATTACACGATGAGCTTCGACGACGACAAGCCGATTGTTCTTCCTCCAGGTTCGTTCCCAGTTGTCTAACCGTTCAAAGAATTGATATTTTTTTTACAAATCCTTTAATTTAAGCTCTATTCATCCCAATCAACCATCTTTTGTTCAATATTGGATAAAGTTATTACTCTATAACTTCAGTTCGTACTACATATTGAACGCATTGGAGTTAGTTTGCTAATATTTAAATTACTGCAGGGCCAAGACCCACCGTGCCTGGAAGAGTACAGCTGGCAATCAGAAACAACGACAAGGCACCACTTGGAGAAAACATCAAAAAGGTGATGCTGGAACTCACCGGCGAAGAAAAAAGTCGATTGGGATTGGACCTTGTGGTGGTTTTAGAATCTAGCTACTGGATAAAAGAAGAAATGTTACTTCAATTGAAAATGGCTCTGCTATTTCTGATGAAGAAACTCAGAGTTGTTGACCGTTTATCGATTGTCACCTACTCCTATAAAGCAGAGATACTTTGCCCATTGCGACAAATGGCTAAAAGTTCCCAAACGGAACATGAAGATCTAATCACCTCATGGGTGGAAAAAATTGAATCGAATAATCGAACTAGTGCCAACACCTCCAACGGCCTTGAGATGGCACTGAATATTCTCAAGAACCGTTCAGTTAGCAGTGGACGTGTTGGCATCATCATGCTTATGTTAGGTAGTTCGGAGACTATAGGCAGTGTTGTTGCTGTTCCGGTAGGAAATGTACCTGTGCACACATTTGGTTTTGGTGAAGGTCATGATCCGAAGGTACAGTGGAAAATTGAATGTAAACCCTTATTTATTGACAATTTGAAGCAAAAATTTGCATGTGGTGCATTCTAATTAATTTGTTCATGTTCTTAATAGGTGCTCAAAGTTATTGCCAATAATAGTCAGCTGGGAGGAACCTACTCGGCTGTTTGTGAGGGCAACTTGAGCTTAGCCTTTTCACAGTGCTTGGCCGGGCTTCTCAATGTGGTTGCTCAGGACTTGACAGTGACTGTGAGTCAAATCAAAGATGGGTCAACAATAAAGCAGGTATCTGCCGGAACTTATCCGCAATCCAGGGACATTGTTGCAGGTTCTATAACTATAACATTCGGCGATATCTACATCCAAGAGATCCGCAAGGTGTTAGTCGACATTCTTCTCCCTGTTACTAAAAAGGAAGATGAAGCAGATGTTCTCAAAGTCTCTTACACATACAGGTATATCAAATCACAGTAACAAGCAAACAAATTATGCATACGCGAATAACCTATGAGCATTTTGATGACTATCATTAATCTAATTGTAAATCTTATGCGGATGCAGGTTTGATGGAGAACTCTATGAGGCCAGTCCTCAGACTGTTACTGTACACCGCAAGTCAGGGTTGAGAGCTGAAGAGCAGCAAGCACTACCAGAGGTGAGGGCGGAAGAGGTTCGTCTGGTTATTGCCGAGATGATCAAACAAGCGATCGCTGATGCTGAAGAGGAGGATCTTAAAAGTGCTCAGGACAAGCTTGCGAATGGTCTGCTTGAATTGGAGGATGCGGATATAGAGAAGTTGAAGGCCCAGCTAAGGCCCGAGCTAGAGGAGCTGCTCAAATTGATGCAAATGACACAAGAAATTTATAAAACAGAAGTAATGTATGAAATACAAGAAATTCCTTTTGCATATTCCTTACTGATTTCCCTTGCCACACAGCGTCAAACGGCAAGAGGAAGTAATATCAGTAAGTTTCAGCTCTTTTCCACTCCCGCTATGCAAGAATTCCTGGAGGAAGCCGAGAAGTCGCATGATATGGAAGATAACAAGCAATATAACAATGATCCAGATTCATCAGGTTCGGTCCCAGTTGTCTCATCGTTCATACACTGATGTTTGTTTTACAAATCATTTATTTTAACCAATATTGATCCCAATTAGCCATCTTTTTTTGAAGATTATATAGCGTAATTATCATGATTTGGAAAATCGGCCGATTTTTCCTGAGTTGACTCGGTTGTGCGAGTTATGTGCAGAAAAATGATAAAATCGATGATAAATTGAAACAATCGGCCAAATTTCCTCTATTTCTCTTGCGTTTAGAGCCAAATTAAACTGTTTTGATAGTTAAATCGAACCAATTTGTATTTTTCCATGGATGTCAAAGACAATTGGGGAAAATAGATGCGACTCGGAGAAGAGAAGAAGCTTTAAAGGATTATAAAATGTTAGATAGACTGGGTGTACGTGAGGTGTGTACTATTATATTTGACAATATAATTGTTTCACGGTAGGCCATGTTCATACCAACTATTATATGGATAAGTGATCCGAAAATGATTGTTTGAAATTTGTAATGTTTTACTGAATAGATACAAGGGTGTATTGTGTACGGCTGTTGACACTTGACTGGTTTGTTTTTTTATTTGACTAAACAATAAAGAATGGGAGTATGGGATTAACCTAAAAATTTGATTGTTATGAAAATATAAAAGTAGAAATTAGAAAAAGAAGTATTTCACTTGTAAATATTAGTTAGTTTATTATTATTATTTTATTTTTAAATTATATAAGTTTTATTTCTTTAAGTAATTTCAGCACAAATATGATTGTTATTATATTAATGTTTTTATTATTTGAATGAGTACAACAATATTCTCTTTTATATTTTAATACAGAGAATAATAAGATGATCCAGCTAGGTCGTCGGAGCTTTTGACAGTAAAAAAAAAATATGTTATGGTTATAATGCTTGTATTATCTTATATTAGTGCATTGTTTGAGTGTAATATTTATCTTAACATAATTTTTTTGACAAATTATTTTTTTATCAATTTTTTCTATTTTTTTAGTACAAAATAAGATTCTCCTAAAAAAATAATTTGTCAAAAAAATTATGTTAAGATAAAAATCCGAGTTTCAGATCCGATTCGGCCGATTCCGGCTGATTTATTCGATTTCGATTCAACAGTCAAGTGACCGATTCGGATTACGATTCTGATTTTCAGAATTATACCATAACTGAAATTCACACCACATTGAATTAGGTTTGCTTAATTTGCTTATGGCTATTACTGCAGTGCCGAAACCCATCATGCCTGGAAATGTAAAGCTGGTAATCACTAATCAGAAAGAACAATAAGGCGCCACTTGAAACAAACATCCAAAAGGTGTTGTTGGAGCTCTCCGGAGTAAAAAGTAGTAAGTTTGGGTTGGACATTGTGGCGGTCTTAGATGTTAGCAGTAGCATGGAAGGAGATAAGTTAGAAAAAATGAAAATAGCTATGCAACTTTTGATTAAGAATCTCAGCTTTACGGACCGTTTGTCGATTGTTGAGTATTCTAGTAAAGCAAAGAGGCTATGCCGATTGAGCCACATGACTAAAAGTTCTCAAACAAAACTCGAAAATCTGATCAATGATTTGAAACCTCAGCCTGGAACGAACATCACTGATGGCCTTGAGACGGCGCTGAATGTTCTCAAGCATCGTTCATTTAGCAGTGGACGTGTTTGTGTTATCATTCTTATGTCGGATGGTGAGCAGAATCAAGGCGGTGATGCTGCTGATCTTCCAGTAGGCAACGTTCAAGTGTTCACATTTCGTTTTGGTGAAGATCACAATCCGGAGGTACAGTTAAAATTTCAATATATCCTCTTATTATTTGACCATTTCAAGAAAAAATTTACCTGTGCTGCGTTCTTATTAACTTTTTCAAGTACTTAATAGGTGCTCATCGCTATCGCCAATAATAGCTGGCAGGGAGGAACCTACGCGCAGGTTTCCATGGACGACTTGAACTTAACCTTTGGCGATTGCTTAGATGAGCTTCAAAGGGTGCTTGCTTGGGACCTGACGGTGACTGTCACTCAAATAGAAAAAGAGTCAACAGTAAAACGTGCATCTGCCGGAAGATATCTCCACTCCGTAGACAATGCTGCTGGTTCTGTAACTATAACAGTTGGTACTCTCTACAGGCAACATAGATGCAAGGTGGTAGTTGACATTCTTCTCCCTGCTACTAAAAAGGAAGGTGAAGTAGATGTTCTCAAAGTCACTTACACATACAGGTATATCAAATCACAGTATCTTCCAAAAAAATTATGTATATGTGTAGTTATGTACTTGTGTACAACTTATCACTATTTTGATGACTCTGAGCAGAAACAGCTTTGATGGAGAACTGTTTGTGGCCAATACTGCCACTGTTACTGTACGCCGCACGTCAGAATCTTTATTTGGTGAAGAATCTGGTCTTGACACTGGGACTGCAAGCGAGATTGTTACTGGAGAGGTCGATCTGCTTATTGCTGAGGTGATCAAACAAGCAACAGGTGTTGCTGATAAGGAGGATCTGAAAAGTGTTCGGGATGAGCTTGTCCATAGTCTGAATACATTGGGGGGGAGGAGCAGGGATATCTTAATGGCAAATCTGAGGGAGTATCTGAAGTGTTTGAGGGCCGAGCTGGAGGAGCTGAGTGAATTGATGCAATCACAAGCAATAAATGAAAAGCAAGGCCGCTCTTTTGCATATTCCTTACTGATTTCCAATTTCACCCAGCGTGGATTGGAAGCTGGTAAATTTGAGCTCTATGCCAGTCCTGCTATGCGAGAATTCATTGAGGAAGCGAAGATGTATGATGAAATAGATGATTTACATGTCTATATTGACCGGTTCATTGGTGCTGTCGAATCCATTCAAATGATTATCGACAAAGTTGAGGAGGAGTGGAAAAGGCAAAGTGAAGGAGTTTGTTCAGTTCTTTTCTGATGGTGATTGAGTTTTTTTTTTTTTAAAAAGATTAATTTCTTGATTAACGACTGAAGGAACTACTGAAGCTCCCAGTTCTTTTCTTTCATTGGCACAGTATTTAATTAAAATAAAATATTTCTTTTTGTACTTAAAAGCGGTGGTCAAATGACTTTATATTAGAGTATCATATAGCGTACTTGGCAGGTAATTACTAGTAATTAATTATTTCTTTATCATTTTAAATTTCTATTTTATTGCTTTCCTTGATTAAAGGGAGCATCATGCCACATGACCGTAAATGAATATGATAATAGAGGTTGTATGATTTGAAATATACAAGATTGAACAAATTGTGAATACTTTTTTCATAAACTGTGAACGATTGTCCTGCCAACCAATAATTCACGTCTTTAATTTCACAGGTACAAAATTATTTTTTGTTTATATTCAATATATATTTGCTCTCTGAGATTTGTGGCATGGCCGAAATTATACAATTTTGAGAAACACAAATTTTTTAAAGTTTCAGATATTCACAATAAAGATTTTCCCACGCTGTAACCATACTGAACATGAAATTTAAAGTTGGTCTGATTCCATTGGAAATTATGTAAAAAGGCCATAATACAAAAGAATGAATTTCTATTAAGCAAATGCGGGATGGTTACACATTAATGTCACCATTCACCAAGACGCCTATATTACAATTAATTATGATAACCTAGGACCATGACAGAAAAAGGGGATGGTTGCAAAATTGTAGCGTTTCTTAATAGTATTATTAATTTATTTAAGGAGTTCAAATTATTTTTTCAACAAAAAAAGAATGTTCCGATCAATTTAACTTGTTATGATGTTCTGAAACTTTAATTGTTTCGATCTATATATGTTTGCAAACTCGAATGTGATAGTAAACGTCCGTTCAAAAGTTTATCCCATTAATTAAATTAGAGAAAATTCAAATACCCTGTCCTATGATATATAGAGCTTGACACGTGGTGGGATCATTGTTACGACATTCATAAAATGGAGAGATTAAAGGGATTGCACCGTCCCATAAATTGTACAACAAAAGAAAAAGAAAATATTACCGCAGAAGCTCCATTAAAATAATAAAATTAATACATAGGAAGCTGATTGTTATCTATCACTACTACACAAGGATCTTTTTGGATAGAAGGCCTAAGCCCATTTCATTACAGTAACATAGTTAACTTATAGGCAATGTTTCAATCAGCAATATCTCACAGCAAAATGATACCCTAATTATAATCCTGCTTCTATTTGCTACTTCAAGGCATAATCAAAAGCATAAAACCAGTTCAGAACTTGATCACTAAGACTAAGCCACATATAAGAACTAAAAGTAAGCCACCAACAAGGACTGAGGTGATGATTATCTATATAAACAAAAGATAGGTGATCTGTTGTCTATACATTAGCGAGAGTGGAGATCCCTTCATAAACTACCATCTGGGAGTCATCATCTGGATGCCAACTGCTGATTGGTATCGCATCAGTGTTCATTGGTAGCCACAATGCAGTCTCCTCTTGAATCTGCTGCCTACGTGCCCTGTCCAATATTTAATCAAAGAAAGAATTAGAAAGATTATTTGTCTGGGAGATTTGGTTGTACATGCATTGAAACAAAGATCATTACGGACTACACAAGGATCTGCAACCATGTACGAACGCATCGCACTATGTACGATCGTATCGTGTATGTGAAAGTGTCTAGATAATAATCGGCCTAATTAATTACTTAATCCTCCAAATTAATCCATCAAATTAATGAATCCAATTAGTTAATTCTCCTTTTTAATTAGTATATTATTTGTACATATACACAACAACAAAGTAGGCACTTTTCGCGAGAGAAAAAGCGCAATGATGACGGTACTCCCTCGCGAAAAGTACCGTCGCAAATAGAAAAAGCACATTTATGACGGTATTCCGTCGCGAAAAGTCACTTTTTATCCTCGCAAAAAGTCTTTGATTCTTGTTGTGTATAACATGCACACAAATAATTATGCCAATTAATTATATCTGCATATGTCATATAATATGTCTCATTTCTTTGGAGTTATATAATATCATCTCTGCAATTAATTTGGTACGAAGCCATCCGTATTGTGTTGGCAATGAAAATAAATTCTTTTAATTCCATAAATCACAAGAGGTATCTAACATAACGCATCATAATTATCAAAACAATCCAAACAATACATATGACACATGATGTACAATATCTCGATCCTTGTAAAAAATACGCTAATTGTACCGAGTTTTTTTCCAAATTAACTGTCATTTGACTAGCGCGAATACTGTAAAACTCAATAGCAAATCATATATAATAAGTAATTCAAATTTCTAACAACAAGCGACTCTTAAAAGTGGTCATAGTTAGTTACTAACCGTTTGCAACTTGCACAACTTGCCAAACTGCATGTACTTTCACCGGGACCACTTCTACAACTTGCAGTACTTTGCAACAAACACTGGGAATACTGTAAAAATTTAATTTTTTTAAATTTAAATTTTAAATTTTTTTAAAAATTTTAATTTTTGTAAACGATACTATGAATACTGCAAAATAACATTATGAATACTATAATACACATGATGAATACTTTAAAACCACATTATAAATACTATAAAATTTAAATTTTTTTCAAAAGTATTTTTTTTGAATTTTTTTTATTTTGAAAAAAAAATTTCTTTTCAAATTTTCATATTTATATTTGCATCTAGATCATATAAAATAAGTATGATTAGTTGATTAGAGTAGTTTATGTTATTTCTTGAGAATAAATGAGTTTAGATCTAGGAAGGAGGGTCATTTGACCAGTTGTAAATCCGTTTTTTATCAATGAAATTGTTAGTGTGCATTTAAAGCCACTAACCTTCAAAAAAAAAGTCAATTCTATGAACGGTTAGACAACTGAGAAAAAACCTGGAGGAAGAACAATTAATCAGCTCGTCATCATTGAAGTGGTCGTTCTGGTAGAAGGGCATCATGAAGAGATGCATGGTATATTGCCATGCTTATTAACAGAATTGGCAAATATCCTTGTAATGGCTAATATTGGTTCAGAATTGTTTGTTCGTCAGGTCCGTTTTGACAAAACAATTATTTAATGAATGTGAATTAATACAAGACAAAATAAATATATAAGAGAAATTTTAAAGTGAATGTAAACTATTATATTTAGTAGTGACAAAACTTAATAATTTATACTATATGTAAAATACATTGTAACGATTTGAATAGACAGTACAACTTCCAAAATGAAGTATAGAGTTTTATTGTACAAATTAGTAAAATATAATCACAGTGCCAAATTAAAATTAAAGAAGTAAAATAAAGATGAGTAATTATTTCTTTCCCCAAGCACAGTTATATCCGAAACAAATCAGGTAAAAAATCGGGTAAGTAAAATCCACTAGGATCTGGTAAGTGAAATTCAATGATCACGTGGGTTCTTTCAAATCCGGTCCATCAGGTTATATCCAGTTTCTTCTCAAAACATTCCTTTATTACCGGTTATATCGGATTATTTCCTTTGTGCCACGTGGGTAAGCGAATGGCGTTCTGATAAGTTGAAGGGATTTTTTTTAAAAACGTAATTAAAATAATTAATTTTAAAGAAACAACTTGATTACCTCGTTTTTTAGAAAAACCATAAAAACCAAACTGGCAATTCATTATGAACGTTTTTTTTTTATACCGAATTGCCAATTCGGTATAGGCCTTTTTCACAATTCCCGCTACTTTCCCTGTAACTTTATGTGTCACCCCTTGTAAACCGAATTGCCAATTCGGTTTAGAGGTATTTTTAGCCCAGACCGAATTAGCAATTCGGTCTAGAGGCTTTTTCTTTCTATTTTTTTTTTTTTTATTTTATTTTTTTAGAGACACTAAGAAGAGCAAAATAAAAAAATCTAACACTGAAAATTTGAATTTTTTTGTTTAAATTATTTGATAGATTACTTCTTTTGATATATAATTAGCATATTTATACTAAAATATGCTAAATTACTTGAAATTATGTTGAATTACACTATATTAAGTTAAATTACACTAAATTACATTACGCAAATACACTAAATTACACTAAATTACATATGAATAGGGACGATATCTTCACTGAAAAGGCGAAAGACGACGGTGAAACTTCAAACGGTCATAAAAAGGCGCTCGAGTGTCCGATTTCAGCAAATGACCACTTTTCGGAAAACTTGCGTAAATACGCATGCGTTTACGCTTGCAATGCCAAATTTCAAAATTCAGAATTGCCAAAAAACTAAGGGAAGAGCCTCAAAACTTGAGTTGAAGTTTCCGATTAAGATTTTCATTTCTATTATTCAATCTAAGTATCTTAGTAAATTAGTTACATAATGAACTTGTAGAATACCAATTTTTACTATTTTTGGAATTTTTTTACTATTTTTTATGATTCATGAAAGATGGCAGAAAATAAGTCTACTTTAGCATAATTTACCGTATTTCATCATAATTGGCGAAATTATTGTAATTTAGCGTAATTTAGTGTAATTCAACATAATTATTGTAATATAGTGTAATTCAACATAATTTCAAGTAATTTAGTGTATTTTAGTATAAATATGCTAATTATAAATCAAAAGAAGTAATCTAACAAATAATTTAAACAAAAAATTCAAATTTTCGGTGTTAGATTTCTTTATTTTGCTCTTCTTAGTGTCTAAAACAAAAAAAATAAAAAGAAAAAAGAAAAAGCCTCTAGACCGAATTGCCAATTCGGCCTGGGCTAAAAATGCCTCTAAACCGAATTGTCAATTCGGTTTACATGGAGTTACACACAAAGTTACTGGGAAAGCAGCGGGAATTGTGAAAAAGGCCTATACCGAATTGGCAATTCGGCATAGAAAAAAAAAGTTCATACCGAATTGCCAGTTCGGTTTTTATGGTTTTAAAAAAAAACGAGGTAATCAAGTTGTTTTTTTTAAATTAATTATTTTAATTACGTTTTAAAAAAAAAATCCAAGTTGAAGAGTGGTGACATCTTTTGTCCCAACTCTATGCCACGTGTTTAGGTTTTATTCGACAAACTTTTTGATGGATTTTCTTGCCGATTTTTTTATTAATAGAAAATAAAAATTAAAGTTATCGCAGATGGAGAACGGTTTGATGAAATTTCGATATATAAGTAAGACGGGACAATTTATCTCGTTCCACAAACTCATTTATTACGACACTGAAATAACAATCTGACTTCGAGTGCGTGAAAATCCAAAATCCTTCTTATTTGTGGGATGGGATAAATTGTCCCGTCCTACCTATATATCAAATTTCTGCCAAACCATTCCCCATCTGTGATAATTTTTTTTTTATTAATAAAAATTCGGGATTTTCTTGCTTGTAAACTGAATTGATTGATGCCTACGGGCTTGTTATTAAAAAAAATATGAATTGATTGAAACTTTGAATCAGTACTATGTATAGGCATTATTCATTTATTTTTATATTAGAAATATATTAATTAATATGTATATTTTACAAATACATATGACTCAATTATCCAACAATTATTCGTTTCGTATATGTATTCGAATCCGTATTAGATACAAATATCTAGTATCATTGGAAATAAAAATAAAAATTTGATATAATATGTTAGGTGCAAATACTTGACGTATGAGCTATTCACACATACATGACAAAAAAAATTGATAGAATCTGTTAGATACAAACACCTTATAAGTGAACTATTCACACTTGTATGACGATGTATGAATAATTGATATTAATACTTGTAAACGTCATCCAATGTTATATGGAAAAAAAAATTGAAAGAATTTGTTAGATTCAAATGCATGATACATGAACTATTCACACTTGCATTATAAGGTATGAATACTTACAATACTTGATATTAATACTTTTAGACATCATCCAATGCCATATGGAAAAAAAATTAAAATTTCGTAGAATTTGTTAGGTATAAACACTTGACAAATAAACTATTTACCCTTGCATGACGGGTATAAATACTTGCAATACTTGATATTAACACTTTCAAACGTTATCCATTACAATATAGAAAAAAAAATTACATTTTTATTAAATCTATTAGGTACAAACATTTGACACATGAACTATATAGACTAGCATTGCGAGGTATATATACTTGCTCGACGAGGTCTGAATATTTACACGATAAGGTGTGAATACTTGCTCGACGAGGTATGAATACTTGTGCGATGGAGAACCCGAAAGTACTTTATCATGGATCTCATTTGAACGAGAAAATTACGTAGAATACGTTCGTGGTTTTTGATTCGCAAAATTCCTCACAATGATATAATTATAAACACCTTATCGTGGTTTTTCATTCGCAAAATTCCATACTGTATACCTCAATAGAAAATTACGTAGAATACGTTCGTGGTTTCTGAGAGTCTATTCATCAATAATTCTAAAATTATTTTTATTGAAAAGAATCTAATTTTAAACACTTACCAATGATATTCATAAAAACGATTAGTAAATGTAATTGCCTTATTTCAAAGTAATGATTATGTTTCGGAATATTACGGATGATTTTCATATCTTAAACTTAATAAATATTGTTTCACCAACTAACCTATTTAATTATAAACATGCATAAATATTAATTTAGAAACCATATTTCGTGGTTTAGGTTCGAGTGCTGAAGTAAAGGGAAATGTAGAGACACCATGCCCCACACAATAGGTACGGGTTTCCTGGACATTGTCAAATTGTTACTTACCATTTTGTGTGCATTTTATTTATTTATTTTTGGAATTGTGCATGTTGAATCGAACGATCCTTTTGGCTTGTTTAGAAATACAATAAGGATTATTCATATCGATCATGAAACTTGTAAGTAGGATGTGTTGAACATGACATTGTGTAGTGTTAAATGAAATAAACATGGAAGGTAACAGATAAGTTAAAGGGAAGGGGCAAATGGGTGTTGAACGCATATTGAAATGTATACATTGGGTATGGGTTCGACTAGACCTCTCGTTACGTGGCGTTGGTTGGATTTCCCGTCATGGGTCAAGATCTAGCGTAGGGTGGATTCCCCGTCTAGTGCGATAGCCAATATCTAGCGTAGGCTGGATTCCCCGTCTAGTGAGAAAGTCTCCCGTTGTTGGATGGATTTCCCAGCGGGTTGGCGGTCTTCTAGTGTTGGATGGATTTCCCATTGGATTGGCAAATAAACATATTAATGGAAAACTTGAAAGATAACTAAAGAGGTGTGTGTGATTTAAATATGCATTAGTAAGATTGCATGTGAGGATGTAATTTCAATATCATGTTTGTGTTAATTAAGTCAATTTGTCAAACTCCTGAACTGGAACTAAATCCCATACTGAGAGACTGTTCGATCTCTCACCCGTTCCACTTTTATGTGGGTTCCAGGAAATGATGAAGCCGACGGGGACCACGAATAGGAGAGATGCAGATCAGGAGGGCAACGAGCAGATGGCTCAAGTATCTTTTTATTTTTCTTTTAGTTAAACTTTAATTCTCTCTTTGAAAGTGGATACATTGACTGACATGGCAATTATCGGTTTGTTTGCCATGTTTGTCTTGATCTCATGCTGAATGTATGTTATGTACTTGAACTACTTGTGGTTTTAAAAGGCTTTCTTTGACTTTAAAATGTTGCATGAGTATTTGTTATTGATAATGTATGTGATGTGCACACGCCTTACGTGTAAATACGTGGCGGATTGTCTCGAGGTGTGACAGACCGGTGTAAGTGGGAGTTGGTTGCGAGGGCTACAGGTTTTGGAAATGTTTGGGCCATCACGAAGACTAAGGGAAAGCACACATGCCACACTGAGGCATCCAGGTTAGATCATGCGCAGTTGACATCCGCTATGGTCGCCAACTGCATACAAATGTCTTTGAAAAAAATGCTGATATTAGTATCAGAGCTATCAGGGATCTGGTTGCTGAAAGGTACGAGGGCATCGTTCCAAATTACAACAAACTGTGGTATGGTAGAGAGTTAGCGATTGCCCGGTCATTTGGTAGTTGGGAGGGGTCTTACGCACTGATTGTCTCTTTGTTGGAGGCAATCAAAAGGGAAAATCCGGGAACCCAATATAAAATTGTTTCAAAGCCAACCACTAAGCCAGGGTACCAGTATTTCTTGAGGGCAGCATGGGCATGGGGACCATGTATAGAAGCAGTAGGTCACCTCAGACCCGTCATCAGCATCAATGCTTGTTTCTTGTCAGGTAGATACAAGGGTAAGTTGTTGATTGTAACCAGATATGATGAGGAGAACCAATTAATCTCGCTAGCATTTGGATTGGTAGAGAGCGAGGATTTTGAGAATTGGGGGTGATTCATGAAGTGGGTGCGAGAGTTTGTAATTGGTCCAAATAAATTCATGTGTGTGGTATCTGACCGGCACAAGGGCATAAAAAAGGTGTTCATAGAAGATGATATGGGTTGGTCTGAGGAGAATGGGTCATGTGCTCACCGCTACTGCTCTTAACATGTGTTTGAGAATTTTGGAAAGCACACTCAGGATAAAGCTACTTTCAAATTTTTCAAGATCGTGGTTAAAAAGAAGAAAACAAGAAATTAGAAGAAGGCCTTGATGCAATCAGAAGGCGAAATTCTAATTGGTTGACATACTTGGATACATGTGGCAAGTATAATAAAAATGACGAGGGAGAATCGGCTAAGCCATGGAAGGTGTATCAAGCTATGAACAACAGGGCTCATTGGGCCATAATGACTAGCAATGGTTCTGAATCACTCAACAATGTCTTCAAAACTTCTCGTAGGTTTGTAATTTATAATTCTCATAGGTTATATTTATTGAAATATTTAGGTTCTCTTTATTTAATTATAAATTTTAATTATCTTAGGTTACCAGTTGCCGCCATTACTGAGGAGACGTTCTACAAGTGTGTCAACTAGTTCGCTTAAACAAGAGAGAAGGCTATGCAATGCCAATTAGAGGGTCAGCTTCATTCCACTCGTGTGCACGCAAAGCTGACGAAGCATATCAAGAAGACTAAGAATATGAGCGTGATTGCATTCAACAAAGTTAGAGAATTTATGGTCACCTCATCGGAATACCATGTGTTCATGTGATGGCGGTGTGTCGTCTAAGGTACAAATATCTACTAATAATTTCATAATTATTACTATAATTGAGGATGACATTACTTACAAATGTGTGAAAAATATAGGAACTTGGATCCAAATATCTTCGTAAATTACTACTACAACATTCAAACACTCATCGACACATGGAGTGGTGAATTCCACGTGTATGACAATCAAATTGACTAGAAGGCAGACAAAAGGGTCACTAGACCAACAGAGCAACCCTCGAAAAGAATGCGAGAAAGAGAAGGGATGCTAAAAACCATACTCAATAAGGTAAATTTTTTTTTTAAATTACATATAACAAAATTAACAATTGTTGTAACCATAGATATTTTTTTGCTGCAGTTTCATCGTTCAAGAGGTGGTTATGTTGTGCTTAATATTTTTTTCTGCAACAATATTTCAATTTGTTTTTTAGATGGAATGTGTGTTATGTTGTAATAGACTTTATGTTGTGTTGTAGTAGGATTTATTAATTATGTTGTAGTAGACTTTATATTGTGTTGTAGTATAATTTATTTGTTGTGAATTTATTTGTGCTATTTTTTTGTTGAAACTAGCTAATTTTTAAGTTTTTCTAACTTTTAAGGAAAATAAAATTATAAAACAAATAAACCGCACAGAACCATAACAAAATTCATTATTCTAAATATTTGAGTAATTCCAAAATTGCAAAACAAAAACAAAACAAAACCAATCTCAAAAATGGTCTGGTGCGCCTCCCCAGTCCATGCACCATATTGGTGCCCTCCCTCAGTCCGCGCACTAGGCCAATTTGGTGCGCGGACTGAGGCCGCGTGGGTGGTAGGAATGAAAAAAAGTGATTTGGATGGTATTGATTTAATTTATTTTATCGGGTGGTAACAAAAAAAATTTCGGTAAAGGAGTGGTGCATGACCGGATCATGCATGCATTATTCAAAATTGTGCATTTTTAGGGTTTCAAATGATCTTTCATTTTGAGCAGTCTGTAGACCTCATGTGAAATCAGCTGAAAAGGTCTTTGATCTGTTTGGGCCTTCGGGCTCCAGAAATTATAAAGAAAAAAAAAGGAAAAGTTAGTGGTACCTGGCTTTGGGCTCGTTTGGGATCTGTCTAGAAAAAGAAAAAAAAATTAAGTTGGGCCGAGAACATTAAATTTTATATTTGATCAGATTATGTTGTATACACTTTTAGTTATCTATATATAACCATATAAATAAAATATTAACAATTATCAATACATAATTTTTAGTGTATAAATTATGAATTTGAGGAAAACAACTTGATATTATTTAAGTATTAGTTCCGGTACAATAAAGAAAAATTATGCAAATATATATATATTAAAAGTGGTCAATCTATAAAATGTCCTAATCATTATTGCTTGGTCCAAGTCAATATTTTTAGCTGCCGTAACTATCATTTCATTTTATTTTACTCCGAAGCAACAGTTACATGAAATTTCTTGTGTTATGTATTAAGAAATGATTGGTCCGCATAAATATAAAATAATCTTATCTTGGACTTGTTATGTATATTATGAGACATAAAAATATAACACGAACAATTGTATATTTTTTATGAGGATCGTGATATTGTACAGCATGTATCAAAATGTATTGTTTAATTAATCATAATGCGATATACTATATGCCTGTTATGACTTATCGAATTAAAATAAATATATATATATATATATATATATAGATTGTTGCAAGGATCAATTAATTGTAGAGATGAGATTATATAACTCCAAATAAATATGACATGTGCGGAGATAATTAATTGACATAATTATTTGTGTACATGTGTTGTGCAAATAATATACTAATTAATGAAAAAGGAGAATTAATTATTTGGATTAATTAATTTGAGGGTCAATTATTTTCTAGACACGGTTTTGGAACTGTTACAATTAATGGACATTTTCACATACACGATGTGGATTTGTGTAGTAGGGATAGATACCATCACTACAGCAAAAAGGGGTATCAGCGACCGGATTTCCGGTCGCTGAAAGTAAAAGCGCCGGTCGCTGAAAGTGAATCCGGTCGCTGAAAGCCATTTTTGGTCGCTGAAAGACCGGTCGCTGTAAGCATTGTCGCTGATACTCTTCTGATGACGTCACCGGTCGCTGATAATACGTCACCGGTCGCTGATAATATTTTTTGCGACCAATTTTTTTTGGTCGCTGTTGTTTTTTCTGACGTCAGCAAAAACGTTCTGCGACCAAAGTTTGCGGTCGCTGATACTAAAAAACGGCCGCTGATAGTCGAAACAATCGCAGATACAAAAAATATCAGAGACAAATAATTACGGTCGCTGATACTTAAATTTGGTCGCTGATACTCTTCTGTCAAGTTTTTTATATTTTATTATATTATTTAAATTTGCACCATTTAATATTTGGTACGACGCGTACCAACGTACCAACATACAACATAAACATAGATATCGTAATATCAAGTAATACAAATAAACATAAACATACAACAAAGTTCATCAAACATAATAATGTCAAGTAATACAAACATAAATGTCGAAATGTCAAGTACCATAAACATCATATAAAAATCCGTACCATAAACAACCTAAGTAGTACAATAAACATCTAAACCTAACTAGTACCATCACCACCAACATCCGACCCCTGCCCCTCGTCATCATCCTCGTCATCTCGAGGAGCGGGCCTCGAGGCATGCTGCGAGCCCGAACCTCCCTGTGAGATTGTTAAAACAATAATTTAGATAATTAGAATTTAAGATTTATGGTTCACAATTGAAGTTGGACTGAATTATCAAATTTCGTACCTGAGAAGCTTTGAAAAGGTCGGTGATCCTAGACATAAACCGATCCTCCATACTATCAAGTAACCGAGCATCCCTAACAGCTAACCGATCCTCCATCCTATCAAGTACCTGAGTAGATATCATATCGATATGCTCTGCTGTGAACTGCGGAGCCGGCGGCATAGAAGAATATGACTGTGACGAATGCGACTGACTGCTCGACCCACTGGAGCGAAACATGCGTCTCGTCTTGCCTGAAACATTAAAAATAAGACAATTAGTATTATCTTACACAACTAAAAATAATAATTTAAAATTAAAGTGACTTTTTATTTTACCTAAAGCACCGAGACCATAGTTATCGCCGTGGGCATTCTGATCAGATATTCCCGTAGAGTACCAGACGTCGCCGTCGTATGCAGGCCATGTGTTTCTATCCTCTCCATACTTCTGCACCATCGCACTCTCATATTTTTCCTGCAAATTTTGTAAAATATAACAAAAATATTATACAACAAGAAACATGATATTTTTTAAAACGATTCGAAAGTATTATTACCTGTGCTTCTTTCGCCTTGCCGGTAATATATTCTCCCGTCTTCTTCGTATGGGTAGGCTGGAACAGCTCATCGGACCATCTAGGTTCGCGCCCTTTTTCTTGCTCCTGTTAAGAATTTATTAAGGTTAGTTCGATTAGATTCAATTGGAATGAAAATAGATTAATTTAATGAAGATAATCTTACAAAGCGTTGTTTGTGAACAAGCATGTTCACAGAACCCGTTGTGGCCCCTGACCCTTCAGCATTGGCCCTATTTAAAGCATTCCGCTGGCTCCGACGGGCAAAAGCATCACTACACCAGTGATCGACGAGTCCGGGCCAGAACTCCGGCTTGATCCAGGAGTCATGTGGTCGAGGAGCAACCCCACGCTCCTTCCACTCGCACAATTCTTCTCCATAGGACTTGATTGCTGCATCCCTGGTCTTGTTAAGCATATCCTGTAGGCGTTTGTCAGCTATTTTGCGGAATACATCCCATGCAATACTGTCTGGTACCTCCGGTGAAAACTGGTAATGCTTCTGCAATGCATAACTCAGTTTGTTAGCTTAAAAAAAGGAAACAAGTAATTATTAAAGGTTTTGTTTCAGAAAATTTTACTTACCAAAAAGTCTTTCTTGATAACTTCCTTGTTATCATTAGGAAAATCCGTGTATCTGGTGTACGGTCCAGGATATGCTGTGCGTACTAGCTGCGATATAATTTTTGCGACTTGCTTCGTCAGCTCTGGGTGCCCTGCATCAAAAGTCCTGCATTGATATTGATTATTACAATCACTGCAATTAATGTATAATTACAACTTACACAAAAAAAAGAATATTACCTGTGACCCCCTAACCGAAGCACTGGTCGCACACTCGGATCTGGAGGTGGCGAAATATATGTATTTGCACCGCGAACATTCCTCTGACTCGACTCCTCCTCGTCGCCCGCCGGTGCCTTTCCTTTGTCTTTTCTTCTCGGTGCCATATCTAGAGTTGAGATGATAAAATAAATAAGTTATTTTCAAGCGAACATTCGCAAACCAAGTAAATATAAATACATTAACCTAAACGTCAATTAACAGATGATAAAAAACAAGCAATACGAATGATATTAACCTAATGTCCCAATTGGTGTGTTCTTTTCTTTTTCCTTTTCTTGCTACTATTTTCTTGATTACTGCCTTGTAATTCTTGTTCTGTTACAATCTCAGTAACAGCCCCATCAACGAAGAGACTTGGGTCATTCAATTCATCTGCAGCACGCACTACAAACTCAGTTGGCGGACCATCTTCCTGAAAGAACTCGGTCAAATGTGGAGTGTTTTCCACAGACGTAGCTTCATCGAACAAAATAAATGGTTTTCTTTTTCCTTTTGTCTTGATAGTAACCCACCATTCTTGTCTCTCTCGCTTCGTTGACGCATAAGGCAGGTAATACACTTGCACTGTTTGGCACGGAAACACAAAATGCTCGTCTTTTTGAAGAAGCCTTGTATGATTTATCTCCACTAATCCATGCTCCTTATCTACCCGCAACCCCCTATGTGTGTCGAACCAACGACACTTGAACAAGAACACTTTGTTGTTCATGCCACTATATTCTAATTGAATAATTTCTTCAAGTATGCCGAAATAGTCCCTTGATGTGCCTTCCCAATTCTCCCCTTCAACACAAACACCGTAATTTGTTGTTTTCCTATTTACCCCGTATGACTCCGTGTGAAACCGAAAACCGTTCACATCGTACATGTTGAAACGTTGAACTCGTCGTGTGACCGGCCCACGCGCAATTTCAGCAATCCTTAAATCTGCAATTTTACCACTGAGCGCCAACTTACGCATCCACATACCAAACTCTTTCGAACGAGTTCTATCGAGACCTGATGCGCTTATTGTTGGCCTCTTTTCTCTAATTTCAGCGTCGAATTGCCTGCAATATGCCGAATTTAGTCACTAGATGAACAATGCAAATAGACAACGAAAATTGGAATATGTAAAGATGCTCACTCAATGAAAGGGTCGAATTCGACGTGATAATTAATCATGATGTAATAGTGTGCCGTATTTAACTCTTCCTCCATAAGATCTCTGACGAGAATTGAACCCGTTGCACGTCCAGGGCAGCTCACAATAGAAAGTTGTGTGTCATTCTCGACAAATCTGACGTCGTCGTATCGCTCTGGGCGATTCAACCGTGTAACTACCTCATCTTCAAAATATAAAGACATAAAGTTGGTCATCTCTTCAACAATATATGCATCTACGATTGAACCCTCGACTTTTGCCTTATTAGTCACATTTCTCTTGAGACGCCCTATGCATCTACAATATCATGAAACGAAAATTGAAATACATCGAACTTGATATATAACATCGAAATGAATAGGATACGAATAATAGAATGTCAACCTTTCAAATGTATACATCCAACGAAATGAGACGGGACCACAAACTCGTGCTTCGTAAGCGATGTGGACAATTAGGTGTTCCATTGAGTCAAAGAAGCCCGGCGGAAATATTTTCTCCAACTTGCACATTGTGACAATAATATTCCTCTCAAGCTTCTCAATATGAACCGGGTCCAATTCCTTTGCACATAGATCTCTAAAAAAATTACTAACCTCTGTTAATGCCTCCCAAATTGGGTTAGGAAGGAAATCTCGAAATGCAACCGGTAACAACCGCTCCATAAAAACATGACAGTCATGACTTTTCATCCCACTGAAAGAAGCATCATCAATATCCACGATATTCGACAAATTAGAGGCATACCCATCGGGAAACTTCAAATTCTTGACCCATTCGCAAACTTCACGTCTCTGTTTTTTGTCTAAGCTGTAGGTTGCGTGTGGCTTTACTATGTTGCCCTTATCATTGACCGTCAGCTCCAAGTGCGGACGATTACATAGCTGTGCCATATCGAGACGAGCCTTTGCATTATCTTTTGTCTTTCCTTTAACATCGAGTAACGTGAAGAATATATTTTTAAAGAAATTCATTTCTAGATGCATAACATCTATGTGGTGTCGTACCAGATGATCTTTCCAATATGGCAACTCCCAAAATATACTTCTCTTCTTCCAATTGTGCGTATCACCAAAACCAAGAAAGTTCTTCTTATTTTTGGTTCCAAATGTGACTTGCTCAAACGAAGATAATCGATCGAGCAATTCTTGTCCACTCAAGCGTCGAGGAGGACCGCCAGTCTCGATTGTGTCCTTCTTAAATGCATCTCTTTCAAATCGGAATTGATGATCAGAGGGCAGCATCCTTCTGTGATTATCAAAAAATGTGGTCTTACCTCCCTCCTTAAGTTGGAAAGCCTTTGTGTCTTCCATGCATACATGACAACCTAGCTTTCCTTTCGTCGACCATCCCGAGAGCATACTTAGGGCCGGATAATCACTAATAGTCCCCATTAGGGCAGCCTTAACGGTGAAATTTTGTTTCTTGAATTTATCGTAGGCTAGCACTCCATCCTTCCACAATTTATTCAACTCATCCACGAGAGGCTGCAGGTAGATGTCTATACTTCTAGTGGGACTATTGGGCCCTGGTATCAACAGGGACAGGAATATGTTGTTGTCGCGCATCACCAGAGCTGGAGGAAGGTTATAAACGACTAGAAATCCCGGCCAATTGCTGTAAGACCGACCCCCCATATTGAAAGGAGAGAAACCATCTGAACTAAACCCAAGGCGAACATTTCTAGGGTCTGCTGCAAAATCTGGGTGCAACCGATTAAATTCTTTCCAGGCTTCTCCATCAGCAGGATGAACCATGACCCCTTCCTTTTCCCGCTTTCCTTCTTTATGCCAACGCATTTGTTCAGCGGTCGTAGAAGTCAAAAAGAGCCTCTGCAACCTCGGACCGATTGGAAGATACCGCACTTCTTTATACGGTAACCGTTTCGTGGTGTTTTTCTGGTTGTCTTGTTTGAAACGATTATGTCCACAGACATCACACTTCTCTTTGGAAATATTATCACCGTAGTATAACATGCAATCATTCGGACAAGCATGGATCTTCACGTGACTTAATCCCAACCCTTTCACCAATTTCTTGCATTGATATTGATTTGGAGGCAACCTGTTCTCTTTCGGAAGCCACTTCTTCACGGCCGATATGATCCGATTAAATCCCTCCTTGGTTATGCCACAGTCGGCTTTAATGCTAAGGAGTTCGGTAACACATGCAAGGACAGTATGTTCCTTATCACAACCATCCCATAACGGCTCATCTGCCGCTTTCATCATGTTATAAAACTCTTGAGCTTGTTGATTCGGGGGTTCGTCCGCATTCCATTCAAAAGACGGACCTGCAGCATCAAGAAGCATGTCCACCATAGCATTTGGCGACTCCACCTCAGTTTGGCTCTGTTCGGGTTGGCTCTGTTCCACTTGGGTATATTTCTCACCATGCATGAACCACTTCTCGTAAAAAAGTCGGAACCCCGATTTCATCAGGTGTTTTCCGATAGTTTCCTTATCCAACCATCTAGTACACCCACACTTAGCACATGGACACTTAATGCGATCACCACTAATTATATTTTCTTGAATACTGAATGCATATTCAAAAAAACTCTCAACACCCTTAACAAATGTGGGATTCATTCGCTTGTTCACGTAACGAGGACCGTACATCCAACTACGATCACCCTCCATTTCTCCTAATCATGACATACATTTATAATTCAGATATTGTATAAACACGACCTAAATGCAATTTACAACAACAATTTATAACAACATTGTATAAACATGACCTAACTACACCTTAGTTCATTCAAAAAGTCCAGATCTATACTTTAGACCCTCCAGATATCATCAGTTGATAACGGACCCTCTAAAGCAAGTCATGGAAGAAATTCACAATTAATTGTTGCATCATCCATGCAACAGGACTTGTATACAGCCATACAAGCGGCATCTACACTACATATTGTATGAATTTAAACATACGTACCAGAGAGAGAGATGATGCTTCCCTTCCCGTCCCTTGCCTTGCCTTGATTAGTTCTAAATAAAATTAAATGCACACGAGGTCAAAAATAAACTTAAAGTAATGCCTTGCTTAGGATATTGACACTTCAATGAAATAATGTCATTAAATATTCATTGGTCCAAACTCATTACTCCTTTGGGGCTTACACGGGCCGGTGTACAATCCTATCCCACTCTTTGAATGCTAAGTCTCAGTAGTGAAGAAATGTATGTAGATCTAGTATTTAAGAAAAATTCGGCAGCATTTCCCCTTAGTTCCCCGAGTACGCGTTAGAAACACATCATGTAGGACATGTAATTCAATACGTACTCGTAGGAACAATAAGGAAAAATAATACCAAATTTTCTTAAATACTAGACCCACATACATTTCTTCACATCCTAGTTGAGACAAAGCATTCAAAGAGCAGTCCCAAAACGGAGACTATTCAAAATTAATCTCTATCAGATTAATTTTGAACGGGTATAAATCTAAAAGGCATACTAAATGTTCCAGTTTACTAATTTAATTAACCAACATAGAATTAATAACTAACAAACTATAGTACATAATTAATAATATAATTAACTTTTATCGAATTAAGAAAGAGCGAAAACTTGCCTGATTACAAGCAATTACTCCCTATCGAGTTTTCTCCTCTCCTTCTTTCCTCCCAAACTTAAACTATATTCTTCTACAACTCCTGAAACCAATTAGCCAATCACATACAGAAATGGTACCATTAAAACAAGGAAATTGTGTGTCAACTAATTCATATATAGACTTCCATTGTTCATATCCTATGAAAAATAGAAAAAATAATTAATTGGAGCTAGGGATAGACACATTTAATATTGTATGTAATACAATTGCTTAACAAGGAGTTATGACATCAAGTAAAAATAAAATACTGATTTCTTGATATCAACATATTAGGCATCAACAAAATCAGCAACTAAAACAGACCTAGAGACATGAATATCCAAATGACTATATTTGGAAAGCATGCAAGTCGTCAGCACAATGGCATCGCATATGACATGAGAGCATTCTTAACAAAAAAAAAAAATATGACATGGGAAACAGCAATCATACATTATGACTATATAAAAAAGTATATCATTCAGTTTTGTTTCTCAAATAGAAAAAAGATTGAAGTACTGATGCTAGATATTCTGTTACATGGGCATATCAATTGATGAATGGAAATTAGGAAATTACTCTCATCTCCAAGTATTTTGTGCACTTAGAGTTAGTTACAGGGCACGTGGCTTGTAGCGAAGAGGTGCCGTACAAGTGCAATGGATTCTTTTAATGACAAAAGGCATAGAATGTTCCAATGAAGGATAGAGGGAGGGGACAGACAGTGCATCAATTAATGCTATTGGGACAAAGTAAGCTTGTTTTATCTTTTGGGAATGAGAGCATGAGCATGGCATGGGTGCTTAATTGAATTGTATTGGTGAATGAGAGCTGATTTTACAACTGCTGTTCTTGTGTTGGTACTACTTGAGACACAGCAAAGTTAGTCAGGGGCAGGCCAACTATATATTTGAACTAATATAATTTTGGCAGCAAAGTTAGTCAGGGGCATCAGCGCATAAATACAAAATTATGTGCCTATCTTCTTTAAATTTTACTTTTTTTTTATAAAGATACAACTGTAGAAAAATATTAGTTTTTTTTTTATCAAGGTTAAATTAGCAATTAATTCTGGCGAGGTGTTTAATTTGTGAAAAATGAAATAAGATTAAATTAGCAATTAAATATGTAACTTTGGAGCTTTGTGAGATAATTTTCTAGCTGCAACGTGATGCAATTAGGAAATTAGGAAATCACAGTTGATATCAAGAAATCAGTTCATAATTTTGTTGATACCAAATTAGTTGAACAAAATTTTCGATTACAAAATTATGAACAAAAAACAGGAACCTCTAGTATTAGATCGAAATTAGATCAGCCAAATATTAGATCAGCCAAAAAACAGGAACCAAAGTAGTAGATCGAAATCACAGATCAGCCAAATATTAGATCGAAATAAGAAAAAACAGGAACCTCTAGTAGCGGATGCTGCTCCAGGTCACCCATAAGTTCGAAGGAAGCACAGTTTCAGGTCACCCACAAGTTCGAAGGAAGCACAGTCGGAGAGCGGGTCGGGGTCGAGCGGCGGGGTTCAGAGAGCGGGTCGGTGTTCGGAGTCGGAGGGTCGGTCAGGGGTCGGTCAGGGGTCACAGAGGCGGCGGAGTTCGGGTCACAGCGGGTCACAGCGGGTCACAGAGGCTGCTGTTTTTTTTTTTTTATCTAACCTAAAAATGGGAGAGAAGGATTCGCGCGACATTTTTACCGAGATATTCAGCGACCGGGCCCAAGTGGTCGCTGAAAGCTTTTGGCGCCGGTCGCTGAATGTCTCGTTTTCCACGGTCGCCGAAAAAATTTAATTTCTTTTTTTTTTTTGGTTTTTTGGGTCATCAGCGACCGGCGATTTCCACGGTCGCTGATACCGGCCGCTGAAGCAACGGTTTGCTGTAGTGCATATATCTTCATTTATATTTATTTTATTATTTTAACGGAGCTTCACATGGTGCTTACGCGGTAATCTTTTCCCTGAAGTCTTTTGTGGTGTCGGTGAATCGGACAATATATCAATGGTCAATCCTCGTATAAGAGCCGTGCATGTCACGTCATCAGGTTTCAACCCATTGAACCTCAGGTCCTCCTCCATAAGCTGTTTAACCTCCTTTATATCTCCGGTCTTGCAAAAACCATTGATCAGTGTATTAAATGTGATCAAATATGGCTTTATGCTTATTCTCATCATCACTTGAGGAAACTTTCATCTCCATGTGTTTGCAATGGCCATCAATCAATGCAAACAAAGTCATTGTAAGGAGTATTTGAGCAAACAGTTGACGTTTGTGTATTAAGCATAGAAGGCAAAATTGGCCGTTCTGGATCGGACGGTACCGATCTGATCGATTTACGCGGTTAGTGAAAATTTCATCAAATTTCAGCCATTCCGGCTGCATTCCGGTCTAATTCCGGCCGTTCCGGTCTCATTCCAGACAAATTTCGTCCGTTTCCACCGAAACAGCCGAAACGCGAATTAACCAAACTCCAAAATTATTTTTTGACCTCTCTGGGAATCGAACTCGCGCCCTTTAGCATGGCAACCAAACTCCACTCCACCACACCACACAATCTTTCTTGTTAAAAACCAAGACTCATTTCTATATATCATTTGCAATTTGTACTCTATTCAACCACGGATTAACTTTTCTGTTTTTTGGTTTGACTGGACTGAAGTAAATTTGTGCTTATATATCACGGAATTAAGTTGGCAGATGGTGCCAACTTCTGTAATAATTGAAATAAGATATAAAATTAGTAAAACAAGCTTCTGGCAAAAAAGTCTGATTTTCAGATCAAATTCGGCCGATCCCGACCAATTTTTCCGATTCAGATCGGAATCGGTCGGTGCCGATCCCGATACCGATTTTTCCTTCTGTGGTATTAAGCTCCCAAATTTACAAAAGCCCTCGATCAAAAGCATATAAGTAAACATATCGGGCTGGGTTCCTTGTTCGACCATTGTTTGTTTTTACTCTAAGTGCCAATCAAGGTATTGAAACTAACAACAGGGGGGCTCAACCTCCACTTTTTAATTTCTCGAAGACCTGATAGGCCTGCTTAATGTTCCCGTTGTTACAGTAACAGTGCATTAAGAAGTTGTATACATGGTTCTGAAAAATCGTATTCGGCATCAGTTCGTTGACAATGGAATCGGAATCAGGTGAATCGGTAGGAATCGACCGAGTCAACTCGGAAACTGGGATTTTTCCGGAAAAATCATTTTTTTGTATTAAAAAATAGAAAAAAAATTGTGAAAACATAATTAGTGCAATGTAATGTTAAGGTCACTTGTTCACCCAAAAAGAAAAAGAAAAATAGGATCGATCCCAGTGCTTCCAGCTATTCACTTAAAATATGGTGGGTGAGGAGAAGAACGAGAGATCATGTCCTTGACTCTTGTTTTGTTTTTGTATTCTTTACTCTTCAGCAAGGGGATCATTATATATTATAATCGAGTTAGATCAATTTGGTTTCTCCAGTGCGTTATTATGTTGGGCCATTTGGGCCCAATTTAGCACTAATGTTGGTTCAGAAATGTTCGTTCGTCAGGTCCGTTGTGACAAAACAATTGTTTAATGAATGTGAGTTCTAAACAAACTAAATATATAAGAGAAATTTTTAAGTGAATGTTAACTATCATATTTAGTGGTAACATCAACTAAAAAAATTTTATACTGTATGTAAAATACATTGTAACCTACTAATCATTGTCACGGTTTTTTCCTCTTTTTTTGTTTGGTTTCGTTTGGTCAATGAGGAGATCGAAGAAGGAAATGTGACGGTAAAGTTAAGAGGTAAGTTTCAGAAAATTTAGTTCGGGTAGCCATTATAAGTATTTAGATTTAACTTAACATTGAAGTTTATCATTAGATATCGAGAGAAGTGGTGCAGCCGCATGTAACATTGTCAGCTGATGCATGTACACCTGGAAATCAGAATATTTATTTTATACCCATTTCAATTTCAATGAAAGATGCCCATCATAAGAAGTAGTTGAGAATACAAAATTATTAAATGATATTTCTTCAAGTGCTGAATAGAAAAACTGGAAGAAAACTATGTAGTTATCCAAAAAGTTCCGGGTCAGAGGGAGCACACAGTGCGGATCATGTGCCCTTACCCTTCAATTTTCATGGAGAACTAGAAATATTTGTCTTCAAATAAACTAATGGCTCATACAAAGTAATTAAGATCTGCTCTGCCGATACAACTTTTTTTATTTATATTGACAAAAAGCTTAAATTTGTTCTCGGGAGTAGAAATCTCTAGAAGACAAGACATCACTGTATACATAATAAGTACATGATAAAAATAGTCATAATTCAACATGATATATGCGAGAATTACTTTTTATATGTTTCCAATAGGCCGGGCAGCGCATTTGTGGGGCCTAGCTACAGGTTACAAAATCAATGGTTCAAAGATAACTTATGAAGTAGCTTATTCATAAGAAGGGGAACATTATTTCCCCATCCAACAACTATGTTAGTTATTTAATAATTTTCTATTGTTGTTTAGTAGACATGAACAGCTGGGTAAACATATATATATATATATATATATATAGAGAGAGTGGCTAAGGTCAAAGTGGTATGACCAAGGCCTTGGTGCTACCAATTAGTTTTTGCAATTTTAAAGTTCAAATAGTCGATTCAAACCGTTAGATGTTCAATCTATATTAAAATCTGCTTGGAGACCAAATTTTACATTTTTTGGAATTTTTTTACTATTTTTTAAGTCACTTTGAAAATGGCAGATCCGGGTGAACAGTAAAAACAGTGCAACCAAATTCTGGACCATGTGATCAGCAATTTTCAAAGTGGCTTAAAAAATAGTAAAAAAATTCCAAAAAATGTAAAATTTGGTCTCCGAGCAGATTTTAATATAGAGATCACATCTAACGGTTTAGATCGACCGTTTGGACTTTGAAAATCCAAAAACGACTTGGTAGCACCATAGGCCTTGGTCATACCACTTTGATCTTAGCCACTCTCTATATATATATATATATGATCGATCTGAACTAAATACAATAATAGTAGACCTCGAGATTTGTCATTCCGATTGACTAATAAATTAAATACAATAATTGAGCAGTTAGCATCATTTGCCATTTGGCATTAATGGTTGCTCTGGGAGAGACTACGTGTTCCGGTACGTCTTTTTGAATTAGGATTATTTTAATCATGTACTAAATTTAAGGTGACATCTTATCTTTGAGAAAAGTGAAGAGGTAGATATAGTTGTATCAACAGAGAAGATCTGAATTTGTATAGTCTTCAGTTTATATGAAGATTAACCAGAAGAATAAATATGTATAATGTCACGCACAACAAATAAAAAAAAAAAACAAGAGATGGATGTGAAGATAGTGTTATCCAATTTATGTAATTTAGATAATCATGCCAATTATAATTACTCTTCAAATCAATATTCTTTATTACAAAATTTCATTAGAGACCAAATTTTATATTTTTTAGAATTATTTTAATATTTCTTTAGATAGATACAAAATCAATATTTTCAGAAGATTCTGGACCATCTAAAACAGTAATTTTGTACCTATCTAAAAAAATAGTAAAGAAAGTTCCAAAAGTTATAAAATTTGGTCTCCAAGCACATTTTAATATGAAAATCATGTTGAGCAGTTCGGATTGACTGTTTGGACTTTGAAAATAAAGATAAGGATGTGAAGCGTGATTGGAGCACAAAACCAATGGTGCACAAAACCATGGCACTATATTTCCATTTTGAAAATCCAAACAACCGATCCGAACCGCTCAACATGATCTCCATATTGAAATGTGCTTGGAGACTAAATTTTACATTTTTTGGAATTTTTTTACTATTTATTAAGCCACTTTGAAAATCGTTGATCTACTATAAACAGTAAAAAATAGTAAAAATTTCTGGACCACTGGATCAGCGATTTTCAACCTTCCCCAATAGTTCCTGTGTCAACCTTCTTGTAACAAAAATAGTTGATCTCACAAGTATAAATACTTCAGTGCGTAGATATAAATACTTTCTATACTTTATATTAACACTTTCAGATGTCATCCAGTATCATATATAAAAAATACTTGCAAGTATTGTTATAAATACTTGCACGATGAGGTATAAATACTTTCGTGACGACGAGCCCGAAAGGACGTCATCATGGATCTCATTTGAAAGTGAACATTGCATGAAAGACGTTCGTGGTTTTAGATTCACAAAATTCTCACAGATCGTCAGAAGTATGGATGAGATTGAACGCAGAAAAAAAATTCACCTCTAAAAACGTGTATTAAGTCCCCCACATGCACGCGGGTACTTTTGGGCGATTAGGTTGGGGAGAATTATTTACGTAAAAATTGTTCACATTATAGGTATAAATACATTCATGCATAAGTATTAATAATTTAGAAAAAAATTAAGTGCTAGAGTTTTTGCGATACCGGCAGGTAGTTATAGTACTTATGGTGTAGGGATTTTGCGTGTACTGGAGTGCAGTGCTGTTATCAGCTTCCTATATTGAAAGAGCAGTACCTCATGTATTTCATGCCTCAATCATACCTTACGTTCTTAACTCCGTTTATAAACTCTGAAAAGTTGATGTGAACAACTCTACATGATCTCCATATTAAGTGTTTGTTCACCAAATTTTATTTTTTGAAACTTATTACTATTTTTTAGATTGGTACAAAAATCACTATTTTTTATGGTCCAAAACCTTTCTATAAAACAACAATTTTGTACCTATCTAAAATAATAACAAAAATTTTCAAAAATATAAAATTAAGTCTAAAAGCACATTTTTGGAGATCATGTTCAGCGGATTGGATCACGTTTGGATTTTGTACATGAAGAAAAGTATATGAGACACGATTGAAATATGAAAGACATGAGACTTTTAAACTCTACTCATGTATATTTAAAACTTTGATATTTTATAACAAACGAAAATGGATTACAGAATTCGTTTTTATGCGAAGAAATTTTGGGTCACTGATGCAAAATAATATAAAAATGTAGTATCCTAATCTATTATACCCAGTGAAAGAAACATTTGAAGAAACGCACCTCTTTTTATTAACAGGATTGCGCAAATTGTGTTTATGGGAAGAATTAGTAAATTATTTATTATTGTCATTTAGTACACATTGAGTTTGCCTAATGAATAAAACCCACCAAATTAATTAAAGATGCGATCTAAACTCGACTAAATCACTCAAAATTAAACAAATGGAGGAGATCTCGAGAAGTGGCATTGAGTTTGACTAATGAATAAAATCCACCAAATTAATTAAAGATGCGATCTAAACTCGACTAAATCAAAACAAATGTAGGAGACCTCGAGATGTGGCATTGAGTTTGACTAATGAATAAAATCCACCAAATTAATTAAAGATGCGATCTAAACTCAACTAAATTAATAAACCAAATTAAACAAATGGAGGAGACCTCGAGAAGTGGCATTGAGTTTGACTAATGAATAAAATCCACCAAATTAATTAAAGATGCGATCTAATTAAACTCGACTAAATCAACCAAATTAAACAAATGTAGTAGACCTTGAGATCTGTCATTCAGTTTGACTAATGAATTAATTATTATGTCTATATTTATGGTTCGCGCTTGGCTAGCTAGCTAGCTACTCTGTGTGTTTCTAGTTTCTCACCACTTATGACGTTTCTAATTGGTCATAATTTCCAGTTAGGATTAATCATACATAATTATTATGTCTATAGCTCTCATACTATGAAGGCAAGCTAGTAAAGACATAGCACAATTAAAATATGTACCAATCAGCTTGTAACACATATCTTTCTATAGACATTATAAGGCTTCAATGCAATCCATGAAAACAAGAGCAACATTTTAATAATGAAATCATTAAGCCCCCTTTCAACTGAAGTTGTAAAATGAAATCATTAAGCACCTAAAGAAGATACATCCTCATTTGCATACCGATGTCAAATTGTCCTGAAATAAATTTCTTATGTGTCAAATTTTAGTTATTTATACATAAATTTTTAAGTGTCAAATATTAACAATTGTCAATTCTTAATTTGCAGTGGGTCAATCTATAAAAGATACAAAAAAATAATTTTGTACAATAAAGAGAAAATGTACAAATAAATATTTTTTTTATTAAAAGTGGGTCAATCTATAAAAGATCCAATTGGTCCAAGTCAATGTTTTTAGCAGCAGTAACATATATGTAATATCATTTCTTCAAAATTCTTATCTACTGGAGAAATTTCTTGTGTTACTTATTATGAAATGATATTAACAATTATCAAGTCTTAATTTTTAGTGTATCAAATTATTTGTGGGTCAATCTATAAATGATCCAATTGGTCCAAGTAAATTTCTTATCTGCAGGAGAATTTCTCGTGTTTTTTTTTGTTGCAAAGTAAATTTCTTGTGTTACATATTATACAATGATATTGGTCGGCATCAAGACAAAATAATATCAATTGATTAATAACAACCCTACTTTAGAAAGATCTTCCAGATTTTAATTTTCTTATATGAATTTTAATCGGCAACATTCCATATATGTATATATATATATAGAGTGAGAGTGGCTAAGATACAAACGTTTGTTCCTAAGCCATGGCACAAACGGTTCGGTTCTCTGATTTTCGATGTCCAAATAGTCGATCCAAACTGTTAGATATTCAATCTATATTAAAATCTGCATCAGAGTAGGTGAGAATGTTATTAGTATTATTTTTCTTCAGCCATATACCTTACTATATATTCGGTTTTATATACTCATTTACAACCATATACCCATATACCTTACTATTAAAATCTGCATTATACCTTACTATGGTACCATCACTATTATATTCGGTTTTATATATCCATTTACAACCAACCGGTTTTTTATTGTTTGGAAGGGCAACAATTTTCCAAGTTTCATTTTGTTCTAAGGCTTTTAGTTCTTCATTCATAGCCTTACACCAAATTGGACTCTTAATTGCTTCTTGGTAATTTTTTGGTTCCAATTCTTTTTCAATATTAGTGAGAAACATGTGGTATTCGGTTGAAATATCCGCATAAGAAACAAACTTTTTATTGGATATTGTACCGAGTAGGTCACATAATTTCTAAGTCAAGTTGAGGGTTGTCGTCTGTAGATGATCTTCTAACCGTTGAATTTTTTACTATTTTGTTTTCATTGTGTCATTAATAATCTCATTTTCTTGATTATTATTCTCAACTTGATGATTATTTCTAGGAATAAAATTTAAATCATCTAAGTAAGGCAATACTATATTATCATTTTGATTATTTGTGTATATTTAATGAATTGATTCTTTTTCTTTGAAATATGGTTCATTTTAAAAAAATGTAACATTTCTAGAAAGATACAATTTTTTATTAATTGGATCATAGCATTTATAACCCTTTTTGTAATGTGAGTATCTTAAAAGAATACTTTTTTGTGATACAAAATCAAGTTTGTCGTTTCTTTTGATATGTACGAAACTTGTACATCCAAATACTCTCATATGGTCATAAGTGATTTTGTGTTGGTAGAGAATCTCTAATGGACTTTTGTTTTCTAAAATAACACTAGGTAATCTATTGATTAAATGAGTGACATAAAGTACAACATCCAACCATTAAATTTTAGGAATATTATTTTGAAATAATAAAGATCGTCTCATATCTAATAAGTGTCTATTTTTTCTCTCTGATACTCCATTTTGTTCAGGAGTACTTGTACAAGTTGTTTGGTGTATAATACATTTTTCTTTAAAGAGACTTGAAATTTTTTATTTATAAATTCAGTTCCATTATCCGATCTAAAGATTTTTAATTTTGCATTAAATTGTGTTTCTATGAGACATAAAAAGCTAAATTCAAAGTTATGGCTTCATTTGCAAGTATGGTAGTACTTGCATAATAATATAAATATGCCATGATACCTGAAAGGACATTGTATCTGAAAGTATCTTTCATGTCACATGAATGTCCAATTTTTTCTAAATTTTTTAAATCGAGTACACAATTAATTGAACCTGTATGAAAATGTCAATGACCCCTTTCACAAGACAAGTCATGTGAAATTAAGGGATAAAATTAATCCCACATCTAACAACTTTTTTTATTCATTAGGGCCAAAAATATTCATTTATTAATCATTACTGAGTAATTTGCACCAACCTATTTTATTATAGGAATGGTTTGGACATCTTCAACGGAAGCCTCCTGAGGCACCGGTGTGTACTGGAATTATAAGGCATATCGAAAACACAAGGAGAGGTAGAGGTCAGCCAAGATTGACATGGGATGAAGCAGTTAAAAGAGACTTGAAGAAATGGAATATATCCAAAGAGTTGGCTTCGGACAGGAGCGCGTGGAAGTTAGCAATTCATGTACCAGAACTATGACCTAGGAAATATTGGTTACGGATTGTTTAGGGGTAGTATTATAGGCCTTAGGTCATAGGACGTAAGCTTAACACTTTGACCCCTACGATCTATAGTTTAGGCAAAATATTGTTAATATTAATATTATTATTATTACTATTATTATTATCACTATTACTATTAGTACTATTGCTATTGCGATTATTATTAGTATTATTATTATTATATTACTACTTATTCCGACATTATGATTGTGATTGGGTTTCATTTCCAGCCTACTCTAACTTGTTTGGGATTAAAGGCTTGGTTGTTGTTATTTTTTTTTATTATTATAATGATCAAGCATGATGTATTACTGTGGTTTCATGTTTTCCACTGAATTTTGTTTGTTAAGACTATATTGCGAACTTTTTTTGTTTCTTACTGTCTTCAAAATAATGCATAAATAATAAAGCATTTTGACTTTCCTATTTGGCATTACATATATAAACATATATTTTCTTTCACTCACACAAGTCATGCATTTTCTTTTTAGCATTTTCTTAGAGTTTGAATTCGAATTTATACCTTTCACTAAAAAATTATTACTTGAAGACTAAGTAATTGGCTTAATTATCTAAATTATAGAAATTGATAACACATTTTGACATTTTTCTAATAGGGACCACAGCATTTGTGGGACCTGGACGTTAAAAAGTCAATGGTTCAAAGATAACTTATGAAGTAGCTTATTCTAAAGAAGAGGAAGATTATTTCCCATTCCAAAAACTATGTTAGTTAATCACTTCCTGTTGTTGTTTAGTACAAATGATGAGCCGAGGTACAGATAGGCAATCTGAAGTTCTGAACTCGATTATATCAAGCGACTTAAACAAATGAAGTTGACCTCGAGATCTGTAATTCAGTTTTGACTAATAAAGAAATTAGATACAATGTTCAGTTGGCCTGGCTGTTCTGTGCGACACTACATGTTCTAATACTCTGGTAGAAGTTGATACCAGTGTGTACCTGAACGAACTTGAGACCTTTTATGGCAAAAAATTTTTATTTTAAATTTAAAATAAATGACGTGCTACCTTATCTGCGTCATGCAGGTATAAATTTGTAGAGCTACCAAGATTTTCTGCGTACTTTGTGTATTTTATATTTTAAATTATACTTGAGAATTGTATCCCTATACCCCACCTGAAACCTTTCAACAACTTGCTAAAATATGAAGAATATTTTATTTCGACAATTATCAAATAGGTTGTCATCATTGTCAAAACAATTTTGTTATCTGAAAACTTTTTTTTTGTAACTTATCTTATATATATATATTTTTTTTGAATATTTAATCTGCACAAATAATAGTTAAGGGCACATGAAGGGATTAACCTCTTCTGTTATCAGTATACCTTTTGAACATTTGTAGTTCTCCAAGAAAATTGAAGGGTAAGGGCACATGATCCGCACTGTGTGCTCCCTCCAACCTGAAACTTTTTTGATAACTACATAGTATTCTTCCAGTTTTTCTATTCAGCACTTGAGGAAATAACATTTAATAATTTTCTATTCTCAACTACTTTTTAAGATGGACATCTTGCATTGAAATTGAAATGAGTATTAAATATTCTGATTTCCAGGTGTACATGCATAACCTGACAAAGTAACATGGGGCTGTGCCACTTCTCTCGAAATTTAATGATAAATATTTTTTTTTTCAAGAACTTGGTAGTGATTACCAAGATTGTATCTAATGATAAACTTCAATGTTAAATCTAATTTAACATGAATAATGGGTTTTGATAGGATTAAATTTTATAAATATAATATAGAGAATGAGTTCCCAAATCTCCTACAATATAATGTATTCATTTCTAATTAGTTATTCATATCACTTTCTGAAACTTCTCTTAATTTTACCTTCACATTTCCTTCTTCGATCTCCTAATCGACCAAACGAAAACAAAAAAATAGAAAAGGAAAAAGTTTAAGTTTTAATAGACCATGATTAGTAGGTAGCAATAAACTTTTATAGAAGACACAAAAAGATTAAATTTCAACTAGGACGAAATAGATCTTTATTTTAATTCAAGTCTGCTGAGTTTAGACTTTAAAAATATCATTTGATTGTTTTCTATTTTGAATCCAGTCTGTTTTCTCAATGAAATAAGATTATCTGTAAATCCAACATTTATTTTTTGAATCTTTTCTGAAACTTGTTCAAACGTACAGGGGATGATCCAAGATTTTCGTCAGTTGGGGGGGGGCGGTGCGGCAAAAAAACAGCGAATCAGGTTCAACCCCATTAGCTAATCAGGTACTAGATAAAAAAAAAATACTCTAACTTATAATTTCCAATGCTCCAAATTCTAATTTCCGATATTATGACGTTTAATTCTAATTACCAATCCAAATTCAAGGAATTTATTCTAATTATAACCTAAAATTTAATCCAAATTACAAACCATAATCCAGGGAAGGGCAAAGTTGGTCCGGGCCTATAGATCTACATAAAGTTTAAAAATTAGTATCAAAATAATTATTCTCTTGATGGATAATCAATGGTTTTAAAATTAATTAATTGCACAACCTAACTAAAATTATGGAGACATTTTGTTTTTACATTCATTTAATTGGTTGTCAATGATTTATCAACACAATTTCATTCTTCATACAACTTATTTCTTTTTAATTATTGTTACATTTTGTTGAATATTTAGAGTCTACAACCTACAAAATTAGAGTTCAAATTTAATCACATATGGTATCAACCGAAACGTATGTAATGGTGTTATTTAAATCTTGATATTTTGTAAATTATAGTTTAAATTACTAGTGGGTCAATCTATAAAAGATCCAATTGGTCCAAGTCAATGTTTTTAGCTGCCCTAACTATCATTTCATTTTATTTTTCTCCGAAGTAACAGTAACTTGTAATATCATTTCTTCAAATTTGTTATCTGCAGAAAAAATTCTTAACATTAACATGTATTAAGAAATGATTAGTCCGCATCAAGACAAAATAATCTCCATTGATTGATAACAACCCTACATAATAACTTCTTTTAGAGAAAGGTCTTCCAGATTTTAATATTTTCATATGAATTTCTAATCTAATCTATATATACTTTCTATATGAGAACATTACGTTTTCTTTTGTCTTATCTAATCTATTTTAATCTCATTAATGGATTACAGAATAATTTGTCTAATGTTTTCTTATGAACATTCCACCTACTTAATAATAATTTAGGTTAATTCTATGATAATAATTTAAAATTGAAAATAAATAATACACTGGAAATATTTATGTGAGATAAAAAGATAAGACCAAATAAATGCATACTGTTTCCCCTATGGACAATTTAGGACAAGTGAATGTTGCCCTGATCGAAATTGGACCTTTTTGGCTTCATTTGAAATAAAATATCAAAAATAAAATTACCTCAAGCAAACAAGTCCTGAGTCACAAATATGTTTTACCGTTATAGATACTCACCGATTATTATAGAATGTGTCCGGACGAAAATAGATTAGACGATGGAAACTCATATATATATGAGGAGGGATCTAGTTACCACAACCATTTTTTACATTTTCAAATTCCAAATCGTCGATCCAAACCATTCAACATGATCTCCACAATAAAATGTGCTACCAGATCAAAGTTTACATTTTTTTGAATTGTTTTACTATTTATTAAGATGGGTACAAAATTCAATGGTCTGAATTTGACTAGTTTTTGTAAAATACTTAATAAATAGTAAAAAAATTCAAAAAAATGTAAAATTTGATCTGGAAGCACATTTTATTGTGGAGATCATGTTGAACGGTTTGGATCGACGATTTGAAATTTGAAAATGTAAAAAATGGTTGTGGTAACTTTGTTGTAACTCAAAATTATGGTAACTAGATCCCTCCTCTATATCTCCATTCCATTATTAAGCACGTTGGGTGTCCTAATCCGCCAACGGCTGAGATTGAAAGATGAATTTTCGGATTCAATATGAGCCCTCCAATCACATAATCTGTCTTCTTTTGATTAGATATATCTTTTATATATGTAGAAGTCTAAATTTAGTTAAAAATGTACTCACCACACGTATTGCCACATGGCTGGGAGAGTGTTTTGTAAGAAAAAAAAACGCGAGATGAAGGAACCCTCCATTTCTCTCTACACGTAAAAAAAACCCTCCGCCATTTCCTTCGCCCTCTCTCGGTAGAGCACCGAACCCAAAGCCTCCGCTATCTCTTTCTCTTACCCGAGCAATGAGCACAAACGCTCCCCCCGCTGTCTCTTTCTCTGAGCCGGAGCACCGAGATCCTCCGCTGTCTCTCTATTTGAGGACCGAAAACCCTAACCCTAGAGCGAAAATCGAAGAGACGACGCAAATTACTTCTCTAAAGGCGTTAACTAGCACCTCACTGCGACTTCTTTAGGTATATACGCTCTCTGCTTCCATATTTTAGATCTCCTTTGAGGATTCATTTTCTTGCGAGTTTTTTGGGGCTTTTGATTGCTTGGATTTGAGATCTGTCCGTTGAAACTCAGGTTTCCCATTTTCTTCAATTTGGAGCTGCAACCTTTTTTTTTGTGAAATTTAGGGTTTGTTGTGAAATTTGTGAATTAAGGGTTAGGTTTGAGCGATTGAATTTGAAATTTTGTGAAATTAGATTTGAATTAAGGGTTAGGATTAAGGGTTTCAATTAAGAGTTTGTAATTTTGTGAAATTAGTTCAATGTTATTTTCTGCCAAGGATTAAGGGTTCAAGTATCATCCAAAAATAGTCGTCATAAACTTTCTTGCCCCAATTCATGTTGAACAGTACAGATTGATTGTTATGGATGAATGTTATAATTTCATGTTGACTTGGATTCACTGAAGAAGAGATAGAAATTATTAACATTCATGCATAGCAACAACAAATGAACAAAAATGTTCACCTCAGATGTTAATAATTTCATAGGAATCATCTAAAAAGTCACCTCAGATGCTTGAAATTATTATTAGTTTCTATTAACATTCACCTCATAGTTATAAAAACTCACCTCAGATGCTTTTAAATGAAATTATTTTGTTTGAAAGCCTATTAATATTTGAAAAAGATAATTATCATATGCTTGAAATTATCGTATATTTTCATAATTTTGTTTGAGTTTTGAATAGATTATCATATGGATAAATTTGAAAAGATAATTTCAAGCGTCTGAAAGTCACCTCATAGGGATCAATTTATTTGATCTTGTTTAAGATTTTTAATCTTGAATAAACATAAAATCAAGGACTTTACCTAATGTTCAGCATGAAGTCCTTTATATGACTGCCAAGTGGAATGACCTGAATCTTTTTGTGGATTTGTCTAGATGTTTCTGAGTCTTCAGAGGTCATTTTGGGGCTGTTAGTGTACCAGTCAAGCTCTACTCCATTTTCTTTGCCTTTTCTGCTGGTCACACGTATAGGTCATGATGTATCAGTGTTTGAACACATGTATGACATAGAGTTTGACATAGCACAGTCTTAAAGACTATTTTACCCCTCTGATTATATCACTCCTTTACCAGAAATACAATAAACGTAAAATCAAAGGCTTTACACTTATGGAGAACTTTTGCTTGTCAGTTTTATCTGTAATTTATGCAGTCTAGCCCCTGATTTCTATTTTTATTGCATTTCTCAACCATCTAAACACTTTTAAGAGAGATTATCATTGGAAATCCATTTTTATTCATTAAGAAATCCAAGTCATTTGTTTATCATAGGAAGAGAGAGGAAGTCTCCTGAGATGATTGAGAAATGCTTGAAACATGGATGATAAAATAAAAATTATTTCAAGCATCTGAGGTGACAGTAATCTTAATTGACAAATGGTTTGTTATGCTTAACTTGCATATTCCATTTTGAGTAGTCGTTGGTTGGATGATGGGGAAACAAATGGATTTGAATTTCCAATTGTTCGAGACAGCAACTCTTTTTATTACTGTTCTGGTCGTTGCCTTCATGCTTCAGGTCTGTTGAAAGTTCCTTACAATTTTAAATATGACAAATTGATATGAAAAGTTTTGGCTGATTGAGTTTGGTTAATCACACGAGCTCACTCCCATTTTCTTTTGTTGTTGTTGCTTTTTAGGAAGGCACAGCTAACTATTTCAAGGGATTGATGCTTATATTGTGTTATTCGATTGTTGCCGCCAGTTTCTTTGTACATGTGGATCCCACTACCAGTAAGTATTTTTGTTGTTTTTTTGTTTAAAAAAAATAGTATGTTCTTGTATCCAGAATACACCCTTGATTTTTTTTTGGCAGTGCATTTGTAATAAAAAATTGAATCGAGAGTACCTATATTTTTCTCAGAAATATTGTTTTCTAGGAGAAATTAATCCCTTTCATCATCTTTATGGAAAAATATTGTTTATTTCACAATTTCTCATTAAAAAAGGATTAGAATAGGATGTTAGGGGAAAGAGACGAACAATGACAGAAAGAAAGAATTAGAAGAAAATTGGATTTAGATGAGAACCTTTAGAAAACATGATAGTTAATAGCAATTACCTTGAATCATTGGTGCTCCTGCAAATACTGATAGTTGGCCCTTTTTGCAAAGACATAGTAGCAAAATGCCGTTTTAAAAGCTATGCATGCTTGTTCCTATCACTATAGATTGCTTAAAATTTAGATCTTGGGTCTTGAATATTTGGTACATGGAAGTACATTGAGCAAAGCAATATGTTAGTTAATTCCCTTATATTAATCCCTTGGCTTCACAGTGTTGACATTACTGTCCATCTTCTCAATTGTATTTTAATGAAAAAAATCAATTCAACTTGAAGTCTACTCTGTTGGATACTATCAATAGTATAATCTAATATTTTGTGCTTTCTTTTGTTACCTTTGTTACAGATGATAAGTAGCTACCAACAAAATGATTTGCTTGCTTACACTTTTTTATACATACATTTATTATTGGTTACAGGACGTTGCTCTGATGATTGATGAACTGATGAGTGCTGGAAATGTTTCTGAGAAGGAAAAAGGACATGTTGATTGACTCAATCATATCTTAATCACGCCATGTAGAGGAGCGAGAACTGGAGAGGTGGGCCCCTAATGGTTATGAATCAGACTGTCTTGAACTGGAAACTATGTATGGTGGCAGAAAATGGTCTAGGTCAGTTTAAAAAAGCAATACTATTTTGATACCTCTGTTTATGAATATATAAAGTGTGCTTTGGTGTTTAACTGTGCTTGCATTGGATAAAGGAATTGGGACCAGTTTGAGACGAACGAGGTATTGTTCGGGGTGAAGAGCACCTTTAATGTGGCATGGAGATAAATACCACTAAGCTGGTGAAAGGGCCTCTCATGAGAGACCTTGAAATGCATGCCTCTCAATTGGCCAGAGCACTCCACAGGTCATTTTCAGACATGTTGGACTACATCGAAGAGGATCACACTGACAATGATACTTCAAAGATTATTTTCATGTTATATTTGATCCGTTTGTTGTAGATCTCAAATGATTTTGTCTTTGTTCATTGTTGTAAATAGTAAGGAAAATTATATTCCTATGACATCATCAATTGAATAAGTAAGAATATTTTTTTCCATGATGAATGAAGAAATAAAACAATTATTAGTTCCTATTCAACTTCGAATTTAGTATATGTTTTCACTTGTCTTGTAAATAATTTTTTAAAAATTAAAAAAAATTGTGTATACACTGACATACAAAGAATGTTGTTGAATTCAAGTAGTCATTTGCTCTTGTTTCTTTTATTGTTATTTATTATTTGCTTTTCTTTTCAATCTTAATGTTAAATTTTATAATATGTCCCCGTTGCAACGCACGGGCACGATACTAGTATATATATATAGAGAGAGTTGGGCTACAGTACTTCACGAAGAAAAACGAGTGTTTTACTTCTCGTCTATATCTTCAATTCGAAACTTCAAAATGTCGATCCGAACCGTTCAAGTTGATCTCTATATTAAATTGTGCTTGGAGACCAAATTTTACATTTTTTGGAAATTGTTTACTATTTTTTTGGAATTTTTGAAAATTGTTGTTTTTCAAAAAATCCTGGACCATTAAAAACAACAATTTTCAAAAATTCTAAAGAAATAGTGACAAAATTCCAAAAAATGTAAAATTTGGTCTCCAAACACAATTTAATATGGAGATCGGATCAACATTTTGAACTTCGAAATCGCAAAATATGGGTGTGAAGTAAAACACTCGCTTTACTACGCGAAGCACCGTAGTCCAACTCTCACTATATATATATATATATATATATAGAGAGAGAGTGGCTAAGGTCAAAGTGGTATGACCAAGGCCTTGGTGCTACCAATTAGTTTTTGCAATTTTAAAGTTCAAATAGTCGATTCAAACCGTTAGATGTTCAATCTATATTAAAATCTGGTTGCACTGTTTTTACTGTTCACCCGGATCTGCCATTTTCAAAGTGGCTTAAAAAATAGTAAAAAAATTCCAAAAAATGTAAAATTTGGTCTCCAAGTATATTTTAATATAGATCGAACATCTAACGGTTTGAATCGACTATTTGAACTTTAAAATTACAAAAACTAATTGGTAGCACCAAAGCCTTGGTCATACCACTTTGACCTTAGCCACTCTCTATATATATATATATATATAGAGAGAGAGTGGCTAAGATCAAAGTGGTATGACCAAGGCCTTTGGTGCTACCAAGTCGTTTTTAGATTTTCAAAGTCCAAACGGTCGATCTAAACCGTTAGATGTGATCTCTATATTAAAATCTGCTTGGAGACCAAATTTTACATTTTTTGGAATTTTTTTACTATTTTTTAAGCCACTTTGAAAATTGCTGATCACATGGTCCAGAATTTGGTTGCACTGCTTTTACTGTTCACCCGGATCTGCCATTTTCAAAGTGGCTTAAAAAATAGTAAAAAAATTCCAAAAAATGTAAAATTTGGTCTCCAAGTATATTTTAATATAGATTGAACATCTAACGGTTTGAATCGACTATTTGAACTTTAAAATTACAAAAACTAATTGGTAGCACCAAAGCCTTGGTCATACCACTTTGACCTTAGCCACTCTCTATATGTGTATATCTATATATATATATATATATTATTTAAAATAATCATTATAATATATTAGCAACGTCAAGCCTCTATATTAAGCCTGAACTATATGTACGACGCAAATTTGCTAATTGTGAACCCATTACCAATTTCAATTGTACAAAATCGACACTTGACTGAATATATTAATTTATGATAACTTAAATAGACCCCCTATTTTTGATATTTATTTGGGAGTCGACCCGGTTTGTGGAGCACGCACTTAGAGCCTGGTCCTTTCTATGTAAAGTAGCTGCTCGCGAGGAGCCCCAGTACCCGTCGCCCAAGGCAGAGAGGAGCCCCACCCCTCCGCCAGGACCACCTGAGGGTCGCCGGAGCGCCGCCTGGCCCCACCTGACCCCGCCTAGGCCGTCACAGGTCAGATCCGGCCATAGGTCAGATCTGCTCCGCCTAGCCTCCGATCAGTAGCCTCTCCTTCTTCTTCTAGACCGAACCAGATCTGCCACCTTCTTCTTCTAGGCAGATCCAAGGTTGGTTTGGTCCTTGGCAAGAAAAGGCGAGGGGTGCTCGCGACAGGGGTGAGGCGGCTGCTCGCGAGGGGTGAGGCGGCTGCTCGCGACAGGGCTGCTAGCGAGGGGTGAGGCGGCTGCTCGCGACAGGGCAGCTCGCGAGGGGTGAGGGCTGCTCGCGAGGGGTGAGGCGGCTGCTCGCGAGGGGTGAGGTGGCTGAGGGCTGAGGCGGCTGCTCGCGACAGGGGTTACGGGAGGCGGCGGCTCTTGAGAGGGGTGAGGTGGCTGAGGGATGCTCGCGAGGCGAAACCCTAGCTCGTGAGGCGAAAGGGGTGAGGCGACAAGGGTGAGGCGGCTGAGGGTTGCTCGCGAGGCGAAACCCTATCTGTCACTTCTTCTAGGTTTCTCGTTCGACAAAGCGCCTCCTCTCTCTCTCGTCTCTACCTTGAGAGGAGAGAAAAATGAGAGAGAGGGGAGGAACCGGAGCCGATCGGAGCCGAGAGCGCGGTATCGTCGGAGTTCAGAGCGTTGAGTCTCTACGCCATCTCGATCGGAGCGCGGGTGAGTAGATCCGGTCGTCGGAGCGCAGCGGCGGGCGAAAAATCAAACCCGGTCGTAGAGAGCGATAGGGAAAGGTAATAGGGTAATTATGAGTGTATATAAGTGAAATTAGAGTTATTTAGAATAATTTAGAGGATTTTGTGAGAATAAAAGAGTGGATTTAGGTTTAGAGTCATTTGACTCGTTGTAAGTTCGTTTTTTTATCAATGAAATTGTTAGTTGGCACTTAAAGCCACTAACCTTCAAAAAAAAGAATATATTAATTTATCAAGTTAATTATAAATTAACCATTAATTATATTTTTAAATATCAACTCTATATAAATATTAAAATGAACAGAATTGACATCTTTAGGTGCGAATATGTTTCACAGGAAAATAGGAGCTTCAAGGTGGGATAACATGCTGTTTATTGGCTGCATCTTATATTTTTGTTTGCTTGCTTTAATTAAAGATAACATGCTGCCACATGGTAGGGAACTAATTGGATGATACATAGAGATTACTTTGACTTCGACCATTACAAAATTGGAGACATTTGCAAATATATTTTAGTGTATCATATTAATTTATTATTGATCGGCACGATATACGGATCAAATTGATTAACTCGATAATATAATGATCCCCTTGCTGAAGAGTAAATAATATAAAAACAAAATAAGGAGTCCCGGAGATGATCGCTCGTTCTTCTACTCTCCCACCGTATCTTAAGTGAATAGCTGGAAGCACTGGAATCCTAATTAGCCATTATAAGAATATTAGCAAATTCTGCTAATAAGCATAGCAGTATACCATTGATCCTTACACGATGAGCTTCGACGACGACAAGCCGATTGTTCTTCCTCCAGGTTCGTTCCCAGTTGTCTAACCGTTCAAAGAATTGATATTTTTTTTTACAAATCCTTTATTTTAAGCACTATTCATCCCAATCAACCATCTTTTGTTCAATATTGGATAAAGTTATTACTCTATAACTTCAGTTCGTACTACATATTGAACGCATTGGAGTTAGTTTGCTAATATTGAAATTACTGCAGGGCCAAGACCCACCGTGCCTGGAAGAGTACAGCTGGCAATCAGAAACAACGACAAGGCACCACTTGAAGAAAACATCAAAAAGGTGATGCTGGAACTCACCGGCGAAGAAAAAAGTCCATTGGGATTGGACCTTGTGGTGGTTTTAGAATCTAGCGACTGGATAGGAGAAGAAAAGTTACTTGAATTGAAAATGGCTCTGCTATTTCTGATGAAGAAACTCAGAGTTGTTGACCGTTTGTCAATTGTCACCTACTCCCATAAAGCAGAGACACTTTGCCCATTGCGACAAATGGCTAAAAGTTCCCAAACGGAACATGAAGATCTAATCACCTCATGGGTGGAAAAAATTGAATCGGATTTTTCACGATTTTTTAAGGTGAACATCGCTGACGGCCTTGAGACGGCGCTGACTATTCTCAAGAACCGTTCAGTTAGTAGTGGACGTGTTGGCGTCATCATGCTTATGTTAGGTAGTGGGGAGACTATAGGCAATGTTGCTGCTGTTCCGGTAGGAAATGTACCTGTGCACACATTTGGTTTTGGTAAAGTTCATGATCCGAAGGTACAGTGGAAAATTGAATGTAAACCCTTATTTATTGACAATTTGAAGCAAAAAATTTCATGTGGTGCATTCTAATTAATTTGTTCATGTTCTTAATAGGTGCTGAAAGTTATTGCCAATAATAGTCAGCTGGGAGGAACCTACTCGGCTGTTCGTGAGAGCAACTTGAGCTTAGCCTTTTCACAATGCTTGGCTGGGCTTCTCAATGTGGTTGCTCAGGACTTGACAGTGACTGTGAGTCAAATCAAAGATGAGTCAACAATAAAGCAGGTATCTGCCGGAAGTTATCCGCAATTCTGGGACAATGTTGCTGGTTCTATAACTATAACATTCGGCGATATCTACATCCAAGAGATCCGCAAGGTGTTAGTCGACATTCTTCTCCCTGTTACTAAAAAGGAAGATGAAGCAGATGTTCTCAAAGTCTCTTACACATACAGGTATATCAAATCACAGTAACAAGCAAACAAATTATGCATACGCGAATAACCTATGAGCATTTTGATGACTATCATTAATCTAATTGTAAATCTTATGCGGATGCAGATTTGATGGAGAACTCTATGAGGCCAGTCCTCAGACTGTTACTGTACGCCGCAAGTCAGGGTTGAGAGCTGAAGAGCAGCAAGCACTACCAGAGGTGAGAGCGGAAGAGGTTCGTCTTGTAATTGCCGAGGTGATCAAACAAGCGACCGCTGATGCTGATGAGAAGGATCTTAAAAGTGCTCAAGACAAGCTTGCGAATGGTCTGCTTGAATTGGAGGATGCGGATATAGAGAAGTTGAAGGCCAAGCTAAGGCCCGAGCTAGAGGAGCTGCTTAAATTGATGCAAATGACACAAGAAATTTATGAAAGACAAGCACTTCCTTTTGCATATTCCTTACTGATTTCCCTTGCCACACAGCGTCAAACGGCAAGAGGAAGTAATATCAGTAAGTTTCAGCTCTTTTCCACTCCCGCTATGCAAGAATTCCTTGAGGAAGCCAAGAAGTCACATGATATGGAAGATAACATGCAATATAACAATGATCCAGATTCATCAGGTTCGGTCCCAGTTGTCTCATCGTTCATACACTGATGTTTGTTTTACAAATCATTTATTTTAACCAATATTGATCCCAATTAGCCATCTTTTTTTGAAGATTATATAGCGTAATTATCATGATTTGGAAAATCGGCCGATTTTTCCCGAGTTGACTCGGTTGTGCGAGTTATGTGCAGAAAAACGATAAAATCGATGATAAATTGAAACAATCGGCCAAATTTCCTGTATTCCTCTTGCGTTCAGAGCCAAATTAAACTGTTTTGATAGTTAAATCGAACCAATTTGTATTTTTCCATGGATGTCAAAGACAATTGGGGAAAATAGATGCGACTCGGAGAAGGGAAGAAGCTGTAAAGGATTATAAAATGTTAGATAGACTGGGTGTACGTGAGGTGTGTACTATTGCATTTGACAATATAATTGTTTCACGGTAGACCATGTTCTTACCAACTATTATATAGATAAGTGATCTGAAACGGATTGTTTTAAATTTGTAATGTTTTACTGAATAGAGGCAAGGGTGTATTGTGTACAGCTGTTGACACTCGACTGGTTTGTTTGTTTTTTTTATTTGAGTAAAAGTAAAGAATGGGAGTATGGGATTAACCTAAAAATTTGATTGTTATGAAGATATAAAAGTAGAAATAAAAAAAAGAAGTATTTCACTTGTAAATATTAGTTAGTTTATTATTATTATTTTATTTCTTTAAGTAATTTCAACACAAATTTGATTGTTATTATATTAATTTTTTTATTATTTGAATCAGTAAAACAATATCCTCTTTTATATTTTAATACGGAGAATAATAAGATGATCCAGCTAGGTCGTCAGAGTTTTTGACAGTAAAAACAAAATATGTTATGGTTATAATGCTTGTATTATCTTATATTAGTGCATTATTTGAGTGTAATATTTTTTCTTAACATAATTTTTTTGACAAATTATTTTTTATCAATTTTTTCTATTTTTTTATACAAAATAAGATTCTGCTAAAAAAATCGAAGTTTCCGATCCGATTCGGCCGATTCCAGCTGATTTATCCGATTCCGATTCCGATTTTCAGAATTATACCATAACTGAAATTCATACCACATTGAATTAGTTTTGCTTAATTTGCTTATCGCTATTACTGCAGTGCCGGAACCCATCATGCCTGGAAAAGTACAGCTGGTAATCAGAAACAACAATAAGGCGCCACTTGAAACAAACATCCAAAAGGTGTTGTTGGAGCTCTCCGGAGTAGAAAATAGTAAGTTTGGGTTGGACCTTGTGGCGGTCTTAGATGTTAGCAGTAGCATGGAAGGAGATAAGTTAGAAAAAATGAAAATAGCTATGCTACTTTTGATTGAGAATCTCAGCTATAAGGACCGTTTGTCGATTGTTGAGTATTCTAGTAAAGCAAAGAGGCTATGCCCATTGAGCCAGATGACTGAAAGTTTTCAAACAAAACTCGAAAATCTGATCGATGATTTGAAACCTCAGCCTGGAACGAACATCACTGATGGCCTTGAGACGGCGCTGAATGTTCTCAAGCATCGTTCATTTAGCAGTGGACGTGTTGGTGTTATCATTCTTATGTCGGATGGTGAGCAGAATCAAGGCGGTGATGCTGCTGATCTTCCAGTAGGCAACGTTCACGTGCTCACATTTCGTTTTGGTGAAGATCACAATCCGGAGGTACAGTTAAAATTTCAAAATAACCTCTTACTTTTTGACCATTTCAAGAAAAAATTTACCTGTGCTGCGTTCTTATTAACTTTTTCAAGTACTTAATAGGTGCTCATCGCTATTGCCAATAATAGCTGGCAGGGAGGAACCTACACGCAGGTTTCCATGGACAACTTGTACTTAACCTTTCGCCATTGCTTAGATGAGCTTCAAAGGGTGCTTGTTTGGGACCTGACGGTGACTGTTACTCAAGTAGAAAAAGAGTCAACAATAAAACAGGCATCTGCCGGAAGATATCTCCACTATGTAGACAATGCTGCTGGTTCTGTAACTATAACATTTGGCACTCTCTACAGGAAAGATGTCTCCAGGGTGTTAGTTGACATTCTTCTCCCTTTTACTGAAAAGGAAGGTGAAGTAGATGTTCTCAAAGTCTCTTACACATACAGGTATATCAAATCACAGTATCTTCCAAAAAAGTTATGTATATGTGTAGTTATGTACTTGTGTACAACTTATCACTATTTTGATGACTCTGAGCAGAAACAGCTTTGATGGAGAACTGTTTGTGGCCAATCCTGCCACTGTTACTGTACGCCGCACGTCAGAGTTCACAGATTTTCCAGAATCTTTATCTGGTGAAGAATCTTTTCGTGACACTGATACTGCACGAATAATTGTTTATGGAGAGGTCGAACTGCTTATTGCTGAGGTGATCAAACAAGCAACAGGTGTTGCTGATAAGGAGGATCTGAAAAGTGTTCGGGATGAGCTTGTCCATAGTCTGAATACATTGGGGGAGGAGAACAGGAATGAATTAACGCGAGAGCTGAGGGCGAATCTGAAGGATTTGAAGGCCGAGCTGGAGGAGCTGAGTGAATTGATGCAATCACAAGCAATAAATGAAAAGCAAGGCCGCTCTTTTGCATATTCCTTACTGATTTCCAATTTCACCCAGCGTGGATGGGAAAGTGATGATAAATTTGAGCTCTATGCCAGTCCTGCTATGCGAGAATTCATTGAGGAAGCGAAGATGTATGATGAAATAGATGATTTACATGTCTATATTGACCGGTTCATTGGTGCTGTCGAATCCATTCAAATGATTATCGACAAAGTTGAGGAGGAGTGGAAAAGGCAAAGTGAAGGAGTTTGTTCAGTTCTTTTCTGATGGTGATTGAGTTTTTTTTTTTTTAAAAAGATTAATTTCTTGATTAACGACTGAAGGAACTACTGAAGCTCCCAGTTCTTTTCTTTCATTGGCACAGTATTTAATTAAAATAAAATATTTCTTTTTGTACTTATAAGCGGTGGTCAAATGACTTGGGACCTTTATATTATGTTCCCCACGCTGTAACCATACTAAACATGAAATTTAAGATTGGTCTGATTCCGTTGGAAATTATGTAAAAAGGCCATAATACAAAAGAATGAATTTCTATTAATGTCACCGTTCACCAAGACACCTATATTACAATTAACTATATATGATAGCCTAAGACCATGACAGAAAAAGGGGATGGATGCAAAATTCGAGCCTTTCTCTATAGTATTATTAATTTATTTAAGGAATCCAAGTTCTTTTTACCCAAAATAAATATTCCAATCAATTTAACTTTAATTGTTTCGATCTATGTTTGCAAATAAATTGTACACAGTTCTAGCTCCATGTCCAGATAATAATCGGCCTAATTAATTACTTAATCCTCCAAATTAATCCATCAAATTAATGAATCCAATTAGTTAATTCTCCTTTTTAATTAATTAGTATATTATTTGTACATCACATGTACACAAATAATTATGCCAATTAATTATTTCCGCATATGTCATTGTCATATTTCTTTGGAGTTATATAATATCATCTATGCAATGAATTTGGTACGACCCTTCGGGATCCGTATTGTGTTGGTAACAAAATTAAAACTCATTTTAATTCTATAAGTCACAAGAAGCATCTAACATAACACATCATAATTACCAAAACAATCCAAACAATACATATGATTCGTGATGTACAATATCTCGATCCTTGTAAAAAATATACAATTGTTCGCGTTATCTTTTGGAAGCGACTAATTGTACCAGTGATTTGTACCCGGTTTTTACCCAAACCAACTGTCATTTGACTAGCGCGAATATTGTAAAACTCAATATTTCATACTGTATACCTCAATAGCAAATCATATATAATAAGTAATTCAAATTTCTAACAACCAGCGACTCTTGAAAGTGGTCCACAGTTAATTGCTAACTGTTTGCAACTTAACGACTTGCCAAACTGCATGTACTTTCACTGGGACCACTTCTACAACTTGCAGTACTTTGCAACAAACACTGGGAATACTATAAAAATTTAATTTTTTTTCAAAAAAAAAATTTTGAAATTTAAATTTTCGAAATTTAAATTTTCGAAATTTAAATTTTTAAATTTATTAAAATTGTTTTTTTTTAATTTTAATTTTTGTAAACGATACTATGAATGCAGATAACATTATAAATACTATAATACACATGATGAATACTTTAAAACCACATTATAAATACTATAAAATTTAAATTTTTTTCAAAATTCTTTCTCGTAAATCAATTTTATTGTACTAGTTGATCACTAATTCGAAAATTAATAACACATTTCAAGATGGCCGAGTAGGTCTAAGGCACCAGTTTCAGGTACTGGTCCGAAAGGCCATGGGGTCGAATTAGGGCTGTAAATGAGTCGAGTTTGAGCGAGTTACCTCCAACTCGAACTCAGCTCATTCAATAAATGAGCGAGTCAACTTGAGTTGGCATGGTAATAATGAGTTGTAGAGCCAACTCGAACTCAGCTCGTTATCAACTCGAGTTGGCTCACAACTCGTTTAACCAGTTAAATCAATACAACACAAGTTATAAACGAGTTTGAGCTGAGTTTGGGTTTGGTTTTGGTTATTCTGGGATTTTTTGTGTCCAAGACTGTGTAACTTTATGTAACTCGAGTTATAAATGAGCGAGTTGGGGTCAGCTCAAACTCAGCTCATTTATTAAACGAGTCAGCCAACTCGAGTTGGAACTAACTCGAGTTGTAAATGAGCGAGTTAAAGCGAGCTGTAAATGAGCGAGTTACGAGTTCGAGCAATTTTGCCCAGCCCTAGGTCGAATCCCATTCTTGACATTTTTTATTTTTTTATTTTTTTATTTTTTGCTTTTTTTTGTTTCTTTTTAATATTTAATTTCTTTTTAAGTTCGTCTAGATTTATTCTTAATTAAAACAAAGAAGCACAGCTGTCTAGATTTGTTATTTTTAAGTTCGAATCCCATTCTTGACATATTATTTTATTTTTTCTTTTTAAACAAATTTGAAAAGGCATTCCATTTGTGGTTAACTATTAATTAGGATGCCTTGTAATGTGACCCAAATCTTGTGATTTTTTTTAAAATAATAATTATTCTCTAATTTTTAAGCAGCAATTTAGTTAACCAAGATTTTTTATTAATTTAAAAACAGGAACAAAACCTGTTCATTAAGCTCAGTTTGTAAAACTATAAAAATGACCAACTTTAAATAAAATTTGAATATGAACTAAAAGTAAATAAAGATGATTCTTTGCCCCATAATTAGATACAAATCATATCCAAATAAAAAAAATTATTCTCAATCTAGATGCTACATATAACACAGGAACAAAACCTGTTCATTAAGCTCAGTTTGTAAAACTATAAAAATGACCAACTTTAAAAAAAAATTGAATATGAACTAAAAGTAAATAAAGATGATTGTTTGCCCCATAATTAGATACAAATCATATCCAAATAAGAAAATTCTGGCAAAAAAAATTTAGTCTCAATCTAGATGCTACATATAACACAAACAATTCTTCATTTGATTATTTAATCTCTTCTAATACCACATTAATTTCTAAATCCTGATTCTCTCTGCGCAATTTCAATTTTACCGAATCACCGACTTTGTAGTCGTCAAGGGTCTTTAATAAATCTGATTTGCTCCTGATCTGTTTTCACAATTTTCAGAAGTATATTAGAAAATATATACTTATTCCATTTATTTACTTTTTTTTTATCATGATGACATAATTTTTTTGTATTAATTTTCCTATATGGATAACTACATCCAAATGCCACAAATTATTTAGAACATTAACTAAAAGTAGCCTTTAATCAAATAAGAATTCCTAAATTTGGTCATAAGAGGGCATCAAATTGAAAAAAAACAGGCTTATGGTACTATGCATAGCATGGATTGTTCCATACTATGGATCAATATTTTCATTTTCAAAGTCCAAGAACTCGATTTGAACCATTCAACATGATCTTCACATGAAAATGTACTTGCAGAACAAATTTTACATTTTTTAGAATTTTTTAATATTATTTTAGATAGGTAGAAAATCAATTGATTCAAAAGTAGTGATTTACCTATCTAAAAAATTACTAAAAAAATTCTGAAAAATGTAACATTTAGCCTGCAAGTATATTTTCATAAGAAAACCATGTTGAATGCTTCACATCGACTATTTGGACAATAAAAACAAAATTTTTGATATGTTACAGACCAATCCGCGCTATGCATAGTACCAAAAACCTCACTCAATAAACAATCAATTTCATTGGTCCATAACATTGACTAGGATTGAATTACTATAAATATACGTAAAATGTTTGAAACATAAATATAGTACTCACGGGTTTATTATCCATTGAAGTAATGATATCTCCAAGAATTATTTTACCAGCAAAACCTCTTTTTGTAGGAACCAAACCAGCCTTGGCTCCCTGGCTGTTAGCCGGTACCTTTACAGTAGTGAGCCGTTTTCCAACTGGAGTGCAACGCTGAGTACACTGTACACATGAGCCGCTGAGTACAGATCTGAACTCGACTAAATCAACAAAATTAAACAAATGAACGAGACCTCGAGATGTGCCATTGAGTTTGACTAATGAATTAAAGACAACTGAGTACTTGGAAACTGGCAATCGGTATTTATATATGCATGGTTCGCACATGGCTAGCTGGCTAGATGCTCTGTGTGTTTCTAGTTTTTCACCATACTTGTAAAATGAGGGTTAATTTTGTTCAAAATGATATAGTCCAGGAATCCAAAATTCCATTACTTGTTGGGCCGAAGCCCATTGCTTCGTCTGGGCCTAATTAAGAAGTACAATCCTTAGTCATAATTACTATCAATATAAGCAAAAGCACACACTAGTGAAGTACCAATATGATATCAACTCAACTATATATCAAGATTGATTTTAGTTAATCATAATGGTTTCAGAAAATCAATTCATGGCTTCCCTCGATAATTAAAAACTAGAGAAGGAGTGGGAAAGGCAAAGGATGATTAAGGACTGAAGGAGGTACTGAAGCTTCCAGTTCTTTTTCTTTCATTGGCACAGTATTTAATTAAAAAAAAAATATTTCTTTTTGTACTTATAAGCGGTGGTCAACTGACTTGGGACCTTTATATTATGTTCCCCAACCAAAATTAGAGTATCATATAGCGTACTTGCCAGGTAATTACTAGTAATTAATTATTTCTTTATCATTTTAAATTTCTATTTTATTTCTATCATATAGAAGTTGTATGATTTGAAATATACAAGATTGAACAAATTGTGAATACTTTTTTCATAAACTGTGAACGTACAATTGTCCTGTCAACCAATAATTCACGTCTTTAATTTCACAGGTAGAAAATTATTTTTTGTGTATGTTCAATATATATTTTCTCTCTGAGATTTGTGGCATGGCCGAAATTATACAATTTTGAGAAACACAAAATTTTTAAAGTTGCATATATTCACAATAAAGATTTTCCCAAGCTGTAACCATACTGAACATGAAATTTAAGGTTGGTCTGATTCCGTTGGAAATTATGTAAAAAGGCCATAATACAAAAGATTGAATTTCTATTAAGCAAATGCAGGATGGTTACACATTAATGTCACCATTCACCAAGACGCCCACATTACAATTAAATTTCTAAAAACACTGTAATATGGGCATCTATATTGTAAAAAACACTGGGAATACTATAAAAATTTAATTTTTTTTCGAAATTTTTTTTTTTTCGAAATTTAAATTTTTAAATTTTGTTTAAATTTGAATTTTTGTAAATGATACTATGAATGCAGATAACATTATAAATACTATAATACACATGATGAATACTTTAAAACCACATTATAAATACTATAAAATTTAAATTTTTTTCAAAATTTAATTTTTTTTTTGAATTTTTTTTTTATATTTTTTTCTTTTCATATTTTATATTTACATCTAGATCATGTAAAATAAGTATGATTAGTTGATTAGAGTAGTTTACGTAATTTCTTGAGAATAAATGAGTTTAGATCTAGAAAGGATGGTCATTTGACCCGTTGTGAATCCATTTTTTATCAATGAAATTGTTAGTGTGCATTTAAAGCCACTAACCTTCAAAATCAATTCTATGAACGGTTAGACAACTGGCAAAAAACCTGGAGGAAGAACAATCGGCTAGTCGTCGTTGAAGTGGTCATTGTGGTAGAAGGGCATCATGAAGAGATGCATGGTATATTGCTATGTTTATTAACAGAATTTGCAAATATCCTTATAATGGCTAATTAGGATCCCAGTGCTTCCAGGTATTCATTTAAGTTATGGTGGGAGAGGAAAAGAACGAGAGATGATCATCTCCTTAGACTCCTTGTTTTGTTTTTGTATTCTTTACTCTTTAGCTAGGGGATCATTATATATCTAGTTAATCAATATGGTTTCTGCAGTGCGTTATTATATTGGGCCTTTTCGGCCCCACCACAGTAATATCCGAAACAAATCGGGTAAGTAAAATCCACTAGGATCAAGCAATTGAAATTCAATGATCACGTGGGTCCTTTCAAATCCGATCCGGTTATATCCGGTTTCTTTCCAAAACATATTTCCTTTATTACCGGTTATATCCGGTTATTTCCTTTATGCCACGTGGGTAAGCGAATGGCGTTATGGTAAGTTGAAGAGTGGAGACATCTTTTGTCCCAACTCTATGCCACGTGTTCAGGTTTTATTCGACAAACCTTTTGATGGATTTTCTTGCTTCTTAACTGGATTGATTGATGCCTACAACAAAAAAAAAATGAATTGATTGAAACATTGAATCAGTACTATGTATAGGCATTATTCATTTCTCTTTATATTAAAAATTTATTAATTAATATGAATATTTTACAAATGCATCTGACTCAATTATCCAACAATTGTTCATTTCAAATATTAGGTACAAATATTCAGTGTCATTGGAAATAAAAATTAAAATTTGATATAACATATTAGATACAAATACTTGACGTATGAACTATTCACATATACATGACGAGATATGAATACTTGTAATATTTAATATTAATACTTTTAAACATCATCCACTGTCATAAGAAAAAAAATTGATAAAATATGTTAGATACAAACACCTTATACATGAATTATTCGCATTTGTATGGCTATGTATGAATATTTGATATTAATACTTATAAACGTCATCCAATGTTATATGGAAAAAAAATTGATAGATTTTGTTAGATTCAAACGCATGATACATGAACTATTCACACTTCATTACGAGTTATGAATACTTACAATACTTGATATTAATACTTTCAGACATCATCCAATACCATACGGAAAAAAAATTAAAATTTTATAGAATTTATTAGGTATAAACACTTGACGTATGAACTAAAAGCAAGCATTAAAATTCCAACGTTACACAGTACCAAAAGTAGCAAGCAATAAATGAGCCAATGGCTATATACCTTGTAATATAAATAGGATCTTAGAATTGTAAAAATACAACATAATCAAATATATTATTTCTCCTCAGATTCTCATCTCTGTTAAAAAAAACAACACTTGCTTTATGGGTGAACAAATTTGTGACTCAGGACTTGTTTGCTTGAGTTGATTTGATTTTGATTTTTTATTTCAAATGAAGCCAAAAGGATGCAGTTTCGATCAAGGCAACATTCACCTGTACTAAATTGTCTATAGCGACAAAAGTATACACTTATTTGGTTTTATGTTTTTATCTCACATAATAATCTCCATTCTATTTTTTTTCCAATTTTAAATTATTCTCATAGGCTTAACCTAAATTTAAAACTAAAATGATAAGGGTAAGATGTTCGTATTATCAGTTAAATAGGGTATTTTTTATTAAGTAGGTTGGATGTTCAGATCTAACGTACTAGAAAATATATAAGAATATTCTCATGTAGAAAGTATATATATGGAATGTCGCCATTAGAAATTCATATAAGAATATTAAAATCTGAAAGATCTTTCTCTACAAAATATTTATTATGTACAGTTCTTATCAATCAATGGATATAATTTTGACGCCATGGACAACCCAACCCAGAAAACAAAAAATAAAATAAAATAGAAGAAAGTGGGACGCCATGGGACAATCCAACCCAGGAAACGAAAAAAGGAAATAAGTCCCCAAGATTGCAAAGAAAAGATTTTTTCGTTTCCTGGATTGGGTTGTCCCATGGCGGCCCACTTTCTTTATTTATTTTTTTTCTTTCGTGGGTTGGGTTGCCACATGGCGTCTCATTTACAAAAACAAAAATTTTATTTTTTTTCACGGTGCCCTTCCATTTTTCAAATTCGCACACGATATTTTCTATTTTTAATATTTTTTATTTTCCGATGTATAAAAATTTCGGGGGTGCCTACCTAGCTGGTGAGCATATATGTACTAGATTCTTTTATTTTATACATACAACTTGACAGCCATTATCATTATCAAGACATGAAAAGGAACATACTATCTAAAAGCATCATTCACCATTATCAAGACATGGAAAGGGACATACTATCTAAACTAAAAGCATCATTCATGATACATGTGTAGATTATTTTTTATGTTTTTCCAACTGGAGTGCAACGCATTTACTCTATTGTCGTTTAGTACACTGTACAGTATATGAGCCGCTGAGTACAGATCTGAACTCGACTAAATCAACAAAATTAAACAAATGAACGAGACCTCGAGATGTGCCATTGAGTTTAAATAATGAATTAAAGACAACTGAGTAGTTAGAAACTGACAATCGGTATTTATATATATATATGCATGGTTCGCACATGGCTAGCGGGCTAGATGCTCTGTGTGTTTTTCACCATACTTGTAAAATGAGGGTTAAGTTTGTTCAAAATGATATAGTCAGGAATAAAAAATTCCATTACTTGTTGGGTAAAATGAGGGTTAATTTTGTTCAAAAAGATATAGTTCAGGAATCCAAAATTCCATTACTTGTTGGGTAAAATGAGGGTGAATTTTGTTCAAAATGATATAGTCCAGGACTCCAAAATTCCATTACTTGTTGGGTAAAATGAGGGTTAATTTTGTTCAAAGTGATATAGTCCTGGAATCCAAAATTCCATTACTTGTTGGGTAAAATGAGGATTAATTTTATTCAAACTGATATAGTCCAGGAATCCAAAATTCCATTACTTGTTGGGTAAAATGAGGGTTAATTTTGTTCAAAATGATATAGTCCAGGAATCCAAAATTCCATTACTTGTTGGGTAAAATGAGGGTTAATTTTGTTCAAAATGGTATAGTCCAGGAATCCAAAATTCCATTACTTGTTGGTAAAATGAGGGTTAATTTTGTTCAAAATGATATAGTCCAGGAATCCAAAATTCCATTACTTGTTGGGTAAAATGAGGGTTAATTTTATTCAAAATGATATAGTCGAGGAATCCAAAATTCCATTACTTGTTGGGTAAAATGAGGGTTAATTTTGTTCAAAATGATATAGTCGAGGAATCCAAAATTCCATTACTTGTTGGGTAAAATGAGGGTTAATTTTGTTCAAAATGATATAGTCCAGGAATCCAAAATTCCATTACTTGTTGGGTAAAATGAGGGTTAATTTTATTCAAAATGATATAGTCCAGGAATCCAAAATTCCATTACTTGTTGGGTAAAATGTGGGTTAATTTTGTTCAAAATGATATAGTCCAGGAATCCAAAATTCCATTACTTGTTGGGTAAAATGAGGGTTAATTTTGTTCAAAATGATATAGTCCAGGAATCCAAAATACCATTACTTGTTGGGTAAAATGAGGGTTAATTTTGTTCAAAATGATATAGTCGAGGAATCCAAAATTCCATTACTTGTTGGGTAAAATGTGGGTTAATTTTGTTCAAAATGATATAGTCCAGGAATCCAAAATTTCATTACTTGTTGGGTAAAATGAGGGTTAATTTTGTTCAAAATGATATAGTCCAGGAATCCAAAATTCCATTACTTGTTGGGTAAAATGAGGGTTAATTTTGTTCAAAATGATATAGTCCAGGACTCCAAAATTCCATTACTTGTTGGGTAAAATGAGGGTTAATTTTGTTCAAAATGATATAGTCCTGGAATCCAAAATTCCATTACTTGTTGGGTAAAATGAGGGTGAATTTTGTTCAAAATGATATAGTCCTGGAATCCAAAATTCCATTACTTGTTGGGTAAAATGAGGGTGAATTTTATTCAAAATGATATAGTCCAGGAATCCAAAATTCCATTACTTGTTGGGTAAAATGAGAGTTAATTTTGTTCAAAATGATATAGTCCAGGAATCTAAAATTCCATTACTTGTTGGGTAAAATGAGAGTTAATTTTGTTCAAAATGATATAGTCGAGGAATCCAAAATTCCATTACTTGTTGGGTAAAATGAGGGTTAATTTTATTCAAAATGATATAGTCGAGGAATCCAAAATTCCATTACTTGTTGGGTAAAATGTGGGTTAATTTTATTCAAAATGATATAGTCGAGGAATCCAAAATTCCATTACTTGTTGGGTAAAATGAGAGTTAATTTTGTTCAAAATGATATAGTCCAGGAATCCAAAATTTCATTACTTGTTGGGCTGAAGCCCATTGCTTTGTCTGGGCCTAACTTAGAAGTACAATCCTTAGTCATAATTACTATCAATATAAAGCACAAGCACACATTGGTGAAGTATCAATATGATATCAACCATCAATAATTGACTTTAGTTAAACATATTGGTTGATGAAAAGCAATTCATGGCTTCGAACACTCGATAATTTTAAATTTGAATATTCTTGTCCCTAAAATGAGGGTGATCTGTCAAATAACAAACATGAGTTAATTAACCATGCACCTAAAAAAGAAACATCCTCCTTTGCATACCGATGCCAAATTGGCCTGAAATAAATTAGTGTTCCGTTATTAACCTGTCAATATTGAGCACCTTACCTTCTAGTCCAGGGTGTTAATTCAATATCAACACAGAAAGTCACATGTCATAAAAGAAACAATCCTTAAACACCAGCTTTCTCTGTGGGACATTGTTTCCTACCTTTCTAATACAAATCTAGTAATATTTTATTATATTAATTTTCAAAATTGAAATTTAACACAATATTAAAAATGCAACCATGATTTAAGATTAACATAGCGCAGAAATAACAAAAATATTCGTATTAATTTGTTATATAGTGATATCATATTAAGTGTTGTCACTATTCAACACAAGAAAGACACAAACGGTAACACAGATTTTCATCTCAAGCCTTTCTCCATCAACAATCCGAATAAATAAGAAAGCTTAATTTAATTTGTACCTCCAGTAAGAAAAAATCAACCCAACTCTATAAAAATAAGAATCAAGGACATGAAACGAAAATTAACTTTTGCCTTGGGTTTGTATACTGGCTCTATTCATTATGATAATTTGTATATAAATTTTGAAAAGCACATGATCCGCGTTGTGAGCTCCCATGCACTGATGTGGATATCTTGGAGAAGGACAAAGTCTTCTTCCAGTTTTGTTATTATGCTATTCTCAAATACATTTTAAGATGGGTATCAATTTATTTTTAGTACATTAAGGTCGCCGGGTTTCATGCATTCACCATGAAATCAGCATTAAATATTTGAGATGAACATGCATCACCTAAGAAAGTAACATGGAGCTGCCCCCTTCTCTCAGCACATCTAATGATAAACAAATTTGAAATATAATTTACATTTGAATTAAGTGTTTAGAAATGATTAAAACAAATTAAAATTTAATACATATAGTTTCTCTAAACAATGATATATTAAATTCTAAAATTTATCTCTTTAATTTACATTTACGTTACTTGATTTTTATCATTATCCACTAGCCCATCCGCAAATCTCAATATTCTCCCAAAATTTATCATTGAAGCCTACCAACATAGTTGTCACATCCTACGGCCATCATATTGTACACTCTCTATGATTTTCTGAAAGCTATAATTTAATTAAATTGTCATGACTCCGCCGCTGGGCCAGGGATCGTGACAAGAGTGGCACCCTCGCATCCATCCTTCGTCCCATCAACTTACGTCGCAAACAAAAATAACAAATAGAAACAACACAGAGTTAGCTACAAAACTCAGTAACCTGTTATATAACGACGCGCTTCTCTATAATTGGCTTATTTAAACAACCATTCAATAAACAGACTAGATTAATCTACACTACACATATTCATATCAAATTATGCATTCATATTTAATGATGATAGCACCTGGGTCAAGATTATCAGTAAAACAAGTTACATAGTATCTATATCATTTCATTTCACACATTCTGAGAACACACAATCTCATCATTTCACAATCAAGTTCGAGCCTCAGACCCGCTATCCAATTAAATATGCCTTCATAATCCAATACCCAATTCAAAATCCAATTTAACTACACAAATCAAAAACACAGATTATAGAGATGTCCGGTTACCTAATAGCGATCAATTTGAAAATCCAATTCAAGTTGCAACAATTATTCAAAATCAACACGATGTAGTCTGAATTCCAATCGGACATATAATCAAACAATAATAAATATCCAAAACGTTTATCAAAAACATATTGTTTTTTCTCTCTTTCAATCTCTGTTTCTGTATTTTTTCATCGATTTTATTTGGTTCCTTTTTTTTTTTTAATGAATCAATTAAAGTGAGAGGGGGTGATATTTATACAAAGGGGTGGGAACATGCACACGGCCACGTGGCACCCATGCCACGTTGGCTTTTTACTTTTTTTTTTTGAAGTTTAGAAATTTACATTTGAACTTTTAACTTTTGCAATATTACAAATAAGTCCAAAACAAATATTAGAATATTTATAAAAATTACTGGGTGTTACAAATTCCTCTTAAAAAGAAATTTTGTCCTCAAAATTCAAACAGATGATACTCAAATCAATCAGGACATTGTTTGACCCTAAAAAGTTACTACTTGAATGAGTAGTTGCTTTAAGGACAATTAAAACATGTTTGTAAAATGTCAAAAAGTCACACAACCTATTAAATTCCTGGTGATAATCTACATGTGAAACCTTGAATTTTGGTGTGCATGATAATCAGTAATTAATTCTTTAAGAATTAAACACTGCATAAATAACATTCTGGGTGCAAAGCATGGTAGCACCTAGCAAATCCCAGTCTCAAAACACTCTGGGTGCAAAATTGGGGACTTTGAACAACACCCCAACAGATAGGGCCCGCATGTCAGTGACCCATCTTTAAATTCGCCGAAACATTATCTTGAATGAATCTAGAACACGAGGAATGCACCTCATGAACCAAGTTGACAGCCCCTCGGTTCACTATGAACCGCGAGCACGCAAGGGCAAGAGGAGATCGCCGAGTTTTAAAACCCAGCGGGCAACCCCTTCATTTCTTGTGCTCTTGGAGCACGGTAGACCGAAGGAGGGATTCTACACGGCTCATAGTGCACTCGGTCCAGCTATGAGACCCGATAGTTCAAAAGAGAGAGGTGTCGTGTGTGGGGCAGTAAGGAAATTAAATGATTTAATGTGTAAATAGTGAGAAATTGAGGTTTAAAATGTAAAAGGCAGTAGCATTTGTCTATAATATGCCATTTATATTTTAAATCTATGATATTTCAATGACTTGCCCTCTTCGACCTATTTATGCATGAGAGAATATTTAATTTTCTTGGGCAAATAAGCTAAAAAGAAATTAAATATCTCAAATATATAAATAGTGAGAGATAGAAGGTTTGAAATGCAAATAAACAACAAGTTATACTTGTTCATGGCATTTGTATCTTTAAACTTAATGAAATCTCAATGATATGTCCTTCAAAACATCAAAAATGTGATTTTTATAAAAATCAGGGACCTCCCTGCAAATTTCCAATTTTCTGACAATTTTTTATATTTAAAAATGTGAAATATGATTTTGTGGAGCTTTTCTTCTTTTCTTCTTGTTTGTTAATACCAAAATATAGCTCAAAAGTTACAAAAATTCATTTAAATAATGGTTAAACCCCAAACTCAGTTCTAGTCATCTTAAACCAGCCTTCTACACATTCATGAACAGTGAACCAGAGATATAACAAAACTTGAGTACCACTGGTACATGAACAGTACTCAGAAAAGGTCAAAATGACCTCTGCTGGTAAACAGAACAGCCTGGACTGGTACAGGGACCAAACTGAAAAATGGACTTCACCATCATGTAGAGGACTCCAAAACACACAAAATTGACACAAATTTCACATTTTTCTGATTTTATTTCGATTTTATATGAATTTTCAAAGTTCAGCTTTTAAGAATGAAAAATCCAGCAATTAAAATGGTAAAATGACCACTGTTACCCCTCAGCTGAAATAAATGCTTTAAAAATAGAAATAAATCTGCAAACATCATAAAATTCAATCTGGATACAATACAAAATACTCTTCTATAAATTAATAAAAGGAAACTATATGATTCTTCATAAAAATAAAGAGTTTGGATTAATTCAATCTTTTCAAAGAAATGAAGAACTTCACATAATTGATTTCCATATTATTCAAAAAATAAATTTACATCAAAAAAACAAAATCTTACCGTTTTAGAAGGTTCAGGATGTATAAATTAACATGATTCACCTTCTAATTATGACCCAACAAGCTCCTCTTTGCAGCTGGTACCAAACCGGTACAAGCCGAAGGTTTCAAAACCGAACCATGATCAATGATTGAGTAAATCCAAAATCAATGTCTCTATTAGCTTTAATATACTAAAGAAATCATGAATATATGAATAACCGAAGGAAATCATCATAACAATGTCTAAAAATTGAATTAAATTCCAAATTGGAACCGAGTTCTGTCTCGGCCTGGAACCACACCTCCGGTGGCCAGAGATGACCGACGGCAGGTGCAATTCACTCCCCACTCTCGGGCGATGCCGGTCATATGTTTACTTCATCTCGCCGTGACCGGAGCTCAACCGGAGACTCAAGCCCTAAGTCGGAGAAGAACCCTGGCGCGGGTCTCAAACCCGATCCGCTATCTCCTCGCACGAACCTCAAAGCAGCACCATTCGTTAGATCTCGGCGCCAATGTGAAAATTCAAATAGATATCCGAATCTTAAAGCAATGCACAGGGATTTAACGATCCAGAATTAACTCAGCAATAAATAGTTCACTGGTATGTGGGTCCCCTATGTCATATTAAATGGGGTCTTGTAACCGAATCTCGGAGCTTGAGTGTAAATCTCGAAGTACGGCACTGATCTCAAAGCATAATAAACATGTTGAATGTCTATGCAAATCTGAAACCCAAAAATGCACATCTTAAAGCCCAAAACCATCTTAAAGGCCCAGTACGCATCTCAAAGCCCAAATAATCAATAAAAAAGTTAAGTCAAACCTTTTTGCAATAAGGTCCTTCTAATTTTTAATGTTTGCAGCGCAATCCTTGTTTATTTACAAACAGGTCCTCAACAGTTTAAATTTCTTTCAAATAAGCCCTTAAAGGCCCAATCTTTCATTCAAACCTCTCATAAAGCCCATATTACAATCCCATGCCCTTCAAAATTCATAATTAAGCCCTTAACAGAAATAAATATTTACAAATAGGTCATTTTCAACTCTTTTAAAGCACAACTTTCTTATTTCAAGACCAAATCGACTCAAACCACCTCCAAATGAACCCAAATCAAATTCTCTATGTTTCTAAGTCAAAATCAAATATGTCCAAGCGCCAGCCAAATCCTGAAATGACCAAAATACCCTTTTCTTCAAAATTAAATGATTTCTTCTTAATAGAATGTAAATAATCGACAAAATGTAAATAAACATGTCATGAATCAAATGTAAACAAACAATGCATATAAACTTCTCAAATGTCCAAACTCATATTTCAAAATACGACAAATACTATTTTAATATGAAATCACACTCACACACATATCCAAACTAAGAAAACCAAATCAAAACTAAGGTCAATACATGAGTCCCTTCTTTAGCCACATTATCCAATTCACAACAAATAGGCACAAATCCTGGAATGATCGAGGTATTCAGTATGGCTTGGAAGGGTCATATGATGTAATTAATAGCGGGGGCTTGCGTCCGCTGGGAGTTAAACGTCCCCACAATCAATAAACTCTCTCGATAGACTGATCATGAACAGTAGGTCTGTCGAGGGTGAACCGAAGGAATTGTAGAAAGAAATTAATGTCTCAAGTTCGATGTCCTCTTCCATGTCTTGAAAACCGAGAACATAGAACCCTAAGACATTTAACGCATGCACACATCTTCCACCCGTTGTGCAACTTTCTGCGCCATACAGACATAATAAATGATAATTAAATCGAATTTATCAGATACAAATCAATCGGAGAAAACAATCAAAGTTTGATAATTAAAATTTCGGTTTCGTTAAAACTCAATAATATTAGAGTAATATCAGATGGAAGAATCAGATAAATAATCGAACAGTACCACAAATATCAAACGGGATTTATTCAAAGTTTTACAGATCGATCTCCTGAATTAGACATATCAAAATTCAGAATGGAACGAATGCTCTGATACCAAAATTGTCACGACCCCGCCGCCGGGCAAGGGATCGCGATAAGAGTGGCACCCTCGCAACGCAAACAAAAATAACAAACAAAAACAACACGGAGTCAGCTACAAAGCTCAGTGACCGGTTATTTAACGACGCGCTTCTCTATAATTGGTTTATTTAAACAACCATTCAAACAGACTAGATTAATCCACAGATATTCATATCAAATTATGCATGCATATTTAAGGATGATAGCACCTGGGTCTACATTATCAGTAAAACAAGTCACATAATATCCATATCATTTCATTTCACACAATCATATCATTCACAATTCTCAGTACACATAATCATCTCATTTCACAATTCAAATTCGAACTCAGACCTGCTATCCCATTAAATATGCCCTCATAATCCAATACTCAATTCAAACATCCAATTTAACCATACAAATCAAAAATACAGATTATAGAGAAGTCCGGTTACCTGATAGCGATCAATCCAGAAAATCCAAATCAAGTTGCAATAACTATTTAGAATCAACGCGACGTAGTTGGAATTCCAATCGGACAGATAATCAAACAGTAATCAATATCCAAAACTTTTATAAAAACATTTCCTTTTTTTTCTCTCTTTCAATCTCTGTTTCTGTTTTATTTTTCTTCGATTTTATTTGGTCCCTTTTTTTTAATGAATCAATTAAAGTGAGAGGGGTGATATTTATACAAAGGGGTGGGAACATGCACACGGCCGCGTGGCACCCATGCCACGTTGGCTTTTTACTTTTTTTTTTTTTAAATTTAGAAATTTACATTTGAACTTTTAACTTTTGCAATATTACAAATAAGTCCAAAACAAATATTAGAATATTTCTAAAAATTAGCGGGTGTTACAATTAATCAACTGTATCAAGGCCTTTCTGAGGTCTGACACAGTCCCCTTATAGGAACTGTGTTTGTAACTTATTTATATACACTTTCATATACGATGCGCGCAGACACGGTTACAGAACCGTGTGTCATTAGTGAAATTTTGGCACATCAATTGAAAGTAATTATAGAAAAATATATTTACCCAAATCATTTTCAGTTGCAGTGAAGACGCACCTATCAATCTGTTAATGCTAATGCTACGGGATAAGGAGAAAAATTTCAGTAGTAGTGAATTTTCTCAACGCTATTGTTATTAATTAGCCGAAAATATCTTATTATATTATTGCCACTTCTGTTCAAAGGAAATGTACAGTGCACATGAAGTTTCTCAACGCTATTGTGCTCTCCTACGTCGAACTCATCTTCAAATTTTGTTATTCAACAATGTCAATTACTAATATTGAAAAAGATTTGGGTAAAAACAAAACTGAGTATTAATTAAATATTGTGTTTTCCATCGGCTTCACCACTTCTCTCGGCATCTAATTGATGATAAACTAATTCAATTAATCTTAAATCTAATGTACGCATAAAATTTTGTGTCTAGAAAGAATTAAAATTTTAAAAAAATAATTAATGCTCCAAAAAAAAAAAAAATAACCGTACGTGACCATATATAGTTATTTGTAGGTAATGATACGGGATGATGGGGAATGATAGGATTTTTTTTAAAACAGTAATTAAAATAATTAATGTTAAAGAACCAACATGATTACCGGGGTTTTTAGAAAAACAGCAAAAACCGAATAGCCTATTCGGTTAAGGGTTTTTTTTTTGCTTCACCGAATAGGCTATTTGGTTTAAAGGATTTTAACTGGGGTTGTAGGATACGAATGATACGATGCCACAGAAAATTCATTTTATAGGCTTAACCGAATAGGCTATTCGGTTTGGTGTTTTTTTGGGCTTAACTGAATTGGCATTTCGGTTTAGGGTTTTTTTTTTTTTAAGACTAAGAAGAGCAAAATAAAGAAATATAATACTGAAAATTCGAATTTTTTGTTTAAATTATTTGACTTCTTTTGATATATAATTAGCATATTTATACTAAAATACGCTAAATTACTTGAAATTATATTGAATTACACTATATTAAGTTAAATTATACTAAATTACATTACATTACGCTAAAATACATATGAATAGGGACGATATCTTCACTGAAAAGGCGAAAAACGACGATGAAATTTCAAACGGTCATAAAATGGCGTTCGAGTGTCCGATTTTAGCAAATGACCACTTTTCGGAAAGCTTGCGAAGATACGCATGCGTCCGTGCTTGCGATGCCGAATTCCAAAATTCAGAATCGCCAAAAAACTAAGGGAAGAGCCTCAAAACTTGAGTTGAAGTTTCCGATTAAGATTTTCATTTCTATTATTCAATCCAAGTAGCTCAGTAAATTAGTTACATAATGAACTTGTAGAATACCAATTTTTACTATTTTTTATGATTCGTGAAAGATGGCACAGAATCGGTCTATTTTAGCGTAATTTTGTGTAGTTTAGCGTAATTAACGGAGTTATTGTAATTTAGCGTAATTTAGTGTAATTCAACATAATTTATTGTAATACAGTGTAATTCAACATAATTTCAAGTAATTTAGTGTATTTTTTGTTGTTGCTAATTATAAATCAAAAGAAGTAATCTAACAAATAATTTAAACAAAAAATTCAAATTTTTAGTGTTAGATTTCTTTATTTGCTCTTCTTAGTCTCTAAAAAAAAAAAAAAACCTAAACCGAAATGGCTATTTGGTTTAGGCTAAAAAATCCCTAAACCGAATAGCCTATTCGGTTTAGAGGGTGTTACACGAAAAGTTACATAGTGTGGGGATTTGTTTTTGTGAAAATAGTGTAAACCGAATAACCTATTCGGTGAAGCAAAAAAAAACCCCTTAACCGAATAGGCTATTCGGTTTTTGTTGTTTTTGTAAAAACCTCGGTAATCATGTTGGTTCTTTAACATTAATTATTTTAATTACTGGTTTTAAAAAAAATCCGGAATGATAACACTAACAGATTAAATTTTAACTAAGACGAAATTGAGCTTAATTTTAATTCATGTGTTTGCTAATTTTAGATTTTAAAAATATAATTATTTGCCTGTTTTCTATTTTGAATCCAGTTCGTTTAATTATTGAAATAAGATATTATTTGTAAATTCGGCATTACTTTTTTTAACTTTTTATAAAAACTAATTATGCTTATGTTTTGTGCACAGAGATAAGAATCCGGTCCTTACAACAAGATAGATAGATCCATCCACAAATGTTTTGTAATAAATTAAAATTAATTACTAAAAAAAATTGCTAGTCACTTCATGGATGATCAATGGTTTTAAAATTGAAACAAATAGACAATCTACAATTATGGAGAACATTCGGTTTTAAACAACCATTGAATTGGTTGTTGATGTTATCCGAACAATTTAATTATCAATAAAACATATTTGCTTTTAACTATTGTTATATTTTGTTCAATATTTAGACTCTACAACTTACAAAATAATTTAATGACATATGGTATGAACCGATAACATATATATGTAGTTATAATGTTATTTAAATTCTCTATACATTATTGAAATCTTTATATTGTGTAAGGGATTAAAATGTACATCAAAATCGTTTTTACGGGATAAATTTTGTGACAGTCCAAATTAAATAATACCAAAATATATATATAGCAGCTCTTTTGTCAACGGGTTACGGGATCATTGCATGTGAAGCGTGAAGCATGAAGCACGAGTTGGAGAGAGAGATAAAGAAATATTAATTTCAGTCTGCAGATAACTTACTATATTATATATAAATTAATTTCTTTGTTTCTCAACGCTCTTATTATATTACTGCCTCTACTCTAGACGTGGGTCCCTCCAGGAAATGTTTTGTTTAACCAAGGATGGATGTCCTTTGGCTCACAGGAGGGCCAGGATGTGTCTTCTGGTGGTTCTGAGGTATGGATCCGCCAAATGTAGGAGAATTTTTCATTAACTTCTATTTTTTATAAAAATGAATCTTAGTTGGATTTACGTTACCTTTCAGAAGCTCAAAAGAAAAGAAAAAAAACATTACAAAAGTTATTAAAGCTGAAAGGAACAAAAAAAAAAGTATAACATTGTTCAAGTAAAGAGCAGGGTCAACTCTATCATTATACATGTATTCGTGTATATGCTCCAACGGACATGGATATTAAAATGAACAGAAAGGACATTGCACGCTGTTAATAAAAATGCACATAAGAACTTGGCCAAACTGCCAAACAAATGATTGTGTGAAATATATCATTACAAATGTGAAATTACCAATCTTGATCGGAGCAAGGTGGGTAGATCTGGCCGTCGGAGTGCGGTGATGAGTAGATCCGATCATTGGAGCGTAGCGGCTATCAGACGGAATCAGATCCGGTCGTGGAGAGAAATGGAGAATGAGGTATTATGGTGTTTAAGAGTGTAAATAAGTAGGATTAGATGATGAGAGTAGTTTAAATTAATTAATGAGAATAAAAGAGTTTAGATCTAGTAATTAGAGTCATTTGACTCGATGTAAATACGTTTTTTATCAATGAAATTGTTAGTTGGCATTTAAAACCACTAACCTTCAAAAAAATAAATTAAAGCGTATACAATAGTTTATTCAGGAATACGGTCCAGTTATCTGTTGGCAACAACATTTTCAAAAACAATACTATACAACAATTCCTGTAAAACTTTGGACATGTTGGTTATTTTATCATCAACGTTTGCAAAAACACAGTAATATAAGTTATGGGAATATTATATTGAATAGTCAACGGCTCTATGAATTGCTAGTTGTAATCCATCAATGTAAGGATTTGTTTATGTAAGGCATACCGTGAGCAATTATTGCTTAAACAATTCAACCAGACAGCCTGGCTAGTTGTCGTGCAACCAAATTATAAATGTTACAATTTAAATCATTGAAATGTTTCATTTTGCAAAATACAAATCCAAAATCTCAAATACAATTCATAAAGATTCATGTCAAAACCAAAACAAAATATACTGAAGTCATGCCAAAATTTAATACTCAACCATATTACCAGTTAAATACTTAATTAGTCACGCCTCGAAACTTGATTCCGTTGAGTACTTAATTGCTTCAAATGAAATATCGACATATTTCTTTTAAGCTAAAAAAAAAAAAAATTATCCACAATCAAAGTCTACTAAATATGCGACTGGAATTAGGTGAATATAATCTGATTTATCTCCCTTCTGAAAGTCCAAAATAAAACATATATATATATATATATATAGAGAGTGGCTAAGATCAAAGTGGTATGACCAAGGCCTTTGGTGCTACCAAGTCGTTTTTTGATTTTCAAAGTCCAAACAGTCGATCTAAACCGTTAGATGTGATCTCTATATTAAAATCTGCTTGGAGACCAAATTTTACATTTTTTGGAATTTTTTTACTATTTTTTAAGCCACTTTGAAAATTGCTAATCACATGGTCCAGAATTTGGTTGCACTGTTTTTACTGTTCACCCGGATCTGCCATTTTCAAAGTGGCTTAAAAAATAGTAAAAAAATTCCAAAAAATGTAAAATTTGGTCTCCAAGCAGATTTTAATATAGAGATCACATCTAACGGTTTAGATCGACCGTTTGGACTTTGAAAATCCAAAAACGACTTGGTAGCACCAAATGCCTTGGTCATACCACTTTGATCTTAGCCACTCTATATATATATATATATATAGAGAGTGGCTAAGGTCAAAGTGGTATGACCAAGGCCTTGGTGCTACCAATTAGTTTTTGCAATTTTAAAGTTCAAATAGTCGATTCAAACCGTTAGATGTTCAATCTATATTAAAATATGCTTGGAGACCAAATTTTACATTTTTTGGAATTTTTTTACTATTTTTTAAGCCACTTTGAAAATTGCTGATCACATGGTCCAGAATTTGGTTGCACTGTTTTTACTGTTCACCCGGATCTGCCATTTTCAAAGTGGCTTAAAAAATAGTAAAAAAATTCCAAAAAATGTAAAATTTGGTCTCCAAGCAGATTTTAATATAGATTGAACATCTAACGGTTTGATCGACTATTTAAACTTTAAAATGGCAAAAACTAATTGGTAGCACCAAGGCCTTGGTCATACCATTTTGATCTTAGCCACTCTCTCTATATATATATATATATATATATATATATAGAGTGGCTAATATCAAAACGTTTGTTCCTAGCCTCCGGTGCAACCAAGTTGTTTTCGGGTTTTCAAAGTCCAAACGGTCGATCCGAACCGTTCAACATGTTCTCTATATTGAAATGTGCTTGGAGACTAAATTTTATATTTTTTGGAATTTTTTTACTATTTATTAAGCCACTTTGAAAATTGCTGATCACATGGTCCAGAATTTAGTTGCACTGTTTTTACTGTTCACCCGGATCAGCAAATTTCAAAGTGGCTTAATAAATAGCAAAAAAATTCCAAAAAATGTAAAATTTGGTCTCCAAGCATATTTTAATATAGATTAAACATCTAACGGTTCGCATCGACCGTTTGAACTTTGAAAACCCGAAAACAACTTGGTTGCACCGGGGGCTAGGAACAAACGTTTTGATATTAGCCACTCTATATATATATATAAAGAGTAGAACTAGTGTGTTCCTAAGTTCACCAAGTCTTTTTGTGAACTCAACTCAAAAATTTATTGGAATATTGGCTTCAAACGATGAATCCAAATGGTTGAAATCCTTCTATCTTACGAGTGATGCGTCTACATATGAAAATTTTCAAATTTTAAATTAATTTTGTATAGAGTCAACTAGTGTGTTTTGCTTGTTTTGTGGGCTGAGAGAGTAATAATAATATACATTCTTGCAGTTCACAGAAAAAGTGGATGATTGCAAAATTGCAGCGTTTTTGTACATTGTTTATTTATTGATTCATTCATTCTACTTATTAGTTCTGGCACAGAGTAAAAAACATATTTATAAATATTACCCTCAAAAAATTGAAAAAAAAAACAAAAATATTAAGTTAATATGACAACAGTTTTGTTTTCCAATTTTTTCAAGTTGTTATTATACAATTAATCCAATTGAGACTTTCCTTGTACTTTTTGATAACCAAATTAATATTCCTTTAATAAAAGTCGCTTCCATGAATTTCGGCCGTTACATATATATGAGCTGGATCTGTGCATTGGAGTAATAAAGTTTTATTAGTAAACTGAAACAAACATGTCATGTGACAAATAATATTAAAAAAATAAAATCTCACGTTGAATCAGTTGTGGAGCTCAATGATTCTAGCTAATCGTGGGAAGCAACGGTCATATTTGTATTTGACAAGCAAGAGACCAAAAAGAGGGAGGAGACAAGGAGAGACAGAGAGAGAGAGACTTGGCAACCACTGTCAAGGTTTAAAAAAGAGAGATAGATAGAGAAAGATAGAGACTCACTTGCCAGCCTCTGCCAAGTTTTCAAAAGAGACCCTCCAATTTATAAAAAATAAAAACAGAGAGAGAGAGAGTGGGAGAAAGAGAGAATGGCGATTAACTATGAGAAATGGCAAAACCGATGGAGCTCAAACGAGGTAATTGTTCTCGTCCTTGTCAGCCTTGGCATGCAAATATGTCTCATCTTCTTGGCACCGTTGCGTAAACGCAGCAAGAACACAGTGCTCAAGCTCACGCTCTGGCTGTTGTACCTGACTGCTGACTCTGTTGCCATATTAGCACTGGGTAACATCAGCAACCAGGACGATCCGGCAAAAAGTGGTGACAGTGGAACCGTGCCAGGCAAACTCACTGTCTTGTGGGCCCCATTCCTCCTGCTTCACCTTGGGGGTCCCGATAGCATCACATCATACTCAGTCGAGGATAACGAGCTCTGGTGGCGTCACCTTCTGGGGCTATTTGTTCAGGTTGTAGTTACAGTTTATGTATTTTGGCAATCACCACCAAAGGGGTTGATGTGGATACCAACAATGTTAGTATTCATCCCTGGACTAATAAAGTTTGCCGAAAGGACCCATGCTCTCCGCTTAGGAAGCAAGGACAATCTCAAGGACAAAATTATCTCAGAACTCGGCCTAGGAAATGACACTGACAAAGGTACACATATATCCCAACCTTCCACAAACATCCGGTTAACAAAATTATCTTGAGTGAAATCTTATTTTTTCGAAGAGTACCTTATTGTTTGATTTAATTGTTCTCCACTCAGATGGTAACGATAATACTACTTCGAACACCGTCAACCCAGCAAATGGAACTACTAAAGGTACATATATCCCTAGCTTCCAATAGCATCCAGTTAATAATATTAACTTGAGAAAAATCTTATTATTCTTGCTAATACCTTAAGATTTGATTTAATTGTTCTCCCCTCAGGTAGATGGGGCATTCTCAAGGATAAAATTATGTTGGTTCTCTTCCCAGCAAAAGGCACTACAGGTACATATATCCCAACCTTACACTAACATCCGGTTAAAAAAATTATCCCGAGTGAAATCTTATTTATGAGTGCCTTATTGTTTGATTTAATTGTTCTCCACTCAGATAGCAACGAAAATACTACCTCGAACCCCGTCGACCCAGCAAATGGAACTACTAAAGGTACATATAACAATATTAACTTGAGCAAAATCTTATTATTCAAATATTCTGTTGATTTTTAGAGTTGATTTGACTATAAACTTTATTACTCAAAATAGTCATATTGACAATCTACAATCTCAAATCTAAATATAGAGTCCAAATATTTCGACCTGTTGAAAATGATGCTGGAAATGGAAATTTAGACTGTTGCTTCATTTTAGTTTATGGAAAAAATCTGCAGCAGGTTAGAAAAAATGGGAGTAGAGAGTTAATTCGCAAAATTCGAGTGTCGTTATGCTGAATGTACTTGGTTGTATTATCTATAGCGTATTTAAATATATGACGAGTTTGGGATTATTATAAGGACATTAATAGATTATTGTCAAAAAAGAAATAGCTTAGTTGCCTGTTCATACAGTTTCCAAATTTAAAAAAGTCACTCTAGCCATCCTTGGTTGAGACTAAATACTAACCATAAAGTATCTAAACCACACGTACACATCTGAAGCAAATACACATAAAATGCTTTTGCAAATTAAGAACAAAAGTGGACAGGGATATGAAGCATTATTGGTAACTACATTCACAAAATATCATGTATTAGATTCACTTTTGTGTGTGTGGGTGTGGACCCATTAATCAAATATCATTTATGTAATTTAAGAGTTAACAGATATTATGAACTATATACTTTCGTTTACTATGGTGCCTTGTGTTGAAAGTTGATCCAAAATTAGCTCTCTCTATTTAGAATTCTGTTGTAGTTGTTTTTAGAAGCATGAATGTGTGTTAGTGGATTAGTGGGTTCTATAATTAGTCATGTAGTAGCAGGATAGGTGCAGGTGTTAGTTCTATTTTGGGGACTGTTTGTAATAGCAGAACAAGGTAGTGGGGTGCTAAATTTAGATGATCCAAACATAGGTGTTGTAGGGCTATAAATTCAGCATGTTGTAATCGAATTAATTAAGAAGTGAAGTAAAATTATTTGTGTCAATCCTTCTTCCTCTGTTACTCTTCCAACAAAGTGGTATCAGAGCAGAGTCGATCAACTTTGGGGCGTTTTCATGGCAGAAAACGGCAGCACCATCGTGAATGTCACGCAACCAGCAATTCCGCTGTTCAAAGGCGAGAATTATGAGTTTTGGAGCATCAAGATGACGACCTTGTTCAAGTCTCATGGCCTATGGGACTTGATAGCAAATGGAGTTCCTGATCCAGATCCGAATCCGCAAGAGAATCAGAAGAAAGATGCACGAGCGCTGTTTTTCATCCAACAAGCAGTGCATGACACCATCTTCTCGAAAATCGCAGCAGCCACCAACGCAAAGGAGGCATGGACAACCCTGAAAACAGCATTTCAAGGGAGTACTCGAGTCATGGCAATCAAACTTCAAGGCCTACGCAGGGACTTTGAAACATTGCAGATGAACAAGGAGGAATCCGTGCAAATTCTTCTCTCACGGGTACAAGAGGTGGTCAACCAAATTCAAGCATTTAGAGACACCATGGAAGAGAAGACGGTGGTGGGGAAGGTGTTAAGGAGTCTACCACCGAAATTTGATCACGTTGTGGCAGCGATTGAAGAATCAAAAGATCTTTCGACCTATACATTTGATGAATTGATGGGATCACTGCAGACCCATGAAGCGAGGATGTCTAGATCAGAGGAGAAAGGAGATGAAAGGTTATTTTACACGAAGGGGGAGTCAACTCGAGGTAGAACCACGAGCAGTAAGTTTCCACCTCAATTCCAGCAAAGGTATCAACAGAATCAGCAACAATTCCAGCAGTTCCAGCAGTCCAACAGATTGCAAAGGAAAGATGTACAGTGCTATTATTGCAACAGGTTCGGGCATTACCAATCCGAGTGCTACAAGAAGCAAAGAGAAGAGAGTCAAGCAAATTATATAGAAGAGGAGGATACGCAACCAACTCTCTTCATGGCCAGCAGTATAGATGAAAAGATAGACGCAAGCAGCATATGGTTCCTTGACAGCGGCTGCTCAAACCATATATCAGGGTTCAAGCAATTGTTTTTAGATTTCGATGAATCATGCAGATTGAAGGTTAAACTCAGTGATGACAAGTTAATTCAAGTAGAAGGCAAAGAGCCTACAGCCTTTAAAGAAGCAGCACGAAATGAAACATGGCATCAAGCATTGCAAGAAGAATTGGTAGCAGCAGGAACAATGCAAATCAAGCGTACAAGTTCTGAAGAACAGAAGGTGACATTCTGCTGAAGGCATTGGCAAGAGAAAAGTTTGAGGAATTCAGAATCAAACTTGGAGTAACCAATTTTGAATCAAGGGGGAGTGTTGAAAGTTGATCCAAAATTAGCTCTCTCTATTTAGAATTCTGTTGTAGTTGTTTTTAGAAGCATGAATGTGTGTTAGTGGATTAGTGGGTTCTATAATTAGTCATGTAGTAGCAGGATAGGTGCAGGTGTTAGTTCTATTTTGGGGACTGTTTGTAATAGCAGAACAAGGTAGTGGGGTGCTAAATTTAGATGATCCAAACATAGGTGTTGTAGGGCTATAAATTCAGCATGTTGTAATCGAATTAATTAAGAAGAAGTTGAATTATTTGTGTCAATCCTTCTTCCTCTGTTTACTCTTCCAACACCTTGTGCCATATGAAAAAAAATAGCCAGTTCTTCTTCTAGCTCAAACTGTCAATAATGTCATTAAATTTTTTCCAGTTTTGTCAAATTTTTGTTTCTCTACCTTGTAAAGGTCTTTTTGCAATACTAAATTACATTGAATAAAAAACATATAGAAAAACAAAAGTGCTGAAGCCCAAATTTTTGTTTAATCTAGTAGTTAAGGCAGCATTTTTCATGTTGGAAGTTGTAGGTTCGGAATTGGGTTCAAATATTTTTATGAGTATTTAAAGTTGAGAGCTCAACTCTCATCTTTATTTAAAAACAAAAGAGCTAAAGCCCAGACGTGGTAGGTTGCAGAAAGCTCACCAATTATTTAAACTAAATGTTCAGAACTGCGGTATGGCACAATACCAATTATTTAAACTGGGGGGGGGGGAATGAAATATGGTACTCTGGGTACAATCAAGAGGTACATAAAAAATCGAGGTTGGTGCTTTAGGGATTGTGAATTAATCAACTGTTTTTTTCTTAAAAATAGAAACTAAAAGATATGAAAGGTTTACTAATATGACCGACTTGCATGTAATATTATACACTATCAAACATACGTCAAACAGATTATGTTTTATAATTTCCTACTGATTTTAGTCTGTAGTATATTGGGTATGAAACATTAATTTATCTATGTCCATAGTTGATAAATAAATTAAGAATTAATATATTACATTTGCTAAGAAGAATAAATATTACATAGATCCACATAAAGAAATGAAAATTTACATTAGCTAAGAAAAATAAATAAATGAATATCATTATGGGGCCTATACTTGAGAAGCATTAGTGCAGACAACTGATTCAGTAGAGAATGAACGGTAAAGAATAAGTAATTCTTCATAATCCTCTGTTTTATTCCTCAGTAAAATTCATTGTGAGTACTAAATTACTGTACGTTACCAAAAAGCTAATGTTTTTCTGGCGAAATGAATTCTGAAATTGTTTAACACAAGGACTTTGTCTTAAAAGACAAATACTGTAACTGAAACTTTTACAAGATAGATATGTTATATACGGAATTAGTTTAAAAAGAACATTAATATGATCCCAACAACTGGCACAAATAGCGTCTGACCAAAGGCGATATGCCACTCAAACATTCAAAATATGTAAGGTACCAATATTTTGATTTCCCCAATCTCAAAAATCACTCTACCATTCCAGCTTGAGACTGAAAACTAACATGAGAGTATCCAAGGCACGCATACAAATCTGAAGCAGATACACTAGAAATGCTTCTGCAAACTAATTAAGATCAAAAGTGGTCAGGGTTTTGCAGCAGTACTTGGCAGTCATCCTTTAATATGAGATAGTACATTTTATATGTTACTGCTTTCACAAAATATGATGTATTAGTTTTACTTGTGTGTGGGTGTTGACCCAATAATCAAATATTCTTTATGTAATAGTTACAGTTAACAGTTCTATGAGCTATATAGTATATACTTTCACTTACTATGTACGTATGAAAAAAATAGTTAGTTCTTCTTCTAGCTCAAACTGTCAATAATGTCATGCAAATTTTTCCAGTCTGATAAATTTTTGTTGCTGTACCTTACAATGAAGGCAATTTTTCAGTAGTAAATTTAATTGAATAAAAAATAAATTAGAAAAGTTATATAACTAATCATTCCTTAATGACCAACCAGGTCTTGTACTCCTCACCTGTACATGGATGTCAAAAGAAAAAAAGGGTGATAATAGTCATTGAGAGAGAAATGATTAACAAAATACTTTTTTAACTTTATTAAGCCAAGCAACAGAGAAAAGGAAAGCGAGGACATTTGTGATGGTTACGAATGGTTCAATAAGTTCAAGCGCCTTTTGGTAGATGTAACTTTCTCCTCAAAGCTGTTAATGCAGAGCCAGGATCATTTCTCAGGAATGGAGGCAAAGGATGCACTTAATTTGGTTGCCATAGAGCTCTCATTCATGTATGATATCCTACATACGAAGGCAGGCCACATGCACAACAATTCAGGCCGTGTATTGCGCTGTTTTTCTCTGGTCTCCATCATAGCAGCACTGGCTGTATTTCATCATCTTTACATGCAAAAATATGCATCTAAAGATATTATCATAACCTATATCCTATTCGGTGTAGGCCTCATCATTGAGGTCATCGCTGCCGTGCTTCTTGTATCCTCGGACTGGACAGTTGTGTCTCTTACAAACAAGGGATGGAAAAAGCGTATTGCCTGTGCTATAACCTCAATGGTGAAAGGAATTACCTTCCAAAAGGGAAAAAGTCGGTGGTCGAGAAACATCGGGCAGTTCAACCTAGTTGGTCTCTGCCTAAGAGACAGGTACACCCCAGATAAATGGATCATGAAAAAACTAAATAAACTAAAACATATATGGGACAACATGCGTGAGAGCAGCACGATCCCCTTGCCGGAGTTGTTCGAGAAAATTATGTTCACTGAGGCAAAAAGGAGAGCACAAAATGTTCATATATACAATGTGTTAGTTGAGGCTAGATCATATAGGGGAGGCAAAGCATTGGAACGTCACGGCCAACTTAAGAATCTAGACTGGTGTATGAAAAGGGAATTTGATGAGTCAATTATTTTGTGGCATGTTGCCACAGACATTTGTTATCATGAAAAATTTACTCCCAACCAATCTAACAGGGATAGCTCGGATGGCACCGAGCGGGATGTGTGCTGGAAGACATCCAACCAACCTAAAGGGAATGATGACACCGAGCGTGATGTGAGTTGGAAGACATCCAATTACATGGTCTATCTCCTAACCCAGCAGCAGTCAATGATGCAGCTCGGATATGGTAAGACACGATTTGAGGCCACATGTGCTGTCGTCAAGAAGAAATTCAAGGGTAAGGGAAAGCTTGAAGACAAGAATGCACGCGAAGAGCTTATTAAGAAGGATGAACCGGCCCCACCGGTACTTGAGCAGAATGATACACAAGTATCAGCTGACGGTCATCAACCAACAAATAAAATGGGTACATTTGTATTAAAGAAGATATGGGCATATTTGAGATATTTGAGATTCTGGGGTAGGCCTAAGGATAAGAAGGATAAGCGTAAGGTTGAGGCTGAACTGGGTGAATCGGTATTAAAAGACTGCCGTCGACTTGTAGAAGATTTGCAGAAAGTTGACCAACAAATAAGATGGAAGTTAATTAGTGAGATCTGGATGGAGATGCTGGGATATGCTGCCATTCATTGCGATTCATACCAACATGCCAAGTCCCTGAGGAGAGGTGGTGAATTACTCACTCATTTGTGGTTGTTGATGTCTCAATTGGGAGTTGTCGAGGAGCACAAGATGCAGCAATACCAATCTGGGTCCGTCTGATTGATACATAATTTTGTGTTCTTTCTATTATTTCAACGAACATAGATTGTTGTTATGTGTTCTTTCTCTTGTTATGCTTTCGTTACCTTTTTCTTTTATTGGCAAAGGATTTACATGTTGGATATTTTTTCTTTCTTTTTAGTGTTTTATTTATATGTGACTATTGTTGTTTTGTATTGGACTGGATTAATTGGGGAGTGTTATGGCCATTTGAATTTGTATTTTGTTTTAATTTATCAATGTGTTTCATGAGCAAAAAGTGGCATGGCGAATGCATGCATATGCATGAAGTGTTATTAATGACAGGGCATTCAGGATATACATGTCATTAACCATATAATTTCAATGAACTTATAACAGAATTACCAGCCAAAACAATCCAATGATGCATCATACTAGTGCTGTGTACTTGGCCCTTTTCTCCCTCCAAAATTTTCTAGATTAATTTTCTAGATTACATGCCTGCCTTCTAACAGACAGAATAATAAACCTCCAGTAAACAGTACACTCCTAGGCTAATGAGTATTTAGTTATTAAATAACAGGTAATCCAAATATTACATAAAGAAAGAAATGAGAAATTTGCCACTATCTAAGTTGTAGCTGCAACAGTCAGGTGTATGCCCCATCAGCCCTAGAAACTAACCCAGCAGGCATGCCTCAGTGATGCCATTATTCCTTCCAATAGGCGATAATTCTAAATATGCTTGAAGTAAATAAAACACGCTCCTGTTGCACAGGACCGATTTCATGATTAGTCTCGTGATATCCTACTGGTATATGTCCCTTTTTCTTTTTCTTTTTTAAAAACCTTCGCAAAGACCGTAAAGTCGTGAGGGGGAATCAAACTGTCGACCATTGGGTAACCAACTATCCTATGACTTTTTTCTAGCCAACTGTGCTACCTCTCCTTTCCATTAGTCCATTTTTCTCTTTCTATGTTTTGTTTGCTTTTGGTAAAACTGCCATTGATGGCTGACTTAAAAAAAATTAAATGTGTGATTGCTTGCTTTGTTCCTTAACGACTGAAGGAGCTACTGAAGCTTCCAGTTCTTTTTCTTTCATTGGCACAGTATTTAATTAAAATAAAATATTTCTTTTTGTACTTATAAGCGGTGGTCAAATGACTTTATATTAGAGTATCATATAGCGTACTTGCCAGGTAATTACTAGTAATTAATTATTTCTTTATCATTTTAAATTTCTATTTTATTGCTTTCCTTGATTAAAGGGAGCATCATGCCACATGACCGTAAATGAATATGATAATAGAGGTTGTATGATTTGAAATATACAAGATTGAACAAATTGTGAATACTTTTTCCATAAATTGTGAAATATACTAGATTTGAAATAATAGAGGTTGTATGATTTGAAATAATTTATTGCTTTCCTTGATTAAATAATAGAGCATCGTGTGAACGATTGTCCTGCCAATCAATAATTCACGTCTTTAATTTCACAGGTAGAAAATTATTTTTTGTTTATATTCAATATATATATTTGCTCTCTGAGATTTGTGGCATGGCCGAAATTATACAATTTTGAGAAACACAAAATTTTTAAAGTTGCACATATTCACAATAAAGATTTTCCCACGCTGTAACCATACTGAACATGAAATTTAAGATTGGTCTGATTCCGTTGAAAATTATGTAAAAAGGCTGTAACCATTCCCAAAAAAAATGTTCCGATCAATTTAACTTGATCGAACAAATAAACAACTGATATATAGATCCGCATGGTCGAACCAGACTGCATAATCGATAACAAATAAACTAACATGCTTGACACGTGGTGGGATCATTGTTACAACATTCATAAAATGGAGAGATTAAAGGGATGTGCACCGTCCCATAAATTGTAAAACAAAAGTAAAAGAAAAGATTACCGCAGAATTAGCTCCATTAAAATAATAAAATAATAATATAGGAAGCTGATTGGTATCTATCACAACTACACAAGGATCTGTCAATATATAGGAAGCTGATTGATTACTTAATCCTCCAAATTAACATCAAATTAATGAATCCAATTAGTTAATTCTCCCTTTTAATTAATTAGTATATTATTTGTACATCACATGTACACAAATAATTATGCCAATTAATTATTTCCGCATATGTCATATAAATTAATGAATCTCTGCAATTAATTTGGTACGACCCTTGGGGATCCGTATTGTGTTGGCAACAGAATTAAAACTCATTTTAATTCTATAAGTCACAAGAGGCATCTAACATAACGCATCATAATTACCAAAACAATCCAAACAATACATATGATACGTGATGTACAATATCTCGATCCTTGTAAAAAATATACAATTGTTCATGTTATTTTTTGGAAGCAACTAATTGTACCCAGCGACTTGTACCCGGTTTTTACCCAAACCAACTGTCATTTGACTAGCGCGAATACTGTAAAACTCAATATTTCATATTGTATAACTCAATAGCAAATCATATATAATAAGTAATTCAAATTTCTAACAACCAGCGACTCTTGAAAGTGGTCCACAGTTAGTTGCTAATCGTTTACAACTTGCACAACTTGCCAAACTGAATGTACTTCCACTGGGACCACTTGTTGTATTTTCACTGGGACCAATTCTACAACTTGCAGTTTTTTGCAACAAACACTTGGAATACTGTAAAAATTTAATTTTTTTCGAAATTTAATTTTTTTTTCAAAATTTAAATTTTAAATTTTTTTAAATTTTCAAAATTTAATTTTTGTAAACGATACTATGAATACTGCAAAATAACATTTTGGATACTGTAATACACATGATGAATACTTTAAAACCACATTATAAATACTATAAAATGTAAATTATTTTCAAAATTTATTTTTTTCAAATTTTTTTGAAATTTTTTTGAAATTTTTTTTCTTTTCAAATTTTCATATTTTATATTTGTATCTAGATCATGTAAAATAAGTATGATTAGTTTATTAGAGTAGTTTACGTGATTTCTTCAGAATAAATGAGTTCAGATCTAGGAAGAAGGGTCATTTGACATGTTGTAAATCCGTTTTTTATCAATGAAATTGTTATTGTGCATTTAAAGCCACTAACCTTAAAAAAAAAATCAATTCTATGAACGGTTAGACAACTGGGAAAAAACCTAGAGGAAGAACAATCGGCTCATCGTCGTTGAAGTGGTCATTGTGGTAGAAGGGCATCATGATGAAATGCATGGTATATTGCTATGCTTATTAACAGAATTTGCAAATATCCTTATATTGGTTCAGAATTGTTTGTTCGTCAGGTCCGTTTTGACAAAACAATTGTTTAATGAATGTGAATTAATACAAAACAAAATAAATATATAAGAGAAATTTTAAAGTGAATGTAAACTATTAGATTTAGTGGTGACATCAACTTAATAATTTATGCTATATGTAAAATACATTGTAACGATTTGAATAGACAGTACAACTTCCAAAATGGAAAAATGGAGTATAGAGTTTTATTGTACAAATTAGTGAAATATAATCACAGTGCTAAATTAAAATTAAAGAAGTAAAATAAAGATGAGTAATTATTTCTTTCCCCCATCTCCCATCTCCAATCGTCCCCACCACAGTTATATCCGAAACAAATCGGGTAACAAATCGGGAAGTAAAATCCACTAGGATCAGGTAAGTGATATTCAATGGTCACGTGGGTCCTTTGAAATCCGGTTATTTCCTTTATTACCGGTTATATCCGGTTATTTCCTTTGTGCCACGTGGGTAAGCGAATGGCGGTATGATAAGTTGAAGAGTGGAGACATCTTCCGACATTTTTATTAATATCCAAAGTTTAATAGAAATTAATTAATATAGCTAGATCCGCTGCAAAGTTATAAAAATACCTGTACCGGCCATTTTCTGACTTTTTTTTTTTTTTTTAGGATGGGCATAGCATAGTTGGCTAGAAGAAAAAGTCGTAGGAAACTCGGATTTAAGTACCGATGTTTTTTTTTACAGTGTCGTATGACACTAAAGTTTAGTGTTCGCATGAGGCTAGTGAATTTAATTTGATAATAACCAGCATTCTAAAATTGAGTACCGATATTTTGTGCACGGCTTAACGATGGCAGAAGTGGATTGATGTTTCATTGCAAAAACATCAGCGACGCACAGATGTTTTTTTACCACTAGCTTAATTGCCAATGCTAAGTCTAATAAAACATCAGCGACGCACCGATGTTTTTTCATTGCAAAAACATCGATGATGCACCGATACATGCAACCGATGTAATACACGCATCCAACCAAATGCATTTGTTTGATCTTAGCCAAACCGAGTGAAAACTTCAATCCGAGTTTCCTACGACTTTTTCTTCTAGCCAACTATGCTATGCCCATCCTAAGTGGGACGCCATGGGACAATCCAACCCAGGAAACGAAAAAAAGGAAACAAGTCCCCAAGATTGCAAAGACAAGATTTTTTTTGTTTCTTGGGTTGGGTTGTCCCATGGCGGCCCACTTTCTTTTTTTCCTTTTTTTCCTTCGTGGGTTGGGTTGCCCCATGGCGTCCCACTTACGAAATTTTTTTTTTTCATTTTTTTTCATGGTGCCTTTCCATTTTTCAAATTCCCACATGATATTTTCTATTTTTAATATTTTTTTATTTTCCTATGTATAAAAATTTCGGGGGTGCCTACCTAGCTGGTGAGCATGTACTAGATTGTTTTATTTTATACATACAACTTGACAGCCATTATCAAGACATGGAAAGGAACATACTATCTAAAAGCATCATTCACCATTATCAAGACATGGAAAGGGACATACTATCTAAACTAAAAGCATCATTCATGATACATGTGCAGATTATTTTTGATGTTTTTCCAACTGGAGTCCAACGCATTTACTATTGTCTTTTAGTACACTGTACACATGAGCCGGTGAGTACAGATCTGAACCCGTCTAAATCAACAAAATTAAACAAATGAACGAGACCTCGAGATGTGCCATTGAGTTTGAGTAATGAATTAAAGACAACTGAGTACTTCGAAACTGGCAATCAGTATTTATAATATATATATATATATGCATGGTTCGCACATGGCTAGCTGGCTAGATGCTCTGTGTGTTTCTAGTTTTTCACCATACTTGTAAAATGAGGGTTAATTTTGTTCAAAATGACATAGTCCAGGAATCCAAAATTCCATTACTTGTTGGGCCGAAGCCCATTGCTTCGTCTGGGCCTAATTAAGAAGTACAATCCTTAGTCACAATTACTATCAATATAAGCAAAAGCACACACTAGTGAAGTACCAATATGATATCAACTCAACTATATATCAAGATTGATTTTAGTTAATCATAATGGTTTCAGAAAATCAATTCATGGCTTCCCTCGATAATTAAAAACTGAATTTGCTTGACCATAAAGTGAAGGTGACCTGTCATATAACAAATTACCTTATGTTAAATAAGAATCACAGTTTAGGCCAAACCAGAAAAAAAAAAGGAAGAAACATTAACAAAAAATTTAATACTAACATTCTTCTCTGAGGGCTGGTTCAGGTTCGGGAATATTGATATATAAAACTAAACAGAGGGGTCCATCCAATCAAGGCACCAAAGTTGATCCACTACAATTTTGCTTCAGCAAAGCTTTGACAGTTGTTCAAAATTTTCATCTCAAGCCTTTCTCCATCAACAATCTGGATAAAAAGAGACAGCTTTTGTACCTCTACTAAGAACAAATCCACCCAATACTATAAAAATAAAAATCAAGTAGATGAAACGAAAATAAACTTTAGCCTTGGGTTTGTATACTGTCTCTATTCATTATGATAATTTGTATATAAATTTTGAAAAGCACATGATCCGCGTTGTGAGCTCCCATGCACTGATGTGGATATCTTGGATAAGGACAAAGTCTTCTTCCAGTATAGTTATTCCTATTCTCAAATAAATTTTAAGATGGGTATCAATTTTTTTTAGTACATTAAGGTCGCCGGGTTTCATGCTTTCACCTTGAAATCAGTATTAAATATTTTAGATGAACATGCATCACCTAAGAAAGTAACATGCAGCTGCCCCCTTCTCTCAACACATCTAAAGATAAACTGATCAAATTTGAAATATAATTTCCATTTCAATTATTTGTTTAGAAATGATTAAAAAATTATAATATAATACATATAGTTTCTCTAAACAATGATATATTAAATTCTAAATTTTATCTCTTTAATTTACATTGAGGTAACTTGACTTTTATCATTATCCACTAGCCCGTCAGCAAATCTCAATATTCTGCCAAAAATTATCATTGAAGCCTACCTACATAGATGTCACATCCTACCGCCATCATATTGAACACTCTATATGATTTTCTGAAAGCTATAATTTATTCAAAAACTGGAAAGAAAGATCTATTTAAGCTCATGTCCAAGTTCAGGTAGATTGTTTTCTGTTCAGAAACTTCTGAAATTCATATTGATATTGCCTGTGTTTCATAGTTTATCGACAATTTTGGTTAAATATTTACTTGTCTATTTCAATATTATGATATATCGTCCAAACTAAAACAATTTCAATTAATAAAGAAACTGTTCATAGTTTCTATTGGTGCTTATTAGTACATTCTTTTCATGTCGTGTGGTTACAAAATGTATATGCCAGCTTGAGTCTGTATATATATTATTTTTCATATCTTGAAAAGTCTGGTTAAATAATTTTGGAGAGAGGACACTGAAAGATTAAATTTAAACTAAGACTAGGTAAAGCATTATTTTAATTCAAATCTGCGATCTTAGACTTTAAAAATACCATTTGCTTGTTCTCTATTTCCAATCAAGTCTGTCTTCTTATTTATTTTCAAATTCGACATATATTTTTATAGTTTGTTTTTAAACATATAAATAGCAGAGCATACGGATAAAATTATTTAATATTCACTTATATATATAGGCTAGATCCAGCAGGCCGCACAATAATATAGACTAGATACATACTACTAATATTATATAATAGGCTAAAATTAATATAAAAATCGGTAGTCACTTCATGGATGATCAATAGTTTTTAAATTGAATTAAATTTTAGGGGGAATTTCACGTATACCCCTGAAAAACTTCAAAATTACGTATTTCCTCTTCTAAACTTTGAAATTACATATTTCCCCCCTAACTTCAAAAACTCACAAATTTACCCATTTTATTGTTTTTTATATTAAAACTCATTCTAAATTTATAAAATACCCATTTTACCCTTTATTAAAAACATAAAAAACCCATCGGACTCAAATTTGAATTTGAAGGGTTCATCTACCGTCTGAGCTGCTTTAAGATCCGTGCGTGCAAGATCAGCATGAATCTTAAAGCGAACACACACGGATATTGAAGCGACGTACACGAATCTTAATGTGATTTGTGGGGGTCAAAATTGCTTTAAGATCCATGCATGCTAGATCAGTACAAAAAAAGCGAACACGCACGGATATTGAAGCGATGCGCACAGATATTAATCCAATGCGTGCGGATCGGATGGTAAGAGAACCCTTCAGATTCAAATTTGAGTATGATGGACATTTTATGCTTTTAATAAAGGGCAAAATGGGTATTTTATAAATTTAGAATGAGTTTAAATATAAAAGACAATAAAATGGGTGAGTTTTTGAAGTTTAGAGGGGAAAATATGTAAAGTTGGGTCAAGCCAACCAATAGTTTTTATATACAGGTAACAATTAATCATTAAATTTGTTCTCATTGTTATCGACACATTTTTTTTGTTTAGTAAAGTTGGGTCAAGCCAACCAATTGTTTTTATATACACAAGGAATCCTCCATTAGAATTTCGAACATGCAACCTCCCACACAAAGACCTTTGCCTTTGCCATTAGAATTTGTTCTCATTGTTATCAACACATTTTCTTTTAAATTACGCACTATTTGTTTTTATACATGATTCTCTACAAGAGTCCATATTCATTAATTACTGATTCAATGCTCTAATAGAACGTCCACGTGGTGTTCGGCCCGTCTGACTAACTGGACTGAGTTGCAGTTTAATCTCTTTATGTGGAAGGGATTATATATCAACTCAGCCCAAGTAAGACGATCAGGTAGAACACCACATGGTCATTTTATTCTCCCCTCTACATTTTTTAATCCCTGCAAGTGTTGAAATGACAAACTAATTACCTACAGATAAAACATGTTAATAATAAAAATTGAAGAAGTCATATCTCAAAATGTCGTTTATGCATGTTGAGTATTTGTTGAACTATGAATGTATATATATGTTGATTTAATGTTGAATATAATAATTGTTTCTGTAAGTTGAATGTTGAATGAATATTATTTTCTGTATGTTGCAAATGTTCAATATTTCTTGAATGATGGATGTGTAATATATTGTTTGTTTAATGACTAGCAAATATGAATGCTAGATCATTATAAACTAAATAAAAAATATGTATCAATCATACACGGTTCTTGAAAACAAACAGTGTATGAAGGGTAACAAACACGGTTAATAAAAACCAACCTTGTATGTTTTCCACAAATCATACACGGTCTCTTGTAAAAAAAAAGTGTATATAACTGTTGTTATTATATACGGTTACTATGATCGTATATTAATGTAACACCCGGTAAATTTTTATATTATTTTTGAAATTATTATGAACTTATTTGCAATATTTAGAATTAGAAGGTTACTTGTATAAAAATGTTGAACTTAAGAAATAAATGATCCAACGTGGCATTCCTCCACGTGTCTCCCATGCATAAAATCCCATCCCATTGACCACCGTTAGAACCTCATTATATGGGTATTCTCTTTTGGATTAGGGTTAAAAAAAACAGAAGCCAAATAAAATTGGAGAGAAAAAGAAAGATTGAAAAAGCAAATGTGAATGAAATTTGGGGAAAATAAAACAAATATTTTGATATTCATTAAGATTTTATTTTCTTGTTCGATTGGAATTCCGACTATGTCTCGTTGATTCTAAACAATGGTTGCAGTTCGATTTGGATTTCTGAATTAATCTCTATCAGGTAATTGTACATCTCTATAATCTGTGCTTTCGTTTTGTGTGGTTGAATTGGATGTTTTTGTTTATTTGAATTGGGTATTATACTATGAGGCATATTTGAACGGGATAGCGGGTCTGAGATTCGAAATTGGTTATGAACTGATGAGATTTTGTATTATGAATGTGGGAATTTGTCTGTGGCAGACATTCCAAATGTGTGAATAATGTGACTTGTTTTACTGATAACCAAGACCCATATGCTATCATCGTTAAATATGCAGGCATAATTTGATGTGAAATTGTGTGGATTAATCCAGTCTGTTTGAATGGTTGTTTAAACAAGCCAATTAAAGAGAAGTGCGTCGTTAAATAACGGATTACTGACCTTTGTAGTTTATTCCGTATTGTTTCTTTGTATTTTTTGTTTGCGACATAGGTTGATGGGACAAAGGATGGTTGCGAGGGTGCCTCTCTTGTCGCGTTCCCCGGCCCGACAGCGGGGTCGTGAGAATTTAATTAAATTGTCACGACCCCGCCGTGGGGCCAGGGATCGCGACAAGAGTGGCACCCTCGCATCCATCCTTCGTCCTTTCAACCTACGTCGCAAACAAAAATAACAAACAGAAACAACACGGAGTCAGCTACAAAGCTCAGTAACCGGTTATTTAACGACGCGCTTCTCTATAATTGGCTTATTTAAACAACCATTCAAACAGACTGGATTAATCCACACATATTCATATCAAATTATGCATGCATCTAGATTATCAGTAAAACAAGTCACATAGTATCCATATCATTTCATTTCACACAATCATATCATTTCACACATTCTCAGAACACACAATCTCATCATTTCACAATCAAATTCGAGCCTCAGACCCGCTATCCAATTAAATATGCCCTCATAATCCAATACCCAATTCAAAATCCAATTTAACCACACAAATCGAAAACACAGATTATAGAGAAGTCCGGTTACCTGATAGCGATCAATTTGAAAATCCAATTCAAGTTGCAACAACGATTCAGAATCAACGCGACGTAGTCTGAATTCCAATCGGACATATAATCAAACAATAATCAATATCCAAAACTTTTATCAAAAATATATTGTTTTTTTCTCTCTTTCAATCTCTGTTTCTTTTTTTTTTCTTCGATTTTATTTGGTCCCTTTTTTTTTAATGAATCAATTAAAGTGAGAGGGGTGATATTTATACAAAGGGGTGGGAACATGCACACGGCCGCGTGGCACTGTTGAAAGTTGATCCAAAATTAGCTTTCCATATTTAGAGTTCAGTTGAGAGTTGTTCCAAAAACTAGTCCGTTATATTTGGAGTTCTATCAAGGAGCGTGTAGTGGAGTTAGTGGGTTCTATAATTAGTCATGTAAGTAATGTTTGTAATAGTAGGATAGGTGCAGTTCTATTTTGGAGACTGCTTGTAATAGGAGCATAAGTAGTGTGTATTAAGTTTAGAATAAGATAGTGGGGTGCTAAATTTAGATGATCCAAACTTAGGTGTTGTAGGGCTATAAATTCAGCATGTTGTAATCGAATTAATTAAGAAGGTGAAGTTGAATTATTTGTGTCAATCCTTCTTCCTCTGTTTACTCTTCCAACAGGCACCCATGCCACGTTGGCTTTTTACTTTCTTTTTTTTTGAAGTTTAGAAATTTACATTTTAACTTTTAACTTTTGCAATATTACAAATAAGTCCAAAACAAATATTCGAATATTTATAAAAATTACCGGGTGTTACAATTAATCAACTGTATCAATGCCTTTTTTGAGGTCTGACACGGTCCCTTATAGGAACCGTGTTTGTAACTTATTTATAGACACTTTCATATACGATGCGCGCAGACACGGTTGCAAAACTGTGTGTCATTAGTGAAATTTTGGCACACCAATTGAAGTAATTATAGAAAAATGTATTTACCCAAATCATTTTCAGTAGCAGTGAAGACGCACCTATTGATCTGTTAATGCGAATGCTACGGGATAAGGAGATTAATTTCAGTACGTAGTAGTGAAGTTTTTCAACGCTATTGTTCAAAGGAAATGCTACAGGGCACATGATCCGCATTGTGCTCTCCCACGTCGAACTCATCTTCAAATTTTGTTATTCAACAATGTCAATTACTAATATTGAAAATGATTTGGGTAAAAACAAAACTGAGTATTAAATATTGTGTTTTCCATTGGCTTCACCACTTCTCTCGGCATCTAATTAACGATAAACTAATTCAATTAATCTTAAATCTAATGTACGCATAAAATTTTGTGTCTAGAAAGAATTAAAATTTAAAAAAAAATTTAATGCTCCAAAAAAAAAAAAAAACCGTACGTGACCATATATAGTTATTTGTAGGTAACGATAAGGGGATGATGAGGAATGATTAAATTTTAACTAAGACAAAATTGAGCTTTATTTTGATTCATGTGTTCGCTAAGTTTGGACTTCAAAAATGTAATTATTTGCCTGTCTTCTATTTTGAATCCAGTCCGTTTCATTATGGAAATAAGATATTATTTGTAAATTCGGCATTAATTTTTTTACCTTTTTATAAAAACTAATTATGCATATGTTTTGTGTACAGAGATAAGAATCCGGTCCTTACAACAAGATAGATAGATCCATCCACAAATGTTTTGTAATAAATTAAAATTAATTACTAAAAAAAATTGCTAGTCACTTAAAGGATGATCAATGGTTTTAAAATTGAAATAAATAGACAATCTACAATTATGGAAAACATTTGGTTTAAACAACCATTGAATTGGTTGTCGATGTTATCCGAACAATTTAATTATCAATAAAACATATTTGCTTTTAACTATTGTTATATTTTGTTGAATATTTAGACTGTACAACTTAGAAAATAATAGTTTAAATTTAATGACATATGGTATGAACCGATAACATATATATGTAGTTGTAATGTTATTTAAATTCTCTATACATTATTTAAATCTTTATATTTTTTAAGGGATTAAATGTACAATAAAAATCGTTTTTGTGGGATAAATTTTGTGACAGTCCAAATTAAATAATATCAAAATATATATATATAGCAGCTCTTTTGTCAACGGGTTACGGGATCATTGCATGTGAAGCATGAAGCACGAGTTGGAGAGAGAGATAAAGAAATATTAATTTCTGGTGGTACTGAGGTATGGATCCGCCAAATGTAGGAGAATTTTTCATTAACTTCTATTTTTATAAAAATGAATCTTAGTTGGATTTACATTACCTTTCAGAAGCTCAAAAGAAAAAAAAAACATTACAAGAGTTATTAAACCTGAAAGGAACAAAAAAAAACAAGTATAACATTGTTCAAGTAAAGAGCAGGGTCAACTCTAGCATTATACATGTATTCGTGTATATGCTCCAACGACATGGATATTAAAATGAACAGAAAGGACATTGCACTCTGTTAATAAAAATGCACAAAAGAACTTGGCCAAACTGCCAAACCAAATGATTTTGTGAAATATATCATTACAAATGTGAAATTAAAGCGTATAAATAGTTTATTCAGGAATACGGTCCAGTTATCTGTTGGCAACAACATTTTCAAAAACAATACTATACAACAATTCTGAAAGTCTACTAAATATGCGACTAGAATTAGGTGAATATAATCTGATTTATCAACCTTCTGAAAGTCCAAAATAAAACATATATATATATATATATATATATATATATAGATAGGCTATGGTGAGTTGTGAAGTAAAACGTCGTTTTACTTCACGCCATATTTTTATTTTGAAAATCCAAACAACCAATCCGAACGGTTCAACTTTTTCTAAATATTGAAATATGCTTGGAGACTAAATTTTACATTTTTTTGGAATTTTTTTACTATTTATTAAGCCACTTTGAAATCGCTGATCCACTGTGAACAGTAAAAACAGTAAAATTTTCTGGACCACCGGATCAGCGATTTTCAAAGTGGCTTAATAAATAGTAAAAAAATTCCAAAAAATGTAAAATTTAGTCTCCAAGCACATTTCAATATTTAGAAAAAGTTGAGCGGTTCGGATCGGTTGTTTGAATTTTCAAAATGAAAATATAAGCGTGAAGTAAAAATGACATCTTACTTCACAACTCACCATAGCCCAGCTCTATATATATATATATATATATATAAAGAGTAGAACTAGTGTGTTCCTAAGTTCACCTAGTCCTTTTGTGAACTCAACTCAAAAACTTATTGGATTGGCTTCAAACGATGAATCCAAACGGTTGAAATCCTTCTACCTTACGAGTGATGTGTCTACATATGAAAATTTTAAAATTTTAAATTAATTTTGTATAGAGTCAACTAGTGTGTTTTGCCTGTTTTGTGGGCTGAGAAAGTAATAATAATATACATTCTTGCAGTTCACAGAAAAAGTGGATGATTGCAAAATTGCAGCGTTTTTGTACATTGTTTATTTATTAATTCATTCATTCAACTTATTAGTGGTGGCACAGAGTAAAAAGCATATTTATAAATATTACCCTCAAAAAATTGAAAAAAACAAAAATAATAAGTTAATATGACAACAGTTTTGTTTTCCAATTTTTTCAAGTTGTTATTATACAATTAATCCAACTGAGACTTGCGGTTCTGGTATATGTATTATTTGTAATTCAAAATCAGGCTTTCCTTGTACTTTTTGATAACCAAATTAATATTCCTTTAATAAAAGTCGCTTCCATGAATTTCGGCCGTTACATATATATGAGCTGGATCTGTGCATTGGAGTAATAAAGTTTTATTAGTAAACTGAAACAAACATGTCATGTGACAAATAATATTAAAAAAATAAAATCTCACGTTGAATCAGTTGTGGAGCTCAATGATTCTAGCTAATCGTGGGAAGCAACGGTCATATTTGTATTTGACAAGCAAGAGACCAAAAAGAGGGAGGAGACAAGGAGAGACAGAGAGAGAGAGATACTTAGCAGCCACTGTCAAGGTTTAAAAATGAGAGATAGATAGAGAAAGATAGAGACTCACTTGCCAGCCTCTGCCAAGTTTTCAAAAGAGACCCTCCAATTTATAAAAAATAAAAACAGAGAGAGAGAGAGAGAGAGAGTGGGAGAAAGAGAGAATGGCGATTAACTATGAGAAATGGCAAAACCGATGGAGCTCAAACGAGGTAATTGTCCTCGTCCTTGTCAGCCTTGGCATGCAAATATGTCTCATCGTCTTGGCACCGTTGCGTAAACGCAGCAAGAACACAGTGCTCAAGCTCACGCTCTGGCTGTTGTACCTGACTGCTGACTCTGTTGCCATATTAGCACTGGGTAACATCAGCAACCAGGACGATCCGGCAAAAAGTGGTGACAGTGGAACCGTGCCAGGCAAACTCACTGTCTTGTGGGCCCCATTCCTCCTGCTTCACCTTGGGGGTCCCGATAGCATCACATCATACTCAGTCGAGGATAACGAGCTCTGGTGGCGTCACCTTCTGGGGCTATTTGTTCAGGTTGTAGTTACAGTTTATGTATTTTGGCAATCACCACCAAAGGGGTTGATGTGGATACCAACAATGTTAGTATTCATCCCTGGACTAATAAAGTTTGCCGAAAGGACCCATGCTCTCCGCTTAGGAAGCAAGGACAACTGATTCAGTAGAGAATGAAAGGTAAAGAATAAGTAATTCTTCATAATCCTCTGTTTTATTCCTCAATAAAATTCATTGTTAGTACTAAATTACTGTACGTTACCAAAAAGCTAATGTTTTTCTGGCGAAATGAATGAATTCTGAAATTGTTTAACATAAGGACTTTGTCTTAAAAGACAAATACTGTAACTGAAACTTTACAAGATAGAAATGTTATATACGGAATTAGTTTAAAATGAACATCAATATGATCCTGACAACTGGCACAAATAGCGTCTGACCAAAAGCGATATGCCACTCAAACATTCAAAATATGTAAGGTACCAATATTTTGATTTCCCCAATCTCAAAAATCACTCTATCATTCCAGCTTGAGACTGAAAACTAACAAGAGAGTATCCAAGGCACGCATACAAATCTGAAGCAGATACACTAGAAATGCTTCTGCAAACTAATTAAGATCAAAAGTGGTCAGGGTTTTGCAGCAGTACTTGGCAGTCATCCTTTAATATGAGATAGTACATTTTATATGTTACTGCTTTCACAAAATATGATGTATTAGTTTTACTTGTGTGTGGGTGTTGACCCAATAATCAAATATTCTTTATGTAATAGTTACAGTTAACAGTTCTATGAGCTATATAGTATATACTTTCACTTACTATGTACGTATGAAAAAAATAGTTAGTTCTTCTTCTAGCTCAAACTGTCAATAATGTCATGCAAATTTTTCCAGTCTGATAAATTTTTGTTGCTGTACCTTACAATGAAGGCAATTTTTCAGTAGTAAATTTAATTGAATAAAAAATAAATTAGAAAAGTTATATAACTAATCATTCCTTAATGACCAACCAGGTATTGTACTCCTCACCTGTACATGGATGTCAAAAGAAAAAAAGGGTGATAATAGTGATTGAGAGAGAAATGATTAACAAAATACTTTTTTAACTTTATGCAGTTAAGCCAAGCAACAGAGAAAAGGAAAGCGAGGACATTTGTGATGGTTACGAATGGTTCAATAAGTTCAAGCGCCTTTTGGTAGATGTAACTTTCTCCTCAAATCTGTTAATGCAGAGCCAGGATCATTTCTCAGGAATGGAGGCAAAGGATGCACTTAATTTGGTTGCCATAGAGCTCTCATTCATGTATGATATCCTACATACGAAGGCAGGCCACATGCACAACAATTCAGGCCGTGTATTGCGCTGTTTTTCTCTGGTCTCCATCATAGCAGCACTGGTTGTATTTCATCATCTTGACATGCAAAAATATGCATCGAAAGATATTATCATAACCTATATCCTATTCGGTGCAGGCCTCATCCTTGAGGTCATCGCTGCCATGCTTCTTGTATCCTCGGACTGGACAGTTGTGTCTCTTACAAATAAGGGATGGAAAAAGCGTATTGCCTGTGCTATAACCTCAATGGTGAAAGGAATTACCTTCCAAAAGGGCAAAAGTCGGTGGTCGAGAAACATCGGGCAGTTCAACCTAGTTGGTCTCTGCCTAAGAGACGGGTACACCCCAGATATATGGAACAACATGCGTGAGAGCAGGACAATCCCCTTGCCGAAGTTGTTCGAGGAAATTATGTTCACTGAGGCAAAAAGGAGAGCACAAAATGTTCATATATACAATGTGTTACTTGAGGCTAGATCATATAGGGGAGGTAAAGCAATGGAGCGTTACGGCCAACTGAAGAATCTAGACTGGTGTATGAAAAGGGAATTTGATGAGTCAATTATTTTGTGGCATGTTGCCACAGACATTTGTTATCATGAAAAATTTACCCCCAACCAATCTAACAGGGATAGCTCGGATGACACCGAGCGTGATGTGAGCTGGAGGACATCCAATTACATGGTCTATCTCCTAACCCAGCAGCAGTCAATGATGCAGCTCGGATATGGTAAGACAAGATTTGAGGCCATGTGTGCTGTCGTCAAGAAGAAATTCAAGGGTAAGGGAAAGCTTGAAGACAAGAATGCACGCGAAGAGCTTATTAAGAAGGATGAACCGGCCCCACCGGTACTTGAGCAGAATGATACACAAGTATCAGCTGACGGTCATCAACCAACAAATAAAATGGGTACATTTGTATTAAAGAAGATATGGGCATATTTGAGATATTTGAGATTCTGGGGTAGGCCTAAGGATAAGAAGGATAAGCTTAAGGTTGAGGCTGAACTGGGTGACTCGGTATTAAAGGACAGCCGTCGACTTTCAGAAGAGTTGCAGAAACTCGACCAACAAATAAGATGGAAGTTAATTAGTGAGATCTGGATGGAGATGCTGGGATATGCCGCCATTCATTGCGATTCATACCAACATGCCAAGTCCCTGAGGAGAGGTGGTGAATTACTCACTCATTTGTGGTTGCTGATGTCTCAATTGGGAGTTGTCGAGGAGCACAAGATGCAGCAATTCCAATCTGGGTCCGTCTAATTGATACATAATTTTGTGTTTTTCTATTATTTGAACGAACATAGATTGTTGTTATGTGTTCTTTCTCTTATTATGCTTTCGTTACCTTTTTCTTTTATTGGCAAAGGATTTACATGTTGGATATTTTTTCTTTCTTTTTAGTGTTTTATTTATATGTGACTATTGTTGTTTTGTATTGGACTGGATTAATTGGGGAGTGTTATGGCCATTTGAATTTGTATTTTGTTTTAATTTATCAATGTGTTTCATGAGCAAAAAGTGGCATGGCGAATGCATGCATATGCATGAAGTGTAATTAATGACAGGGCATTCAGGATATACATGTCATTATACATATAATTTCAATGAACTTACAACAGAATTACCAGTCAAAACCCAATGATGCATCATACTAGTGCTGTCTACTTGGCCCTTTTCTCCCTCCAAAATTTTCTAGATTACATGCTTGCCTTCTAACAGACAGAATAATAAACCTCCAGTAAACTGTACACTCCTATGCTAAGTTGTAGCATTAAATAACAGGGAATCCAAATATTACATAAAGAAAGAAATGAGAAATTTGCCACTAAGTTGTAGCAGCAACAGTCAGGTGTATGTCCCATCCGCCCTAGAAACTAACCCAGCAGGCATGCCTCAGTGATGCCATTATTCCTTCCAATAGGCGATAATTCTAAATATGCTTGAAGTAAATAAAACACGCTCCTGTTGCACAGGACCGATTTCATGATTAGTCTCGTGATATCCTACTGGTATATGTCCCTTTTTCTTTTTCTTTTTTAAAAACCTTCGCAAAGACTGTAAAGTCGTGAGGGGGAATCAAACTGTCGACCATTGGGTAACCAACAATCCTATGACTTTTTCCTAGCCAACTGTGCTACCTCCCCTTTCCATTTGTCCATTTTTCTCTTTCTATGTTTTGTTTGCTTTTGGTAAAATTGCCATTGATGGCTGACTAAAAAAAAATTAAATGTGTGATTGCTTGCTTGGTTCCTTGCTGGCTCTGGAGGCTGTGTCAGTTATCTTGATTTAATTTTTTTTTTCCGATTTTCTGTCTTTGCTGGTTTGACTGGTACCTAGTTGTCGTGTAAAATTTGTGAAATTAGGATTTGTTGTTGATACTCTCTAAAATCTGTGGCGAATCCGAAATTGTAGAAATTTTAGAAACACGGATTTATAAGTTACATATGAACACAATAAAGATTTTCATACACTGTCAACTGAACTTTTACATCTCCGCATGATAAGTTGGGTGGCTACCTGAAGTCTGGTCTTGATTTACAAGATTTGGCAGTGTTGTTATGTTAATGGGTTTGATACTTTTGGGTTTTGACCAAAACCCTAAAACTGAGCATAAATTAAATTTCAAATCAGCTCTATAAAATGTGAATTTTTTTTATAAGCTGAATAATTGGTTGGATTAAAGGAAAATCTCTGTTAAGTTATCTGAAATTACAAATGGCATGCCGGGTTTATAACTAAACCCAAAGCCACTAAGGAATGGTACATGACCAGATCTCGTGTGAAATCTGCTGAGAACGTCTTTGATCTGTTTGGGCCTTTCGGCTCTTGAAATTACAAAGAAATATAAGGAAAGGATAACTGGAACCGGGATTGGGCTCTTTCGAGCTCTGTCTACAAAAAGAGAAAAGGGACATTTAAGTCACCTCAGGTTTGGTTGGATAACTTGAAATTTTATGCTTGGTCAGATTATGTTGGAAATTATGAAAAAAAAAAAGCCGAGTGCGCATTTTATTTTTTGTTTCATGTTACACATGTGAGTCGATGTTGGAACCCATTTTTTTTCCGCAAGTCTCCACTAATCCAACACTAGTAATCAACGATTTGAGTATCCCCTCAAATTAGTTTTATGTCAATTATTAAATATCAGCTACTAATCAATTCAAGCGTCTATTCTTAATTTTTTATGTGTCAAATTTTAGTTATTTATACTTAAACATATATATAAATAAAATATTAACAATTATCAATCCTTAATTTTTAGTGTATCAATTATGTATTTAAAGATAAACAACTTGATATTAAAAGTGGATTGATCTATAAAAAGGTCCTAATCAATATTGGTTGGTCCAAGCCAATGTATTTATCTGCCCTGACAGTAACGTGTAATATCATTAATTCAAAATTATTATGTGTCGTTGGAGAAATTTCTCAGTTTACATATTAAGAAATGATTGGTCACCATCAAGACAAAATAATCTCCATTGATTGATAACTACCCTACATAATAAATTTTTTAGAGAAAGGTATTCCTGATTTTAATATCCTTGTGAATTTCTAATCCGTGACTTTCCCATACACTTACTATATGAGACCATTACTTTTTTAATCTCAATAATGGATTAGAGAATAATTTGTGTAGTTTTTTCTTATCTGGTCCCATCTGTTTTGTGTTCTCTAGCTAACTAATTAGTACTTTGGATATGAACATCTTACCAATCGAATACAAAATTTCCTATTGGTACTGATGATATGAACATCTTACCTTATCATAGCTGCCCTATAATTATCATTTCATTTTTTTTCTCCGAAGAAGTAACGTGTATTGTCATTTCTTCAAAATTCTTATCTGTCGTTGGACACATTTCTCGGTTTACATATTAAGAAATGATTGGTCCGCATCAAGACAAAATAAAACATAGCAAACATGCTTCAGTGAATAAAACATGCTTGCAGTAAATAAAACACGCTCCTGTTGCACAAGACTGATTTCATGAGAACGTCTCGTGATATCCTACTGGTATATGTCCCTTTTTTTGTTTTTTAGAAAACCATCACAAAGACTGTGAAGTCATGAGGGGGAATTGAACTGTCGACCTTTGGGTAACCAACAACCCTAGGACTTTTTTCTGGCCAACTGTGCTACATCCACTTTCCATATGTCCATTTTTCTCTTTCTATGTTTTATTTGATTTTTGTAAAATTGCCATTGATGGCTGACTAAAAAAGATTAAATGTGTGCTTGCTTGCGTGGTTCCTTGCTGGCTCTGGAGGCTGTGTCAGTTATCTTGATTTAATTGTTTTTTTCTGGTTTTCTTTCTTTGCTGGTTTGACTGGTACCTAGTTGTCGTGTAAAATTTGTGAAATTGGGATTTGTTGTTGATACTCTAAAATCTGTGGCAAATCTGGAATTGTAGAAATTTTAGAAACACGGATTTATATGTTACATATGAACACAATAAAGATTTTCATACACTGTCAACTGAAGTTTTACATCTCAGCATGATAAATTGGGTGGCTTCCTGAAATTTTGTCTTGATTTAAAAGATTTGGTAGTTCTGTTATGTTAATGGGTTTTATACTTTTGGGTTTTGACCAAAACCCTGCATAAATTAAATTTCAAATCAGCTCTATAAAATGTGAATTTTTGTTTATAAGCTGAATAATTGGTTGGATATAAAGGAAAATCTCTGTTAAATTCTCTGAGAATTACAAAATGGCATTCCGGGTATATAATTAAACCCAAAACCACTAAGGAGTGGTATATCATGACCAGATCATGTATTATCCAAAATTGGCCATTTTAAGGAATTCAAATGATCTTTCATCTAAAGCAGAGACCAGACTGCAGATACTTGTGTGAAATCTGCTGAGCTCAGATCTTTCATGCATTTTGAATTTAGCCATGCCTTTGATCTTTTTGGGCCTTCCGACTCTTAAAATTATAAGGAAAAAAATGACAACATGAAATTCAGACTTGGGCTTTTTTGGGCTTGTGCTTTTTGGGCATCAAATGACCTGAGGCTTTGGCGGAGAATATGAAATTTAATGATTGGTCTAATTATGTTGGAAATTCTGTAAAAAGGCAGAGCTAGAGTAAAAATGTTAAATGTGGGCTAATAAATGATTAATTAAATTATACAAACGCCATTTATACAAAAATAAAAAATTTCTATCAACAAATGTGGGATGTCTATACATTGTTACGGAATGGTGTATTACTGTCTTCGTTTTATTTTTTAGTAGATTTTGTTTCTTAAGGGTTTATTGTGTTGAACTTTTTTGTTTGTTATGTATTTTTGTAGTTCTTAAGCAATAAAGGCCTTTACATAAATTGTATGAACTTTTTCTTTGAATGAAATTGATTTTAATTCTACACCTTTCACCGAAAAAATAATATTGATTGAAAGCAATTATAATTTGTCTGATTCTCTAAATTATATCTGTTACGTTTGATTTTTGTTCTTCTACATGATATTCTACATACTTAGTCTCCTAGTTAATCTTGAATTTGGTTAGTGGAGTATATATATCTACCTCTTGACATATCCAGAAGACAAGGCCGCCTCACTTTTAAAGACAAATACATGATACAAATAAACATAATTTATTAGACATGGAAAAGCGACATATCATCTGAAAGCCTCATGATTAGATGGGTGAATTATTTTCTATATTGTTCAAATGGAGACAGCGCATTTATAGGACTTAGACGTGACAACTCAATGATTCTTCTCCATCCAACAACTAACAATATTAATTAATCGTTTTCAATTTTTAATTGTTTCCTACACATGAGATGCTGGGTGCAACCGAATTAAACAAATGGACGAGACCTCGAGATCTGTATTTAGTTTTACCAATGCATTGAAGACAAATTAATGAGTAGTTGGAAGCTAGCAATTTGGATTTAAATTTAAATTTAATCAAACTTAAATTTTTTTTATTAAAAATCATTGTAGATTTGATGTGCTTAATTTGGATGGAACAGGTAAATTAACATGTTATACAATTATTGTATTATTTTACGTAAATGACAACAAAGTTTGAATTATCTCTTAACTGTTTTATAATAAAGTAGGACATGTTAAGTTCTTCAAGTTGGCCTCATTACTATAGAACTGCAGTCTTTTATCAGATATAATCTAGAGGTACTACTGGATTTTCTATCTGTAGAGACCAACATGATAGAAAAAACAAGAAATATACCAGCGGTTCCATACTAATATTAGATTAACCATATTCCATCTGTAAAAACACAATGTGGTTCCCTATGGGCAGTGATACAAGATATTTTTTAATTTAATTTATAAAATTAGTTAGCCCCTCTAATTTGCTAGCCATATTAATTATAAACAACCATAGATACATAAAACAACATGGACTATTATCATAAACATTCAGCAATTAAATTTTACTATTTTACTATTAGAAGATGTTGAGAATCAAGTTTAAAAGAGTAGTTATATAAAATGACAATTATGGAATAGATTAGGGACCTATATATAAGATGTGCACTGTATATAATATATATAACCCTTTGGGTGAATTAATGAAATTAACCTTTTTGCCTAAATTCAAGTGAAGACATACACATCTTTACGAAATGATGTATTACTGTATTGTTTCATTTTTCAGTAGATTTTGTTCCTTAATGGTTTGTTGTAATTAACTTTTTTGTTTGTTATCTATTTTTGTAGTACTTAACCAATACAGGTCTTTCACTAATGCAAAAAGTAATAAAGTAATTTAGTTTTGTATTTGCAGTAATTAAATTATATGAACTTTTTCTTTCAATGAACGAAATGATTAAAGTCATACTTTTTCTATTGTGCTCTTAGTTACGGTTTCAGAATCCGCGCTTTCTCCCCTCACTATTGAAGCATAATACTTATATACTAATGGGATCATGCTTCAATATCGATCCAGGGGCATAGGCAGCCAATTATTGAATGGGGTCAACAAGAAGTGGTGAGTCAAACACAATGCTAATTTTTTTTTTCAATAAGTGCTGAGAGAAAGAGAGAGAAAGTCACAAAAATAAATAAAATAATAAGTGTTCACATGTGAGCTATTGATTTTTCTGATTAAAAATTGTTCTAACATAATAGAGATCTTTCGAATTATACACAAGTTTTTTTTTTTTTAAAAGAATGACAACCAATAGTATAAATTTTTTAAAGCATGAGGATCAATTTTCTTATACCTATACTATTTACTATAAATTACAAAACAAAAGTGTACTTTATTATCTATTTTAGAAAAAAAAAAAGTTAATTGACTCCATTCTATGTACATGTATCAGCCTCTTTCAATATCAATTGCGCCGACATTTTTATTAATATCCAAAGTTAAATAGAAATTAATTAATATACTCCAGTTTACGGGATTTTTCCAAAAATGTCCAAACCGGCCATAAAATGGCCGGTTTCCTCTCCCCAGAAACCGGCCATAAACCTTTTTTTTTACCCGTAATTTACCCTATATATACCCCTTTTTTCTCTCTCCTCCTCACAACTCACTCATCTCTCAACCGAATTTTCTCTCTTCTTTAAAGTAATTTTTTTATTTAATTTAAATTTTATTTAATTTAATTTAGGGTTTATAGTTTAGGGTTTAGGGTTTAGGATAATTTGTTGTAATTTAGTGTAATTAGCATAGTTGACCATATTTTAGGGTATTTTGGTCCTTTTTTTAACATAATTAGGCAAATTAAGCGTAATTTAGCCGAAGTTAGCATAATTAGGATAATTAGATCATTTGAGCATATTTTACCGAAATTAGGCTATTGTAGCATAATTTAGCATATTTTACCGAAATAAGGTTATTTTAGGCGCTATTGAACAATTTTAGCATATTTTAGCATAATTAAGACTATTTTGGCCCTTTTTAGCATATTTTACCGAAATTAGGTTACTGTAGCCTATTGTAGCATATTTTAGGTTATTTTAACCGCAATTGACCTATTTTAGCATGTTTAAGCCAATGTTATTAAATACGGTTTTCATGCGGTATGCGGAACACCACCGCATACCGCATATGAGGTTTGCGGCCGCATATGCGGATTTTAATGCGGACTTATATATGCGGATTTGACATGTAGTTGTTTCTTCATACATATAAAAATAATATATATATTCATACATAATTACATATAAATAAGAAAATAAAAATATAAAAATTGAATGTCTCCAATCATATACAAATAGAAAATAGAAGAAACAAAATTAAAAATTAGAAAAAGATATAGTGCCTATTAAAACAGCTGTCACTGCCTTTTGTCTCCAATCATATACAGTTGTCATTGCCTTTTGTTCCCAGCGAATTGATTTGCAAAGATTTAGTCCATCGTTTAGTCCAGCGAACAAATCCAGCGAAAAATTCCAGATTCTTTCTTAATAACATTAGTCCCACATTTGAAAATCAAAATTAGTATGAGTCAGTTATATATATCTCGATCCGGTAAGAAATTGATTTGGAAAGAACGGGATGTCTGTTTGGGTGATTGTATAGTCCAATTTGCTTAGATAGGCTGAATCCCCCATATATGGGCCGCAAAGGCCTATGCGGCCGCATTTTACGATACTGGTTTAAGCAGAATTAAGTCTATTTTGATCTTTTTTAGCATATTTTAGCGAAATTAGGATATTGTAGCATATTGTAGCACAATTTAGGTTATTTTAACCGCAATCGGCCTATTTTAGCATGTTTAAGCAGAATTAAGCCTATTTTTGCCCTTCGTAGCATATTTGACTGAAATTAGGGTATTGTAGCATATTGTAGCATTTTTAGGTTATTTTAACCACAATTGGCCTATTTTAGCATGTTTAAGCAGAATGAAGCCTATGTTGGCCCTTTGTAGCATATTTTACCGAAATTAGGGTATTGTAGCCTATTGTAGCATGTTTTAGGTTATTTTAACCGCGGCCTATTTTAGCATGTTTAAGCAGAATGAAGCCTATTTAGCATGTTTGAACTGCAATTGGCCTATTTTAGGTTATTTTTGACATCAGGATGCGTAGAACATGGTCTACGGCTCGTATAGTAGTTGACGAGCCGATCAGTACTAGCAGCACCGAGCATATCAGTCCTCTCCTGTGGATGCCCCACGACGATCACCGAGTCTCACTGGCATCTCGTGAGGTACGTACATTTTTTTAGGTTTTCTTCCTGACTTTGTTGAGTTTAAATTTGAGTGAGGCTATGGTGCTATGCATAGCACCAATGGCTAGTGTACTACCGCTCAATATGGTACTTTTTAAAATCCTAACGGTCGATCCGAACCGTTCAATGTGATATCCATATGAATATGTACTTGCAAACTAAATTTTATATTTTTTTGAATTTTTTTACTATTTTTTTAGATAGGTAGAAAAATCAGTGTTTTCTGAAAATTCTGGACCATCAAAATTCTACCTATCTAAAAAAATAGTAAAAAAATTCGAAAAAATATAAAATTTAGTTTGCAAGTACATATTCATATGGTTATCACATTGAACGGTTCGGATCGACTGTTAGGATTTTAAAAAGTACAATATTGAGTCATAGTACACTAGCCATCCGTGCTATGCATAGCACCATAGCCTCACTCTTTAAATTTTGTTATGGTAACACCATGTGGACTACTTTTTTGAACGCATGACACATTTCTTTTAGATGTGAAGTTGCGGTGCGTTCACATGTGGTACTACGAGGTGATGGACCAGTACCTCATCAATCTGGGTCTCTACCAGGTTGTGGACATCTTGCGGACGGAGATAAACATCATCAATGCATATCTCGTTGCAGGACTGGTGGAGCGATGGCGTCCCGAGATGCACACGTTTCACACATCATTCAGAGACATGACAGTGACACTCCAGGATGTGAGTGCTATTTGGGGTTTGCCTATCCGTGGCACACCCGTTGGCGGCGTATCTGACAGCCGGAGATTTGCTGCTGAAATCAGCCATTTGTTAGGAGCTGATCCTCTCTCTCTCATTAGGGATCGTGGGCAGTCCAAATTCCATCTGAGGATGACGTGTTGGGGGATCATAAAGGCCAAACAATTACGCCTTATCTAGAGATCAAACAATTACATCTCATTTAAGGGTCAAACACTTACACCCCGGGGAAGAAGAAACAATCCCCACCTTAAATCTAAGGACCGTCATATGCCAAAGATGCCCAAAAACATAATCTTAAGTGCGGAATTATACCTGATTCCATGCTGTTTGCCATGGAATATCCAAAGTCTTGAGCAAGCCGTCTCCGTGAGCGCGAGACAAGTCTTGAACGGCAAGAAGTCCTTCTCGCCTTTGTGGTTGGGTTGTGGATTAGATCTTCCAAAGCAACAAGATATGCCCTTAAGAAATTCTCTCCAATTTCCTTATGGATCTCTCCTCTCAATTCTTTAATGGAGAAAGAAGGGAGAAGGCACTCAAAATTCCGTCTAAGAATAACCTCTTTCCAGAATTATGAGTTGAGTTAGTTATCTTGTGCCTTGGGAACCCATCCTTATATAGTATTACACATCTAGCACCGCGAGTGCGGGTGCACTGGGTCGCACTGGGACTCAGTGCGTCTGCATTGGGTTGAGATGCTTCCAAATAACTGCTTTTCTTTCAGCCCCGAATTTTTCCTAAGTCCTGAGTGCGTCCGAACTGGGCTCGGACTTTCTGGTTTCTCACTGAACTTCATAAAATTGGCTAAGTCCTGAGTGCGTCCGCACTGGGCCGCACTGGGCTCGGACTTTTCCAGTTTCTGCACTGCAGTTCCTAAAATTTGGCTAAGTCCTGAGTGCGTCCGCACTGGGGCTTAGTGCGTCCGCACTCAGGGTTCTGAAAGCAGTTTTCTGTATTTGCAAATCTCAGAATCAGTCCATTAATGATTTGATCTTTGCCCAAATTGTTCTACACATTTATGGACCACATCCTATTGAATACATAGATTGTCTAATGTCTTAATTCCATATTAGATCACTTTAATTGTGACAATCATATTGACAGTATATAATTCATAATTATATTACATATATGCTCAACGTTGGATATATGATCCAACAATCTCCCACTTGAGCAATATGTCATACTCTTTTAATTATGTATTGTTAACCTTATGTGCGCACATACTTTTCTGTCATCTTTATGTATTCCCAAACCAATTCCGTCCATCAATTACATTAGCAAAGGACTAAAGCGGCTTTCGTCACATTTATATTAGTCATGACTAGACCATCAATAATCTCAGTACTAACATAACCAAATGACATGAATCATGATGTGGATGTGTAGCATAGAAATTACACGCAATTGTGATCTTACTGTGCCAATTTCTAACTGGGTCTCCTACTTAAAACTTGAAACTAAATTTCATAAACTTGTTGTAAAATGCAAAATTCAAATAAACAATTCGCAAATCACATACTCAATTATAAGGTCAAAACCAAAAATTAGAGATAGAATGCATATAACAATCCTTTTGCAATACCATGCATATAACATAAATTACTTGTTTTCTGTCACAAGTTTCATATCCAAAATTACAATAAGTGAATAGAACATTAAAATAAACAACTAACAGACTCCCACTAAAACTGAGTATCCCTAACTGAAATTACACCCATATGAGCAATATGCTCTTCAAACTTATTGGGTGGTAATCCTTTAGTAAGTGGATCCGCTAACATGGAGTCTGTTCCTATATGTTCTATGGATAACTGGCCCTTCTGCACTCTCTCATTTACAACTAGGAACTTGATATCAATGTACTTAGACTTTGACGAACTTTGGTTGTTATTTGCGTAAAGTACGGCTGAATTATTGTCACAATACAATTTTAGTGGTCGCTCAATTGAGTCCACTATACACAGCCTAGTGACAAAATTGTGGAGCCATACACCATGATTTGATACCTCATGACATGCTACAAATTTTGCGGCCATTGTGGAAGATGCTATAAGTGACTATTTAGCACTCTTCCATGATATGGCTCCTCCAGCTAACATGAAAATGTAGCCGGATGTCGATTTCATGCTATCTTGACATCCTCCAAAATCAGAGTCGGTATACCCTATGACCTCAAGCTTTTCTGATCTCCGATACGTGAGTGTGTGATCTTTTGTTCGCTTCAGGTGCCTCAAGACCCGTTTGGCTGCTTTCCAATGATCTAGACCTGGATTTGATAAGTATCGACCCAACATGCCAGTGATGAACGCAATATCCAGAAGCGTACACATTTGTGCATACATAATGCTTCCAACAACCGAGGCATATGGATACTTTTGCATTGCTTTCTTTTCTAAAGGATTCTTTGGGCATTGGCTGAGACTAAACTTGTCTCCTTTTGCCACTGGAGTATTTTCTGGTTTACTGTCTTTCATGCCATATCTTTTTAGGACCTTTTCAATATAATTACTTTGGGATAAACCTACAATACTTTGGGTTTTATTCCTTAGTATTTCAATTCCTAGGACGAATGCTGCATCACCAAGATCTTTCATCTAAAAATTCTTCATAAAAAGTTCTTAGTTTCTTACAACGTGTTTACATCATTGCTGGCAAGCAATATGTCATCCATATATAAAATCAGGAACACAAACTTACTCCCACAGAACTTGAGGTATATGCACTCATCCACAAGATTTGACTCAAAACCAAATGAGATAATCACATTGTGGAATTTGTAGTACCACTGACGAGACACTTGCTTTAGCCCATAGATGGATTTCTTAAGTTTGCACACCATAGACTTTGCGTCTCCCGACACATAGTTTTCTGGTTGCACCATATAGATTGTTTCCTCAATGTCACCATTGAGAAATGCAGTCTTAACATCCATCTGATGAAGCTCTAAATCGAAATGCGCAACTAATGCCAATATAATCCTTAAAGAGTCTTTCAATGAAACTGGAGAGAAAGTCTCTTTATAATCGATGTCTTTTTTCTGTGTAAAACCCTTAGCGACAAGACGAGCCTTATATTTCTCCACATTACCTTTCGAATCCCTCTTGGTCTTAAATATCCATTTTGAACCAATGGGTCTCGCTCCTTTAGGTAATGGGACAATTTCCCAAACGTCATTGTCAGCCATAGATTTTATTTCCTCATTCATGGCATCGATCCACTTGCTAGAATTAGAGTCTTGCATGGCTTGTTGAAAATTTATGGGGTCATTTTCTAACATGCCAACATCAAACTCATGTTCTTGAAGGTAAACTACATAATCCGAAGATATTGCAGACATTTTCTCTCTAGTGGATCTTCTTATTGGCACTTCTGAATTTTCTTGAGGGTTTCCAGCATTGTTGTCAACAACAATCTGGCCAACAACAGCATTCTCCAGAATTTCTGGAATTTCACTTTGTACTGTTTGATCTTGTTGAGTTTGGTCTTCAATAATGGTTTGATTTTTGACAATTGTATTTTGAGTTAAAATGGGTTCAATATCCACAAAACTCTCAACACCTGTGGGAATATTTGCATACTCCTCTTCGAATTCATCCATTATTGTATCTCCCCCCGCAAACTCAACATCCTCAAAAAATTTTGCATTTTCCGTCTCAAAAACTGAATGTTCTGTAGGATTATAAAATTTATAACCCCTCGAGCGCTCGGCATACCCAATAAAATAACAATTAACAATACGTTCATCCAGTTTCTTCTTATGTGGCCTATAAGGTTGTGCTTCAGCTGGACAACCCCACACATGCAAATGTTTTAAATTAGGCTTTCGCCCATTCCAAATTTCGTATGGGGTTTTGTTAGTTGCTTTAGTGGGTACTCTATTTAGGATATATGCTGTAGTCTTTAAGGCCTCATCCCATAGATTTTCTTGTAGAGTGGTACGACTCATCATACTTCTTACCATATCCTTAAGCGTTCTATTGCGTCTCTCAGAAACACCATTCATTGCTGGCGAACCGGGCAATGTATATTGAGACACAATGCCGCATTCATCTATGAATTGTGCAAAAGGCCCTCGACATTGTTCATCTGATCCATCATATCTGTCATAGTATTCACCACCACGATCATATCTAATGGCCTTAATGCGTTTGTTAAGTTGTAACTCAACTTCCGCTTTGTAACTTTTGAACATGTCAAGGGCTTGAGCCTTTTCCTTAATAAAAAAAGATGTAGCCATATCTTGAAAAGTCATCTATGAATGTAATAAAATATCGTTGTCTATTTCTTGCGACCATTGGAAACAAACCGCAGATATTGGTATGTATTAATTCTAAGACGTCAGTACACCTTTTGGCTTCATATTTTCTTAAATTGATTTGTTTTCTTTTTATGCAATTTACACAATCATTAAGATCTAAAAAGTTTAAGGGTTCAAGAATTTCATTAGACACAAGACGTTCAATTCTGCGTTTAGAAATGTGACCTAAGCGCTTGTGCCATAATGCAGCTGAATTCTCATTGGTTAATTTTATTTTCTTACTATTTGTATCTATATGCAAGGCTTCAATATAAGAGCTATTGACATCCAAAGAATATAGATTATCATAAACTGAAAGAAAATTAGAACCAACTTGTTTTGAATTATGAAACAAACCAAAATTTCTATTTTCAAAAGTACAAGTAAATCCATACTTATCCAATATAGAAATAGAAATTAAATTCCGTCTAAAAGACGGTACTACAAATATCTCATACAAATTCAAATAAAATCCAGTTTTCAAAAATAATCTATAAGTCCCAATAGCTTTCACCTCAACTTTATTACCATCGCCCACAAAGATGAATCTTTCATTATCACTTGACTTCCGGTAATTTAGGCAGCCCTGCAATGATACACTTATGTGAGTAGTTGCACCTAAATCTATCCACCAAGTGTATTTAGATACAGAAGATAAATTAACTTCCATACAAACCATAACAAGAGATGTACATTTCTTAACACGCCAAGCATGATAATTCTGGCAATGCATCTTCTTGTGTCCAACTGCACCACAAAAGTAACAGGCACTTTCCAATGCGGCAACTGATTTGCCCTTATCCTGTTTCTTGTTGGTGTTCACTGCAGCATCCTTAATATCCTTATTCTGATTTGATTTCTTACGCTTAGCCGATGGTTTAAATTTGAAAGTTGTAGCAAAATGGGCACTTTCTGTCTTATGTTGTTTCAATCTTTCCTCTTCTTCAACACAATGGGAGATGAGTTCATTGAGTGGTCATTTGTCCTTTTGACAATTATAGCTCACCCTAAACTGTCCAAAGTGTGCAGGAAGGGATATCAATGCTAGATGCACCAAGAGATCATCAAAAATCTCCAACTTAAGTGCTCTTAGCTTTGAAACAACATTAGACATCTCCATGATGCACTCCCTAATACTTCCATTATCTTTATATTTAATTGAGACAAGTATGGTCAAGAGTGTACCAATTTCAGACTTTTCATTCTTGACAAACCTTGTCTCAACTTCGGCTAAAAATTCCTTAGCATTAGTAATATTATCAGAAATCGAGCCTCTAAATGCCTCTGGAATGGACTTTTTCATAATCATTAGACTCACTCTATTAGATCTGTCCCACTTTTCCTCAACTCTCTTTTCTTCAGGAGTTGAGGTAGCAGTAATTTTGGGACAGTTAGTTCTGAATGCCAAGTCTAAATCCATGACACCGAGAGTTATCATAACACTCTCCTGCCAATACTTGAAATTGGTACCATTTAACATCGGAATGTCTTTTAGGCCAAAAGTAATGCTAGCTGAAAAATTCGAACAAAAGACACACAAAACAAACACGATTTAGCAAAAATTCTTAATTTATAAATTATATTCAAATAAAGGCTAAACTATACCATTATTACCAAAGTATCGGTTTCCATTAATTGATTACCGGAGGGCAACAAATTAATTTCTTATGATACTTTGTCGCAATAATAAAGTATTGATGATTCATTAACATATCGACAACATGCCTTCCGGAGGGCCGACATTATGACATATGTATAAAACATAATAATCATCATCACACTTTAATATCACTCAATTGTACATAAAACTTTAACAACCATAATCTTCCGGAGGGCCGATATATGATTGTTTCAATTAAATGTACACTTAATTTCCTTTTATATAATGAATCTAAATTAACTTTGTCAAAAGAGGTACCGGAGGGTACAATAATGACTCAATTAATTTAATTCAAGATATATATAACTTTTTAAAAGAATCATAATTTATCCTAATGCCATAAAATAAAAAATTACAATTAAATAAATATAATTGCATCATAACAATTGCAGTTATGTATATATAAAAAAAAAATTTGGATTTTTTTTTTTCGGAAACTGAAAAATAACTGCATTTGTTATGCTGAATTAAGACATGATCTAGAGAGATTTTAATAAAAGATTGGAAGCACCTTAAATAGCCTTTCAAATTTAGAAATTTCTAAATTTCTAAATTGTTGTTTTAGAAAATTTATAAAAAATAAATTTCCCAAAACCCTAATTTCATAACTGCCCAAAAAAAAACTGAAATTTTTCAAGATCGAACATTATTTGATCAGAATTTTGCGATTTCAAGTGGAAATCTTCGAGCAAACCCTAACCAAATTAATAACTTAATTTTTAGGTAATTACTTTCTCAAATAAAACAACTTTTGTGCTCTCCAAACTTAAATTTTCAAATCAAGAAAATCAACCAAAAATCAACAAAAAAATCATCAATTCCTAATTCTCTCTAGATCCTTAAAGACCTAATCCTTCGGCATAGGAAGGCTATGATACCACTTGTTGGGGGATCATAAAGGCCAAACAATTACGCCTTATCTAGAGATCAAACAATTACATCTCATCTAGGGGTCAAACACTTACACCCCGGGGAAGAAGAAACAATCCCCACCTTAAACCTAAGGACCGTCCTATGCCAAAGATACCCTAAAACATAATCTTAAGTGCGGAATTATACCTGATTCCATGCCGTTTGCCATGGAATAAGTCTTGAGCAAGCCATCTCCGTGAGCACGAGACAAGTCTTTAACGGCAAGAAGTCCTTCTCGCCTTTGTGGTTGGGTTGTGGATTAGATCTTCCAAAGCAACAAGATATGCCCTTGAGAAATCCTCTCCAATTTCCTTATGGATCTCTCCTCTCAATTCTTTAATGGAGAAAGAAGGGAGAAGGCACTCAAAATTCTGTCTAAGAATAACCTCTTTCCAGAATTATGAGTTGAGTTAGTTATCTTGTGCCTTGGGGACCCATCCTTATATAGTATTACACATCTGGCACCGCGAGTGCGGGTGCACTGGGTCGCACTGGGACTCAGTGCGTCCGCACTGGGTTGAGACGCGTCCAAATAACTGCTTTTCTTTCAGCCCCGAATTTTTCCTAAGTCCTGAGTGCGTCCGCACTGGGCTCGGACTTTTCTGGTTTCTCACTGAACTTCATAAAATTGGCTAAGTCCTGAGTGCGTCCGCACTGGGCCGCACTGGGCTCGGACTTTTCCAGTTTCTGCACTGCAGTTCCTAAAATTTGGCTAAGTCCTGAGTGCGTCCGCACTGAGGCTCAGTGCGTCCGCACTCAGGGTTCTGAAAGCAGTTTTCTGTATTTGCAAATCTCAGAATCAGTCCATTAATGATTTGATCTTTGCCCAAATTGTTCTACACATTTATGGACCACATCCTATTGAATACATAGATTGTCTAATGTCTTAATTCCATATTAGATCACTTTAATTGTGACAATCATATTGACAGTATACAATTCATAATTATATTACATATATGCTCAACGTTGGATATATGATCCAACATGACGAAGTTACGAGAGCACTTCAGCATGGGTCTGACGGCAGATTCCACCGATGAGGAGATTTGGAGGTAAAAACTATAAATTGTTTTTATTAATCAATTTCCAATAAATTGTTTCTATTACATTTACTATAAATTATTTGTATTACTTTTACTATTAATTGTTTCCAATAAATTGTTTCTATTCTCAACTACTTTTTATGATGGGCTTCTTTCATTGAAATTGAAATGAGTATAAAATATATATTCTGATTTCCAGTTTTACATACATCAGCTGACAAAATAACATCCGACTGTGCCACTTCTCTCGACATCTAATGATAAGCTTATATATGTTTGTTTTAAGAAGTTGGCAGTCAATATCAAGTTTGTATGTAATGATAAACTTCAATGTTAAATTTATATTAACATTAATAATGGGTTTAGATAGGATTAAATTTTCTAAATTTAATACATAGAATGTCAATTTTAAGTATCAAATTTTAATCAATTTAAACTTCAATTATTAATATTTTATGTGTCAAATTTGTAAAGAGGAAATATACGGAATTTTTTTTTTTTAATAAAAGTGGGTCAATCTATAAAATATCCTAATCATTATTGCTTGTCCAAATCAATGTTTTCAGCTGCCCTAACTATCATTTCATTTCTCAATCTCCGAAGCAACAGTAACTTGTAATATCTTTTCTTCAAATTTCTTATCAGCTAGCAGAAGAAATTGTTAACAGGTATTAAGAAATGATTGTCGGCATCACGACGAAATAATCTCCATTGATTGACAACAATCCCACATAATTAATTCTTTTGTCTTATCTAATCTATTTTAATCTCAATAATGGATTACAGAATAATTTGTCTAGTCATTTCTATTTCGGATCTATTTCAGATTCTGTAATTTATTAGTACGTTAGATCTCGACATCCCACCTACTTAATAGAAAATACCCTATTGACTGATAGTACGTACATCTAACCTTATCATCTTAGTTTTAAATTTCGGTTAAGTCTATGATAATAATTTATAGTCACACAAGACCAAATGAATGTATACCTACTGTTGTCGCTATAGACAATTTAGTAGAGGTGAATGTCACCCATAAAGAAAGTGAAGTAAAGAGAGAATTTTCCTACATACGAAAATATTTTCGACGATTCAAACTCATTTTGTATTTTTTATAAAACTAATAATTATAATTTATTAGCAAGGTCAAGCCTCTACATTAAGCGTGAACTATATGTACGATGCTAATTTGCTAATTGTGAACCCATTACCAAATTCAATTGTACAAATTCGACACTTAATAGAATATATTTTTATGAAGTTATAAAACATTAATTATATATAATTTCTAAAAAATTTTAACATCAACTCTATATAAATTCAAAAATGAACTGAATTGATATCTTTAGGTGCCAATATGTTTCACAGAAAATCGGAGCTTCAAGGTGAGATAACATGCTGTTTATTGACCGTGTCTTATATTTTTGATTGCTTAATTGCTTTAATTTTTTTTTTTAAAGAATTGGCAGTGGCTACCAAGTGATTTTATTGATAAAGAAAGGTAAAAATAATTACAAACAACCAATGAATGAGGGGATCTAAGGCCTATTTACAACTATGATCCTCCCCATCACATTATATACGATCACAACCGTGGATCAGTTTTCAACAATTATCCATCCACATCCTACCCACATGATTGCTTGCTTTAATTAAAGATAACATGATGCCACGTGGTCGGGAACTAATTGGATGACGGTTACAAATATATTTTAGAGTATCATATAAATTTATTATTGATCGGCACGATATACGGATCAAATTTCAAAATAAATGTATCATAGTTGTCTAGCGGGGAACAAACACATCTCTGGATGATTCGCCTGTCAACCTTTATTTTACTTCTTTAATTTCTCACTGTGATTATATTTCACTAATTTGTATAATAAATCTCTATACTCGATTTTGGAAGTTGTACAGTCTATCCAAATCGTTACAATGTATTTTACATACAGGTGAGCGCTGTCACCACTAAATATAATAGTTAACATTCACTTAAAAAATTTCTCTATATGTATCAACATTCATTAAATAATTGTTTTGTCAACATTAGTGCTAGATTGGGCCCAAAAGGCCCAATATAATTACGCACTGGAGAAACCAAATTGATTAACTCGATAATATTATAATGATCCCCTTGCTGAAGAGTAAATCATAATGGTATCAACTCAACTATATGATATCAACCCAAAAGGCCCAATATAATTACCAATATGATATCAACGACTCAACTATATATCAAGATTGATTTTAGTTAATCATAATGGTTTCAGAAAATCAATTCATGGCTTCCCTCGATAATTAAAAACAGAATTTGCTTGACCATAAAGTGAAGGTGACCTGTCATATAACAAATTACCTTATGTTAAATAAGAATCAAAGTTTAGGCCAAACCAGAAAAAAAAGGAAGAAACATTAACAAAAAATTTAATACTAACATTCTTCTCTGAGGGCTGGTTCAGGTTCGGGAATATTGATTTATAAAACAATCAATATACTATGAAGGCATGCTATTAAAGACAGTGAGGTGCCTTTTTTATAGAACTGCTTCCCGACCACATCTTTTTTTTTTTGGATGCGATAAAATGTGTATAGTGTTAGGGGGGAAACAAAAGAGTACAAGAAAGAGACTTCCTGGTTCACCATCGCGCGTAATATTCGTATGAGAGAGTTTATTGATTGTGAAACATTCATTCTTCCGACATGCGCAAGCTCCTGCCGTAAATTACCGCGAGACTTTATAGGTCTCCAGCACCTCAACATTCTGATATATAGGACCCATGAATTAAATAAGGAGTTGTTTACTATGTCATCTACTTCCCTCCTTATTTATAATGCATATGCAATTAAGATATGCGCTAAAGCTTCCTAGAGATTTAGATCCTTAATGTGTTTGTTACTAATCTCGGAGGATTGGGAATTTTGGATCCATATTGGTCTATAAAGGTCGCAATTTTTCTTAATTTTACCATGACATTCACAATTCCGTCTGCTAATCTAACAATATATTGTATCATTTATCTTGAGATAATAATTTTCTCAAACTTATCTCTTAATTTTACCACCGATTCAGCTGTGCACCTTCTCTTCTCTTGTCAAATTTCGCCTACTAAACCGTCATATCTACGTATTCTGTCCTTTTCAAGATAAGTTTACCTAACCCGCTAGAAAAATTCAGCTTGTTTGTTGTCCAAAATATGCTTCTTCCTGGTTCACAATATCAAGAAATGTCGCGGGTGAGAATGTACTGAGATTGTTTTATTTAATACATACAACTTGGGAACTATTATCAAGCCTTAAAAAAAAACAGAACTGAATAAGACATGGGAAAGGGACATATACCATCTAAAAGCATCATGCATGATACATATGTGAATTATCTTTTTATGTTTTTCCAACAGTAGTGCAACCATAGAAGGAAAAATCGGTTGTTCTGAAGCGGAATCGGCCGTTCCGGAGCGGGATCAGACGGTACCGATTCAATTTCAGGCCGAGTTACACGGTTAGTATAGATTTCATCAAATTTCAGCCGTTCTGGCCTGATTCCAGTCAAATTTCGGCCGTTTCATCCTGATTCCAGTCAAATTTCGGCCGTTCCGGACCAAAATAGACCGATTCCACCGAAATAGCCGAAACGCGAATAAACAAACTTCAAAACTTTTTTTAGTTCTAGCGTGAGTCGAACCCATGCCCTCCTCTAGCTAAGCAACCAAAATCAACTACCACCACACCATACAACCTTTGTTGTTGAAAAACACAACTCATTCATATATATGAGAATTTCAATTTGTACCAGTCCATTAATCCATGAGAATTTCTGGGAGTAAAAGAGTGTGTTTTTAGTTGTAATGCTTGTATTATATTGTATTAGTGGATTATTTGATTGTAATAATTTTTCTAAATTTTTTTCTAAATTTTTTTCTATTTTTTTAGTGTAAAACAAGCTTCTGGCAAAAAAGTTTGATTTTCCGATCCGATTCAGCCGATTCAGACCGATTTTTCCGATCCGGATCGGAATCAGACGGTGCCGATCCCGATTCCGATTTTAATTTTTCCTTCTATGAGTGCAACGCATTTGTGGGTTAGAGGTTACAAAGTAGATGGTTCAAAACTTCAAATATAACTTGTGGAGTAGCTTATTCGTAAGGGCCCGGCAAGATTATTTCTCCATCAAACAACTATGTTATATTAATCATTTAATATTGTCGTTTAGTACAGAATAATAGCTGGGTACAGATAGGTGATCTGAACTCGACTAAATCAATCAATTCAAACAAATTGAAGAGACCTCCAGATCTGCCATTGAGTTTGACTAATAAATTAAAGACAAATGAGTAGTTGGAAGGTAGCAATTGGTACTTATGGTTTGCGCATGGCCAGCTGCTCTGTGCATTTAATTACTACAATACTTGTAAAATTAATGAGGGGTTTATTTTGATCAATTGGATATAGTCCAGGAATCCAAAATTCCATTACATGTTGGGCCGAAACTGGCCCATTGCTTCCTTTGGGCCTAATTAATTAAGATTGATTTGATTATTTGCAGAGTAATTATAATTGCCATAATTATCTAAATTATAGAATTTGGATAAACACATCTTGACATCCATATATTGATTTGACATTTATTCTTCTAGTTAATCTTCAAATAAATAATGGCTCATACAAATTAAAACCTGCTCTGCCGATACAACTATTTTCAAGATGTCAAAACATACATAGGCCGCGTGGCCTTAGTGCCACGTTGGCATCTTATCTTTCTTTTTTTTAATTCAACCTTGAAAATTCTAAATATTATAAATAGATCCAAATTAATTTCAGAAAATAATTTAATTTATCATATGTTACAATTCTCCTCCCTTCAAAAGAATTTTGTCCTCAAAATTCAAACGGATGATATCAAATCAAATGATCAAAATAGACGATAATAAATCAGATTTATCAGATATAAAGCAATCGGAGGAGATAATCAACTTGAAATAATTTAATTTACATAATTTTCATACAATTATGTTTGAATTAACGATTATACGAAATCACATAAGATAATAAACCAGATCATAATCAAATTGTGCATCACGAATAACATATGTTTTCAAATTGATAATCAAACGGGATTACTCAAACTTTTCTGATTAATCTTATAAATCAAACAGAACGGGACGGAAGTCGCGACAAGAGAGGTACTTTCACATCCACTAAACCCAAAACCAGTAAGGAGTGGTGCATGACCAGATAATGCATTATTCAAAATTGTGTATTTTTAAAAAGAAACAACAGAAACAATATGGAGTCAGCTACAAAGCTCAGTAACCGGTTATTTAATGACGCACTTCTCTATAATTGATTTAATTAAACAATAATTCAAACATGACGGATTAATCCACACAAATACAAATCAAATTACAAATACATATTTAACGAAGATAGCACATGGATCTAGATTATCATTAAAACAAGTTACACTGTATCCATATCATTTCATTTCACACAATCATATCATTTCTCAAATTCTCATAATACACAATCATATCATTTTACAAATCAAATTCGAACCTCAGACCCGCTATCTCGTTAAATATGCATCACAATTCAGTACCCAGTTCAAACATCTAATTCAACCATGCAAATCGAAAACATAGATTATAGATAAATCCGGTTACCTGACACAATCAATTCAGAAATCCAATCGAGTTGCAATGACTATTCATAATCAATGCGACGTAGTTGAAATTCCAATCGGATATGCATTCAAATGATATCGATATCAGAATATTTTCAGTCATTATTTTTTTTATTCTAATCAAATAAAGAGAGATAATGGCCCTTTATAAAGAGAAATTTAACGGTCGTAAAAATTCAAGATGTCAAAACATACATAGGCCGGGTGGCCTAGTGCCACGTTGGCATCTTATTATTTCTTTTTAATTCAACCTTGAAAATTCTAAATATTATAATTAGATCCAAAATAATTACAGAAAAATAATTTAATTTATCGTATGTGACATTAAACCTCATAAGTTTTGTATGGGATCAATCATATAAATTTTGACATATAAAGGTCAATTTTGTAGTATTCATAGATTTACGATATATTATATATCAAAATCGGGCCAATGTACGAAATTTTTTAAATAAATGAGGATCAATTGACTCCATTTATGATGATTGACTCCGCCAGAGATAAAATGTTTAAATTATCTTAACCAAAGAACAAAGATATTTTCTTCATGCCTTAGACAAAGAAAAAGAAAAAGAAAACAAAAGAAAAAAGAGATCAATAATTTTATCATCACATTTTTATTGAGGAATCTCAAGCATTTCTTAAAAAAAAAAAACGTTTCATACCTTGGCCCAAAAAACAGATCTGATAACATACTGCTCCTCTCAAATTAAAACTTATTCCAATAAACGGAATTGAATTTGATCAACAAATCAAGATATTTTAATTTTTTTAGGATTGTAACGCCATTTTTCTTCTTCTATGTACTTCGTTGGCTGTACGTACGAAAAAACATATGAGAGGGAGAGAAGAGAGAGAGGCCCACGGGACCACAACAAAATTATCCCACGTTTTGAAACAGTATGGTTTCTACAGATCCAAACTCCACCAACCAAATTCAGGATCCTCTGTAGCTCCGTCTTCATAACCAAATATAAGGACATGATCTCTCGTTCTTCTCATCTTCCACCGTATCTTAAGTGAATAACTGGAAGCACTGGGATCCTAATTAGCCATTATAAGGACATTAGCAAATTCTGTTATTAATAAGCATAGCAACCCATTAAACCCTTCATGATGAGCTTCAACGATGATGAGCCGATTGTTCTTCCTCCAGGTTTGTTCTTAGTGGTCTAACCTTTCATAGAATTGATTTTTTTTTTTTACAAATCATTTATTTCACCACAATTCAACCCAATTAGCCATCTTTTGTTGAAGATTGGATAAGTTAACTCTATAACTTGAATTCATACTACGTATTGAACGCATTTTAGTTAGTTTGCTAATATTGAAATTACTGCAGGGCCAAGACCGACCGTGCCTGGAAGAGTAAAGCTGGTAATCAGAAACAACAAGAAGGCACCACTTGAAGAAAACAACCAAAAGGTGATGGTGGAGATCACCGGTCAAGATAAAAGTCGATCGGGGTTGGACCTTGTGGCGGTCTTAGATGTTAGCGGCAGCATGGAAGGAGAGAAGTTATCAAAATTGAAAACGGCTATGCTATTTGTGATGAAGAAACTCAGCCTTGTTGACCGTTTGTCGATTGTCAAGTACTCCTCTAAAGCACATAGGCTATGCCCATTGCGCCAGATGACTGAAAGTTCCCAAACTAAACTTGAAAATCATATCAATGCCTTGAGAGCTGGTGGTAATACGAACATCACCGCTGGCCTTCAGATGGCACTGAATATTCTCGAGAACCGTTCAGTTAGCAGGGCACGTGTTGGCGTCATCATGCTTATGTCAGATGGTCAGGAAAATAAAGGGGATGCTGCCGCTGTCCCAGTAGGCAACGTGCCTGTTCACACATTTGGTTTTGGTGGGTATCATGATCCAAAGGTACAGTTGAGAATTGAAAATAATCCCTTACTTTATTGACAATTTCAAGCAAAAATTTGCTTGTGCTGCATCCTAAATTTCTGATTAACTTGTTCATGTTCTTAATAGGAGCTGAAGGCTATTGCCGATAATAGCCTGGGAGGAACCTACTCGGATGTTCGCATGGACAACTTGAGCTTAGCCTTTTCCCAGTGCTTGGGTGGGCTTCTCAGCGTGGTTGCTCAGAACCTGACAGTGACTGTCACTCGAATTAAAGTTGAGTCAACAGTGAAGCAGGTATCTGCCGGAGGTTATCCTCAATCCACGGACAATGATATTGGTTCTGTAACTATAACATTCGGTGATCTCTACATCCATGAGGTCCGCAAGGTGATAGTCGACCTTCTTCTCCCTGCTATTAAAAGAGAACGTGGCGCAGACATTCTTGAAGTTTCTTACACATACATGTATATCAAATCACAGTAACTTGCAAACAAATTATAAATATGCGTATAACCTATCAGCTTTTTGATGACTGTCATCAGTCTAATTGTAATACATATGCTGTTGCAGGTTTGATGGAGAATTGTTCGAGGCCAGTCCTGCAATTGTTACTGTACGCCGCATGTCTGGGTTGACAGCTGAAGAACAGCAATCAATGCCAGAGGTGAGAGCAGAAGAGGTCCGTCTGCTTATTGTCGAGGTGACCAAACAAGCAACTGCTGATGCTGACAAGGAGGATCTGCAAAGTGCTCAGGACAAGCTTGTCTATGGTCTGAAATTGTTGGGGGATATGGATATAGAGATTTTGAAGGCCGAGCTGGAGGAGCTGCTGAAATTGTTGCAAAGAGAAGCAATCTACAATATTCAAGGCCGTCCTTTTGCATATTCCTTACTGATTTCACTTGCCACACAGCGTCAAACGGCAAGAGGAAATAATATCAGTAAGTTTCAGCTCTTCGCCACTCCCATTATGCAAGAGTTCCTTGAGGAAGCCAAGATGTGGGGTGATAGAGATAATTACGTGCAATATAGCATGGGTCCCTCCACGTTGAGCTACAATGATGACAACCAGATTGTTCTTTCTCCAAGTTCAGGTTCGTTGTCAATTGTCTAACCATTCATACAATTTATCTTTCTCTTGCAAATCATTTATTTCCAGCACTATTGATCCCAGTTAGCCATCTTTTGTTGAAGAATATATAACGTAAACGTAATTATACTATTAAGTGTAATTGATACTGTATTGAACTGGCTTTTGTTAATTTGCTAATTGCAAGTACAGCACGGCGAAAAGCAAAGAAGTTGCATGATATAGATGATCATAAGCAATACAGCAATTATCCCTTCATGATGAGCTTTAATGACGACGACCCAATTGTTCTTCCAGATTCAGGTTCGTTCCCAGTTGTCTCACCGTTTATACAGTTGATATTTGTATTACAACTCTTGAATGTTAAGAACTCTTGACCCCAATTAGCCATCTTTTGTTGAAGATTGGATAAGTAATTACTCTATAACTTGAATTCATACTACGTATTGAACGCATTTTAGTTAGTTTGCTAATATTGAAATTACTGTAGGGCCAAGACCGACCGTGCCTGGAAGAGTACAGCTTGTACTTAGAAACAGCGACAAGGCACCACTTGAAGAAAACATCCAAAAGGTGATGCTGGAACTCACCGGTGCAGAAAATAGCCGATCCGGGTTAGACCTTGTGGCGGTCTTAGATGTTGGCTCCATCATGTATGGAGAGAAGTTAGCAGAATTGAAAACAGCTATGCTATTTGTGATGAAGAAACTCAGTGTTGTTGACCGTTTGTCGATTGTCAAGTACTCCACCGAAGCAACGAGGCTATGCCCATTGCTCCAGATGACTGAAATTTCCCAAACTAAACTTGAAAATCATATCAATGCCTTGAGAGCTGGTGGTAATACGAACATCACCGCTGGCCTTCAGATGGCACTGAATATTCTCGAGAACCGTTCAGTTAGCAGGGCACGTGTTGGCGTCATCATGCTTATGTCAGATGGTCAGGAAAATAAAGGGGATGCTGCCGCTGTCCCAGTAGGCAACGTGCCTGTGCACACATTTGGTTTTGGTGGGTATCATGATCCAAAGGTACAGTTGAGAATTGAAACTAAATCCTTACTTATTGACAATTTCAGGCAAAAATTTGCTTGTTCTGCAGTCTAATTAACTTCTTCATGTTCTTAATAGGTGCTCAAGGCTATCGCCAAAAATAGCCGTCTGGGAGGAACCTACTCGGATGTTCGCATGGAAAACTTGAACTTAGCCTTTTCGCAGTGCTTGGGTGGTCTTCTCAGTGTGGTTGCTCAGGAGCTGACGGTGACCATCACTCGAATTAAAGATGAGTCAACAGTGAAGCAGGTATCTGCCGGAAGTTATCGGCAATCCATGGACAATGCTGCTGGTTCTCTAACTATGGTATTCGGTGATCTCTACAACCAAGAGGTCCGCACGGTGTTAGTCGACCTTCTTCTCCCTGCTATTAAAAGAGAACGGGGCGCAGATATTCTTGAAGTCTCTTACACATACGAGTATATCAATCCCAGTATTTTGCAAACAAATTATATATACGCATATAACCTAATCAGCTTTTTGATGACTGTCATCAGCCTAATTGTAATACATATGCTGATGCAGGTTTGATGGAGAATTGTTCGAGGCTAGTCCTGCAATTGTTACTGTACGCCGCATGTCAGCGTTGACAGATGAAGAACTGGAAGCACCACCAGAGGTGAGAGCTGAAGAGGTCCGTCTGCTTATTTTCGAGGTGACCAAACAAGCAACTGCTGATGCTGACAAGGAGGATCTGCAAAGTGCTCGGGACAAGCTTGTCTATGGCCTGAAAACATTGGGGAATGCAGATATTGAGATGTTGAAGGGCGAGCTGGAAGAGCTGCTTGAATTGTTGCAAACAAGAGCAATCTACAAAGAGCAAGGCCGTCCTTTCGCAAATTCCTTGCTGCTGTCCCTTGCCACACAGCGTCAAGCGGCAAGAGGTGAAAACATCAGTCAATTTCAGCTATTCGCCACTCCTGCTATGCAAGAATTCCTTGAGGAAGCCAAGAAGTTGGATGATTACAAGCAATATAGCATTGGTGCCTTGACGATGAGCTTCAACGATGATGAGCCGATTGTTCTTCCTCCAGATTCAGGTTCGTTCCAGTTGTCTCACTGTTCATACAATTGAGGTTTGTTTTACAAATCATTTATTTTACGCAATATTGATCCCAATTAGACACCTTTTGTTGAAGATTATATATATAATGTAATTATACCATAACTGATATTCATACTACATTGAACACGTTTGTGTTAATTTGCTAATTGCTATTACTGCAGGGCCAAAACACTTCATACCTGGAAGAGTAAAGTTGGTAATCAGAAACAACAATATGGCACCACTTGAAGAAAACATACAAAAGGTGATATTGAAACTCACCGGCAAAGAAAAAACTCGATCACGGTTGGACCTTGTGACGGTCATAGATCTTAGCGGCAGCATGAATGGAGAAAAGTTAGAACAATTGAAAATGGCTATGCTATTTGTCATGAAGAAACTCAGCATTGTTGACCGTTTGTCAGTTGTCATGTACTCCACTGAAGCAAAGAGGCTATGCCCATTGCTCCAGATGACTGAAAGTTCCAAAACGAAACTTGAAAATCAGATCAAAGCTTTGAGAGCTCGTGGTAATACGAACATCACCGATGGCCTTTTGACGGCGCTGAAGGTTCTCAAGGGCCGTAAAGTTAGCAGTGGACGTGTTGGTGTCATCATGCTTATGTCAGATGGTGAGGAGAATAGAGGTGATGCGGCCGCTGTTCCAGTAGACAACGTGCCTGTTCACACATTTGGTTTTGGTGAAGGTCAGGACCCGAAGGTACAGTTGAGAATTGAAAATAACCACTTATTATTGACAATTTCAAACAAGAATTTGCTTGTGTCGCATTCTGATGAACTTGTTCATGTTCTTAACAGGTGCTCAAAGCTATCGCCAAAAATAGCCGTCTGGGAGGAACCTACTCGGATGTTCGCATGGAAAACTTGAACTTAGCCTTTTCGCAGTGCTTGGGTGGTCTTCTCAGTGTGGTTGCTCAGAAGCTGACGGTGACCATCAGTCAAATCAACAATGAGTCAACAATAGAGAAGGTATCCTCCGGAAGTTATCCGCAATCCATGGTCCATGCTGCTGATTCTGTAACCATAGAATTTGGTGATCTCTACAACCAAGAGGTCCGCACGGTGTTAGTCGACCTTCTTCTCCCTGCTATTAAAAGAGAACGGGGCGCAGATGTTCTCGAAGTCTCTTACACATACGAGTATATCAATCCCAGTATTTTGCAAACAAATTATTAATTATGTATACATGTATAACCTATCAACATTTTGATGATTGTCATTAATTTAATTGTAATACTTGTCCGGATGCAGATTTGATGGAGGAAAGTTTGAGGCCAATCCTGTAACTATTAGTTTAAGGCGCAAGCCCGAGTTGACAGCTGATGAACTGAAAGCACCACCAGAGGTGAGAGCTGAAGAGGTCCGTCTGCTTATTGTTGATGTGATCAAACATGCAACAGCTGATGCTGATATGATGGATCTGCAAAGTGCTCGGGACAAGCTTGTGTGTGGTCTGAAAACATTGGGGGATGCAGATATAGAGATGTTAAAGGCCGAGCTGGAGGAGCTGCTTAAATTGATGCAAACACTAGCAATTTATGAAAAGCAAGGCCGTCCTTTTGCATATTCCTTATTAATTTCCCTAGCCACACAGCGCCAAGCGGCAAGAGGGAATAATATCAGTAAGTTTCAGCTCTTCGCCACTCCCGTTATGCAAGAATTCCTTAAGGAAGCCATGGAGTTGGATGATTACAAGAAATATAGCATTGATCCCTACCTGATGAGTTTCAACAATGACGACGAGATTGTTCTTCCTCCAGATTCAGGTTCGCTCCCAGTTGTCTTAATTAACGTTCATAAAATTAATGTTTGTTTTACAAATGATTTATTTTAAACACTATTGATCGCAATTAACAATCTATTGCTGAAGATTATGACATCATTAGACTATAACTCTAATTGATACTGCATGTAACACGCTTCTGTTAATTTGCTAATTGCAATTAGCAGAGCCAAGACCCATGGCTGGAAGACTACAGTTGGTAATCAGAAAAAACTACAAGGTTCCACTTGAAGAAAGCATCCAAAAGGTGTTGTTGGAGCTATCTGGTGTAGAAGAAAGTCAATCAGGGATGGACCTTGTGACGGTCTTAGATGTTAGCAGCAGCATGAAAGAAGACAAGTTGGCAATACTGAAAACAGCTATGCTATATGTGATGAGCGAACTCAGACTTACCGATCGTTTGTCGATTGTTGAATTTTCTTGTAAAGCAAATATGCTATGCCCATTGCGCCAGATGACTGAAAGTTCTCAAACAGAACTCAAAAATCTGATCCAAGATTTGAATGTTAAGCCTGGAACGAACATCACCGATGGCCTTGATATGGCGCTGAATGTTCTCAAGGACCGTTCAATTAGCAGTGGACGTGTTGGCCTCATCATGCTTATGTCGGATGGTAAGGAGAATCAAGGTCGTGATGCTGAGGATGTTGATGTAGGCAACGTGCCCGTGCACACATTTAATTTTGGTGAAGATCAAAATTCAAAGGTACATAGGGAATTTCAAAATAACCACTTTTTATCAATTTCAATAAAAAATTTGCCTGTGCTGTATTTTTATTAACTTGTTATGTTCTTCATAGGTGCTGATAGCTATTGCCGATAATAGCCCGATGGGAACCTACACGGAGGTTTGCCTTGACAATATGAAATTAGCCGTGTCCCATTGCTTACGTCAGCTTCACAGTGTGGTTGCTCGGGACCTGATAGTGACTGTAACTCAAGTCAAAGATAAATCAGAAGTAAAGCCAGTATCATATACCCAGTCCATGGAAAATGCTGCTGGTTCTGTAACTATAACATTTGGCGATCTCTACATCCAAGAGGTCCGCAAGGTGTTAGTCAACCTTCTCCTCCCTGTTACTAAAGTGGAAAATGAAACAGATGTTCTCGAAGTCTCTTACACATACAGGTATATCAAATCACAGTATCTTCAAACAAATTATGTATACGGTATAACCTGTCACTATTTTTTATGACAGTCAACAATCAAAATGTAATACTTATGCATATGCAGCTTTGATGAAGATAGATTTAAGGCCGATCCTATCAAAGTTACTGTACACCGTGTGTCAGTGTTGACAGAAGAAGAACAGCAACAGTCAGAGGTGACGGCTGAAGAGGTCCGTCTGCTTATTGCTGAGTTGATAAAAAAAGCAACTGGTGATGCCCATAAGGAGGATCTGAAAAGTGTTCGGGAGAAGCTTGACCATAGTCTGAAAACAATGGGGGATAAGGACAGAGAGCAGTTGATGGCCGAACTGAGGGCCGAGCTGGCTCAGGTGAAGGCCGAGCTGGAGGAGATGAGTAATAAATTGATGCAAACACAAGAAATAAATGAAAAGCTAGGCCGTTCTTTTGCATATTCATTACTGATTTCCCATGCCACACAGCGTGGACCAACAAGAGGTAATAGTATCGATAAATTTTTGCTCTTCGCCACTCCTGCTATGCGAGAATTCCTTGAAGAGGCCGAGATGTGTGATGAACTAGAAGATTTAGAAATCTATATGGACCGGTTCATTTGTGCTATTGAATCCATTGAAAAGATTATCAACAAAGTTTGATTACTTGGTCATCATCAATTTTATTTTTGGTTTTTATAGTTCAGTGAATAAGACCACTTGAATAATGAATATCCTGCCCGTGGCCAACGAAACGGTTCCTTTCTGTCTCCCTTCTTGTTTACTTCTTTTTCCATTTTTTTGATGATCATGTTGATGTTTTGGGTTTAATGTTTTGCTTGTATTGCACAAATCTGGGAGACTTCTTTTTATCTTCTACTACTTCTGTATCGAGCTAGTCCTCATTCGTAATAACATGGATTTCAGTATGCTTTTCTATTGAGATACTTATCAGAGAATCAATCATCTCAAGAAATTATGTTGGAAGTTGATTCAAAATTAACACACCTAATTAAGATGGCTGCCGAAGTTAGTGGGTTAGAATTTCTCCAAAATTAGTAGTATGTATTTGTCATGTGTTCTAGAGTTAGTGTTTCTATAATTAGTTGGGTTAGTGGAGAATGTGGTTTCCTTATTTACACTAGGCAGAAATAGCATGTAGTAGGGTTAGTGGATTCCTTATTTAGATTAATGTTTAGCTATAAATTCAGATGTACTTTGTATCCGAATTAATAGGGCAATAGAAGTTAATTTCAGCAGCAAATTTCTTCTCTCTATTTGGTTGTATCCTTCCGAAATTTCCAACAAATTATACTATTAAAAATAACTTTATTTCTCAAAACACCCATACTAATTGACTGAAACAATATAAAATAGTGAGAGAAACAATCATGGTTTGCAAAATCGGCCGAGTCAGACCGGAATCGATTAAACGCCGAACCAATTTTAGACTGAGTTATACGCATGGTTCTGAAACTCGGAATCAGAATCGGAATCGGATACTTGACCGTGGAATCGGAATCGGATGAATCGGCTGGAATCGGAAGAATCGGATCGGAAACTCAGATTTTTTTGGACAAAAGCTTGTTTTGTAGCCAAAATATAGGAAAAAAATTGATAAAAAAATAATTTGTAAGAAAACTATGTAGAAAAAAGATTATACTCAAATAATCCACTAATTATATAATATAATATAAGCATTACAAATAGAACACACCTTTTATGTAAACTAGCTATAATTTATGCATAGAAAAGCAAAATTACAATAAGTAAAACTATAGCGAGTAATACCATAATGATCCAACATATATAAAATATAAAGTCTAACAAATAATAAAAGATGAAAACCGACAAAATTGAATAGTTTTTTTGCGGTAACATGTTTTTTTTTTTTGGGAGGCAATATGCCCGTAGGCTTGATGCGGTTAACATGATTTGTTTTCTAGCTTGCAATTATTAGAAGAGTATACACACTGCAATATTTATTTGAGAATGATTTGAATGGTTTCATTTGTTGTGTCTTTATTACGTGTACATTTTTTTATTTTTTTATAATAAAATTTCGAAAACTTATACGTTAGAAGAAAATTATTAGATATGATTTATATTATATTTTATATATACATGTTAAAAATTGCTAATTTTCGATTTTGTTTTTATCTAAATTTGTAAGTTAAAAAAAATCAATACTCCGAAATTATCTACATTAGTGAAGTTTTACCAGCAATTAACAATCAAAGTTGAAATTTCATACTCTTTCATTTGCATGGAGAAAATGATACATATTTTATTTAATAGTTTTATTTTGTTATTCAAATTTTAAAATTTATATTATTGAAGTTTTAAAAGTGGCAGTATATTGAAGGCACAAAAATAACAGCATTTTAACCTCTCTTCGATTTATTTATTTATATTTTATATTGTTGATAAGCTAGATCATGTGATTCATCATTCATGTCCTCTTAATTATCAGTAGTCATTTTTTTTTTTTGAAAACTTTCAAATAAAATTATTTTTAGTGTTGAATGGGCCGAATATAGTGTTTATATTGTTGAAAAGAGTTCTAAATAGCAACGCTATAATGTTTTCGGACCATAAAAGTTATGACGCTATGGACACTATAGCACGCTATAGCGACGCTATATGACAATAGCGTTATTTTTTTAACCGTTCCGCTATGACGCGATAAATACTATTTATTCGTAAGCCTTAACCAAATTATTCGTAAAAGTGCCCCTAAATGCTTCTCGAATATTCCTTTATTATGATCATATGACACATGCGATTTGACTTCTCCTATTTTTCTTTCTCCCTCTTAAACTAGAGGTACTCATAACCGTAAGTATTGGAGAATCAATCCTTAATGCAATGTCAAGATTCATAATTATGAGAACCAACATTAAGTTTTCTTTCCATTTCTTAAAATTTGATGCTAGAAGTAATATTAGCTTAAAAATGAGAACAATAAACAATTACAACATACTCACAAAATATCCATATATAATAATAAGTTCAAATAAAGGTAAACCCCATTATCTCAACATATTGGTTTCCATTAAAAAGTTGTCTTTGGATGAAAATATTAACTTCTTATGGCATCTTGCCATAATAATCAAGCGCTGATAATTAAGTAACATGTCAAATAATTAACTTTTTTTTGTGCCAATTAAATTGATCACACGTAAATAAACCAAATAATCATCACTACAATTATTACCGCAAAGTGCATGTGCAACTTTAATAAATATTGATCTCTGTTTGAGCCGATCAAATTTTACACTCATTACATGCACATACATTGTATATTTTAAAATAAATTAATTTCAAAAGGAGAGCTCACTTTGGCGAGGTGCAATTGAAACCAATATATTTTAAAATATATAACTTTAATACTTATTCGAACTAAAATTATATCTGAAATCTAAAATTATAGTTTAAACATAAATCTAAATCCATCCTTAATTTATTAAGAATCAAATATATATTTTTTCTCTTTTGATTCTCTATTGCCATGTGGATTTAGTTCAACCGTAATTAACTTAATTCTTATGCTATACCGAAAATATACATATGTCGTGGTATCTCAATTCACACCGTACTTAGAGTTTCACATCTTATCACCAATAAAGGTGTATCTGAATCCATTTCCTTTCGCTGAGTAATTCTCTGTTCCACTCATAAATGTATATTTTACCATGAAATAATTCAAATCTAAATTCATCTCAACTTTATTAAGAATCAAATACAAATTTTTCTTATTTTGATTCTCTATTTCCATGTCAATTTAGATTAATTATAATCATCTTGATCTTAAATTAAACTATACTGAAGGCTTAAACCGTATTTTATATAAACTATAGGCACAACCAAATAATTTAATTAATATGATAGGCCTAAATCAAAACCTTAATTTATTAAATGGGCTTGCCTTCCGAAAGAAATACAACTCATGTAGCGTAGTCAAACCTCACATTAATTTTGGTGTTTGCGTGGTTCACAAAATAAAATATTTACTATGGTCCACGCACGGTGTATCATGAAATGATGCGTGCTGAGCCACTGAATATCGCGCAGTGCACCAAACTTATCACGTGCGATGATGGAACGTGGTGTATGCGCAGCTCACGCAACCAACGCGATGAGCAAGGGTTTTGGGCCGGTCTATGCGCGGTCTATAGAACTGAATGGTCGGAAAATTGATTTATTTCTGGTTAAACTTGGTTCACACGCGGACCATACGTGAAACTCAGGTCAGAAATGGCGATTTCAAGGTTCTGAACTGAATTTCAAGGACATAATTAACCAAATTAACAAATCTAAAATCGCCAATAATCAGAAATTCAATCTTATACCATAACTGTACCGAACAAATACATAAAACTTGTTTCAAACATAGAGCGGCTCTGATACCACTTGCTGGAACCGACAAAAACCATCATCGGCTACCGCAGGACCATCTCTGTTGAATATAAACCTGAATAGCAGAAGTGTACCTTAATCCATGATTGTTTTGTGCAAGAGAGCGCCACTGATTCGGTTTTTCCAAAATAACAAGGCTCTTTAGAGAGTCTCATTTGTTCTGTTTTCTCCAAAGTCTCTCATATTCTTCTCTAATGGGGTAAGAAGAAGCGAATTCAGATTTCCTTGTATTCTGGGGACCAAATCATATATATACAGCACAAGAAAACTCTTGTCTGTCTTATGTAGGAATTATTCAATTCAACCCATAATTAAATTGAATATTACACCTTAAGTTCTACACATTAAAGGTCTACACCCTATATGACACATTAATGTTCAATAAATTATATAATGCATATTACCATTTTTAATTGAGAATAAAATTAACAGTATACAATACAAAATTATATTACATATTAGTCTAACGTTGGATTAATATCCAACATGAGATTCCTCTGAAACGAGAGCGTACCAACGACAGACGTTGTGATCGCGGACCTCCCAACGATGGGCCCAACATGCGACAACTCTAAATGTTTATAATAAGAGAGACAATACCATTTTCTTCTTCTTCTCCTACTCTTGGACGATCGACGAGCATGTGAAGGCCAATTTGGTCTTTCATCAATGGACATGTTGATGCAACTGCGAAAGGTCTCCAACCATTTTTTTGTTAAATCTGCAATTAAACTATGTGAATGTCCATTGAATCTTTGTAATAAACTTTAATATAAGCCATTAAATAAAATATAACCAAATAAGATAACACTCTTGTAACATAAACAGATCGTGTTGTTTGCCTTTATAATTTTTATTTTTATCTCGAAAACAGTTTTAACCCATGCAAATTACAGCAATATTTTTTAAAATAAAAAGCTAAATAACTTACGTTTTTAAATCGCGGTAGAAATGAGAGATCGATTTGCTTCTGTAATATATTAGTCTAATGATTCTCCTAATTTTTAAATAGAGGAGGATAAGTAATTTATGGTAATAAATTTCTGTTACTATTTTTATTTTTCACTGAACTCATTTGATTCCGCGCCAAAAAAAAATAATCCCGCGCCAAAATCTGTACACTGTAGTGTTTTGTTAATATGTCATACCGTGTCCACACCACAAATCTTTGGTATTTGATATGGGCCATTAGATAGTATATAATATTTATTAGAAAGAACTAGCATAATTATTCGCAAAAGTTATTTAAAAGATCAATTAAAAATTCAAAATAATTGCTGTTTGACACTGCTCATATATGTCCATTAAATATATCCACATCTTTTTACAAAATCTTGATTCATAAAATGTTATGCATTTGTTAATTAATTTCTCAAATAATTCGAGACTTTGAGTATAGTTGATAATAACGAACAATCATGAATTTCAGATTTTTGAAAAAATATTTAAATTATAACTTAGTTAATTACAAAATATGAACTAATTAAGTCTTATCATTTTTAATAAAATATTATACATTTATAACGGTTTTAATGGTTTTTAATTTATTATTTGAAATTATACCGATAGGTTTTGTAGTTGGGCTGGCTAATATTTTTAACAAAGAGGAGGGTTCAAATGTCACATGCCTATCATGCCTCATTGTGCCTTGTATTTTTTATCTCTGTTTTCAAAGTTCAAACAGTCGATTCAACCGCTCAATTTGATCTTCATATTAAAATATGTTCGGAGACCAAATTTATATTTTTTTGAAATTTTTATATTTTTTAATAGGTAGAAAATCATTATTTTTGGATGGTTCAAGAGACAATGACTTTTAAAATATGTTTGGATCGACTATTTGGTGTTTGAAAACAAAGATAAAAGATATGAGGCACGATGAGGCATGAAAGACATGAGGCATTTTAACCCTCCTATTTAACAAAAAAGTTTATTGTTAATATGAAGATGATGATATTAATTTTATTGAGATGTATGAATCAAAATATTTTAGAGAAATATTTAGAATATACCTAAGAATTATTTGTGAAAAATAATATTTTTCAAATCAAATTAATTTGATAATATTAATAATTAAAAAATATATTATATGTTGTTCGAAATATATATAACTTGGTAATTAAATTCTCCAAAAATTTAGACTTTTAAGTATACTTGATAATACAACAATATAATCATGAATCTTATTCTTTAAAAAGATATTTAAATACACTTTGTGTATACTTGATAATTTGACACTTTGAATATATTATGGTATGCTTCTTTCATTTCATACTAAATTTATTTACTAATTTTGAATGCATACATTCAATCAAAACATATACGTTCATAAATAAGATATAGCGTGTGATTGAAAGCCGAATTTACTTCCTAAAAGCCTGATGTGTCATTGAAAGCCGAAATCAGATGCTGAAACCCGCGATCCATTATCCGAAATCCGCGATCAATCCTGAAAGTCTGCTCTCGTCCAAGCACAGGCCTAGTATCTTTCTCTTCACTATGATCGCTCATATCCTCAGGATCAACATCACCTCAATTTTCCTCTGCCTCTAGTAATTTCGGATCCACTGTTTCATCGGTTTCATCTATATCACAAGATTGACCCCAATGAGCGGTTCGAATAGATGAATTCTGGTCAGTCCGGGTGGGGCCCGACGGGAGGGTCGACTACTGGACAGTCGGTCCCTCTGAACTGGGGCCCGACTACTAAACGGTTGGTCAATTTGGACAGGGGACGGACTAGAGTCGGATGAGTTACCCCGACTATGACCCTGGATTAACCTCATAACTGGATTGGTACGCCGGGCTCTGGTAACTTGCACATATAGGTCAATTATCTTGTATGCAACTCCAGAAAAACTCATGGTTTGGTTGTACAATACCTGACAGACTCTCTCATTCTGAATTGGAAACAGTTGGAACCATGTTTGTGCTGAACTAGTCGGACTGATCCAATCCCAAACTCTAACATATACTCGATTTAAGCCCCACATAATTAGTACCCGGCAATACCGGAATCACAGTAACAGGTTCGATACTATAATAAACCCCATTAAGACCTGTTAAAACATCCCCGCCAGTATAAATGGATACCATAAGAGCCATTTTCAATCCAATACACAAGAAACCTAAAATTAAAAATTAACTAAATTAATTATTAACCTACTGAGAATTAAAAAAATGAAAAGAAGAGAAAAAATCTTACAGATCAAAGACTATTTTCCAGGAGAGAGAATGTGTGAGAGTGTGAAATGAAATTTTCCTGAAATCGACCCTACAAAAGAATAGGGTCCACTCTGGCATTATGCAGCTCTGGATCCGCACCGGTGTTGTGCGGACCCATTTCAGGGTCCGCACTAGCATTATGCGGCCTCCCTGAAATGGGTCCGCACCGGTGTTCTGCGCCCATGGTGAATTTCGAAATTTCCAAAAACAGTGGTTTTTTAGTTTTTTTTTTTTTAAGGTGTGGTATAAATAAAAATTTCGTCGCGAGAATGGTGGATCGGTTAAAGTTGGTTTATAGAATAAAATACCAAAACATGTATCTTGGGATGACATTTTTGTTATTGATCAATGTAAAATTGAATGATAAATATTAATGCTTTATGAAAATCTTTCTTTGAATCATGTATCTTTATTTTATATTCTAGTTATAATTTATATTATAAATCCGAGAATATTTATTCATATTAAAAAACTGTTACTAAATGTTTGAATGACTAATTGCAACAAAATAATTATCGAAAATAGAATGCGTCATCATACCAATTGCATTAAATTATTTATGGTTGCGTTAGATTAATTTATTGCAACCATATTAATGGTTGCAATAGATTTTTGCTAAAATGCAACTAAAATTTGGTTGCATTTAATTAACAAGTTGCAACAATAGATTTGGTTGCGATACGGTACATTATTACTACTATTTTTTGGTTGCGATAAATGTGCAATAACAACCCTTTATTTGGTTGCAATAAATTATTGCTACTAATTTCTTACAACTAAAATTTGGTTGCATTTAATTAAAAAATTGCAACCATGAATTTTGTTGCAATATGCTATCTTATAACTACCAATTTTCGGTGGCAATAAATGTCCAATAGCAACTATTTATTTGGTTGCAATATCCTATTGCTACAAATTTTGCAATTAAATTTTGGTTGCAATAAATAAACAAATTGCAACCAAAAAATTAGTTGTGTATTTATTGCAACCAAACCTTTTGCAACCACTAAAACTAATTTCGTCCGTCCCAAAATTATTTTATTGCAACCAAAAATTTGGTTGCCCGAAAACAAAAGGAAGCTGATAACGGTACCCGCACAGTACCATAACTGCCTGGGGGGACCGCAAAAAACTCCAGCAATGAATTTTTTTTCTAAAGTATTAATACCTATGTAAGGAGGTATTTATACCTATGAGCTGATAACAGTACCCGCGCTACAGCACCCGCACTGTACCCACATAATAACTACCATAACTACCATAACTATATATCTGGGGGACCACAAAAACTCGCACAAATATTTTTTCTAAAATATTAATACATATGCAATAAAGTATTAATACATATGCATGAAAATATTTATACCTATGAGGTGAATAATCTTTACGTAAATAATTATCTCCCAACCAAATCTTCCAAGCGTACCCGCATCATAAATACCTCTGGGGGGACCACTCAATCTACATTAGGGGACCATACATATTTTTAGAGGTGAATTTTTTTCTCCGTTTAATGTCATCCATATTTCTAACGATCTGTGAGAAATTTTGCGAATTTAAAACCACGAACGCCTTCTACGCAATTTTCTCTTTAAAATGAGATCCATGATGACGTACTTTCGGGCTCATCGCCACAAGTATTTACACCTCGACATGCAAGTATTTATTCTTATATATCTTGCAAATATTTTTACATATGACACTAGATGACATCTGAAAGTATTAATATCAAGTACTGAAAATATTTATACCTCTGCACTAAAGTATTTATACTTATGTGGTCATCTATTTTTGTTAGAGGAAGGTTGACGCAGGGATGATTGGATAAGGTTGATGTGGCCCCACTACTTCATTAGAGGAAAGTTGACACGGGAACGATTGGGGGACTGGAAAAGGGATGATCATAACAAGTTACGCATCAAAGTATTAATATCTCATTTTTCAAGTATTAATATCTTTTCTTCCTAGTATTTATATCTACGAAGGTTGACGCGATTTATATTTATGAAGGTTGACGTGGGGACGAGTGCATGGACTGTGAAAGATGGACCATATAATTAGTGGAGATCATAGAAGAAAAGTGTTGCTGGAATTTTTGAATAATAATTAGTGGGGACCATAATTATTCCTATAAATGCGGGTACTGTAGTGCGGGTACTGAAATAATTATTCAAATATATGTGGGGACCACTCAAACTACATGGGAGGGGCATACCCATTTTTTAGAGATGATTTCTTATTCTTCGTTCAATCTCGTCCATATTTCTGACGATCTATGAAAATTTTTGCGAATCTAAAACCACGAACGTCTTCTACGCAATTTTCTCTTTCAAATGAGATCCATGATGACGTACTTTCGGGCTCGTCGGCACACAAGTATTTATAACTCGTCGTGCAAGTATTTATGCGTATACTTGTAAGTATTTTTTACATACGAGGTCCCCACTATTTCATTAGAGTAAGGTTGACACGGGACAATTGGGAGACTGGAAAAGGAATGATCATAACAAGTTACGCATCAAAGTATTAATTTCTTATTTTGCAAGCGTTACTATGTTATCTTCCAGGTATTTATATCTATGAAGGTTGACGCGGGGACGAACGCGGAGACTGGGAAAGGGGACTATATAATTAGTGGGGACCATAAAAGAAGAGTGATGCACAGATTTTAAAATAATAATTAGTGGAGACCATATAATTAGTGGGGACCATATAATATTTTTTTAAAATAATACTTATTGGGGACCATAGTACATAATTTCTCTAAATAAGGTGTGGAGATTTTGGAGGTACTAGAGTGAGGGTACTCAAATAATTATTCAACACGAAAATGGTGTAGTGCTTCGTCAAATCTAGAGACCATTAAATTAATTGCTGACTCGACTTTAAATAGTTTAGGAAACTATGCATGCAAATTTCATCATGCAAGATAATTCACGTCTTAATTATGGTGTATTTATATTCTTTTCTAATTACGACTTGCAAAAGTGAAGCCATAGCTTTTTCATTCTACTTGAATTAAGCTCAAATTTAAAAACTTTTCTTAACGATCAGAGTGGACTTGATGTGATTAATTTGAATCGAATAGATAAATTCACATGTTATAAAATTATTATATTACTTTGCTAGAATGATCGAAGAGTTGGACTCATCTCCTGACCATTTTACAGTAAATTAGGACATGATAATTTTCTCAAGCTGGCCTTTTAGAAAATTTATTATATAATAATTCTCGTATGAGCATAGCAACAAGTTTGAGATCTGAAAAATAATATCTACACAATTTGGGAATAATTATCTTTTTTTATAATTTGGACAAATATATGAAAATTTTGAATTTTTGGAAAACTCCAAACTTCTGTGAAAAGTTTAAGGATGATGACCCCGGAATCCGTTTAATTTGTTTTTTGTACAAAAAAAGTACTTGGAAAGTGAACACTAAAAATTCATATATTTGCAATTTTTTTTATTTGCTCTTGAGGAAATCGTGTCTAGTTTAGAATCAAAACACAACATGCATAATAAAAGAAACACTAAAAAGAGTAAATATACCATTTGATTTAAATGGAAATACCAAATACATTAAAACCATTTAATTTACTCAATGCAATCCCAAATGACATTATAATTAACACAATAATACAAAGAGCACAACATACATTAAAACTGGAACATAAAGAACAAGGGACACATGCAAAAGTAAAAAAGAAAACAAATTGAATCAAATCAAGACACCGAAAGCAGCATTTCGTTTATGCTTCTCGAGTTTGCAGTAGTTAACTAATTCAGTAACATGCTTTAGATCGGGAAGGTTCTCGAGTTTGCAGCAGTTAACAACGTGCAGTGTGGTAAGTTGTCGCATAGCCATCGGTTTCATCTCCCATATCTGTAAGTTCTCCAATCTGGAAAGTTGTAAGAACTGCAACTGTGGAAACCCATTTGAGGAGCAAACCATTTTATTCCCTGTGTATGCTCCATCTTGTAAGCTCAGATATTTCAGGGCCGGTAGTTTTCCCAACCTCGGCATGGGGTCCTTCTTCAAACGAGATTTGGCTAGGATGAGCTTTGTAAGATTTTCTGGAAATTTAATATTATCAATGAATATATTCCTGCTATTCCATTTTCCCTCTAATTTAATGGACTGCACTGTGTCGAGGTTTGGAAAGGACCTTGTGTCAGCAAACTGTGACGGTAAAATCTCGCCTATAATTGTCAGTGAGAGGAGATTAACCATATGACTCAACATAATGGAAATAGATTCCCAGTATAGATTGTTCCTATTTGAGAGTGCTAACTTTCTAAGATTGATCAGGAACATTGGAGAGTTTCCTAGCCACGACTTATGAACCGTAACTGTTTTCAGGATTTGTAGGTTTGATGTTGTTGCTGTAGAGGGTGGGCCTTGAATTTGGGGCTTAGGATTGACATATACATGACGAAGTGTTGAGATGGTCCATAGAGATTCAGGTAGAGTTTTTATGCTTGTATCCCTAACATCTAAGGTTTGGAGAAATTTTATGAGCCACATAGTTGTAGGAAGCTCAGATATCTTGCTACGCCTCAAGCCCAAATATCGTAGGCGACACATGCTTGTAAAAGGTGCTTCTGGTATTGCAGAATTCCTCAATTCCAACACCCGCAACATATCAGACATTTTCACATCATTCCTATCAACATCAAAACACGAAAAGGAAACTATCCTCCTATTGAGTACCAGGTTTGGGTTTTGTTTCTTGTTGTCATGAATTGCTACACGGGATGTGGATTTTATAGCTTTCTGATCTGCATTGGCAGCCAAAAACCTTTCTTCGTAGGATTGTTTGATGGCATATTCATGAATTGATCGACCTACTCGGCAACATTTGATTGTGCCTAAGATTGATCTCTTTGAAACACAAACCAACGATCTGTAAGCAAAAATAAAAAAATTAACATCACGTACATATTTTTATAAAAGAAATAAAATTTCTAGATGGACATGAGGACCTTTTAATCTATAAGCAACTAAAGAGTCAATTTTTGCAGAAATGAATATATATAAAATTGCTTTGTTCTTGGGGCAGTGTTGTATGCCGCTCAAGTAGTTGGTGTTTTGCCGCTAGAACTGAAAACCAGCAGTGCACCATCATTATATAGTCTCCTTTCTTGAGGTAGTATAGTCACCTCAATTCTCAGTTTACTTAAAAAGTACAAAAAAGGTGCTTTTATCGATCATCGAGTAGACCAGAGAAAATTATCTACTCTTTTGTAATAAAATAGACAAAATTTCAGTTTTATTGATGACCACTTAATTTGTAGGAAACTATGACCTAATGTTTCAAATAGCAATCCTATAACTCTTTGGATGTCATTTATGCTAGAAAGGGAAAAAACCATAAACCAAATAATCACTTGTAAATCATAAGAAGTGTCAATTTCTATAAATTTTGAGATTACCTTTGGACAAGTTGCTCCAGGTAGTTATTTGCGGTCTCCTCTGTCGTCTGTCCTTCCTCTGGTGTAACAAATCCTTCAGCAATCCATATCTCAGTTAGAGACCTTGCAGGAATCTCATAATCTATTGGGTAACATGCTAAATAAAGAAAGCACGATTTGATAATGGCAGGTAAATCTTTATAGCAGTAGTTAATAACGTGCAACAAATGATAGTTAGTTGCAACATTATCAAACTCTTTTATCTCGACTAACAGATCATCTTTCACCTTGTTCCATGTTTTGTAGTCCATTGGTTTAAATGAAAGGAGACCCCCTATAAGGACAAGAGCCAGAGGCTCTCCTTCACATGCCTTGCCAATCTGTTGAGGGAGATTGTCCAGTTCTTTGGTTAACTCCAGTAAGAACTCGAGAATTTTAGAAGGTTCTTTGAGCTCTCGAAGTGCTGGAAACGCTGTTATGAGGAGGAATGCTCGGTTCTTCTCCTCATTTGTGAAGCAGTTTGAACTATCTGCTTTGTGAGGAAGCAAGTGTTCAATTCTTTTTATGTTGTGGAGAGAGGATATAACTGCATCTATGTCGACTTTGTACTCCCACTCACCTTCTGCTTCTGTTTGCTCCAAATAATTACAGGAAATCATGTCATTAATATTATGATTTAGTTTTTTCTTCCAATATGACACAAAATTATGTGTCCTTAAACCGGGGATATGCTCTCCGGAAGCACGTCCAATTTGACGGGCTTCTAGTCGCAGACACTTAATTAGATCAATTTTTTTGTCCTCAGTGTCCCCCACGAGGTCAAATCTAATTTTCATTAGGACAGACACGATTTCACGAGATAGCGAACGCTTATAATCCTCATGAAAAGGGCCATCATTAAATTGGATATCGTCTGATAAAAAAATTCTGAGAGCGGGTTCAGATAGCATTTTTTTTATGAAAGGTAAGGTATCCATCTCTGTTTCAACTTTCTCAAAAGTCAAAATCACACCCGACCTATCTCTTTTGGTATACTGGTTAAATCAAAACAGTTTAATCCTTCCCTCCCTCTCTCACATCCAATTCAACTGCAAGCTCCACCAAGTAACTGCAATGCAAAAGAAACATTTAAAAAAAGTAGTATAAATGGTGCATTATGGAGTTGCTAAAATTTATCAAATGCTAGACCTTAAAGCTCCTGTCAATAGATCAGGCCCCACCATGGAGGCCGGAACAGGACAGGATGGGCAGGAAATCAGTGACAGAGATAGAAGTGAACCCAGAGAAATTAAGTAGAGAGGAGACACTCACCCAGTAGCGTTGCTGTTTCGGGTTGATGGACTCGGCAGGAGAAGAGACAGGTAGGAGAGGGTAACTGAGGGAAGGGGGAGAAAGTAGGGGTAGATCAGGGGAGAGGAAGTGGTGGTTGATGGGAGATTAAAATCTTGGGTCGGAGTGGGACAGTAATGGAGTTTTAATTAATTAATTATGAATTTATGATACAGGTAAAAGCCGAGCAAAAATATGTTTTTTTAGTAAATTGCAATTCTTGTTCAGAACTCCAATCCTATCCTCAAATTTGAATCCTAACAGATGCTACCACACATGGATTTTTCACAAAATTATTGTAACAGAAGGTCCCCTTTTAGTTCTATAATTTCTTTATCTTTTGCACCTTTTACTTGGACTGTATTTTTTAATAAAATAGATTAATTGTAAATGTGGCATGTACTTTCTAATCTTTTACTAGCTTTTTGATGGAATATAGATAACTTTATTTGATAACTTTGATAACGGTGCAATTTTATATATTTTGTTGTAATTTGAAAATCTCTACTCATTGATATGCTTTGTGGTCACTTGATGGATGATCAATGGTTCTTAAATTAAATTAAATTTCATACACAACTTATATAAATTATGAAGTTCTTTTTTTCTTGAATAACATCGAATTCGTTGTCATTATTATAAAAAAAATTACTTATCAATATTTCTTATTCTTTTGTTAACTTTTGCTATATTTTTGTTGGATATTTTTGTTATATTTTTGTTGGATATTTTTGTTATATTTTTGTTGGATATTTTTGTTAACTTATAGTCAAAATTTAATCACGTATGGTATGATCGAATAATGTCTGCAATAATGTGATTTAAAGAGAAATATTCAAATAAATCATCTTAGTGTTTCTTTGATTAATTTTATTTTGTTTCTAATCAAATTTTCATTGTCTTTCATTACATCATAATTAATGCCTCACATTCTTACCTTAAACTGATACCTATCCTTTGGTACCAATTTTGAACATTTATTCCACCAGAATAATGAGATAACATTCAAAGATGAGAATAGTAGTAGATAAAAAACGAATGTTATCACTAATATGACGGACTTAGTATAATTGATTTCTAACAGAAGGAAGAGAAAAAATGTATAGGATCGATCTAATTTAATGGTATCACTAATATGACAGACTTAGTATAATTAGTATAATTTAATAGTGGAAGAGAAAAAATTGAGGCGAACTTAGTATAATTTAATTAATAGTGGAAGAGATAACACTTTTTGACAGAAATTTTAACTTCTATTATGAATATTCTCTTACTCTCTTACTTTCTTACATTGAAAAACCTCCTTACATGTTATATATATACTCCTATATGACCTTTCTACACACTCTTGATGAAGCCAAAACATATAGCAACAATCACTATCTTTTCATTCAGAAAATGACAGAAAGTGAATGCAAAGTAGCCATTTTTTCCGATTTATTTACCGCAAACGTGTTTTTAGATTTTTTTTGACAGGTTTTTGAGAAAATTGTGTATTTAGGACAAAAATATATCCGGCTCGGACCCTCTCCAAAATTTCTTTCCGCTCCCGCTCCTTCAATCACTTCGCTTTTCAAATTTTATAACTTTATTTGAACTGCAGTACTTTATATAGGCTTCAGATTAACTTGAATGTTGATTGTGGGACTAACCCACAACACATGTCTGGTATTATGCTCTATGTGCGCTGGAGCCTGGAGAGCCACGAGTAGGGGTGTCAATGGATACGGTATAGGTCGGGTGGAGATATTTTCATACCCATACCCACTAAAATTGATTTTACCCATAACTTACCCATACCCTTTAAAAATTAACCTTACTCTACCTTACCTTAACCTTTAATATTATCGGGTAACGAAACGGTAGCGGATGAATAACGGATATTACTAATATAATAATTAGTTTTATTATATTTTACAAATTAAATATAAAAAACTCATTCATTTCACACATATGTAATTACATTTCTAATAAAAAATAAAAATGAATGTGCAATCAATTCCAACTAAATTGTTTTTTATAAATGAAGAAAATTCAAAAACACAAATACATATTTAGGTGAGTTGGAAATTGAATTGAATATATATTTAGATTTTATAATTACCCTATAGGGTAACGGGTACGAAATAATCATTACTCATACCCTTATCCATTTAGTAACGAAAAAAAATTCTTATTCATACTCATACCCAATAAGCTAACGAACAAAAAACCTTATCCATACTCGCCTTATTGAATACGATACGGGTCAGATAAACAGCTAAAAAGGTACCATTGACACCCCTAGCCACTAGCCCATGCCCCAGTCCCCACGACTTTTCCATTGTTTTATCTCTTTAATATTTGTTTCACTTCTTCTCCATTTATATAGCTATGGAGACGTCCATTTTATTTTTTATTTTTAGTTTTTGATTTATTTTTTATTTGATATTTGTATCTTAAAATTTATATGACTTAATTATCAGATAATGATTCGTTTCGTATCGTTGTCAACAAGATACTCTTTTGTTTTTTATATTATTTTTTATTAGTTAATTATAATTTTTTGTTTATCATATTTTTATTTGTATCTTAAAGTATATAACTCAATTACCCGATAATTATTCGTTTCGTATTCGTATTCGAATCCGTATTCATAGATTATCCACTCCGTATCCGTATCCGTTTAAGGCGAATTTGATTTTAAATTTTAATATCCGTTTACTATCCGTATCGGCTCAGTGAAAGTCGGATACGGATATGGTATCGGCATTATCCGCTCCGAATCCTCTCCGTTTTCATCCCTACATCCTTCTCTAGTTAATATTAGAAAAAACTAATGGCTCATACAAATTAAGATCTGCTCAGCCGATACAACTATTTATGGTTCGCGCGTGGCTTGGCGACACTAGATGTTCTAATTCAAATGAGCAGTTGGCATTTAGTGGCTGTGCGACACTACCTGTTCAGTTTGACTAATGAATTAAATCCAAATCAGCAGTCAGCAGTTGGCATTTATGGTACGCGAGAGGCGGTGCCACACGCACACTACATGTTCTGATACTACTGTTATTATACTCGATTTTGGAAAATTCAATTTCAATGATTTGTACAATAAATTAACTCCATGCTCGATTTTGGAAGTTGTACAGTATATTCAAATCGTTACAATGCATTTTACATATAGTATAAATTACTAAGTTGATGTCACCACTAAATATAATAGTTAACATTCACATAAAAGTTTCTTATATATTTAATTTGTTTTGCACTCACATTCATTAAACAATTATTTTGTCAAAACGGACCTGACGAACCAACATTAGTACTACACTGGAGATTATTTTATCTATAAAAGAGATTAAACAAAAAGGGAGAGAACAAAAAGAATACGGGTGAATTTTCATAGAAGAAGAATCGGTAGGAATTCTACAGATCTAATTTTTTTATTTTTTTTTAACTGGCGCACCAATACGAAAAGAAACAAAGTTAATGAAATTGGTATTTTGATCGGTAATATTCCCACCGATTCAAACTCTATTTTATTTTTTATTTTTGGATTTTGGATCAGTGCCACGTCAATAAGACAATCATTTACTCTAGTAATATGATACAACTCAATATTCTTCAGAGCTGTGATCATTTCTGCACTATATTGCACGTGCTTCCAATGTGCGCTAGTACACAACCAAATTGTTCTGCAACAATTTAATATTTACTATTGCCAAAAATTTATAACACAACATAACTGATTAATCCAAAAGAACAAAATTTAGAAGTAAATGAATATACAATTTTACCTTCTTTCAATCACTAATATATGAAGAATCCTTTATACATAAATTAATATAACACAAGAATGAATTAATCTAAAATATTTATAAAACATAACTGAACACATAAATGAATTAATCTCAATTGACATGTAAATTGCATGCAACTAAAATAACTTAATCTAACTTAAATTTGCATGCAACATAAACTAATAATTTAAACATAAGCACACAAATAAATTATAAATGCAATTACAACATAGGCTAATAATCTAATAATCGAATCTAAATTAGATCAATCTATATTCAACATGCATGCAATTACAACATAAACAAAATATAAATTAATAATTCAAACTTTGCTATTAATAATTAAATAGCCTATATATAACTAATATTGGTCTCTTATAGCATCATTTTAACTAAACTAACTAGAAATAAATTAATCTACATTTAACTAAATTATACTAAAATAACACTACATTACACTAATTATATCTACATTAATATAACTAAATAACAGTAAAATTACACTAATTATCAACTAATTATCTATATTACACTAAAAAAATTACAGTACCTAAAACAAAATTTATAAACATCCTGAAAAGGACTAGAACACTTCAAAATGAACAATATAAATTAATTCTATAGTTAATTTCGGATTAAGTAAATTAAAAAAACGTTTAGTGAAACTTAAGTGAGACTTTCACAAACATAAGCAACTCAAAGACAAAAGTCAAATAAAACACTGCCTTTCATCACTGGAATACACAGTCAATCAATTACATTTTTTTTATCTTTCGCTTCTAATTAAAGCAACTTATGTAATTTATACAATTATTTAAAAAAAGATGAGCATGAAATTAAACATAAGTTGATATTAATGCTACATACATGTTACTCTGAGCATCAGCATTGTGTATGATAATCAATTCAGTCTCTTTAAAAATGGTCCCAAAAATATATTCATGAAATTTTGACCTATCCTGCAAAATATACATTATTGATGTCTCTTTGGGGCCATTCGGCAACAATGGATTAAGAGTGGAGGATTAAGAGCTTAAGGAGCGCTAAGGAACCGATGTTTGGTTGTCTTAATACGTAGGTGAAAGCTAATGAAGCTAAAGGAAGGGGTAGAGGTGCCTTAAGGTCCGGGCAGAGGATTAAGATCCGGGCAAAAGGAGACTAAATGAGGTGATCTTAATCCGCGCTAAGGAACCGGTGTTCGGCAGGATTAAGCGGCTAAGGAAGCTAAAGAAAGCGGATTAAGCCTTAAGGAGGCTTAATCCGTTGTTGCCGAACAACCCCTCACCCAAAAATTAAATATACGCCGCCTCATCACCCAAACACAAAATACCATTTATCTAAAGCTGATATACAGTAAATTAAGGCAAAGCTAGTAATATCACACCTCAAAATTACCCATGTACAAAAGCTGTAAGTCCAAGAAGCACCCCACGAAAGAATCATGAATAAGGCATCGGATTTATTTTAGATTCGATGGGTTAAAGACAGTTCGATCTGCACACAACTCTTAAAGCAGATCGGACAATCCTGAATCCAAAAGTAGGTTAATTCGATGTCCATTAGATATACTCCGTTCTCCTTACATTCCTAGTAATATTAGAAGTTTTTCAACGCACTGGTAATTCTGAAATTTTAATTTCTTCAAATGGTAAATAAAAAAATTCGGTTTAATCTACTGGAACAATTTTGAATGATTCCCTCTCAGGAACCGAAGTCCCATGGTGCGACGCCGATTTTATTTGGTTCCCATTTAAAATATATATATTGAATTAAAATATTTTTTTGAGAAATTACATTTTCACCCGGTACGTAGGAAGCAGGCTGGGTGAGCAACTAATTTGTCTGCACGAATAATATGTGTGTGCCTGACCTCGGGTGCAGCACAAATAATATTTGCGTACCCTTGATTTAATTTTTTTTTTCGACTTAAAATTTCCCATTTTTTGTTGTAGTTGTTTTGTTCTGCGTCCCACTGTCATTATATTTAACTATTAAGAATATTCAATTTATGATCCTTTGTACTATAAAATTCCACACTCGATATTAAGAATATTGAAATCGTTACCATGTATTTTACCTACAGTATAAATTATTTAAGTTGATATCAACATTAAATATAATATATAGTTAACATTCACTTAAAATTTCTCTTATATATTTAATTTGTTTTGTACTCACATTCATTAAACTATTATTTTGTCAAAACGGACCTGATAAACCAACATTTCTGAAACAACATTAATGCTACAGTGGAGAATTTTTTATCTATAGAAAATATTAAAAAAGAAGAGAGCGAAACAGAAAGAGTACGAGTGAATTTTCAAGATAGAAGAATCGGTAGAATTCTACTAATCCGAAAGATCTAAATTCGGAATCTAGAAATTCTACCAATTCAAATTCAATTTTTTTTTAAATTTGGCGCAACAACACGAAAAAGCAACGAAGTTAATGAAATTGGGTATTTGGATCGGTTATATTCCCACCGATACGCACTCTGTTTTATTTTTTAATTTCAAATTTTTGATAGTTAATATGATTGGATTTTGGATCAATGCCTAAAATAACTAAAAAATTGTTTGGATTGGTGGGAAATATTTCCACAGTCATCTCGCCGGTAGATAAATGAAAACTATTGGTCTCTGTCCTCCATCTCTCAACAAGGGAAGTGATCAACACCATGTCAATAGGACAATCATTTACTTTGGCAATTTGATACAACTCAATATTCTTCAGAGCTGGAGTCATTTCTGCGCTATATTGCACGTGCATCCAGTGTACGCTAGTACGCAAAACTGAATCGTTCTGCAACAATTTAATATTTACTATTGCCAAAAATTTATAACACAACATAACTAATTAATCCAAAAGAACAAAATTTAAAAGTAAATGAATATGCAATTCTAACTTCTTTGAATCACTAATATGTAAAGAATCCTTTATACCTAAATTAATATTACACAAAAATGAATTAATCTATAATATTTATAAAACATAATTGAAAACATAAATGAATTAATCTCAATTGACATATAAATTGCATGAAAACTAAAATAACTTAATATAACTTAAATTTGCATGCCACATAAATTAATAATTTAAACATAAGCAAACAAACAAAATTATAAATGCAATTACAATATAGGCTAATAAACTAATAATCCAATCTAAATTAGATCAATATATATTTAGCAGGCATGCATGCAATTACAACATAAACAAAATATAAATTAATAATTCAAACTAGGCTATTAATAATAAAATAACCTATATATATAACTAATATTGGTCTCTTATATAATTTCTACAATTATTTAAAAAAAAAAAGATGAGCATGAAAACGCAAGTTGATATTAATGCTACATGTTACTCTGAGTATCAGCATTATATCAATAATCAATTCAGTCTCTTTAAAAATGGTCCCAAAAAATTATTCATCATATTATGACACATCCTGCAGAATAATAGAATATACATTGATGTCTCTGTAAGTACTACAACCTACATTGATGTTTTTTTGTAGTAATGTGCCTACCGACTTGTTTTATTTTATACATACAACTTGGCCGCTATTATCAAGACATGGAAAGGGACATACTATCTAAAAGCATCATTCATGATACATGTGTAGATTATTTTTTATGTTTTTCCATCTGGAGTGCAACGCATTTGTGGGACCTAGAGGTTACAAAATCAATGGTGCAAACATAACTTATGAAGTAGTTTATCATTTACTCACTGTACACATGTGCCACTGAGCACGGATATGAACTCGACTAAATCAACAAAATTAAACAAATGAACGAGACCTCGAGATGTGCCATTGAGTTTGACTAATGAATTAAAGACAACTGAGTAGTTGGAAACTGACAATCGGTATTTATATATAGTCCAGGGATCCAATGAGTTAAAGACAACTAATGAATTAAAGACAACACATGGCTAGCTGGCTAGATGCTCTGTGTTTCTAGTTTTTCACCATACTGGAGTGCACATGGCTAGCTGGCTAGATGCTCTGTGAGTTAAAGACAAATAATGAATTAAAGACAACTGGAGTGCACATGGCTAGCTGGCTAGATGCTCTGTGAGTTAAAGACAAATAATGAATTAAAGACAACTGGAGTGCACATGGTTAGCTGGCTAGATGCTCTGTGTGTTTCTAGTTTTTCACCATACTTGTAAAATGAGGGTTAATTTTGTTCAAAATGATATAGTCCAGGAATCCAAAATTCCATTACTTGTTGGGCCGAAGCCCATTGCTTCGTCTGGGCCTAATTAAGAAGTACAATCCTTAGTCATAATTACTATCAATATAAGCAAAAGCACACACTAGTGAAGTACCAATATGATATCAACTCAACTATATATCAAGATTGATTTTACTTAATCATAATGGTTTCAGAAAATCAATTCATGGCTTCCCTCGATAATTAAAAACTGAATTTGCTTGACCATAAAGTGAAGGTGACCTGTCATATAACAAATTACCTTATGTTAAATAAGAATCACAGTTTAGGCCAAACCAAAAAAAAAAGGAAGAAACATTAACAAAAAATTTAATACTAACATTCTTCTCCGAGGGCTGGTTCAAGTTCGGGAATATTGATATATAAACCTAAACAGAGGGGTCCATCCAATCAAGGCACCAAAGTTGATCCACTACAATTTTGCTTCAGCAAAGCTTTGACAGTTGTTCAAAATTTTCATCTCAAGCCTTTCTCCATCAACAATCTGGATAAAAAGAGACAGCTTTTGAACCTCTACTAAGAACAAATCCACCCAATACTATAACAATAAAAATCAAGTAGATGAAACGAAAATAAACTTTAGCCTTGGGTTTGTGTACTGCCTCTATTCATTATGATAATTTGTATATAAATTTTGAAAAGCACATGATCCGCGTTGTGAGCTCCCATGCACTGATGTGGATATCTTGGAGAAGAACAAAGTCTTCTTCCAGTTTTGTTATTGTGCTATTCTCAAATAAATTTTAAGATGGGTATCAATTTTTTTTAGTACATTAAGGTCGCCGGGTTTCATGCATTCACCATGAAATCAGTATTAAATATTTTAGATGAAGATGCATCACCAAAGAAAGTAACCTGGCCTGCAGCTGCCCCCTTCTCTCAACACATCTAATGATAAACTGATCAAATTTGAAATATAATTTACATTTCAATTATGTGTTTAGAAATGATTAAAAAAAATTAAAATTTAATACATATAGTTTCTCTAAACAATGATATATTAAATTCTAAATTTTATCTCTTTAATTTACATTTACGTTACTTGATTTTTATCATTATCCACTAGCCCATCCGCAAATCTCAATATTCTGCCAAAATTTATCATTGAAGCCTACCAACATAGATGTCACATCCTACGGCCATCATATTGTACACTCTCTATGATTTTCTGAAAGCTATAATTTATTCAAAAACTGGAAAGAAAGATCTATTTAAGCTCATGTCCAAGTTCAGGTAGATTTGTTTCTGTTCAGAAACTTTTGAAATTCATATTGATTGCCTGTGTTTCATAGTTTATCGACAATTTTGGTTAAATATTTACTTGTCTATTTCAATATTATGATATATCGTCCAAACTAAAACAATTTCAATTAATAAAGAAACTGTTCATAGTTTCTATTGGTGCTTATTAGTACGTTCTTTTTCATGTCGTGTGGTTACAAAATATATATGCCAGCTTGAGTCTGTATATATATTATTTTTCATATCTTGAAAAGTCTGGTTAAATAATTTTGGAGAGAGGACACTGAAAGATTAAATTTAAACTAAGACTAGGTAAAGCATTATTTTAATCAAATCTGCGATCTTAGACTTTCAAAATACCATTTGCTTGTTCTCTATTTCCAATCAAGTCTATCTTCTTATTTACTTTTAAATTCGACATATATTTTTATAATTTGTTTTGAAACATATAACTAGCAGTACGGATAAAATTATTTAAATTTCAGATTCAAATTAGAGTATGTTGGGTATTTTATGCTTTTAATAAAGGGTAAAATGGATATTTTATAATATAGAATGAGTTTTAATATAAAAGACATTAACATGGGTAAATTTGTGAGATTTTGAAGTTTAGAGGGGGAAATATGTAATTTCAAAATTTAGAGGGGAAAATACGTAATTTTGAAGTTTTTGAGGGGTATACGTGAAATTCCCCCTAATTTATACACGAGCTAGCTGCCGAATTTTTTTTTTGAAATCTTGGCAGCCGAAATTAAGGGAGAACATTTTCATTTAACAATTAATCATTAAATTTGTTCTCATTGTTATCAATACATTTTTTTTTGTTTAGTAAAGTTGGGTCAAGCCAACCAATTGTTTTTATATACACAAGGAATCCTCCATTAGAATTTCGAACCTGCAACCACTCACACAAAGGCCTTTGCCTTTGCCATTAGAATTTGTTCTCATTGTTATCAACACATTTTCTTTTAAATTACACACTATTTGTTTTTATACATGATTCTCTACAAGAGTCCATATTCATTAATTACTGATTCAATACTCTAATAGAATGTCCACGTGGTGTTCGGCCCGTCTGACTAACTGGACTGAGTTGCAGTTTAATCTCTTTATGTGGAAGGGAGTCAGCCCAAGTAAGACGATCAGGTAGAACACCACATGGTCATTTTATTCTCCCTTCTACATTTTTTAATTCAATGTGCATTTTTTAATCCCTGAAAGTGTTGAAATGACAAACCAATTCACCTACACATAAAACATATTATATATAAAAATTAAAGCAAATATCTCAAAGTTCATATCTAATCAATTAAAGAAGAAAAATCAAGTACATAAAATATGTTGAATATTTGTTATACATATATAGGAGTTATGAATGTATATGCATGTTGAGTATTTGTTGAACTATGAATGTATATATATGTTGAATTAATGTTGAATATAATAATTGTTTCTGTAAGTTGAATGTTGAATGAATATTATTTTCTGTATGTTGCAAATGTTCAATATTTCCTGAATTATGGATGTGTAATATATTGTTTGTTTAATGACTAGCAAATATGGATGCTAGCTCATTATAAATTGAAAAAAAAATATGTATCAATCATACATGGCTCTTGAAAACAAACAGTGTATGAAGGGTAACAAACACGAATAAAAACCACCCTTGTATGTTTTCCACAAATCATACACGGTCCTTTGTAGAAACCGTGTATATAACTGCCGTTATTATACACAGTTACTATGACCGTATATTAATCAACTGGATCAATGCCTTTTTTGAGGTCTGACATGGTCCCCTTGTAGGAACCGTGTTTGTAACTTATTTATAGACACGGTTGCGCAATCTTGTACAATGTGACACTTTCATATACAATGTGCGCAAACACGGTTGCAGAACAGTGTGTCATTAGCATTTTCAACCGTATACATATAGTCGCCTTTTCTGTAGTAGTGAAATTTTGGCATACCAATTGAAAGTAATTATAGAAAAATGTATTTACCCAAATCATTTTCAGTAGCAGTGAAGAAGCACCTATCGATCTGTTAATGCGAATGCTACGGGATAAGGAGATTAATTTCAGTAGTAGTGAAGTTTCTCAACGCTATTGTTATTAATGGGCCCATCCACGAAGGCTTTCCGGGCCCGTCCCATATATACATTTTTATGACATAGAACTTGTTGAAATTTAAAGTGCGGACAATTCGGGCTTGGAGTTACACTAGTACAGAAAACGCTACTAACTATGGTAAAAAAATGGGCTTCTACACAGTTTTCGAACCGTGTCTATGGGAGTCATTTACAATAGGTTGCAAAATTTTACACGGTTTGAAAACCGTGTACAAAAACACTAATCCTACATGGTTTTTTATTAAATTTCGTCAATTTTTTTTGCCATAAGTTATCATACACGATTTCTAAAATAAAACCATGTATAAAAACATGACAACTTATTAGAAATAAATAAATAGCACACAACTCCCACTCCCGTGAAACTCCTTTCCCACCCTTGTTTTATTTCATTGGTAAAATCTAAGTTATTTGACAAGAGAGAACATCCTCCTTTATATCAGACATTATGGCGGCTACCGCATACTCTTTCCTGCTGATCTACCTTCCTTATTAGTTGTCATGAAACCATAGATCTGAAATCAAATAAAACTCTAGATCAGAATTCAAATTTAACCTTAGGTCTAAATACTAGAAACACCAAGCTAAATTTCGAATATAACACTACAAGACTACATTTACCAATATATAAACAACAATTAGAATTACATCACATATTAGTAGTTACATGAATAACATTCTAACTAAAAAAATAATAATATAACAAAAAAATCTAGATATGATACTTCACACATTTACATGAACAATGCCTAAAAGAAGAAGAATAGTAAAGGACAAAAAATAAAAAAATCGAAATGAAAAACTTAATCGGAAACTTCAACTCAAGTTTTAAGGCTCTTCCCTTTTTTATTTGGAATTCTAAATTTTAGAAAATGCATGCATCTTCTCGTCAGCTTTCCTAAAAGTGGTCATTTACTGAAATCGGACACTCGAGCACCGTTTTATGGTCATTTGAAGTTTTGTTCATCAAAAATCATTTTTTTTGGTGAAGATATCGTCTCTCTTGCCTTATCCCTCGCTCTAGCTTCACCTGTTTAGATATGCATTATAACAGAAAGGCTCGGAACGATGCCATGGAAAAATTAGTATTCTTTTCATCACACATGGATTATATAGTAAAACGTGTAGAACTGTTTGAGCATCAAAAAATGCCTGTCCGAAAATGCACTCGAGAACTTTCAAAAATGCCCTCCACACTATTTTCAATAAAAAAACCGTCTACAATTTTAGCATAATTTCTGGAGCAAATTTTTGGAGAAGTGTTTTCTTTTTTTTTTTGACAAAGAAAAAGAGTCTAGCGAAAAGTGTTTTGTTTTTGCTTTGGAGACTGATATAGTGGGAATTTTGAGAAAACGTGTATAATATGCAGTGTATGTTTTGTGTTTCTGTCTTATGAAGTCTGATTCATTTAAATATAATGTGAAGGAATATAAAATTAAATTCTTGGCAACATAAATTGACCTAATTATCTTTTGTAGTCCATATCTAGACGTAGTAGGTCGGATTGAGCTGAATTATTTATTTATTTTCACATCATCATATACGTGATGAAATTTCACACGTATATTTTTAAGATTTGAATTCTATATTAATTTTTTTTAAAGAAAAATAATTCGGATGTCAAAAGCTGGGAGTGGATCCTAGCTCGCTAGCCATTGGATACTGAAAACAAAATTCAAAATAATAATCTAAACACCATCCTTCACAGAGGGAAATTCGAAATATTTTTCTTGGAGACCATAATCAACGCGAACAAAGTTGGCAAAGTAACATGCATGATTACAATTTACAATGGTGGGGAATAACATGTCCATACGCGAACGTGACATTTCTTGATGAACTACAAGTTATCAATATTAAATTATTAGTTACTTGTTTTTCTCTTCCTCAAACTTTCAATATTAAATTATTGTTCAATACATGAAGTCGGAACTAATTAATTATTAACAGCAATATATATATATATGGATGAGTACGAATCTTAATAAACTAATGAAACAACTTTCATTCACCTCTAGATCTGCGCAATTTGGCCGGATCGAAGAACAAATTAACAAGTGCAATTATTACCTAATAGTTTTGTTTCCTTACGGACACATTTATGCAAAGCACGAGAACTATTTGGTGCGAATTGTTATGCGAGAGTAGGTAAGAGGGAGGGCAAATGTTTCGTCGTTGGAAATCATTTTTTTGCAAAGCACCGTTTTGTTTTCTTACGGACACATTTATGCAAAGCACTGTTTTATGGTCATTTAAAGTTTCGTCGTTGGAAATCATTTTTTTGGTGAAGATATCGTCTCTCTTACCTTATCCCTTGCTCTAGCCTCGCCTGTTTAGAGATGCATTATGACAAGAAGGTACGAATCGATGACATGGAAAAATTAGTATTCTTTTCATCACACACTGATTATACAGTAAAACCGTGTAGAATTGTTTGAGTATCATAAAATGCCCGTCCGAAAATGTGCTCGAGAACTTCCAAAAATGCCCTCCACACGGTTTTTAATAAAAAACAGTCTACAATTTGAGCATATTTCTGGAGAAATTTTTTGGAGAAGTGTTTTCTTTGTTTTTTAATTTGACAAAGAAAAAGGGTCTAGCGAAAAGTGTTTTCTTTATGCTTTGGAGACTGATATAGTGGGAATTTTGAGAAAACGTGTATAATATGCAGTGTATGCTGTGTTTCTATAGTAGTGTTATATGAAGTCTGATTCATTTAAATATAATGTGAGGGAATGTAAAATTAAATTCTTGGCAATATAAATTGACCTAATTATCTTTTGTAGTCCATATCTAGACGTAGTAGGTAGGATTGAGGTTTTTCAAATTAATTTTGAGCTGAATTATTTATTTATTTTCACACCATATACGTGATGAAATTTCACACGTATATTTTTAAGATTTGAATTCTATATTAACTTTCATTAAAGAAAAATAATTCGGATGTCAAAAGCTAGCATTGGATACTGAAAACTAATTCAAAATAATAATCTAAATACCATCCTTCACAGGGGGGAAATTCGAAATATTTTTCTTGGAGACCATAATGAACGCGAACAAAGTTGGCAAAGTAACATGCATGCATGATTACAATTTACAATGGTGGGGAACAACAAGTCCATACGCGAACGTGACATTTCTTGATGAACTACAAGTTATCAATATTAAATTATTAGTTACTTGTTTTCTCTTCCTCCAACTTTAATATTAAATTATTGTTCAATACATCAAGTCGGAACTAATTATTAATAGCTATATATATTTGGATGAGTACGAATCATAATAAACTAAACAACTTTCACGCACCTCTAGATCTGCGCAATTTGGCCGGATCGAAGAACAAATTAACAAGTACAATTATTACCTAATAGTTTAATTTTTTTTACGGTAGCTTTGTTTCCTTACGGACACATTTATGCAAAGCACGAGAACTATTTCGTGCGAATTGTTATGCAAAGCACGAGAACTATTTCAATGTAATTTCATGGATCACCTGACGGGCATCCTTAATGTTCCCCTTGATACAGTAACAGTGCATGAGAACATTAAAAGGTAAAACATGGGGAGCAAATCCTGCATTAGGAAGTTGTATATAGGAAAAACCAAACTGTTTTGGGTGAAGATGCAATAGAAAGCTGCCAAGGATAGAAATATGCTTGCTTAACATATACAAGGCCAAGGGGACCCAGATAGTATTTTGGGCTCGTTCTCGGTCCAGCTAGTATTAAAAGAAGGTAACAGGATTACAAAGACCTTGCAACATAATTATTTGTACTCGGCCCAGCTAGTATTTCGCCTTTTTTTCGCAACAAAATGTACCTTTGTCTTTGCAACATAATTACAAACTGGTCCCTTCTTTGTCCTTGTTGGACTCTGTTTAGGTACTACAAATTAAGGAGCTTCGTAGGTAAATTGCTGTGGCACCTTTCACTTCACATCACTGAAGTTTTTTTTCACTGAATTGGGAAGCATGTAGAGGTTATGACAACATCACGTCAAGGCAAACTAAACCATGATAAGGGGACATGTGATGTGCACCACTTTAATAAAGGAAAGAAACTAGACAATACATATATGCACTTAAAAAAAATATTAGAAATGAAAAATCTTTGACAAAAATGCATTCTCAGACAGCCCTTTTCTCTGACCCAAGCCTTGTCCGAATCCTCTTTTGTTTTGAGCCTTGGCCCAAGACTTCTTTTTCGCTGGCCCAAGCTTTTTTTCTTTTGCTTTCAGCCTTGTCCGAATCCTGTTATCCAAGAGATGAAAAATGAAGAGATGGATGTCAAGATACTGTTATCCAATTTCTGTAATTTTGATAATCACGCCAATTATAATTATTCTTCAATATTCTTTATTACAAAATTTTATTGGAGACCAAATTTTATATTTTTTAGAATTATTTTACTATTTGACTAGAACTAGGGTGTTCTTAAGCTCACCAAGTCTCTTTGTGAGCTTAACTCAAAAATCCAGCGGATTGGCTTCAAGCGAAACATCCAAACCGTTGAAACTGATATACTTCACGAGTGATGATTTTACATGTCAAATTTATATATTTTCAAACAAATTTAATATAAAGTCAAGCAGTAAAAAAATGATAAAAAATGAACACATTAAAATTAACTTATAAACCATCTTTTAAAAAACCGCTTGACTTTATACTAAATTAGTTCGAAAATTAATAACTTTGATATGTAAATGCATCACTCGTGAAGTAGATCGGTTTCAATGGTTTGGATGCGTCGCTTGAAGCCAATCCGATTGATTTTTGAGTCTCGTAAAAAAATGTTCCAAAAAATATAAAATTTGGTCTCCAAGCACATTTTAATATGAAGATCATGTTGAGTGATTTGAATTAATTGTTTGGAATTTGAACATGGAGAAGGTGTTGGAACCGACGAAAACCATTGTCGATCACCACAGGACCATCTGTGTTGAATATAAAACTGAATAGCGGAAGCGTACCTTAATCCTTGACTGTCTTGTGTGTGAGAGCGCCATCACCGATTCGGATCTTCCAGAATATCAAGGCTCTTTAGAGAATTCCCTTTGTTTATGCTTTCTCGAAAGTCTCTCATAATTCTCTCTAATGGGATAAGAGAAATGAATCTAGGATTGGCCTTGTATTCTGGGGACCAAATCATAATATACAGCCCAAGAGACCCTTGGCTGTCTAATGTGGTAATTATTCAATTTAACCCATCATAAAATTGAATATTACCTCTTAAGTTCTACACATTAAAGGTCCACACCCTATATGACACATTAATGCTCATAAATTATATAACGCATATGACCACTTTTAATTGAGCATAAAATTGACAGTATACAATACAAATTTATTTTTACATATTAGTCCAATGTTGGATTAATTATCCAACAATCTCCCACTTGGACTATATGTGAAACCTTATAATTTTGTATTGTTAATAACCGTAGTGAGCTCACCTTTTCTGTCATTACCGAAATGTGTCCCGAACAATTCCGTCCATCAATTATATCAATATAGAATCAAAGCAGTTTTTGCCACATTTATTCGTAACTCAACCAACAGTGATCACATATATTGACATAACCGAATGACATGAATCATGATGTGGATGTGTAGCATGAAAATTTCATGTAATGTGATCATAACGTGTCTATTTCCAACTGGTCCACCCTTAAATGAGATCAACCTTAATAGAGTCAGAATGTGAATAAACTGAAACTTTATTTCTGCAGAAATATCCTTAAATTATAATTATTCAAATAACTGAATATCTGAAAACCGAATATGTCATACAAACATAATTACAAACTCCCACTAAAAACTGAATATTCTCAAAACTGAAGATATGTAATTGACATGACACCTATACGAGCAATATGCTCATAAAACCTTTTGGGTGACAATATCTTAATATGTAGCTACAATCATGGAGTTTGTGTCAATATGCTTGATAGACTATTATCCATTCTGAACTCTTTCATTTACAACTAAGAACTTGATCTATATACTTTGATCTTGTCAAGTTCCTGTTGTTGGAATATAAAACTGTTGGGTTATTGTCACGAAATAACTTGAGTGGCATTTAATTCCTACCCACTTTTCGCAGCCATGTGACAAAATTTCACAGTCATATTCCCAATTAGATACCTCATAACATGATATAACATGCTTTATTGGCATCTACCAAAATCGAAATCAGTATACCAGATGATCTCAAACTTTTTTGATATTCGATATGTGAGTATGTAGTTTTTATTTTCCTTAAATATAACGCAAGACTCTTTTGGCTACTATCTTATGGTCTGCTTCTGAATTACTTTAATATCACTTTAGCATTCCTATTATGTACGTAATATCTAGACACGTACAAACCTGAGCATACTTCAGACTTCCTACTACCGAAACATAGGAAATCTTCTATATTAATTTCTTAAAATCATTCTTAGAGCACTGATTGAGACTAAACTCGTCTCCCTTATTTATAGATATATCTCTTGGTTTATTTTAATGCATGCCATCTTGTAAACCTTCACGATATAGTTCTTTTGTGACAACCTGAGAATACATCGAGATTGCTCTTTATGTATTTCTATACCTAACACAAAAGATGCATCATCAAGATCTTTCATCTCAAAAATTCTTAAATAGAAATCTCTTGATGTCAGCAACAAACTAATATCGTTACTGGTAAGCAATGTGTCACTGACATATAAAACCAAGAAAATAACCTTACTCCCACATAAGTTATGATATATGCATTCATCGACCAAATTCATCTCAAAACCAAACGAGATGATCACTTGATGAATTTTGAATACCATTGTCGATAAATATACTTTATTGAGTCCATAGATGGATTTTCTGAATTTGCAAACCATATGCTTTAGGTCTCATGACTCAAAGTTTTATGGCCGCACTATATAAATCATATCATCAATACTACTATTGAGAAATAACATCTTAATATCCATCTAATGTAACTCAAGATCTAAAATGCACCTTTAATGTCATTATAATCCTGAAAGACTTTCAAAGTAACCGAAGAGAAAGTCTCTTTATATCCAATGTCATTTTTCTATGTGAAGCCATATATGACAAGACGTACTTTGTATTGCTCCCACATTGCCATTCAAATTCGATTGAAACCAATGAATTTTGTACCTTATGACAATTGAACAATATCACAAATATCATTGTCTTTCATGAACTTCATCTACATATTCATGACATCTACCCACTTTTTTAAGTGGATATCCTTAATGACACGTGTTCTTGAGGTGTTGAAGTTTGCTCTTCGGTATTATTTTCGATTATTGTGTCTTGAACAAAATCAAGATCGCAATCCATATAATCTTGATAAATGCTAATAACACCTGTGAGAATATTAACATATTCCGTATAGAAGATAAAATCATGAACCGTATTTCCCCTCGCAAACTCAACATCTTCAAAGAACTTTTGCATTTTTCTTCCAAAAAAAAAAAAAAATCGACCTTGTTGTGGGATCATAAAACTGTAATGTTTTAATTAAGAATATAAGCTGCAATCTTAAGTCCTTATTTCCAAAGTAATAAAGAAATATAATGTTCACCTGAACCGTCATATCTACTATTGTATAGAACACGACAGTCAAAGCTGACACTTGAAATTCTTATGTTGAGTTGATTCTCAATGCCAGCCTTATAATTTTGAACACATCCAAAAACTATGCTTTCTCATAAATGTGATAAATATAGCCATAACTAAAATATTTGTCTATGAACATAATAAAATAATGTACCTTTTTCTAACATCCGTAAGAAAATGGTCCACTAATATCTGAATTTTATTAGTTCCAAGACATCCTGAGACTTGTTGGCTATAAATCTCCTCCAATTGGTTCATTTTATCTTAATACAATCAACACAAATATCAAAATCTGTGTTATTCAAATGCTCGAGAATTCCATTATGACACAAGTTTTTATCTCCATCGGGAGATATAATTGAAACGCTTGTGCCATAATGCAACCAAAATTCTCATTGCTTTACTTTTATTAACAATTCAAGTACTTAAATGTAAGGACTCGTTATATTAAGCAATTATGTCTTTGGAATTTAGATTATTATAACAAAAAAAAAACTTAGATCCAACCGATTTTGAATCATGAAACAAACCAAAATTTCTATTTCTAGAATAACAAGTAAATCCATACTTGTACATAGCAAAAATAAAAATTAAGTTACGTCCAAAAGACAAAACTTAAATGTTTCATTGAGATTCAAATAAAATCTAATCTTAAATAATAATCTAACTTTCTAATTGCTTCAACTCTAATACTCTCGTCGTCGCCAATATAGATGTATCTTTCACCATCACTAGGTTATGGCTACTCAAACAAGTATTGAAGTTATTATACTAGAATCTTTCCACCACGTGTGTCTAAGTATTGAAGTTAAATTAACCTCAAAACAAACCATATTAATAAGCATACTTTTCTTGACACGTAAACCATGACAAGTACTTAATTGCTTAATCATTTATACTTTTCAACAATTCAAAAGAAACAACTACTACCATCCAGTTTAACTGATTTCTTTTGTTGTTCCTACTGAGGTGTTATATATGCAGCTACCATACTCTTATTTCTTATCTGTATTCCTTTGACTTTATACTTTACTGAAAATTTGATTTGTCAATATCGTATTAACTTGAAACTATTCATTCTTAACAAATCTATTTTCAATAGTCGAAAGGAATTAATAAGCATTAACCAAATTATTCGTAAAAGTGCCCCTAAATGCTTATAGAATGATCTTTTATTATGATCATAAGACACGTGTAATTTGAATTCTCCTATATTTTCTTTCTCCCTCTTAAATTAGAGGTACTCATAACCGAAAGTATTGGAGAATCAATCTTTAACGCAATGTCAAGATCCATAATTATTAGAACTAATAATAAGTTCTTTCATTCCCTTAAATTTGATGCTAGAATTGATATTAACTAAAATTAGAACAATAAACAAACACTACATACTCATTAAATATTCATATATAATAATAAATTCAAATAAAGGTAAACCCCATTACCTCAAGATACCGGTTCCATTAATAAGTTGTCTTTGGACTAAAATATTAACTTCTTATGATATCTTGGCGTAGTAATCAAGCACTGATAATTAAGTAACATGTCGAACAATTAACCTTCCTTTGGGCCGATTAAATTGATCACACGTAAAAACCAAACAATCATCACTGCACTTATTACCACAAGGCGCGCATGCAACTTTAATAAATATTGGTCTTCCTTTGGGCCGACGAATATTTACACTCATTACATGCACACAATAAAACCTTTTATATTTTAAAATAAATTAATTTCAAAAGGAGAGCTCACTTTGGTGAGGTGCGATTGAAACCAATTTATTTTCAATATATAACCTTAATACCTTTTATTCGAACTTAAAATTATATCCAAAATCTAAAATTACGGTTTAAACATGAATCTAAATCCATCCTTAATTTGTTAAGAATCAAATATATATTTTTTTCTCTTTTCATTCTAGATTGCCATGTGGATTTAGTTCAACCGTAATTAACTTTATTCTTATGCTATACCAAAAATATACATATGTAGTGGTATCTCAATTCACAGCGTACTTGGATGTTTTTTTTTACATCTTATCACTAATAAAGGTGTATTTAAATCCAATTATATTTCCTTTCGCTGGGTCAATCTCTGTTCCACTCATAAATATATATTTTATGGTAATTCAAAATCTAAATTCATCTCAACTTTATTAAGAATCAAATGCAAATTTTCTTATTTTGATTCTCTATTTCCATGTGAATTTAGATTAATCATAATAATTTTACTCTACATTAAACTATACTTAAGAACTAAATCAAGAGGCTTAACCGAATTATCCAAAAAATGAAATACCGAAATTACTTAAATTAAATTAAGGCTTAATTAAATTTGGTCTCTACGCAAAACTCAGGACAAGAAAAATAATATTAAATAATTTTAACTCATTTGATCGGTCTTTGCGCGGTTTACCAATCAAATAAATAAATAAATAATTTGGACGTTGGTGTATCGCGGTGCACAGAAAAACCATCCTAAAAATTCTGAATCTGGTGTACGCGCGATCCAATCAACGCGAAAGGAAAACTGCACTGGTTCATGCGCGGTTTACACTGTTTTGGCGCAGCGAGAAGTATTCTGACTGGTCCACGCGCGGTGCACAGCCCTTTCGCGCGCGATAATGTGATGCGGTGTATGCGCGGTCTACCACGACCAGACGTTTTTATGCGCGGTTACCGAACCGATTGGTCGCGAAACTTGTTATGTGCTGGTTAGACTCGGTCTATACGCGGTTCATGCGTCTAACACAGATAAAAATGGCGATTTCAAGGTTCTGGACAGAATTTCAAGGACAGAATTAACCAAATTAACAAATCTAAAATCGCAAATTAATTAGAAATTCAACCATATATCATAACTGTACCGAAAAATACAGAAAACTTCTTTCAAACACAGAGTGGCTCTGATACCACTTGTTGGAACCGACGAAAACCATCATCGACCACCGCAGGACCATCTGTGTTGAATATAAAACTGAATAGCGGAAGCGTACCTTAATCCTTGATTGTTTTGTGCGAGAGAGCACCATCTCCGATTCGGATCTTCCAGAATATCAAGGCTCTTTAGAGAATCTCTTTGTTTCTGCTTTCTCCAAAGTCTCTCATAGTTCTCTCTAATGGAATAAGAGAAATGAATCTAGGATAGGCCTTGTATTCTGGGGACCAAATCATAATATACAACCCAAGAGACCCTTGGCTGTCTAATGTGGTAATTATTCAATTTAACCCATCATAAAATTGAATATTACCTCTTAAGTTCTACACATTAAAGGTCCACACCCTATATGACACATTAATGCTCATAAATTATATAACGCATATGACCACTTTTAATTGAGCATAAAATTGACAGTATACAATACAAATTTATTTTTACATATTAGTCCAATGTTAGATTAATTATCCAACAGAAGGATGTGGAGCGTGATTGGAGCACAAAACCAATGTAGTATAAAGAACTACAAAAAGACATGACCAACAAACAAAATTTACAATATATCCTTAACAAACAAAATCTACTAAAAATCAAAACATAACAGTAAATCAGTAATACATATGCTAGATCATTATAATCAAAAGATTTAGCCAATTTCCGTTGATTTGGAAATCTCAAGTCATTTAGTGCAATTACTCAGTAATAGTTAATAATTGAATATTTTTGTGTCTAATAATAGATGGGGGAATGATTTTCGCATTTTTTGTAAGATTAATTTGCATCGTACATCATTAGTTTCTTTTTTTCATGAAAATATTGCGTGACTCGACTTCATAATTTAGGAAACTATGTATGCAAATTTGATCATGCAAGATAATTCACGTTATGGCGTATTTATATTCTTTTCTAATTACGACTTGCAAAAGAAGCCATAGCTTTTTCATGCAATTTGAATTAAGCTCAAATTTAAAAACTTTTCTTAATGATCAGAGTGAATCTGATGTAATTAATTTGAATCGAATAGATAAACTCTCATATTATAAAATTAATATACTATTTTGCTATAATGATAGAAGTGTTGGACTCGTCTCGTAACCATTTTAAAATTCTTGGCAACATAAATCGACCTAATTATCTTTTGTAGTCCATATCTAGACGTAGTATGTAGGATTGAGCTTTTTCAAATTAATTTTGAGCTGAATTATTTATTTATTTTCACATCATATACGTGATGAAATTTCACACGTACATTTTTAAGATTTGAATTCTATATTAATTTTTATTAAAGAAAAATAATTCGGATGTCAAAAGCTGGCATTGGATACTGAAAACTAATTCAAAATAATAATCTAAACACCATCCTTCACAGAGGGGAAATTCGAAATATTTTTCTTGGAGACCATAATCAACGCGAACAAAGTTGGCAAAGTAACATGCATGCATGATTACAATTTACAATGGTGGGGAACAACATTTCTTGATGAACTACAAGTTATCAATATTAAATTATTAGTTACTTGTTTTTCTCTTCCTCAAACTTTCAATATTAAATTATTGTTCAATACATCAAGTCGATCAGCACTAATTATTAACAGCTATATATATGGATGAGTACGAATCTTAATAAACTAAACAACTTTCATGCACCTCTAGATCTACGCGATTTGGCCGGATCGAAGAACAAATTAACAAGTGTTGTAAAATAAAGAGAAAGATAAATAAACAAGATATTGAGAATGTATAAAAGATGACTATTTCTTATTCATATATTTTTCTTGTGTATAATATAAACTTACAATCCACTATTTATAGATAGAAATTATAAATCACAAGCCAACTAAATTAATTCAATTGATAAATGTGGGGAGATAAAACATACTTCATTAATGAGAAGTTTTGATGCAATTAAATGAACATTCATAACTTAATATATTTATAACACTTCTCCTTGGATGTTCATTATTCATCATACGCTATTAATATGATATTTCAGAATCAATATTAACATGATACTTTTGGATCATTTATACTGTCTCATTAAAAATCTTACCAAGAAAAATCCATTGGGATAAAACTTGATTAAGAAAAAAAGAGTACAGCGCGTATAACATTTTCCCTCATTTTGATATCATTGAATATTCTTCAATTGATGTAAACCGATCTTCTTTGTGAGTTGTTGAAAAATCTTTGTCGGCAAAAATTTTGTGAATAGGTCTGCCAAATTGTCTATTGATCGGACTTGGCAAACATTGATTACGCCTTCTTTTTGTAGGTCATGTGTCGAAAAGAACTTTGGCGCAATATGTTTAGTCCGATCTCCTTTGATATATCCTTCTTTGATTTGTATAATGCATGCCGCATTATCTTCATGCAGCGGAGTAGGGTTTTCCTTGATGTTTTCAAGCCCGCATTCTTCTTGAATATTTTGAATCATTGACCGTAACCAAACGCATTCTCGACCCGTCTCGTATAAGGCGATCAGCTCGGCATGATTTGATGATGTTGCCGTTAGAGTTTGTTTTGTTGATCGCCATGAAATTGCAGCTCCACAATAAGTGAATACATATTCCGTTTGGAATCGTACTTTATGTGGATCTGATAAATATCCCGCATCTACATATCCAATTAATTTGGATTTTGTATCTTTTTGATAATATAACCCCATATCTCTAGTTCCGCAGAGATAGCGAAATACATATTTAATTTCATTCCAATGTCTTTGGGTTGGTTTGAAACTATATCTTGCTAACACATTTACAGAAAATGCGATATTGGGTCTTGTATTATTTGCAAGATATAATAATGCTCCAATTGCGCTTAAGTATGGTACTTCAGGACCAAACACTTTTTCATTATTTTCTTGGGGGCGAAAAGAATCATTTTCTATATTTAGCGATCGTACAACCATTGGTGTGCTCAAAGGATGAGCTTTATCCATATTGAATCTCTTTAGTAATTTTTCAAAATAATTTGATTGATGGATAAATATTCTATTATTTTGATGCTCGTTCTGTAGGCCGAGACAAAATTTAGTTACACTAAGGTCTTTAATTTCAAACTCATTTTTCAATAATTTTGCAGTATTTTCAATCTCTTCAGGAGATCCAATAATGTTTAAATCATCAACATACACTGCAATGATTGTGAAACCTATATTTGATCTTTTAATGAAAACACACGGACTAATTATATTATTTTTATCCTTCTTTTAGAAGGTACTCACTCAGTCGATTGTACCACATTCGACTTGATTGTTTTAGTCCGTATAAAGATCTTCTTAATTTTATAGAGTACATATCTCTAGGTTTTGACTTATATGCTTCAGGCATTTTCAATCCTTCGGGGATTTTCATGTATATGTCAGTGTTAAGTGAACCATATAAATATGCTGTTACGACATCCATAAGTTGCATTTTTAGATTTTCTGTGACTGTGAGACTTATTAGAAACCTGAGAGTTATCACATCCACTACAGGTGAATACGTCTCTTCATAATCAACTCCAGGTATTTGTGTAAAGCCTTGCGCCACTAGCCTTGCTTTATATCTCACAATCTTATTTTTCTCATTTATTTTTATAACAAATACCCATTTGTAACCTACAGGGTTAACATCTTTGGGTGTTTGGACTACAGGTCCAAATACTTACCGTTTTTCTAATGAACTTAATTCAGCTTGTACGGTATCTTTCCATTTAGGCCAATCATTTCTATATCTACACTCTTCCAGAGTTTTTGGCACATTGTCTTCTTCATTTATAACATCGCTTGCTATAGCGAATGCAAAGATTTCATTAATATATGTTTCTTCTGGAACTTGATCAACCTCTTCTAGGGTTTTATCAACTTCTTCAGGAGTTTTACCATTAATCTCTTCTGGAATTTTATTTACTTTTTCAAGAGTTCTACTACCAACCTCTTCTGAGATTTTATTGACTTCTTCAGGAGTTTTACCATCAACCTCTTCTGGGGTTGGACCAACTGTTTTATTCTGCTCTTTCCTTTTACGTGGATTTATATCCTTAGAACCAAGTGGTCTTCCACACGGATACTAACCATAAGGTATGACATAGAGAACTATCCACAAAAATATATATACATCTCTAGTCAAATAACAAAACAACTACTAAGGTAATATGGTGACATATACCAAAGGCCTGCTACTCGTGTGCCTCTCCAGAATCAGTCGTACCGCAACCTGTAAAAAGAACCCAAAGGGAGGGGGTGAGAATAATTTCTCAGTGCGAATTTGCCACAATCAGGTTATTGGACTTGCAATCAGAATCCATGTCCAAAAATGAAACCCATACAAAAGTATATTAACAGTTCTATATCAGTATATAAATGCATGCATATGCTCAATGACAATAATCAAATGAAACACAACTTACGGAATTTCCAAGATGAAGTTCAAACAAACACATATTTGGCTTAACTCATTTTATTAAGGCTGGTAGCACCTACAGATGTTCAACCGATCTGGACCCTCTATCTGACCCTCATCTGTAGGGTTACTGACACCTACAGATGTTCCACCGAGCTGGACCCTTTATCTGACACCCATCTGTAATGCTTTGGCTTAACCATTTACTAAAGTCTGGTTCAAAGTCATATAATGAAAATTCACTTGAAATAATTCGGAAAGTCGTAATATTCAATTGACCGTCCAAATACATTACCACGTAGGATAATGCCTCCGAGCCACAAACATTACACCTTAGTCACCCACAATCACAACCAACATATATATAGTCACCCACCTCTCGTCCCAACCGGTACTGGGAAACAATGAGGGCAATTCACCTAATGCGCCAATAGGTTCCTGGGATCAAAGTCAGCTAGCCAGACTTTGCAAATTCATTCACATATAATTTCACAATCATCAATTTGTGCTGACTTTCAACCATAATCAAATCATAAGAGATCAATCAAAATGACAACCATACGAATATGCAAATCAACCATATCACAACAATTCGGTTTTAAATGGATTGGGTTATGCACATAATTCACACAATTCCAATTATGCAACAATCAAACATACAACATGACAATCGAAAAACAATTTAATTTCTGAAAATGAAACATCAAGCAAGTCCAAGAACCCCGCACCTGATTACGAAGAGCGTATTTCGCACTTCTGGTTCGGACGTCTCGAGAGGTCCTGCAAACTCTTGCTCAACCGAGCCTACACCTATATCAACATATATACTTAATTTAATCTTTGTTCGACGATTGATATGCTTACTTGAGTTATATTAGTTTCTTTGTACTTTCCTTAACATAATCCATATACCCTTGTATCAACCTTCTTTATTCACCCTTTTATTACTTAACATCCAATTAAGATATAAAGGCAATTTGAGATATACATCAAAATTTCAGATTTGGTCATCGATCCTTCTACTTACCTTTGGCCGAAATTATCACTTACAACATAATCAAAATTCATTGTTCAAAATCCCAATTAAATTGGAGGCCGAAATTCAAAGTACTTATTCTTACCCTAATTACTTGATGGTTATCAATTGATTCCCATACCAATTTGATGGTTGAACATATAAAAGATTTAAGAAATAACTAATCAATTTCTCCAACTACGCAAACCCTAAATTAATCAAAACCAAAATAAATTTCAGATTTTTACAAGAGAGAAACTTACCAATTAACACCTCTCTTTGTTTGATTAGACTAGATTAATCACAACTCCTCTCTAATTTTCGGATTTGAGACAAACCCTAGGTAGAAACTTACCAAATTAACAACATAGAAGCTTAATGGAGATGGATTACTAACAATTTATACAAAATTTCAGATTTGGTCAAAACCCTAAACAATGGAGAAAAAATCCAGATTTTTTCTGAGAGAAGAGGAGAAAAAGGAAATATCAAATGGGAGAACTAGATGGCTACTAGAGAGAGAAATAATCAAAGTTTTCCACTTCTTTCTTCAATTTCTCAAAGCTTTTGATGGATTTTTGGAGGGAGAAGAGAGGGATTCTCCTTCTCTTTGTTTTGGCGGACACACACAGAGAGGGGGTTGGACCACAGGGGAGAAACGAAGGGAGAGAGAGAGAGCTTGTGTACTTTGGAAATTTTGCTAAATAGACCCTCCACTTGTTTGTTATTAATAAAAGAAGAATTTATGTATATAATTATATATACATGTAAGTTAATTTAATTCTTTTGTTTATAAGATATAGATTTCAAGATTCGATTAAGTCTGACTGCTTCGAAATTTCAGACTAATGTTATAATTATTTTAAATTTTCAACTCTTAGTTCATCCAAAAAATATTCTATTCTGTTCTCAACATTGTAATTTTTATTGTTGAAAATTTCTAAACGTAACAGTGCTGGTATTGCTGCAAGGCTGCTAGCTGCATGTGTTAATTCCCTAGAATGAGGGTCACCTGTCAAATTAACAATTTACATTATGTTAAACTAGTATAGTGACAATGCGTTACAACAGGAACATATTATGAGAGAAAAAAAAGTTCTCATACAAAATGATAGATTTTCATAAAAAAATATGCCAATAAAAAAATATTTAACAATATCCATAAATGATATTAAAATAGATTGGTTCTAAATTTAAACTATAAATAAAAATCAATTAGTATAATAAAGTCCAATGAGAAATAACATTGACTTATTACAAATTGATGATATATCATAGTACGTAGTAGCTATATTATACATCTTCTATATATCAAATAATAGAAAATAAAATAAAATGAAAAATCAGAAAATTCTGACAGGAAGGCCCGGCAGGTCAGTGAGGCAGGGCTCCATTTAAACCAGCGAAATTCCCTCTTCGTGGCCCACGAAAACCACTGTTCACTTTATAATCCGATAAAGTGAAATAAATGACCCATTATATGCATGTAAGCCACGTGGCCTTAGTGCCACGTTGGTTATTTTTCTTTTTTTTGTAAGTTTGTATTTTTATATAATAAATTAAACTTTATGTTTTGAAAGATTATAAATAGCTCAAAAATAATTAAAAGAGGGTTAGGGTTACATATAAAAAAAAAATTAACGGGTGTTACAATTTTTTCCATTTTTACAATGTTGCAAATAAGATCAAATTAATTTTTCGGATGTTACAGTCAGAAACCGTGTACAACGTCCCCCTATTCATACATGACACTTGCTGACACAGTCGCGTAACCTGTGTCAGCAACTGTGTACCATTAACTTTTCAGACCGTGTATATATAGTCGTGTTTTGTGTACTAGTGTATGCTTCTTCCTGGTTCATAACAAATGATATCAACATACATGAACACAATTAATTGTAACTAATGTCCCGCATCAAATCAACCCAAAAAAATACAGCATGACACTTGGTGGGACCGTTATTGATGGTGCGCTGATGTTTGTACACAATATAAAGACTTCACTTTAAAGGTAAGTACATAAAAATAGTCAGAACTCAATAACACATGGGAAAGGGACATACCATCGAAAGACATCTTGTATGATAATTTGTGGATTATTTTTTTATTTTGCAATAGGGGCAACGCACTAGTGGGACCTCGAGGTTACAAAAAATGGTTTGAAGATAACTTACGAAGTAGCTTATTCGTAAGGGGGAGGATTATTTCCCATCTAACGGGAGCGCTGATCACTCAAAAGAGAGCAATGTTTCTTTTAATATTTATAAACTCGGAAATGCTATCGGTTCGGACTGCAAGCGCACAATCCTATCGAGTAGTATATACGAGGTCGATCCACAGGGAATATTGGTTCAATGCTTTGAGCGATCGAATCACAATCTTTCAAAAGGCTAGACGAAATCTGAAAATTGAGAGATGTTTGTTGATCAATGTAAATTAGGAAACAATTAAAAGTAATTAAAATAAAGATAGAGATGAGAATTTCTAGGATTTCGGCACACCATTGCCACTCAATCTGCCTTGACAATATATTCTTGTTGCGTCTGATTTCCTGTTGTTGTTTTAATGAAAGACACCACATAGGTCACTGCGATTTATGTTACGCAAGAATGACAGATCTTTCACCGAGATTCTACATAGGACACTGCGATTTACCTTACGCAAATGTCTGATCTCTCAAATACTCCAAATTACTACATAGATCACTGCGAATTTCTTTACGCATGTGATGGAATTTGGTACGCGTTTTGTTGGTCTAGTTTATGGTTTCCCCGCTAAGGTTTTCTTCACATAAACCTAATAGATCTCAACGAGGCTAATTCATACAAATAGTTTATCTTACCATTAAAGTACTGTCACTACCCTAACGGACTCAAACTAGATCATTGAAATTAGATGAAGAGATAATAAATCACAAAAGTATTTTAGCACAACAACAAGAAACCATAATCAACATAAATATATATATCAAAACATCAAGAGTAACAAGGTTTACTGCCTAGCCCTAAGAAAAGGAACTTAGCCGCGGAACGGCATGGTTACAAGCACTCCTCTCTTCTCTCTTTAATCAAATCTAACCCTAATTACAAAGATGATTATCCCTTCTGTCCAGGGGCCTTATATAGGAGTGTAGGGACGTGTAGAGGTTAAGTAGGGGCTAAGAAATTGATCTGGAAACAGCTGTCGGCAGTTATTCCCCAAGAGATGCCTTCGGATACGGGCCGTATCAGGTGATACGGTCCGTATTAGGACCTTGGCAGTTAGGGTTTAATGCTTCCAGCGCTATCTTCTGGTCTGTGTTAGGCCTGGTCCGTATTGGTCAATACTGGCCGTAACAGGGACTTAGTCGATGAGCGTCGCTGATCCGATTGACCCGATTCTTGCTCCATTTGATGTAAAATAGTCCCAAAACTTGTTTCCTGTAATAAAACATAAAGAAGGGTGACAGTAGCCTTTTTCTCTAAATAATTAAACATAAATGTGAGAAAATATGTAAAACCTAAGTCAAAACCCTACGTAAATCATTATTATTTTGACTCTGATCAAGCGCCGAACTATTTCCCAGTTCATTTCTTCTATTCATCTCACGATCATTAATTACTTGGGAGAACTGCACATTAACTGGGGGACCACTAACTACTTGGGAGACCCCTAATATTTGATAGATTTTACAACTGACGAGCGCATATATGGATATCTATGCGCGTAAGTGTTAATATATAATATATCAAGTATTCATACGTAAGATACCAAGTTTTAAAAAAAAAATAGACATATCATCACACACACATTTTTTACAGGTTTTAGAGGTGTGGTTTTTTTTTTCTCCGTTCAATCTCGCCAATATTTCTGACAATCTGTGAGAAATTTAACAAATCTAAAACCACAAACATCTTCTACGCAATTTTCTCTTTCAAATAAGATCCATGATGACATACTTTTCGGTTGTCCGTCGCGCAAGTATTTACACTTCATCGTGCAAGTATTCATACGACATCGTGCAAATATTCATACATCGTCGAGCAAGTATTCATAACTCGTAAAATATTCATATATAAGATACCATGTATTTCTAAAAAAATGGACATATGAACTTCGTTTTCTCTCTCTCATCACACACTCATCTTTTACATGTTTTTAGATCGAAGTTTTTTTCTCTGATTAATTTCGCTCATATTTCTGATGATCTGTGAGAAATTATGTGAATCTTGTCACACCCCAAACCGAGAATTCCGGATTAAGACGTCATCAGTCCTCGCCTCATGTTTATTACAGCATCTGCATCCCTGAAACTATTAGAGTTTCTAATATGACGTGTCAGTTGCTAAACCAGTTTCAGAGATGTAGATGGATTTCTTATTTAGCAACTTTGCTCAATAATTTCTTATTAAGAAATCGTTTATAAACTCTGACGTGGCAAAACGATTGGCCTGTATTCTCTAAAATTAGTTTAATTTACTGATGATGTGGCTTATTAGAAACTCTAAAATTAGTTTCAGGGATGTGAACATTTAGAAACTCTAGAGTCTATAATTTTTTAAAAGCAGTTAACAGTTATTTAGAAACTCTAAGAATTTTAGGGATGTAGATGCTCTTAACTCAATAAACACGCAAGGCTAAACAAATACAAATAATAAAACAATAGAATAAGTGCGGAAGCGTGAATAATCATACAAAAGCATAAGTCATAGTATCAATAAACAAACATACACATATAGTGTCCATACAATCCACATCATAATAAAGTAACACACAATCTAAAGAAGGGGGATACATGATCAATTGAGTCCAATGTACGAATAGAAAACATCAGAACTCGTAAACCTAGCAAAGGCCCTAAAAATAGAAAATCAACCGAAGTGGTCATCGGAGACAGCTCCTGGCAACTCCTGTTGTAGATCGCCAGTCTCTATACCTAAAAACTCACAAAACAACTTGTGGGGTGATCGACTAATCGCCCAGTATGTGACCCAAAATTATCTCTTCAGGGATCCTCTACGGTCAAAGCACTTTTAAATTATAGGTTCTACGCAAAAAAATTTAAACGGTAAGTTATAAGCAAATGATTTAATATAATAACCTATCCTACTAGTTTTCTATTCATAACAACATTTTAATTAGGATGGGTATCATATTTTGTTTAGTACATTAAGATCGCCGTGTATAACGCATTCATCTCGAAATTAGTCTTTACTTGGACAAATTTCATGAGGGAGTAACGTGCATCACTTGAGAAAGTAACATGGGGCTGCACTTACCCCGACATGCATCTAATGATAAATTATGATCTTAAATCTAATTTCGAGGTGTACATGCATAACCTGACAAAGTAACATGGGCTGTGCCACTTCTCTCAAAATTTAATGATAAATATATTTTTTTATAAGAACTTGGTAGTGATTACCAAGATTGTATCTAATGATAAACTTCAATGTTAAATCTAATTTAACATGAATAATGAGTTCTGATAGGATTAAATTTTATAAATTTAATACAGAGAATGGCTTCCCAAATCTCCTACAATATACTGTATTCATTTCTAATTAGTTATTCATATCACTTTCTGAAACTTCTCTTAATTTTACCTTCACATTTCCTTCTTCGATCTCCTAATCGACCAAACGAAAACAAAAAAATAGAAAAGGAAAAAGTTTAAGTTTTAATAGACCATGATTAGTAGGTAGCAATAAACTTTTATAGAAGACACAAAAAGATTAAATTTCAACTAGGACGAAATAGATCTTTATTTTAATTCAAGTCTGCTGAGTTTAGACTTTAAAAATATCATTTGATTGTTTTCTATTTTGAATCCAGTCTGATTTCTCAATGAAATAAGATTATCTGTAAATCCAACATTTATTTTTTGAATCTTTTCTGAAACTTGTTCAAACGTACAGGGGATGATTCAAGATTTTCGTCAGGGGGGGTGGGGGGCGGGGCAAAAAACAGCGAATCAGGTTCAACCCCATTAGCTAATCAGGTACTAGATAAAAAAAAATACCTTAACTTATAATTTCCGATATTATGACGTTTAATTCTAATTACCAATCCAAATTCAAGGAATTTATTCTAATTATAACCTAAAATTTAATCCAAATTACAAACCATAATCCAGGGAAGGGCAAAGTTGGTCCAGGCCTATAGATCTACATAAATTTAAAAATTAGTATCAAAATAATTAGTCTCTTGATGGATAATCAATGGTTTTAAAATTAATTAATTGCACAACCTAACTAAAACTTTTTCTTTTAGTGTAAGGTGGCAACTTGCCATCTCACAACCTAACTAAATTATGGAGACGTTTTGTTTTAACAATCATTTAATTGGTTGTCAATGGTTTATCAACACAATTTCATTCTTCATACAACTTATTTCTTTTTAATTATTGTTACATTTTGTTGAATATTTAGAGTCTACAACCTACAAAATTAGAGTTTAAATTTAATCACATATGGTATAAACCGATAACGTATGTAATGGTGTTATTTAAATCTTGATATTTTGTAAATTATAGTTTAAATTACTAGTGGGTCAATCTATAAAAGATCCAATTGGTCCAAGTCAATGTTTTTAGCTGCCCTAACTATCATTTCATTTTATTTTTCTCCGAAGCAACAGTAACTTGTAATATCATTTCTTCAAATTTCTTATCTGCAGAAAAAATTCTTAACATGTATTAAGAAATGATTAGTCCGCATCAAGACAAAATAATCTCCATTGATTGATAACAACCCTACATAATAAATTCTTTTAGAGAAAGGTCTTCCAGATTTTAATATTTTCATATGAATTTCTAATCCGCGACTTTCCCATATATATATATATATATATACTTTCTATATGAGAACATTACGTTTTCTTTTGTCTTATCTAATCTATTTTAATCTCATTAATGGATTACAGAATAATTTGTCTAATCTTTTCTTATGAACATCCCACCTACTTAATAATAATTTAGGTTAAGTCTATGATAATAATTTAAAATTGAAAATAAATAATACAATGGAAATATTTATGTGAGATAAAAAGATAAGACCAAATAAATGTATATTGTTTCCGCTATAGACAATTTCGTACAAGTGAATGTTGCCTTGATCGAAATTGGATCTTTTTGGCTTCATTTGAAATAAAATATCAAAATCAAAATTACCTCAAGCAAACAAGTCCTGAGTCACAAATATGTTTTACCGTTATATATAGATACTCACCGATTATTATAGAATGTGTCCGGACGAAAATAGACTAGACGATGGAAACTCATATATGAGGAGGGACCTAGTTACAACAATTTTGAGTTACAACAAAGTTACCACAACTATTTTCTACATTTTCAAAGTCCAAATCGTCGATCCAAACCGTTCAACATGATCTCCACAATAAAATGTGCTTCCAGATCAAATTTTACATTTTTTTGAATTTGTTTTACTATTTATTAAGATGGGTATAAAATTCAATGGTCTGAATTTGACTAGTTTTTGTAAAATACTTAATAAATAGTAAAAAAAATTTAAAAAATGTAAAATTTGATCTGCAAGTACATTTTATTTGGAGATCAAGTTGAACGGTTTGGATCGACGATTTGGACTTTGAAAATGTAGAAAATAGTTGTGGTAACTTTGTTATAACTCAAAATTATTGTAACTAGATCCCTCCTCCTCATATAGAGAGAGAGAGAGAGAGAGAGTTGGGCTACGGTACTTCACGAAGTAAAACGAGTGTTTTACTTCACATCTATATCTTCAATTTGAAACTTCAAAATGTTGATCTGAATTGTTAAGTTGATCTCCATATTAAATTGTGCTTGGAGACCAAATTTTACATTTTTTTGGAAATTTTTTACTTTTTTTTAGAATTTTTGAAAATTGTTGTTTTAAAAAAAATCCTGCACCATAAAAAACAACCATTTTCAAAAATTCTAAATAAATAGTAACAAATTTCCAAAAAAATATAAAATTTGGTTTCCAAGCACAATTTAATATGGAGATCAATTTGAACGGTTCAGATCGACATTTTGAACTATGAAATCGCAAAATATGAGTGTGAAGTAAAACACTCGCTTTACTTCGCAAAGCACCGTAGACCAACTCTATATATATATATATATATATATTATTTAAAATAATCATTATAATATGTTAGCAACGTGAAGCCTCTATATTAAGCCTGAACTATATGTAAGACGCAAATTTGCTAAGTGTAGACCAATTTCAATTGTACTATATGTAGACCAATTTCAATTGTACAAAATCGACACTTGACTGGATATATTAATTTATGAAGTTATAAATTAATTATATTTTTAAATATCAACTATATATAAATATTAAAATGAACAGAATTGACATCATTAGTGCCCTATATAATAACGCACTCGAGAAACCAAATTGATTAACTCCATAATATAATGATCCACTTGCTGAAGAGTAAATAATATAAAAACAAAATAAGGAGTCCCGGATTTGATCGCTCGTTCTTGTACTCTCCCACCGTATCTTAAGTGAATAGTTGGAAGCACTGCAATCCTAATTAGCCATTATAAGAATATTAGCAAATTCTGCTAATAAGCATAGCAGTATACCATTAATCCTTACACGATGAGCTTCAACGACGACAAGCCGATTGTTCTTCCTCCAGGTTCGTTCCCAGTTGTCTAACCGTTCAAAGAATTGATATTTTTTTTTACAAACCCTTTATTTTAAGCACTATTCATCCCATCTTTTGTTCAATATTGGATAAAGTTATTACTCTATAACTTCAGTTCGTACTACATATTGAACGCATTGGAGTTAGTTTCCTAATATTGAAATTACTGCAGGGCCAAGACCCACCGTGCCTGGAAGAGTACAGCTGGCAATCAGAAACAACGACAAGGCACCACTTGCAGAAAACATCAAAAAGGTGATGCTGGAACTCACCGGCGAAGAAAAAAGTCAATTGGGATTGGACCTTGTGGTGGTTTTAGATTCTTGCTTCAGGATAAGAGAAGAAAAGTTACTTGAATTGAAAATGGCTCTGCTATTTCATGTATAAATTATATTTAAGATCATAATTTATCATTAGATGTCGGGAGAAGTGCAGCCCCATGTTACTTTCTAAAGTAGAATATGAAATACTGATGTCGAAATGAATACCCGAGATTCACGCACCAATACATCATATACACAGATTCTGAGGTGACGCATGTTACTTTCTCATTAAATTTATGGAAAGTAAAAACTAATTTCGAAGTCAATGCAGTATACACAGCGATCGATCTAAACAAAAAAAAAGATACCCATTTTGAAATGTTGGTGAGAATAGAAAATTATTAGTTGACATTTTCACAAGGGGTATACCCTTTTCCACCATGTGGAGCACGCTAGAGAGAGAAGAGGTGAAAAGAAAGGCTTGGGTCCGATGGGTTTCGGGACCGTCTGATCCACTTTAAGATTCGTGTGCACGAATTTTAAAGCAGACACGAAAGTTGCGGGCACGAATTCTAAAACAGATCGGACGGTGAGCGAACCCATCGAACTCACTTTGGATCCGATGCCCATCAGACCCAAATTTCTCCCGGAGGTGAAATGGACGTTAGAAATTGCCATATTTGTAGTAGTGTTGAATGCATTATACCGGGCGGACTTAATGTACTAAACAAACAAAAAGAAAAAAGATTCCCATATCTTGAAATAATGTTTTTCAGAATAGAAAATGATTGAATGAGATTTTCTCAAGGGCTCATCAATAATTAATTAATGTTGAGGAAGACTTTGTTAAAAGAGGTATTACTAATTCTTCCCATAAAAATATAGGGTATTACTAATTCTTCCCATAAACACAATTAGCGCAATCCTGTTGATAAAAGAGGTGCGTTTCTTCAAATGTTTCTTTCACTGGGTATAATAGATTAGGATACAACATTTTTATAATCTTTTGGATCAGTGACCCAAAATTTCTTCGCATAAGAACGAATTCAGTAATCCATTTTCATCTGTTATAAAATATCAAAGTTTTAAATATATATGAGTAGAGTTTAAAAATCTCATGTCCTTCATATTTCAATCGTGTCTCATATACTTATCTTCGTATATAAAATCCAAACGTGATCCAATCCGCTGAACATGATCTCGAAAAATGTGCTTTCAGACTTAAGTTTATATTTATTGGAATTTAAAACTCAAGAACCAATGAAAATGTATTGCGACAATAATTCGGCACGACACATAGCTTCAAATCCCGTGTTTTATGAACGAACAAAACACATAGAAGTAGATTGCCACTTTATTAGAGAAAATGTTCAAGCAAAAGAAATTGAAACTCCATACGTAAAAAGTGAAGATCAACTCGCGGATATCTTCACCAAAGGTTTGGATCCAGGTCCATTTGAAAAAATTAGAAGCAAGCTAGGATTGTAAGATATACATATTCCTAGCTTGAGAGGGAGTGTTAAAAATAACGGCTAGTTACAAATTTGAATTGTAACTGCTAGTTGTAGGAAATAGTGTCATGTAATTAATAGCTAGGAGTATTGGTTAGTGGTTAGTGGTTAGTAGTTGTAATTAATAGTACAACGGCTAGTTTTCATTTTTCTTCTATAAATAGAAATACATGTAAAGCTGAAAATAAGATTGCAATAATAAGTTGTTTTCTTACATCTCTTCTCTTTTACAAAAATAACAATATTACATTTTTTATATTATTTTGCATTGGTGACCAAAATTTATGTTTCATATAAAACAAATTCAGTAATACGTTTTCGTCTGTTGTAAAATATCACAGATTTAAATTGAGTAGGGTTTAAATATCTTGTGTCTTTCATATCTCTATCGTGTCTCATATACTTATTTTCGTATATAAAGTCTAAACATAATCCAAACCGTTGAACATGATCTCCAAAAATGTGCTTGGAGACTTAATTTCGTATTTATAAGAAAAAATTTGTTATTTTTTTTAGATTGATAGAAAATAGTTATTTTATAAAACATTCTGGACCATCCAAAAATAATAATTTTGTACCAATAAAAAAGATAGTAACAAATTTCCAAAAATAAAATTGTGTCTCCAAACACATTTTAATATGGGGATCATGTAGAGCGGTTCACATCAAATTTTTGGATTTTAAAAACGGAGTTAAGGATGTGAGATATGATTGAGGCGTGAAAGACATGAGGTACTGCTCTTTGAATATAACATATAGCGGAATTTAAATCACACTATTGCATAAATTATTTGTTTATACCATACGTGATTAAATTTGACTATTATTTTGTAAGTTCTACAGTTCACATATAAAAAAATAAGTATAACAAAAGTTAACTAAATAATAAGTCATATTGATAACTAATTTTTTTAATAATAATGACAGTCAAAATAAGTCATATCGAATTCAATGATTATTAAAAAAAAAAAGAACTTCATAATTTATATGTAACTGAAAAGCATTGATAAATTAGTTAATAAATTTAATTCAATTTAAGAACCATTGATTATCCATCATGTGACTGGAAAGCATATAAATGAGTAGAAGGTTTAAAATTACAACAAAATAATTGCACGGCTATAAAAGTTATCTATATTCCATCAAAGCACAAGTAAAAGATTAGAAAATACATGCCACATTTATAATTAATCTAGTTTGTTAAAAAATACATGCCATATACAATAATTTTGTGAAAAATCCATGCGCGGTGGTATCAGTAAGAATTCAAATTGGAGGATAGGATTGGAGTTCTGAACTAGAATTGCAATTTACTCAAAATACCATATTTTTGCTCGGCTTTTACCTGTATCATATATTCATTATAAATTATACCACCCTCTCTGTCCCTCTGCAACACAATATTATAATCTCCCATCAACCACCACTTCCTCTCTCGCAGCCCCTTATCATTCTCCACCTACTTCCTCCCACTTCCCTCACATACCCTCTTCTTCCTCTCTCTTCTCCTGCTGAGTTCACCAGATAGAACCTCCTGTCCTGAGTGAGTGTCTTTCTCTCTTTTCTCTGGGTTTCACATCTATCTCTCTTACTGTTTTCCTGCCCATCCTGTCCTGTTCAAACCTCCATTATGGGGACAGGGGCTCTAAGTTTTAGAGTTACAAGTTTAAATAGTCTTCAAGTTGGTAACATTTGATAAATTTTGGCAATTCCATAAAGCCTGATTTCAGTATTGCACCATTTATATTACCTTTTAGTTAAATATTTCTTTTCTATTACAGTTATTTGGTGGAACTTGCGGTTGCATTGATTGTAAGGGAGGGAGCGAACAAAGGATTAAATTGTTTTGATTTAACGAGAGAGATAGAGGAAGCAAGTGTTGGCAGAACTATAGATTGCAATTCTGGTAAACACAAACTTATTTTGTGAAAATGCTAATTATTTCTTACACCTTATTCTAAATACATGACCTGCATACTAATTTATAGCAAATACATCTAATTAAAATTAGACAGTCATTACTACCTATAATTACATTTTTTTTCTAAGTTTTTGTTGCATTTAAGTTGTATTGTAGTAGAACCAACAAATATTATCGTCGTGGTTGTAGGACTGTTGTTTGTGAGATAATTTTTTCGAATTCTTGATGTTACTTTATTACCATCTGCATTTCTAACACTCACGCTGGTTTAAAATTATATCCTCTGTTTTAAAATAGATTCTTTCAGTGAACCTTAAACAAAATAAAAAATTTGGCCAAGGCTCCCACTCACTCTCCTTTGTTCGTTATCCGGCAATTGACAGAAGAGGTGGATCTCTTCAAAAAAATCAAAGATACGATACGGCTATTATATATATTAGTTTTTATTATTTTTATTATATTTTTATTCAACAGTTATATATATAAATTAAATATAAAAAATTCTGGATATTTTAAGATACAATAGCCCAACTATATATTAAATATAAAAGATACTAACTTCTAACAGCAAATATGTAGTGGTGTAGTGGTAAAGGGGTGTATAGTTTGGAACAGAGTACATGGGTTCGATTATGCTTGTCATTGAAAAAAATGAATTTTGGTTGATGGTGCATGCGCGGTGTAAGGACTTCAGCTTAGCCTGCTGGTGTATACGCTGTGCATACTGGGTTCACACTATGTTCCATTCTACGGAGCGCGTCAGAGCCGTATCCAAAAGTGTCAGAGACGTATTGGAGACTGTATTGGATGGTTTAGGATATGCCACGTAAGCCGATACGTCAGCTGCAAATTATTGTACATTTTCTCTTTATTGTACAAAATTATTTTTTTGTATCTTTCATAGATTGACCCACTGCAAATTAAGAAATCAAAGATATGCCGATACGGATACGGCGATACGGCAATTTAAAAAAAATCAAAGATACGATACGGCTATTATATATATTATTTTTATTATTTTTATTATATTTTTTATTCAACAGTTATATATATAAATTAAATATAAAAAATTCTAGATATTTTATGATACAATAGCCCAGCTATATATTAAATATAAAAGATACTAACTTCTAACAACAAATATAGTGGTGTAGTGGTAAAGGGGTGTATAGTTTGGAACATAGTACATGGGTTCGGTTATGCTTGCCGTTGAAAAAATGAATTTTGGCTGATGGTGCATGCGCAGTGTACGGACTTCAGCTTAGCCTGCTGGCGTACACTGCGCATCATAGTACACGGTGCATACTGGGTTCACACTATGTTCCATTCTACGGAGCGCGTCAGAGCCGTATCCAAAAGTGTCAGAGACGTATCGGAGACCGTATTGGATGGTTTAGGATATGCCACGTAAGCAGATAGGCCAGCTGGCGTATCGGATACATATCCGACATGCACCCGATACGGGTACAGAGCCCAATATGAAGTATCCATGCAACATAGTCTGAATAAGCAACAGGTGTTGCTGCTAAGGAGGATCTGAAAAGTGTTCGGGATGAGCTTGTCCATAGTCTGAATACATTGGGGGAGACGAGCAATCCTTTCTTCATGATGCAACTGAGGGAGGAGCTGGATTTTTCGAAGAAGAAGCTGGAGAAGCTGAGTCAATTGATGCAATCACAAGCAATAAATGAAAATCAAGGCCGCTCTTTTGAATATTCCTTACTGATTTCCAATTTCACCCAGCGTGGATGGGAAAGTGAATTTGATCTCTTTGCCAGTCCTGCTATGCGAGAATTCATTGAGGAAGCGAAGATGTATGATGAAATAGATGATTTACATGTCTATATTGACCGGTTCATTGGTGCTGTCGAATCCATTCAAATGATTATCGACAAAGTTGAGGAGTGGAGAAGGCAAAGTGAAGGAGTTTGTTCAGTAGGCTCTGACTCCTCTGATGGTGATTGAGTTTTTTTTTTTTTTTTTTCAAAAAGATTAATTTCTTGATTAACGACTGAAGGAGCTACTGAAGCTTCCAGTTCTTTTTCTTTCATTGGCACAGTATTTAATTAGAATAGAATATTTCTTTTTGTACTTATAAGCGGTGGTCAAATGACTTGGGACCTTTATATTATGTTCCCCAACCAAAATAGAGTATCATATAGCGTACTTGCCAGGTAATTACTAGTAATTAATTATTTGTTTATCATTTTAAATTTCTATTTTATTTCTATCATATAGAGGTTGTATGATTTGAAATATACAAGATTGAACAAATTGTTAATACTTTTTTCATAAACTGTGAACGTACAATTGTCCTGTCAACCAATAATTTACGTCTTTAATTTCACAGGTAGAAAATTATTTTTTGTGTATATTCAATATATATTTGCTCTCTGAGATTTGTGGCATGGCAGAAATTATACAATTTTGAGAAACACAAATTTTTTAAAGTTGCATATATTCACAATAAAGATTTTCCCAAGCTGTAATCATACTGAACATGAAATTTAAGGTTGGTCTGATTCCGTTGGAAATTATGTAAAAAGGCCATAATACAAAAGATTGAATTTCTATTAAGCAAATGCGGGATGGTTACACATTAATGTCACCATTCACCAAGACGCCCACATTACAATTAAATTTCTAAAAACACTGTAATATGGGCGTCTATATTGTAAAAAACACTGGGAATACTATAAAAATTTAATTTTTTTTCGAAATTTTTTTTTTTTTGAAATTTAAATTTTTATTTTTTTTTAAATTTGAATTTTTGTAAATGATACTATGAATGCAGATAACATTATAAATACTATAATACACATGATGAATACTTTAAAACCACATTATAAATACTATAAAATTTATTTTTTTTAAATTTTTTTCTTTTCAAATTTTCATATTTTATATTTACATCTAGATCATGTGAAATAAGTATGATTAGTTGATTAGAGTAGTTTACGTGATTTCTTGAGAATAAATGAGTTCAGATCTAGAAAGGAGGGTCATTTGACCCGTTGTAAATCCGTTTTTTATCAATGAAATTGTTAGTGTGCATTTAAAGCCACTAACCTTCAAAATCAATTCTATGAACGGTTAGACAACTGGGAAAAAACCTGGAGGAAGAACAATCGGCTAGTCGTCGTTGAAGTGGTCATTGTGGTAGAAGGGCATCATGAAGAGATGCATGGTATATTGCTATGTTTATTAACAGAATTTGCAAATATCCTTATAATGGCTAATTAGGATCCCAGTGCTTCCAGGTATTCATTTAAGTTATGGTGGGAGAGGAAAAGAACGAGAGATGATCATCTCCTTGACTCCTTGTTTTGTTTTTGTATTCTTTACTCTTCAGCTAGAGATGAACATTATATATCGAGTTAATCAATATGGTTCTCCAGTGCGTTATTATATTGGGCCTTTTCGGCCCCACCACAGTTATATCCGAAACAAATCGGGTAACAAATCGGGTAAGTGAAATTCAATGATCACGTGGGGCCTTTCCTCTTCCTCTTCCTCTTCCTCCCCTACCCGCAACACACAACTCTCCAAATCCACTAGGATCAAGCAAGTGAAATTCCATGATCACGTGGGTCCTTTCAAATCCGATCCTGTTATATCCGGTTTCTTTCCAAAACATATTTCCTTTATTACCGGTTATATCCGGTTATTTCCTTTATGCCACGTGGGTAAGCAAATGGCGTTATGGTAAGTTGAAGAGTGGAGACATCTTTTGTCCCAACTCTATGCCACGTGTTCAGGTTTTATTCGACAAACTTTTTGATGGATTTTCTTGCTTGTTAACTGAATTGATTGATGCCTACAAAAAAAAAGAAAATGAATTGATTGAAACTTTGAATCAGTACTATGTACAGGCATTATTCATTTATTTTTATATTAAAAATTTATTAATTAATATGTATATATTATAAATGCATATGACTCAATTATCCGACAATTATTAGTTTCGTATATGTATTCGAATCCGTATTAGACACAAATATCCAATGTCATTGGAAATAAAAATAAAAATTTGATATAATATATTAGGTACAAATACTTGACGTATGAACTATTCACACATACAAGACGAGATACATGAACTATTTACACTTGCATTACGAGGTATGAATACTTACAATAATTGATATTAATACTTTCAGACATCATCCAATGCCATATGGAAAAAAAATTAAAATTTCATATAATTTGTTAGGTATAAACACATGACATATGAACTATTTACACTTCCATGACAGGTATAAATATTTGCAATACTTGACATTAACACTTTCACAACGTCATCCATTGCCATATGGAAAAACATATTATATTTTTATTAAATCTATTAGGTACAAACATTTGACACATGAACTATATACACTTGCATTACGAGGTATAAATACTTGCTCGACGAGGTCTGAATATTTACACGATGATTTAAGTACTGATGTTTTTTTGACAGTGTCGTATGACACTAAAGTTTAGTGTTCGCATGCGGCTAGTGAATTTATTTGATATAACCAGCATTCTAAAATTGAGTACTGATACTGTATGCACGGCTTAACGACGGCAGAAGTGCATCGATGTTTCATTGCAAAAACATCAACGATGTACCGATATTTTTTTTAACACTATCATGCTTAATTGCCAATGCTAAGTCTAATAAAACATCAACGACGCACCGATATTTTTTTAGTACTACCCGGCTAATAGAACATTAATGTTTAATTACAAAAACATCAATGATGCACCGATACATGCAACCGATTGTAATACACGCATCCAACCAAATGCATTTGTTTGATCTTAGCCAAACCGAGTGCAAACTTCAATCCGAGTTTCCTACGACTTTTTCTTCTAGCCAACTATGCTATGCCCATCCTAAAAAAAAAAAAATTAAGTACCGGCCAGAAAATGGCCGGTACTATATTAAAAAAAAAATTTGGGTACCGGCCATTTTCTGACCGGTACTGAATTAAATTGGGTACCGGCCAGAAAATGACCGGTACGGGTATTTTTATAACTTCCCAGCAGATATGGGTATATTAATTAATTTCTATTAAACTTTGGATATTAATAAAAATGTCGGAACATCTTTTGTCCCAACTCTATGCCACGTGTTCAGGTTTTATTCGACAAACATCGCAGATTTCTTTTTTAATATATAGAAAATAAAAATTAAAAATATCACAAATGGAAAACGGTTTGATAAAATTTCGATACATAAGTAAGACAGGACAATTTATCCCGTCCCACAAACTCATATATTACGACACCGAAATAACAATCTGACTTCGAGTGCGCGAAAATCCAAAATCTTTCTTATTTGTGGGACGGGATAAATTGTCCCATCCTACCTATATATCAAATTTCTGCCAAACCGTTCCCCATCTGCGATATTTTATTTATTTATTTTCGATTAATAAAAAAATCGGGATTTTCTTGCTTGTTAACTGAATTGATTGATGCCTACGGGCTTGTATAACAAAAAAAAATGAATTGATTGAAACTTTGAATCAGTACTATGTATAGGCATTAATCATTTTTTTATATTAAAAATATATTAATTAATATGTATATTTTACAAATACATATTATCCGACAATTATTCGTTTCGTATATGTATTCAAATCCGTGTTAGGTACAAATATTAAATGTCATTGGAAATAAAAATTAAAATTTGATATAATATATTAGGTGCAAATACTTGACGTATGAATTATTCACACATACATGAGAAAAAAATTGATAGAATCTGTTAGATACAAATACCTTGTACATGAACTATTCACACTTGTATGACGATGTATGAATACTTGATATTAATACTTATAAACGTCATCCAATGTTATATGGAAAGAAATTGATAGCATTTGTTATATTCAAACGCATGATACATGAACTATTCACACTTGCATTACGAGGTATGTATACTTACAATACTTGATATTAATACTTTTAGATATCATCCTCCATATGGAAAAAAAATTAAAATTTCATAGAATTTGTTAGGTATAAACACTTGATATATAAACTATTTACACTTGCATGACGGGTATAAATACTTGCAATACTTGATATTAACGCTTTCAAACGTCATCCATTGCCATATGGAAAAAAAAAATTACATTTATATTAAATCTATTAGGTACAAAAATTTGACACATCAACTATATACACTTGCATTAATACTTGCTCAACGAGGTCTGAATATTTACACGATGAGGTGTGAATACTTGCTCGACAATGTATAAATACTTGTGCGATGGAGAACCCGAAAGTATTTTATCATGGATCTCATTTGAACGAGAAAATTACGTAGAATGCGTTTGTGGTTTTTGATTCGCAAGATTCCCAGATTGTGAGAAATATGGTCGAGACTAAACAAGAAAAGAAATCCATCTCTAAAAACACGTAAAAACTGAGTGAGTGATGAGAGAGAAAAAAAAATTGATATGTTCAGTTTTTTTATAAATACTTGGTTCTTAGGTATGAATACTTGCATTACGAGGTATAAATACTTGCTCGACGAGTTATGAATACTTGCACTACAAGGTATGAATACTTGTTCGACAATGTATGAATACTTGCTCGACGGAGAACCCGAAAGTATGTCATCATGGATCTCATTTGAAAGAGAAAATTGCGTAGAAGACGTTCGTGGTTTTAGATTCGCAAAATTCTTCACAGATCGTCAAAAATATTGGCGAGTTGGAATAGAGAAAAAGAACTCATCTCTAAAAACGTGTAAAACATGAGTGTGTGATGAGAGAGATAAAAGAAAAATGATATGTTCAGTGTTTTTTCAAAATATTTGATATATAATATATTAATACTTGTGCGCTTAGGTATCCATATTTGTGCGCGTCAGTTATAAAATCTTTCAAATATTAGGCGGTCCCCCAAGTACTTGCTGTCCCTCCGAGTTAATTAGCACCCCCACGTAATAACTGATATTTACGCATTTTTTTTTGTCTTTTTGCGCTGGAAATTGTGGTCCCTTCCAATTAATGACCGGAGATGAATGGGGCAAATAAACTGGACGATAATTAGAAACTCTCTATAAAGTTTGACAATAGGATCATCCACAGATACGTGATATATAAATTTTGCAATTTGATCGTTAATTTGTACCGATCCGTAATAAATTAATATGATACACAAAATATATTTGCAACCGTCTCCAATTTTCTTATGTACGAAGTCAATGCAATCTCTACGTATCATCCAATTAGTACCCTACCATGTGGCAGCATGTTATCTTTAATTAAAGTAAGCAAACAAAAATATAAGATGCAGTCAATAAACAGCATGTTATATCTCACCTTGAAGTTCCGGTTTTCCAGTGAAACATATTCGCACCTCAAGATGTCAATTCTGTTCATTTATAAATTTATATAGAGTTGATATTTAAAAATTAAAAAATTATATATAATTAATGTTGTATAACTTCGTAAATTAATATATTCGGTCAAGTGTCGATTTTGTACAATTGAAATTGGTAATGGGTTCACAATTAACAAATTGGCATCGTACATATAGTTCACGCTTAATATAGAGGCTTGACCTTGCTAATAATTTTATTTTAGCATATATATATATAATTTGAGTTTCAATCGTCTAAAATATTTTTGTCTTGGACTCATGCTACAAAAATCAGTGCGTATATGCTAGGGTTAAAAAATGACTATTATTATCAAGGATAAACCGACAAAAATTGTTATTCCAAGATACTGATATTGTTAAGCACTCCTCGCGGATAGTTACAAATAATTATTGTAGTATATCATCCGTCTACCTTATACAGATGTTTACTTCACTTGTTGTTGAAGAACAATCTCAGATTTTATTTCATCATAGATCAAGGGCATTTAGTAAAATTGCAATAGGCATCTTAGGAAATAAATTCCAACGTTACACAGTACCAAAAGTAGCAAGAAATAAATGAGTCAATGGCTATCTACCTTGTAATATAAATAGGATCTTAGAATTGTAAAAATACAACATAATCAAATATATTATTTCTTCTCAGATTCTCATCTCGGTTAAACAAAAATAACAGTTGATTTATGGGTGAACAAATTTGTGACTCAGGACTTGTTGCTTGAGTTAATTTGATTTTGATTTTTTACTTCAAATGAAGCCAAAAGGATGCAGTTTCGATCAAGGCAACATTCACCTGTAGTAAATTGTCTATAGCCACAAAAGTATACACTTATTTGGTTTATGTTTTTATCTCACATAATAATCTCCATTCTATTTTTTTCCAATTTTAAATTATTCTCATAGGCTTAACCTAAATTTAAAACTAAAATGATAAGGGTAAGATGTTCGTATTATCAGTTAAATAGGGTATTTTTTATTAGGTAGGTTGGATGTTCAGATCTAACGTACTAATAAATTAGAGAATACGAAAAAGATGCAAACAGATCAATACGATAAGTCTAAAGAAAACGTAATGTTCTCATGTAGAAAGTGTGTATATATATATATATGGAATGTCGCCGATTAGAAATTCATATAAGAATATTAAAATCTGGAAGACCTTTCTCTACAAAAAATTTATTATGTACAATTGTTATCAATCAATGGATATAATTTTGTCTTGATGCGGACCAATATCATTTCATAATATGTAACACGAGATATTACATATATGTTACAGTTGCTTTGGGGAAAAATAAAATAAAATGATAGTTAGGGCAGCTAAAACGTACGTTGACTTCGAACACTCGATATCCTTATTGCTTTGGTTGATGAAAAGCAATTCATGGCTTCGAACACTTGATAATTTTAAATTTGAATATTCTTGTCCCTAAAATGAGGGTGATCTGTCAAATAACAAATTACATTATGTTCAGTAAGAATCACAGTTTAGGCCAAACCAGAAAACAAAAGGAAAAGCAACAAAAATATTTGCATACTCCAATTATTCTTGAAGGCTAGTTCAGGTTTGACGCCATGGGACAACCCAACCCAAAAAATGAGAAAAAAAGAAAAGAGAAGAAAATGGGATTCCATGGGACAACCCAACTCAGGAAACGAAAAAAGGAAACAAGTCCCCAAGATTGCAAAGACAAGATTTTTTTGTTTCCTAGGTTGGGTTGTCCCATGGCGGCCCACTTTCTTTTTTTCTTTTTTTTTTCTTTCATAGGTTGGGTTGCCCCATGGCGTCCCATTTACAAATTGTTTTTTTTCATTTTTTTTCACGGTGCCTTTTCATTTTTCAAATTCCCACACGATATTTTCTATTTTTAATATTTTTTTTATTTTCCTATGTATAAAAATTTCGGGGGTGCCTACCTAGCTGGTGAGCATGTACTAGATTGTTTTATTTTATACATACAACTTGACAGCCATTATCAAGACATGGAAAGGGACATACTATCTAAACTAAAAGCATCATTCATGATACATGTGTAGATTATTTTTTATGTTTTTCCAACTGGAGTGCAACGCATTTACTATTGTCGTTTAGTACACTGTACACATGAGCCGCTGAGTACAGATCTGAACTCGACTAAATCAACAAAATTAAACAAATGAACGAGACCTCGAGATGTGCCATTGAGTTTGACTAATGAATTAAAGACAACTGAGTACTTGGAAACTGGCAATCGGTATTTATATATGCATGGTTCGCACATGGCTAGCTGGCTAGATGCTCTGTGTGTTTCTAGTTTTTCACCATACTTGTAAAATGAGGGTTAATTTTGTTCAAAATGATATAGTCCAGGAATCCAAAATTCCATTACTTGTTGGGCCCAAGCCCATTGCTTCGTCTGGGCCTATCTAAGAAGTACAATCCTTAGTCATAATTACTTGTAGAGAGAAAATTGAACAGAAGGCTCCATCCAATCAAGGCACCAAACTCGAGCCACTACCATTTTGCTTCAGCAAAGATTTGACAATCGTTCAAAAATTTATCTCAAGCCTTTCTCCATCAACAATCTGGACAAAAAGAGAAAGCTTTTGTACCTCTACAAAGAACAAATCTAACCAATACTATAAAATTAAAAATCAAGTAGATGAAACGAAAATAAACTTTGGCCTTGGGTTTGTATACTGTCTCTATTCATTATGATAATTTGTATATAAATTTTGAAAAGCACATGATCCTCGTTTTGTGGATATCTTGGAGAAGGACAAAGTCTTCTTCCAGTTTTGTTATTATGCTATTCTCAAATACATTTTAAGATGGGTATCATTTTTTTAGTACATTAAGGTCGCCGGGTTTCATGCATGCATTCACCTTGAAATCAGTATTAAATATCCGAGGTGAACATGCATCACCTAAGAAAGTAACAGTACTAATTTGACTTGATGCAGCATACAAGTTCATTATTTTTTTAGCCTATGCAATTTAGTTGGTGACGTGTCATGATTTGATTGTCATGCTGAAAGTTGTTTTCTCTTCTCATTTGCAAGGGAACACAAATTTCTTTTGCATGGGGGCTTAAATTATTTTTTTATGAAATATAATGCAGTAATTTTTAAATTATAATATTTGTTGTATCACAAACAATTTATAAAACTCCATAAATTTATAATATTTATTTCAAAATTCAAATTTAACACAATATAAAAAAATGCAACCATGTGAATTAAGATTAACATAGCGCACAAATAGTACTAATTTGTTTTAACAATAGTTTATTATAATGATATCATATTAAGTGTTGTCACTATTCAACACAAGAAAGACAAACGGTAACGCAACAGTAGAGAGAAATTGAACAGTTGTACAAAATTTTAAACTCAAGCCTTTCTCCATCAACAATCTGGATAAAAAGAGACAGCTTTTATACCTCTACTAATTAGAACAAATCCACCCAATACTATAAAAATAAAAATCAAGTAGATGAAACGATCGATAATAAACTTTAGCCTTGGGTTTGTATACTGTCTCTATTCATTATGATAATTTGTATATAAATTTTGAAAAGCACATGATCCGTGTTGTGAGCTCCCATGCACTGACATGGATATCTTGGATAAGGACAAAGTCTTCTTCCAGTATAGTTATTCCTATTCTCAAATAAATTTTAAGATGGGTATCAATTTTTTTTAGTACATTAAGGTCGCCGGGTTTCATGCATTCACCTTGAAATCAGTATTAAATATTTGAGATGAACATGCATCACCTAAGAAAGTAACATGCAGCTGCCCCCTTCTCTCAACACATCTAAAGATAAACTGATCAAATTTGAAATATAATTTACATTTCAATTATGTGTTTAGAAATGATTAAAAAAATTAAAATTTAATACATATAGTTTCTCTAAACAATGATATATTAAATTCTAAATTTTATCTCTTTAATTTACATTTACGTTACTTGATTTTTATCATTATCCACTAGCCCATCCGCAAATCTCAATATTCTGCCAAAATTTATCATTGAAGCCTACCAACATAGATGTCACATCCTACGGCCATCATATTGTACACTCTCTATGATTTTCTGAAAGCTATAATTTATTCAAAAACTGGAAAGAAAGATCTATTTAAGAAACTTTTGATATTGTCTACGGCCATCATGTTCAGGTAGATTCTTTTCTTTTGTCTGTATATAGATATACACGTATTGACTCTTGAAATTCATATTGATTGCCTGTGGTTCATAGTTTATCGACAATTTTGGTTTAATATTTACTTGTCAATTTCAATATTATGATATATCGTCCAAACGAAAACAATTTCAATTAATAAAGAAACTGTTCATAGTTTCTATTGGTGTTTATTAGTACGTTTTTTTTCATGTCGTGTGGTTACAAAATATATATATATGCTAGCTTGAGTCTGTATATATATTATTATTTTATATCTTGAAAAGTCTGGTTAAATAATTTTGGAGAGAGGACACTGAAAGAATAAATTTAAAGTAAGACTAGGTAAAGCATTATTTTAATTCAAATCTGTGATCTTAAACTTTAAAAATACCATTTGCTTGTTCTCTATTTCCAATGAAGTCTGTCTTCTTATTTATTTTTAAATTCGACATATATTTGTATAGTTTTTTTTTAAACATATAAATAGCAGAGAATACGGATAAATGTTTTTAATATTCACTTATATATATAGGCCAGATCCAGCAGGCCGCACAATAATATAGACTAGATACATACTACTAATATTATATAATAGGCTAAAATTAATATAAAAATCGGTAGTCACTTCATGGATGATTAATAGTTTTTAAATAATTTTAGGGGGAATTTCACGTATACCCCTGAAAAACTTCAAAATTACGTATTTCCCCTTCTAAACTTTGAAATTACGTATTTCCCCCCCTAAACTTCAAAAACTCACAAATTTACCCATTTTATTATTTTTTATATTAAAACTCATTCTAAATTTATAAAATACCCATTTTACCCTTTATTAAAAACATAGAAACCCATCGGACTCAAATTTCAATTTGAAGGGTTCATCTACCGTCTGAGCAGCTTTAAGATCCGTGTGTAAGATCAGCACGAATCTTAAAGAGAACACACACGGATATCGAAGCAACGTACACGAATCTTAATGTGATTTGTGGGGGTCAAAATTGCTTTAAGATCCATGCATGCTAGATCAGTACGAATCATGAAGCGAACATGCACGGATATTGAAGCGATGCGCACAGATATTAATCCAATGCGTGCGGATCGGATGGTAAGAGAACCCTTCAGATTCAAATTTGAGTATGATGGGCATTTTATGCTTTTAATAAAGGGCAAAATGGGTATTTTATAAATTTAGAATGAGTTTAAATATAAAAGACAATAAAATGGGTAAATTTGTGAGTTTTTGAAGTTTAGGGGGGAAATATGGAATTTCAATATTTAGAGGGGGAAATACGTAATTTTGAAGTTTTTGATGGGTATACGTGAAATGCCCCCTAAATTTTATACACGAGCTAGCTGCCGAATTTTTTTTTGAAATCTTAGTAGCCGAAATTAAGGAGAACATTTTCATTTAACAATTAATCATTAAATTTGTTCTCATTGTTATGGACACATTATTTTTGTTTAGTAAAGTTGGGTCAAGCCAACCAATTGTTTTTATATACTCCATTAGAATTTTGAACCTGCAACCTCCCACACAAAGACCTTTGCCTTTGCCATTAGAGTTAGTTCTCATTGTTATCAACACATTTTCTTTTAATTACGCACTATTTGTTTTTATACGTACATGATTCTCTACAAGAGTCCTTTTTAAGATGGGTATCTTCCACCAAACTGAGTATTAAATATTGTGTTTTCCATCGGCTTCACCACTTCTCTCGGCATCTAATTAACGATAAACTAATTCAATTAATCTTAAATCTAATGTACGCATAAAATTTTGTGTCTAGAAAGAATTAAAATTTAAAAAAAAATAATGCTCCCAAAAAAAAAAAATAACCGTACGTGACCATATATAGTTATTTGTAGGTAATGATAAGGGGATGATGAGGAATGATAACACTAACAGATTAAATTTTAACTAAGACGAAATTGAGCTTTATTTTAATTCATGTGTTTGCTAAGTTTAGACTTTAAAAATATAATTATTTGCCTGTTTTCTATTTTGAATCCAGTCCGTTTCATTATTGAAATAAGATATTATTTGTAAATTCGGCATTAATTTTTTTACCTTTTTATAAAAACTAATTATGCATATGTTTTGTGTACAGAGATAAGAATCCGGTCCTTACAACAAGATAGATAGATCCATCCACAAATGTTTTGTAATAAATTAAAATTAATTACTAAAAAAAATTGCTAGTCACTTGATGGATGATCAATGGTTTTAAAATTGAAATAAATAGACAATCTACAATTATGGACAACATTTCGTTTTAAAACAACCATTGAATTGGTTGTTGATGTTATCTGAACAATTTAATTATAAATAAAACATATTTGCTTTTAACCATTGTTATATTTTGTTGAAAATTTTTGGACTCTACAACTTACAAGATAATAGTTAAAATTTAATGACATATGGTATGATCATGAACCGATAACATGTAGTTGTAATGTTATTTAAATTCTCTATACATTATTGAAATCTTTATATAGTGTAAGGGATTAAAATGTACAATCAAAATCGTTTTTATGGGATAAATTTTGTGACAGTCCAAATTAAATAATATCAAAATATATATAGCAGCTCTTTTGTCAACGGGTTACGGGATCATTGCATTTGAAGCATGAAGCACGAGTTGGAGAGAGAGAGAGAAATATTAATTTCAGTCTGCAGATAACTTAGTATATTATATATACATTAATTTCTTTGCTGCATGCGTCTACTCTGGACGTGGGTCCCTTCAGGAAATGTTTTGTTTAACCAGGAATGGATACCCTTTGGCTCACAGGAGGGCCGGGATGTGTCTTCTGGTGGTACTGAGGTATGGATCCGCCAAATGTAGGAGAATTTTTCATTAACTTCTATTTTTATAAAAATGAATCTTAGTTGGATTTACATTACCTTTCAGAAGCTCAAAAGAAAAAAAAAAACATTACAAGAGTTATTAAACCTGAAAGGAACAAAAAAAACAAGTATAACATTGTTCAAGTAAAGAGCAGGGTCAACTCTAGCATTATACATGTATTCGTGTATATGCTCCAACGACATGGATATTAAAATGAACAGAAAGGACATTGCACTCTGTTAATAAAAATGCACAAAAGAACTTGGCCAAACTGCCAAACCAAATGATTTTGTGAAATATATCATTACAAATGTGAAATTACCAATCTTGATCGGAGCAAGGGGTGGGTAGATCTGGCCGTCGGAGTGTGGCGATGAGTAGATCCGACCATTGGAGCGCGGCGGCTATCAGACGGAATCGGATCCGGTCGTGGAGAGAAATGGAGAATGAGGTATTATGGTGTTTAAGAGTGTAAATAAGTAGGATTAGATGATGAGAGTAGTTTAAATTAATTAATGAGAAAAAAAGAATTTAGATCTAGTAATTAGAGTCATTTGACTCGATGTAAATACGTTTTTTATCAATGAAATTGTTAGTTGGCATTTAAAGCCACTAACCTTCAAAAAAAGAAATTAAAGCGTATTACAATAGTTTATTCAGGAATACGGTCCAGTTATCTGTTGGCAACAACATTTTCAAAAACAATACTATACAACAAATTCCTGTAAAACTTTGAACATATTGGTTATTTTATCATCAACGTTTGCAAAAACACAGTAATATAAGTGATAAGCCAAAATTATATCTATTGAAACCTAGGGTTTGTTATGTGAATTAAGCCAAGTTTTGTTGAGATTAGGTTTGATTAGGTTAGAAATGTCCGAAAGATCAAGTTACTGCCCTAGTTATGTTTATTTTACAGGTAATCAAGTGTTTGGAGTTTAACGAAGCAAAACGGGTGATTTGTAGCAAGTCAGCACGAAGATTGGAGCAACTGTCAATGTTATTGCGGCCCGAAATAAAATCCATTGCGGTCCGAAACAAAACAAGTCAGAGCCTCATTCCTGCACATTCATTGCGGCCCGTAATGACTTCTACAGTTTTTCTGCACGACAACTTAACTGCCACCACTCATTGCGGCCCGCAATAAGTCGGTTCAGCGCCCGAATTTGCTATTTTGAGTGATTTATTTTTAGGTTTTGTGAGGGGTATAAAAAGGAAACTTGTAAAACAGATGAGGACGCTTTTTTTAGATAGAATTTCTGGTTTTAACAAGGAGAAGAAAGGAAGAGAGAAGAAGGAAGAAGAAGAACATCATCGATCAACCGGTTTTATTATTTTCTTTCCTTTGGAACTCTTTGAACTCTTTTAATTTCATTTGTGCTCACTACTACAGAAAAACAGATTGCACACGGACATTAATGGAAGAGCTACACGGATTTCCTGCTGTGTTTAAAGCCAGGGTGTATGAATAGGTCAGAAACTACACACGGATATTTAACCGTGTGTGATTATAATGATTTCTACACGGATATTCCCTAATTAACCGTGTACAAAGACCTGCCGGTGTCGCTCTACAAGTTACCGAGCTACACGGATATCCCCTAATTAACCGTGTACGATTCCTCTTTCTACACGGCTTTGTATTAAAAGTCCGTGTAGCTCTCTTAGCTATTATACACGGACTTTTGGTAAATATCCGTGTACAAATAGTTGAAGATTTTTTGTATTTCGCCTCCAGCAAGGCTATCATACACGGATTTTTCCAAAATATCCGTGTATGATTAGTATTGCACACGGTTTTTTATAAAATGTCCGTGTATAAATACCTTTTTTTTTTTTTTGTATATTTTGTTTTTGGGCTAGCCTCCAGCTTTGCTAGCCAATTTTTTGCAACAGAAATACAAATATTCATTCGAAACAGATTAATTAGCAAGAAATTACTAAATTTATACAAAATTCATATAGCAATAAATTCATTCGAAACATATTTTTATTACAAATCTATGCAAATCCATATCGAGGATTACAAAATTCCATGGCAAACCACCTTGCCCACATGCACCGCACATCGTCGATCTGATCCTTGGTGTAATGCGCTTGCTTTGTCACACTCTACAAAATTATAATTTGATAATAGTTAGTATTTCAGAAAATGTAGATATCAATTGCTTATTATATAGGAAATTAATATGAAGTACATACCGCTTTTGGGAATTGGAATTGTACTCTTTCGACAAAGTCCAACATGAATATCATCGTGTAATATGCGCATTCCCAACCCTCCTTCTGTTGCGGGCTCTGAAATTTACATTTAGCGGCATTTGTTAGAATGACAAAAAAATTTTTAACAAGAAATTAAATTTCTAACTCATAAAGAGTGTGCTCACCAACATCCACTTCCAACTCAACTTGCTTTTCTTGCGCGTGCCCGTGCTATCTGATCCTCCCTCTTTAATATATTTCGCAAAAGCCCTTACAAAATTGAGTGAATGTAATTAGCAATTTTATAATTTGATATGATTGAAAGAAATGCAAACCTATAGAATTATTATTGCTTACTTATTCACAAAAGGGAAGATAACTTTGCACTTGTCAGCCGCGATTCTTCCTTTGGGCTTACAAGAATCAACAATTATGCTCGTATTTAGGTACGGCACAATGAGAATCAAGCACCAATGTTTGCTGTGGGATCGAGGAGAAGAATTATAGTACTTTAGCATATAAAAGTGACACGAGTATTTGCTATGATTGATGGTGTGATTTCATTTTTTTATGTTTAACTTTTAATTCCTTTATACAATTTTTTAATTAAAATATAAACAACACATAAGTTAAGATTAGAACTAACCCCTCGTGGTATGGCATGAGAATGAATTTCTTCTCCTCCGCCTTAGCACGATGCATCGCAGAACACATGTACTCGATAGCCATATCCGGATAATATGTCACTGCCGTAGAACTCACTTTCTCGGGGTCCAGAAACATGCACAAGTTCTTCTGCTCAACCATCTCATCACAGTTTCGGACTAGCTTCCTGAAAACTCATCATATTGTAATTAGAATATATATTTGAGTTCTATACAATAATGAAAATATTTTAATATCACTAACATGAGGAAAATGGTGATGTGTGAAACATCGAGCCATTTGTCGGATGTCAAGTGGTGGAAGAGGTCCTTGAAGTCTTTGAACGACAGCAGGAGATCCCTGCCTTCGTGTAGAAACATCCCAGGTGGGACAGGGATGATGATAGCCTCCATGCCTTCGGGCGCCGTCATCAAGTAGTCGTGGAGAAGGCGCAAATCATTGGGCAAACGGCTGTATTCTTCTTCGGTGACCATAGGACGGGGCGGTGATTGTGGCGCGTCAGCCGCGACGTCACAAGCCACCTCCTGACGTACCGGTGACATCGCCGTACCGGTAACATCATCTCCTCGTGTCTGTATCAAGTTATAGATGGATTATTCTAGTATTTCAAAAAGAATGAGTTGAATGTAACAAATAAATGGATTTTTTTATGGATTACCTGATCCAAAACAATCTGACTCTTGGGCCATTGGACAAATGACATCCGTGCATCATCAAGCACAAACATCTCGTCGGTAGGGACAGGAAGGGGTACGCGCTGCCAACCATCCACGACTAACTCAACCTGCACGCATGCATGGTCGGGCCTTAGCTGACCACAGTGTACACTCTTGGCTCCTGGATGTACAACGCCCTTAGCAACGATCAGAGGAACGCTACCATGCAACAGGACGAGGTCGCATGCTCTGGGGTCCTGCAAATTTATGGGAAAGTTGTTTATTTTAATGATGCGATATTGTCTATCAAGGTTGCAAACAGGTTTTAATTACCTTTAGATTATGAACAAGTATTGATTACCTTGAGATTATCCAAATCGTCTAAGGCCCACGTGCCGGATGCTTGACTACTTCGCCGAATTCCCGGCGAAATGGGAGGTGGTTGCTCGGATGGCTGCGTAGTTGCTGATCTAATTTGTGTCAACATTGCTTCCATCTCAGCAAACCTTGCGTCGTACTCTTTGCTCACCTCCGCGCGTATCTGCGCAACTATCTCGTCTTTGTTTACCTTGGCACGAGATTTTCTTCGAGATTTCTCTCCCTCCACTCGGAACACCTCCTTCCAGCCCCTGTAGACCCCTACACCCCTTACTCGACCCGGGTGTTCTGGATTCTCGAGCGCTGCGGACAAGGAATCATTTTGTCGTTCGACACTCCGGGCACCCGAGTTGACCTCCTCCTCCACTTCCAACTGTTCAAGTAGAAGAATTAGTTAAAGCAAAAGAACAATTGATGTACTTTCGGAGTTATAATTTTTGGATGAATGTCACAAAGTAAGTATAAAGGACTCTTAACATTCTTTGAGCCACGGGTTGCAAATCCTTTGGGAGTACTATCCTCCCGTCAGCGGTTACCTCGGCTCTACCCATGACCCAATCTTTGCCCCTAGGATTTTGGATCCTAACCACGGGTGAGTCAGAATCCTTGTTTTGGTCCAGTATTTTCCTCCATTCTGCCTTCTTACCCTCGTAACCAGCTGACCCTAGATGGTGTGGATACTTGTTGAAGGCAACGGTCCTCCTGCCTTCATCACTTTTTGCCTTCACAGAAACAAGACAATAACGATCAGTTAGTTTTAGAAAGATAAGTACATATCGAGAAAGAATAAGCATAAATTTGGCACGAGTTAGATACCTGGAACTCTTTGGTGGACTTCAAAGCTTGAAACGCATCCCAGTCCTCTTGTTTTAGCCATTTGTAGTAGCCGACCGGATTTCTCCCTTTCTCCATGAACTCCGTCTTCAACGTGCTCTTGAATTGCTTCCAACCATTGTTCATAATCTTCAAAGTCTTAGAACATCATTCTTGATGTTCCACTGAGCCTGATTGACACCAAATTTAGTGTATTCAAGTATAGATACATAAGTGAAAATAAAGCAAAGAGTTGTTAGGCACTTTACCTTCACCCTGTTCCACCACTCGTCCTTCACCGTATCCTCAAAATGATCCCATCTCTCTACAAGGATACTCGCATTTTGCCTCACCAAACTCGTACACCAATTTGAGTATTTCTGCCGTTTTTCTCCCTGCGCACGCCCGTCTTCTGTGAACCAGATTTCTTGATGGGTCTGCTCGGACATGCTCGTGCACATTGTCGGCCCTCTTCTCCTTATTTCTGATGAGGCAGTAGCTTGCTGCTCCTCTTCTGCCATCATATCGACGTACTCATCCTCATCCGACATGGTTCTGCATGAAATTAAAGATCAAATCATAAGTGACCAATAATTGATATTCTTGTACCAAATCATGAAATTAAAGATCAAATCATAAAATTGATATTTTGTACAAAAATCCTAAATTGATATTCTTGTACAAAATATCATAAGTGACCAATAATGAAATCCTAAACCTCTCGTCTTGTACAATTGACAAATGAACATAAAATGAACATAAAATAAAATTGACAAATCTAAACCTCTTACTAAAATCACCTCTTGCTAAAATACCCTAAATTAATCAATTTTTGGCAAAATACCCTAAATCATATAACCTAGATTAATCAATTAACCTAGATTAATCAATTTTTGGCACAATTTTTGACATATAACCTAGATTAATCAATTATACCGAAGAAACCCTATATCATATAACCTAGATTAATCAATTTTTGGCACAATTTTTGACACAATTAATGAATGAATTGATATCCGGTATAGCATCATTTTTGACACCATTTTTGACACAATTTTTAACAAGTACCATAATGTATTCAATACTAACTCGGTATAGCACCATAAAGATATCCGGTAACAAAATTAGCCAACCATGGCTAACGGGTTCAAACCCAATAAGAAAAATAAAGTAAAAAGAATATGACTTTCAGTCAATCAACAAGAGCTCAACTCAGTTTAAAGCACCAGAACCCCTATTGCAAAATAATAGTAGAGAGAGAGACGCTAACCACGGGTGAGAGAGACCGCGGGTTAGAGAGAGAGAGACCACGGGTGAGAGAGAGAGACCACGGGTGAGAGAGACCGAGGTGGTGAGGCGGTGAGGCGGCGAGGCAGCGAGGCGGTGAAGAGCTCGGAGAAGGCTTTCGAAATTCTCTGTGAGGGTTTTTGGAACTGAACCGCTTAATTCTCTGTGAGGGTTTTCGGACTTATGAAAATTTTGGCAGAGAAGGATTTCGAAATAATAGTGTTTTCCTCATTATACACGGACTTTTAACTTAAAAGACCGTGTACAAAGAGCTTTATACACGGACATCTAGCTAATAGTCCGTGTAGCTCTCTTCCATTTCTACACGGACTATTAGCTAAATGTCCGTGTATAAATAGGTCCGACAGGCGGGTCCCAGGTTCAGTAAAATTTCAGGAGGTGAATATTTATAAAGTAATAATAAATTAAGTAAAATTTCAGATTTCTAATATTTATAAAGTAATAATATATTAAGTAAAATTTCAGATTTCTAATATTTCTAAAGTAATAATAAATTAAGTAAAATTTCAGATTTCTAATATTTAAAAACTTATACCGATATTTGTACCAAGCAACTAATATTAAAATCTAATAATGAAATTTTATTTATTTTATTTTATTATTAAATGTATTAACTAATATTTTCAAAAACTAATACTAATATTTGATAATATTATAAGCATTAAACATAATCCTTCATTGTTTCAAAAACTAATACTAATATTTGATAATACTAATACTACATTATGCTTTTTTCCTTTTTTCCCTCTTTTTTTCCTTTTTTATTTGATATATTACAAGCTAAGGTTGCAATATTAAAAGCTACACGGTCTTAAACAAAATAAATATTATACATTATGTTTTTTTTTTCCTTTTTCTCCTTTTTTCCACTATTTGAACAGTACCCTCGGCCCATAATCCTTCATTGTGGTCGGACCGCATGTAGTCAGCTTCGTCTACCCCTTCAAGTGTTGCTACCTCAGTTTGCACATCGGTACAAAATGGAGGTACTTCGTCGAACTGGTCGTACTCTTCTTCATCGACGACATTTTCTACCCCGACAATCCTTCTTTTTCCGGATAGGACGACGCTCAACCTAGCATCACTCGGGTCAGTGGCATAAAAGACTTGGGTGGCTTGCTTGGCGAGTATAAACGGATCATCAACATGCCCAACCCTGTTTAAATCAACGAGTGTGAACCCGTCGTTGTCAACTTTAACACCTCGGTCTTCGACCCATTGACACCGAAACACGGGAATGCTCAGGCGAGGACTGTAAATGAGCTCCCAAATTTCTTGAATAATGCCATAATATGACTTTGATGCTATTACAGCCCGGCCATCTCCGGATCTACTGAATTCTTGAGAGGTCGCCACCAATGTCACCCCACTATTTTGCATCGTGCTCTTATCACTCTGGGATTTAGTGTAAAATGTATATCCATTAATCTCGTATCCTTGGAATGTTCTAACAAAAATTTGGGGTCATTCGCCAAGCAGTTTAACAATTTCAGGTACGGGGTGTGACTGCACTCTTTCTTTCAGCCATCCTATAAAAGAACGATTATGCTCGTTAGTAAGCCACTTCTGACTCCTCGTGTAGTTTTGTTGTTGAAGGATTGTCATGTGCTCATCTATATAGGGAGCAACATCTGTCATGTGTTGTAGTATAATAAAATGTGCCTTTTGTAGTTCATTTAGATCAGCAACTACGGCTCTCAACCCAATTGTCCCTACTCCTTGGAGCCTTCCCTCGTATCGAGATTTTGGAACGCCAATAGGATCCACACCGGTCAAGTAGTTGGTGCAAAAATCAATCACCTCCTCCGTAGAATATCCTTCTATAATGCTGCCTTCGGGTCGATGTCAGTTCCTTACGTATTTTTCAAGATGCCCATGTATCTCTCGAATGGATACATATACCGAAGAAACACGGGACCACAAATCTTAATTTCTCTCACAAGATGAACAACAAGGTGAACCATGACATCGAAAAAAGATGACGGAAAATACATCTCAAGTTGGCAAAGAGTCACGACGACCTCCTTTTGCAAAGAGTCCAATTTTAGAGGGTCTATCACTTTGGAATTTATTGCATTGAAGAAAGAACAAAGCTTCGTAATGGTTTGACGAACATGCTTTGGTAAAATTCCCCGAATTGCAACGGGAATTATGTGTGTCAATAAAACATGACAGTCGTGAGATTTCAGACCGACCAGTTTCAAGTCCTTCATCGACACCAACTTCTTAATATTCGAAGAATATCCTGATGGGACTTTTATACCATTGAGGCATTCACAGAAGCTTGTTTTCTCTTTCTTTGACATGGTGCACAGTGCGGGGGGTAGGTATGTGCGCTTCCCTTTCTCCTGCGGTGCGAGCTCGTGTCGTATTCCCATCTCTACCATGTCTTTTCTCACTTTAATACCGTCCTTAGTCTTCCCCGGAATGTTCAATAATAAACCAATTAAACTGTCACAGACATTTTTTTCGACATGCATGACATCTAGGCAATGCCTCACTTCTAAATATTTCCAGTACGGTAGCTCCCAAAATATGGACCTCTTTTTCCAAATATTCTTCGGTAGTGCTTTGGCGCATTTTCCAAAAACAACATCAATGTTTTTTACCCGTTCGAAGACACTCTCCCCGTCTAATGGATGACGAGCCACTCCAAGCTCAATTTTCCCGTTGAATGCCATCTTCTTCTTACGATATGGGTGATTAATAGGAAGAAACCTACGATGCCCCATGAATACATTCTTTTGACAATTTTTCAACCTCAGCACCTGCGTGTCATCTTCACAGATCGGGCACGCTTTTGCTCCTTTACAAGTGTAACCCGACAAATTCCCGTACGCGGGGAAATCATTTACGGTGCAAAACACCATGGCCCGCAAGTTAAAGGTCTCTTTCATATACGCATCCCACACCGGGACGCCATCACGCCACAATTTTTGGAGGTCCTCGATTAATGGTGCGAGATATACATCTATGTCATTTCCGGGTTGTCTGGGTCCTTGGATTAGTAATGACATCATTATATATCTGCGTTTCATGCACAACCAAGGAGGAAGATTGTAGATGCATAAAAGAACTGGCCAAGTACTGTGCCGACTGCTCATACTTCCAAACAGACTCATTCCATCTGAGCTCACCACAATCCTAAGGTTCCTCGTTTCAGAACCAAATTCTTTGAAATGTCTGTCAATGTTTCTCCATTGAGGAGAATCAGCCGGGTGCCTTAGTTTACCGTCATTTTTGCGCTCTTCTTCGTGCCAGCGCAATAATTTTGCATCTTTGGGATTCGCAAACAACCGTTTGAATCTCGGTATTATCGGCAAATACCACAACACCTTAGCCGGAGGTCGGCCATTTGTGTCCTCGTTACAATCATCAGTGTCCTGGTTCTTACGACGTTTATATCGTGAAACACCGCATTTAGGACAGACATGCATGGCCTCGTACTCGTTACGATACAATACACAGTCATTCGGACATGCATGCATTCTTTCGATCTTCAACCCCATTGGACATATCAACTTCTTTGCCTGATATATTGTACCGGGTAACTCGTTGTTATCTGGGAGCATTTCTCCTAAAAGCTGTAATAAGGACGTGAAACTCTTATCGCTCCAACCATTATCTGCTTTTAAGTTTAATAATTTCAACACAGCTGACAGTTTTGTAAAATTGGTACACCCGGGATACAACGGCTTCTTGGATTCATTAGACAAATTTTGAAATTTATCATAATTTTTATCACTAATTTCATCTTCCACATCACGTAACATATCCTCCAAATTTTCAGTAAACTCGTGTTCTACATTTTCATCAAAATTCCTCTCCATCTCATCATCGTCATTTTCGGGTTCGACGTTATCAGAATATTCGACACTCTCATAATCCTCGTTCCAATCAAGTTCAAAATTATCAGAAATTCCAACATTCTCATCATTCAATTCACGATTACAATCTTTATTGGCACTACTACTTTCCCCAAATTTCTCACCATGCATGAACCAACATGTATATCTCTTCTTAAATCCCCGACAAATCAAATGAGCTCTAATTTCTTCGATGTCCAAAAATCTTAATAAATTTTTACAATCTTTACAAGGACATAAAATGTCTTCTTCTTTTTTCTTCACTCTATAACTCTCAGCAAATTTTATAAACTCATCAACGCGAACCAAATATTCTTCACTGTCACGTCGCATTTCATACATCCAGCTTCGATCCATCTGTAAATTAAATTAAAAAATGATTTGATCAATTAATCATGCATGCATGGTCAACATTCTCCTTCGTGTACAAAATTTTGGGCTTACAAAGGGCCGGTTTACAATCCTAACCCACTCTTTGAATATTATGTCTCATATGTGAACACATATTAGCGAGATTTAATTAGTATTTGAGAAAAATTCGGCAGCATTTCCCCTTAACTCCCCAAGTATGCGTACGAACCACATACTCGTAGGAGCAATAAGGGAAAATACTGTCGAACTTTCCTCAAATACTAATTAAATCCCGCTAATATGTGTTCACATCCTAAATGAGACATAATATTCAAAGAGCAGTCCCAAAACGGGGACTATCCAAAATTAATCCCTATTGGATTAATTTTGAACGGGCATGGACCTAAAAGCATCTAAAGGTCGGTTATTGGACCACAATACACTAATTAATTACATCTAAAATTAAGAAATCAAGCATGCATGAAATGACCTAAATAAGCCTAAATAACAGAAAATTAGAGGAAGAAAATGATTTAAATACATATTACTAACCCTAGAAAGATGGAGAGGAGAAAATACAAACTTAATTCAAAGATCTCAGATCTCAGCTGCTGGCCTCGATCAATTCGCAGAAATCTGATAGGAAAAAGCTCAGTTCAGAGAGATGTATTAACTAAAAGACTTGATCAAAACGGCGCTGGAAGGGGAAGACATTAAAACCCTACACTATTATACACGGCTATTTAGTTATAAATCCGTGTAGCTCTCCAACTAAACATACACGGCTCTTTTGTTATTAATCCGTGTACAATTATACTATTTCTACACGGATATATTATCAAAAAACCGTGTGTAATATTCCTACACGGCTTTGTATCAAAAAACCGTGTAGCTCTCTCAATTATTTGCACACGGACCTCTTTACACACGGATTTTTGGTTTCTAATAAACCGTGTAGCTCTCTCTAATAATTCTACACTGATTATTAACTAATTATCCGTGTAGAAATCGTGCAGATCTTTTGAACAAGTAAAAAATCATATTTGGTACACTGTTTTTAATATAATTGCCAAATCCGTGTACAATGTGCAGTGTACAAAGCCAGTTTTTGTAGTAGTGGCTTTTGCCATGACTGGCTAAAGGCTTTTCTAGGGTTAATTAGGGCTGTACCTGAAACTTTTGTTATGATTTAGTTGGTTTTACTTTATATGTTCTTGTTCTTTGTTATGATCTATTCTTTATTTTAATTGATTGTGAAGACTTAATCGAAATCGTATGAAATCTTAGGATTTGGTATTTGCAATTGAGAAATTGAATATTAAGTCCTGACCATAAAGAATAGGGTATTTGATAGGCTAAGTACCGAGAGGTGACGCTTGTCTTATACGGGCTTTGCCTAATAGTTTAGACAAATTGTGCCAAGTACCGAGAGGTGAAAAACGGTTTTCTAGATTAATTGGGACAGTAAGAACTTAATGACTTCATAATTTGAAGATGGTATTAATATAGAAATATCACTTTGTACCTACAACCTCCAACTGTGCCTTCATAATTAAAAGAACAAATTTAATAAACCAATTAGTCATAACACTAGTGGATAGGAACCCTAAGAAACCCTAATTTCTCATATTTGTTAAAAATCAGATTTTGCTTTAAGACTTTAGTTTAATTCAGTTTAATCAAAACCAAATCAACATTTTGAACAAACAAAAACCTTTTTATTTTCTTTTACTAAATTAAATTGTTAGGTTAGAAAAAATATTCCAACTTGTCCCTGTGGAAACGATCCCTAAGTACTGCTTGACAAGGTTGTACACTTGCAACCGAATTGAGTATAAACTAGGATTTATTACTTGTATTGCAGAACCGACATCAAGTTTTTGGCGCCGTTGCCGGGGACAACGGTGAATATTATTTCAGACCTAAGTAATTTAGTTAGTAATTGTTTTTCATTTTCTTTTGCTTTCTCTCTCTCTCATTTTTCAGGTTGAAATCTGGCAGAAGAACCTCCAACCCCGGAAGCCACAGATTTGGTTGAGTGGTTTTCTAAGAAAGGATCAACTCATCTTTTCTACGAGAGACGGAACAAACACCCAACAAGGGGACCTTTCTTGAGTATAAATCCACGCCGGTTAGACATGTCGGCCGGAAATGAAAATGTTCGTTTGGAAAACCTTCAAAGAGAACGGGATCAGATGGCCAATGAACTTCAACTTTTGCGAGCAGTCGCCGTTGATAGACAAAACATTGAAGCAGCTGATGCTAATCGCCCCTTGAGAGACTTTACAGCACCTAGGGCTGAGGAAATCCACCTTGGTTATACGGCACCTACTATCAATGCTGAAGAATACCAAATTCCGCCTGCATGGGTTAGCATGGTGCAGCGTCATCTGTTCCATGGTCTACCTCACGAAGACGCAACCCAGCATTTAGCCAATTTTGAAGAAATCTGCAGCACAATTAAGGTACAAACTGTTTCTCCAGAAAATCTTAAAGTTGGATAAGGGGTCAACGACCCGAGAACATGAATACTTGGCCTAAGGTGGCAAATGCTTTTCTCAACAAATTTTTCCCGCCATCCAAAACAAACTCCTTGCGCCATCAAATCCACAATTTCCGACAGAAAGGAGAAGAAACTATGAGCGAGGCGTGGGAGAGGTTTCAAGAACTGCAAAGGTACTGTCCCCACCATGGTATCGAGGGGTGGAATTTATTGCAGATCTTCTACAACAGCCTTCTGCCACATGACAAGGGTATGTTAGACGCAGCTGCTGGAGGTAGTCTCATGAATAAAGGAGCTATTGATGGATACAAGTTGGTTGATGACATGGCTCTCAACCAAAGCCAATGGCACAACCCTAGGGAGACACCGATCATCATGCAGCGGGGAATGAAGGAGGTGAATTCGAATCCAAATTTGGCTGCAGAAATTGCCGCTTTGAATCGCAAAATTGATCAAATGAGCGTAAACTCGGTAAACAATTCCTCTCCTCTTCCTTGTTCAATTTGTGGTGGTACCGATCATTTAGCAATTAATTGTGGTGTAAGTAATGAGGTTAGTTTTGAGGAAGTGAATGCAATTAACCAAGGCAATTTCAAACCAAATAACAATCCTTACTCCAATACTTACAACCTCGGTTGGAGAAATCACCCAAACTTTTCGTGGAGACAAAATAACCAACCAACCCAAGGAAATCAAAACAACCAAGGTAACTCAAACTTTAATAGACCAAATCAAGGTTATGGTAACCAAGGGTATGGTTCTAATGCACAACCAAAGTCCAATCTCGAATTGATGATGGAGACTTTCATGACAAGTCAAAACCAAAAGTTTGATGAATTGACCAAAAAGGTAGACATGTTGGCAACCCAAAACAAATTACTTGAAAACCAAGTTGCACAACAAGCTACACAATTCTCTCGCCAACCGGGCACCCTTCCGCCAAAACCCGAGAACAATCCCAAGGATGTCAAGGCGGTTAGGCACATGCTTCGCAGCGGTACGCAATATGAGGATCCACCTATGCCAAATGGTGACTATGTACAACCGCAAGGTGAAGAGACACAAGGCAATGATGAGCTCATCTCCACACATGAGGATTCCGCCTCAAAGGAAACTACACCAATTGCACCAAGCGACCATGCGGAACAAGCAAAGCCATCTCAAGGTGAGATGCCAAAGGTAAATGCACAGGTACCTCCTTACATCCCTCCTCACAAATACGCACCTTTTCCTGGTAGAATTAAGAATGAGAAAACCGACAAACAATTTGCCAAATTTCTTGAACTGTTGAAACAATTGCATGTGAACCTACCATTGACTGAGGTAATGACCCAAATGCCGGTTTACACCAAATTTTTCAAGGACATTATTTCAAATAGGCGTAAACTTGAAGAAGTACAAATGGTATCCTTAGACACCAACGGGAGTGCTATGGTAATGAATGAATTGCCCAAAAAGTTGGATGATCCGGGTAAATTTTCCATACCATGTTCAATAGGAAATGTCCAATTTAAACGTGCACTCTGTGATCTAGGAGCAAGTGTAAGTCTTATGCCAAAGTCGGTGTGGGATAGGCTAGGTGTTGGAGAACTTAAGCCAACTAGAATATCTCTTCAATTGGCAGACCAATCGGTTAAGTTACCTTTAGGAGTGGTAGAGGACTTGCCAATTCAAATTGGAAAGTTCTTTGTACCAATAGATTTTGTTGTGGTTGACATGGATGAGGACCCTCATACACCACTCTTGTTAGGTAGACCATTTCTCAATACAGCAAAAGCTGTAATTTATGTCCATGATGGAATTATAACAATGAATATTGGTGAAGAAAAATTGACATTCGATATCAAAAGATCTATGAGATATCCATCTAACGATCAAAGCGTTTTTAGTGTTGAGAATCTTGACAGGTTGATAGTTGAAGAGCTCATGAACAACTTAGAGAAGGGTTCCTTTGAGTATTGGATGGATCAGGAGTGCGAAAAAGTCAACATAACGAGTTCTGTTGATGTTTTTGCGGCCTGAAATGACAGTTCTTGCGGTCCGCAGGACTTTCAGCCAGAGGAGGATGAAAATCGCACAACCATTGCGGCCCGCAACATCTTCAGACAGAGAGCCTGACTCAAACAGAGTTCATTGCGGCCCGCAATGAATCCATTGCGGCCCGCAATAATCCCTTCCAGAATGACAAGGAGCCTATTCTAAGCCCGATTTTTCAAGTTTCAACCGCTGAGATCCTTCCTAACTTTGCCGAAATCTTAAAGGATGCACCCGAGGTTGAACTAAAGCCATTGCCTTCGACCTTACGATACGAATACCTTGGCCCAAACCAAACCTATCCCGTTATTGTCAACGCATCTCTAAACCAAGACCAAACCTCACAACTTCTGCAAATATTAAGGATGCACCGAAAGGCCATTGGATACACATTAGACGATCTTAAAGGAATCAACCCTTCTATTTGCATGCACCGGATCTTGATGGAAGAATGACACAAACCAACCATTGAAGGCCAATAGAGATTGAACCCGAATTTAAGCGAAGTCGTGCTCAAAGAGATACACAAGCTACTTGACGCCGGCATCATCTACTCTATCTCTGATAGCAAATGGGTGAGCCCAATCCATGTGGTGCCAAAGAAGGGAGGAACAACGGTGATAGAAGGGAAGAATGGCGAGCCAATTGCAACACGACTCGTGACGGGATGGCGCATGTGCATCGACTATCAAAAGCTCAATTCCGGCACGCGCAAAGATCATTTTCCTCTCCCGTTCATAGATCAATTGCTTGAACGGCTAGCTAAGCACTCTTTCTTTTGTTACTTAGATGGTTATAGTGGTTTCTTTCAAATACTAATTCACCTGGAAGACCAAGAAAATACCATTTTTACTTGTCCATATGGTACCTTTGCATATCATAGAATGCTTTTTGGTTTATGTAATGCACTGGCCACTTTTCAAAGGGCAATGATGGGTATATTTTCAGACCTGATTGAGAAATCCATGGAAGTCTTTATGGATGACTTTTCAGTTTATGGTACAACCTTTAATGATTGTTTGACCAACCTGTCCAAAGTCTTGCAAAGATGTGAAGAGGTTAGCCTTGTTTTGAATTGGGAAAAGTGTCATTTTATGGTTCAAGAGGGTGTTGTTTTAGGCCATGTTGTTTCTGAAAAAGGTTTAGAGGTTGATCGTGCCAAAGTAGAGGTGATTGAAAAGTTACCTCCACCAATTAATGTGAAGGGTGTTAGAAGCATTTTAGGGCATGTCGGTTTTTATCGAAGTTTCATTAAAGATTTTTCTAAAATTGCCAAACCTTTGACCAATTTATTGCTTAAAGATGCCCCTTTTGATTTTAATGAGGATTGTCTAGATGCTTTTAATAGGTTGAAAGAAGCCTTGATTTCAGCACCTATCTTGCAACCCCCGAATTGGAATGAGCCATTTGAGATAATGTGCAATGCAAGTGATTATACCGTTGGAGTGGTATTGGGGCAACGAGTCGACAAGAAGCCGTATGCAATCTATTACGCAAGCAAAGTGCTAGATGAGGCCCAAGTCAACTACACCACAACTGAAAAAGAGTTACTTGCGGTGGTATCAACAAGTTTCGCCCTTATTTGGTGGGTTCTAAGGTCATTGTCTACACGGATCATGCGGCAGTCCGTTACCTCCTTACCAAGAAAGATGCAAAACCGCGCCTCATCCGATGGATCCTCTTGCTCCAAGAGTTTGACCTTGAGATAAGGGACAAGAAGGGCACCGAAAACCTAGTAGCCGATCACCTTTCACGCATTGTGGCTGAACCTTCAAGCAAAGACTTGCCAATAGATGACTCTTTTGCCGATGAGCAGCTCTACCAAGTGAGTAAAGTCGAATACCCGTGGTTCGCTGATATTGCTAATTTTCTTGCATGCGGGGCTCTACCACCCAACCTCACATACCAATCCCGAAAGAAATTCTATGCGGATGCCAAGCATTATTTTTGGGATGATCCATATCTCTTCAAACTTGGTGTTGATGGGATTCACAGACGTTGTATTCCACAAGATGAGGTACAATCGATTCTTTACCATTGTCATTCATCACCTTACGGAGGACATGCTTCAACCAACAAAACGGCTGCCAAAGTCCTACAAGTCGGTTTCTTTTGGCCAACCCTTTTTAAGGATACAAGGATGTTTGTTATCTCTTGCGACAAGTGTCAAAGGATGGGGAGCATAACGAAGAGACATGAGATGCCTCAACAAAGCATTCTAGAAGTTGAATTATTCGATGTATGGGGCATTGATTTTATGGGACCCTTTCCGAGCTCATACAACAACAAGTACATCCTTGTAGTGGTGGATTATGTCTCCAAGTGGGTAGAAGCGATACCGAGCCCCGAAGCCGACTCAAAAACCGTCAAGCGCCTTTTCCAAAAGGTGATTTTTCCAAGGTTCGGTGTTCCAAGAGTGGTAATTAGCGATGGAGGTTCTCACTTCATAAACCGATCCTTTGCAAGTCTAATGGAGAAGTATGGTGTAAATCACAAAGTCGCAACTCTGTACCATCCGCAAACAAGTGGTCAAGTTGAAGTCTCAAACCGTGAGATCAAGCACATTCTCCAAACCGCTGTAGGCTTAACCCGAAAAGACTGGAGTTTGAGGCTAGATGACGCACTCTGGGCATACCGCACGGCCTACAAAACGCCAATTGGCATGACTCCTTTCAAGCTTGTCTATGGCAAGCCATGTCATTTGCCGGTCGAATTGGAGCATAAGGCGTTTTGGGCTATCAAGTCTATTAACTTTGACATGCTTCAAGCTGGCAAAAAGCGCATCCTCGACTTGCATGAACTTGAGGAGATCCGTCTAAACGCGTATGAGAATGCTAAAATTTATAAGGAGAAAACGAAGAAATGGCATGACAAGCACATAATTCGAAGGGAGTTTAAAATTGGTGATTATGTTTTATTATTCAATTCACATTTTAAGCTCTTTGCAGGTAAACTCAAGTCCAAGTGGAGTGGCCCGTTTCAGGTAAAACGTGTGTTTGATGGGGCGATAGAAATTTGGAGCGAGCGAACTGGAGCGTTTAAAGTAAATGGGCAGCGACTAAAGGTGTACAATTACGGAGAACCGGTTGAAGGGAAGACAAGCATCTCCTTTACCGATGCATAAACGAACTAGAAGAGGAGAATGGTCAAGCTCGAGACACTAAACGAGCGCTTCTTGGGAGGCAACCCAAGCAATTTACCTTTCTGCACATTTAAATTTCGTACTTTAAAATTAATTCGCATTTAGATAGGTTAATTTAGGTGTTTTCAGAAAATTTCGATTTTATTGCGGCCCGAAATCAATTCTCTTGCGGCCCGCAACAAAGTAAAAAAAGAAAAACCAAAAAAACCAAAAAAATTAGGCAGATAAAAATTTCTATTTTATTGCGGTCCGTAACACCTCTTATTACGGTCCGCAATGAACACAGATTTATACAGTATTTAATCGAATTCTTAAATTTTACAGGTTTTATTGCGGCCCGCAACCTACTCATTGCGGTCCGCAATAGGAGGAGACAAGTAATTATAAGATAACGAAGGACCTCTCTGCAAAATTTCTCTCTCTCCCTGCGCCTTCTCCATCTTTCTTTCTCTTTCTGCCGAAACCGCATCGAATCTCTCTCGCTCTTTCCACCCGCAACCACTACCATTCCGGCCACAGCCCTTCACCCGCACCATTCACCCGCAAGTCTCTCTCTCTCTCTCTCTACCCGCAGCCCTTCACCGACGCTGCAACCGTCCTCTTCTCCTTTCGCCTCTCCTCCGAAACCCTAAACCGCAGCAACCCTAAACCTCAGCCTCCTGACTCCGTTGCAGCCCGCAACCACTACCATTCCGGACCGCAATATCTTCATCCAGAGAGTTCTTCATCCTCCAGAGCACATTCTGGCCCGCAATCAAACTTCTTGTGGCCCGCAACACAGTTCGCAAACTACCACTGATGCTGATTTTTCGAGAATTTTGGAGTTCCGATCCAGGGTTTGAACTTCTCGGCCGCACTACTCATCTTCTTCACTTCATACTGGTTTGATTGCACACATTTGGTTGTACCTCTAAACTTTTTTATATTTCAATTGATCAATCGAGGTAAATTGAATTGTGAATTGTGCTTGAATTGAATCAATTTGTGATCGAGTATTGTAATTGGTTAAATTGAACTATACTATACTAACATGCCACCAAAGACAAGGGGAAAGGGTAAGGCAACTGCCAGTGATGATTTGTTACCCCCCAAACGTTCCAAACAGTATAGGAAAAGGGCTAGTAATACCAGTGATTCTCATGACACGGAGATGTCAGACCAGCCTGATTGGACCAATTTACCTGAAAATCAGTGGCCTGAAAACAATAGCCCTGACTTTGGTCTTAGTTTTACAACTGAGTCAGACCGAGACATCTTCAATTTTCTTAAGTCCAAGAGGGTAGTGCAGCCCAAATATATCCATATACCTACCCTGCAGTCATTAGGTATTTTGGATGAGGTCCAGTCTCTTATGTCTTCCCTTGGTATTTGGGATTACTGCACCATACCAATTCCAGCTTATCGTACTTTAACTTATGAATTTTTGTCTACTCTTGACATGGAAACTGAGAATCTGGCGACATACTACATGGACGGTACGAAGTACTCCATCACCATGGATGAGGTCAACCGAATCATGGGGTTCCCTGATAGACCTGACGCAGTGGAGATCCCTAATTGGGATGAGAACACGAGCTTCTATGACTTCTCTTGCCAGCTGATTGGTGGACCTAGGAGGACCTACAAGGCCAGTCAAATCAGCCACCCCGTGTTCCGCTACATCCAGCGCGCTCTTGCCTTCACCATCTTTGCACGCGGTGAGACGGTGGGTACTATGGGCGAGAGCGAGCTCTTCTTCATATATGCCATGCTCAATGCCGAAACAAGACCCAAGGCACTTCCAAATGTCAGGCCTTCATGTTCGATCACATTCTGGGCGTGCGAGACAACTCCACTCCGGGTGGCATGATATCTGTTGGTGGATTTGTGACCCGGCTTGCAAAATACCATCGTGTGATTCCTGTAGAAGGTCTGGTCTACCAAGTCCTTGCCACGCGTCTCCAAAAACAGACTGAGTTCATTGATATGGCATATCTTCAGGCGGCCGGTATGTTTTCTCTGCTTGGCGACTCGCCTTTCTTCATTTCCCGTGGTGGTCAGCAGGTTCCTCTACCCCTGCCAGTTCCTATCGACAAGGCAGATCCTTCCACTTGGATTCTGCCCCTTAATGTGGCCCCACCACTACAGCCGCAGCACCAGCATCAGCCAGGTGCTGAGCCTGCCGCACAGCCACATATTGATCCATTTGGGATGCCTCCGCCAGAGCAGCATCATGCCCCTCCTCCTCCTTATTGGGGTCCCGTCCAGGCGACCCCGCAGCAGATGTACGAACTGATGCAAATAATGAACACCAACATCACCAATTTGGCCACTCACAGTGATGAACAGTACACACAGCTGCGCTCTTATGTGGACGAGCGGTTCACTTCTGTCGACCAACAAATTGCCGACCTCCGCACCTATATACATGACCAGTATGGCGAGCATCAGACCTACATGACAGGCCAGTTCAACACTTTTCATTCTGACATGACTCAGCTCAACACGCAGATGGGACGTATGCACGTCCAGTACAATGATCTAGCAGGCGATGTTGATGAGATGGCAGATCAGCAGCATGGTACTTACCATCGGACCGACCGCATATACATGCACATGTCGCGCTCTGGATTTGTTTTAGCTGATCCGATACCGAGGCGCAGACGACCTAGGCGTCCACCATCTCAGGAGACTGGTACACCATCTCAGCAGGATTGATCACCATTATGAGTTTTCTCATCTCCTCTTTTTCCCTTTCTTTGGTTTGTTTGTTGCACCGAGTCGGTGCCAATGGATAGGCTTGGGGGGTAAATTGTAGGAATTGTATCTTGTATCTTAGAGAATTTGTTTGTTTGCTTTTTGTTTAGGATAAAAATGGTAAGTTTTGTGCACTTTAGTGGAGAACAATACAATTTGAGGGCTTATTTCAAAATTTCAGTTTGGTGATTTCGGTGATATAACCTCATGGCACAAGAAGGGGTAAATAATTGGTGAGTTATGATGCCTTATGATACCTTAGTACCCGTGGTCTTCAATTAAAAACCCATTTTACATATTGAAAATCAAGTCTCATACGCGCAAGGCCAAGAGTTTCCGAAAGGCTTGGTGCCCGTAGGAGACTTTGCGCGAGACTCAGAAATTCTTTCCTAATCGAACTTAATTGAACAAAGGTGTAGGCTGAAAAAGTGAGCTATGTTGGATTGAAGTCCATAGGACAGATATATCTGCATAAAAAAAAATAAAAATAAAAAAAAGAGAAAAAAAAGAAAAGAAACAAAAACAAAATAAAAATGAGTGAAAAAATGAGCGAGCCAAAAACAGACGGATGCACAATTAAAAAAAGTCAAAGCATCAGGCACAGTCTACACCATTAACTAAATTTTTCTTTTTCAAAGGATTTTCTGGAATTGGTTATCACTTGTAGAATTGGGAGAATAATCCAAGATTCACGAACTCTGAGGTGTCATGTAGGTATAAATTTGCTTAATTAAAACCGAAACTTGCGTTTGTGAGGTGAAGAAGATCATTGAAAGAAATCCGAATAATTATTCTACCACACTCATGCTTTGAATTAAGTTGTTTAAACCCTAATTTGCCTTGACTGACCAATTTTTAATTTTAGCCCTTGTTATTAGGATAGTTTAGATAACTTGGTTTAAAAAACGTAGCCAACCCCGGGAATTTCCGTGAGGGTTTAGACTTGCTTGGGACAAGCAAGGACTAGCCTTGGGGGAATTTGATAAGCCAAAATTATATCTATTGAAACCTAGGGTTTGTTGTGTGAATTAAGCCAAGTTTTGTTGAGATTAGGTTTGATTAGGTTAGAAATGTCCGAAAGTTCAAGTTACTGCCCTAGTTATGTTTATTTTACAGGTAATCAAGTGTTTGGAGCTTAACGGAGCAAAACGGGTGATTTGTAGCAAGTCAGCACGAAGATTGGAGCAACTGTCAATGTTGTTGCGGCCCGAAATAAAACCGATTGCGGTCCGAAACAAAACAAGCCAGAGCCTCATTCCTGCACATTCATTGCGGCCCGCAACCATACCCATTGCGGCCCGTAATGACTTCTACAGTTTTTCTGCACGACAAATTAACTGCCACCACTCATTGCGGCCCGCAAGAGATGTTATTGCGGCCCGCAATAAGTCGGTTCAGCACCCGAATTTGCTATTTCGAGTGATTTATTTTTAGGTTTTGTGAGGGGTATAAAAAGAAAACTTGTAAAACAGATGAGGTACGTTTTTTTTAGACAGAATTTCTGGTTTTAACAAGGAGAAGAAAGGAAGAGAGAAGAAGGGAGAAGAAGAACATCATCGATCAACCGGTTTTATTATTTTATTTTCTTTGGAACTCTTTGAACTCTTTTAATTTCATTTGTGCTTTTGCCATGACTGGCTAAAGGCTTTTCTAGGGTTAATTAGGGCTGTACCTGAAACTTTTGTTATGATTTAGTTGGTTTTACTTTATATGTTCTTGTTCTTTGTTATGATCTATTCTTTATTTTAATTGATTGTGAAGACTTAATCGAAATCGTGTGAAATCTTAGGATTTGGTATTTGCAATTGAGAAATTGAATATTAAGTCCTGACCATAAAGAATAGGGTATTTGATAGGCTAAGTACCGAGAGGTGACGCTTGTCTTATACGGGCTTTGCCTAATAGTTTAGACAAATTGTGCCAAGTACCGAGAGGTGAAAGACGGTTTTCTAGATTAATTGAGACAGTAAGAACTTAATGACTTCATAATTTGAAGATGGTATTAATATAGAAATATCACTTTGTACCTACAACCTCCAACTGTGCCTTCATAATTAAAAGAACAAATTTAATAAACCAATTAGTCATAACACTAGTGGATAGGAACCCTAAGAAACCCTAATTTCTCATATTTGTTAAAAATCAGATTTTGCTTTAAGACTTTAGTTTAATTCAGTTTAATCAAAACCAAATCAACCTTTTGAACAAACAAAAACCTTTTTATTTTCTTTTACTAAATTAAACTGTTAGGTTAGAAAAGATATTCCAACTTGTCCCTGTGGAGACGATCCCTAAGTACTACTTGACAAGGTTGTACACTTGCAACCGAATTGAGTATAAACTAGGATTTATTACTTGTATTGCACAACCGACATCAATAAGTTATGGGAATATTATATTAAATAGTCAACGGCTCTATAAATTGCTAGTTGTAATCCATCATTGTAAGGATTTATTTATGTAACAATTACTAGTTGTAACAATTGCTTAAACAATTCAAGCAGACAGCCTGGCTAGTTGTCTTGCAACCAAATGATAAGTGTTACAATTTAAATCATGGAAATGTTTCATAAATTTTCAAAATACAAATCCGAAATCTCAAATACTTACATAAAGATTCATGTCAAAACCAAAACAAAATATACTGATGTCATGCCAAAATTAAATACTCAACCATATTACCAGTTAAATACTTAATTAGTCAAGCCTCGAAACTTGACTCCGTTGAGTACTTAATTGCTTCAAATGAAATATCGACATATTTCTTTTAAGGTAAAAAAAAAAAAATTATCCACAATCAAAGTCTACTAAATATGCGACTGGAATTAGGTGAATATAATCTGATTTACCTCCCTTCTGAAAGTCCAAAATAAAACATATATATATATGTATATATATATAGAGTTGGGCTACGGTGCTTTGCGAAGTAAAACGAGTGTTTTACTTCACACTCATATTTTGCGATTTCAAAGTTCAAAATGTCGATATGAACCGTTCAAATTGATCTCCATATTAAATTGTGCTTGGAGACCAAATTTTACATTTTTTGGAAATTTTTTACTATCTCTTTAGAATTTTTGAAAATTGTTGTTTTTGATGGTCCAGGATTTTTTGAAAAACAGCAATTTTAAAAAATTCTAAAAAAATAGTAAACAATTTCCAAAAATTATAAAATTTGGTTTCCAAGTAGAATTTAATATGGAGATCAACTTGAACGGTTCGGATCGTCCTTTTGAAGTTCCAAATTGAAGATATAGACGTGAAGGAAAACACTCGTTTTACTTCGCGAAGTACGGTAGCCCAACTCTCTCTCTCTATATATATATATAAAGAGTAGAACTAGTGTGTTCCTAAGTTCACCAAGTCCTTTTGTGAACTCAACTCAAAAACTTATTGGATTGGCTTCAAACAATGAATCCAAATGGTTGAAATCCTTCTACCTTACGAGTCATGCGTCTACATATGAAAATTTTAAAATTTTAAATTAATTTTGTATAGAGTCAACTAGTGTGTTTTGCCTGTTTTGTGGGCTGAGAAAGTAATAATAATATACATTCTTGCAGTTCACAGAAAAAGTGGATGATTGCAAAATTACAGCGTTTTTGTACATTGTTTATTTATTAATTCATTCATTCTACTTATTAGTGCTGGCACAGAGTAAAAAGCATATTTATAAATATTACCCTCAAAAAATTGAAAAAAACAAAAATATTAAGTTAATATGACAACAGTTTTGTTTTCCAATTTTTTCAAGTTGTTATTATACAATTAATCCAATTGCGACTTGCGGTTCTGGTGTATGTATTATTTGTAATTCAAAATCAGGCTTTCCTTGTACTTTTTGATAACCAAATTAATATTCCTTTAATAAAAGTCGCTTCCATGAATTTCGGCCGTTACATATGAGCTGGATCTATGCATTGGAGTAATAAAGTTTTATTAGTAAACTGAAACAAACATGTCCTGTGACAAATAATATTAAAAAATAAAATCTCACGTTGAATCAGTTGTGGAGCTCAATTATTCTAGCTAATCGTGGGAAGCAACGGTCATATTTGTATTTGTTGAGCAAGGCTTGGAGTTGTCGAGGAGCACAAGATGTGGAACTCATTTGTGGTTGTTGATGTCTCAATTGGGAGTTGTCGAGGAGCACAAGATGCAGCTATACCAATCTGGGACCGTCTAATTGATACATAATTTTGTGTTCTTTCTATTATTTTTACAAACATAGATTGTTGTTATGTGTTCTTTCTCTTATTATGCTTTCGTTACCTTTTTCTTTTATTGGCAAAGGATTTACATGTTGGATAATTTTTCTTTCTTTTTAGTGTTTTATTTATATGTGACTATTGTTGTTTTGTATTGGACTGGATTAATTGGGGAGTGTTATGGCCATTTGAATTTGTATTTTGTTTTAATTTATCAATGTGTTTCATGAGCAAAAAGTGGCATGGCGAATGCATGCATATGCATGAAGTGTAATTAATGACAGGGCATTCAGGACATACATGTCATTATCCATATAATGTCAATGAACTTATAACAGAATTACCAGCCAAAACCAGCCAATGATGAATCATTGTAGTGCTGTCTACTTAGCCCTGTTCGATCTCCCTCCAAAATTTTCTAGATTAATTTTCTAGATTACATGCCTGCCTTCTAACAGAGAATAATAAACCTCCAGTAAACAGTACACTCCTAGGCTAATGAGTATTTTGTTATTAAATAACAGGGAATCCAAATATTACATAAAGAAAGAAATGAGAAATTTGCCACTATCTAAGTTGTAGCTGCAACAGTCAGGTGTATGCCCCATCAGCCCGGGAAACTAACCCAGCAGGAAGGCCTCAGTGATGCCATTATTCCTTCCAATAGGCGATAATTCCAAATATGCTTGAAGTAAATAAAACACGCTCCTGTTGCACAGGACCGATTTCATGATTAGTCTCATGATATCCTATTGGTATATGTCCCTTTTTCTTTTTCTTTTTGAAAAACATTCGCAAAGACCGTAAAGTCGTGAGGGGGAATCAAACTGTCAACCATCCGGTAATCAATTAATGGAAACCGATACTTTGGTAATAATGGAATTGTTTAGCCTTTATTTGAATATAATTTATAAATTCAGATTTTTTGCTAAATTGTGTTTGTTTTGTGTGTCTTTTGTTCGAAATTTTTTTCAGCTAGCATTACTACTAGCCTAAAAGACATTCTGATGTTAAATGGTACCAATTTCAAGTATTGGCAGGAGAGTGTTATGATAACTCTCGGTGTCATGGATTTTGACTTGGCATTCAGAACTGACTGTCCCAAAATTACTGCTACCTCAACTCTTGAAGAAAAGAGAGTTGAGGAAAAGTGGGACAGATCTAATAGAGTGAGTCTAATAATTATGAAAAGGTCCATTCCAGAGGCATTTAGAGGCTCGATTTCTGATAAGATTACTAATGCTAAGAAATTTTTAGCCGAAGTTGAGACAAGGTTTGTCAAGAATGAAAAGTCTGAAATTGGTACACTTCTAACCAAACTTGTCTCAATGAAATATAAAGATATGGGAAGTATTAGGGAGTACATCATGGAGATGTCTAATGTTGTTTCAAAACTAAGGACACTTAAGTTGGAGATTTCTGATGATCTCTTAGTGCATCTAGCATTGATATCCCTTCCTGCACACTTTGGACAGTTTAGGGTGAGCTATAATTGTCAAAATGACAAATGGCCACTCAATGAACTCATCTCCCATTGTGTTGAAGAAGATGAAAGATTGAAACAACATAAGACAGAAAGCGCCCATTTTGCTACAACTTCCAAATTTAAGGCATCGGCTAAGCGTAAGAAATCAAATCAGAATAAGGATAATAAGGATGCTGCAGTGAACACCAATAAGAAACAGGATAAGGGAAAATCAGTTGCCGCATCGGAAAGTGCATGTTACTTCTGTGGTGCAGTTGGACACAAGAAGATGTATTGCCATAATTATCATGCTTGGCGTGTTAAGAAAGGTACATCTCTTGTTATGGTTTGTACGGAAGTTAATTTATCTTCTGTATCTAGATATACCTGGTGAATAGATTCAGGTGCAACTACTCACATAAGTATATCTTTGCAGGGCTGCCTAAATTGCCGGAAGCCAAGTGATGATGAAAGATTCATCTTTGTGGGCGATGGCAATAAAGTTGAGGTGGAAGCTATTGGGACTTATAGATTATTGTTAAAATCAGGATTTTATTTGAATTTGCATGAGACTTTTGTTGTACCGTCTTTTAGACGTAACTTAATTCAATTTCTGCATTCGATAAGTATAGATTTACTTGTGTTTTTGGAAATGAAAATTTTAATTTTTTTCATGATTCAAAGCAGGTTGGTTTCTATTTTCTTTCGATTTATGATAATATATATTTTTTGAATGTCAACAGTTCATATGTTGAAGCTTTGCATGTGGATACAAATAGTAAGAAAAGAAAATTAACTAATGAGAATTCGGCTACATTATGGCACAAGCGATTAGGTCACATTTCTAAACGCAGAATTGAACGTCTTGTGTCTAATGAAATTCTTGAACCCTTAAATTTTTTAGATCTTAATGATTGTGTAAATTGCATAAAAGAGAAACAAACCAATTTAAGAAAATATGAAGCCAAAAGGTGTAATGACGTCTTAGAATTAATACATACCGATATCTGCGGTCCGTTTTCAATGGTCACAAGAAATGGACAACGGTATTTTATTACATTCATAGATGACTATTCTAGATATGGCTACATATATTTGATTAAGGAAAATGCTCAAGCCTTGGATGTGTTCAAAAGTTTCAAAGCGGAAGTTGAGCTTCAACTCAACAAACACATTAAAGCCATTAGATCTGATCGTGGTGGTGAATATTACGGTAGATATGATGGGTCAGGTGAACAACGTCTAGGGCCTTTTGCACAATTCATAGATGAATGCGGTATTGTGCCTTAGTATACATTGCCAGGTTCACCTGTAATGAATGGTGTTTCTGAGAGGCGCAATCGAACGCTTGAGGACATGGTAAGAAGTATGATGAGTCGCACTTCTTTACCAAACAATATATGGGGTGAAGCCTTAAAGACAGCAGCACATATCCTAAACAGAGTGCCCACTAAAGCAACTAACAAAACCCCATACGAAATTTGGAATGGGCGAAAGCTCAATTTAAAACATTTGCGTGTGTGGGGTTGTCCAGCTGAGGCAAAGCCTTATAGGCCGCATGAAAAGAAACTGGATGAAAAAAATGTTAGTTGTTATTTTATTGGGTATCCCGAGCGATCAAGGGGTTATAAGTTTTATAATCCTACAGAACATTCAGTTTTTGAGACGGGAAATGCAAAATTTTTTGAGGATGTTGAGTTTGCGGGGGGAGATACAATAATGGATGAATTCGAAGAGGAGTATGCAAATATTCCCACAGGTGTTGAGAGTTTTGTGGATATTGAACCCATTTTAACTCAAAATACAATTGTCGAAAATCAAACCATTATTGAAGACCAAACTCAACAAGATCAAACAGTACAAAGTGAAATTTCAGAAATTCTGGAGAATGCTGTTGTTGGCCAGATTGTTGTGGACAACAATGCTGGAAACCCTCAAGAAAATTCAGAAGTGCCAATAAGAAAATCCACTAGAGAGAAAATGTCTGCAATATCTTCGGATTATGTAGTATACCTTCAAGAACATGAGTTTGATGTTGGCATGTTAGAAAATGACCCCATAAATTTTCAACAAGCCATGCAAGACTCAAATTTTAGCAAGTGGATCGATGCCATGAATGAGGAAATAAAATCTATGGCTGACAATGACGTTTGGGAAATTGTTCCATTGCTTAAAGGAGCGAGACCCATTGGTTCAAAATAGATATTTAAGACCAAGAGGGATTCGAAAGGTAATGTGGAGAAATATAAAGCTCGTCTTGTCGCTAAGGGTTTTACACAAAAGGAAGGCATCGATTATAAAGAGACTTTCTCTCCAGTTTCATTGAAAGACTCTTTAAGGATTATATTGGCATTAGTTGCGCATTTCGATTTAGAGCTTCATTTAATGGATGTTAAGACTGCGTTTCTCAATGGTGACATTGAGGAAACAATCTATATGGTGCAACCAGAAAACTATGTGTCGGGAGATGCAAAGTCTATGGTGTGCAAACTTAAGAAATCCATCTATGGGCTAAAGCAAGCGTCTCGTCAGTGGTACTACAAATTCCACAATGTGATTATCTCATTTGGTTTTGAGTCAAATCTTGTGGATGAGTGTATATACCTCAAGTTCTGTGGGAGTAAGTTTGTGTTTCTGGTTTTATATGTAGATGACATATTGCTTGCCAGCAATGATATAAATATGTTGCAAGAAACTAAGAATTTTCTGTTGAAGAATTTTGAGATGAAAGATCTTGGTGATGCATCATTTATCCTAGGGATTGAAATACTGAGGAATAAACCCTAATGTATTTTAGACTTATCCCAAAAGAATTATATCGAAAATATTCTAATTAGATATGGCATGCAAAATAGTAAATCAGGAGATACCCCAGTGGCAAAAGGAAACAAGTTCAGTCTCAGCCAGTGCCTATAGAATTCCTTAGAAAATGAAGCAATGCTAAAGTATCCATATGCCTCAGTTGTTGGAAGCATCATGTATGCACAAGTGTGTACACATCCAGACATTGCTTTCATCACTGACATGTTAGGGCGATACTTAATTAACCCAGGACCAAATCATTGGAAAGCAGCCAAAAAGGTCTTGAGATACCTACAGCGAACAAAATATCACACACTCACGTATCAGAGATCGAAAAAGCTTGAGGTCATAGGGTATACCGACTCTGATTTTGGAGGATGTCAAGATAGCATGAAATCTACATCCGGCTACATTTTCATGTTAGCTGGAGGGGCTATTTCATGGAAGAGTGCTAAACAGTCTCTTATAGCATCTTCCACAATAGCTGCAGAATTTGTAGCATGTCATGAGGCATCAAATCATGGTGTATGGCTCCACAATTTTGTCACTAGGCTACGTATAGTAGAGTCTATTGAGATACCACTAAAATTGTATTGTGACAATAATTCAGCCGTACTTTACGCAAATAACAACCGAAGTTCGTCAAAGTCCAAGTACATTGACATCAAGTTCTTGGTTGTAAAGGAGAGAGTGCAAAAGGATCAGTTATCCATAGAACATATAGGGACAGACTCCATGTTAGCGGATCCACTTACTAAAGGATTACCACCCAATAAGTTTGAAGAGCATGTTGCTCATATGGGTGTAATTTCTGTTAGGGAAATTCAGTTTTAGTGGGAGTCTGTTGGTTGTTTATTTCAATGTTCTATTTACTTATTGTAATTTTGGATATGAAACTTGTGACAGAAAACAAGTAATTTATGTTATATGCATGGTATTGCAAAAGGATTGTTATATGCATTCTATCTCTAATTTTGGTTTTGACCTTACAATTGAGTATGTGATTTGCGAATTGTTCATTTGAATTTTGCATTTTACAACAAGTTTATGAAATTTAGTTTCAAGTTTTTAAGAAGGAGACCAAGTTAGAAATTGGCACAGTAAGATCACAATTGCGTGTAATTTCTATGCTACACATCCACATCATGATTCATGTCATTTGGTTATATTAGTACTGAGATTATTGATGGTCTAGTCATGACTAATATAAATGTGACGAAAGCCGCTTTAGTCATTTGCTGATGTAATTGATGGACGGAATTGGTTTGGAAATACATAAAGATGACAGAAAAGTATGTGCGCACATAAGGTTAACAATACATAATTAAAAGAGTATGACATATTGCTCAAGTGGGAGATTGTTGGATCATATATCCAACGTTGAGCATATATGTAATATAATTATGAATTGTATACTGTCAATATGATTGTCACAATTAAAGTGATCTAATATGGAATTAAGACATTAGACAATCTATGTATTTAATAGGATGTGGTCCATAAATGTGTAGAACAATTTAGGCAAATATCAAATCATTGATGGATTGATTCGAAAATTTGCAATTTAGAAAACTGTCATTTAAGAGGTTTGTGTGGGCCACACGGATATTGACGCAGCTGCACGGATTTTGATGCGACAGCACGAATTTTGATGCAGTCGTACAAATACCTTTTTCAATTTGGCAGATAACCATATATATTTCTGTATATAAGGATTGGTCCCCAGGGCACAAGATAACCAACTCAACTCATAATTCTGAAAAGTGGTTAATTTTTCTAAGAGAGAATTTTGAGTGCCTTCTCCTTTCTTCCTCCATTAAAGAATTGAGAGGAGAGATCCATAAGAAAATTGGAGAGGATTTCTCAAGGGCGTATCTTGTTGCCTTGGAAGATCTAATCCACAACCCAACCACAAAGGCGAGAATGACTTCTTGCCATTAAAGACTTGTCTCGCGCTCACGGAGACGGCTTGCTAAAGACTTTGGATATTCCATGACAAACGGCATGGAATTAGGTATAATTCTGCACTTAGATTATGTTTTCGGATATCTTTGGCATAGGGCGGTCCTTAGATTTAAGGTGGGGATTGTTTCTTCTTCCCCGGGGTGTAAGTGTTTGACCCCTAGATGAGATGTAATTGTTTGATCTCTAGATAAGGCGTAAGTGTTTGGCCTTTAAGATCCCCCAACAGCTTTAAGTTATCTTGATTTTTTTTTTCCGATTTTCTGTCTTTGCTGGTTTGACTGGTACCTAGTTGTCGTGTAAAATTTGTGAAATTAGGATTTGTTGTTGATACTCTCTAAAATCTGTGGCGAATCCGAAATTGTAGAAATTTTAGAAACACGGATTTATAAGTTACATATGAACACAATAAAGATTTTCATACACTGTCAACTGAACTTTTACATCTCCGCATGATAAATTGGGTGGCTACCTGAAGTCTGGTCTTGATTTACAAGATTTGGCAGTGTTGTTATGTTAATGGGTTTGATACTTCTGGGTTTTGACCAAAAGTATGAGACGATATGAGACGATTACTATATGAGACGATTACGTTTTGTTTGTCTTATCTAATCTATTTTAATCTCAATAATGGATTAGAAAATATTTTTTGCAGTTTTTTCTTATCTGGTCTCATCTGTTTCGTGTTCTCTAACTAATCAGTACTTTGGATATGAACATCTTACCTTATCGTAGCAGCCCTATAATTATCATTTCATTTTTTTTCTCCAAAGAAGTAATGTGTATTGTCATTTCTTCAAAATTCTTATCTGTCGCTGAAGAAATTTCTCGGTTTACATATTAAGAAATGATTGGTCGGCATCAAGACAAAATAAAACATAGCAGGTATGTTCAATGAATAAAACATGCTTGCAGTAAGTAAAACACTCTCCAGTTGCACAAGACCGATTTCATGATAAAGTCTCGTGATATCCTACTAGTATATGTCCCTTTTTTTTTCTTTTTTTTTAAAACCTTCACAAAGACTGTCAAGTCGTGAGGGGGAATTGAACTCTCGACCTTTGGGTAACCAACAACTCTAGGACCTTTCTCTAGCCAACTGTGCTACATCCACTTTCCATATGTCCATTTTTCTCTTTCTATGATTTTTTTTATTTTTGTAAAATTGCCACTGATGGCAGACTAAAAAAGATTAAATGTGTGCTTGCTTGCGTGGTTCCTTGCTGGCTCTGGAAGCTGGGTCAGTTATCTTGATTTAATTGTTTTCTTCTGGTTTTCTTTCTTTGCTGGTTTGACTGGTACCTAGTTGTCGTGTAAAATTTGTGAAATTGGGATTTGTTGTTGATACTCTAAAATCTGTGGCAAACTGGAATTGTAGAAATTTTAGAAACACGGATTTATATGTTACATATGAACACAATAAAGATTTTCATACACTGTCAACTGAAGTTTTACATCTCAGCATGATAAATTGGGTGGCTTCCTGAAATTTTGTCTTGATTTGAAAAGATTTGGTAGTTCTGTTATGTTAATGGATTTTATACTTTCGGGTTTTGACCAAAACCCTGCATAAATTAAATTTCAAATCAGCTCTATAAAATGTAAAGTTTTGTTTATAAGCTGAATAATTGGTTGGATATAAAGGAACATCTCTGTTAAATTCTCTGAGAATTACAAAATGGCATTCCGGGTATATAATTAAACCCAAAACCACTAAGGAGTGGTATATCATGACCAGATCATGTATTATCCAAAATTGGCCATTTTAAGGAATTCAAATGATCTTTCATCTAAAGCAGAGACCAGACTGCAGATACTTGTGTGAAATCTGCTGAGCTGAGATCTTTCATGCATTTTGAATTGAGCCATGCCTTTGATCTTTTTGGGCCTTCCGACTCTTGAAATTATAAGGAAAAAAATGACAACATGAAATTCAGACTTGGGCTTTTTTGGGCTTGTGCTTTTTGGGCATCAAATGACCTGAGGCTTTGGCGGAGAATATGAAATTTAATGATTGGTCTAATTATGTTGAAAATTCTGTAAAAAGGCAGAGCTAGAGTAAAAATGTTAAATGTGGGCTAATAAATGATTAATTAAATTATACAAACGCCATTTATACAAAAATAAAAAATTTCTATCCACAAATGTGGGATGTCTATACATTGTTACGGAATGGTGTATTACTGTCTTCGTTTTTTATTTTAGTAGATTTTGTTTCTTAAGGGTTTATTGTGTTGAACTTTTTTGTTTGTTATGTATTTTTGTAGTTCTTAAGCAATAAAGGCCTTTACATAAATTGTATGAACTATTTCTTTGATTGAAATTGATTTTAATTCTACACCTTTCACCGAAAAAATAATATTGATTGAAAGCAATGAGGGTACGGTACTATGCATAGCACGGTTTGGTCCGTGCTACGGCTCAATATTTGATTTTTCAAAATTCTAACGGTCGATCTGAAAATTGTTTAAATTGTACTTGCAAACCAAATTTTACATTTGTTTGAATTTGTTTACTATTCTTCTAGATAGGTAGAAAATCACTTGATCTGAAAATTCTGAACCATCAAAAAACAGTGATTTTCTACCTATCTAAAAAAATAATAAAAAAATTCGAAAAAATGTAAAATTTAGTTTGCAAGTACATATTCATTTTATAATCATGTTGAACGGTTCGGATCGACCGTTAGAATTTTGAAAACTCAAATATTGAGCCGTAGCATGGCTCAATCCGTACTATGCATAGCACCGTAGCCTCACTCATATCTACCTCTTGACATATCCAGAAGACAAGGCCGCCTCACTTTTAAAGACAAATACATGATACAAATAAACATAATTTATTAGACATGGAAAAGCGACATATCATCTGAAAGCCTCATGATTAGATGGGTGAATTATTTTCTATATTGTCCAAATAGAGGCAGCGCATTTATAGGTCTTAGACGTGACAAGTCAATGATTCTCTCCCCATCCAACAACTAACAATATTAATAAATCGTTTTCAATTTTTAATTGTTTCCTACACATGAGATGCTGGGTGCAGCACGAAAATTGCGATCTGATCTCGAATAAATCAACCGAATTAAACAAATGGACGAGACCTCGAGATCTGTATTTAGTTTTACCAATGCATTGAAGACAAATTAATGAGTAGTTCGAAGCTAGCAATTGGTTCGTGAGTGGTTGCTCTGTGCGTGAAATCTGCTGAAGACAAATTCAAAATGCATTGAAGACAAATCTTTCATCTAGAGCAGAGTGCAAATCTTGTGTGAAATCTGCTGACCTCAGATCTTTCATGCATTTTGAATTGAGCCATGTCTTTGATCTGTTTGGGCCTTCCGGCTCTTTGAAATTGTAAGGAAAAAAAGGACAACGTGAAATTAAGGCTTGGGCTTGGGCTTTTTTGGGCATAAAATCACCTAATGCTTTGGCAGAGATCGAATATTAAATTTAATGCTCGGCCTAATTATGTTGGAAATTCTGTCAAAAGCTAGAATAAAAATGCTAAAATGTGGGCTAATAAACGATTAATTAAATTGTACAAACACCATTTATACAAAAATAGAAACTTAATTTCTATCAAACAAATGCGGGATGGTGTATTACTACCTTGTTTTGTTTTTTAGTAGATTTTGTTTCTTAAGGGTTTATTGTAATGAACTTCTTTGTTTGTTATGTAATTTTGTAGTTCTTTAGTAATAAAGGTCTTTACTTTTCTATTTACATTAAATTGTATGAACTTTTTCTTAGAATGAAATCGAGTTTAAATCTACTTCTTTCACCAAAAAAATAATATTGATTGAAAAGTAATTATAATTTGTCTTATTCTCTAAATTATCTATGTTGCGTATGATTTATATTGTACATGATATTCTACATACTTAGGGTGCGTTTGGATCACTTGGGGTTAGCACTATTCTTGAGTTATTGTACTAGGGTATGTTTGGATGCACTAAGAATAGTGCTATTCTTAGAATAGCATTGCTATTCGAATAGCTTGAGCAACCAAACGTACTACTTGCTATTCGGAACAAGAAGAATAGCCTTGTTCCGCTATTCTAACAAAAAGTTGGAATAGCGATTGGAGCTTTCAATATTAATACTAATCTAACATTTAAAATAATATTATATTACATTTAACATTTAAATTAATATTATATTGTATTATATTTAATCTAATATTATATTATATTTAATCTAATAGTTTATTTAATACTAATCTAATATTTAAAATAATATTATATTACATTTAACATTTAAATTAATATTATATTGTATTATATTTAATCTAATATTATATTATATTTAATCTAATAGTTTATTTAATACTAATCTAATATTTAAAATAATATTATATTACATTTAACATTTAAATTAATATTATATTATATTATATTTAATCTAATATTTCAAATAATATTATATTACATTTAATAATTAAATTAATATTATATTGTATTATATTTAAACTAATATTATATTATATTTAATATAATAATATAATATAATATTTTATTTAATACTAATCTAATATTTAAAATAATATTATATTACATTTAATAATTAAATTAATATTATATTGTATTATATTTCTCCAATATTATATTATATTTAATATAATATTATATTTAATACTAATTTAATATTTAATACTAATTTAATATTTAAAATAATATTATATTACATTGAACATTTAAATTAATATTATATTGTATTATATTTAATCTAATATTATATTATATTTACTCTAATATTTTATTTAATACCAATCTAATATTTAAAATAATATTATATTACATTTAATAATTAAATTAATATTATATTGTATTATATTTAATCTAATATTTTATTTAATACTAATCTAATATTTAAAATAATATTATATTACATTTAATATTTAAATTAATATTATATTGTATTATATTTAATCTAATAATTATATTATATTTAATCTAATATTTTATTTAATAATTAAATTTATATTATATTACGTATTGGATAAAAAGATTTTTATATTACGTATTAATAAAAAGATTTAATCTAACACATAAATTATTATTCTATTCATTCCCTCCAAACTCTATTCCTAATATGCAATCCAAACAACTTTTTCACTATTCCGAATAGCTCGAGTTAGCACTGTTCTTAAACAGTAGCTGTTCTTATTTACTATTCTAAACAGTAGCTATTCTAGCTATTCTAGAGTGCATCCAAACGTAGCCCTAATCATCTTCTCTATTCTACATTTGGATTGCTAAAGAATAGAGTTATTCTCCGGATTAGCATTGTTTTTGCTAATCCGTTTAAAAACTGAAATAGTGCTAATCCGGAGTTAGCACTCTTCTTACTATTCCTGAGATTGCATAATCTCCTGGTTAATCATGAATTTGGTCTGTGGAGTATATCTACCTCTTGACAACTTCAAAAGACAAGTCCTCACTTTTAAAGACAAGTGCATGATAAAAATAAACTTAATTTATAAGACATGGAAATTAAAAGCGACATACCATCTGAAAGCCTCATGTATCATGGGTGAATTATTTTCTATATTGTCTAAATAGAGGCAGCGCATTTATAGGACTTAGACGTGACAAGTCAATGATTCTCTCGCCATCCAACAACCAACAATTTTAGTTAATCGTTTTCAATTTTTAATTGTTTCCTACACATGAGATGAGATGCTGGGTGCAGCACGAAAATTGTGATCTGATCTCGAATAAATCAACCGAATTAAACAAATGGACGGGACCTCGAGATCTGTATTCAGTTTGACCAATGAATTGAAGACAAATGAGTAGTCGCAAGCTCGCAATTGGCAATTCGTTTTGTTTTCAAATTAATTACCTCGAGATCTGTACGTGCGTTTTCAAATTTAATTTAAATTACATAGTGGATTTGATGTAAACAATTATTGTATTATTTTGCGAAAATGACAAAAAAGTTGGACTTATCTCTTAATTATTTTATAATAAAGTTGGACATGTTAAGTTCTTCAATTTGGCCTCACCATTAAAAAAATTCAGGTTTTTATCCGATAAAATCTGGATGTACTAAAGGATTTCCTACCGCTAGAGACCAACATGATAGAAGAAACAATAATTCTACTAGCGGTTGCATATCGATATTAGATTAACTATATTCTATCGGTACAAAACACATTACCGATAGGAGAATTACACTTCCTCTATTGGTAGTATATTATGTACCGATAGAAGAAATGTGGTTCTCCTATCGGTAGTGTATCATGTATCGATACAAGATGATATTTTTTTTATTTAATTTATAAAATTAGCTAGTCCCTCTAATTAGCTAGCATTATTAATAATAAACAAGCATAGATACATAAAACAACATAGACTATCATCAGAAACATTCAACAATTAAATTTTACTATTTTACTATTTTATTATTTGAAGACATACACATCTTTACGGAATGATGTATTACTGTATTGTTTTATTTTTTCAGTAGATTATGTTTCTTAAGGGTTTGATGCAATTAACTTTTTAGTTTGTTATGTATTTTTGTACTACTTAACCAATACAGGTCCTTCAATAATGCAAAAAGTAATAAAGTACTTCTAGTTTTCTATTTGCATTAAATTATATGAACTTTTTCTTTGAATGAATGAAATGATTGAAGTCCATATTATTTTGAGCTTTTAGTTAGGGTTTCATTTTAAATCTACATCTTTCACCGAAACAAATAATATTGATTGAAGAGTACTTATAATTTGTCTGATTCTCTAAATTATATCTGTTGCTCTAGATTTTTATATCTTCTATACATGATATTCTACATAGTCTTCCCAGTTAATCATTTCCCCATCCAACAACTAACTATATTAGTTAATCATTTTCTATTATTGTTTCCTACACATAAGCTGGGTGAGCACGCAACTTGTGATCTGAACGAATAAATCAACCGAATTAAACAATTGGACGAGACCTCGAGATCTGTATTCAGTTTTACCAATGAATGGAAGACAAACTAATGAGTAGTTGGAAGCTGCCAGGGGTGTCAATGGCACCCTTTTATCCGTTTACCCGATCCGTACCGGATCCTATAAGACGGGTATGGGTAAGATTTTTTTTCGTAAATTTATCGGGTACGGATACGGGTAAAAAAAAAAATTCGTTATCTAAGCGGGTTAGGGTACGAGTAAAGCCTATTTCGTACTGTTACCCGATCGGGTAATTATAAAAAAAATTATATATATTATATATATATTAATAAGCATTGAAAGAGTACTTTAATTGGTTTACTTGCACTTAGCATGATCAAATTTTTTTTTCAATAAAGTACTATACATGTGTGAAACAAATACATATGTTTTAATGTATTATTTAATAAATAATAAAAATAATTATTATATTAGTACTACCCATTATTTACCCGCTACCGTTTTGTTATCCGACAATTATAACGGGTAAGGGTAGGGTACGGGTAAGATAATTTGTAGCGGGTATGGGTAGGGTATGGGTAAGGACAATTTGTAACGGGTACGGGTATGAAAATGCTTCCACCCGACCCTTACCATACCCGTTGACACCCCTAGAAGCTGGCAATTGGTTCGTACGTGGCTGCTTAGTGCGTTTCTAGCCTTTCACGGTGTTATGACGTATTTATATTATTTTCTAATACTATCTTACTTGTAAAGTTGAAGTCGTAACTTTATTATTTAATTTAAATTTTTCTCAAACATGAATTTTTTTTAATTAATAACATATTTGATTTAGTGTGATTAATTTGAATGGAACAGGTAAATTAACATGTTATACAATCATTGTATTATGACTACAAAAATGACAACCAAAGTCACTGACAGAAAGCTTGAATTTGGCTTTTATTGACAGAAAGATTGAATTTGGTCAGCGGAGTATATCTACCTCTTGATATCTGCAAAATATAAGACCTCACTTTTAAAGATAAGTACATGATAAAAATAACCATAATTTACAAGACATGGAAAAGTCACATATCATCTGAAAGCCTCATGATACATGGGTGAATTATTTTGTATATTGCCTAAATAGATGCAGCGCATTTATAGGACTTCGACGTGAGAAAGTCGCTGATTGTCTCCCCATCCAACAACTAATTACAGTATTAGTTAATCATTTCCTATTCTTGTATCCTACACATGAGCAGCTGAGTGAATTGGAATCCTCTGCATTAACTCAAAAAAGGATCTGTTAAGTTAATGCATCTGAACCGTCCTATCTGCTTTAACATACGTGTGGCTTAGATACGTACTAATATTAAAGGCCCCCTACATGACCGGATTGATTTCTTTTAAAATCTGACGGACGAGATGCATTAACTCAAAAGATGCTATTTTGAGTAAATGCAGACGATGCTATTTTGAGCAGCTGAGTGCAGCACGCAAATTGCAATCTGAAGTCGAATAAATAAACCGAATTAAACAAATAGACGAGACCTCGAGATCTGTATTCAGTTCGACCAGTGAATTGAAGACAAATTAAGGAGTGGTTGGAAGCTGGCAATTGCTTCATGCGTGGCTGCTCTGTGCGTTTCTAGCCTTTCACGGAAGTTATAACGTATTTATATTATTTACTAATTAATTAGTAATTACTATCTTACTTGTAAAGTTGAAGTCGTAACTTTATCATTTAATTTAAATTTTACTCAAACATAAATTTTTTTGTTAATTAAGAACATATTGGATTTAATGTTGTTAATTTCAACACAACAGGTAAATTAACATGTGATACAGTTATTATATTATTTTTCGAAAATGACAACAAAGTTGAACTTTTTTCTTAACTATTTTTTGTAAGTGACTGCTAGAGAACTTCAGTCTTAGTAGGATAAAAATTGGATGTACTAACGGATTTTCTACCGCAAGCACTACTATAGAAAAACACGTTGTCGTTGATCAGAGTCAAAATAATGATGAATTACGTAGGGTTTTTTTTGTTTAGATTTTACACATTATCTCACACTTATGTTTAATTTATTAAAGAAAAAGACTACTGTCACCATTCTTTATGTTTTATTGTAAAAAATAAATTTTGGAACTATTTTACACTAAATGGAGCAAAGATCGGGTCAATCGGATAAGTGACGCTCATCGACTAAGTCTCTGTTACGGTGCCAAGCCCAGTAGTTGAACCTTTGTGATCCAGCTCAAAGCCCAACGCCAATCTTCAAGCCCAATGTCAATCTTAAAGCCCAGATAATAAAGAAATAAGCTTCTCTTACAAACAGACCCCTTTGGCAATCATCTTTCACAGCGCAGCCCCTGAAAATTTGCATATAGGTTCCTGGCTGCCTAAATCCTTCTCAAACAATCCCTGGAAGCCCAAATTGCACTCTGGACCTTATCAAAAGCCCAAATTACAAATCCCGGTCCTTCAAGTTTTACAAATAGGCCCCTAGAAAGTATAAAACCTCACAAATAAGCCCTTTCAAGTCCTTTTCAGTCATAACTTTCTCGTTTCAAGTCCAAATTGACTCAAACCACCTCCAAATGAACACAAATTAAATCCTTTATGTTTCTAAATCAAAATCAAACATGACCAATCATCAGACAAGTTTAAATGCTGGTCTTCATGAATAAGATATAAATAAAACATACACATTTATTCTTGTTACACCAAAAAGGTATAGTACAAAGTTTCAGTACAGCAAGCTGTACCTTTTAACCTTAAATACACTTTTGGTTCAGACTGCAAGTATACAATCCTAGCACGTAGTATATTGTCGGGTATCGATCACAGGGACGGTTCAAGTCTTAACTGGACTCTACTTAAGTTAATTAAAGACTAGAATTGGAAAAGGTTGGTTTTGGTTGTTTATAATTCCTACAGATTCAATGACAGTAATTAAATGCAAGAAAGTAAATAAACTTCGTTTTGAATTAATAATAAAAGGCGTTCCCAGGGTTATGACTTCATCTCAGTTTTGCCTCAAGTTGTCCGGTCCGTGTCATTTCCTACACGGGCTGTATCAGTGTACACGGGCCGTGTCATTTCCTACACTGTCCGTGTTGACCTCAAGTGAATGCAGCAGTTACTGTTTCTTTGTGTTGTTCTTTTGTGTAGGGTTCTACTGACCAGACCTAATGTTTCTAAACCTCAACTGCCGTTTGTTGGTTCATTAACTTGGTATGGAATGACAATATTTGCCCTCGTCGGGTTCTAGACCTCAACTGTCGTATATTGTTCTGAAGCACCTAGTTGGTTGTTTGGTATACTAAAGGTAACATCTATCCGTCGATAGAGGAAATGTTCACCTGTCGGCTACTACTTGGTTTCACCTTTCGGGTCACTAATCCTACCTCATATACTTAGTTTGGTTGAGAGATTATAAGGGCCAAAGTACCTTCTAGATGTGACCATGCATCTAGTGGTAAACCAATATAAATCAAACAATTTAATCTAAGCAATTAAAATATTACTCAATCAATCAAACACAAATTTTAATACAAAGATTCAATAACTAGCATGCAAGACAAAACATTCGATTACATCAAAACCCTAGAAACTGAGAAATCTACTCAATCATAGTTCTAAAATAAATAAAAGAGATGATAAAGATAGTGCTCATGGCAGAATTCAAAACCCTAGAAACAGTCGGTGTTGGTGATTTCTCTGAAAATTTTCGTTCCCGGGTTTCTCCGCCAAACCCTTCTAAATTTCCCTCTTCTCAGTTTCAATTCACTCTTCTAAATTTCCCTCTTATAAATTCTCCGCCAAACCCCAATTTCATTTCCCTGTAGCCAAACATGTACCCGCCTGAGGAGACCGCAGAGGAGATCGCCTGAGGAGATCACATAGGAGAAGGTGTGCGCGGAGACCTGAGGAGCTCACTGCTGCGCGGAGAAGCCTTCTAACCTGCCTCACCGGAGACCGCCTGAGGAGATCGCATAGGAGAAAGTGTGCGTGGCGGCCTGAGGAGCTCACTGCTGCCACTGGTACAGTACCAAAAGACATTTATCATCATTGCGGCTTGCCATTTATCATCATTAATGGCTTGTTCGAATGTAGTGTCTTCCACATCCGCCAAAAGACACATTATGTGTAATTCATTTGTCGCCTCATAAAGATCCCTCAAGCTTCTTATTTTTGGTGTTCTCGACTCATCTTCGTTGTTAGATAATGGCGAAGATGTTTCTGCTTGTGTTGATATTATTGTTGTGTTTGTCGATGTAGGAATCATTGTCGATGTTGCTTTTTCCATCTCTTCATGAGACATCTCCTCCATGGAACTCCAATTCTATGTGCCGTCTTCATTAATCTGCACATCACAACTCACATGTACCTTTTTAGAAATAGGATCATAGAGATTAATTACAGTCGGTAAAAAGTTCGAATTAATTACAGCACTGCCCCTGGTTACATACACCATCCGTGCGGAAGGACATCACATGATAAAGAGGCAATAGTAAATGTGTTTTTTGTAGTAGTGTGCCTATCTACCGGTGAGGATGTACTAGATTGTTTATTTTATGCATACAACTTGGCAGCCATTATGAAGACATGAAAAGGGACATACTATCTAAAAGCATCATTCATGATACATGTGTAGATTATTTTTTATGTTTTTCCAACTGGAGTGCAACGCATATGTGGGACCTAGAGGTTACAAAGTCAATGGTGCAAAGATAACTTATGAAGTAGTTTATCTTTTGCTATTGTCGTTTAGTACACTGTACACATGAGCCGCTGAGCACACATCTGAACTCGACTAAATCAACAAAATTAAACAAATGAATGAGACCTCGAGATGTGCCATTGACTTTGAATAATGAATTAAAGACAACTGAGTAGTTGGAAACTGGCAATCGGTATTTATATATGCATGGTTCGCACATGGCTAGCTGGCTAGATGCTCTGTGTGTTTCTAGTTTTTCACCATACTTGTAAAAGGAGGGTTAATTTTGTTCAAAATGATATAGTCCAAGAATCCAAAATTCCATTACTTGTTGGGCTGAAGCCCAATGCTTCGTCTGGGCCTAATTAAGAAGTACACTCCTTAGTCATAATTACTATCAATATAAGCAAAATAACACACTAGTGAAGTACCAATATGATATCAACTCAACTATATATCAAGATTGATTTTAGTTAATCATAATGGTTTCAGAAAATCATTTCATGGCTTCCGTCGATAATTAAAATCTGAATTTGCTTGACCCTAAATTGAATGTGACCTGTCATATAACAAATTACCTTATGTTAAATAAGAATCACAGTTTAGGCCAAACCAGAAAAAAAAGGAAGAAACATTAACAAAAAATTTAATACTAACATTCTTCTCTGAGGGCTGGTTCAGGTTCGGGAATATTGATTTATGAAACAATCAATATACTATGAAGGCATGCTAATAAAGACAGTGAGGTGCCTTTTTTATAGAACTCCTGCTTCCCGACCACATCTTTTTTTTTTATGCGATAAAATGTGTAGTGTTAGGGGGGAAACAAAAGAGTACAAGAAAGAGACTTCCTGGTTCACCATCCCGCGTAATATTCGTATGAGAGAGTTTATTGATTGTGAAACATTCGTTCTTCCGACATGGGAATTTTGCCCCATATGGTCTATAAAGGTCGTAATTTTTACTGCTTAATTTTACCATGATATTCACAATTCCTTATCCTAATCTAACAATATATTGTATCATTTTTCTTGACAAACTAATTTTCTGAAATTTATCTCTTAATTTTACCACCAATTCAGCTGTGCACCTTCTCTTCTCTTGTCAAATTTTGCCCACCAAACCGTCATAGCTACATTTTGTGCTTTCCTTGAAGCTATAATTTATCCTAAATGTTAAAAGACAAGTTTACCTAACCTGCTAGAAATATTCAGCTTGTTTCTTGTCCAAAATATGCATCTTCCTGGTTGTTTTTCGGGTGAGGATGTACTGGATTGTTTTGTATAATACATACAACTTGGCAGCTATTATCAAGCGATTAAAAAAAATATATACTGAATAAGAGATACCATCTAAAAGCATCATGCATGATACATGTGTAAATTATTTATTATATTGTTCCCACAGGATGCAACGCAGTTGTGGGATCTGGAGGTTACATAGTCAATGGTTCAAAGATAAGTTATGAGCCGGCAAGATTATTTCCCCATCCAACATCCAGCTGGGTTTGAATCAACAAAATTAAACAAATGTAGGAGACCTCGAGATCTGCCATTGAGTTTAACCAATGAATTAAAGACAAATGAGTAGTTGGAACAATATAATAAATAATTTACATGAATGTACAGTTTTCTAACTTTTTTAAATCGAGTCCACAATTAATTTAACGAGCTCCAAATTTGACAAAGTTTTTGTAGAACAGGTGTAAGATTGTCAATGACCTCTTTCTCAAGAGAAGTCATGCGATATTTTTATGAAAATTCTAATGAAGTAAGACACCACTTAATCTCGTAAAAGGGTGAAAATTATTCCCACATCAATCAACTTTGTTTATTCATTACGGCCAAAAATATTAATTTATTAACTATTACTGAGTAATTTGCATGATGTATTACTGTGGTGTTTTGTAAACTTTTTTGTTGCTTACTATGTCTTCAAAATAATGCAAAAATAATAAAGCATTTTCATTTTCCTATTTGGCATTACATTATATAAATTTATTCTTCCACTCACATAAGTCATGCAATTTCTTTTGAGCATTTACATAGAGTTTGATTCCGAATTTATATATTTTACACAAAAATTATTATTTCAAGATTAATTATAGTTGGCGTAATTATCTAAATTATAGAATTTGAGTAACTCATTTTAACATCCATCTCTTTATTTTGATTTTTAATCTTCTAGTTAATCTATTGACAAAAAACTTAAAATTGATTAGCCGAGTATAATTACCTCTTGACATATCTGGGAGACAAGTCCTCACTTCAAAGATAAGTACATGTATAAATAGTCATAAATCAATAAAACATGTGGATTGTAAGTGGGTGTCACTACTACAAAAAAACACTTCGCCGTTGAGTGAAATTGCAATCCGCAATTGGATTCCGCACCGATGACTATCGGCCCGATAGAAAAGGTATATACATATGCACCGATGGTTAGAACGAACAGTCGATAAGAAGTTCGAATTAATTACAGCGCTGCTCCTGATTACATACACCATCCGTGCGGAAGGACACCAAACGGTAAAGAGGCGATAGTAAATGTGTTTTTTGTAGTAATGTGCCTACCTACCGGTGAGGATATACTAAATAGTTTTATTTTATACATACAACTTGACCGCTATTATCAAGACATGGAAAGGGACATACTATCTAAAAGCATCATTCATGATACATGTGTAGATTATTTTTTATGTTTTTCCAGCTGGAGTGCAATGCCTTTGTGGGACCTAGAGGTTACAAAGTCAATGGTTCAAAGATAACTTATGAAGTAGTTTATCATTTACTATTGTCGTTTAGTACACTGTACACATGAGCCGCTGACCACAGATCTGAACTCGACTAAATCAACAAAATTAAACAAATGAACGAGACCTCGAGATGTGCCATTGAGTTTGAATAATGAATTAAAGACAACTGAGTAGTTGGAAACTGGCAATCGGTATTTATATATGCATGGTTCGCACATGGCTAGCTGGCTAGATGCTCTGTGTGTTTCTAGTTTTTCACCATACTTGTAAAATGAGGGTTAATTTTGTTCAAAATGATATAGTCCAGGAATCCAAAATTCCATTACTTGTTGGGCCGAAGCCCATTGCTTCGTCTGGGCCTAATTAAGAAGTACAATCCTTAGTCATAATTACTATCAATATAAGCAAAAGCACACACTAGTGAAGTACCAATATGATATCAACTCAACTATATATCAAGATTGATTTTAGTTAATCATAAAGGTTTCAGAAAATCAATTCATGGCTTCCCTCGATAATTAAAATCTGATGAATTTGCTTGACCATAAAGTGAAGGTGACCTGTCAAATAACAAATTACCTTATGTTAAATAAGAATCGCAGTTTAGGCCAAACCAGAAAAAAATGGAAGAAACATTAACAAAAAAATTAATACTAACATTCTTCTCTGAGGGCTGGTTCAGGTTCGGGAATATTGATATATAAAACTATCAACATACTATGAAGGCGTGCTAATAAAGACAGTGAGGTGCCTTTTTTATAGAACTCCTGCTTCCCGACCACATCTTTTTTTGGATGCAAGGAAATGTGTATAGTGTTAGGGGGGAAACAAAAGAGTACAAGAAAGAGACCTCCTGGTTCACCATCGCGCGTAATATTCGTATGAGAGAGTTATTGATTGTGAAACATTCATTCTTCTGACATGTGCAAGCTCGTGCCGTAAATTACCGCAAGACATTTAGGTCTCCAGCACCTCAACATTCTGATATATAGGACTTGTGAATTAAATAAGGAGTTGTTTACTATGTCATCTCATTCCCTCCCTATTTATAATGCATATGCAATTAAGATATGCACTAAAGCTTCCAAGAGATTTAGACCCTTAATGTGTTTGTCCTTAGGTTACTAATTTTGGAGGATTGGGAATTTTGCTCCATACTGGTCGTAATTTTACCAAGACATTCACAATTCCTTATCCTAATCTAACAATATATTGTACCATTTTTCTTGACATAATAATTTTCTGAAATTTATCTCTTAATTTTACCACCAATTCATCTGTGCATGCACCTTCTCTTCTCTTGTCAAATTTTGCCCACCAAACCGTCATATCTACATATCTGTGCTTTCCTTGAAGCTATAATTTATCCTAAATGTTAAAAGACAAGTTTACCTAACCTGCTAGAAATATTCAACTTGTTCATAACATCAACAAATTTCGCGGGTGAGGATGTACTGGATTATTTTGTATAATACATACAACTTGTCAGCTATTATCAAGCGATTCAAAAAAATATATACTGAATAAGACATGGGAAAGGGACATACCATCTAAAAGCATCATGCATGATACATGTGTAAATTATTTATTATATTGTTCCAACAGGGAAGATACCGGCAATATTATTTCTCCATCCAACAACTCTGTTAGTTAATCATTTTAAATTGTTGTTTATTGCACATCAGCAGCTGGGTTTGAATCAACAAAATTAAACAAATGGAGGAGACCTCGAGATCTGCCATTGAGTTTAACCAATGAATTAAAGACAAATGAGTAGTTGGCACACCTATCGATCTGTTAATGCGAATGCTACAGGATAAGGAGATTAATTTCAGTAGAAGTGAAGTTTCTCAACGCTATTGTTATTAATTAGCAGAAAATATCTTATTATATTATTGCCACTCCTGTTCAAAGGAAATGCTACAGGGCACATGATCCGCATTGTGCAATTATGGAAATAAATAGACAATCTACAATTATGGAGAACATTTGGTTTTAAACAACCATTGAATTGGTTGTCGATGTTATCCGAACAATTTAATTATCAATAAAACATATTTGCTTTTAACTATTGTTATATTTTGTTGAATATTTAGACTCTACAACTTACAACAATATTTAAAATTTAATGACATGGTATGAACCGATAACATATATATGTAGTTGTAATGTTATTTAAATTCTCTATACATTATTGAAATCTTTATATAGTGTAAGGGATTAAAATGTACAATCAAAATCGTTTTTATGGGATAAATTTTGTGACAGTCCAAATTAAATAATATCAAAATATATATATAGCAGCTCTTTTGTAAACGGGTTATGGGATCATTGCATTTGAAGCATGAAGCACGAGTTGGAGAGAGAGAGAGATGAAGAAATATTAATTCCAGTCTGCAGCTAACTTAGTATATTATATATAGATTAATTTCATTGTTTCTCAACGTTCTTATTATATTACTGCCTCTACTCTGGACGTGGGTCCCTCACAGGAGGGCCAGGATGTGTCTTCTGGTGGTACTGAGGTATGGATCCGCCAATGTAGGAGAATTTTTCATTAACTTATATTTTTAGAAAAATGAATCTTAGTTGGATTTACATTACCTTTCAGAAGCTCAAAAGAAAAAAAAAAACATTACAAGAGTTGTTAAACCTGAAAGGAACAAAAAAAAACAAGTATAACATTGTTCAAGTAAAGAGCAGGGACAACTCTAGCATTATACATGTATTCGTGTATATGCTCCAACGACATGGATATTAAAATGAACAGAAAGGACATTGCACTCTGTTAATAAAAATGCACAAAAGAACTTGGCCAAACTGCCAAACCAAATGATTTTGTGAAATATATCATTACAAATATGAAATTAAAGCGTATACAATAGTTTATTCAGGAATTAATACGGTCCAGTTATCTGTTGGCAACTCCATTTTCAAATACAATACTGTAAAACTTTGGACAATATTGGTTATTTTATCATCAACGTTTGCAAAAACACAGTAATATAAGTTATGGGAATATTATATTAAATAGTCAACGGCTCTATAAATTGCTAGTTGTAATCCATCATTGTAAGGATTTGTTTATGGAAGGCATACCGTGAGCAATTATTGCTTAAACAATTCAACCAGACAGCCTGGCTAGTTGTCGTGCAACCAAATTATAAATGTTACAATTTAAATCATTGAAATGTTTCATTTTGCAAAATACAAATCCAAAATCTCAAATACTTCATAAAGATTCATGTCAAAACCAAAACAAAATATACTGAAGTCATGCCAAAATTAAATACTCAACCATATTACCAGTTAAATACTTAATTAGTCACGCCTCGAAACTTGACTCCGTTGAGTACTTAATTGCTTCAAATGAAATATCGACATATTTCTTTTAAGCTAAAAAAAAATAAAAATTTTTGCACAATCAAAGTCTACTAAATATGCGACTGGAATTAGGTGAATATAATCTGATTTATCTCCCTTCTGAAAGTCCAAAATAAAACATATATATATATATAGAGTATGACTAATGTGCTTCCGGTAGAACTTCGGCCTCGTGCTTCCGGGGGCATATCTTAGTGTTTGATGTTCAAACAACAAATTCAAACCGTTAGATGTTCAATCTATATTAAAATGTGCTTGGAGACCAAATTTTATATTTTTTGGAATTTGTTACTATTTATTAAGCCACTTTGAAAATTCCAGATTCGGGTGAACAGTAAAAACAGTCTGGACCATATGATCTGGAATTTTCAATGTGGCTTAATAAATAGTAAAAAAATTCCAAAAAATGTAAAATTTGGTCTCCAAGCACATTTTTAATATAGATTGAACATCTAACGGTTTGAATTTGTTGTTTGAACATCAAACACTAAGATATGCCTCCGGAAGCACGAGGCCGAAGTTCTACCGGAAGCACATTAGCCATACTCTATATATATATATATATAAAGAGTAGAACTAGTGTGTTCCTAAGTTCACCAAGTCTTTTTGTGAACTCAACTCAAAAATTTATTGGATTGGCTTCAAACGATGAATCCAAATGGTTGAAATCCTTGTACCTTACGAGTGATGCGTCTACATATGAAAATTTTCAAATTTTAAATTAATTTTGTATAGAGTCAACTAGTGTGTTTTGCTTGTTTTGTGGGCTGAGAGAGTAATAATAATATACATTCTTGCAGTTCACAGAAAAAGTGGATGATTGCAAAATTGCAGCGTTTTTGTACATTGTTTATTTATTGATTCATTCATTCTACTTATTAGTTCTGGCACAGAGTAAAAAACATATTTATAAATATTACCCTCAAAAAATTGAAAAAAAACAAAAATATTAAGTTAATATGACAACAGTTTTGTTTTCCAATTTTTTCAAGTTGTTATTATACAATTAATCCAATTGAGACTTTCCTTGTACTTTTTGATAACCAAATTAATATTCCTTTAATAAAAGTCGCTTCCATGAATTTCGGCCGTTACATATGAGCTGGATCTGTGCATTGGAGTAATAAAGTTTTATTAGTAAACTGAAACAAACATGTCATGTGACAAATAATATTAAAAAATAAAATCTCACGTTGAATCAGTTGTGGAGCTCAATGATTCTAGCTAATCGTGGGAAGCAACGGTCATATTTGTATTTGTTGAGCAAGGCTTGGATATAGCCAGGCATCTACAAGCAAGAGACCAAAAAGAGGGAGGAGACAAGGAGAGACAGAGAGAGAGAGACTTGGCAACCACTGTCAAGGTTTAAAAAAGAGAGATAGATAGAGAAAGATAGAGACTCACTTGCCAGCCTCTGCCAAGTTTTCAAAAGAGACCCTCCAATTTATAAAAAATAAAAACAGAGAGAGAGAGTGGGAGAAAGAGAGAATGGCGATTAACTATGAGAAATGGAAAAACCGATGGAGCTCAAACGAGGTAATTGTTCTCGTCCTTCTCAGCCTTGGCATGCAAATATGTCTCATCTTCTTGGCACCGTTGCGTAAACGCAGCAAGAACACAGTGCTCAAGCTCACGCTCTGGCTGTTGTACCTGACTGCTGACTCTGTTGCCATATTAGCACTGGGTAACATCAGCAACCAGGAAGATCCGGCAGAAAGTGGTGACAGTGGAACCGTGCCAGGCAAACTCACTGTCTTGTGGGCCCCATTCCTCCTGCTTCACCTTGGGGGTCCCGATAGCATCACATCATACTCAGTCGAGGATAACGAGCTCTGGTGGCGTCACCTTCTGGGGCTATTTGTTCAGGTTGTAGTTACAGTTTATGTATTTTGGCAATCACCACCAAAGGGGTTGATGTGGATACCAACAATGTTAGTATTCATCCCGGGACTAATAAAGTTTGCCGAAAGGACCCATGCTCTCCGCTTAGGAAGCAAGGACAATCTCAAGGATAAAATTATCTCGGAAATCAGCCCAGTAAATGACACTGACAAAGGTACACATATATCCCAACCTTCCACTAATATCCGGTTAACAAAATTATCTCTGAATGAAATCTTATTTTTCTAAGAGTACCTTATTGTTTGATTTATTAGTTCTCCAGTCAGATAGCAATGATAAAACTACCTCGAATGCCGTCAACCCAGCAAATGGAACTACTGAAGGTACATATATCCCAACCTTCCACTAACATCCGGTTAACAAAATTATCTCGAGTGAAATCTTATTATCTCTAAGAGTACCTTATTGTTTGATTTAATTGTTCTCCACTCAGATAGCAACGATAATCCTACCTCGAACCCCGTCGACCCAGCAAATGGAACTACTAAAGGTACATATATCCCAGTTAACAATATTAATTTGAGCAAAATCTTAGTATTCAAATATTCTGTTGATTTTTAGAGTTGATTTGACTATAAACTTTATTACTCAAAATAGTCATATTTACAGTCTACAATCTCAAATCTAAATATAGAGTCCAAATATTTCGACCTGTTGAAAATGATGCTGGAAATGGAAATTTAGACTGTTGCTTCATTTTAATTTATGGAAATTATCTGCAGCAGGTTAGAAAAAATGGGAGTAGAGAGTTAATTCGCAAAATTCAAGTGTCGTTATGCTGCATGTACTTGGTTGTATTATCTATAGCGTATTTAAATATATGACGAGTTTGGGATTATTATAAGGACATTATATAGATTATTGTCAAAAAAGAAATAGCTTAGTTGCCTGTTCATATAGTTTCCAAATTTAAAAAAATCACTCTAGCCATCCTTGGTTGAGACTAAATACTAAGCATAAAGTATCTAAACCACACATACACATCTGAAGTAAATACACATAAAATGCTTCTGCAAATTAAGAACAAAAGTGGAGAGGGATATGAAGCATTATTGGTAACTACATTCAGAAAATATCATGTATTAGATTCACTTTTTTGTGTGTGGGTGTGGACCCATTAATCAAATATCATTTATGTAATAATTAAGAGTTAACAGATATCATGAACTATATACTTTCGTTTACTATGGTGCCATATGAAAAAAAAATAGGCAGTTCTTCTTCTAGCTCAAACTGTCAATAATGTCATTAATTTTTTTACAGTTTTGTCAAATTTTTGTTTCTCTACCTTGTAAAGATCTTTTTGCAGTACTAAATTACATTGAATAAAAAACATATTGGAAAAACAAAAGTGCTGAAGCCCAACTCTTTTTGTTTAATCTAGTAGTTAAGGCAGCATTTTTCATGTGGGAAGTTGTAGGTTGGTAATTGGGTTCAAATATTTTTATGAGTATTTAAAGTTGAGAGCTCAACTCTCATCTTTATTTAAAAACAAAAGAGCTAAAGCCCAGACATGGTAGGTTGCAGAAAGCTCACCAAACTAAATGTTCAGAACTGCGGTATGTGCACAATACCAATTATTTAAACTGGGGGGGATGGGGGAATGAAATATGGTACTCTGGGTACAATCAAGAGGTACATAAAAAATCGAGGTTGGTGCTTTAGGGATTGTGAATTAATCAACTGTTTTTTCATAAAAATAGAAACTAAAAGATATGAAAGGTTTACTAATATGACCGACTTGCATGTAATATTATACACCATCAAACATACGTCAAACAGATTATGTTTTATAATTTCCTACTGATTTTAGTCTGTAGTATATTGGGTATGAAACATTAATTTATCTATGTCCATAGTTGATAAATAAATTAAGAATTAATATATTACATTTGCTAAGAAAAATAAATATTACATAGATCCACATAAAGAAATGAAAATTTACATTAGCTAAGAAGACTAAATAAATGAATATCATTATGGGACCTATACTTGAGAAGCATTAGTGCAGACACCTGACTCAGTAGAGAATGAAAGGTAAAGAATAAGTAATTCTTCATAATCCTCTGTTTTATTCCTCAATAAAATTCATTGTTAGTACTAAATTACTGTACGTTACCAAAAAGCTAATGTTTTTCTGGCGAAATGAATGAATTCTGAAATTGTTTAACATAAGGACTTTGTCTTAAAAGACAAATACTGTAACTGAAACTTTACAAGATAGATATGTTATATACGGAATTAGTTTAAAAAGAACATTAATATGATCCCGACAACTGGCACAAATAGCGTCTGACCAAAAGCGATATGCCACTCAAACATTCAAAATATGTAAGGTACCAATATTTTGATTTCCCCAATCTCAAAAATCACTCTACCATTCCAGCTTGAGACTGAAAACTAACAAGAGAGTATCCAAGGCACGCATACAAATCTGAAGCAGATACACTAGAAATGCTTCTGCAAACTAAGATCAAAAGTGGTCAGGGTTTTGCAGCAGTACTTGGCAGTCATCCTTTAATATGAGATAGTACATTTTATATGTTACTGCTTTCACAAAATATGATGTATTAGTTTTACTTGTGTGTGGGTGTTGACCCAATAATCAAATATTCTTTATGTAATAGTTACAGTTAACAGTTCTATGAGCTATATAGTATATATTTTCACTTACTATGTACGTATGAAAAAAATAGTTAGTTCTTCTTCTAGCTCAAACTGTCAATAATGTCATGCAAATTTTTCCAGTCTGGTAAATTTTTGTTGCTGTACCTTACAATGAAGGCAATTTTTCAGTATTAAATTTAATTGAATAAAAAATAAATTAGAAAAGTTATATAACTAATCACCATTCCTTAATGACCAACCAGGTATTGTACTCCTCACCTGTACATGGATGTCAAAAGAAAAAAAAGGTGATATTAGTGATTGAGAGAGAAATGATTAACAAAATACTTTTTCAACTTTATGCAGATATGCAGAGAGAAAAGGAAAGCAAGGACATTTGTGAAGGTTAAAAATGGTTCGATAAGTTCAAGCGCCTTTTGGTAGATGTAACTTTCTCCTCAAATCTGTTAATGCAGAGCCAGGATTGTTTCTCAGGAATGGACGCAAAGGATGCACTTAATTTGGTCGCCATAGAACTCTCATTCATGTATGATATCCTACATACGAAGGCAGGCCACATGCACAACAATTCAGGCCGTGTATTGCGCTTTTTTTCTCTGGTCTCCATCATAGCAGCACTGGTTGTATTTCATCATCTTGACATGCAAAAATATGCATCGAAAGATATTATCATAACCTATATCCTATTCGGTGCAGGCCTCATCCTTGAGGTCATCGCTGCCATGCTTCTTGTATCCTCGGACTGGACAGTTGTGTCTCTTACAAATAAGGGATGGAAAAAGCGTATTGCCTGTGCTATAACCTCAATGGTGAAAGGAATTACCTTCCAAAAGGGCAAAAGTCGGTGGTCGAGAAACATCGGGCAGTTCAACCTAGTTGGTCTCTGCCTAAGAGACGGGTACACCCCAGATATATGGAACAACATGCGTGAGAGCAGGACGATCCCCTTGCCGAAGTTGTTCGAGGAAATTATGTTCACTGAGGCAAAAAGGAGAGCACAAAATGTTCATATATACAATGTGTTACTTGAGGCTAGATCATATAGGGGAGGCCAAGCATTGGAACGTCACGGCCAACTGAAGAATCTAGACTGGAGTCTGAAAAGGGAATTTGATGAGTCAATTATTTTGTGGCATGTTGCCACAGACATTTGTTATTATAAAGAACCTTCCAACCAACCTAATGGAGAAAATCAAAAACCTTCCAACCAACCTAATGGAGACAATCAAGAACCTTCCAACCAACCTAATGGAGAAAATCAAAACCTTCCAACCAACCTAATGTAGAAAATCAAAAACCTTCCAACGAACCTCATGGAGACAATCAAGAACCTTCCAACCCCCAACCTAATGGAGAAAATCAAGAAACTTCCAACCAACCTAATGGAGAAAATCAAGAACCTTCCAACCATCCTAATGGAAGAAAAAATTGTTGGTCTCTGCTTAAGAGAAAGAAACAACCCAATGAAAACATTGACGAGCGTGAAGTTAGTTGGAAGACATCCAATTACATGGTCTATCTCCTAACCCAGCAGCAGTCAATGATGCAGCTCGGATATGGTAAGACACGATTTGAGGCCACATGTGCTGTCGTCAAGAAGAAATTCAAGGGTAAGGGGAAGCTTGAAGACAAGAATGCACGCGAAGAACTTATTAAGAAGGATGAACCGGCCGCACCGGTACTTGAGCAGAATGATGCACAAGTATCAGCTGACGGCCGTCAACCAACAGATAAAAAGGATACATTTGTATTAAAGCAGATATGGGCAGATTTGAGATGCTGGGGTAGGTGTAAGAGTGAGGAGGATAAGCATAGGCGTAAGCGTGAGGAGGATAAGCGTAAGCGGGAGGAGGATAAGCGTAAGCGTGAGGATGAAATGGGCAAATTATTAAGGGACAGTCTTAGACTTGCAGACGAATTGCACAAAGTCGACCAACAAATAAGATGGAAGTTAATTAGCGAGACCTGGATGGAGATGCTGGGATATGCCGCCATTCATTGCGATTCATACCAACATGCCAAGTCCCTGAGGAGAGGTGGTGAATTACTCACTCATTTGTGGTTGCTGATGTCTCAATTGGGAGTTGTCGAGGAGCACAAGATGCAGCAATACCAATCTGGGACCGTCTAATTGATACATAATTTTGTGTTCTTTCTATTATTTGAACGAACATAGATTGTTGTTATGTGTTCTTTCTCTTATTATGCTTTCGTTACCTTTTTCTTTTATTGGCAAAGGATTTGCATGTTGGATATTTTTTCTTTTTTTTAGTGTTTTATTTATATGTGACTATTGTTTTGTATTGGACTGGATTAATTGGGGAGTGTTATGGCCATTTGAATTTGTATTTTGTTTTAATTTATCAATGTGTTTCATGAGCAAAAAGTGGCATGGCGAATGCATGCATATGCATGAAGTGTAATTAATGACAGGGCATTCAGGACATACATGTCATTATCCATATAATTTCAATGAACTTATAACAGAATTACCAGCCAAAACCAGCCAATGATGAATCATTGTAGTGCTGTCTACTTGGCCCTTTTCTCCCTCCAAAATTTTCTAGATTAATTTTCTAGATTACATGCCTGCCTTCTAACAGAGAATAATAAACCTCCAGTAAACAGTACACTCCTAGGCTAATGAGTATTTTGTTATTAAATAACAGGGAATCCAAATATTACATAAAGAAAGAAATGAGAATTTGCCACTATCTAAGTTGTAGCTGCAACATCATTCCTTCCAATAGGCGATAATTCTAAATATGCTTGAAGTAAATAAAACACGCTCCTGTTGCACAGGACCGATTTCATGATTAGTCTCGTGATATCCTACTGGTATATGTCCCTTTTTCTTTTTCTTTTTTAAAAACCTTCGCAAAGACAGTAAAGTCGTGAGGGGGAATCAAACTGTCGACCATTGGGTACCCAATAGTCCTATGACTTTTTCCTAGCCAACTGTGTTACCTCCCCTTTTTCCATTTGTCCATTTTTCTCTTTCTATGTTTTGTTTGCTTTTGGTAAAATTGCCATTGATGGCTGACTAAAAAAAAAACTGAATGTGTGATTGCTTGCTTGGTTCCTTGCTGGCTCTGGAGGCTGTGTCAGTTATCTTGATTTAATTTTTTTTTTTCCGATTTTCTATCTTTGCTGGTTTGACTGGTACCTAGTTGTCGTGTACAATTTGTGAAATTAGGATTTGTTGTTGATACTCTCTAAAATCTGTGGCGAATCTGAAATTGTAGAAATTTTAGAAACACGGATTTATAGCTTACATATGAACACAATAAAGATTTTCATACACGGTCAACTGAACTTTTACATCTCCGCATGATAAATTGGGTGGCTACCTGAAGTCTGGTCTTGATTTACAAGATTTGGCAGTGTTGTTATGTTAATGGGTTTGATACTTTTGGGTTTTGACCAAAACCCTAAAACTGAGCATAAATTAAATTTCAAATCAGCTCTATCAAATGTGAATTTTTTTTTATAAGCTGAATAATTGGTTGGATATAAAGGCAAATCTCTGTTAAATTATCTGAAATTACAAATGGCATGCCGGGTTTATAACTAAACCCAAAGCCACTAAGGAGTGGTACATGACCGGATCTCGTGCGAAATCTGCTGAGAACGTCTTTGATCTGTTTGAGCCTTTCGGCTCTTGAAATTACAAAGAAATATAAGGAAAGGATAACTGGAACCGGGATTGGGCTCTTTCGAGCTCTGTCTACAAAAAGAAAAAAGGGGCATTAAGTCACCTCAGGCTTGGTCGGATAACATGAAATTTTATGCTTGGTCAGATTATGTTGGAAATTATGAAAAAAAAAAGAGCCCGAAAGCGCATTTTATTTTTTGTTTCATGTTACACATGTGAGTCGATGTTGCAACCCATTTTTTTTCCGCAAGTCTCCACTAATCCAACACTAATAATCAACGATTTGAGTATCCCCTCAAATTAGTTTTATGTCAATTATTAAATATCAGCTACTAATCAATTCAAGCGTCTATTCTTAATTTTTTATGTGTCAAATTTTAGTTATTTCTACTTAAACATATATATAAATAAAATATTAACAATTATCAATCCTTAATTTTTAGTGTATCAATTATGTACTTAAAGATAAACAACTTATATTAAAAGTGGATTGATCTATAAAAAGGTCCTAATCAATATTGCTTGGTCCAAGCCAATGTATTTATCTGCCCTGACAGTAACGTGTAATATCATTCATTGTTTACATATTAAGAAATGATTGGTCGGCATCAAGACAAAATAATCTCCATTGATTGATAACTACCCTACATAATAAATTTTTTAGAGAAAGGTATTCCTGATTTTAATATCCTTGTGAATTTCTAATCCGTGACTTTCCCATACACTTACTATATGAGACCATTACGTTTTGTTTGTCTTATCTAATCTATTTTAATCTCAATAATGGATTAGAGAATAATTTGTGTAGTTTTTTCTTATCTGGTCCCATCTGTTTCGTGTTCTCTAGCTAACTAATTAGTACTTTGGATATGAACATCTTACCAATCGAATAAAAAATTTCCTATTGGTACTGATGATATGAACATCTTACCTTATCATAGCTGCCCTATAATTATCATTTCATTTTTTTTCTCCGAAGAAGTAACGTGTATTGTCATTTCTTCAAAATTCTTATCTGTCGTTGGAGAAATTTCTCGGTTTACATATTAAGAAATGATTGGTCCGCATCAAGACAAAATAAAACATAGCAGGCATGCTTCAGTGAATAAAACATGCTCGCAGTAAATAAAACACGCTCCTGTTGCACAAGACCGATTTCATGATAAAGTCTCGTGATATCCTACTGGTATATGTCCCTTTTTTTCTTTTTTTTAAAAACCTTCACAAAGACTGTGAAGTCGTGAGGGGGAATTGAACTCTCGACCTTTGGGTAACCAACAACCCTAGGACTTTTTTCTAGCCAACTGTGCTACATCCACTTTCCATATGTCCATTTTTCTCTTTCTATGTTTTATTTGATTTTTGTAAAATTGCCATTGATGGCTGACTAAAAAAGATTAAATGTGTGCTTGCTTGCGTGGTTCCTTGCTGGCTCTGGAGGCTGTGTCAGTTATCTTGATTTAATTGTTTTTTTCTGGTTTTCTTTCTTTGCTGGTTTGACTGGTACCTAGTTGTCGTGTAAAATTTGTGAAATTGGGATTTGTTGTTGATACACTAAAATCTGTGGCAAATCTGGAATTGTAGAAATTTTAGAAACACGGATTTATATGTTACATATGAACACAATAAAGATTTTCATACACTGTCAACTGAAGTTTTACATCTCAGCTTGATAAATTGGGTGGCTTCCTGAAATTTTGTCTTGATTTGAAAAGATTTGGTAGTTCTGTTATGTTAATGGATTTTATACTTTCGGGTTTTGACCAAAACTCTGCATTTTTTAAATTTCAAATCAGCTCTATAAAATGTAAAGTTTTGTTTATAAGCTGAATAATTGGTTGGATATAAAGGAACATCTCTGTTAAATTCTCTGAGAATTACAAAATGGCATTCCGGGTATATAATTAAACCCAAAACCACTAAGGAGTGGTATATCATGACCAGATCATGTATTATCCAAAATTGCCCATTTTAAGGAATTCAAATGATCTTTCATCTAAAGCAGCGACCAGACTGCAGATACTTGTGTGAAATCTGCTGAGCTGAGATCTTTCATGCATTTGATCTTTTTGGGCCTCCCGACTCTTGAAATTATAAGGAAAAAAATGACAACATGATTCAGACTTGGGCTTTTTTGGGCTTGTGCTTTTTGGGTAGAGTGGGAAAAATGGCACGCCGGAGCCGGCTCCGTCACGGAACAGCACGGTTACGGCACGGCACGCGTGTCATTCGCGTACCGTGACTCGCGTGTCCCGTGCCGTGCTCATTTTTTGAAACTTTGGCACGGCACGGCACGGCACGGCACGACACGTAGTCACGTGTAATTAGGACCATTAGATATTAATTTAATGGCGAGTCACGTGTAACGCGAGTCACGTAGTCACGTGAGTCACGCGAGTCACGTGGGTCACGGCACGTTTAGGCACGGCGTGACCATTCGCGTGCCGTGACCACCCCTTGACATTTTAGTCACGGCACGGCACGGCACGTGAAAAATTAACTTGGTCACGGCGTGTTAGTCACGGCACGGCACGGCACGGCACGTTTTTCCCACTCTATTTTTGGGCATCAAATGACCTGAGGCTTTGGCGGAGAATATGAAATTTAAGGAATCGGATTTGCTGAAATCCAAATTCCATGAACAGTATTCCTGGAATTCCTGAAATTCCGAATCCAGCCGTTCAATTTTTTCTGTGCGCGCATCTCGAAACAGCTAGTTTTTCTGTGCACGTATCTCGAAACAGTTCAATGATTGGATTCTGAATTTCAGGAATTTCAGGAACACTGTTCAGGTACTGGAATTTCAGCAGATTTGGATCCGAAATTTAATGATTGGTCTAATTATGTTGGAAATTCTGTAAAAAAGCAGAGCTAGAGTAAAAATGTTAAATGTGGGCTAATAAATGATTAATTAAATTATACAAACGCCATTTATTAGGGGTGAAAACGGAGCGAATACGGAGCGGATAATGCTGATACCATATCCACATCCGTCAGATAATGAGCGGATACGAATACGGATACGGATAGTAAACGGATATCAAAATTCAAAACCAAATCCATCTTAAACGGATACGGATACGGAGCGGATAATCTACGGATACGGATTCGAATATAAATACAAGATGAATAATTGAGGTATATGAACTTTTAAGATACAAATATTAATAAAAAGAATTAAATATAAATATTAATTATAATGTTGGAGAGATGGGAGATGATCTATTGATATATTATATATACAAAATAATGGAATGGTAACAAAAGACAAAGTGGTGTAGTGGTTTGATGCTAAGTCTTGATAATAGAGGGTAGGGGTTCGAATCCCAGCAGTAGCAATTTATTTTAGAGCTGAGTTTCTGCCTAACGGGTCCGCCTCACCAAATGGGTCCGCCTAGCGGGTCCAGGTTCGCCTCAGCAAATGGGGTTCTTAGCGGGTCCGATCACGTTCCGGATGGTTCGGATATCCGCTCCGTTTTATACTTACTATCCGTATCCGTATCCGAATCCGGATATTCTGTGGATATTTGATAATTATCCGGATCCGTATCCGGAAGTATCCGGATCCGTTTAATTCGGATTCGGATTATAAACGGATTCGGAGCGGATATCCTTCGGATAATCCGGCTCCGTTTACACCCCTACCATTTATACAAAAATAAAAAATTTCTATCCACAAATGTGGGATGTCTATACATTGTTACGGTATGGTGTATTACTGTCTTCGTTTTTTATTTTAGTAGATTTTGTTTCTTAAGGGTTTATTGTGTTGAACTTTTTTGTTTGTTATGTATTTTTGTAGTTCTTAAGCAATAAAGGCCTTTACATAAATTGTATGAACTATTTCTTTGATTGAAATTGATTTTAATTCTACACCTTTCACCGAAAATATAATATTGATTGAAAGCAATGAGGCTACGGTACTATGCATAGCACGGTTTGGTCCGTGCTACGGCTCAATATTTGAGTTTTCAAATTCTAACGATCGATCCGAACTGTTCAACATGATTATAAAATGAATATGTACTTGCAAACCAAATTTTACATTTGTTTGAATTTGTTTACTATTCTTCTAGATAGGTAGAAAATCACTTGATCTGAAAATTCTGAACCATCAAAAAACAGTGATTTTCTACCTATCTAAAAAAATAATAAAAAAATTCGAAAAAATGTAAAATTTAGTTTGCAAGTAGATATTCATTTTATAACCATGTTGAACGGTTCGGATCGACCGTTAGAATTTTGAAAACTCAAATATTGAGCCGTAGCATGGCTCAATCCGTACTATGCATAGCACCGTAGCCTCACTCATATCTACCTCTTGACATATCCAGAAGACAAGGCCGCCTCACTTTTAAAGACAAATACATGATACAAATAAACATAATTTATTAGACATGGAAAAGCGACATATCATCTGAAAGCCTCATGATTAGATGGGTGAATTATTTTCTATATTGTTCAAATGGAGACAGCGCATTTATAGGTCTTGGACGTGACAAGTCAATGATTCTCTCCCCATCCAACAACTAACAATATTAATTAATCGTTTTCAATTTTTAATTGTTTCCTACACATGAGATGCTGGGTGCAGCACGAAAATTGTGATCTGATCTCGAATAAATCAACCGAATTAAACAAATGGACGAGACCTCGAGATCTGTATTTAGTTTCACCAATGACAAATTAATCAGTTCTTGGAAGCTGGCAATTGGTTCGTGCGTGGCTGCTCTTTGCGTTTCTAGCCTTTCACGTACGGTGTTATGACGTATTTATATTATTTTCTAATTAATTACTATCTTACTTGTAAAGTTGAAGTCGTAACTTTATCATTTAATTTAAATTTAATCAAACTTGAATTTGTTTAGTAAAAAAACATTGAGGATTTGATGTGATTAATTTGGATGGAACAGGTACATTAACATGTTATACTATTATTGTATTATTTTGCGAAAATGACAACAAAGTTAGACATTCTGTTTAAATGATGCAAAAATTAGTAAAGTACTTTTACATTCCTATTTGTATTAAATTGTATGAACTTTTTCTTTGCAACTAAATGGACGAGACCTCGAGATCTGTATTTAGTTTTACCAATGCATTGAAGACAAATTAATGAGTAGTTCGAAGCTAGCAATTGGTTCGTGCGTGAAATCTGCTGAAGACAAATTCAAAATGCATTGAAGACAAATCTTTCATCTAGAGCAGAGAGCAGAGTGCAAATCTTGTGTGAAATCTGCTGACCTCATATCTTTCATGCATTTTGAATTGAGCCATGTCTTTGATCTGTTTGGGCCTTCCGGCCCTTGAAATTATAAGGAAAAAAAGGACAACGTGAAATTAAGGCTTGGGCTTGGGCTTTTTTGGGCATAAAATCACCTAATGCTTTGGCAGAGATCGAATATTAAATTTAATGCTTGGCCTAATTATGTTGGAAATTCTGTCAAAAGCTAGAATAAAAATGCTAAATGTGGGCTAATAAACGATTAATTAAATTGTACAAACACCATTTATACAAAAATAGAAACTTAATTTCTATCAAACAAATGCGGGATGGTGTATTACTACCTTGTTTTGTTTTTTAGTAGATTTTGTTTCTTAAGGGTTTATTGTAATGAACTTCTTTGTTTGTTATGTAATTTTGTAGTTCTTTAGTAATAAAGGTCTTTACTTTTCTATTTGCATTAAATTGTATGAACTTTTTCTTAGAATGAAATCGAGTTTAAATCTACATCTTTCACCAAAAAAAATAATATTGATTGAAAAGTAATTATAATTTGTCTTATTCTCTAAATTATATATGTTGCGTATGATTTATATTTCTTGTACATGATATTCTACATACTTAGGGTGCGTTTGGATCACTTGGGGTTAGCACTATTCTTGAGTTATTGTACTAATCATCTTCTCTATTCTACATTTGGATTGCTAAAGGATAGAGCTATTCTCCGGATTAGCATTGTTTTTGCTAATCCGTCCAAAAACTGAAATAGTGCTAATTCGGAGTTAGCACTCTTCTTACTATTCCTGAGATTGGATAATCTCCTAATTAATCTTGAATTTGGTCAGCAGAGTATATCTACCTCTTGACATCTTTAAAAGACAAGGCCTCATCACTTTTAAAGACAAGTGCATGACAAAAATAAAACATAATTTATAGAGGAGGGTTCAAATGCCTCCATTTTTTGTGTCTCCATCATGCCTCCATTTTTAAAAACTTTAATAACTCAAAATTTAAAACTTAAAAGTCAAAATAAAACCGTTGGATATGATCTATATCATCTTATCTATGTGCTCATAAAAAATTATCACATTTTGATTTTGTTTTTATGTGAATCAATAAGTTGAAAAAATCAACGTCTAGAAATTATCCACATTAGTACGTTTTAATAAGCTCTGAATGACAACCAAAACAAAGTTGAAATGTCATAATGTTTTACATGTGCATAGATCATAAAATGATGTAGATCATATCCAACGGTTTTATTTTAACTTTTAAGTTTTAAATTTTGAGTTATTAAAGTTTTTAAAAATAGAAACATGATAGAGGCATGAAAAATAGAGGCATTTGAACCCTCCTCTAGTTTATAAGACATGGAAAAGCGACATACCATCTGAAAGCCTCATGTATCATGGGTGGTTATTTTCTAGGGTAATTATATGTTCCCCCATCTATCCATCCCCCATTTCATCCTCCAACTAACTAACTACCTTTTCTAACTAACTTTCAAAATTCTAACTACCTTTTCTAACTAACTACCTTTTCTCTATTTATTTCTTTCCTCTTTCAAAATTCTAACTACCTTTTAGAGATGAATACTTCAACGTTTATAGATGAATACTTAATATCTTAGGCATAAATACTTTAACTTATATGTATGAATACTTGATATCTTATGGATGAATACTTTTTATTTGTTTGGTATGCACATTAACTATTTACAACTACTTGATGATGATGAATACTTGCTTAATGCGGGATGAATACTTGCATGACGAGGTGTGAATACTTGTGCAACGGACAACTCAAAAGTATGTCATCATGGATCTCATTTGAAAGAGAAAATTATTTAGAAGACATTCGTGGTTTTAGATTTGCAGAATTCCTCACAGATCGTCAGAAATATTGGTTAGATTGAACGGAGAAAAAAAAACCCACCTCTAAAAACATGTAATACTCTTGGTACATTAACTATTTACACTTACACGATGAGGATGAATACTTGCTTAATGCGAGATGAATACTTGCATGACGAGGTGTGAATACTTGTGCAACGGACAACTCAAAAGTATGTCATCATGGATCTCATTTGAAAGAGAAAATTATTTAGAAGACATTCGTGATTTTAGATTTGAAAAATTCCTTACAGATCGTCAGAAATATTGGTTAGATTGAACGGAGAAAAAAAAACCCACCTCTAAAAACGTGTAAAAGATGGGTGATTGATGTGTCCAAATATGCTTCTATTGCAAGGATGAATACATTTATATAGATGGATGAATGCTAGTTGTGTTACAGATGAATACTTTTTTTGCAAATTTTTAAAATGAGCTGAATTAATGCTCTGACAGTTGTGCGGTCCCCCACATAATTAATGCTCTGACAGTTGTGCGGTTCCCCACACGTGTTGTTTGTCCCCTACTTTATTGTTGTAATATATCCAAATATATTTCTATTGCAAATGTGAATACATTCATATAGATGGATGAATACTTGTTGTGCTACATATGAATACTTCTGCAAATTCCTAAAATACAGCTGACAGTTATAAATTCTAACTAACTAACTACTTTTGACGGGGGATGAAACGGGGGATTGTTCACGGGGGAGAGCTAGGCGGACCCTATTTTCTATATTGTTCAAATAGAGGCAGCGCATTTATAGGACTTAGACGTGACAAGTCAATGATTCTCTCCCCATCCAACAACCAACAATATTAGTTAATCGTTTTCAATTTTTAATTGTTTCCTACACATGAGATGCTGGGTGCAGCACGAAAATTGTGATCTGATCTCGAATAAATCAACCGAATTAAACAAACAGATGAGACCTCGAGATATGTACGTATTTAGTTTTACCAATGCATTGAAGACAAATTAATGAGTAGTTCGAAGCTAGAAATTGGTTCGTGAGTGGTTGCTCTGTGCGTTTCTACCCTTTCACGGTGTTATAATGTATTTATATTATATTCTATCTTACTTGTAAAGTTGAAGTCGTAACTTTCACAACAAGAATAAGTGACTTTTTGTGAGGGTAAAAAGTGACTTTTCGCGACGGAGTACCGTTATAACTGTGTTTTTTCTATTCGCGACGGTACTTTTCGCGACGGAGAACCGTCATAAATGCGTTTTTTCCCTCGCGATAAGTGCCTACTTTGTTGTTGTGTTTATCATTTAATTTAAATTTAATCAAACTTGAAATTTTCTTATTAAAAACCATTGTGGATTTTATGCGATTAATTTGGATTGAACAGGCAAATTAACATGTTATACAATTAATTGTATTATTTTACGAGAATGACAACAAAGTTGGACTTATCTCTTAACTGTTTTATAATAAATTAGGACATGTTAATTAAGTTCTTCAAGTTGGCCTCATTACTACAAAACTATAGTCTTTTATCAGATAAAATCTAGAGGTACTAATGGATTTTCTATCGCTAGAGACCAACAAGAAATCTACTAACGGTTCCATACTGATACTGATATTAGATTAACTATATTCCATCGATAAAAACACATTACCGATAGAAGAAATGTGGTTCTCCTATGGGCAGTGATACAAGATATTTTTAATTTAATTTATAAAATTAGTTAGCCCCTCTAATTTGCTAGCCATATTAATTATAAACAAGCATAGATACATAAATCAAGTTTAAAAGAGTAGTTATATAAACTGACAATTATGGAACAGATTAGGGACCTATATATAAGATGTGCACTGTATATAATATATATAACCCTTTGGGTGAATTAATGAAATTAATCTTTTTGCCTAAATTCAAGTGAAGACATACACATCTTTACGGAATGATGTATTACTGTATTGTTTCATTTTTTAGTAGATTTTGTTCCTTAATGGTTTGTTGTAATTAACTTTTTTCATTGTTATCTATTTTTGTAGTACTTAACCAATACAGGTCTTTCAATAAGGCAAAAAGTAATAAAGTAATTTTAGTTTTGTATTTGCATTAATTAAATTAAATGAAATTTTTCTTTGAATGAACGAAATGATTAAAGTCATACTTTTTCTATTGAGCTCTTAGTTACGGTTTCAGAATCCGCGCTTTCTCCCCTCACTATTGAAGCGTAATACTTATATACTAATGTGATCATGCTTCAATATCGATCCAGGGGCATAGGCAGCCAATTATTATTAATATCCAAAGTTAAATAGAAATTAATTAATATACTCCAGTTTACGGGATTTTTCAAAAAATGTCCAAACCGGTCATAAAATGGCCGGTTTCCTCTCCCCAGATTTTTTACCCGTAATTAACCCTATAAATACCCCTTTTTTCTCTCTCCTCCTCACAACTCACTCATCTCTCAACCGAATTTTCTCTCTTATTTAAGGTAATTATTTTTATTTAATTTAAATTTTATTTTATTTAATTTAGGATTTATAGTTTAGGGTTTAGGGTTTAGGGTAATTTGTTGTAATTTAGTGTAATTAGCATAGTTGACCATATTTTAGGGTATTTTGGCCTTTTTTAACATAATTAGGCAAATTAAGCGTAATTTAGCCGAAGTTAGCATAATTAGGATAATTAAATCATTTGAGCATATTTTACCGAAATTACGCTATTGTAGCATAATTTAGCATATTTTACCGAAATAAGGTTATTTTAGGCGCTATTGAACAATTTTAGCATATTTTAGCATAATTAAGACTATTTTGGTCCTTTTTAGCATATTTTACCGAAATTAGGTTATTCTAGCCTATTGTAGCATATTTTAGGTTATTTTAACGGCAATTGACCTATTTTAGCATGTTTAAGCCAATGTTATTAAATACGGTTTTCATGCGGTATGCGGAACACCACCGCATACCGCATATGAGGTTTGCGGCCACATATGCGGATTTTAATGCGGACTTATATATGCGGATTTGACACGTAGTTGTTTCTTCATACATATAAAAATAATATATATATTCATACATAATTACATATAAATCAGAAAATAAAAATATAAAAATTGAATGTCTCCAATCATATACAAATAGAAAATAGAAGAAACAAAATTAGAAATTAGAAAAAGATATAGTGCCTATTAAAACAGCTGTCACTGCCTTTTGTCTCCAATCATATACAGCTGTCATTGCCTTTTGTTCCCAGCGAATTGATTTGCAAAGATTTAGTCCATCGTTTAGTCCAGCGAACAAATCCAGCGAAAAATTCCGGATTCTTTCTTAATAACATTAGTCCCACATTTAAATATCAAAATTAGTATGAGTCAGTTATATATATCTCGATCCGGTAAGAAATTGATTTGGAAAGAACGGGATGTCTGTTTGGGTGATTGTATAGTCCAATTTGCTTAGACTAGTATCGTGTTCGTGCGTCGGGGACATATTATAAAATTAAATAGAATATGAAGAGACATTTTTGTTTGACATTCACACAAAATTAAGAAAAAAATATATTTAAATGAAAATATAAGACAAATGAAAAAAAAACGGAGATCCAAATAATAAATAACAATAAAAGAAACAACAACAAATAAAAAAAATGAATCAAACATAACATGAAAAAATTCTTGAAGTATCATTGTACGATTTAATATCTAATTTTCTCCACAAACAAGACATGTCATTAAACGATTTAGAGGAGAAATGATATGTAAAGAAACAAAATTGAGAAAGATATAATTAAATGATTCAAATAAGAATTTTCTCTACAGATATATTTTTGATGGAAATTATTTTAATAATGGAAATTTCTCTACACGAAAATTCTTGATATTCTTCATTTTCTCTCCAGATCGGAAAGATATGATTGTTTCCATCAACACAAGATCTGCTCTTCATCTATTCACAAAGATACAGTAGCCCTAAACAAAATTCGGAAAGATATGATTGTTTCCATTTTTATTGTCGAAAATATAGAGGAAGAGGAGAAATAAAACGGAGGAAACAGAGAAATAAGGAAATAATTTAATTGCAGGAATCAGAGATAGCTGTAAGGAGAAATAAGGAAACGGATCGCTAGGGATTCATTCAATTTTAATTGTGACAAACTATGTAGCAGTCTGTGTGGCAAGTATATTTTTTTAACTAAATTTAGACTTCTACACATAAAATAGATGTATTAATCAAAAGAAGACAGATTATCTGATTTGAGGGCTGATATTCAATTCGAAAATTCATATTTCAATATTAGCTGTTAGCGGATCAGGACAACTACATGCATAATATAAGAATGGAGATATGCTGAATCCCGCATATATGGGCCGCAAAGTCTATGCGGCCGCATTTTACGATATTGGTTTAAGCAGAATTAAGCCTATTTTGATCTTTTTTAGCATATTTTAGCGAAATTATGGTATTGTAGCATATTGTAGCATAATTTAGGTTATTTTAACCGCATTCGGCCTATTTTAGCATGTTTAAGCAGAATGAAGCCTATTTTTGCCCTTCGTAGCATATTTTACTGAAATTAGGGTATTGTAGCATTTTTAGGTTATTTTTAACCGCAATTGGCCTATTTTAGCATGTTTAAGCAGAATGAAGCCTATGTTGGCCCTTTGTAGCATATTTTACCGAAATTAGGGTATTGTAGCCTATTGTAGCATGTTTTAGGTTATTTTAACCGCGGCCTATTTTAGCATGTTTAAGCAGAATGAAGCCTATTTAGCATGTTTGAACCGCAATTGGTCTATTTTAGGTTATTTTTGACATCAGGATGCGTAGAACACGGTCTACGGCTCGTATAGTAGTTGACGAGCCGATCAGTACTAGCAGCACCGAGCATATCAGTCCTCTCCTGTGGATGCCCACGACGATCACCGAGTCTCACTGGCATCTCGTGAGGTACGTACATTTTTTTAGGTTTTCTTCCTGACTTTGTTGAGTTTAACTTTTGTTATGGTAACACCATGTGGACTACTTTTTTGAACACATGACACATTTCTTTTAGATGTCAAGTTGCGGTGTGTTCATATGCGGTACTACGAGGTGATGGACCAGTACCTCATCAACCTGGGTCTCTACCAGGTTGTGGACATCTTGCAGACGGAGAGAAACATCATCAATGCATCTCTCATCGCAGGACTGGTGGAGCGATGGCGTCCCGAGACGCACATGTTTCACATGCCATTATGAGAGATGACAGTGACACTCCAGGATGTGAGTGCCCTTTGGGGTTTGCCTATCCGTTGGCGGCGTATCTGACAGTCGGAGATTTGCTGCTGATATCAGCCAGCTGATCCTCTCTCTCTCATTGGAGATCGTGGGTAGTCCAAATTCCATCTGAGGATGACGAAGTTACGAGAGCCCTTCAGCGCGGGTCTGACGGCAGATTCCACCGATGAGGAGATTCAGAAGTAAACACTAGAAATTGTTTTTATTAATCAATTTCCAATAAATTGTTTCTATTCCATTTACTATAAATTGTTTCTATTAGTTTTACTAGAAATTGTTTCCAATAAATTGTTTCTATTCTCAACTACTTTTTATGATGGGCTTCTTTCATTGAAATTGAAATGGGTATAAAATATATATTCTGATTTCCTGTTTTACATACATCAGCTGACAAAATAACATCCAACTGTGCCACTTCTCTCGACATCTTTTTTTTTGAAAATAGTGGAGTACTCCACCGATTTCATAAATCGAAATCATACATTGTTAGACAAGTACTGGTACCAGTGGTACCAGTCCTGACTTATAACAACCAACTACATAAATGTGTACGTAAACTAACCCTACAACAAAACAATGCATATATCCAAAAACCAATAGACAAAAACAACATCCAACTCATATCAAGAAACTGCATCTATACTAAAGAAAAGTGATGCACCCCCATATCAAATTTCAGTGTCCTCCCTTGTATCGGATCCATCTGTAAGCAGAGGGACCCTGTGCTCCTGCACTATCCCATCCATAGCCGCCTCCTGTACAATTAAATCATCACAAAAAACAGGAATATGCAACACATCAGTAGGAAGTACTAACGCCAAATTAAGAATAGACCCATCATTTTTGGAAGTCACCCAAAATTTCGCAATAGAAATAATTTGAGCTCCTACTGCACGAGGTTCAGCTCTAGCCCCCTGAAAACACAACTTATTTCTTGTCACTTCTCTCGACATCTAATGATAAACTTATATATGTTTTTTTTAAGAAGTTGGCCGTCAATATCAAGTTTGTATGTAATGATAATCTTCAATGTTAAATCTAATTTAACATGAATAATGGGTTTAGATAGGATTAAATTTTCTAAATTTAATACATAGAATGTCAATTTTAAGTATCAAATTTTAATCAATTTAAACTTCAATTATTAATATTTTATGTGTCAAATTTGTAAAGAGGAAATATACGGAATTTTTTTTTTTAATAAAAGTGGGTCAATCTATAAAATATCCTAATCATTATTGCTTGTCCAAATCAATGTTTTCAGCTGCCCTAACTATCATTTCATTTCTCAATCTCCGAAGCAACAGTAACTTGTAATATCTTTTCTTCAAATTTCTTATCAGCTAGCAGAAGAAATTGTTAACAGGTATTAAGAAATGATTGTCGGCATCAAGACGAAATAATCTCCATTGATTGACAACAATCCCACATAATTAATTCTTTTGTCTTATCTAATCTATTTTAATCTCAATAATGGATTACAGAATAATTTGTCTAGTCATTTCTATTTCGGATCTATTTCAGATTCTGTAATTTATTAGTACGTTAGATCTCGACATCCCACCTACTTAATAGAAAATACCCTATTGACTGATAATACGTACATCTTACCTTATCATCTTAGTTTTAAATTTCGGTTAAGTCTATGATAATAATTTATAGTCACACAAGACCAAATGAATGTATACCTACTGTTGTCGCTATAGACAATTTCGTAGAGGTGAATGTCACCCATAAAGAAAGTGAAGTAAAGAGAGAATTTTCCTACATACGAAAATATTTTCGACGATTCAAACTCATTTTGTATTTTTTATAAAACTAATAATTATAATTTATTAGCAAGGTCAAGCCTCTACATTAAGCGTGAACTATATGTACGATGCTAATTTGCTAATTGTGAACCCATTACCAAATTCAATTGTACAAATTCGACACTTAATAGAATATATTTTTATGAAGTTATAAAACATTAATTATATATAATTTCTAAAAATTTTAACATCAACTCTATATAAATTTAAAAAAGAATTGATATCTTTAGGTGCCAATATGTTTCACAGAAAATCGGAGCTTCAAGGTGAGATAACATGCTGTTTATTGACCGTGTCTTATATTTTTGATTGCTTAATTGCTTTAATTTTTTTTTTTAAAGAATTGGCAGTGGCTACCAAGTGATTTTATTGATAAAGAAAGGTAAAAATAATTACAAACAACCAATGAATGAGGGGATCTAAGGCCTATTTACAACTATGATCCTCCCCATCACATTATATACAATCACAATCGTGGATCAGTTTTCAACAATTATCCATCCACATCCTACCCACATGATTGCTTGCTTTAATTAAAGGTAACATGATGCCACATGGTCGGGAACTAATTGGATGACGGCTGCAAATATATTTTAGAGTATCATATAAATTTATTATTGATCGGCACGATATACGGATCAAATTTCAAAATAAATGTATCATAGTTGTCTAGCGGGGAACAAACACATCTGTGGATGATTCACCTGTCAACCTTTATTTTACTTCTTTAATTTCTCACTGTGATTATATTTCACTAATTTGTATAATAAATCTCTATACTCGATTTTGGAAGTTGTACAGTCTATCCAAATCGTTACAATGTATTTTACATACAGGTGAGCGCTGTCACCACTAAATATAATAGTTAACATTCACTTAAAAAATTTCTCTATATGTATCAACATTCATTAAATAATTGTTTTGTCAACATTAGTGCTAGATTGGGCCCAAAAGGCCCAATATAATTACGCACTGGAGAAACCAAATTGATTAACTCGATAATATTATAATGATCCCCTTGCTGAAGACTAAATAATATAAAAACAAAATAAGGAGTCCCGGAGAAGATCGCTCATTCTTCTACTCTCCCACCGTATCTTAAGTATTCCTGGAAGCACTGGAATCCTAATTAGCTATTATAAGAATATTACCAAATTCTGCTAATAAGCATAGCAGTATACCATTAATTGATCCTTACACGATGAGCTTCGACGACGACAAGCCGATTGTTCTTCCTCCAGGTTCGTTCCCAGTTGTCTAACCATTCAAAGAATTGATATTTTTTTTTTACAAATCCTTTATTTTAAGCACTATTCATCCCAATCAACCATCTTTTGTTCAATATTGGATAAAGTTATTACTCTATAACTTCAGTTCGTACTACATATTGAACGCATTGGAGTTAGTTTGCTAATATTGAAATTACTGCAGGGCCAAGACCCACCGTGCCTGGAAGAGTACAGCTGGCAATCAGAAACAACGACAAGGCACCACTCGAAGAAAACATCCAAAAGGTGATGCTGGAACTCACCGGCGAAGAAAAAAGTCCATTGGGATTGGACCTTGTGGTGGTTTTAGATTCTAGCGTCGGGATAAGAGGAGAAAAGTTACTTCAATTGAAAATGGCTCTGCTATTTCTGATGAAGAAACTCAGAGTTGTTGACCGTTTGTCAATTGTCACCTACTCCGATAAAGCAGAGATACTTTGCCCATTGCGACAAATGGCTAAAAGTTCCCAAACGGAACATGAAGATCTAATCACCTCATGGGTGGAAAAAATTGAATCGGATTCAGAAGGTTATTTGAACATCGCCAACGGCCTTGCGACGGCACTGAATATTCTCAAGATCCGTTCAGTTAGCAGTGGACGTGTTGGCGTCATCATGCTTATGTTAGGAAGTCACGAGAATAAAGGCAATGTTGCTGCTGTTCCGGTAGGAAATGTACCTGTGCACACATTTGGTTTTGGTAAATTTCATGATCCGAAGGTACAGTGGAAAATTGAATGTAAACCCTTATTTATTGACAATTTGAAGCAAAAATTTGCATGTGGTGCATTCTAATTAACTTGTTCATGTTCTTAATAGGTGCTCAAAGTTATTGCCAATAATAGTCAGCTGGGAGGAACCTACTCGGCTGTTTGTGAGGGCAACTTGAGCTTAGCCTTTTCACAGTGCTTGGCCGGGCTTCTCAATGTGGTTGCTCAGGACTTGACAGTGACTGTGAGTCAAATCAAAGATGAGTCAACAATAAAGCAGGTATCTGCCGGAAGTTATCCGCAATCCAGGGACATTGTTGCTGGTTCTATAACTATAACATTCGGCGATATCTACATCCAAGAGATCCGCAAGGTGTTAGTCGACATTCTTCTCCCTGTTACTAAAAAGGAAGATGAAGCAGATGTTCTCAAAGTCTCTTACACATACAGGTATATCAAATCACAGTAACAAGCAAACAAAATATGCATATGCGAATAACCTATGAGCATTTTGATGACTATCATTAATCTAATTGTAAATCTTATGCGGATGCAGATTTGATGGAGAACTCTATGAGGCCAGTCCTCAGACTGTTACTGTACATCGCAAGTCAGGGTTGAGAGCTGAAGAGCAGCGAGCACTACCAGAGGTGAGAGCGGAAGAGGTTCGTCTTGTAATTGCCGAGGTGATCAAACAAGCGACTGCTGATGCTGATAAGAAGGATCTTAAAAGTGCTCAAGACAAGCTTGCGAATGGTCTGCTTGAATTGGAGGGTGCGGATATAGAGAAGTTGAAGGCCCAGCTAAGGCCCGAGCTAGAGGAGCTGCTCCAATTGATGCAAATGACACAATACTCTTATGAAGGCCGAGCTAAGGCACTTCCTTTTGCTTGTTCCTTACTGATTTCCCTTGCCACACAGCGTCAAACGGCAAGAGGAAATAATATCAGTAAGTTTCAGCTCTTTTCCACTCCAGCTATGCAAGAATTCCTGGAGGAAGCCGAGAAGTCGCCTGATATGGAAGATAACAAGCAATATAACAATGATCCAGATTCATCAGGTTCGGTCCCAGTTGTCTCATCGTTCAAACACTGATGTTTGTTTTACAAACCATTTATTTTAACCAATATTGATCGCAATTAGCCATCTTTTTTTGAAGATTATATAGCGTAATTACCATGATTTGGAAAATCGGCTGATTTTTCCCGAGTTGACTCGGTTGTGCGAGTTATGTGCAGAAAAACGATAAAATCGATGATAAATTGAAACAATCGGCCAAATTTCCTCTATTTCTCTTGCGTTTAGAGCCAAATTAAACTGTTTTGATAGTTAAATCGAACCAATTTGTATTTTTCCATGGATGTCAAAGACAATTGGGGAAAATAGATGCGACTCGGAGAAGAGAAGAAGCTTTAAAGGATTATAAAATGTTAGATAGACTGGGTGTACGTGAGGTGTGTACTATTATATTTGACAATATAATTGTTTCACGGTAGACCATGTTCATACCAACTATTATATGGATAAGTGATCCGAAACGGATTGTTTGAAATTTGTAATGTTTTACTGAATAGAGACAAGGGTGTATTGTGTACAGCTGTTGACACTCGACTGGTTTGTTTGTTTTTTTTATTTGACTAAAAAGTAAAGAATGGGAGTATGGGATTAACCTAAAAATTTGATTGTTATGAAAATATAAAAGTAGAAATTAAAAAAAGAAGTATTTCACTTGTAAATATTAGTTAGTTTATTATTATTATTTTATTTTTAAATTATATAAGTTTTATTTTTTTAAGTAATTTCAGCACAAATTTGATTGTTATTATATTAATGTTTTTATTATTTGAATCAGTACAACAATATCCTCTTTTATATTTTAATACAGAGAATAATAAGATGATCCAGCTAGGTCGTCAGAGCTTTTGACAGTAAAAAAAAATATGTTATGGTTATAATGCTTGTATTATCTTATATTAGTGCATTATTTGAGTGTAATATTTTATCTTAACATAATTTTTTTGACAAATTATTTTTTATCAACTTTTTCTATTTTTTTAGTACAAAATAAGATTATGCTAAAAAAATCCGAGTTTCCGATCCGATTCGGCCGATTCCGTCCGATTTCTCCGATTCCGATTCAACAATCAAATGACCAATTCGGATTACGATTCCGATTTTCAGAATTATACCATAACTGAAATTCATACCTCATTGAATTAGTTATCGCTATTACTGCAGTGCCCAAACCCATCATGCCTGGAAATGTACAGCTGGTAATTAAAAACAACGATAAGGCGCCGCCACTTGAAACAAACATCCAAAAGGTGTTGTTGGAGCTCTCCGGAGTAGAAAATAGTAAGTTTGGGTTGGACCTTGTGGCGGTCTTAGATGTTAGCAGTAGCATGGAAGGAGATAAGTTAGAAAAAATGAAAATAGCTATGCAACTTTTGATTAAGAATCTCAGCTTTAAGGACCGTTTGTCGATTGTTGAGTATTCTAGTAAAGCAAAGAGGCTATGCCCATTGAGCCACATGACTAAAAGTTTTCAAACAAAACTCGAAAATCTGATCGATGATTTGAAACCTCAGCCTGGAACGAACATCACTGATGGCCTTGAGACGGCGCTGAATGTTCTCAAGCATCGTTCATTTAGCAGTGGACGTATTGGTGTTATCATTCTTATGTCAGATGGTGAGCAGAATCAAGGCGGTGATGCCGCTAATCTTCCAGTTGGCAACGTTCAAGTGTTCTCATTTCGTTTTGGTGAAGATCACAATCCGGAGGTACAGTTAAAATTTCAAAATAACCTCTTACTTTTTGACCATTTCAAGAAAAAATTTACCTGTGCTGCGTTCTTATTAACTTTTTCAAGTACTTAATAGGTGCTCATCGCTATCGCCAATAATAGCTGGCAGGGAGGAACCTACGCGCAGGTTTCCATGGACAACTTGAACTTAACCTTTGACCATTGCTTAGATGAACTTCGAAGGGTGCTGGTTTGGGACCTGACGGTGACTGTCACTCAAATAGAAAAAGAGTCAACAGTAAAACGGGCATCTGCCGGAAGATATCTCCACTCTGTAGACAATGCTGCTGGTTCTGTAACTATAACATTTGGCACTCTCTACAGGCGAGATGTCTGCAAGGTGTTAGTTGACATTCTTCTCCCTGCTACTAAAAAGGAAGGTGAAGTAGATGTTCTCAAAGTCTCTTACACATACAGGTATATCAAATCACAGTATCTTCCAAAAAAATTATGTATATGTGTAGTTATGTACTTGTGTACAACTTATCACTATTTTGATGACTCTGAGCAGAAACAGCTTTGATGGAGAACTGTTTGTGGCCAATCCTGCCACTGTTACTGTACGCCACACGTCAGAAGCGCGAGGTTCTACTTTGTATTGGGATGAATACGCTATTATTGAGGTAGAGGTCAAATTGCTTATTGCTGAGGGGATCAAACAAGCAACAGGTGTTGCTGATAAGGAGAATCTGAAAAGTGTTTGGGATGAGCTTGTCCATAATCTGAATACATTGGGGGAGATGAACGGGGAGAGCAGGTATTGCTTAACGAGAGATCTGAGGGAGTATCTGAATGATTTGAGGGCCGAGCTGGAGGAGCTGAGTGAATTGATGCAATCACAAGCAATAAATGAAAAGCAAGGCCGCTCTTTTGCATATTCCTTACTGATTTCCAATTTCACCCAGCGTAGATGGGAAAGTATTTTTAAATCTCGGCTCTTTGAAAGTCCTGCTATGCGAGAATTCATTGAGGAAGCGAAGATGTATGATGAAATAGATGATTTACATGTCTATATTGACCGGTTCATTGGTGCTGTCGAATCCATTCAAATGATTATCGACAAAGTTGTGAAGGAGTGTGAGGAGCGACGGAAGCTTAATTTCTTGATTAACGACTGAAGGAGCTACTGAAGCTTCCAGTTCTTTTTCTTTCATTGGCACAGTATTTAATTAAAATAAAATATTTCTTTTTGTACTTGTAAGCGGTGGTCAAATGACTTTATATTAGAGTATCATATAGCGTACTTGCCAGGTAATTACTAGTAATTAATTATTTCTTTATCATTTTAAATTTCTATTTTATTGCTTTCCTTGATTAAAGATTTTCCCACGCTGTAACCATACTAAACATGAAATTTAAGGTTGGTGTGATTCCGTTGGAAATTATGTAAAAAGGCCATAATACAAAAGATTGAATTTCTATTGAGCAAATGCAGGATGGTTACACATTAATGTCACCATTCACCAAGACGCCTATATTACAATTAAATTTTAAAAACACAGTAATACAGGCATATATATTGTAAAAAACACTGGGAATACTATGAAAATTTAATTTTTTTAAAAATTTTTTTTTTGAAATTTAAATTTGTAAAAATTTTTAAAATTTTTTTTAAAAATTTTAATTTTTATAAACGATACTTATGAATGCAGATAACATTATAAATACTATAATACACATGATGAATACTTTAAAACCACATTATAAGTACTATAAAATTTAAATTGTTTTCAAAATTTATTTTTTTAAAAATTTTTTAAAAAAATTTTTCTTTTCAAATTTTCATATTTTATACTTGCATCTAGATCATGTAAAATAAATATGATTAGTTGATTAGAGTAGTTTATGTTATTTCTTGAGAATAAATGAGTTCAGATCTAGGAAGGAGGGTCATTTGACTCGTTATAAATCCGTTTTTTTATCAATGAAATTGTTAGTGTGCATTTAAAGCCACTAACCTTCAAAATCAATTATAGGAATGGTTAGACAACTGAGAAAAAACCAGGAGGAAGAACAATCGGCTCGTCGTCGTTGAAGTGGTCGTTGTGGTAGAAGGGCATCATGATGAGATGCATGGTATATTGCTATGCTTATTAACAGAATTTGCAAATATATATCCTTATATTGGTTCAGAATTGTTTGTTCGTCAGGTCCGTTTTGACAAAACAATTGTTTAATGAATGTGAATTAATACAAAACAAAATAAATATATAAGAAAAATTTTAAAGTGAATGTGTAAACTATTATATTTAGTGGTGACATCAACTTAATAATTTATACTATATGTAAAATACATTGTAACGATTTAAATAGACAGTATCATTTCCAAAATGGAAAAATGGAGTATGTTTTATTGTACAAATTAGAGAAATATAATCACAGTACCAAATTAAATTAAAGATGTAAAATAAAGATGAGCAATTATTTCTTTCCCCATCTTCTATCGAATTCAGATTTTCTCCTGTACCGTAATAGAGATTCTTTTACAATTACAGGATTTGAATACCGTTCTTTGGACGGGACAATTTATCTTACTTTTGTTTAATTGGATACTTATAAATGAAGAAAATAAGAAACATTGTTTGGTGGAGCCATCGCACAATGTTCGGGAACTTGCACAAATATTGATGCGAAATATAAAATTGCCCACACGTTTTGATGTGTTTGAAAAGAAAATTTATATACAAAATTTAAAATTATACGCAGTGTTATAGAATAATGGTATGCAAAAATAATTGAGAATAATCGACTGATTAGTTGAAAAGTCCGTAACAGTTTGATTCCTGCCAACGACTAATCGATCGATTAATCGGCCTAAACGGCCGTTTTTTACAACATTGATTACACATAAGTCATTCTTTCTAACACATTAAAATTTTAAATTAAAGTTCGTACTTATCTTAATAAAAAAACATTGTCAATGTAATTTTCTTTTATGCATACGAATTTTGATGTATCGAAAATAATTTTGTATAGTAAATATTGGAAATCAAATAAAAAATCAATGTTTTTCAGAAATTTTTGACCATCCAAAAATAATAATTTTGTACGTATTGAAAAATATAAAATTTTGTCTTCAAACACATTTTAATATGAAGATTATGTTGAGCAGTTCAAAATGGCTGTTTGAATTTTAAAAATAAAGATGAAACTATTTTCTTTTCAGATTTTCTTTTTAGGTCTGGACCGTAAAATTCTACACTATATTTAGTTGAAACATAAATGTTTTATAAACATGCCTATATGAAAGTTATTTTTTGACATCATTTGAGATAAAAACGAATGGCCAAATGATAAATCTGCTGTTATTCATAATGAACATGAAAGTTTAAATTAATAAGTGTGCATTATACAATAACAGTTGCAAGCGTTAAATGTGTATTTTCGGGAGTTCCAGCAAAAAAATAAGTCTGAAGGTCCAAAATAGTTGTCTAAATATACTTTTTGAGAACTCATAAAATGACCTAAGATCTAGATGAGTTAAGTTTCTCTAAAAATGAAGACAAAAAACAGCAAAAAAAAAAAATGTCAGAATTGGGATTTGAACACACGCTCTCTCATGAAAACAAGAACTCGAGTCTGGTGCCTTAGACCTCTCGGCCATCCTGACTTTTATGTTATTTTGTTATACCTTTTTATTATATATTTAAAACATATGAAGTGAAGCATTTCTCTTCTATAAATTGGATGGTCGAGAAAATATAGTAAAATTATCCATTTTAAAGTTATTGAAACTTTGACAGAAAAGCAAAATTGACATTTAAGATTCTAAAATTAACAAAACTGACATATAATCTCTAACGTGTGTCCTTACATATTCAAAATTTACATATAGGTAGGACGGGACAATTTATCCCGTCCCACAAATAAGAAGGATTTTGGACTTTTGTGCACTCGAAGTCAAATTGTTATTTCAGTGTCGTAATATATGAGTTTGTGGGACGGGATAAATTGTCCTGTCCTACCTATTTATCAAATTTCTGCCAAACTGTTCCCCATCTGCGATATTTTATTTATTTATTTTCGATTAATAAAAAAATTGTGATTTTCTTGCTTGTTAACTGAATTGATTGATGCCTACGGGCTTGTATTAACAAAAACAAATGAATTGATTGAAACTTTGAATCAGTACTATGTATAGGCATTATTCATTTATTTTTATATTAAAAATAGATTAATTAATATGTATATTTTAGAAATACATATGACTCAATTATCCGACAATTATTCTTTTCGTATATGTATTCGAATCCGTGTTAGGTAGAAATATCCAGTGTCATTGGAAATAAAAATAAAAATTTGATATAATATATTAGGTGCAAATACTTGACGTGTGAACTATTCACACATACATGAGAAAAAAAAATTGATAGAATCTGTTAGATACAAACACCTTATACATGAACTATTCACACTTGTATGACGATATATGAATACTTGATATTAATACTTATAAACGTCATCCAATGTTATATGGAAAAAAAAATTGATAGAATTTGTTAGATTCAAACGCATGATACATGAACTATTCACACTTGCATTACGAGGTATCACTACTTACAATACTTGATATTAATACATTCAGACATCATCCAATGCCATATGGAAAAAAAATTAAAATTTCATAGAATTTGTGAGGTATAAACACTTGACATATAAACTATTTACACTTGCATGACGGGTATAAATACTTGCAATACTTGATATTAACACTTTCAAACGTCATCCATTGTCATATAAATCTATTAGGTACAGACATTTGACACATCAACTATATAGACTAGCATTGCAAGGTATATATACTTGCTCGATGAGGTCTGAATATTTACACGATAAGGTGTGAATACTTGCTCGACGAGGTATGAATACTTGTGCGATGGAGACCCCGAAAGTACTTTATCATGGATCTCATTTGAACGAGAAAATTACGTAGAATACGTTCGTGGTTTTTGATTCGCAAAATTCCTCACAATGATATAATTATAAACACCTTATCGTGGTTTTTCATTCGAGAAATTCCATACTGTATATCATCAATAATTCTAAAATTATTTTTATTGAAAAGAATCTAATTTTAAACACTTACCAATGATATAATTATATTTTTCATAAAAACGATTAGTAAATATAATTGCCTTATTTCAAAGTAATGATTATGTTTCGGAATATTACGGATGATTTTCATATCTTAAACTTAATAAATATTGTTTCACCAACTAACCTATTTAATTATAAACATGCATAAATATTAATTTAGAAACCATATTTCGTGGTTTAGGTTCGAGTGCTGAAGTAAAGGGAAACGTAGAGACACCATGCCCCACAACAATAGGTACGGGTTTCCTGGACATTGTCAAATTGTTACTTACCATTTTGTGTGCATTTTATTTATTTATTTTTGGAATTGTGCATGTTGAATCGAACGATCCTTTTGGCTTGTTTAGAAATACAATAAGGATTATTCATATCGATCATGAAACTTGTAAGTAGGATGTGTTGAACATGACATTGTGTAGTGTTAAATGAAATAAACATGGAAGGTAACAGATAAGTTAAAGGAAAGGGGAAAATGTGTGTTGAACGCATATTGGAATGTATACATTGGGTCTGGGTTCGACTAGACCTCTCGTTAACGTGGCGTTGGTTGGATTTCCCGTCATGGGTCAAGATCTAGCGTAGGGTGGATTCCCCGTCTAGTGAGAAAGTCTCCCGTTGTTGGATGGATTTCCCAGCGGGTTGGCGGTCTTCTAGTGTTGGATGGATTTCCCATTGGATTGGCAAATAAACACATTAATGGAAAACTTGAAAGATAACTAAAGAGGTGTGTGTGTGATTTAAATATGCATTAGTAAGATTGCATGTGAGGATGTAATTTCAATATCATGTTTGTGTTAATAAGTCAATTTGACAAACTCCGGGACTGGAACTAAATCCCATACTGAGAGACTGTTCGATCTCTCACCCGTTCCACTTTTATGTGGGTTCCAGGAAATGATGAAGCCGACGGGGACCACGAATAGGAGAGATGCAGATCAAGAGGGCAACGAGCAGACGACTCAAGTATCTTTTTATTTTTCTTTTAGTTAAACTTTAATTCTCTCTTTAAAAGTGGATACATTGACTGACATGGCAATTATCGGTTTGTTTGCCATGTTTGTCTTGATCTCATGTTGAATGTATGTTATGTACTTGAACTACTTGTGGTTTTAAAAGACTTTGTTTGACTTTAAAATGTTGCATGAGTATTTATTATTGATAATGTATGTGATGTGCACAAGCCTTACGTGTAAATACGTGGCGGGTTGTCTCGGGGTGTGACAGACCGGTGTAAGTAGGGGTTGGTTGCGAGGGCTACAGGCTTTGGAAATGTTTGGGCCATCACGAAGACTAAGGGAAAGCACACATGCGACACTGAGGCATCCAGGTTAGATCATGCGCAGTTGACATCCGCTATGGTCGCCAACTGCATACAAATGTCTTTGGAAAAAAATGTTGATATTAGTATCAGAGCTATCAGGGACCTGGTTGCTGAAAGGTACGAGGGCATTGTCCCAAAGTACAACAAACTGTGACGTGATAGAGAGTTAGTGATTGCTCGGGTGTTTGGTAGTTGGAAGGGGTCTTACACGCTGATTGTCTCTTTGTTGGAGGCAATCAAAAGGGAAAATTCGGGAACCCAATATAAAATTGTTTCAAAGCCAACCACTAAGCCAGGGTACCGGTATTTCATGAGAGCAGCATGGGCATGGGGACCATGTATAGAAGCAGTAGGTCACCTCAGACCCGTCATCAGCATCAATGCTTGTTTCTTGTCAGGTAGATACAAGAGTAAGTTGTTGATTGTAACCAGATATGATGCGGAAAATCAATTAATCTCGCTAGCATTTGGATTGGTAGAGAGCGAGGATTTTGAGAATTGGGGGTGATTCATGAAGTGGGTGCGAGAGTTTGTAATTGGTCCAAATAAATTCATGTGTGTGGTATCTGACCGGCACAAAGACATAAAAAAGATGTTCATACAAGATGATCTGGGTTAGTCTGAGGAGAATGGGTAGTGTGCTGACTCTCAACATGTTTTTGAGAATTTTGGAAAGCACACTCAGGATAAAGCTGCTTTCAAATTTTTCAAGATCATGGTTAAAAAGAAGAAAACAAGAAATTACAAGAAGGCCTTGATGCAATCAGAAGGCGAAATCCTGATTGGTTGACATACTTGGATACATGTGGCAAGTATAATAAAAATGACGAGGGAGAATCGGCTAAGCCATGGAAGGTGTATCAAGCTATAGACAATGGGGCTCATTGGGCCATAATGACTAGCAATGGTTCTGAATCACTCAACAATGTCTTCAAAACTTCTCGCAGGTTTGTAATTTATAATTCTCATAGGTTATATTTATTGAAATATTTAGGTTCTCTTTATTTAATTATAAATTTTAATTCGCTTAGGTTACCAGTTGCCGCAATTATTGAGGAGACATCCTACAAGTGTGTCAACTGGTTCGCTTAAACAAGAGAGAAGGCTGTGCAATGCCAATTAGAGGGTCAGCTTCATTCCACTCGTGTGCACGCAAAGCTGACGAAGCATATCGAGAAGACTAAGAATATGAGCGCAATTGCATTCAACAAAGCTGGAGAATTTATAGTCACTTCACATGGTGAGAAAATCTCATTTTATATAGAGAGAGGCAAGTGGGTGTACAAGTCTCAAGACTGCAGGTACAAGGTCATTGTAAAAAACGATAATGAGGTGCTATGCGCGTGCCAAAAGTCTCAGCTCACCGGAATACCATGTGTTCATGTGATGGCGGTGTGTCGTCTAAGGTACAAATATCTACTAATAATTTCATAATCATTACTATAATTGAGGATGACGTTACTTACAAATGTGTGAAAAATATAGGAACTTGGATCCAAATATCTTCGTAAATTACTACTACAACATTCAAACACTCATCGACACATGGAGTGGTGAATTCCACGTGTATGACAATCAAATTGACTAGAAGGCAGACAAAAGGGTCACCAGACCAACAGAGCAACCCTCGAAAAGAATGCGAGAAAGAGAAGGGATGCTTGGAAGCGTACTCAATAAGGTAAATTTTTTTTTAAAATTACATATCACAATATTAACAATTGTTGTAACCATAGATATTTTTTTCCTGCAGTTTCATCGTTCAAGAGGTGGTTATGTTGTGCTTAATATTTTTTTCTGCAACAATATTTCAATTTGTTTTTTAGATGGAATGTGTGTTATGTTGTAATAGACTTTATGTTGTGTTGTAGTAGGATTTATTAATTATGTTGTAGTAGACTTTATATTGTGTTGTAGTATAATTTATTTGTTGTGAATTTATTTGTGCTATTTATTTTGTTGAAACTAGCTAATTTTTAAGTTTTTTTAACTTTTAAGGAAAATAAAATTATAAAACAAATAAACAGCACATAACCATAACAAAATTCATTATTCTAAATATTTGAGTAATTCCAAAATTGCAAAACAAAAACAGAAAAAAACCAATCTCAAAAATGGTCTGGTGCGCCTCCCCAGTCCATGCACCATATTGGTGCCCTCCCTCAGTCCGCGCACTAGACCAATTTGGTGAGTGGACTGAGACCGCGTGGGTGGTAGGAATGAAAAAAAAGTGGTTTGGATGGTATTGATTTAATTTATTTTATCGGGTGGTAACAAAAAAAATTTCGGTAAAGGAGTGGCGCATGACCGGATCATGCATGCATTATTCAAAATTGTGCATTTTTAGGGTTTCAAATGATCTTTCATTTTGAGCAGACTGTAGACCTCATGTGAAATCTGCTGAAAAGGTCTTTGATCTGTTTGGGCCTTTGGGCTCCAGAAATTATAAAGAAAAAAAAAAGGAAAAGTTAGTGGTACCGGGCTTGCATGGGCTCTTTTGGGATCTGTCTAGGAAAAGAAAAAAAAATTATGTTGAGCCGAGAACATTAAATTTTATGTTTGATCAGATTATGTTGTATACACTTTTAGTTATCTATACATAACCATATAAATAAAATATTAACAATTATCAATACATAATTTTTAGTGTATAAATTATGAATTTAAGAAAAACAACTTGATATTATTTAAGTATTAGTTCCGGTACAATAAAGAGAAATTATGCAAATATATATATAATAAAAGTGGTCAATCTATAAAAGGTCTTAATCATTATTGCTTGATCCAAGTCAATATTTTTAGCTTCCGTAACTATAATTTCATTTTATTTTACTCCGAAGCAAGAGTAACATGAAATTTCTTGTGTTATGTATTAAGAAATGATGGTCCGCATAAATATAAAATAATCTTATCTTGGACTTGTTATGTATATTATGGGACATAAAAATATAACACGAACAATTGTATATTTTTTATGAGGATCGTGATATTGTACAGCATGTATCAATATGTATTGTTTAATTAATCATAATGCGTTATACTATATGCCTCTTATGACTTATAGAATTAATATATATATAGATTGTTGCAAGGATCAATTAATTGTAGAGATGAGATTGTATAACTCCAAATAAATATGACATGTGCGGAGATAATTAATTGACATAATTATTTGTGTACATGTGTTGTGCAAATAATATACTAATTAATGAAAAAGGAGAATTAATTATTTGGATTAATTAATTTGAGGGATTAATTTGGCGGATTAATTAATTAATTAGGTCAATTATTTTCTAGACACGGTTTTGGAACTGTTACAATTTATGGACATTTTCATATACACGATGTGGATTTGTGTAGTAGGGATAGATACCATCTTCATTTATATTTATTTTATTATTTTAACGGAGCTTCACATGGTGCTTACGTGGTAATCTTTTCCCTGAAGTCTTTTGTGGTGTCGGTGAATCGGACAATATATCAATGGTCAATCCTGGTATAAGAGCCGTGCATGTCATGTCATCAGGTTTCAACCCATTGAACCTCAGGTCCTCCTCCATAACCTGTTTAACCTCCTTTATATCTCTGGTCTTGCAAAAACCATTGATCAGTGTATTAAATGTGATCAAATATGGCTTTATGTTTATTCTCATCATCACTTGAGGAAACTTTCATCTCCCTGTGTTTGCAATGGCCATCAATCAATGCAAACAAAGTCATTGTAAGGAGTATTTCAGCAAACAGTTGACGTTTGTGTATTAAGCTCCCAAATTTACAAAAGCCGTTGATAAAAAACGCACAAGTAAACATATCGGGCTCGGTTCCTTGTTCGACCATTGTTTGTTTTTACTCTAACTACCAATCAAGGTATTGAAACTAACAACAGGGGGGCTCAACCTCCACTTTGTAATTTCATCGAAGACCTGACAGGCATGCTTAATGTTCCTGCTATTACAGTAACAGTGCATTCAGAAGTTGTATACATGGTTCTGAAAATCGTATTCGGAATCGGTTCGTTGACTATGGAATCGGAATCGGGTGAATCGGTAGGAATTGGCCGAGTCAACTCGGAAACTCGGATTTTTCTGAAAAAATCTTTTTTTGTATTAAAAAATAGGAAAAAAATTGCGAAAAAATAATTAGTGCAATGTAATGTTAAGGTCACTTGTTCACCCCTAAAAAAAGGAAAATAGGATCGATCCCAGTGCTTCCAGATATTCACTTAAAATATGGTGGGTGAGGAGAAGAACCAGAGAACATCTCCTTGACTCCTTGTTTTGTTTTTGTATTCTATACTCTTCTGCAAGGGATCATTATATATTATCGAGTTAATCACTTTGGTTTCTCCAGTGCGTTATTATGTTGGGCCTTTTGGACCCAATCTAATGTTGGTTCAGAAATGTTCCTTGGTCAGGTCCGTTTTGACAAAACAATTGTTTAATTAATGTGAATTAATACAAAACAAATTAAATATATAAGAGAAACTTTAAGTGAATGTTAACTATTATATTTAGTGGTGACATCAACTAAAAAATTTATACTGTATGTAAAATACATTGTAACCTACTAATCATTGTCACGGTTTGTTCCTTTTTTTTTTTGGTTGGTTTTGTTTGATCAATTAGGAGATCGAAGAAGGAAATGTGAAGGTAAAGTTAAGAGGTGAGTTTCAGAAAATTTAGTTCGGGTAGCCATTATAAGTATTTAATTTAGAAAATTTAGTTCTATCATGTTAAATTAGATTTAAATTAACATTGAAGTTTATCATTAGATATCGAGAGAAGTGGTGCAGCCGCATGTAACATTGTCAGCTGATGCATGTACACCTGGAAATCAGAATATTCATTTTATACCCATTTCAATTTCAATGAAAGATGCCCATCAAAAGAAGTAGTTGGGAATACAAAATTATTAAATGATATTTCTTCAAGTGCTAAATAGAAAAACTGGAAGAAGACTATGTAGTTATCCAAAAAGTTCCGGATCAGAGGGAGCACACATGTACAGTGCGGATCATGTGCCCTTACCCTTCAATTTTCATGGAGAACTAGAAATATTTGTCTTCAAATAAACTAATGGCTCATACAAAGTAATTAAGATCTACTTTGCCGATACAACTTTTTTGATTTATATTGACAAAAAGCTTAAATTTGTTCTGCGGAGTAGACATCTCTAGAAGACAAGACATCACTATATTCATAATAAGTACATGATAAAAATAGTCATAATTCAACATGATATATGCGAGAATTACTTTTTATATGTTTCCAATAGGCCGGGCAGCGCATTTGTGGTGCCCAGCTACAGGTTACAAAATCAATGATTCAAAGATAACTTATGAAGTAGCTTATTCATAAGAAGGGGAACATTATTTCCCCATCCAACAAGTATGTTAGTTATTTAATAATTTTCTATTGTTGTTTAGTAGACATGAACAGCTGGGTAAACATATATATATATGATCTATTGAATTAAACTAAATCAATTGAATTAAACAAATGAAGATAGTAGACCTCGAGAAGTGTCATTTAGTTTGACTAATAAATTAAATACATTAATTGAGCAGTTGGCAGTTCCCATTTGGCATTTGGCATTAATGGTTGCTCTGAGAGAGACTACGTGTTCCGGTACGTCTTTCTGAATTATGTTTATTTTAATCGTGTACTAATATTTAAGGTGAGATCTTATCTTTGAGAAAAGTGAAGAGGTAGATATAGTTGTATCAACAGAGAAGATCTGAATTTGTATAGTCTTCAGTTTATATGAAGATGAACCAGAAGAATAAATATGCAGAATTATCACGCACAACAAATAAAAAAAAAAAACAAGAGATGGATGTGAAGATAGTGTTATCCAATTTATGTAATTTAGATAATCACGCCAATTATAATTACTTTTCAAATCAATATTCTTTATTACAAAATTTGATTACACTAGTGGAAAAACACACATCAGGATCGGTTAATAACGCACATCAGGAACGGACATAGAGCCGATCCTGATCCGGCCGTTACATATAGTCGATCTAAACTGTATCGGTTAAAGAACCGATCCAGATACCAACCATCTGGATCGGTTATTTATATATAACCGATCCCGATTTGTTAGTATCTGGATTGGTTCTATTTATTAACCGATCCTATATTTATTATCTGGCCAAATATATAAAATATTTTTTTAAATTAAAATTATACATCTGGATCGGTTCTTTAAAACAACCGATCCGGATAGTTATTAGGATTGGTTCTATTATTAACTGATCCTATATTTATTATCTGGTCAAATATATAAAATATTTTTTTAAATTACAACTATACAACTGGATCGGTTCTTAATACAACCGATCCTGATAGTTATCATGATCGGTTCTTTATAATGAACCGATCCAGTTAACTATCAGGATTGGTTTTTAATAAAGAACCGATCCAGATTGGTGTTATCTGGATCGGTTCTTAATAAAGAACCGATTCTGATAGTTAACTGGATCGGTTCATTATAAAGAACCGATCCTAATTTGTTATTCTGTTTTAAAAAAAATTATTTTATATTTGTTATTCTGTTTTAAAATTTATTTTATATTCGGTTAATTAAACAACCGATCCTGATACTTAACAATCAAGATCGGTTACTTATTTAACCGATCTTCATTGTTATCCGGATCGGTTAAATAATTAACCGATCCTGATACTCATTATCAATATCGGTTAAATAGTTAACCGACTCGGATACCTAACAATCAAGATCGGTTCAGTTGTTTACCCGATCCTAAAGGTATTAGTGTCAGTTTTTTAATTTAATCGATCCTGATGAGGCGATAATGTTTGCACATTTTCCAATAGTGTTAGAAATCAAATTTTATTTTTTAGAAACAACAATGTGTCATCTGCAAATTGCAGATTCAACACTTCTCCAAGATTAAGAAAGTTCTCTTAACCTTTTATAACTACACTCTGAGCTTGTTTAAGAAGCTTATTAAGTACATCAACTACCAAATTAAATAGGAAGGGGGATAAGGGATCACCCTATCTTAACCGTCTTTTGCAAGGAAAATAGTCACCTAATTCCCCATTAATATTAACCCAAGATTTACCAGACGCAAGTAGATTATGTATCCAAGAAATAAATTTGTCCCCAAACCCCTAATTTTCAATATATCGAATAAGAATCCCCAATTAACCAGATCATATGCTTTTTCAAAATCAAGTTTGAAAAGCACACCCTTAGTTTATTAATTCTAACGGTGTGTAAAATCTCATGTGCAACAACTATGTTATTCATGATGTACCTACCTTAATAAATGCACTTGGAAGATAAATATTAATACTTGAAAATAAGATATTAATACTTTGATACGTAACTTGTTATGATTATCTCTTTTCCAGTCCCCCAATCGTCCCCTCATCAACCTCTCTCTAATGAAGTAGTGGAGACGATGTATCCCCGCATCAACCTTCCGCAATCATCTCCACATCAAACTTTCTCTAACAAAAATAGTTGACCTCATAGGTATAAATACTTCAGTGCGTAGGTATAAATACTTTCTATACTTTATATTAACACTTTCAGATGTCATCCAGTATCATATATAAAAAATACTTGCAAGTATTGTTATAAATACTTGCACGATGAGGTATAAATACTTGAGTGATGACGAGCCCGGAAGGACGTCATCATAGATCTCATTTGAAAGTGAGCATTGCATGGAAGACGTTCGTGGTTTCAGATTCACAAAATCCTCACAGATCATTAGAAGTATGGACGAGATTGAACACAAAAGAAAAATTCACCTCTAAAAACGTGTATTAATTCCCCCCCATGTAGTTTAAATGGTCCCTCACATGCAATTATCATGCGGGTACGTTTGGGCGATTAGGTTGGGGAGACAATTATTTACATAAAAATTGTTCACATCATAGGTATAAATACATTCGTGCATAAGTATTAATGCTTTAGAAAAAAATTAAGTGCTAGAGTTTTTGCGGTACCGGCAGGTAGATATATTAGTTATGGTGTAGTTATTTCGCGTGTACTAGAGTGCAGGTACTGTTATCAACTTCCTATATTGAAAGAGCAATACCTCATTTATTTCATGCCTCAATCATACCTCACATTCTTAACTCCATTTATAAACTCTGAAAAGTTGATGTGAACAACTCCACATGATCTCCATATTAAGTGTTTGTTCATCAAATTTTATTTTTTGAAATTTATTACTATTTTTTAGATTGGTACAAGAAACATTTGAAGAAACGCACCTCTTTTATCAACAGGATTGCGCAAATTGTGTTTATGGGAAGAATTAGTAATACCCTAATATTTTTTATGGGAAGAATTAGTAATACCTCTTTTAACAAAGTCTTCCTCAACATATATTAATTATTGATGAGCCCTTGAGAAAATGTCATTCAAATCATTTTCTATTCTGAAAAACATTATTTCAAGATATGGGAATCTTTTTTCTTTTTGTTTGTTTAGTACATTAAGTCCGCCCGGTATAATGCATTTCAAAATGGGTATCATTTTTTTTGTTTAGATCGCTGTGTATACTGCATTGACCTCGAAATTAGTTTTTACTTTCCATAAATTTAATGAGAAAGTAACATGCGTCACCTCAGAATTTGTGTATATGATGTATTGGTGCGTGAATCTCGAGTATTCATTTAGAAAGTAACATGGGTAAAGTAACATGCTGCACTTCTCCCGACATCTAATGATAAATTATATTATGATCTTAAATATAATTGAGTAGAACTACGGGGTGACGTGCTCACCAACGGGTTTGGTGAGCACACCTCCAAAAAACGCATTTTTAAAGTTCAAATAGTCGATTCGAACCTTCCAACGTGTTCTTCATATTAATATGTGCTTGGAGACCAAATTTTACATTTTTTGGAAATTTTTTACTATTTTTTTAGAATTTTTGAAAATCATCAGCTTTTCATTAAATAAAAAAAAATTCAAAAAACACTGATTTTCAAAAATTCTAAAAAAATAGTAAAAAATTTCCAAAAAATGTAAAATTTTGTCTCCAAGCACATATTAATATGAAGAACACGTTGGAAGGTTCGAATCGACTATTTGAACTTTGAAAATGCGTTTTTTGGAGGTGTGCTCACCAAACCCGTTGGTGAGCACGTCACACCGTAGTTCTACTCAATATAATTTATACATGAATAAAGTGTTTAGATAGGATTAAATTTTGTAAATGTAATACATTTATTCGCTACCCGAATTTCCAGCAATATATTGTATCATTTTTCATGAGATATCACTCTCTGAAATTTACCTCTTAATTTTACCATGACCTTAACAATTCTTCTCCTAATCTACCAAATAAACAAAAAAGAAAAATTCTAATTTCTACCAACGATTCAGCTGTGCACATTCTCTTCTCTTGTAAAATTTCGCCCACCAAACCGTCATATCTACATAATTTATCCTAAATGTTTCAAGATAAGTCTACCTAACCAGCTAGAAAATTCAGCTTGTTTGCTGTCCAAAATATGCTTCTTCCTGGTTCAAAACAGATGATATCAACATATATAGATGAACACAACAAAGATTGTAACTAACATGCCGCATTAAATCAAGCAAAAAAATACAGCATCGCATGTGGTGGGACCGTTGTTGTTGGTGCACTGTGTGTCAATTAGATGCGACATTGAGTTTAGTACACATTGAGTTTATTATTTATTATTGTCGTTTAGTACATTTCGACATCCAACAACTCTGTTAGTTAATTATTTATTATTGTCGTTTAGTACACATTGAGTTCGCCTAACTAATAAAATCCATCAAATTAATTAAAGATGCGATCTAAACTCGACTAAATCAACCAAAATTAAACAAATGGAGGAGACCTCGAGAAGTGGCATTGAGTTTGACTAATGAATAAAATCCACCAAATTAATTAAAGATGCGATCTAACTAAATCAACCAAATTAAACAAATGGAGGAGACCTCGAGAAGTGGCATTGACTTTGACTAATGAATAAAATCCACCAAATTAATTAAAGATGCGATCTAAACTTGACTAAATCAACCAAATTAAACAAATGGAGGAGACCTCGAGAAGTGGCATTGAGTTTGACTAATAAATAAAATCCACCAAATTAATTAAAGATGCGATCTAATTTAACTCGACTAAATCAACCAAATTAAACAAATGGAGTAGACCTCGAGATCTGTCATTCAGTTTGAATAATGAATTAATTATTATGTCTATATTTATGGTTCGCGCCTGGCTAGCTAGCTAGCTACTCTGTGCGTTTCTAGTTTTTCACCACTTATGACGTTTCTAATTGGTCATAATTTCCAGTTAGGATTAATGATACATAATTATTATGTTTTGTGAACTATAACTCTCATACTATGAAGGCAAGCTAGTAAAGACATAGCACAATTACAATATGTACCAATCAGCTTGTAACACATATCTTTATATAGAAAGTGTTGTACATTATAAGGCTTCAATGCAATCCATGAAAACAAGAGCAACATTTAAATAACGAAATCAATAAGCCCCCTTTCAACTGAAGTTGTAAAATGAAATCATTAACCACCTAAGATAATTAATCCTCATTTGCATACCGATGTCAATTGTCCTGAAATGAATTTCTTATGTGTCAAATTTTAGTTATTTATACATAAATTTTTAAGTGTCAAATATTAACAATTGTCAATTCTTAATTTGCAGTGGGTCAATCTATAAAAGATACAAAAAAATAATTTTGTACAATAAAGAGAAAATGTACAATAATTTGTAGCTGGTGTATCGGCTTACGTGACATATCCTAAACCATCCAATATGGTCTCCGATACGTCTCCGACACGCTCCGTAGAATGGAACATAGTGTGAACCCAGTATGCACCGCGTATACACTAGCAGGCTAAGCTGAAGTCCGTACACAGCGCATTCACCATCAGCCAAAATTCATTTTTTCAACGACAAGCATAATCGAACCCATGTACTCTGTTCCAAACTATACACCCGTTTACCACTACACCACTACATATTTGCTGTTAGAAGTTAGTATCTTTTATATTTAATATGTAGCTGGGCTATTGTATCTTAAAATATCCAGAATTTTTTATATTTAATTTTTGTCATTGAAATAAGATTATCTGTAAATCCAACATTTAAATTTGGAACCTTTTCTAAAACTTGTTCATACGTATGTGTTACGCACAGACTGACATAGATAATATTTATTTCTATATTAGACTTGCTGTTAAGAATTCAGTACGCATAATAAGATAAACTAGATCCATACCATCACTTGATGGTATTAAAATGAATTAAATGCACAACCTATGTAATATTATTATATAAATTTGCTATATTTTATTTAAATAGTTTTATTTTGTAATAGATTAAAATGTAAAGAATTCGTTTTTATGGTGAGAAATTTTGAATCGCCAAGCTATATAATATAAAAAACCCAGCACTCTTCTGACAACGGGTAAGTGATCATTACAAGTGAAGCATGCGTTGGAGAGAGAGATTTTCTTTTTCTCAACTTGTAATATTACTACATCTTCTGTCAACGATAATGCTACAATATTAAAGAATCATTTCATGTGAACGACGCATTAGAGAGAGACAGAAAGGTATATATATGTATAAATTATTTGTTTCTCAACGCTCATGTTCGTTGGGGTATTATATTAGTGCCTCTCCTCTCGACGTGGAGCGGGATGTGTCTAGGGTAAAACGATTTTATCTTATTTTTATTCTGAATTATTGTATGGAGGAATGCCAAATGTCACCAACTTATTAATGTTAGAAAATATTTCATCCATTTTCTATCTTTAATTTAGTTTTTAATTTGTTCCCTTCTATCAATTAATTAGTTATATTTTTATTAGTTGGCTTCCAGTATCATTCAGAAAGGTCGAATGAAAAAAATACATTAATTACAAGAGTTATTAACATCTCTAACAAAGAGTAAAGAATATCTGCTCAACTCCGTTGAAAGAAGGAATAAAAAAATATAATTAAAAATAAAAAAATATAATTAAAAATAAAAAAGTCACTGTGGAATTCTAAAAATAAGAAGACAACCTCATTATTTGGAGTCTTTGCGGGACGCCAAATAATCATGCAGGTCACGCCAAAAAAAAAAAATATATATAAGTGGGACTCCAAATGAGAACAAAATCCTGAATATAAAATTTCAAAAATATTACAAAAGTGGGACTCCAAATTAGACAAAAATGTGGAAAAAAATTTAAAGTGGAACTGCAAAAAAAACAATGCATGCACGTTCTTGTATTCACTAAATTAATTTATTTTGTAACATAACAATAAAAACACAATTCTTATTCACATCCATAATTAATTTACATTACTTCAATTCATATACAAATAAAAAATGTAACCCTAAACAATAATTATAACTCAACAATAACAATAGGTACCAAAAACAGACCTCTGCCAGATATTAACTAAAATCTTAATTCAATAAAAAAATTATTTCACTTCTAATAAATTAAAACCTATTTCACTTCTATAAATAAAACTAAATAATTAAATAATCTTCTCTAACTTTTAATTTAGAAAATTAATTAAAAATAACATACTTAGAGAGAAAACACAGTGGCACTGTTTTGGATTTGGAGTCCCACTTTAGAATTTTATTTTTTTTATTTTCTCCGATTGCTTGTCTTATTTGGAGTCCCATATTTAGAAATTTTATTTTTCGGATTTTGTTCTCATTTGGAGTCCCACTTATATATTTTTGTCTTTTTTCTTTTTTGGCGTGAGCTGGGTGATCATTTGGCATCCCGCAGGGACTCCAAATCATGAGGTTGTCTTCTTATTTTTAGAATCCCCATATTGACCTTTCTTATTTTTAATATTTCTTTTTTTTCTTATGAATAAAACTTTCAGGAATAAAAGTGTTGACCCCAAAGACATAGATAAAAACTTAGAAAAAAAAGCTTACGGGTACCCGCCGTGCATTGCTAAAAAATATGAGAATATGCTTACGGGTACATCCCACTGTGCATGTCATGAATTATTAAATATCAAATTTAATCAATTTAACCATCAATTATAATTTTTTTATGTGTCAAATTTTAGTATTGGATCTTTTTGGCTTAATTTGATATAAAAATAGAAATCCAAAAGTAACTAGGCAAACAAATCTTGATTTATAAATATTGTCACCCATAAAGAATGTGAAGTAAAGAGAGAATTTTCCTACAGGGGAAAATATTTTCGACGATTCAAACTCATTTTGTATTTTTTATAAAAATAGTAATTATAATTTATTAGCCTCTATATTAAGCGTGAACTATATGTACGGTGCTAATTTACTAATTGTGAACCCATTACCAATTTAAATTGTGCATAATCGACACAAGACAGAATTCAAATCTATATAAATTATGTATAAAAAGTTAATAAATTTATTATTTATAATTTTTTTTTGTTAAATATCAACTCTATAAATTTAAAAACAAACAGAATTCAAATCTTTAGGTGGGAATATGTTTGCTCGACGGTATCTTATATTTTTGTTTGCTTGCTTTAATTAAAAATTACATGCTGCCACATGGTAGGGAACTAATTGGATGATACATAGAGATTACTTTGACTTCGACCATTACAAAATTGGAGACATTTGCAAATATATTTTAGTGTATCATATTAATTTATTATTGATCGGCACGATATACGGATCAAATTGCAAAATAAATATATCACAGTTGTCTAGGGGGAACAATCACATCTGTGGATGATTCGCTTGTCCACCTGAATCCATTTTACTTTACATACAGTATAAATTATTAAGTTGATGTCACCCCTAAATATAATAGTTAACATTCACTTAAAAATTTCTCTTATAAATATAATTTGTTTTGTATTAATTCCCAGTTATTAAACAATTGTTTTGTCAAACGAACAATTCTGAACCAACATTAGTGCCCTATATAATAACGCACTCGAGAAACCAAATTGATTAACTCAACCATTCTGAACCAACATTACTCACACCTCTACTGTCCCACCGTATCTTAAGTGAATAGCAGTATACCATTGATCCTTATGTTGAAAATAACAACACCGAAGGTCAAAGTTACTAGAAATTACTTGGTGCAATTACGCTAGAAATTTTCTAATATTAAATAAAGGGGGCTAAGTTGCGTGGAGCATGAGAAACTTCGAAAGAGACCAAGTCCACTCTATAAAATTCAAGAAGTTTCTAACCGACTATAGTCGGTAATATGAAATGTCCTAGAAAATGCTTTTGTAATATTTTATATTTAAAAGCATCTAGACTTTTGAGTATCATGCATATATAATCCAGAATTGTGTTAACCGACATTATAGTATATATATAGGTGGTACAGGCTTATGTATGGGGTGTGAAAAATATATCAAGGCTTTGTACTCCAAACCTTGTATTCCTCTTTAGTAATAAAAGAAATTATATTACAAACTCCTCTTTCAATACTACAATCCGAGTTTCATTTCCAACACCTTACACGATGAGCTTCGACGACGACAAGCCGATTGTTCTTCCTCCAGGTTCTTTCCCAGTTGTCTAACCGTTCAATTGATTTTTTTTTTTTTTTTCAAATTCTTTATTTTAAGCACTATTCATCCCAATCAACCATCTTTTGTTCGATAAAGTTATTACTCTATAACTTCAGTTCGTACTACATATTGAACGCATTGGAGTTAGTTTGCTAATATTGAAATTACTGCAGGGCCAAGACCTACCGTGCCTGGAAGAGTACAGCTGGCAATCAGAAACAACGACAAGGCCCCACTTGAAGAAAACATCCAAAAGGTGATGCTGGAACTCACCGGCGAAGAAAAAAGTCCATTGGGATTGGACCTTGTGGTGGTTTTAGATTCTAGCTCCACGATAAGAGGAGAAAAGTTACTTCAATTGAAAATGGCTATGCTATTTCTGATGAAGAAACTCAGAGTTGTTGACCGTTTGTCCATTGTCACCTACTCCCGTAAAGCAGAGATACTTTGCCCATTGCGACAAATGGCTAAAAGTTCCCAAACGGAACATGAAGATCTAATCACCTCATGGGTGGAAAAAATTGAATCGGATTCAGAAATTGATGTGAACATCGCCGACGGCCTTGAGACGGCACTGAATATTCTCAAGAACCGTTCAGTTAGTAGTGGACGTGTTGGTGTCATCATGCTTATGTTAGGTAGTTGGAAAACTATAGGCAATGTTGCTGCTGTTCCGGTAGGAAATGTACCTGTGCACACATTTGGTTTTGGTAATGATCATGATCCGAAGGTACAGTGGAAAATTGAATGTAAACCCTTATTTATTGACAATTTGAAGCAAAAATTTGCATGTGGTGCATTCTAATTAATTTGTTCATGTTCTTAATAGGTGCTCAAAGTTATTGCCAATAATAGTCAGCTGGGAGGAACCTACTCGGCTGTTCGTGAGGGCAACTTGAGCTTAGCCTTTTCACAGTGCTTGGCCGGGCTTCTCAATGTGGTTGCTCAGGACTTGACAGTGACTGTGAGTCAAATCAAAGATGAGTCAACAATAAAGCAGGTATCTGCCGGAAGTTATCCGCAATCCAGGGACATTGTTGCTGGTTCTATGACGATAACATTTGGCGATATCTACATCCGAGAGATCCGCAAGGTGTTAGTCGACATTCTTCTCCCTGTTACTAAAAAGGAAGATGAAGCAGATGTTCTCAAAGTCTCTTACACATACAGGTATATCAAATCACAGTAACAAGCAAACAAAATATGCATACGCGAATAACCTATGAGCATTTTGATGACTATCATTAATCTAATTGTAAATCTTATGCGGATGCAGATTTGATGGAGAACTCTATGAGGCCAGTCCTCAGACTGTTACTGTACGCCGCAAGTCAGGGTTGAGAGCTGAAGAGCAGCAAGCACTACCAGAGGTGAGAGCGGAAGAGGTTCGTCTTGTAATTGCCGAGGTGATCAAACAAGCGACCGCTGATGCTGATGAGGAGGATCTTAAAAGTGCTCAAGACAAGCTTGCGAATGGTCTGCTTGAATTGGAGGATGCGGATATAGAGAAGTTGAAGGCCCAGCTAAGGCCCGAGCTAGAGGAGCTGCTCAAATTGATGCAAATGAAACCAAATTATGAACGATACCGTCCTTTTGCATATTCCTTACTGATTTCCCTTGCCACACAGCGTCAAACGGCAAGAGGAAATAATATCAGTAAGTTTCAGCTCTTTTCCACTCCCGCTATGCAAGAATTCCTCGAGGAAGCCAAGAAGTCGGATGATATGGAAGATAACAAGCAATGTAACAATGATCCAGATATATCAGGTTTGGTCCCAGTTGTCTCCTCGTTCATACACTGATGTTTGTTTTACAAATCATTTATTTTAACCAATATTAATCCCAATTAGCCATCTTTTTTTGAAGATTATATAGCTTAATTATCATGATTTGGAAAATTGGCCGATTTTTCCCGAGTTGACTTGGTTGTGCGAGTTATGTGCAGAAAAACGATAAAATCGGTGATAAATTGAAACAGTCGGCCAAATTTCCTCTACTTCTCTTACGTTTAGAGCCAAATTAAACTGTTTTGATAGTTAAATCGAACCAATTTGTATTTTTCCATGGATGTCAAAGACAATTGGGGAAAATAGATGCGACTCGGAGAAGAGAAGAAGCTTTAAAGGATTATAAAATGTTAGATAGACTGGGTGTACGTGAGGTGTGTACTATTATATTTGACAATATAATTGTTTCACGGTAGACCATGTTCATACCAACTATTATATGGATAAGTGATCCGAAACGGATTGTTTGAAATTTGTAATGTTTTACTGAATAGAGACAAGGGTGTATTGTGTACAGCTGTTGACACTCGACTGGTTTGTTTGTTTTTTTTTATTTGACTAAAAAGTAAAGAATGGGAGTATGGGATTAACCTAAAAATTTGATTGTTATAAAAATTATAAAAGTAGAAATTAAAAAAATAAGTATTTCACTTGTAAATATTAGTTAGTTTATTATTATTATTTTATTTTTAAATTATATAAGTTTTATTTCTTTAAGTAATTTCAGCACAAATTTGATTGTTATTATATTAATGTTTTTATTATTTGAATCAGTACAACAATATCCTCTTTTATATTTTAATACAGAGAATAATAAGATGATCCAGCTAGGTCGTCAGAGCTTTTGACAGTAAAAAAAAATATGTTATGGTTATAATGCTTGTATTATCTTATATTAGTGCATTATTTGAGTGTAATATTTTATCTTAACATAATTTTTTTGACAAATTATTTTTTATCAATTTTTTCTATTTTTTTAGTACAAAATAAGATTCTGCTAAAAAAATCCGAGTTTCCGATCCGATTCGGCCGATTCCGGCTGATTTATCCGATTCCGATTCAACAGTCAAGTGACCGATTCGGATTACGATTCCGATTTTCAGAATTATACCATAACTGAAATTCATACCACATTGAATTAGTTTTGCTTAATTTGCTTATGGCTATTACTGCAGTGCCGAAACCAATCATGCCTCGAAAAGTACAGCTGGTAATCAAAAACAACAATAAGGCGCCACTTGAAACAAACATCCAAAAGGTGTTGTTGGAGCTCTCCGGAGTAGAAAATAGTAAGTTTGGGTTGGACCTTGTGGCGGTCTTAGATGTTAGCAGTAGCATGGAAGGAGATAAGTTAGAAAAAATGAAAATAGCTATTCAACTTTTGATTGAGAATCTCAGCTTTGATGACCGTTTGTCGATTGTTGAGTTTTCTAGTAAAGCAAAGAGGCTATGCCCATTGAGCCAGATGACTAACAGTTTTCAAACAAAACTCGAAAATCTGATCAATGATTTGAAACCTCAGCCTGGAACAAACATCACTGATGGCCTTGAGACGGCGCTGAATGTTCTCAAGCATCGTTCATTTAGCAGAGAACGTGTTGGTGTTATCATTCTTATGTCGGATGGTGAGCAGAATCAAGGCGGTGATGCTGCTGATCTTCCAGTAGGCAACACTCACGTGTTCACATTTCGTTTTGGTGAAGATCACAATCCGGAGGTACAGTTAAAATTTCAAAATAACCTCTTACTTTTTGACCATTTCAAGAAAAAATTTACCTGTGCTGCGTTCTTATTAACTTTTTCAAGTACTTAATAGGTGCTCATCGCTATCGCCAATAATAGCTGGCAGGGAGGAACCTACGCGCAGGTTTCCATGGACAACTTGAACTTAACCTTTGGCCATTGCTTAGATGAGCTTCGAAGGGTGCTTGTTTGGGACCTGACGGTGACTGTCACTCAAATAGAAAAAGAGTCAACAGTAAAACGGGCATCTGCCGGAAGATATCTCCACTCCGTAGACAATGCTGCTGGTTCTGTAACTATAACATTTGGCACTCTCTACAGGCAAGATGTCTGCAGGGTGTTAGTTCACATTCTTCTCCCTCTTACCGAAAAGGAAGGTGAAGTAGATGTTCTCAAAGTCTCTTACACATACAGGTATATCAAATCACAGTATCTTCCAAAAAAATTATGTATATGTGTAGTTATGTACTTGTGTACAACTTATCACTATTTTGATGACTCTGAGCAGAAACAGCTTTGATGGAGAACTGTTTGTGGCCAATCCTGCCACTGTTACTGTACGCCGCACGTCAGAGTTCACAGATTTTCGTGACTCTCATAATGCATACAAGATTGTTGATGGAGAGGTCCGTCTGCTTATTGCTGAGGTGATCAAACAAGCAACAGGTGTTGCTGATAAGGAGGATCTGAAAAGTGTTCGGGATGAGCTTGTCCATAGTCTGAATACATGGGCGGAGTGGATCAGGGGTACCGTAACGAGGCATCTGAAGTATTTGAGGGCCGAGCTGGAGGAGCTGAGTGAATTGATGCAATCACAAGCAATAAATGAAAAGCAAGGCCGCTCTTTTGCATATTCCTTATTGATTTCCAATTTCACCCTACGTGGATTAAGTGGTAAATTTGACCTCTTTGCCAGTCCTGCTATGCGAGAATTCATTGAGGAAGCGAAGATGTATGATGAAATAGATGATTTACATGTCTATATTGACCGGTTCATTGGTGCTATCGAATCCATTCAAATGACTATCGACCGGTTCTTCGATGGTGCTTGAGTTTTTTTTTTTTTCTTTTTTCAAAAAGATTAATTTCTTGATTAACGACTGAAGGAGCTACTGAAGCTTCCAGTTCTTTTTCTTTCATTGGCACAGATATATTTCTTTTTGTACTTATAAGCGGTGGTCAAATGACTTTATATTAGAGTATCATATAGCGTACTTGCCAGGTAATTACTAGTAATTAATTATTTCTTTATCATTTTAAATTTCTATTTTATTGCTTTCCTTGATTAAAGGGAGCATCATGCCACATGACCGTAAATGAATATGATAATAGAGGTTGTATGATTTGAAATATACAAGATTGAACAAATTGTGAATACTTTTTCCTTGTCCTGCCAACCAATAATTCACGTCTTTAATTTCACAGGTAGAAAATTATTTTTTGTTTATATTCAATATATATTTGCTCTCTGAGATTTGTGGCATGGCCGAAATTATACAATTTTGAGAAACACAAAATTTTTAAAGTTGCATATATTCACAATAAAGATTTTCCCACGCTGTAACCATACTGAACATGAAATTTAAGGTTGGTCTGATTCCGTTGGAAATTATGTAAAAAGGCCATAATACAAAAGATTGAATTTCTATTAAGCAAATGCGGGATGGTTACACATTAATGTCACCATTCACCAAGACGCCTATATTACAATTAAATTTTTAAAAACACTGTAATATAGGCGTCTATATTGTAAAAAACACTGGGAATACTATAAAAATTTAATTTTTTTCAAAAAAAATTTTTTTTTCGAAATTTACATTTTTAAATTTTTTTAAAATTTTTTTATTTAAATTTTAATTTTTGTAAACGATACTATGAATGCAGATAACATTATAAATACTATATTACACATGATGAATACTTTAAAACCACATTATAAATACTATAAAAAATTTGAAATTTTTTTGAACTTTTTTTTACTTTTCCAATTTTCATATGTTATATTTACATCTTGATCATGTAAAATAAGTATGATTAGTTGATTAGAGTAGTTTACGTGATTTCTTGAGAATAAATGAGTTCAGATCTAAAAAGGAGGGTCATTTGACCCGTTGTAAATCCGTTTTTTATCAATGAAATTGTTAGTGTGCATTTAAAGCCACTAACCATCAAAGTCAATTCTATGAATGATTAGACAACTTGGAAAAAACCTAGAGGAAGAACAATCGGTTCGTCGTCATTGAAGTGGTCGTTGTGGTAGAAGGGCATCATGATGAGATGCATGGTATATTGCTATGCTTATTAACAGAATTTGCAAATATCCTTATAATGGCTAATATTGGTTCAGAATTATTTGTCTGTCAGGTCCGTTTGGACAAAATAATTGTTTAATGAATGTGAATTAATACAAAACAAAATAAATATATAAGAGAAATTTTAAAGTGAATGTAAACTATTATATTTATTGGTGACATCAACTTAATAATTTATACTATATATAAAATACATTGTAACGATTTGAATAGGCAGTACAATTTCCAAAATGGAAAATGGAGTATAGATTGTTATTGTACAAATTAGTGAAATATAATCACAGTGCCAAATTAAAATTAAAGAAGTAAAATAAAGATGAGTAATTATTTCTTTCCCATCTCCCATCTCCAATGGTCCCCACCACAGTTATATCCGAAACAAATCGGGTAACAAATCGGGAAGTAAAATCCACTAGGATCAGGTAAGTGATATTCAATGGTCACGTGGGTCCTTTGAAATCCGGTTATTTCCTTTGTGCCACGTGGGTAAGCAAATGGCGGTATGATAAGTTGAAGAGTGGAGACATCTTCCGACATTTTCATTAATATCCAAAGTTTAATAGAAATTAATTAATATAGCTAGATCCGCTCCAAAGTTATAAAAATATCTGTACCGGCCATTTTCTGACTCTTTTTTTTTTTTTTGGGATGGGCATAGCATAGTTGGCTAGAAGAAAAAGTCGTAGGAAACTCGAATTTAAGTACCGATGTTTTTTTTTGACAGTGTCGTCTGACACTAAAGTTTAGTGTTCGCATGCGGCTAGTGAATTTAATTTGATAATAACCAGCATTCTAAAATTGAGTACCGATATTTTGTGCACGGCTTAACGATGGCAGAAGTGGATCGATGTTTTATTACAAAAACATCAGCGACGCACAGATGTTTTTTTACCACTACCATGCTTAATTGCCAATGCTAAGTCTAATAAAACATCAGTGACGCACCGATATTTTTTTAGCACTACCCGGCTAATAGAACATCGATGTTTCATTGCAAAAGCATCGATGATGCACCGATACATGCAACCGATGTAATACACGCATCCAACCAAATGCATTTGTTTGATCTTAGCCAAACCGAGTGCAAACTTCAATCCGAGTTTCCTACGACTTTTTCTTCTAGCCAACTATGCTATGTCCATCCTAAGTGGGACGCCATGGGACAACCCAACATAGGAAACGAAAAAAGGAAACAAGTCCCCAAGATTGCAAAGACAAGATTTTTTCGTTTCCTGGGTTGGGTTCTCCCATGGCCGCCCACTTTCTTTTTTTTCTTTTTTTTTTCTTTCGTGGGTTGCGTTGCCACATGGCGTCCCACTTACGAAATTTTTTTTTCATTTTTTTTCACGGTGCCTTTTCATTTTTCAAATTCCCACACAATATTTCTTATTTTTAATATTTTTTATTTTCTATGTATAAAAATTTTGGAGGTGCCTACCTAGCTGGTGAGCATGTACTAGATTGTTTTATTTTATACATACAACTTGACAGCCATTATCAAGACATGGAAAGGAACATACTTTCTAAAAGCATCATTCACCATTATCAAGACATGGAAAGGGACATACTATCTAAACTAAAAGCATCATTCATGATACATGTGTAGATTATTTTTTATGTTTTTCCAACTGGAGTGCAACGCATTTACTATTGTCGTTTAGTACACTGTACACATGAGCCGCTGAGTACAGATCTGAACTCGACTAAATCAACAAAATTAAACAAATGAACGAGACCTCGAGATGTGCCATTGAGTTTGACTAATGAATTAAAGACAACTGAGTAGTTGGAAACTGGCAATCAGTATTTATATATATATATATATATATATATATATATGCATGGTTCGCACATGGCTAGCTGGCTAGATGCTCTGTGTGTTTCTAGTTTTTCACCATACTTGTAAAATGAGGGTTAATTTTGTTCAAAATGATATAGTCCAGGAATCCAAAATTCCATTACTTGTTGGGCCCAAGCCCATTGCTTCGTCTGGGCCTATCTAAGAAGTACAATCCTTAGTCATAATTACTTGTAGAGAGAAAATTGAACAGAAGGCTCCATCCAATCAAGGCACCAAACTCGAGCCACTACCATTTTGCTTCAGCAAAGATTTGACAGTTGTTCAAAAATTTCATCTCAAGCCTTTCTCCATCAACAATCTGGACAAAAAGAGAAAGCTTTTGTACCTCTACAAAGAACAAATCTAACCAATACAATAAAATTAAAAATCAAGTAGATGAAACGAAAATAAACTTTGGCCTTGGGTTTGTATACTGTCTCTATTCATTAGGATAATTTGTATATAAATTTTGGAAAGCACATGATCCTCGTTTTGTGGATATCTTGGAGAAGGACAAAGTCTTCTTCCAGTTTTGTTATTATGCTATTCTCAAAATGCATTTTAAGATGGGTATCATTTTTTTTAGTACATTAAGGTCGCCGGGTTTCATGCATGCTTTCACCTTGAAATCAGTATTAAATATCCGAGGTGAACATGCATCACCTAATTATAGACAATAAAATCACACTTGTTAGCTTCAAATTAAGCTGGAATGCTGGCAGAGCCAGCGTCCGGGTGAAAATGTTAACAGTACAAATTTGACTTGATGCAGCATACAAGTTCATTATTTTTTTAGCCTATGCAGCTGAGCTCCATGCAATTTAGTTGGTGACGTGTCATGATTTGATTGTAATGCTGAAAGTTGTTTTCTCTTCTCATTTGCAAGGGAACACAAATTTCTTTTGCATGGGGGCTTAAATTATTTTTTTATGAAATATATTAATGTAATAATTTTTAAATTTATAATATTTATTACATCACAAACAATTTACAAAACTCCATAAATTTATAATATTTATTTCAAAATTCAAATTTAACACAATATAAAAAAATGAGGGTGATCTGTCAAATAACAAATTACATTATGTTCAGTAAAAATCTCAGTTTAGGCCAAACCAGAAAACAAAAGGAAAAAACAACAAAAATATTTGCATACTCACATTATTCTTGGAGGCTGGTTCAGGTTTGACGCCATGGGACAACCCAACCCAGAATATGAAAAAAAAAGAAAAGAGAAGAAAGTGGGACGCCATGGGACAACCTAACTCAGGAAATGAAAAAAGGAAACAAGTCTCCAAGATTGCAAAGACAAGATTTTTTTCGTTTCCTGGATTGGATACGTTGTCCCATGACGGCCCACTTTCTTTTTTTCTTTTTTTTTTCTTTCTTGTGTTGGGTTGCCCCATGTCATCCCACTTATGAATTTTTTTTTTCATTTTTTTTCACGGTGCCTTTCCATTTTCAAAAATCCCACACGATATTTCCTATTTTGAATATTTTTTTTATTCTCCAATGTATAAAAATTTCGGGGGTGCCTACCTAGCTGGTGAGCATGAACTAGAATGTTTTATTTTATACATACAACTTGACAGCCATTGTCAAGACATGGAAAGGAACATACTATCTAAAAGCATCATTCACAATTATCAAGACATGGAAAGGGACATACTATCTAAACTAAAAGCATCATTCATGATACATGTGTAGATTATTTTTTATGTTTTTCCAACTGGAGTGCAACACATTTACTATTGTCGTTTAGTACACTGTACACATGAGCCGCTGAGTACAGATCTGAACTCGACTAAATCAACAAAATTAAACAAATGAACGAGACCTCGAGATGTGCCATTGAGTTTGACTAATGAATTAAAGACAACTGAGTAGTTGGAAACTGGCAATCAGTATTTATATATATATATATATGCATGGTTCGCACATGGCTAGCTGGCTAGATGCTCTGTGTGTTTCTAGTTTTTCACCATACTTGTAAAATGAGGGTTAATTTTGTTCAAAATGATATAGTCCAGGAATCCAAAATTCCATTACTTGTTGGGCCCAAGCCCATTGCTTCGTCTGGGCCTATCTAAGAAGTACAATCCTTAGTCATAATTACTTGTAGAGAGAAAATTGAACAGAAGGCTCCATCCAATCAAGGCACCAAACTCGAGCCACTACCATTTTGCTTCAGCAAAGATTTGACAATTGTTCAAAAATTTCATCTCAAGCCTTTCTCCATCAACAATCTGGACAAAAAGAGAAAGCTTTTGTACCTCTACAAAGAACAAATCTAACCAATACTATAAAATTAAAAATCAAGTAGATGAAACGAAAATAAACTTTGGCCTTGGGTTTGTAGTCTCTATTCATTATGATAATTTGTATATAAATTTTGAAAAGCACATGATCCGCGTTGTGAGCTCCCATGCACTGATGTGGATATCTTGGATAAGGACAAAGTCTTCTTCCAGTATAGTTATTCCTATTCTCAAATAAATTTTAAGATGGGTATCAATTTTTTTTAGTACATTAAGGTCGCCGGGTTTCATGCTTTCACCTTGAAATCAGTATTAAATATTTTAGATGAACATGCATCACCTAAGAAAGTAACATGCAGCTGCCTCCTTCTCTCAACACATCTAAAGATAAACTGATCAAATTTGAAATATAATTTACATTTCAATTATGCGTTTAGAAAAAATTAAAAAAATTATAATTTAATACATATAGTTTCTCTAAGCAATGACATATTAAATATTCTAAATTTTATCTCTTTAATTTACATTTACGTTACTTGATTTTTATCATTATCCACTAGCCCATCCGCAAATCTCAATATTCTGTCAAAATTTATCAGTGAAGCCTACCAACATAGATGTCACATCCTACGGCCATCATATTGTCCACTCTCTGTGATTTTCTGAAAGCTATAATTTATTCAAAAACTGGAAAGAAAGATCTATTTAAGCTCATGTCCAAGTTCTGGTAGATTGGTTTCTGTTCAGAAACTTTTGAAATTCGTATTGATTGCCAGTGTTTCATAGTTTATCGACAATTTTGGTTAAATATTTACTTGTCTATTTCAATATTATGATATATCGTCCAAACTAAAACAATTTCAATTAATAAAGAAACTGTTCATAGTTTCTGTTGGTGCTTATTAGTACGTTCATTTTCATGTCGTGTGGTTACAAAATATATATGCCAGCTTGAGTCTGTATATATATTATTTTTCATATCGTGAAAAGTCTGGTTAAATAATTTTGGAGAGAGGACACTGAAAGATTAAATTTAAACCCGACATTTTCATTAATAACCCAAAAAAAAGAAATTATCAAATCTGCCCTCACCTCAGATTTTTTATTAAAAATGTCCTAACCGCCCCACGGCTGGGCGGTCCACTATTTATAGCAGACCGCCCCCCGGTGGGGCGGTCCACTATTTTTTTTTTTTTTAAGAGAGACAATATGAATACCAAGATGATGAATTCTAACGCTAAAAATTCGGATTTTTTTTTAAATACTTGTTAGATTACTTCTTTTAAGCATATTTATACTAAAATACGCTAAATTACTTGAAATTATGTTAAATTACGTTGAATTACACTAAATTACTTTAAATTACATTAAATTACAATAACTTCACTAACTATGCAGAAATACGGTAAATTATGCTAAACTATGCAACTCAAGTTTTGAGGTTCTTCCCTTAGGTTTTTGGCAATTCTGAATTTTGAAATCCAGCATAGCAGGCACGGACGCATGGATCTTTTCGCAAGCTTTCCGAAAAGTGGTCATTTGCTGAAATCGGACACTCGAGCGCTGTTTTATGGCCGTTTGAAGTTTCGTCGTCCTTTTTCGCCTTTTCAGTGAAGATATCGTCCCTATTCATATGTAATTTAGCGTATTTTAGCGTAATTTAATGTAATTTAGCGTAATTTAACGTAAGTTAGTGTTATTCAGCGTAATTTAACATAATTTCAAGTAATTTAGCGTATTTTAGCATAAATATGATAATTATACATCAAAAGAAGTAATCTAATAAAAAACTCAGCTAACGTGGGTATATTTATTAATAAAAATGTCGGAAACTAGAATTTAGAAGGATCGATAGAATTCTAAATAGGTAGGAATTCTACAGATCCATTTTTTTTATTTTTTTTAAATCTGGCGCAACTATACGAAAAGAAACAAAGTTAATGAAATTGGTATTTGGATCGGTAATATTCCCACCAATCCAAACTCTATTTTATTTTTTATTTTCGGATTTTTATAGTTAATTATATTTGGATCAGTGCCACGTCAATAAGACAATCATTTACTCTAGTAATATGATACAACTCAATATTGTTCAGAGCTGTGATCATTTCTGCACTATATTGCACGTGCTTCCAATGTGCGCTAGTACACAACCAAATTGTTTTGCAACAATTTAATATTTACTATTGCCAAAAATTTATAACACAACATAACTGATTAATCCAAAAGAACAAAATTTAGAAGTAAATGAATATACAATTTTACCTTCTTTCAATCACTAATATATGAAGAATCCTTTATACATAAATTAATATAACACAAGAATGAATTAATCTAAAATATTTATAAAACATAATTGAATACATAAATTAATTAATCTCAATTGACATGTAAATTGCATGCAACTAAAATAACTTAATCTAACTTAAATTTGCATTCATCATAAACTAATAATTAAAACATAAGCACACAAATAAATTATAAATGCAATTACAACATAGGCTAATAATCTAATAATCGAATCTAAATTAGATCAATCTATATTCAACATGCATGCATGCAATTACAACATAAACAAAATATAAATTAATAATTCAAACTTTGCTATTAATAATTAAATATCCTATATATAACTAATATTGGTCTCTTATAGCATCATTTTAATAAACTAACTACAAATAAATTAATCTACATTTAACTAAATTATACTAAAATAACACTACATTACACTAATTATATCTACATTAATATAACTAAATAACAGTAAAGCTACACTAATTATCTATATTACACTAAAAAAATTACAGTACCTAAAACAAAATTTATAAACATCCTGAAAAGGACTAGAACACTTCAAATGAACAATATAAATTAATTCTATTGTTAATTTCGGATTAAGTAAATTCAAAAAACGTTTAGTGAAACTTAAGTGAGACTTTCACAAACATAAGCAACTCAAAGACAAAAGTCAAATAAAACACTGCCTTTCATCACTGGAATACACAGTCAATCAATTACATTTTTTTTATCTTTCGCTTCTAATTAAAGCAACTTATGTAATTTATACAATTATTTAAAAAAAGATGAGCAGGAAATTAAACATAAGTCGATATTAATGCTACATACATGTTACTCTGAGCATCAGCATTATGTATCATAATCAATTCAGTCTCTTTAAAAATGGTCCCAAAAATATATTCATGAAATTTTGACCTATCCTACAAAATATACATTATTGATGTCTCTTTGGGGCCATTCGGCAACAATGGATTAAGAGTGGAGGATTAAGAGCTTAAGGAGCACTAAGGAACCGATGTTTGGTTGTCTTAATACGTGGGTGAAAGCTAACGAAGCTAAAGGAAGGGGTACAGGTGCCTTAAGGTCCGGGCAGAGGATTAAGATCCGGGCAAAATGAGGCTAAAGGAGGTGATCTTGATCCGCGTTAAGGAACCGGTGTTCGGCAAGATTAAGCGGCTAAGAAGCTAAAGAAAGCGGATTAAGCCTTAAGGAGGCTTAATCCGTTGTTGCCGCAATTCCAATCTGGGTCCGTCTGATTGATACATAATTTTGTGTTCTTTCTATTATTTCAACGAACATAGATTGTTGTTATGTGTTCTTTCTCTTAATATGCTTTCGTTACCTTTTTCTTTTATTGGCAAAGGATTTACATGTTGGATATTTTTTCTTTCATTTTAGTGTTTTATTTATATGTGACTAATGTTGTTTTGTATTGGACTGGATTAATTGGGGAGTGTTATGGCCATTTGAAGTATTTTGTTTTAATTGGACTGGATTATTTATATGTGTTTCATGAGCAAAAAGTGGCATGGCGAATGCATGCATATGCATGAAGTGTAATTAATGACAGGGCATTCAGGATATACATGTCATTATCCATATAATTTCAATGAACTTATAACAGAATTACCAGCCAAAACCATCCAATGATGCATCATACTAGTGCTGTCTACTTGGCCTTTTCTCCCTCCAAAATTTTCTAGATTACATGCATGCCTTCTAACAGAGAATAATAACCTCCAGTAAACAGTACACTCCTAGCCTAATGAGTATTTAGTTATTAAATAACAGGGAATCCAAATATTACATAAAGAAAGAAATGAGAAATTTGCCACTATCTAAGTTGTAGCTGCAACAGTCAGGTGTATGCCCCATCAGCCCTAGAAACTAACCCAGCAGACATGCCTCAGTGATGCCATTATTCCTTCCAATAGGCGATAATTCTAAATATGCTCGAATTAAATAAAACACGCTCCTATTGCACAGGACTGATTTCATGATTAGTCTTGTGATATCCTACTGGTATATGTCCCTTTTTTCTTTTTCTTTTTTTTAAAAACCTTCGCAAAGACTGTAAAGTCGTGAGGGGGAATCAAACTGTCGACCATTGGGTAACCAACTATCCTATGACTTTTTCCTAGCCAACTGTGCTACCTCCCCTTTCCATTTGTCCATTTTTCTCTTTCTATGTTTTGTTATTGCTTTTGGTAAAATTGCCATTGATGGCTGACTAAAAAAAAATTAAATGTGTCATTGCTTGCTTGGTTCCTTGCTGGCTCTGGAGGCTGTGTCAGTTATCTTGATTTAATTGTTTTTTTTTTGTTCCGGTTTTCTGTCTTTGCTAGTTTGACTGGTACCTAGTTGTCGTGTAAAGTTTGTGAAATTGGGATTTGTTGTTGATACTCTCTAAAATCTGTGGCAAATCCGAAATTGTAGAAATTTTAGAAACACGGATTTATATGTTACATATGAACACAATAAATATTTTCATACACTTTTATTTTAGTAAAGTTTGGAAGTGAAGCCACCCAACTATTTAATATCCACAAAGGATTGCTCATTCCGTGTTTCGAACCTGCGACCTCCCACATGGAGAGCATTGCCTTTGCCACTAGACCAAAAGCTGGTTCTCAAGATTTTAAATTAGCTCTATAAAATGTGAATTTTTGTTTATAAGCTGAATAATTGGTTGGATATAAAGGAACATCTATGTTATATTCTCTGAGAATTACAAAAGGGCATTCCGGGTATATAATTAAACCCAAAACCACTAAGGAGTGGTATATCATGACCAGATCATGTATTATCCAAAATTGGCCATTTTAAGGAATTCAAATGATCTTTCATCTAAAGCAGAGACCAGACTGCAGATACTTGTGTGAAATCTGCTGAGATGAGACTTTCATGCATTTTGAATTGAGCCATGCCTTTGATCTTTTTGGGCCTTCCGACTCTTGAAATTACAAGGAAAAAGATGACAACATGAAATTCAGACTTGGGCTTTTTTGGGCTTGTGCTTTTTGGGCATAAAATGACCTGAGGCTTTGGCGGAGAATATGAAATTTAATGATTGGTCTAATTATGTTGGAAATTCTGTAAGCTAGAGTAAAAATGTTAAATGTGGGCTAATAAATGATTAATTAAATTATACAAACGCCATTTATACAAAAATAAAAAATTTCTATCCACAAATGTGGGATGTCTATACTCTATACAAAGTTACGGAATGGTGTATTACTGTCTTCATTTTATTTTTTAGTAGATTTTGTTTCTTAAGGGTTTATTGTGTTGAACTTTTTTGTTTGTTATGTATTTTTGTAGTTCTTAAGCAATAAAGGTCTTTACATAAATTGTATGAACTTTTTCTTTGAATGAAATTGATACACCTTTCACCGAAAAAATAATATTGATTGAAAGCAATTATAATTTGTCTGATTCTCTAAATTATATCTGTTACGTTTGATTTTTGTTCTTCTACATGATATTATACATACTTAGTCTCCTAGTTAATCTTGAATTTGGTTGGTGGAGTATATATATCTACCTCTTGACATATCCAGAAGACAAGGCCGCCTCACATTTAAAGACAAATACATGATACAAATAAACATAATTTATTAGACATGGAAAAGCGACATATCATCTGAAAGCCTCGTGATTAGATGGGTGAATTATTTTCTATATTGTTCAAATGGAGACAGCGCATTTATAGGACCTAGACGTGACAAGTCAATGATTCTCTCACCATTCAACAACTAACAATATTAATTAATCGTTTTCAATTGTTTCCTACACATGTCCAGCTGGGTGCAGCACGAAAATTGCGATCTGAACTCGAATAAATCAACCGAATTAAACAAATGGACGAGACCTCGAGATCTGTACGTACTTAGTTTTACCAATACATTGAAGACAAATTAATGAGTAGTTCGAAGCTAGCAATTGGTTCGTGAGTGGTTGCTCTGTGCGTGAAATCTGCTGAAGACAAATTCAAAATGCATTGAAGACAAATCTTTCATCTAGAGCAGAGAGCAGAGTGCAAATCTTGTGTGAAATCTGCTGACCTCAGATCTTTCATGCATTTGAACTGAGTCATGTCTTTGATCTGTTTGGGCCTTTCGGCTCTTGAAATTAAAAGGAAAAAGAGGACAACGTGAAATTAAGGCTTTGGCAGAGATCGAATATTAAATTTAATGCTTGGCCTAATTATGTTGGAAATTCTGTCAAAAGCTAGAACAAAAATGCTAAATGTGGGCTAATAAATGAGTAATTAAATTGTACAAACACCATTTATACAAAAATAGAAACTTAATTTCTATCAAACAATTAAATGCGGGATGGTGTATTACTGCCTTGTTTTGTTTTTTAGTAGATTTTGTTTCTTAAGGGTTTATTGTAATGAACTTCTTTGTTTGTTATGTAATTTTGTAGTTCTTTAGTAATAAAGGTCTTTACTTTTCTATTTGCATTAAATTGTATGAACTTTTTCTTAGAATGAAATCGAGTTTAAATCTACATCTTTCACCAAAAAAAATAATATTGATTGAAAAGTAATTATAATTTGTCTTATTCTCTAAATTATATATGTTGCGTATGATTTATATTTCTTGTACATGATATTCTACATACTTAGGGTGCGTTTGGATCACTTGGGGTTAGCACTATTCTTGAGTTATTGTACTAATCATCTTCTCTATTCTACATTTGGATTGCTAAAGAATAGAGCTATTCTCCGGATTAGCATTGTTTTTGCTAATCCGTCCAAAAACTGAAATAGTGCTAATTCGGAGTTAGCACTCTTCTTACTATTCCTGAGATTGCATAATCTACCTCTTGACATCTTCAAAAGACAAGTCCTCACTTTTAAAGACAAGTGCATGACAAAAATAAAAACATAATTTATAAGACATGAAAAAGCGACATACCATCTGAAAGCCTCAGGATACATGGGTGAATTACTTTCTATATTGTCCAAATAGAGGCAGCGCATTTATAGGACTTAGACATGACAAGTCAATGATTCTCTCTCCCCATCCAACAACCAACAATATTAGTTAATCGTTTTCAATTTTTAATTGTTTCCTACACATGAGATGCTGGGTGCAGCACGAAAATTGTGATCTGATCTCGAATAAATCAACCGAATTAAACAAATAGATGAGACCTCGAGATATGTACGTATTTAGTTTTACCAATGCATTGAAGACAAATTAATGAGTAGTTCGAAGCTAGCAATTGGTTCGTGAGTGGTTGCTCTGTGCGTTTCTACCCTTTCACGGTGTTATAATGTATTTATATTATATTCTAATTAATTACTATCTTACTTGTAAAGTTGAAGTCGTAACTTTATCATTTAATTTAAAATTTAATCAAACTTGAATTTTTTTTATTAAAAACCATTGTGGATTTGATGTGATTAATTTGGATGGAACAGGCACATTAACATGTTATACAATTAATTGTATTATTTTACGAAAATGACAACAAAGTTGGACTTATTTCTTAACAATATTCCATCGGTAAAAACACATGACCGATAGAAAAAATGTGGTTCTCCTATGGGCACTGATACAAGATATTTTTTAATTTAATTTATAAAATTAGTTAGCCCCTCTAATTTGCTAGCCATATTAATTATAAACAAGCATAGGTACATAAAACAAACATGGACTATTATTAGAAACATTCAGCAGTTAAATTTTACTATTTTACTATTAGAAGATGTTGAGAATCAAGTTTAAAATAGTTATATAAAATGACAATTATGGAATAGGTTAGGGACTTATATATAAGATGTGCACTCTATATAACCCTTTGAGTGAATTAATGAAATTAACCTTTTTGCCTAAATTCAAGTGAAGACATACGCATCTTTACGGAATGATGTATTACTGTATTGTTTCATTTTTCAGTAGATTTTGGTCCTTAATGGTTTGTTGTTGTCACACCCCGACAACAGGGCCGACAACCCGCCGCGCTCATCAGCGCAAGGTGATTTCTATCATTTTACATAATCACATATATACATATACATTATAATCATCAACTAGTCATTACGTATTTTTCGTATCGTTAAAATTCAAGAGTATTGATTAATATCTAAAGACATATTTCTTTAAATCTAAAATTATTTAAGACGGCGTTAGAACTGCGGTATACCATTTGTAATACATATGTATATTTGCTCCGATACCACTTTATAATTGATTAATACCCTTATGTTATGTTAATTATGCATGCCTGGCAAACACAAACCATTACCCCATAATCTATAGACATTTACTATATATCATTCAAGCACAACAAATTAACAATTATAAGCAAGCAATCCACAATCAAGCAAACCAAATCAACAATTATAAGCAAGCAATCAACAATCAATAAAATAAGTTAGAGGAATCTGAGAATAACTCGAAACCCGCACCTAGTTCCTCCAAGTACGTAACTGCAATGAAAAAAAATATTAAAAAAATAAATACTATAATTTGTGCATGACTGAAATCTGACATTAATTATGGAGTTGCTAAAACTTATCAAATGCTACCAACTTAATAAATAACTGATCAAACTTGAAACTCTAGACCTTAATCACCTATGGTATGAATAGAAAGTGTCTGCATTAGTGTTTTTCAAATTCAATATATCTTATTTAAAAAAAAAATTATAATAGTTGAGGATGTACTACTGAAATCACTATAATGGAAAGGTTTTCTGGGTTACCAATGCAAAATATTATAAAATGTAGAACCCGACTCGATTTCATATATTCAAATTTTTTTGAAGAGATCCACCTCTTCTGTCAATGGTGATGTCCCGGATAACGAACAAAGGAGAGTGAGTGGGAGCCTTGGCTAAATTTTTTATTTTGTTTAAGGTTCACTGAAAGAATCTATTTTAAAACAGAGGATATAATTTTAAACCAGCGTGAGTGTTAGAAATACAGATGGTAATAAAGTAACATCCAGAATTCGAAAAAATTATCTCACAAACAACAGTCCTACAACCACGACGATAATATTTGTTGGTTCTACTACAATACAACTTAAATGCAACAAAAACTTAGAAAAAAAATGTAATTATAGGTAGTAATGACTGTCTAATTTTAATTAGATGTATTTGCTATAAATTAGTATGCAGGTCATGTATTTAGAATAAGGTGTAAGAAATAATTAGCATTTTCACAAAATAAGTTTGTGTTTACCAGAATTGCGATCTACAGTTCTGCCAACACTTGCTTCCTCTATCTCCCTCGCTAAATCAAAACAATTTAATCCTTCGTTCGCTCCTCCCTCACAATAATTGCAACCGCAAGCTCCACCAAGTAACTGCAATGGAAAATAAATATTTAAAAGCTAATATAAATCGAAAAATACTTAAGTCAGACATTATGGAGTTGCTAAAATATATCAAATGTTACCAACTTGAAGACTGTTGAAACTTGAACCTCTAAACCTTAGCCCCTGTCCCCACCATGGAGGTCGGAACAGGACACATGGGCAGGAAAACAATGAGAGAGATAGAAGTGAAACCAAGAGAAAGGAGAGAGAACACACTCACCTGGGATTGTTGCTGTTTAAGATTCAGGAGAGAAGAAGAGCAAGGAAGGAGAGGGTAAGTGAGGGAAGGGGGAGGAAGTAGGTGTAGATTGATTAGGGGGCTGCGAGAGAGGAAGTGGTGGTTGATGGGAGACTATAATCTTGTGTTGTAGAGGGACAGAGAGGGAGGTATAATTTATAATGAATATATAATTTCGTAAATTGCAATCCTAGTTCAGATCTCCCATCCTATCCTCCAATTTGAATCCTTACAGATGGCACCGCACTAGATTATTGTAACAGAAGGTCCCCTTGTAGTTCTATAATTTCGTTATCTTTTTCATCTTTTACTTGGACTGTATTTTTTAACAAACTAGATTAATTATAAATGTGGCATGTATTATCTAATATTTAACTTGTGCTTTGATGTAATATAGATAACTTTTATAATTATTTTGTTGTAATTTTAAAACCTTCTACTCGTTGATATGCTTTTTAGTCACATGATGGATGATCAATGGTTCTTAAATTGAATTAAATTTATTGCATACCTCATGTCTACAGTCTTGTGATTTTTCGAAAGGTTTTTAGAAAGGTTTTTCAAAAGGCTCTAAATTTATTGCATACCTCTGGACTTCTCTAAAACACAAGACTTCACTTTTATCTAACTTTATTTTTAGAGCCTTCTTATGGTATTTCTCTTTTATATTTTCTTATGATGTTCTCCACCATAATAGTTATTAAATAATTATGTAGTCAAAATACAGAACAAATAAATTATCTTCAAGTTATTCCTATTAACCTTATTATTAAATTTACAAAATGAAAAATAATTAGTTTTTTATATTTATTAAAACGAAAATCCAGTAGCAAAATCTTTATGTTATGTTTTTTTTTTTACTAAATATACATCTAGTTTAATCGCAAGTTAGTAAATGATAAAAATGGTCAATAACTCAATAAGAGGTGAGAAAGCAACATACCATTTGAAGAATCCAAATCCTCCCAGGTACCTGACTCAAGCAAATTGAAACGGACGGCCCAGATTAACTTAAAACGGTGTCTATTCGTGCTAAGTTAAAAGAATGATCATCGGCCATCCGTTTCCAATTTGCTTGAGTCAAGTACCTGGGGTGATCGGAATTCCCATTTGAAATTAAGCATCATGCATGACATACGGGGATTATTATTATTATTTTTTATTAAATAGAGGTAGGGGTATTTATGGGACTTAGATGTAACAAAGTCAATGATTCTTGTCATTGAGTTTGAGGAATGATTTAAATTATACAAATGAGCAGCTGGCATGCAGTGCGCAATGTGAATTAATTACAAAAAATAATGAACCACGAGATTTGCCATGAAATATGTCCTAATTAATTAAGGTGAGTTTTGGGATAGAACCTTAATGATACATCAAGGTCACTTGAAGATATAACACAGAATTTGAAGGAATATGATAAAATGGTGGCTATCAAAATTATAGATCTGTCTCAATTGTTTAGACACATGTTGTACATTAAATTTGTGTGATTTGAAAGACTATGCGCTAGTCTCCCATCAAACAATTAAATTTTTTTAACCGTGTATTATTAATTTAAATTATATTTTCATACATAAGAGCATACGAGTGGAATATATATATTATAAAAATTAAATATATATACTTCAGTTTATTTAAATTTTTCTGTATAGACGCCAAATCTGAATTAAAGTTGTTATATCTTGTTGACTTTTGACATAGCAGCAGCGGTTGTGTTGGGTCTAAACCTTATTTTTAGGGTCAACGAAACTAAAATATTTCGGGCTAATTAATTATTTTATATGCAATAATAGAGAATATTATCATGTTGCTGCCAATGTGACACCATGTTCTCATTCAATTTAGAATAAATTGAAGATCGTATCCAATGTGACACCATGTTCTCATTTAATTTAGAATAAATTGAAGATCGTATAAAAATAAATAATGAAAGGGCATTAAAAAATTGTTAATCAGCAATTCAATAAAGACTGTGTTTCGCCAGTATTTTCAAAAACTCAAGGGAAAAAAATAACATAAAAGGCATTCCTATGATCCTATCTCTTAAAGTTAACAATTAATGTGAATTTAGTAAACAGAGAAGAAGAATAGATTGTAATGATTTCTATTTGTTATCTTCGCTGGATACAAGGAATTATATACACATAGGTAATAAGAAATAGAAAGAATTGTAGAAGGTAACTAAATCTAAATCAAAATAATATATCTCCAGCTTAGGAAACAGAAAGAATTTGAATTCCTAATTTTGTTCAATATCGAACTTATACTATTTTTAAGGTCATATTTCTAAAATATAAAAATAGTAAAATTGAATTTTAAAAAAGTAAAATTTTGTATTATACAATATTTTTCTTTATATTATATATATATATATATAAATATATGAGGAGGGATCAAGTTACAACAAAGTTACAACAACTATTTTTTTCATTTTCAAAGTCCAAATCGTCGATCCAAACCATTCAACATGATTATCTCGATAACATGTGCTTGCAGATCAAATTTTACATTTTTTTGAATTTTTTTTACTATTTATTAAGATGAGTACAAAATTCAATGGTTTGACTTTGACTATTTTTTGTAAAATATTTAATAAATAGTAAAAAAATTCAAAAAAATGTAAAATTCCAGATCATATGGTCCAGAATTTTGTTGCACTGTTTTTACTGTTCACCCGGATCTGGAATTTTCAAAGTGGCTTAATAAATAGTAAAAAAATTCCAAAAAATGTAAAATTTGGTCTCCAAGCAGATTTCAATATTTAGAACATGTTGAACGGTTCAGATCGGTTGTTTGAACATCCGTATGGCAGATTTTATGCCGGCAGCAGCTGGCCGAAATGCTGCCAGCAGCAAATTAGCCGGACCCTATATGTATATATATATATATATATATATTTTTTTTTATTTAATATTTTCTTTGCACAAATAATAATTAAGAGTACATGAAGGGATCCGCACTGTGTGCTCCCTCTGACCCGGAACTTTTTGGATAATAATTTTGTATTCTCAACTACTTTTCATGATGGGTATTTTGTATTGAAATTGAAATGAGTACTGATTTCCAGGTGTACATGCGGCTACACCACTTCTCTCAATATCTAATGATAAACTTCAATAATTTAACATGATAGAATTAAATTTTCTAAATTAAATACTTTTAATGGCCACCCAAATATCCTACAATATATTGTATTCATTTATCATTAGATATCATATGACTTTCTGAAACTTTTCTCTTAATTTTACGTTACATTTATTCCTTCTTCGCTCTCCTAATCGACCAAACGAAACCAAAAAATAAAGAAAAGAAAAAAACCGTGACCATGATTAGTGGGTAGCAATACGGGCATAATTTTTTTATAGAAAAAGACACTAAAAGATTAAATTTCAACTAGGACAAAAAAATTGAGCTTTATATTAATTCATGCCAGGCTGAGTTTAGACTTTAAACATATCATTTGCTTCTTTTCTATTTTGAATCCAGCATGTTTCGTTATTGAAATAAGATTATCTGTAAATCCAGCATTTAAATTTTAAATCTTTTCTAAAACTTGTTCATAAGTATGTGCTGCGCACAGACGGACACAGATAATATTTATATCGATATTAGACTTGCTGTTAAGAATTCAGTAGGCATAATAAGATAAACTAGATCCATACCGTCACTTGATGGTATTAAAATGAATTAAAGGCACAACCTAACTAAAACTTTTTTAATTCTTCATACAACATATTTCTTTTCAATTATTATTTTTTCGGATAAAAGGCTGAAAAGCCCGTTTTTTTAATTATTATTATAATTTGTTGAATATTTAGACTCTACAACTTACAAAATTGTAGTTTGAAATTAATCACATATGGTATAAACTGATAACGTATGTAATATTATTATTGAAATTTGCTATATTTTATTTAAATTGTTTTATTTTGTAATAGTTTAAGATGTAAAGAAATCGTTTTTATGGTGAGAAATTTTGAATCGCCAAGCTATATAATATAAAAAACCCAGCATGCACTCTCCTGACAACGGGTAAGTGATCATTACATGTGAAGCATGCTTTGGAGAGAGAGAGATTTTCTTTTTCTCAACTTATAATATCACTACCTCTTCTCTGTCAACGATAATGCTACAATATTAAGGGATCATTTCATGTGAACCACGCATTAGAGAGAGACAGAAAGGTATATATATGTATAAATTATTTGTTTCTCAACGCTCATGTTCGTTGGGATATTATATTTGTGCCTCTTCTCTCGACGTGGAGTCGGGATGTGTCTGGGGTAAAATGATTTTATCTTACTTTCATTCAGAATTATTGTATGGAGGAATGGTTCTGCCAAATGTCACCAACTTATTAATGTTATAAAATATTTCATTCATTTTCTATCTTTAATTTAGTTTTTAATTTGTTCCCTTCTATCAATTAATTAGTTCCAATTTTATAATAATGAATCTTAGTTGGCTTCCAGTATCATTCAAAAAGGTCAAATGGAAAAAATACATTAATTACAAGAGTTATTAACAGCCCTAACTAAGAGTAAAGAATATCGGCTCAACTCCGTTGAAAGAAGGAATCAAAGTGTTGTCCCCAAAGACAGATAAAAACTTAGAAAAAAAAGCTTACGGGTATATCCTGCTGTGCATGTCAATTATTAAATATCAAATTTTAATCAATTTAAGCATCAATTTTTAATATTTTATGTGTCAAATTTTAGTTATTTATACATAAACATATAAATACAACTTGATATTATTAAGTATTAGTTCCGGTACAATAAAGAGAAAATATACAAAAGAAATATATATATTTTCTTATTAAAATTGGGTCAATCTATAAAATATCCTAATCATTATTGCTTGGTCCAAGTTAATGTTTTTAGCTGCCCTAACTATCATTTTCTTTTATTTTACACCGAGGCAACAGTAACATGTAATATCATTTCTTCAAATATTTTATCTGCAGGAGAAATTCTTAACATTTATTAAGAAATGATTAGTCTACATCACGACAAAAAAAAATGTTCTGATCAATTTAACTTGTTATGATGTTCTGAAACTGTAATTGTTCCGAGAGTCCAGCTAATACACTTTTATAAGAACTTGAACAACATATGTTTATAATTCATTTTTGCGTTTTCAAGGTCCAAACAGTTGATCTGAACCGTTCAACATTATATCCATATTAAAATGTGTTTATAGAAATTTTTTTAATATTTTTTGGAATTTGTTTACTAATTTTTTTGATAAGTAGAAAATCATTGTGCTTAAAAAATATATATATATGGATTTTCTACCTACCTTAAAATTAGTAAACAAGTTTAACTACAAGATTACACAAGTAAATTTGGAATGAACTCTTAAAATCTGATGTCTATGAACATTTGTGCATTGTCATGATGCATATGCTTTGCATATTAAGAACTTAGGTGGTAACTTGGAAAAGAAGGCAACAAGGGAGACTAAGGCGCAAGCTTTTGGCCGTTCTCGCTCTATCAAGTTAGAGAGGTATTGTCTTTGAAACCCTATGCTTATTCACAAGTGTGATGTGAACCATAAACTGCGTGGATGATTGATTTCCTGATCGTAAGATCGTGCATGTTTAGGCTGAAAAATTTAAAATTGCAACATCTAGCTGCAAGCAAACCCCATCAATATCATCCAATTCCTCTACGACGATCAATTTGAGATATATATATGATATGGCCTTCTCCTTTATGGGTGTAAAACAATCAAGAAATTCACATGTGAAGTCAAGATTTAGGTGATCAATTGTATCAGATCTCATTTGTATAGATAAGATGAGGTCTGACACAATTAGTAACCTAAACTGCACACCGAGAAATAAGAGAGAAAAATGAAGATGGCAGATAAGATTCTAAGAGAGAAAATAAAACGACAAGCGAGAGGGAATCAGAGGGTAGGACTTAAATTGGATTTAAGGGGACGGGGGTGAAAAGGCGCGCATAGTGAGTGGCGATTGGTACAAGAAATTAATTTTGAGTAGGGCTGGTTGAAAAAGCGAGAGCAAAGACTACACGGTTTAAATGTACAAATCCGTATTTAGATATTGGTGCTAATCATACACGACCTTTCACTAACTAACCGTGAACGATTTTATATGGTCTTGCACGGTTTAGTATTAACAAACCATGTAATAATATTGATGACTTTAGTACACAGTTGGGTTTTAAATGACCGTGTGGGTATTTATGAGCTTCTTTTCGCGCAAGTGCCTCCTCCCATTACACACTGTTAATGTGTAAATTTTTCTCATCCGTGTATGATATGCCGTGTATGGTCGCATTTTTTGTACTAGTGTATAAAACAACGATTTTGTATCTATCTACAAAAATAGCAAAACTTTTCAGAAAAATATAAAATTAAGTCTCCAAGCACATTTTTGGAGATCCTGTTCAGCGGTTTGGATCATGTTTGGACTTTATATACATAGATAAGTACATGAGATACGATTGAGATATGAATGACACGAGACATTTAAACCCTACTCATATTTAAATCTTTGATATTTTACAACAGACGAAAACGTACTACTGAATTTGTTTTTATGCGAAAAAAATTTTGGTCACCAATGCAAAAATAATACAAAAATGTAATATCCTAATCGAATATACCTATTGAAAGAAACATTTGAAGAAGCACACCTCTTTTATCAAAAGAATTGCTCGAATTATATTTATGGGATGAAATAGTAATACCCTAATATTTTTTATGTGAACAAAATGTAGTACCCTAATTGTTTTTTGGGGTAAGGGCCCATGATCCAAGAACTTAATATGTCCTACATTATTATTAAATGGTAAAGAGAGACAAGTCCAACTCTGCTATCATTGTTGTAAAATAATATAATAATTATATAACAAGCGAATTTATCTGTACGATTCAATAATCACATCAAATTAACTTTGTTCTTTAAGAAAAAATTTCAAATTCGAGCTAAATTCAATGTTATGGTTTCATTTGCAAGTAGGGTAGTACTTGCATAATAATACAAATATGCCATGAGACGTGAAAGGACATTATATCATGAAGTATCTTTCATGTCACATGAATGTACAGTTTTCTAATTTTTTTAAATCGTGTCCACAGTTAATTGAACCTGTATGAGAATGTCAATGACCCTTTCACAAGACAAGTCCTGTGAAAGGGTTAAATTTATTTCCCCATCTAACAACTTTGTTTATTCATTAGAGCCAAAAATATTCATTTATTAACCATTACTGAGTAATTTGCACCAATTTGTGTTATTATAATGATCTATCATGATGTATTACTGTGGTGTCAAGTTTTTCACTGAATTTTGTTTGTTAAGACTATTGTAAACTTTTTTGTTTCTTACTTTTTTCGAAATAATGTAAAAATAATAAAGCATTTTTAATTTCCTACTTGTCATTACATATTATATAAAATATTCTTTCACTCGCACAAGTCATGCATTTTCTTTTGAGCATTTAGTTAGAGTTTGATTCCGAATTTATACCTTTCACATTATTATTTGAAGAGTAATTATAATTGGCCGAATTATCTAAATTATATAAATTGAATAACACATCTTGACATCCATCTCTTTATTTTGATTTTTAATCTTCTAGATAATCTCAAATAATCTAATGGCTCATACAAAGTAAGATGTGCTCTGCGGATACAACTATTTTGGTTTATAATTACAAAAAAAAATATAATTACAAAAAGTTTAAATTTGATCATTGAAGTATATCTACCACTTGACATCTCAAGAAGACAAGACCTCACTTTAAAGAAGTACATAATAAAAATAACAATAATACAATAAGACATACAACTTGCGGGTGACTATTTAATACATACAACATGGCAGCCACTATCAATTTTTTTTTCAAAAAAAAAAAAAAACTGAATAAGACATGGGAACGGCAATTGTGGGACCTACTGACCAAAGTCAATGCTTATTCGTAAGAAGGGGAAGATTAGTACATATGTGATACATATAGGGGAAGTTTTGAACTCGACTATATCAACCGAATTAAACAAATGAAGTTGACCTCGAGATCTGTAATTAAGTTTGACTAATTAATGGTTTAAATAAAAATGATCAGTTGGCAGTTGGCATTTATGGTCCGTGCCTGGCTGTTATGTGCGACACAACATGTTCTGATACTCTGGCAGAACTTGAGACCTTATCTGGCAAAATTATGTAATTAAAGTTTAAAATAAATGATGTGCGATGCTACCTTATCTGCGTCATGCTGGTACAAATTTGTAGAACAACCAAGGTTTTTTGTGTACTTGGGGTATTTTATATATTAAATTATACTTGAGAATAGTCCTATACTCCACCCGAAACCTTTGAACAAATTCCAAAAATATGAAGTACATTTTAGTTCTACAATTATCAGATTGGTTGTCATTATTATCAAAACATTTTTGTTATCAATATAACTTTTTTTGCTTCTAACTTTTGTTATATATATATTTTATTCAATATTTTCTTTGCACAAATAATATTTAAGGGCAATATGAACATCTCCGCAGTGTGCGCTCCCTCTGACCCGGAACTTTTTGGACAACTACATAGTCTTCTTCCAGTTTTTCTATTCAAATGTGAAAAATAGAAGAAATGTAAACGTAATTGTACAATTTTTGTCCCATTCGTTTCAATAGTTGTTTTTATCCTACACTACATTATCAAAAAAAAAAATAAAGTAAAAATGGTTGCAATACATTTTCAATTTGAATTTTTTTTAAGATAAAACAAAAATCAATCAGGATAATTAGGTAAAAAGCCTGATTTCCTTTCTTTTATTTTTTATTTTATTTTTGGTTTTTTGTTTTCAAAATTGTAACTTTTTCGGGGGGTTACCCCTCAAAACACCATCAATCTGTGTATCAAATCAAGGTTAATATAATTGAGAGCATGAGCGTGTGTGTGTGTATATATATACATGTATATATAACATGGAGGTTGGCTATTCTACTTCCATAAGCATATGCCCACATATGCTTATAACTCATTTTTGCGTTTCCATTGTTCAAATGGTTGATCCGAACCGTTCATCTTGTTCTCCATATTAATATGTGCTTGGAGACCAAATTTTACATTTTTATGAATTTTTTTACTATTTATTAAGCCACTTTGAAAATTGCTAATCATATGGTCCAGAATTTTGTTGCACTGTTTTTACTGTTCACCCGGATCAGCAATTTTCAAAGTGGCTTAATAAATAGTAAAAAAATTCAGAAAAATGTAAAATTTGATCTCCAAGCACATATTAATATGGAGAACAAGATGAACGGTTCGGATCGACCATTTGAACATTGGAAACGCAAAAATGAGTTATAAGCATATGTGGGCATATGCTTATGGAAGTAGAATAGCCAACCTCTATATATATATATATATATATATATATATAAAATTTAATGTTGTTGTGGGTGTCATTTCAGATGAGGTGTGGCTTATATGTGCTTTTTGTGCATGTAGAACTTACAAGTGTGTAGAATTGTTTGTCAAGAAGCAAGAAACATAGTGTGGGTATGTTAATTATTACATCTGTTTTATTTTGAGAGGTTTTGGTTTTATGTCCTCCCTATTTTGTATGATCTATTGACATATTAATAAAAAAATTGTGTATATAAGAGCCCAAATTTTTGTTCCACCCCAGGCCCCAAAATCTTGGGGACTGGCCTTGTATATATATTGACTGAATAGAAGTTTTAGAAAATCGTATGGTTACTGAATAGAAGATGTGTGGATAATAATAATTTTCTAAAGAGAAATCTCAAAGAACCTTAATGATGTATGAGTTGACATGCTTCATAATAATGCCAAGGCACGTTTTGACAGACTGTCGACGGTCTAATCAGCTTCTCTTTCTTAATTTTTCTTGATTGAATGATTTGAGCATTTTTGCTTCTAACCCTTCATTTAAAATGAATTTATATGAAAATAAGTACTATATATTAATTACTTACTAACTTTATCTGATAACATGCATTGCTTTAATTTCGGTCACCAATACAAAGTAGTAGAGAAAAATGTACGTATTACGCAAATCAATTTCATATATACAAAGCAATTAATTTGAAGGGACGCATCTCTTCTGTTAATGCAAATGCATGCTATGGGATAATTTCATTTGAAGAACACGTTTGAGAGAGATTAGTTTCTTTGTTTCTCAAAGCTCTTGTTATTTACAGATACCTTATTATATTATTGTTTCTTTTGTCAAACAAAATGCAACAATGGAGTAACAAGGGCACATGCATGACAAAAATAGCACAAATAATAAAGCAATATGGGTGAAGGGCACATGCAACAATGGAGTAACAAGGGCACATGCAATAATGATCTAGCATGATGTATTACTGTGGCTTCATGTTTTTCACTGAATTTTGTTTGTTAAGACTATATTGTAAACTTTTTTGTTTCTTACTGTCTTCAAAATAATGCACAAATAATAAACATTTTTTCTTTCCTATTTGTCATTACATATTATATAAACATATTATTTCACTTGCACAAGTCATGCATTTTCTGTTGAGCATTTACTTAGAGTTTGATTTCGAATTTATTTCACATAAAAATTATTATTTGAATAGTAATTATAATTCTCGTAATAATCTAAATTATAGAAATTGAATAACACATTTTGACATCCATCTTTTGATTTTTATCTTTAATCTTCTAGATAATCTTCAAATAAACTAATGGCTCATACAAAATAAGATTTGCTCTGCCGATACAATTATTTTGGTTTATAATTACAAAAAAAATATAATTATAAAAAGTTTAAATTTGATCATCGAAGTATATCTACCTCTTGACATCTCTAGAAGACAAGACCTCACTTTAAAGAAGTACATGAGAAAAATAGTCATAATTCAATAAGACATACAACTTGCGGGTGACTATTTAATACATAGAACATGGCAGCCACTATCAAGCTTTATTTTTCAAAAATAAAACTGAATAAGACATGGGAACGACAAGTGTGGGACCTACTGACCTACACGTTAAAAAGTCAAAGATTAGTACACACGACGAGCTAGATACAGATAGACAATCTGAAGTTCTGAACTCGACTATATCAACCGAATTAAACAAATGAAGTTGACATCGAGATCTGTAATTAAGTTTGACTAATTAATTGTTTAAATAAAAATGATAGCAGTTGCCATTTATGGTTCGTGCCTAGCTGTTCTGTGCGACACTGCATGTTCTGATACTCCGGTAGAACTTGAGACCTTATCTGGCAAAATTATATATTTAAAATTTAAAATAAATGATGTGCTATGCTACCTAATCTGAGTCATGCAGGTATAAATTTGTCGAGCAACCAAGGTTTTATGTGTACTTGGGGTATTTTATATTTTAAATTATGCTTGAGAATAGTATTCCTATACCCCACCCGAAACCTTTTTTACAATTTCCAAAAATATGAGGAACATTTTATTTCGACAATTATCAAATATGCGAGATTATAATCTTGTGGTGGTTGATGGGACAGAGAGGGAGGCATAATTTATAATGAATATAATGAATATATAATTTCGTAAATTGCAATCCTAGTTCAGATCTCCCATCCTATCCTCCAATTTGAATCCTTACAGATGGCACCGCACTAGATTATTGTAACAGAAGGTCCCCTTGTAGTTCTATAATTTCGTTATATGTTTTCATCTTTTACTTGGACTGTATTTTTTAACAAACTAGATTAATTATAAATGTGGCATGTATTATCTAATATTTAACTTGTGCTTTGATGTAATATAGATAACTTTTATAGCCGTGCAATTATTTTGTTGTAATATTAAAACCTTCTACTCGTTGATATGCTTTTTAGTCACATGATGGATATCAATGGTTCTTAAATTGAATTAAATTTATTGCATACCTCATGTCTACAGTCTTGTGATTTTTCGAAAGGCTCTAAATTTGTTGCATACCTCTGGACTTCTCTAAAACACAAGACTTCACTTTTGTCTAACTTTATTTTAAAGCCTTCTTATGGTATTTCCCTTTTATATTTTCCTATGATGTTCTCCACCATAATAGTTATTAAATAATTATGTATATCACAAATGAAACAAATAATTTCATAAAATGACAAAATATATAGTCAAAATACAGAACAAATAAATTCTCTTCAAGTTATTCCTATTAACCTTATTATTAATTTACAAAATGAAAAATAATTAGTTTTTTATATATATTAAAACGAAAATCCAGTAGCAAAATCTTTATGTTAATTTTTTTTTTACTAAATATATATCTAGTTTAATCGCAAGCTAGTAAATGATAAAAATGGTCAATAACTCAATAAGAGGTGAGAAAGCAACATACCATTTGAAGAATTCAAATCCTCCCAGGTACCTGACTCAAGCAAATTGAAACGGACGGCCCAGGTTAACTTAAAACGGTGTCTATTCGTGCTAAGTTAAAAGAATGATCATCGGCCATCCGTTTCCAATTTGCTTGAGTCAAGTACCTGGGGTGATCGGAATTCCCATTTGAAATTAAGCATCATGCATGACATACGGGGATTATTATTATTATTTTTTATTAAATAGAGGTAGGGGTATTTATGGGACTTAGATGTAACAAAGTCAATGATTCTTGTCATTGAGTTTGAGGAATGATTTAAATTATACAAATGAGCAGCTGGCATGCAGTGCGCAATGTGAATTAATTACAAAAAATATGTCCTAATTAATTAAGGTGAGTTTTGGGATAGAACCTTAATGATACATCAAGGTCACTTGAAGATATAACACATAATTTGAAGGAATATGAAAATGGTCGATGGCCTCAAACTCACTTTTCGGAAATATTTTCTGAATTGTTGATAATTAATCTTAGAAATGGCTATCAAAATTATAGATCTGTCTCAATTGTTTAGACACATGTTGTACATTAAATTTGTGTGATTTGAAAGACATTGTGCTAGTCTCCCATCAAACAATTAAATTTTTTTAACCGTGTATTATTAATTTAAATTATATTTTCACACATAAGAGCATACGAGTGGAATATATATATTATAAAAATTAAACATATATACTTCAGTTTATTTAAATTTTTCTGTATAGACGCCAAATCTGAATTAAAGTTGTTATATCTTGTTGACTTTTGACATAGCAGCAGCGGTTGTGTTGGGTATAAACCTTATTTTTAGGGTCAACGAAACTAAAATATTTCGGGCTAATTAATTATTTTTTATGCAATAATAGAGAATATTATCATGTTGCTGCCAATGTGACACCATGTTCTCATTTAATTTAGAATAAATTGAAGATCGTATCCAATGTGACACCATGTTCTCATTTAATTTAGAATAAATTGAAGATCGTATAAAAATAAATAATGAAAGGGCATTAAAAAATTGTTAATCAGCAATTCAATAAAGACCGTGTGTTTCGCCAGTATTTTCAAAAACTCAAGGGCAAAAAATAACATAAAAGGCATTCCTATGATCCTATCTCTTAAAGTTAACAATTAATGTGAATTTAGTAAACAGAGAAGAAGAATAGATTGTAATGATTTCTATTTGTTATCTTCGCTGGATACAAGGAATTATATACACACAGGTAATAAGAAATAGAAAGAATTGTAAAAGGTAACTAAATTTAAATCAAAATAATATATCTCCAGCTTAGGAAACACAAAGAATTTGAATTCCTCATTTTGTTCAATATCGAATTTACACTATTTTTAAAGTCATATTTCTACAATATAAAAATAGTAAAATTGAATTTTTTAAAAAGTAAAATTTTGTATTGTACAATATTTTTCTTTATATTATATATATAGAGAGATGGGCTATTGTACTTCGCGAAGTAAAACCCCCGTTTACTTCGGGCCATATTTTGTCATTTTGAAAATCCAAACAATCGATCGAAACCGTTCAACATGTTCTAAATATTGAGATGTGATAGGAGACCAAATTTTACATTTTTTGGAATTTTTTTACTATTTAATAAGCCACTTTGAAAATTGCTGATCCGGTGATCCAGAAAATTTTACTGTTTTTTACTGTTCACAGTGGATCAGCGATTTTCAAAGTGGCTTAATAAATAGTAAAAAAATTACAAAAAATGTAAAATTTAGTCTCCAAGTACATTTCAATATTTAGAACATGTTGAATAGTTTGGATCGGTTGTTTGGATTTTCAAAATAAAAATATGAGCGTGAAGTAAATGGGGGTTTTACTTCGCGAAGTACAATAGCCCATCTCTCTCTCTCTCTATATATATATATATAGAGGAGGGTTCCAATACCTCATTTTTTTCATACCTCATCATGCCTCATGTTTTATATCTTCATTTTTGAAATTCAAACTGTCAATCCAAACCGCTCAACATGATATCCATACTAAAATATGCTTGGAGACCAAATTTTATAATTTTTATAAATTTGTTACTATTTTTTAAGAGAGGTACAAAATCACTGTTTTTGAACGGTCCAAATTCAGTGATTTTGTACCTATCTTAAAAAATAGTAAAAAAATTTCAAAAATTATAAAATTTCATCCCCAAGCATATTTTAGTATGGATATCATGTTGAGCGGTTCGGATCGACAATTTGAACTTTAAAAATGAAGATATAAAACATGAGGTATGATGAGGTATGAAAGGCATGAGGTATTGTAACCCTCCTCATAAATATATATATATATATATATATATATATATATATATATCGAGTGGCTTGGATTCGCTATATGGACATACAAATGCATCATTTCGCCATAATTTAACATATCAGAAAGTTAGTATGTTAGTCTAACACTTACGTAGCATATATTTCCAAAGCTATATTTGCCAAGTGAAGAACTGAGTATATATATATTACAAAAGAGCTCTTACATTTAGATTTTTTTACGTTGACTTTTTACCTCTCCAAAATATGCACGCTTATATTGGTACATTCTGTGTTGTTACACTATCAATATAGGTCTACAGTCTTGAGCGATCAAATCACAATCATATAAATTATGAATACTTTTTCTTCTGAATAATCACTGAATCGATATGACTTGTTTTGAATGTCATTATTAATAAAAAAATTAATTATCAATATGACTTATTATTTTGATAACTTTTGTTATACTTTTTTTTAATATTTGAACTCTTGAACTAATGAAATAATAGTCATATTTATACAATAGTGTGATTTAAATTCCGCTATATGTTATATTTAAAGAGCATACCTCATGTCTTTCATGCCTCAATCATACCTCACATCCCAATTTCTTCCCTCAATCATATAGCGGAATTTGCAAAGCTACTCCATTGGAATTTGTAAAGCTATATGTGTCATTGGTTTCACAAGCTACTCCATCCCAATTTCTTCCGTATCATAATTTGCAAAGTATCCAACATTAACAAAGTCACAATAAGTTAATGAGACATACAAGAAGCACTAGCAAAACACTAGTTATTCAAATCAAACTGAGACAACATCAATTACATCTGAATCTCATTATATACATATCTCATTATATACGTACAATAAATATCTATCCATTAACTGAATATCATTATAACTAGAAGACTTCATCATAAAATCCAAAAGAGGGTGCGTTTTCAAATGGAAGATCGAAGTACGATGCACTTCCTCTGTCTTGTGGATCAATTGTCCAAACGTGTACAAAGAAGACTCGGTTTAAAAGTAGAATTTTGTATTTAGAGATTGGTTCTAATCATACACGGCCTTTTACTAACTAACCGTGTACAATTTTATATGATCGCGCAAGCGCCTCCTCGCATTACACACAATTAATGTGTAATTTCTTCTCATCCGTGCATGATATGTCGTGTATGATCGCGTTTTTTGTATAAAACAACGATTTCTGAGGGTCAGCTCGAAGAACTTAACATGTCCTACATTATTATTTAATGGTAAGGAGAGATAAGTAACTCTACTATCATTGTTGAAAAATAATATAATAAGTATATAAAATGTGAATTTATCTGTACAATTCAAATTAATCACATCAAATTCACTTTGTTCTTTAAGAAAAAATTTCAAATTCGAGCTAAATTCAAAGTTATGGCTTCATTTGCAAGTATGGTAGTACTTGCATAATAATATATATAGAGTAAGGTTTGGGTGCTATGGATAGCATAAGGCCATCCGTGCTACGGCTCCAAAAATTTATCGTATGAACTTGAAATTTCGATCTAAGTAGCTCAGTAAATTTGTTATATAATAAATTTGTAGAATACAAATGTTTACTATTTTTTATGATTTTTGAAAGATGGCAAAAATAACTTAAAATATTGGCAATTATTATTTGAAGAGTAATTATAATTCTCGCACAAGTCATGCATTTTCTTTTGAGCATTTACTTAAGAGTTTGATTTCGAATTCATACCTTTCACATAAAAATTATTATTTGAAGAATAACACATTTTGACATCCATCTTTTGATTTTGATATTTAATCTTCTAGATAATCTTCAAATAAACTAATGGCTCATACAAAATAAGATTTGCTCTGCCGATACAACTATTTTGGTTTATAATTACAAAAAAAATATAATTACAAAAAGTTCAAATTTGATCATTGAAGTATATCTACCTCTTGACATCTCTAGAAGACAAGACCTCACTTTAAAGAAGTACATGATAAAAATAGTCATAATACAATAAGACATACAACTTGCGGGTGACTTTGTACTGGATTGTTTTATTTAATACATACAACATGACAGCCACTATCAAGCTTTTTTTTCAAAAAAAAAGATGAATAAGACATGGGAACGGCAATTGTGGGACCTAGACATTAAAAAGTCAATGGTTCAAAGATAACTTATGAAGTATCTTATTCGTAACAAGGGGCAGCCACTATGAAGCTTATTAGTACACATGACGAGCTAGATACAGATAGGCGATCTGAAGTTCTGAACTCGACTATATCAACCGAATTAAACAAATGAAGTTGACCTCTGTAATTCAGTTTGACTAATTAATGAATTAAATACAAATTATCAGTCGGCAATTGGCATTTATGGTTCGTGCCTGGCTGTTCTGTGCGACACTACATGTTCTGATACTCTGGCAGAACTTGAGACCTTATCTAGCTGGCAAAATTATGTATTTAAAATTTAAAATAAATGATGTGCTATGCTACCTTATCTGTATCATGCAGGTATAAATTTGTAGAGCAACCAAGGTTTTTTGTGTACTTGGGGTATTTTATATTTTAAATTATACTTGAAAATAGTATTCCTATACCCCACCCGAAACCTTTGAACAATTTCCAAAAATATGAAGAACATTTTATTTCGACAATTATTAATAGGTTGTTATTTTTATCAACACATTTTGCTATCAATATATTTTTTTTTCTTCTAACTTTCGTTATACATATTTTTTATTTAATGTTTTCTTTGCACAAATAATAATTAAGGGCACATGAAGGGATCCGCACTGTGTGCTCCCTCTGACCCGGAACTTTTTGGATAATAATTTTGTATTCTCAACTACTTTTCATGATGGGCATTTTGTATTGAAATTGAAATGAGTACTGATTTCCAGGTGTACATGCATCACCTAATAATGTTACATGCGGCTGCACCACTTCTCTCAATATCTAATGATAAACTTCAATATTGTTAATTTAAATCTAATTTAACATGATAGAATTAAAATTTCTAAATTAAATACTTTTAATGGCTACCCAAAGATCCTACAATATATTGTATTCATTTATCATTAGATATCATATGACTTTCTTAAACTTATCTCTTAATTTTACCGTTACATTTATTCCTTCTTCTATCTCCTAATCGACCAAAAGAAACCAAAAAATAAAGAAAAGAAAAAAACCGTGACCATGATTAGTGGGTAGCAATACGGGCATAATTTTTTTACAAAATTAAAGTTAATAAAATCTTATTTACGAACAACTATGACTCATGATAGGTTGAATGGATTAACAATATTAAGTGTTGAAAAAATTATGTTGAAAACTATTGATGTTGAACATATAATTGATGATTTTTCTTCTAAAAATACAAGGAGGTGTCATTTCAGATGAGATGTGGTTTATACGTGCTTTTTGTGCAGGTACAACATACAAGTGTGCAGAATTGTTTATCAAGAAGCAAGAAGCATGGTTTGGGTATGTTAATTATTATATATGTTCTATTTTGAGGGGTTTTGGTTTGATGTCCTCTCAATTTTGTATGATCTATTGACATATTAATAAAAAAATTGTGTATATAAGAAGTCAAATTTTTGTTCTGCCCCGGGCCCCAAAATCTTGAGGACCGGCCTGTATATATATTTACTGAATAGGAGTTTTAGAAAATCATATAGTTACTGAATAGAAAATGTGTGGATAATAATGATGTATGAGTTAACATGCTTCATAATAATGCCAAGGCACGTTTTGACGGACTGTCGACGGTCTAATCAGCTTCACTTTCTTAATTTTTCTTGATTGAATGATTTCAGCATTTTTGCTTCTAACCTTTCATTTAAAATGAATTTATATGAAAATAAGTACTATATATTACATTGTGATATAAATCTATTTGGTGTCCCGGGATATATTAATTACTTACTAACTTTATCTGATAACATTGCTTTAATTTCGGTTCACAATACAAAGTAATAGAGAAAAGTGTACGTATTATCCAAATCAATTTCATATATAGAAAGCAATTAATTTGAAGGGACGCATCTCTTCTGTTAACGCAAATGCATGCTATGGGATAATTTCATTTGAAGAACGCATTTGAGAGAGATTAATATAATTTCTTTGTTTCTCAACGCTCTTGATTGCTAGCTACAGATATCTTATTATATTATTGTCTCTTCTGTCAAACGAAATGCAACAATGGAGTTAACAAGGGCACATGCATGATCCACATTTTGTGCTCCCAATGATGCGGAATTTCTTGGATAACTACAAAGTCTTCTTGCAGTTTTGTCATTCAACCCTTGAGGAAATGACAATTAATAATTTTCTATTCGCAAATACAATTTATGATGGGTATATATCATGCATTCACGTTGGAATCAGTATTAAATATTGTGATTTCTAGGTGTACATGCTTCACTGAACAAAGTAACATGTATCTTCGCCACTTGTCTCATCAGCTAATTAATGATAAACTAATTTAATGTTGTTGTGGAGAGGGACAGGGAGGTTTAATTTAAATGAATGTATGATACAGGTAAAAGCTGAACTTTACATGTAAATTGCGTTAAATTTTAGACCTTCAATCCTATATCCTCTAATTTGAATCCTAAGAGATGCCAAAGCACATGGGATATTTTCCATAACATTATTGTAACGGAGGGCCCCATTTTAGTTTTATAATTTCGTAATCTTTTCACCTTTTAATTAAAAAAAGTTGTGTTTTCGTTGACTAATTGTCTCGATTCTCAATCAGTCATCACCAAATCCTTAATACATTCTCCCAAACCAAAATGGTCGATTGGCAGTATAATTTCTACGAAGGACACTTAAAGATTGAATATATATATATAGAGGTTGGCTATTCTACTTCCATAAGCATATGCCCACATATGTTTATAACTCATTTTTGCGTTTTCAATGTTCAAATGGTCGATCTGAACCGTTCATCTTGTTCTCCATATTAATATGTGCTTGGAGACCAAATTTTACATTTTTCTGAATTTTTTTACTATTTATTAAGCCACTTTGAAAATTGTTGATCCGGGTAAACAGTAAAAACAGTGCAACAAAATTCTGTACCATCTGATCAGCAATTTTCAAAGTGGCTTAATAAATAGTAAAAAAATTCAGAAAAATGTAAAATTTGGTCTCCAAGTATATTAATATGGAGAACAAGATGAAAGGTTCGGATCGACCATTTGAACATTGGAAAAGCAAAAATGAGTTATAAGCATATGTGGGCATATGCTTATGGAAGTAGAATAGCCAACCTCATATATATATATATAGAGATTGGCTAATGTGCTAACGTTATAACTTCGGCCGAAGTTATAACGAGTCGTTTATTAGTTTTTAAAATCCAAACAACCGATCCGAACCGTTCAACTTTTTCTAAATATTGAAATGTGCTTGGAGACCAAATTTTACATTTTTTGAAATTTTTTTACTATTTATTAAGCCACTTTGAAAATCGCAGATCTGCTGTGAATAGTAAAAAACAGCAAAATTTTCTGGACCACCGGATCAGTATTTTCAAAATGGCTTAATAAATAGTAAAAAATTCCAAAAAATGTAAAATTTGGTCTCCAAGCACATTTCAATATAGAGAACATGTTGAACGGTTCGGATCGGTTGTTTGGATTTTGAAATTGCAAAAACGACTCGTTATAACTTCGCGTTAGCACATTAGCCAATCTATATATATATATATATATATATATATATAGTAGAACTAGGGTGCTCTCGAGTTCACCAAGCCCTTGGTGAACTCAAGTCCAAAACTCATCGGATCGGCTTCAAACGACGAATCCGACCGTTGAAACCCGTCTACCTTACGAGTGATGCGTCTACATGCAAAAATTTTAAATTTTGAAATTAATTTTGCATAGAGTCAAGTGGTCAAAAAACGTCAAAAAATGAATGCATTAAAATTAATTTATTAACCTTCTAATTTTGACCACTTGACTCTATGCAAAATTAATTTCAAAATTTAAAATTTTTACATGTAGACGCATCACTCGTAAGGTAGACGGGTTTCAACGGTCAGATTCGTCGTTTGAAGCCGATCCGATGAGTTTTGGACTTGAGTTCACCAAGGGCTTGGTGAATTCGAGAGCACCCTAGTTCTACTCTATATATATATATATATATATATATATATTTACAGAGAAGAAGTTTTAGTAAATCGTATAGTTAGTAGACCAATGTGAAAATCCAGGAATGTACTATATATTCGTATTAATGATGTATGAGTGAACATGCTTCTTAATAATGCCAAGGCACGTTTTGGCATTTAAGGTTCGTGCCTGGCTGTTATGTGCGATACTACATGTTCTCATACTCTGGCAGAGCTTGAGACCTTATCTGGCCAAATTATGTATTTAAAATTTAAAATAAATGATGTGCTATGCTACCTTATCTGCATCATGCAGGTATAAATTTGTAGAGCAACCAAGGTTTTTTGTGTACTTGGGGCATTTTATATTTTAAATTATAGTATTCCTATACCCCACCCGATTGAACAATTCCCAAAAATATGAGGAACTTTTATTTGGACAATTATCAAATAGGTTGTTATCATTATCAACACATTTTGTTATCAATATATTTTTGTTTCTTCTAACTTTTGCTATATATATATATATTTTATTTTTTATTTTCTTTGCACAAATAATAATTAAGGGCACATGAAGGGATCCGCACTGTGTGCTCCCTCTGACCCGGAACTTTTTGGATAATAATTTTCATTCTCAACTACTTTTCATGATGGGTATTTTGTATTGAAATTGAAATGAATACTGATTTCCAGGTGTACATGCATCACCTAACAATGTTACATGCGGCTGCACCACTTCTCTCAATATCTAATGATAAACTTCAATATTGTTAATTTAAATCTAATTTAGCATGATAGAATTAAATTTTCTAAATTAAATACTTTTAATGGCTACCCAAATATCCTACAATATATGGTATCATTTATCATTAGATATCATGACTTTCTGAAACTTATCTCTTAATTTTTCCATTACATTTATTCCTTCTTTGATCTCCTAATCGACCAAACGAAACCAAAAAATATAGAAAAGAAAAAAACCGTGACCATGATTAGTGGGTAGCAATACGGACATAATTTTTTTTATAGAAAAAGATCCTAAAAAATTAAATTTCAACTAGGACGAAAAAATTGAGCTTTATATTAATTCAAGCAAGGCTGAGTTTAGACTTTAAACATATCATTTGTTTCTTTTCTATTTTGAATCTAGCCTGTTTCGTCATTGAAATATGATTATCTGTAAAGCCAGCATTTAAATTTTGAATCTTTTCTAAAACTTGTTCATACGTATGTGCTGCGCACAGACTGACACAGATATTATTTATTTCTATATTAGACTTGCTGTTAAGAATTCAGTACGCATAATAAGATAAACTAGATCCATACCGTCACTTGATGGTATTAAAATAAATTAAATGCACAACCTAACTAAAACTTTTTTAATTCTTAATACAACATATTTCTTTTTAATTATTTTGTTTTTGGATAAAAGGCTGAAAAGCCCGTTCTTTTTAATTATTATTATAATTTGTTGAATATTTAGACTCTACAACTTACAAAATTGTAGTTTGAAATTAATCACATATGGTATAAACTGATAACGTATGTAATATTAATATTTAAATTTGCTATATTTTATTTAAATCGTTTTATTTTGTAATAGGTTAAGATGTAAAGAAATCGTTTTTATAGTGAGAAATTTTGAATCCCAAGCTATATAATATAAGAAACCCAGCATGCACTCTTCTGACAACGGGTAAGTAATCATTACATCTTCTGTCAACGATAATGCTTTGGAGAGAGAGATTTTCTTTTTCTCAACTTATAATATCAGTACCTCTTCTGTCAACGATAATGCTACAATATTAAGGGATCATTTCATGTGAACCATGCATTACAGAGAGACAGAAAAGTATATATATGTATAAATTATTTGTTTCTCAACGCTCATGTTCATTGGGGATATTATAGTAGTCCTCTTCTCTCGACGTGGAGCCGGGATGTGTCTGGGGTAAAACGATTTTGTCTTATTTTCATTCTGAATTATTGTATGGAGGAAGGGTTCTGCCAAATGTCACCAACTTATTAATGTCAAAAAATATTTCATTCATTTTCAATCTTTAATTTAGTTTTTAATTTGTTCCCTTCTATCAATTAATTAGTTCCATATTTATAATAATGAATCTTATTGGCTTCCAGTATCATTCAGAATTACATTAATTACAAGAGTTATTGACATCCCTAACTAAGAGTAAAGAATATCGGCTCAATTCCGTTGAAAGAAGGAATAAAAGTGTTGTCCCCAAAGACAGAGATAAAAACTTAGAAAGAAAAGCTTACGGGTACCCGTTGTGCATGTCAATTATTAAATATCAAATTTTAATCAATTTAAGCATCAATTATTAATTTTTTATGTGTCAAATTTTAGTTATTTATACATAAACATATAAATACAACTTGATATTATTAAGTATTAGTTCCGGTACAATAAAGAGAAAATATACAAAAAAAATATATATATTTTCTTATTAAAAGTGGGTCAATCTATAAAATGTCCTAATCATTAATTATTGCTTGGTCCAAGTCAATGTTTTTAGCTGCCCTAACTATCATTTTCTTTTATTTCCAACATGATCTTCATATTAAAATGTGCTTGGAGATCATTTTTTAGAATTTTTGAAAATCACGGCTTTACTGAATTTTTTATTATTTTTTATTTAATGAAAAGCTGTGATTTTCAAAAATTCTAAAAAAATAGTAAAAAATTTCCAAAAAAATGTAAAATGTGGTCTCCAATTACATTTTAAGATGAAGATCATGTTGGAAGGTTCGAATCGACTATTTATTTTAAATTTGAAAATGAAGATATGAGTGTAAAGTAAAACACCCTCTTTAATTCCCAAAGCAAGTTGGCCCATCTCTCTCTCTCTATATATATAGGAGTTGGCTATGGTGCTACATGTAGCATAGAGGGCCTCCGTGCAACAGCTCAATATTTGAGTTTTCAATATCCTAACGGTCTATCAGAACCGTTCAACATGATCACTTGATCTGAATGGTACAGAATTTTCGGATCAAGTGATTTTCTACCTATCTAAAAAAGTAGTAAACAAATTCTAAAAAATGTAAAATTTGGTTTGCAAGTACATAATCATATGGAGATCATGTTGAACGGTTCGGGATCGACTGTTAGATTTTGAAAACTCAAATATTGAGCCGTTGCACGAAGGCTCTCTATGCTACATGTAGCATATTAGCCAGATTCTATATATATATACTTTCTATATGAGAACATTACGTTTTCTTTTGTCTTATCTAATATATTTTAATCTCATTAATGGATTACAGAATAATTAATTTGTCTACTCTTTTCTTATGAACATCCCACCTACTATATAAAAATACCCTATTGACTGGTAATACGTACATCTTACCTTATCATCTTTGTTTTAAATTTAGGTTAAGCCTACGGTGATAATTTAAAATTGAAAATAAAAATAGAATGGAAATTTCCTTGTGAGATTGTCACCCATAAAGAAAGTGATGTAAAGAGAGAATTTTCCTACAGGGAAAATATTTTCGACGATTCAAACTCATTTTGTATTTCTTATAAAAATAATAATTATAATTTATTAGCAAAGTCAAGCCTCTATATTAAGCATAAACTATATATATGTACGGTGCTAATTTGCTAATTGTGAACTCATTACCAATTTAAATTGTGCATAATCGACCCAAGAGAAAATATATATTAATTTTTTAAGTATAAAAAGTTAATAAATTTATTATTTATAATTTTTTTTATTGTTAAATATCAACTATATATAAATTTAAAAACAAATAGAATTCAAATCTTTAGGTGCGAATATGTTTCCGAGAAAACCGGAGGTTGAAGGTGAGATAAGAAAATTAACAACATATATATCAACTCTATATAAATTTATTGACGGTATCTTATATTTTTGTTTGCTTGCTTTAATTAAAAATTACATACTGCCACATGGAAGGGAACTAATTGGATGATACATAGAGTTTACTTTGACTTCGACCATTACAAAATTGGAGGCATTTGCAAATATATTTTAGTGTATCATATTACTTTATTATTGATCGGCACGATATACGGATCAAATTGCAAAATAAATATATCACAGTTGTCTGGGGGGAACAAACACATCTGTGGATGATTCGCTTGTTGAAGTGTAAATAATATAAAAACAAAATAAGGAGTCCCGGAGATGATCGCTCGTTGCCCTATATAATAACGTATCTTAAGTGAATAGTTGGAAGCACTGCAATCCTAATTAGCCATTATAAGAATATTAGCAAATTCTGTTAATAAGCATAGCAGTATACCATTAATTGATCCTTAGACGATGAGCTTCGACGACGACAAGCCGATTGTTCTTCCTCCAGGTTCGTTCCCAGTTGTCTAACCGTTCAAAGAATTGATATTTTTTTTACAAATCATTTATTTTAAGCACTATTCATCCCAATCAACCATCTTTTGTTCAATATTGGATAAAGTTATTACTCTATAACTTCAGTTCGTACTACATATGGAACGCATTGGAGTTAGTTTGCTAATATTGAAATTACTGCAGGGCCAAGACCCACCGTGCCTGGAAGAGTACAGCTGGCAATCAGAAACAACGACAAAGCACCACATGAAGAAAACATCCAAAAGGTGATGCTGGAACTCACCGGCGAAGAAAAAAGTCGATTGGGATTGGACCTTGTGGTGGTTTTCGAATCTTGCTTCTGGATGACAGGAAAAAGGTTACTTGAATTGAAAATGGCTCTGCTATTTCTGATGAAGAAACTCAGAGTTGTTGACCGTTTGTCAATTGTCACCTACTCCCGTAAAGCAGAGATACTTTGCCCATTGCGACAAATGGCTAAAAGTTCCCGAACGGAACATGAAGCTCTAATCACCTCATGGGTGGAAAAAATTGAATCGGATAAAGAAAGGAATGCGAACATCGCTGACGGCCTTGAGACGGCGCTGACTATTCTCAAGAACCGTTCAGTTAGTAGTGGATGTGTTGGTGTCATCATGCTTATGTTATGTCGTAAGGAGACTATAGGCAATGTTGCTGCTGTTCTGGTAGGAAATGTACCTGTGCACACATTTGGTTTTGGTGATGGTCATGATCCGAAGGTACAGTGGAAAATTGAATGTAAACCCTTATTTATTGACAATTTGAAGCAAAAATTTGCATGTGGTGCATTCTAATTAATTTGTTCATGTTCTTAATAGGTGCTCAGAGTTATTGCCAGTAATAGTCAGCTGGGAGGAACCTACTCGGCTGTTTGTCAGGGCAACTTGAGCTTAGCCTTTTCACAGTGCTTGGCCGGGCTTCTCAATGTGGTTGCTCAGGACTTGACAGTGACTGTGAGTCAAATCAAAGATGAGTCAAAAATAAAGCAGGTATCTGCCGGAAGTTATCCGCAATCCAGGGACATTGTTGCTGGTTCTATAACTATAACATTCGGCGATATCTACATCCGAGAGATCCGCAAGGTGTTAGTCGACATTCTTCTCCCTGTTACTAAAAAGGAAGATGAAGCAGATGTTCTCAAAGTCTCTTACACATACAGGTATATGAAATCACAGTAACAAGCAAACAAATCATGCATACGCGAATAACCTATGAGCATTTTTATGACTATCATTAATCTAATTGTAAATCTTATGCGGATGCAGATTTGATGGAGAACTCTATGAGGCCAGTCCTCGGACTGTTACTGTACGCCGCCAGTCAGGGTTGAGAGCTGAAGAGCAGAAAGCACTACCAGAGGTGAGAGCGGAAGAGGTTCGTCTGGTAATTGCCGAGGTGATCAAACAAGCGACCGCTGATGCTGATGAGGAGGATCTTAAAAGTGCTCAAAACAAGCTTGCGAATGGTCTGCTTGAGTTGGAGGATGCGGATATAAAGAAGTTGAAGGCCCAGCTAAGGCCTGAGCTAGAGGAGCTGCTCGAATTGATGCCAATGCGACCTCAAATTTATCATGTAGGACAACACCGTCCTTTTGCATATTCCTTACTGATTTCCCTTGCCACACAGCGTCAAACGGCAAGAGGAAGTAATATCAGTAAGTTTCAGCTCTTTTCCACTCCCGCTATGCAAGAATTCCTTGAGGAAGCCAATTGGGATGATATGGAAGATAACAACCAATATAACAATGATCCAGATTCATCAGGTTCGGTCCCAGTTGTCTCATCATTCATACACTGATGTTTGTTTTACAAATCATTTATTTTAACCAATATTGATCCCAATTAGCCATCTTTTTTTGAAGATTATATAGCATAATTATCATGATTTGGAAAATCGGCCGATTATTCCCGAGTTGACTCGGTTGTGCGAGTTATGTGCAGAAAAACGATAAAATCGATGATAAAGAAACAATCGGCCAAATTTCCTCTATTTCTCTTGCGTTTAGAGCCAAATTAAACTGTTTTGATAGTTAAATCGAACCAATTTGTATTTTTCCATGGATGTCAAAGACAATTGGGGAAAATAGATGTGACTCGGAGAAGAGAAGAAGCTTTAAAGAATTATAAAATGTTAGATAGACTGGGTGTACGTGAGGTGTGTACTATTATATTTGACAATATAATTGTTTCACGGTAGACCATGTTCGTACCAACTATTATATGGATAAGTCATCCGAAACGGATTGTTTTAAATTTGTAATGTTTTACTGAATAGAGACAAGAGTGTATTGTGTACAGCTGTTGACACTCGACTGGTTTGTTTGTTTTTTTATTTGACTAAAAAGTAAAGAATGGGAGTATGGGATTAACCTAAAAATTTGATTGTTATGAATATATAAAAGTAGAAATTAAAAAAAGAAGTATTTCACTTGTAAATATTAGTTAGTTTATTATTATTATTTTATTTTTAAATTATATAAGTTTTATTTCTTTAAGTAATATCAGCACAAATTTGATTGTTATTATATTATTGTTTTTATTATTTGAATCAGTACAACAATATCCTCTTTTATATTTTAATACAGAGAATAATAAGATGATCCGGCTAGGTTGTCAGAGCTTTTGACAGTAAAAAAAAAATATGTTATGGTTATAATGCTTGTATTATCTTATATTAGTGGATTATTTGAGTGTAATATTTTATCTTAACATAAATTTTTTGACAAATTATTTTTTAGCAATTTTTTCTACTTTTTTTGTACAAAATAAGATTCTGCTAAAAAAATCCGAGTTTCCGATCCGATTCGGCCGATTCCGGCTAATTTATCCGATTCCAATTCAACAGTCAAGTGACCGATTTGGATTACGATTCCGATTTTCAGAATTATACCATAACTGAAATTCATACCACATTGAATTAGTTTTGCTTAATTTGCTTATGGCTATTACTGCAGTGCATGGAAATGTACAGCTGGTAATCAGAAACAACAATAAGGCGCCACTTGAAACAAACATCCAAAAGGTGTTGTTGGAGCTCTCCGGTAATGGTAGTCAGATTGCGTTGGACCTTGTGGCGGTCTTAGATGTTAGCAGTAGCATGGAAGGAGATAAGTTAGAAAAAATGAAAAGAGCTATGCAACTTTTGATTAATAATCTCAGCGGGAAGGACCGTTTGTCGATTGTTGAGTATTCTAGTAAAGCAAAGAGGCTATGCCCATGGAGCCACATGACTGAAAGTTTTCGAAAAAAACTCAAAAATCTGATCGATGATTTGAAACCTCAGCCTGGAACGAACATCACTGCTGGCCTTGAGACGGCGCTGAATGTTCTCAAGGATCGTTCATTTAGCAGTGGACGTGTTGGTGTTATCATTCTTATGTCGGATGGTGAGCAGAATCAAGGCGGTGATGCTTCTGATCTTCCAGTAGGCAACGTTCCAGTGTTCACATTTCGTTTTGGTGAAGATCACAATCCGGAGGTACAGTTAAAATTTCAAAATAACCTCTTACTTTTTGACCATTTCAAGAAAAAATTTACCTGTGCTGCGTTCTTATTAACTTTTTCAAGTACTTAATAGGTGCTCATCGCTATCGCCAATAATAGCTGGCAGGGAGGAACCTACGCGCAGGTTTCCATGGACAACTTGAACTTAACCTTTGACCATTGCTTAGATGAGCTTCAAAGGGTGCTTGTTTGGGACCTGACGGTGACTGTCACTCAGATAGAAAAAGAGTCAACAGTAAAACGGACATCTGCCGGAAGATATCTCCAGTCCGTAGACAATGCTGCTGGTTCTGTAACTATAACATTTGGCACTTTCTACAGGAAAGATGTCTGCACGGTGTTAGTTCACATTCTTCTCCCTCTTACCAAAAAGGAAGGTGAAGTAGATGTTCTCAAAGTCTCTTACACATACAGGTATATCCAATCACAGTATCTCCCAAAAAAGTTATCTATATGTGTAGTTATGTACTTGTGTACAACTTATCACTATTTTGATGACTATGAGCAGAAACAGCTTTGATGGAGAACTGTTTGTGGCCGATACTGCCACTGTTACTGTACGCCGCACGTCAGAGTTCACAGAGGTCCGTCGGCTTTTTGTTGATGGAAGACCTTGTGGTGACAATACTGCATTCTACATTGTTGATGGAGAGGTCCGTCTTCTTATTGCTGAGGTGATCAAACAAGCAACAGGTGTTGCTGATAAGGAGGATCTGAAAAGTGTTCGGGATGAGCTTGTCCATAGTATGAATACATTGGATGAACCGAGCGCTTTTTACTTAATGAGTAATCTGAGGAAGGAGCTGAATGATTTGAGGGCCGAGCTGGAGGAGCTGAGTGAATTGATGCAATCACAAGCAATAAATGAAAAGCAAGGCCGCTCTTTTGCATATTCCTTAATGATTTCCAATTTCACCCAGCGTGGATGGGAAAGTGATCGTAAATTTTATCTCTTTGCCAGTCCTGCTATGCGAGAATTCATTGAGGAAGCGAAGATGTATGATGAAATAGATGATTTACATGTCTATATTGACCGGTTCATTGGTGCTATCGAGTCCATTCAAATGATTATCGACAAAGTTGAGAAGGAGTGGAAAAGGCAAAGTGAAGGAGTTTGTTCAGTAGGCTCTGACTCCTCTGATGGTGATTGAGTTTTTTTTTTTTTTTTTCAAAAAGATTAATTTCTTGATTAACGACTGAAGCTTCCAGTTCTTTTTCTTTCATTGGCGCAGTATTTAATTAAAATAAAATATTTCTTTTTGTACTAATTATAAGCGGTGGTCAAATGACTTGGGACCTTCATATTATGTTCCCCAACCAAAATTAGAGTATTTACTAGTAATTAATTATTTCGTTATCATTTTAAATTTCAATTTTATTGCTTTCCTTGATTAAAGGGAGCATCATGCCACATGACCGTAAATGAATATGATAATAGAGGTTGTATGATTTGAAATATACAAGATTGAACAAATTGTGAATACTTTTTCCATAAACTGTGAGAGATTGTCTTGCCAACCATACTGAACATGAAATTCACGTCTGAGATTTGTGGCATGGCCGAAATTATACAATTTTGAGAAACACAAAATTTTTAAAGTTGCATATATTCACAATAAAGATTTTCCCACGCTGTAACCATACTGAACATGAAATTTAAGGTTGGTCTGATTCCGTTGGAAATTATGTAAAAAGGCCATAATACAAAAGAATGAATTTCTATTAAGCAAATGCGGGATGGTTACACATTAATGTCACCGTTCACCAAGACGCCTATATTACAATTAACTATGATAACCTAACACCATGACAGAAAAAGGGGATGGTTGCAAAATTCTAGCCTTTCTGTATAGTATTATTAATTTATTTAAGGAATCCAAATTCTTTTTACCCAAAAAAAATGTTCCGATCAATTTAATTGTTACAACATTCATAAAATGGAGAGATTACCGCAGAAGCTCCATTAAAATAATAAAATTAATATATAGGAAGCTGATTGGTATCTATCACTACTACACAAGGATCTGCAACCATGTACGATCGTATCGTGTATGTGAAAGTGCCAATAAATTGTACACAGTTCTAGCTCCATGTCTAGATAATAATCGGCCTAATTAATTACTTAATCCTCCAAATTAATCCATCAAATTAATGAATCCAATTAGTTAATTCTCCTTTTTAATTAATTAGTATATTATTTGTACATCACATGTACACAAATAATTATGCCAATTAATTATTTCCGCATATGTCATATTTTTTTGGAGTTCTATAATATCATCTCTGCAATTAATTTGGTATAACCCTTGGGATCCGTATTGTGTTGGCAACGAAATTAAAACTCATTTTAATTTATAAGTCACAAGAGGAATCTAACATCACGCATCATAATTACCAAAACAATCCAAACAATACATATAATACGTGATGTACAATATCTTGACCCTTGTAAAAAATATACAATTGTTCGTGTTATTTTTTGGAACTGACTATTTGTACCCAGCGACTTGTACCCGGTTTTTACCCAAACGAACTGCCATTTGACAAGCGCGAATACTGTAAAACTCAATATTTCATACTGTATACCTCAATAGCAAATCATATATAATACGTAATTCATATTTCTAATAACCAGCGACTATTAAAAGTGGTCCACAGTTAGTTGCTAACCGTTTGCAACTTGCACAACTTGCCAAACTGCTTGTACTTCTACCGAGACCACTTGTACTTTTACTGGAACCACTTCTACAACTTGCAATACTTTGCAACAAACACTGGGAATACTGTAAATATTTAATTTTTTTTCGAAATTTAATTTTTTTTCGAAATTTAATTTTTCTTTCGAAATTTAAATTTTAAATTTTTTTAAATTTTTTTCCAAAATTTAAATTGTTGTAAACAATACTATAAATACTGCAAAATAACATTATGGATACTATAATACACATGAATACTTTGAAATTTTTTGAATTTTTTTTTCTTTTCAAATTTTCCTATTTTATATTTGCATCTAGATCATGTAAAATAAGTATGATTAGTTGATTAGATTACGTTCAATTTGTGCTGTCGAATCCATTCAAATGATTATCGGCAAAGATGTATTTATGTTCAATTTGTGCTCTGTCTCCTCTGATGGTGCTTGAGTTTTTTTTTATTCAAAAAGATTAATTTCTTGATTAACGACTGAAGGAGCTACTGAAGCTTCCAGTTCTTTTTCTTTCACTGGCACAGTATTTAATTAAAATAAAATGTTTCTTTTTGTACTTATAAGCGGTGGTCAAATGCCTTTATATTAGAGTATCATATAGCGTACTTGCCAGGTAAAATTTTTCTTTTTACTAGTAATTATTTATATCTTTATCATTTTAAATTTCTATTTTATTGCTTTCTTTGATTAAAGGGAGCATCATGCCACATGACCTTAAATGAATATGATAATATAGAGGTTGTATATATGATTTGAAATATACAAGATTGAACAAATTGTGAATACTTTTTCCATAAACTGTGAACGATTGTCCTGCCAACCAATAATTCACGTCTTTAATTTCACAGGTACAAAATTATTTTTAGTTTATATTCAATATATATTTGCTCTCTGAGATTTGTGGCATGGCCGAAATTATACAATTTTGAGAAACACAATTTTTTTTTGAAGTTGCATATATTCACAATAAAGATTTTCCCACGCTGTAACCATACTGAACATGAAATTTAAGGTTGGTCTGATTCCGTTGGAAATTGTGTAAAAAGGCCATAATACAAAAGACCGCCACAAGGTACAAACAATATGGTTTCTCCAGTGCGTTATTATATTGGGCCTTTTCGGCCCCACCACAGTTATATCCGAAACAAATCAGGTAACAAATCGGGTAAGTAAAATTATTGCTACCTACTAATCATGGGCACGGTTTTTTCCTTTTCTATTTTTTTGTTTTCGTTTGGTAGATGAATAATTATTTCTTTCCCCCATTTCCCATCTCCACTAGGATCAGGTAAGTGAAATTCAATGATCACGTGGGTCCTTTGAAATCCGATCTAGTTATATCCGATTTCTTTCTCAAAACATATTTCCTTTATTACCGGTTATATCCGGTTATTTCCTTGATGGATTTTCTTGCTTGTTAACTGAATTGATTGATGCCTACAACAAAAAAAAAAGAAATTAATTGATTGAAACTTTGAATCAGTACTATGTATAGGCATTATTCATTTATTTTTATATTAAAAATTTATTAATTAATATGTATATTTTACAAATACATATGACTCAATTATCCGACAATTATTCGTTTCGTATATGTATTCGAATCCGTGTTAGGTACAAATATCCAGTGTCATTGGAAATAAAAATAAAAATTTGATATAATATATTATGTGCAAATACTTGACGTATGAACTATTCACACATACATGAGAAAAAAAATTGATAGAATCTGTTAGATACAAACACCTTATACATGAACTATTCACACTTGTATGACGATGTATGAATACTTGATATTAATACTTATAAACGTCATCCAATGTTATATGGAAAAAAAATTGATAGAATTTGTTAGATTCAAACGCATGATACATGAACTATTCACACTTGCATTACGAGGTATGAATACTTACAATACTTGATATTAATACTTTTAGACATCATCCAATACCATATGAAAAAAAAAAATTAAAATTTCATAGAATTTGTTAGGTATAAACACTTGACATATAAACTATTTACACTTGCATGATGGGTATAAATACTTGCAATACTTTATATTAACACTTTCAAACGTCATCCATTGCCATATGGAAAAAAAAATTACATTTTTATTTAATCTATTAGGTACAAACATTTGACACATGAACTATATACACTTGCATTATGAGGTATAAATACTTACACGATGAGATGTGAATACTTTCTCGACGAGGTATTAATACTTGTGCGACAGAGAACCCAAAAGTACTTTATCATGGATCTCATTGAGTGAGAAAATTACGTAGAATACGTTCATGGTTTTTTATTCGCAAAATTCCTCACAGATCGTCAGAAATATGAACAAGATTAAACGAAGAAAAAAAATCCACCTCTAAAAACGTGTAAAAAATGGGTGCGTGATGAGAGAGTAAAAAGAATGTTGATATGTTCAGTTTTTTTATAAATACTTGGTTCTTAGGTATGAATACTTCAATTACGAGATATAAATACTTGCTCGACAAGTTATGAATACTTGCACTACAAGATATGAATACTTGCTCGACAATGTGAATACTTGCATGACGAGGTATGAATACTAGCACGACAGACAACCCGAAAGTATGTCATCATTTGAAAGATGATGACATACTTTCGGGTTGTCCGTCGTGCAAGTATTCATACTTTCAGATCTCATTTGAAAGAGAAAATTGCGTAAAAGAAGTTTGTAGTTTTAGATTCGCAAAATTTCTCACAGATCAGCAGAAATATTGGTGAGTTGGAATAGAGAAAAATAATCCATCTCTAAAAACATGTAAAAGATGAGTGTGTGATGAGAGAGATAAAAGAAAAATAATTATGTTCATTTATAAATTTATATAGAGTTGATATTTAAAAATTAGAAAATTATATATAATTAATGTTTTATAACTTCGTAAATTAATATATTCGGTCAAGTGTCGATTTTGTACAATTGAAATTGGTAATGGGTTCACAATTAACAAATTAGCATCGTACATATAGTTCACGCTTAATATAGAGGCTTGACCTTGCTAATATTTTTATTTTAGAATATATATATAATTTGAGTTTCAATCGTCTAAAATATTGTTGTCTTGGACTCATGCTACAAGAATCGGTGCGTATATGCGAGAGTAAAAAAATGACTATTATCAAGGATAAGCCGACAAAAATTGTTATTTCCAAGATACTGATATTGTTAAGCACTCCTCGCGGATAGTTGCAAATAATTCTTGTAGTATATCATCCGTCTACCTTATACAGATGTCTACTTCACTTGTTGTTGAAGAACAATCTCAGATTTGATTTCATCATAGATCAAGGGCATTTTGTAAAATTGCAATAGGCATCTTAGGAAATAAATTCCAACGTTACACAGTACCAAAAGTAGCAAGCAATAAATGAGCCAATGGCTATATACCTTGTAATATAAATAGGATCTTAGAATTGTAAAAATACAACATAATCAAATATATTATTTCTCCTCAGATTCTCATCTCTGTTAAAAAAAAAAACACTTGCTTTATGGGTGAACAAATTTTTGACTCAGGACTTGTTTGCTTAGTTATTGATTTTGATTTTTTATTTCAAATGAAGCTAAAAGGATGCAGTTTCGATCAAGGCAACATTCACCTGTACTAAATTGTCCATAGCGAAAAAAACTTATTTGGTTTTATGTTTTTATCTCACATAATAATCTCCATTCTTATTTTTTCCAATTTTAAATTATTCTCATAGGCTTAACCTAAATTTAAAACTAAAATGATAAGAGTAAGATGTTCGCATTATCAGTTAAAAAGGGTATTTTTTATTAGGTAGGTTGGATGTTCAATAAATTAGAGAATACAAAAAAGATGCGACCAGATCAATACGATAAGTCTAAAGAAAACGTAATGTTCTCATGTAGAAAGTATATATATATATATATATATATATATATATATATATATACATACATAGATATATATATATACATACATATATATATACATACATGTACATGTACATACATATATATAGAGTAGAACTAGGGTGCTCCTAAGCTCACCAAGCCCTTCGTGAGCGCGGCTCTAAAACCTATCAAATTGACTTCAAACGACATTTCCAAACCGTTAGATGTTCAATCTATATCAAAATCTACTTGGAGACCAAATTTTACATTTTTTGGAATTTTTTTACTATTTATTAAGATGGTTTGAAAATCGCTGTTTTTATTAAAATTCTGCACCATTGGAAAACAGCGATTTTCAAACCATCTTAATAAATAGTAAAAAAATTCCAAAAAATGTAAAATTTGGTCTCCAAGTAGATTTTGATATAGATTGAACATCTAACGGTTTGGAAATGTCGTTTGAAGTCAATTTGATAGGTTTTAGAGCCGCGCTCACGGAAGGGCTTGGTGAGCTTAGGAGCACCCTAGTTCTACTCCACCTATATATATACATACATATATATATATATATATATGGAATGTCGCCGATTAGAAATTCATATAAGAATATTAAAATCTGGAAGACCTTTCTCTACAAAAAAATTATTATGTACAATTGTTATCAATCAATGGATATAATTTTGTCTTGATACGGACCAATATCATTTCATAATATGTAACATGAGATATTACATATATGTTACAGTTGCTTTGGGGAGAAATAAAATAAAATGATAGTTAGGGCAGCTAAAACGTACGTTGACTTCGAACACTCGATATCCTTATTGCTTTGGTTGATGAAAAGCAATTCATGGCTTCGAACACTCGATAATTTTAAATTTGAATCTTCTTGTCCCTAAAATGAGGGTGATCTGTCAAATAACAAATTACATTATGTTCAGTAAAAATCACAGTTTAGGCCAAACCAGAAAACAAAAGGAAAAAACAACAAAAATATTTGCATACTCACATTATTCTTGAAGGCTGGTTCAGGTTTGACGCCATGGGACAACCCAACGCAAAAAACAAAAAAAAAAAAAAAGAGAAGAAAGTGGGACGCCATGGGACATACTATCTAAACTAAAAGCATCATTCATGATACATGTGTAGATAATTTTTTATGTTTTTCCAACTGGAGTGCAACGCACTTACTTTTGTCGTTTAGTACACTGTACACATGAGCAGCTGAGTACAGATCTGAACTCGACTAAATCAACAAAATTAAACGAATGAACGAGACCTCGAGATGTGCCATTGAGTTCGACTAATAAATTAAAGACAACTGAGTAGTTGGAAACTGGCAATCAGTATTTATATATATGCATGGTTCGCACATGGCTAGCTGGCTAGATGTTGGGTCCGGATCCCCTAAAGTACTCCAACTTTTGGGTTTTCGATCGGAATCGTCCGATTCGATTCTGTCGCTCGAGATTGTCTTGGGATTCGAATCTGTCGTCGGAATGTATGCGCTCCACTTAGGGATGGATGGTCTCGGATCCGAATCGAACGGTTCCGATTTAAAACCCAATAATTGAGTTACTTCACTGGATCCGAATTCCTAGATGCTCTGTGTGTTTCTAGTTTTTCACCATACTTGTAAAATGAGGGTTAATTTTGTTCAAAATGATATAGTCCAGGAATCCAAATTCCATTACTTGTTGGGCCGAAGCCCATTGCTTCGTCTGGGCCTAATTAAGAAGTACAATCCTTAGTCATAATTACTATCTCGGTGCCCTAACCAGAGGAAAGGGCGAGCTATAATGATGAAAAGAAAAGGCGATAAAAGGCTAAAAAAAAAAGAGAAGAAAGTGGGACGCCATGGGACATACTATCTAAACTAAAAGCATCATTCATGATACATGTGTAGATTATTTTTTATGTTTTTCCAACTGGGGTGCAACGCATTTATTATTGTCGTTTAGTACACTACACATGAGCCGCTGAGTACAGATCTGAACTCGACTAAATCAACAAAATTAAACAAATGAACGAGACCTCGAGATGTGCCATTGAGTTTGACTAATGAATTAAAGACAACTGAGTAGTTGGAAACTGGCAATCGGTATTTATATATGCATGGTTCGCACATGGCTAGCTGGCTAGATGCTCTGTGTGTTTCTAGTTTTTCACCATACTTGTAAAATGAGGGTTAATTTTGTTCAAAATGATATAGTCCAGGAATCCAAAATTCCATTACTTGTTGGGCCCAAGCCCATTGCTTCGTCTGGGCCTATCTAAGAAGTACAATCCTTAGTCATAATTACTTGTAGAGAGAAAATTGAACAGAAGGCTCCATCCAATCAAGGCACCAAACTCGAGCCACTACCATTTTGCTTCAGCAAAGATTTGACAATTGTTCAAAAATTTCATCTGAAGTCTTTCTCCATCAACAATCTGGACAAAAAGAGAAAGCTTTAATTTGTACATCTACAAAGAACAAATCTAACCAATACTATAAAATTAAAAATCAAGTAGATGAAACGAAAATAAACTTTGGCCTTGGGTTTGTATACTGTCTCTATTCATTATGATAATTTGTATATAAATTTTGAAAAGCACATGATCCTCGTTTTGTGGATATCTTGGAGAAGGACAAAGTCTTCTTCCAGTTTGTTATTATGTTATTCTCAAAATGCATTTTAAGATGGGTATCATTTTTTGTTTAGTACATTAAGGTCGCCGGGTTTCATGCATGCATTCACCTTGAAATCAGTATTTAATATCCGAGGTGAACATGCATCACCTAATTATAGACAATAATTAATCACACTTGTTAGCTTCAAATTAAGCTGGAATGCTGGCAGAGCCAGCGTCCGGGTGAAAATGTTAACAGTACTAATTTGACTTGATGCAGCATACAAGTCCATGCAATTTAGTTGGTGACGTGTCATGATTTGATTGTAGTGCTGAAAGTTGTTTTCTCTTCCCCATTTGCAAGGGAACACAAATTTCTGTTGCATGGGGGCTTAAATTATTTTTTTATGAAATATATTAATGTAGTAATTTTTAAATTTATAATATTTATTATACCACAAACAATTTATAAACTCCATAAATTTATAATATTTATTTCAAAATTCAAATTTAACACAATATAAAAAAATGCAACCATGTGAATTAAGATTAACATAGCACACGATTTTTAATAAAAAACCGTCTACAATTTGAGCATATTTCTGGAGAAAATTTTTGGAGAAGTGTTTTCTTTTTCTTTTTTGACAAAGAAAAAGGGTCTAGCGAAAAGTGTTTTCTTTTTGCTTTGGAGACTGATATAGTGGGAATTTTGAGAAAACGTGTATAATATGCAGTGTATGCTGTGTTTCTGTACTAGTGTTATGAAGTCTGATTCATTTAAATATAATGTGAAGGAATATAAAATTTTATTTTTGGCAACATAAATTGACCTAATTATCTTTTGTAGTCCATATCTAGACGTAGTAGGTATGATTGAGCTTTTTCAAATTAATTTTGAGCTGAATTATTTATTTATTTTCACATCATATACGTGATGAAATTTCACACGTATATTTTTAAGATTTGAATTCTATATTAATTTTTATTAAAGAAAAATAATTCGGATGTCAAAAGCTGGCATTGGATACTGAAAACTAATTCAAAATAATAATCTGAACACCATCCTTCACAGAGGGGAAATTCGAAATATTTTTCTTGGAGACCATAATCAACGCGAACAAAGTTGGCAAAGTAACATGCATGCATGATTACAATTTACAATGGTGGGGAACAACATGTCCATACGCGAACGTGACATTTCTTGATGAACTACAAGTTATCAATATTAAATTATTAATTGTTCAATACATCAAGTCGGAACTAATTATTAACAGCAATATATATATGGATGAGTACGAATCTTAATAAACTAAACTACTTTCATGCACCTCTAGATATGCGCAATTTGGCCGGATCGAAGAACAAATTAACAAGTACAATTATTACCTAATAGTTTAATTTTTTTTACGGTAGCTTTGTTTCCTTACGGACACATTTATGCAAAGCACGAGAACAATTTCGTGCGAATTGTTATGCGAGAGTAGGTAAGAGGGAGGGCACATGATTCTCCAAAAAATATTTTAGCACCAAGCGAGCATTGCATAAATTAATTAAATTTATTCTTGCAATTAGACTTAGCATCAGTTTGCATTCCGACCTGCATGCTACCCTATATAGATCATTTGCACTGCCTATAATAATAACCTCTTACAGTTGTGTGCACATTTCAAAAGAGAGAGTGAGGGAGAGCAATGGCTGAGGTGGTTGTGGAGTTTATACTCAAGAACCTTGCTGATTTCATAGTGAAGGAAGCAAAGTTCTTGGGTGGGGTTGAGAAGAAAGTGGAATGGGTGCAGCGTGAGCTCATCAGAATCAAGTGTTGTCTGAAAGATGCCAATTCCAAATGCAACCGACGTGTGGAATTGGCTAAATAAGCTCCGCGATGTGGCCTATCGCATTGCGGATGCAACCGAGACCTACTTTCTACCAATGGAAGATCACCGCCAAAAAGATGCCCGCAGCATTTTGCAGAAACTCAAGAAAGTGTGCAAGAAGCCCATGAAGCTGCCTAACTTCCACAAGCTTGGCACTGAGCTCGATGAAATTCAAAATCTACTTGAAGAAATTTCTCAGAGCAGGGTCATCTATGGAATCAAAGACCTGCCAGTGGAAGACAATAGGACGGGGAGGCAGTCATAGTGCCTTTTGGGAGAAAGCCTCCTCTCGCCCGCATTTATACAATATTAAATAATATTATGAAAGTTTTTCAATACTTTTAATTTGTAACAATGTCACTCATAGAATGGGGTTGTGGGAGATACTACCGGATTAGATCAAAAATGAACTGTGCCGACAATGAACCTTATCTAATCCCCAGTTATAAGAGATTTACAAAACATGGTAAAATATATCTCAATCGACCTAACCTTTTCAAATGAACAGCAAAGGAGAGAGGAAGAAATAAAACCAAGATCAAATTTTAGTTGCGGCAGGTAACCCGGTAAAAATCGTGGGAAAACATTAATTGAAATTCATGTTACTGATGTTTTTTTAGACTTATTTCAGTGAAAGGATATTGTTGGGTTGAACTCATTGAACTTCATGTCCTCCTCCATCAGCTGTTTTGCCTCCTTTATATCCCCCGTCTTCCAAAAAACATTGATCAATGTAATAAATGTGATAAAATCTGGCTTTATGTTTATTCTCATCATCTCTTGAAGAAACTTTCATCTCACTGTATTATGAACCAACTCTCTCTCTAAGAGGCATTTCACCAAACAGTTGACATGTTTGTATTAAGATCCCAAATTTAGAAAACCCCTTGATCAAAAAGTGTATAAGTAAACACATCGGGCTGGATTCCATGCTCGACCATTGTTCTTTTGAACTCTAACCCATAACCCCACTTGCCCAGTGTACAACAACCGCCAATCAATGTAATTTCATCGAACACCTGACGGGCATGCTTAATGTTCCCCTTTATACAGTAACAGTGCATGAGAACATTAAAAGGTCTAACATGGGGAGCAAATCTTGCATTAAGAAGTTGTATTTAGTATATGGGCGATGCTTAACAGATACAAGGGGAATAATTGCTCAGTGTTGTAGAAAACAACTGTTTTTGCTTCCTTCTCGGCCCAGCTGGTATTTTCGGTTCCTTCTCGGACCCAGATAGTATTTCGGCCTTGTTCTCGGCCCAGGTAGTATTAAAGGAAGGCAACTGGATTACAAAGACTTCGCAACATAATTATTAATTAGTTCTCGGCCCAGCTAGTATTTTGCCTTTTTTTCGCAACATAATTACAACATAATGTACCTGTCTTTGCAACATAATTACAAACTGGTCCCTTCTCTGATCTAGACTGATGGAGGTTCTGAGAACAAAAACATATATGCACTTCAAGAAAAAAAAAATTACAAATGAACAAATCTTTAACAAAAATGCTTTCTCAGACAGCATTTTTCTCTGGCCCAAGCCTTGTTCGAATCCTCTTATGTTTTGAGCCTTGTCCAAATCCTCTTTCTTTATATTATTTTTAATTAAACCGACTCTCTTTGTTGTAGATCCCCCACTTTGTGTACCCAATGGTGTCTCCATCCTCCTTTAAATTTTGTTCCCTGAGCTCTCTTTTGAATTTCGACTTGCTTCTATCACCAACTTTTATCGTTTGATTTATAGAATTTTGTTATAAATTTTATTAATTATCAACTTTTAATCAATTTAGGCGTCAATTCTAAATTTTTTATGTATCAACTTTTAGTTATCTATACATAAACATATACATAAAATATTGACAATTATCAATACTTAATTTGTAGTGTATCAACTATGTATTTAAAGATAAACAACTTGATATTATTAAAGTATTAGTTCCGGTACAATAAAGACAAATTATGCAAACAAAAAAAAATTATTAGAAGTGTGGGTCAATCTATAAAAGGTCCCTAACTATCATTTCATTTTGTTTAACTGCGAAGCAACAGTAACATGAAATTTCTCGTGTTACATATTAAGAAATGATTGGTCCGCATAAAGACAAATTAATCTTATCTTGGACTTGTTATGTATATTATGAGACATAAAAATTTAACATGAACAATTGTATATTTTTTACGAAGATCGTGATATTGTACAACACGTATCATATGTATTGTTTGGATAATTATAATGCGTTATGTTAGATGCCTCTTATGACTTATAAAATTAAAGGAGTTTTAATTTTGTTACCAACACAATACGGATCCTAAAGGATCGTATCAAAATAGGTTGTTGCATGGAGCAATTAATTGTGGAGATGATATTATAACTCCAAATAAATATGACATATATGATATGACATATGTGAGTGAAAGGAATAATTAATTTGTATAATTATTTGTGTACATGTGATGTACAAATAATATACTAATTAATTAAAAATGGAATTAACTAATTGGATTAATTAATTTGAGAGTTAAATTTGGCAGATTAATTAATTAATTAGGTCAATTATTTTCTAGACACGGTTTTAGAACCGTTATAATTTATCATTATAACGACACTTTAACACACAATGCTGTCGTACGTACAAGGTGCGATGCGTTCGACATAGTTGCAGATCCGTGTGTAGTAGTGATAGATATCCATCTTCCTATATATTTGTTTTATTATTTTAATGGAGCTTAACCTGGTGCTTCTGCGGTAATCTTTTCTCTTAAGTCTGTTGTGTCGGTGAATCCGACAATGCACATCCCTTAATCTTTCCATCTTATGAAATCTAGTGAATCAAGAAAATGTTGTAGTCTCAAGCTCTATTTAGGTCTTGACGTAATGCAGCATGTAATTAGTTCAAATTAATCTCTGGTCGTTCGTCTCTGCATGTGGACTTGTCAGTTGTTTATTAGTTATCGAAAGAACGACGGAGGCGTGGGGTAAGATTTGGAAATGACATGGACTTGTCAGTTGTCTATAACGAAAGAACGACAGAGGCGTGGGGTAAGATTTGGAAATGGAAAGGTTTGATCCCCCGAGTTCAAACTTTTCTTTGGAGAGTCTTACATGGCGGTATCGCCACAAGTCATGTCATGCATACGCGAATTTGGGCGATAGATCCGAAATGCCAATTATGTGGCCGTGAAAATGAGTTTGTCATGCACACACTCTTTTTCTGCAACAGAGCAAGAGCTACATGGTTTGCGTCGGATTTCTCAATCAGAGTGGATGCTTTACCACTACAGTTTGCGGAGACACTGGTTAGTTTGACAGCGAGTATGACCCAAGATGAAATCACGCTCTTCTGCAATATTCTGTGGTATGTGTGGAAGGCGCGAAATGAGTCATTGTATAAACAGGATAAAGCCACACCTTCTTCTATCCTGACACAAGCAGGGGCTCTCAGATACGGGACAGAAAGTGCGCGGGTTTCCAAACAGCTCACGCACCAGCCTATCATCATTCGAGATCTTCATGTAACACAAGTTGATGGTTCCTGGGACGTCAGGATGAGGGCAGGGATAGGCTTTGCAATTTTCAACTTGCAAGGACAGGCAATCCACTGTCAATGCTCCCCGGTGGTGGCAAAGGATCCCATTCACGCAGAGGCACTGGCGCTTAAAGAAGCGATGCTATACATTTCCAGCGGGACGTGGGACCACAGCCATGTCATTGTTTCGGATTCACAGGCAATCGTGAAAGCAGTCACAGGAGATCCGGCCGATACGTGGCCCTCCTGGCACGCTGCTGAAGCTATTGCGTGGTGTTCTAGATTTTATAAGGAGAACAAAGCCTGGGTTCAAGTTCAGCACATCACACGAGAAGCGATCAACATACCACACAGACTGGCAAATTGGGCTCGAAGGACAGGGCAACTTTTCAGTGGAATACCAACACATAGTACTGCATGTTTGGAGAATGAACAGCTCACTCTCAATCAAACATACTTCACGATACACGGCATGGAATGCACTACAGGGACGTAATTCCACCAAGCAAGAAGGCTGCTTTAGTTTTTTCTTTTCTGCTATTAGACTACTGTTTACAATTTAGGTGTAAGTTTTGTTTTTTCTTTTCAGTAACAACGTTTATGTAAGAGTCGTTTAACAATTCAATGAAGCAACCTACGGGTTTTTCCTCAAAAAAAAAAAATCGATTATGCAGTGTGGTACCAAATCTGGTGCGACCTCGAGGATCTAAATATCAGATAAAGGAAAGGAGAATTAGTTGGTGTTTTCCTTTTCTTTTTTCCTTCTTTTTTATGCGTGGGTATTGAATTCTTGCTAATTTGATTCATTTGGATAAACTTTTAAACGTTCACTGTTCCATTCGAGTTTGCAGAGAATTTTTTACCTATAGAAAATATTAAAAAAAATTAGAGAAATAGAAATAGTACTAATAAATTTGGCTTTGTAGAAGGATCGGTAGGAATTTTGTCAATCCAGAAGTTTGAATTTGTAGAATATTTACCTATCCAAACCAGTTTTACTTTTTTCCTTTTTAATTTCTCTATTAAAATATAAAAAGTTTTTAGAAAAATAGAAGGATTCAATCTATTTTGTTAAAAAAATTTTATATTTTAATAGATAATAAAAAGAACAACTGGTTTAGATCAGTAGGAATTCTACCGGTCCAAACTAATTCAAACTTTAAATCGGTAGAATTTCTACCGATCTTTCTACTCAAGAAAATTTGTTGGTATTTTTCTGTTTTTCTCGCTTCTTTTTTAATATTTTCTGTACGTAGACCAAATATTTTCGAGTTTGCAAACATAATGACATAATAAATCGGAACAATTAAAGTTTCAGAACATCATAACAAGTTAAATTGATCGGAACATTTTTTTTGTAAAAAGAATTTGAACTCCTTAAATAAATTAATAATACTATAATTACTTGGCTAGTACGCTGTACGATGTTCGTATATGATACTCTAATTTTGGTTGGGGAACAGAATATATAGGTCCCAAGTCATTTGGACTACATCACCCTCCAAAGGAACAAAGCTTTGACCTCCGCTTAATAAAAAGAACAGGAAACTTCAGTAGCTCCTTCAGTCGTTCATTAAGAAATTAAATTGAAAATAAATCTTTTAGAAAAAAAAAAAGAAACTGATGCAACATCAGAGGAAACAAAAAGCCCTTCTGGCGGCAATTTTTGCCAGTTAACCTTGTAAATATTTACTACTGTGAGGGGCTTATAAAAAGCCCATGTAAATAAACCTTTTTAATTTTGTCCTAATATATATTCGTTGCCGGCTTTGCCGCCAACCTTCAAAAAAAAAAACAAATATCCAGTGTCATTGTAAATAAAAATAAAAAATTGATATAATATATTATGTGCAAATACTTGACGTATGAACTATTCACACATATATGAGAAAAAAAATTGATAGAATATGTTAGATACAAACACCTTATACACCGACATTTTTATTAATATCCAAAGTTTAATACAAATTATTATTTACACCCAGAATCGGAACCAATATCGAAAAATGCCCAAACCGGCCAGAAAATGGCCGGTTTACTCCTTTCCTAAGCCGGCCATTTTATAGCCGGCTTACTCCCCCCTAAACCGGCCATTTTCTGGCCGGCTTAGTCGTTTTTTTTTTTTTTTTAAGAGACATTACGAAGAGAAAAAATAATGAAATCTAACACTGAAAATTTGAATTTTGTGTTTAAATTATTTGTTAGATTACTTCTTTTGATTTATAATTAGCATATTTATACTAAAATACACTAGATTACTTGAAATTATGTTGAATTACACTATATTACAATAAATTATGTTGAATTACACTAAATTACGTTAAATTACGCTAAATTACATATGAATAGAGACGATATCTTCACTGAAAAGGTGAAAAACGATGACGAAACTTCAAACGGTCATAAAACGGCGCTCGAGTGTCCGATTTCAGCAAATGACCACTTTTCGGAAAGCTTGCAAAAATGCGCATGCGTCCGTGCCAGCTATGCTGGATTTCAAAATTCAGAATCGCCAAAAAACAAAGGGAAGAGCCTCAAAACTTGAGTTGAAGTTTCCGATTAAGATTTTCATTTCTATTATTCAATCCAAGTAGCTCAGTAAATTAGTTACATAATGAACTTGTAGAATACCAGTTTTTACTATTTTCAGAACTTTTTTTAGTATTTTTCATGATTCATGAAAGATGGCACAGAATCGGTCTATTTTAGCGTAATTTACCGTATTTCAGTATAATTAGCGAAGTTATTGTAATTTAGCATAATTTAGTATAATTCAACAAAATTTATCGTAATATGGTGTAATTCAACATAATTTCAAGTAATTTAGTGTGTTTTAGTATAAATATGCTAATTATAAATCAAAAGAAGTAATCTAACAAATAATTTAAAATAAAATTCAAATTTTCAGTGTTAGATTTTATTATTTTTTCTCTTCATAATGTCTCTTAAAAAAAAACTACTAAGCCGGCTAGAAAATGGCCGGTTTAGGGGGGAGTAAGCCGGCCAGAAAATGGCCGGCTTAGGAAAGGAGTAAACCGGCCATTTTCTGGCCGGTTTGGGCATTTTTCGATATTGGGTCCAATTCTGGGTATAAATAATAATTTGTATTAAACTTTGGATATTAATAAAAATGTCAGCCTTATACATGAACTATTCACACTTGTATGACGATGTATGAATACTTGATATTAATACTTATAAACGTCATCCAATGTTATATGGAAAAAAATTGATAGAATTTGTTAGATTCAAACGCATGATACATGAACTATTTACACTTGCATTACGAGGTATGAATACCTACAATACTTGATATTAATACTTTCAGACATCATCCAATGCCATATGGAAAAAAAATTAAAATTTCATAGAATTTGTTAGGTATAAACACTTGACATATTAACTATTTACACTTGCATGACGGGTATAAATACTTGCAATACTTGATATTAACATTTTCAAACGTTATCCTTTGCCATATTGAAAAAAATATTACATTTTTATTAAATCTATTAGGTACAAACATTTGACACATGAACTATATGCATTTGCATTATGAGGTATAAATACTTGCTCGACGAGGTCTGAATATTTACACGATGAGGTGTGAATACTTGCTTGGCAAGGTATGAATACTTGTGCGACGGAGAACCCGAAAGTACTTTATCATGGATCTCATTTGAACGAGAAAATTACGTAGAATACGTTCGTGGTTTTTTATTCGCAAAATTCCTCGCAGATCGTCAGAAATATGGACGAGATTAAACGAAGAAAAAAAATCCACTTCTAAAAACGTGTAAAAATGAGTACGTGATGAGAAAGAAAAAAGAATGTTGATATGTTCAGTTTTTTTATAAATACTTGGTTCTTAGGTATGAATACTTCAATTACGAGATATAAATACTTGCTCGACAAGTTATGAATACTTGCACTACAAGATATGAATACTTGCTCGACAATGTGAATACTTGCATGACGAGGTATGAATACTAGCACGACAGACAACCCGAAAGTATGTCATCATTAATCTCATTTGAAAGAAAAAATTGCGTAAAAGATGTTCGTGGTTTTAGATTCACAAAATTTCTCACAGATCGTCAGAAATATTGGTGAGTTGGAATAGAGAAAAAGAATTCATCTCTAAAAACATGTAAAAGATGAGTGTGTGATGATAGAGATAAAAGAAAAATGATATGTTCATTTTTTTTCCGAAATATTTGATATCTTAGTTATGAATATTTGATATATTATATATTAATACTTGTGCGCTTAGGTATCCATATTTGTGCGCGCCAGTTGTAAAATCTTTCAAATATTAGGCGGTCCCCCAAGTAGTTGCGGTCCCTCCCAGTTAATTAGCGCCCCCCACGTAATAACTGATATTTACGCATTTTTTTTGTCTTTTTGCGCTGGAAGTTGTGGTCCCTTCCAATTAATGACCGGAGATGAATTGGAGAAATGAACTGGAGGATAATTAGACACTCCCAATAAAGTTTGACAATAGGATCATCCACAGATATGTGATATATATATTTTGCAATTTGATCGTTATATCGTGCCGATCAGTAATAAATTAATGTGATACACAAAATATATTTGCAACCGTCTCCAATTTTCTTCTGTACGAAGTCAATGCAATGGCCCCGGGCCCAAAATCCAGAGGGCCCAAAAAAAAAAATTTACTTTGTATATGAATAAAAAGTTGGGCCATCGTTTCTTTCATTGGTATTTTTTTATCTGGGCTATTATTTTTTAATCTGGGCCATCAAATCAACAGCAAAAAATAAAGTTGCTTTCCATTGGAAGCTGATACAAACTATCTCCGCGGAAACCCTTTTTCCTTTCTCTGTTTTCACTTTTCCATTCCTTTCTTTCATTTTCTCTTTATTTGTTCTTTTTGATTTTTTTCTTATTTTTTTCTTTCCACACGCAAGAGAGAAGACCAATTAGGAAAATGAAGAGGTGAAGCATCCAGTATGGCCACGTGGCCTTAGTGCCACGTTGGTGATTTTTTTTGTTAATTTTGTATTTTATATAATTAACCTAATATTTTCAAACTTTGGAAATTAGTCCAAATATCTAATAAGAATGTTATAGTTATTACTAAATGTTTAATCCTCTATTGTATCTATTAATTTGTATGACTTTCAAATATTTGAACATTTTAGAATTTCAAATTAACAACATATATTTCGACAAAGAAATGTAATTATCATGTTTTGCTTAATAAAATAACAACATATATTTCAAATTAACAACATATATTTCAACATATGTTTCGACAAAGAAATGAAAAATTATTGTTTGAAACTTGAAAATGATTTGACACATGGTGAGAACTGTGATATTGATGCACAACGTTTATTTGCAGAATTACAAATATTGCAGGTAATGCTACCAAATATTGAGGGGTATTGGTTTTATGTCCTTCCCTATTTTGTATGATATGACATATTAATAAAAAAAATTGTTTACATAAAGAGTTCAAAATTTTCTTCCGCCCCGGGCCCCAAAATTCTCAGGACCGGCCTGTTAGTACCCTACCATGTGGCAGCATGTTATCTTTAATGAAAGTAAGGAAACAAAAATATAAGATACAGTCAATAAACAGCATGTTATCTCACCTTGAAGTTCCGGTTTTCCTGTGAAACATATTCGCACCTCAAGATGTCAATTCTGTTCATTTCTAAATTTATATAGAGTTGATATTTAAAAATTAAAAAATATATATAATTAATGTTTTATAACTTCGTACATTAATATATTCTGTCAAGTGTCGATTTTGTACAATTGAAATTGGCAATGGGTTCACAATAAGGAAATTAGCAATCGTACATATAGTTCACGCTTAATATAGAAGCTTGACCTTGCTAATATTTTTATTTTAGAATATATATATACTTGAGTTTCAATGATCTAAAATATTTTTGTCTTGGACTCATGCTACAAGAATCGGTGCGTATATGCGAGGGTAAAAAAATGACTATTACCAAGAATAAGCCGACAAAAATTGTTATTTCCAAGATACTGATATTGTTAAGCACTCCTCGCGGATAGTTGCAAATAATTCTTGTAGTATATCATCTGTCTACCTTATACAGATGTCTACTTCACTTGTTGTTGAAGAACAATCTCAGATTTGATTTCATCATAGATCAAGGGCATTTTTGTAAAATTGCAATAGGCATCTTAGGAAATAAATTCCAACGTTACACAGTACCAAAAGTAGCAAGCAATAAATGAGCCAATGGCTATATACCTTGTAATATAAATAGGATCTTAGAATTGTAAAAATACAACATAATCAAATATATTATTTCTCCTTAGATTGTCATCTCTGTTAAAAAACAACAACACTTGCTTTATGGGTGAACAAATTTGTGACTCAGGACTTGTTTGCTTGAGGTAATTTGACTTTGATTTTTTATTTCAAATGAAACCAAAAGGATCACTACAAAAGACTGGCACTTTTCACGAGGATAAAAAATGACTTTTCGCGACGGAGTACAGTCATAAACGTGTTTTTTCTATTCGTGACGGTACTTTTCACGACGGAGTCCCGTCATAAATGCGTTTTCTCTCTCGCGAAAAGTGCCTACTTTGTTGTTGTGGATGCAGTTTCGATCAAGGCAACATTCACCTGTACAAAATTGTCTATAGCGACAAAAGTATACACTTATTTGGTTTTATGTTTTTATCTCACATAATAATCTCCATTCTATTTTTTTTCCAATTTTAAATTATTCTCATAGGCTTAACCTAAATTTAAAACTAAAATGATAAGGGTAAGATGTTCGTATTATCAGTTAAATAGGGTATTTTTTATTAGGTAGGTTAGATGTTTAGATCTAACGTACTAATAAATTAGAGAATACGAAAAAGATTCAAACAGATCAATATGATAAGTCTAAAGAAAACGTAATGTTCTCATGTGGAAAGTATATATATAGAGAGAGAGAGAATGGCTAATATACGAAAGTTTGTTCCTGGACTAAGGAACAAACGATTCGGTTTTCCGATTTTCAAAGTCCAAACAGTCGATCCAAACCGTTAGATATTCAATCTATATTAAAATGTGCTTGGAGACAAAATTTTACATTTTTTGGAATTTTTGTACTATTTATTAAGATGGTTTGAAAACTGTTGTTTTTATTAAATTTCTGCAACATTGAAAATCAGCGGTTTTCAAACCAGCTTAATAAATAGTAAAAAAAAATTTAAAAACGTAAAATTTGGTCTCCAATGACATTTTAATATAGATTGAATATCTAACTGTTTGGATCGACAGTTTGGACTTTGAAAATCAGAGAACCGAAGCGTTTGTTTCTGAGTCCAGGAACAAACGTTTGTATATTAGCCATTCTCTCTCTCTCTATATATATATGGAATGTCACCGGTTAGAAATTCATATAAGAATATTAAAATCTGGAAAACCTTTCTCTACAAAATTTTATTATGTACAATTGTTATTAATCAATGGATATAATTTTGTCTTGATGCGGACCAATATCATTTCATAATATGTAACACGAGATATTACATATATGTTACAGTTTCTTTGGGGAAAAATAAAATAAAATGATAGTTCGGCAGCTAAAACGTACGTTGACTTCGAACACTCGATATCCTTATTGCTTTGGTTGATGAAAAGCAATTCATGGCTTCGAACACTCAATAATTTTCAATTTGAATCTTCTTGTCCCTAAAATGAGGGTGATCTGTCAAATAACAAATTACATTATGTTAAGTAAGAATCACAGTTAAGGCCAAACCAGAAAACAAAAGGGAAAAACAACAAAAATTATTTGCATACTCACATTATTCTTCGAGGCTGGTTCAGGTTTGACGCCATGGGACAACCCAACCAAGAAAAAAAAAAGAAAAAAAGAAAGAAAAGAAAGTGGGATGCCATGGGACAACCCAACCCAGAAAACGAAAAAAGGAAACAAGTCCCCAAGATTGCAAAGACAAGATTTTTTCGTTTCCTGGGTTGGATACGTTGTTTCATGGCGGCCCACTTTCTTTTTTTCTTTCCTGGGTTGGGTTGCCCCATGGCGTTCCACTTATGAATTTTTTTTTTTTCACGGTGCCATTTTATTTTTCAAATTCCCACACGATATTTTCTATTTTTAATATATTTTTTTTATTTTCCGATGTATAAAAATTTCGGAGGTGCCTACCTAGCTGGTGAGCATGTACTAGATTGTTTTATTTTATACATACAACTTGACGGCCATTATCAAGACATGAAAAGGGACATACTATCTAAACTAAAAGCATCATTCATGATACATGTGTAGATTATTTTTTATGTTTTTCCAACTGGAGTGCAACGCATTTACTATTGTCGTTTAGTACACTGTACACATGAGCCACTGAGTATAGATCTGAACTCGACTAAATCAACAAAATTAAACAATTGAACGAGACCTCGAGATGTGCCATTGAGTTTGACTAATGAATTAAAGACAACTGAGTACTTGGAAACTGGCAATCAGTATTCATATTTATATATGCATGGTTCGCACATGGCTAGCTGGCTAGATGTTCTGTGTGTTTCTAGTTTTTCACCATACTTGTAGAGTGAGGATTAATTTTGTTCAAAATGATATAGTCCAGGAATCTAAAATTCCATTACTTCTTGGGCCCAAGCCCATTGCTTCGTCTGGGCCTATCTAAGAAGTACAATCCTTAGTCATAATTACTTGTAGAGAGAAAATTGAACAGAAGGCTCCATCCAATCATGGCACCAAACTCGAGCCACTACCATTTTGCTTCAGCAAAGATTTGACAATTGTTCAAAAATTTCATCTCAAGCCTTTCTCCATCAATAATCAGGACAAAGAGAAAGCTTTTGTACCTCACAAAGAACAAATCTAACCAATACTATAAAATTAAAAATCAAGTAGATGAAACGAAATTGGCCTTGGGTTTGTATATATATACTGTCTCTATTCATTATGATAATTTGTATATAAATTTTGGAAAGCACATGACCCTCGTTTTGTGGATATCTTGGAGAAGGACAAAGTCTTCTTACAGTTTTGTTATTATGCTATTCTCAAATACATTTTAAGATGGGTATCATTTTCCTTCAGCAAAGATTTGACAATTGTTCAAAGTTTTGTGGATATCTGGAACTTGATTTTTTGTTTCTAAATTCTCCGCTCTCCCACGTACTGCTGTCTGGCTGTATCCCACGTTTGAATTTTTTTGAAATTTTCTATCTCACGCTGATGGCTGACAGCCTGACACCAACATTTCGTTGATTTTCATGTTTGAACCATGCCACTGGATTCATCCAGTAGAGAGAGGCCCTTACTTTTTCTTTACAAATTACATTATCTATATTTAATTAAAAGATTCATGTGACTTAATTTATATAACTAGCAAATTATATATTGCAGGTCCAATAATTAGTATTTGTATTTTAAAGTTCATATCACTCAATTATCTTTAATTGATAATTATTTATTTCGTATCCGTATTTAAATCCGTATTCGTAGATTATCCGCTTCGTATTTGTATCCGAATAAAACAGATTTTATGTTAAATTTTGATATCTGTTTACTATCTGTATCTATATTTGTATTCGCTCATTGTAAGATGGATTCGGGTTTAATTAGTATCAACATTATCCGCTTCGAATCCGCTCCATTTTCACTCCTAAAAGGAGGGGTTGGTTCAGTAGCCATGTGTGTAGCAGAACCTGACATGTTGGTTCCACATGTCATCGACTCTGATTTTTTAAAATCCCATTACTCTTTGTATTTAGAGCTTAACATCTTAATTCATTTACAACTCTAGTTAATTGAATTGGACTTAATTTATCATTTGTGATTGGTTATTTTATTTTAACTTATTAACATTTTAATTAATTAGTTTTTATTTGATTCAAATTGTAGATGCTTGTTGCAATTAAATTTTATGATTTTCATCAATCGGATATTTTATTTAAGAGTCTTGGTTATTACCTCTGTTACTTGCATATTTTAGATTGACCTTCGTACCCGTATCGGACACGTATCGGATACCAATACGCGTCCGATATAGCACCGATACGTATCCAATACTGTTTGACCCTAAAAATTTCGATTTAGAAATAAAAAATATAATAAAAAAAAAGAGAAAAGGGCTAAAAAGAAAAGAAAAAAAATAACAAGGAATGGAGGTGACCATTGATGATTAAAATGGAGAGAATTGGATAAATCCATTTAAATGCAAAATTAAAAAAAAAAAGAGGTACTCACGGGTTTCAATTGAAGTAAGAAGAAACAAAAAAAATATAGAGTTGAATTGGGCCGAAATGATATGGGCCACTGTCACACCCCGACAACGGGGCCGACAACCCGCCGCGCTCATCAGCGCAAGGCGATTTCTATCATTTTACATAATCACATAGTTACATATACATTACCAATGACATAACTTACTTTTCTTCGTTGCAAGTCCCGCAGTCTTCATGTTCGAAATCGTATTTCCTTATCTTGCGTTTTGTACCTGGAACCCACAAAGTGGAAAGATGAGAGATTGAAAATCTCCCAGTGCGGTATTCAGTTCCAGTCGAGTTATCCCCAGATCCGACCAACTGGAACCAAAACAGCACCGAGCACCAAAAATATAGACTATAATAATAATATAAGATTCCAATAAACTAGCTTCAACTATAAACAATCAACGAAAATATTAGAACTTTACTTTATGGAATACTCATGTATGATAACAAAAATCAGCAACCCAGAACTTTATATAATCAGTCTATATGACTATGACAATCAAACATAAAATTTACAATGCATAACTCAACTATATCTCATTCTTTTTAATCAAATGCTTTAAAATCAACCATACTTTAATTTCAGATATTATGTTCATGCCTCATGTGCAACCTAATGCATCCATGTCATATGTTCATGAGATAAGCTATGCATTCATATCTCGCAAATGATTCATCTACATCGAACTCCTATTTCGACCAAATTGTTTCCTATTATGTCATGCAACAGTTTTAGAAAATATATATACATGCCATGCATATCATCTACCACCAAGGTTCAACTCATGTCTTCTATATACTTGCATGTGATGCAATAAGAAGTTTATGAAAGAATTAATTATGCAATCTAAAGCTCATGGATTAATTAGCTATATATTGAACACAATTATAAAAAGTAACACCACAATCAAGTCAAGAGGAAAAACTAAATAAATTCAACATTCGCACTATTGTTCAAGTAGATCAATTCTCCAATATTTTCCTTTGTTTATCATGCATTACAAGTTCTTGCAACAAGCATAAATCCGGTCATGCTCTACCCGAATATGGCGCCTACACAGCTCTCGCTATGCGCTACCCGAATATGGCGCCTACACAGCTCTCGCTATGCGCTACCCGAATATGGCGCCTACACAGCTCTTGCCATGCGCTACCCGAATATGGCGCCTACACAGCTCTTGCCATGCGCTACCCGAATATGGCGCCTACACAGCTCTTGCCATGCGCTACCCGAATATGGCGCCTACACAGCTCTTGCCATGCGCTACCCGAATATGGCGCCTACACAGCTCTTGCCATGCGCTACCCGAATATGGAGCCTACACAGCTCTCGGATTTCATTCTTCAATTCCCATCAAAGTACATACAAGACATTTCATCTACAAGCAAATCAATGTGTTCTATATATTCTCATTTCTATTCAAGGTTCATGTATAACAGGTACATGGTTCATACAAAACTATGTATCATGCATGCAAGTATATATTGCAAAATTTATGGTTCAACTCATGTCTTATGTCATCTATGCATATGCCATGCAACTCAATTCCTCAATGCAATTCGTGTCTTATTTCATGCATGCATATTATGTACTCATAACTAGAAAATAATTCAGGCAATTCCATAATAAAATCCAAGACACAATATAGCGAAAGCACACAAGTATTTTTAACATAAGCAACAACCAAGTTGAAAGAAAAAGTGAGTGAAACCGACATATTATGGTTCAGTTCATGTGAAGTGGATATTTTATATTGATATCAAGGCTCCTGTCATCTTTTGTGTCATGCATGTATCAATTTGAGAATATAGAAGTTGTGGTCTGTTCCATAATTAATTTATATAAATTAGTTGTACACCATGTAACTCCAAACCACTACCATATATTAACCTTAAGATTACCATAATTTACTTCTCTTAGGCATTTCACCGAACAGCTGATGTGCAGCAACACACCAGACCCGTACCAGTAAATTACTTCTCTTAGGCATTTCACCGAACAGCTGGTGTGCAGCAATACACCAGACCCGTACCAGTGATGGTACAATAATCGCTCAATTAAATCGCAATCAACATGCAAGCAAAAGCAAGCAAAGAACCCCACAAGCATACAACAACAATTAAACAAGTTAGAAGGGGCTAGGAATAACTCGAAATCCGCACCTTAGCAATGTTGGGCACGACGCGGCTCGAGGTCAAGTTCATCATTCTGCAGGCATGTTAAGTAGGTGGTCTGTTTGATTCAGATTTGTCGAAGCATGCCTAAATAATTTGGATCTGTGGAAGCAGACAGTATGCATGCACAGTGATAACCAGCACATGCCGGTACCAAACTTGATCAGCTCAATTGCAGGTTAACAAACTGAGATTGGAGTCCTTGATTGGAAACTAGTACTATAACCACAGTTAGAGAATAGAGATAGCCTAGTCATAGTCTGTCTTCTTTCATTTGAAAGAGCAACAAGTATGACGCGTGGTGCTTGGAGCGACAAAACTTGTAAGGAGCATTTTGACAAACAGTTGGAGTGCAAGAGAGACTTGAGAGAGGAGGAGGTGAGCTGAGAGTCAGAGTAGAGGAGTTGCGTGGAAAGAAGAGAAAGAGGCGGCGGTGTGGCGCTGGGGCTGGGGCTGGGGCTGGGAGTAATTTTGTTGAGTGGGGATTGGGGAACAAGTAGAGTAGTACTACTTTCGTCGGTGGGATTTGAGAACAGCCCTTGCTCGGAATGAAAGAAGGGTAAGCCAATTTGGTCGGTGGGTAGCCAATTAAGAAGGAAAGAAACTCAAGTTAGACTAGTAAGAATAGAGAAATTGAAGTTACCGAATTCACAACACTAGACTTGCTCGTTAGCTGCCATAAGAACGCAATTAAGAAGCAAAGCAAGCCAGCAGGCTTCTATCTTCTCCTTCGATGTTCCCTATTGCAAGGTCGCCAACACCATCACCTCAACCCTTGTCATCTCGACTTTGATTTTCATATTCTTGTTACCCTCCAGCAAGGGAAGAGGTTTGAGTGATAAGAGTAGCAAGGATTACTAGTGAAAAGGCAACATGCACTTGGTATCTTTAGAGAGATCATTTATTTTCTTGTTGAATCCGATTAAGAAGAGGAAGAGAGAAATAATTATGTGAATAGATCAATCAAAAAGGAGACAAAAATGAGTAACATCGGGGAAGAAGCAAAATGAGAAAAGAAAGAGAATAAGTGGGGGTTAGGTGGATCGATGGTGTGTATGACATGTGTCCCCACACTCAAAATTTTACAAAAGATTCATTAATAATTTCATTAGAAGGGAAAAAATGGTCCGGTTGGTGAAGTTGGGATAATTGATAGTTCTAGTAATGACATGTGTCCCTCCCAACATTCATAATTTTAACAAAAGGTTCATTTAATATTTCATCTTATTTATTGGTCAGAAAATTTACACTAAACCCCCCATATTATTAGAAATAAATTCACTTTAAAATAATACAACTAATATGACGTTACAATAACTTTTCAAATTACTCCAAGCTAGAAAAAATAATTTACAAGTACAGTTAAGTTAATTAACATTTATAATTATAATTTAAAAATCCAAATTGTTATTTTAAACACACTTTACTTCTAGTCAACTAAAATTTTCATATATTCTTAAATTAGAATGTTACAATGGGAATATTATATTAAATAGTCAACGGCTCTATAAATTGCTAGTTGTAATCCATCATTGTAAGGATTTGTTTATGTAAGGTATACTGTGAGCAATTATTGCTTAAACAATTCAACCAGACAGCCTGGCTAGTTGTCTTGCAACCAAATGTTAAATGTTACAATTTAAATCATTGAAATGTTTCATTTTGCAAAATACAAATCCGAAATCTCAAATACTTTCATAAAGATTCATGTCAAAACCAAAACAAAATATACTGAAGTCATGCCAAAATTAAATACTCAACCATATTACCAGTTAAATATTTAATTAGTCACGCCTCGAAACTTGACTCCGTTGAGTACTTAATTGCTTCAAATGAAATATCGACATATTTCTTTGAAGCTAAAAAAAAAAGTTATACACACTCAAGTCTAGTAAATATGCGACTGGAATTAGGTGAATATAATCTGATTTATCTCCCTTCTGAACGTCCAAAATAAAACATATATATAGAGAGAGAGAGAGAGTAGAACTAGTGTGTTCCTCTGTTCACCAAGTCCTTTGGTGAACTCAACTCTAAAACCTTGGATTGGCTTCAAACGATGAATCCAAATGGTTGAAATCCTTCTACCTTATGAGTGATGTGTCTACATGGGAAAATTTTAAAATTTTAAATTAATTTTGTATAGAGCCAAGTGGTCAAAAGGCGTCCAAAAAATGAATGCATTAATATTAATTTATAAACCTTCTAATTTTGACCACTTGACTTTATACTAAACTAATTCGAAACTTTAAAATTCTCACATGTAGATGCATCACTCATAAGGCAGAAGAATTTCAACAGTTTGGATTCGTCATTTGAAGCCAATTCGATAGTTTTTAGAGTTGAGATCACCAAGAGACTTGGTAAACTTAGGACCACCCTAGTTCTACTCAGTCCTTGGTCATACCACTATGACCTTAGGCAATCTCTCTCTTAAGATGTTCTCCATATGAAACTGTCCCTCGAGATCAAATTTTATAGTTTTTGGAAATTTATTACTATTTCTTCCGATGGGTACAAAATGGATGTTTTTCCCAAAAAAATGGAGGAAAAAACAACAAATTTCAAAAATTTAAAACAAATAGTAAAAAATTTCCAAAAAATGTAAAATTTATTCTCCAAGTATATTTTAATATAGATATCACGTTGAACTGTTTGGACTTTGAATCCAATGATTTAGTATCTAATGCATAAGAGGGTCTATACATTGCAATGTACCATAACCCATCTCTCTCTCTCTCTCTTGATATATATAGAGAGAGAGTCCAGCTACGCTACTTATATAAGCATATCAGTGCATATGTTTATAAGTCATATATCCGGTTTCAAAATCCAATCTGTGGATTCGAACTGCTTACATATTCTTGCTTATAATCTTTTGCTGTCAAATGAATTGTTTTGCCTGTTTTGTGGGCTGTGGAAGTAATAATAATATACATTCTTGCAGTTCACAGAAAAAGTGGATGATTCCAAAATTGCAGCGTTTTTGTACATTGTTTATTTATTAATTCATTCATTCTACTTACTAGTGTCGGCACAGAGTAAAAAGCATATTTATAAATATTACCCTCAAAAAATTGAAAAAAAAAAATTAATATCTTGCCGCAAACAATAGATCAAAGTCTGATGACAACAGTTTCGTTTTCCAATTTTTTCAAGTTGTTATTATACAATTAATCCAATTGAGACTTGCGGTTCTGGTATATGTATTATTTGTAATTCAAAATCAGGCTTTCCTTGTACTTTTTTATAACCAAATTAATATTCCTTTAATAAAAGTCGCTTCCATGAATTTCGGCCGTTACATATGAGCTGGATCTGTGCATTGGAAAGTTTTATTAGTCAACTGAAAGAAACATGTCATGTGACAAATAATATTAAAAAATAAAACATGTCATGGAGCTCAATGATTCTAGCTAATCGTGGGAAGCAACGGTCATATTTGTATTTGTTGAGCAAGCCTTGGATATAGCCAGGCATCTACAAGCAAGAGACCAAAAAGAGGGAGGAGAAAAGGAGAGACAGAGAGAGAGAGAGTGACTTGGCAGCCACTGTCAAGGTTTAAAAAAGAGAGATAGATAGAGAAAGATAGAGACTCACTTGCCAGCCTCTGCCAAGTTTTCAAAAGAGACCCTCCAATTTATAAAAAATAAAAACAGAGAGAGAGAGAGAGTGGGAGAAAGAGACAATGGCGATTAACTATGAGAAATGGCAAAACCGATGGAGCTCAAACGAGGTAATTGTTCTCGTCCTTCTCAGCCTTGGAATGCAAATATGTCTCATCGCCTTGGCACCGTTGCGTAAACGCAGCAAGAACACAGTGCTCAAGCTCACGCTCTGGCTGTTGTACCTGACTGCTGACTCTGTTGCCATATTAGCACTGGGTAACATCAGCAACCAGGAGGATCCGGCAAAAAGTGGTGACAGTGGAACCGTGCCAGGCAAACTCACAGTCTTGTGGGCCCCATTCCTCCTGCTTCACCTTGGGGGTCCCGATAGCATCACATCATACTCAGTCGAGGATAACGAGCTCTGGTGGCGTCACCTTCTGGGGCTATTTGTTCAGGTTGTAGTTACAGTTTATGTATTTTGGCAATCACCACCAAAGGGGTTGATGTGGATACCAACAATGTTAGTATTCATCCCGGGACTAATAAAGTTTGCCGAAAGGACCCATGCTCTCCGCTGAGGAAGCAAGGACAATCTCAAGGACAAAATTATCTCAGAACTCGGCCTAGGAAATGACACTGACAAAGGTACACATATATCCCAACCTTCCACTAACATCTGGTTAACAAAATTATCTCTGAGTGAAATTTTATTTTTTCTAAGAGTACCTTATTGTTTGTTTATTTGTTCTCCACTCAGACAGCAACGATAATCCTACCTCGAACCCCGTCGACCCAGCAAATGGAACTACTACAGGTACATATATCCCAACCTTCCACTAACATCCGGTTAACAAAATTATCTCTGAGTGAAATTTTATTTTTTTCTAAGAGTACCTTATTGTTTGTTTATTTGTTCTCCACTCAGACAGCAACGATAATCCTACCTCGAACCCTGTCGACCCAGCAAATGGAACTACTACAGGTACATATATCCCAACCTTCCACTAACATCCGGTTAACAAAATTATCTCGAGTGAAATCTTATTATCTCTAAGAGTACCTTATTGTTTGATTTAATTGTTCTCCACTCAGATAGTAACGATAATACTACTTCGACCACCGTCGACCCAGCAAATGGAACTACTAAAGGTACATATATCCCTAGCTTCCAATAGCATCCAGTTAATAAAATTATCTTGCTAATACCTTAAGATTTGATTCAATTGTTCTCCCCTCAGGTATATGGGGCACTCTCAAGGATAAAATTTTGGTACTCTTCCCAGCAAAAGGCACTACAGGTACATATATCCCAACCTTCCACTAACATCCGGTTAACAAAATTATCTCGAGTGAAATCTTATTTTTTCGAAGAGTACCTTATTGTTTGATTTAATTGTTCTCCACTCAGATAGTAACGATAATACTACTTCGAACACCGTCAACCCAGCAAATGGAACTACTAAAGGTACATATATCCCTAGCTTCCAATAGCATCCAGTTAATAATATTAACTTGAGCAAAATCTTATTATTCTTGCTAATACCTTAAGATTTGATTTAATTGTTCTCCCCTCAGGTAGATGGGGCATTCTCAAGGATAAAATTATGTTGGTACTCTTCCCAGCAAAAGGCACTACAGGTACATATATCCCAACCTTACACTAACATCCGGTTAAAAAAATTATCCCGAGTGAAACCTTATTTAAGAGTGCCTTTTTGTTTGATTTAATTGTTCTCCACTCAGATAGCAACGAAAATACTACGTCGAACCCCGTCGACCCAGCAAATGGAACTACTAAAGGTACATATATCCCAGTTAACAATATTAACTTCAGCAAAATCTTATTATTTCAGGCCGAGTTACGCGGATAGTGTAGATTTCGTCAAATTTCAGCCGTTCCGGTCTTATTCCAGTCAAATTTCGGCCATTCCGGCCTGATTCAAATCAAATTTCGGCCGTTCCGGACCAAAATAGACCGATTTCACCGAAACGGCCAAAACACAAATTAAACAAACTCCAAAAAAATTTTGAGCTCTTGCGTGAATCGAACCCATGCCCTCTAGCTAAGCAACCAAAGTCAACTACCACCACACCATACAACCTTTGTTGTTGAAAAACACAACTCATTTGTATATATGAGAATTTTAATTTGTACAAGCTTCTGACAAAAAATTCCGATTTTCCGATCCGATTCGGCCGATCCCGACCGATTGTTCCGAAATCCGACGGTGCCGATCCCGATCCCGATACCGATTTTTCCTTCTATGATTTCGACCTGTTGAAAATGATGCTGGAAAAGGACATTTAGACTGTTGCTTCATTTTAATTTACGGAAAAATCGGCAGCAGGTTAGAAAAAATGGGAGTACAGTTAATTCGCAAAATTCGAGTGTCGTTATGCTTCATGTACTTGGTTGTATTATCTATAGCATATGTAAATATATGACGAGTTTGGGATTATTATAAGGACATTATATAGATTATTGTCAAAAAGGAAATAGCTTAGTTGCCTGTTCATACAGTTTCCAAATTAAAAAAAAAATCACTCTAGCCATCCTTGGTTGAGGCTAAATACTAACCATAAAGTATCTAAACCACACTTACACATCTGAAGCAAATACACATCAATGCTTATGCAAATTAAGAACAAAAGTGGAGGGATATGAAGCATTATTGGTAACTACATTCACAAATATCATGTATTTGATTCACTTTTTTGTGTGTGGGTGTGGACCCATTAATCAAATATTATTTATGTAATAGTTAAGAGTTAACAGATATTATGAACTATATACTTTCGCTTACTATGGTGCCATATGAAATAAAATAGCCAGTTCTTCTTCTAGCTCAAACTGTCAATAATGTCATTAAATGTTTTCCAGTTTCGTCAAATTTTTGTTTCTCTACCTTGTAAAGGTCTTTTTGCAGTACTAAATTACATTGAATAAAAACATATTAGAAAAACAAAAGTGCTGAAGCCCAACTCTTTTTGTTTAATCTAGTAGTTAAGGCAGCATTTTTCATGTGGGAAGTTGTAGGTTCGGAATTGGGTTCAAATATTTTTATGAGTATTTAAAGTTGAGAGCTCAACTGTCACACTCCAGATTTTGATCATCCGAAGCGTGATTATAACATCATCATCGCACTTTTTCTTGGCCTGTCAACCTGCGTCGCAACAGAAAGGAAAACAAAATAATAAAACGGAGTCAGCTACAAAGCTCAGTAACCGGTTATTTAACGACGCGCTTCTTTATAATTGGCTTAATTTAACAACCATTCAAACAGGCTGGATTAATCCATACAAATACACATAAAATTATGCATGCATATTTAACAGGCGATAGCACGTCGGTCTAGGTTATCCGTAAAACAAGTCACATCATATTCACATAGTTGGAATCCCATCACAGGCGATTCCCAACCTCCACAATAGTGGGAGGCTACAATCACATATCCAATTCCAACCTCAGAGCCGCTTTCCCATTAAATATGTCATCATACTCCAATATGCAATACCAGTATCCAAATCAACCATAAAAAACGAAAACACATATTATAGAGAAGTCCGGTTACCTGATAGCAACGTAGTTGGAATTTGAATCGGACAAGCAGTCAGATAAAAACCGATAATTCAATCTTTCTTACGAGAATAAGTTTTCTTTCTTTTTATTTTTCTCTTCTTCTTTTTGTTTGGTTTCTGTCTCCGAAGAGATAATGAGAGAGGGAGACAGATTAATTAAATGACTTAATAAAAAGATGAGCGGATATAAAGGGGTGAGGGGGCGGGAATTTGGGGTGCATGAGAGGCGCCTCATCAAAAGATTTCTTATTTTTTTAATATTAAAATTTGAAATGGATATGAATAGAAATAAATCCGGCGGTTACCATTTATCACAATATTTTATAAGAACTTATGGCAAATGGCATGTGTGCCGTGCGAAGGAATCAGAGGAATAATTAAGGAAATGGAGTTTCAACGTTGGCATTTCATTCTAAATGGAATTAAATGAAATAATTTAATGATTTAGATAATTAAATAAAATAGTAATAAAGTTGGCCAAATCAATAATTTAGTAAATAAAAACAATTTTATGATTTTATTTCTCTATTTTTTTAAAGCAATTTAATTTCTAATAAAATATGCTACCAAAATATTTATAATCTTTATTATATTATGAAAAAAAAATTGCAAACATAGATAATTATAACTTAATTTTTCGGGATGTTACATTCTTCCCCCCTTAAAAGAAATTTTGTCCTCAAAATTTAAACGAACGATAACAAATCGAACGAAATGGACTGAACGAAAAATCAGATTTAACATATATATATTAATGAGTCCGGCTACTATAACACTAGTGTCATTTCAAATTAAATAACACCACATCTTATACCATTGGATCTGCTTTAATATTCGTGCAAAACACTAGTGTCTTTCCAGGCTATCTTGTACACGAATATTAAAGCAGATCCAATGGTATAAGATGTGGTGTTATTTAATTTAAAATGACACTAGTGTTATAGTAGCCGGACTCTATATTAATTGGAGGAGATAAGTTTAAATAAATTTCTTTTAGACAATTTCAGTTAAATTATATAATTCTATAAGTTCATATTAGAAAATAATTTAGATGATAACATGAACGAATTGGAGGACATATATAGATTTTTCGAAACCAATAATCCGTTAAATATTCAGACATGTAAAAAAAATTTAAGAAACAAATCTGTCGGAATTCAATTATTTATTTTCGACAAACAACTCAATTTAAGACATGTTCAGATGAGTCAGAATATTTGTCAATGTTGATTTTAGACAAATCAAAATTCAAAAGGAACATGATAACAATTGAATTAAGGACCCAAACACAGTCTGAGGAACGAATGCTCTGATACCATATGTCAAACTCCAAATTTTGACAATCTGAAGCGTGATTATAACAGCATCATCGCACTTTTTCTTGGCCTGTCAACCTACGTCGCCAACAGAAAGGAAAACAAAATAATAAAACAGAGTCAGCTACAAAGCTCAGTAACCGGTTATTTAACGACGCGTTTCTCTATAATTGGCTTAATTTAACAACCATTCAAACAGGCCGGATTAATCCATACAAATACACATAAAATTATGCATGCATATTTAACCGGCGATAGCACGTCGGTCTAGGTTATCCGTAAAATAAGTCACATCATATTCACATAGTTGGAATCCCATCACAGGCGATTCCCAACCTCCACAATAGTGGGAGGCTACAATCACATATCCAATTCCAACCTCAGACCCGCTTTCCCGTTAAATATGCCATCATAATCCAATATGCAATACCAATATCCAAATCAACCATACAAAACGAAAACACATATTATAGAGAAGTCCGGTTACCGGATAGCGAGATATTCAGAACTTCAAATCATATTATAATAACAACTCAGAATCACTGCGACGTAGTTGGAATTCGAATCGGACAAGCAGTCAGATAATAATCAATAATTCAATCTTTCTTACAAGAATAAGTTTTCTTTCTTTTTATTTTTCTCTTCTTCTTTTTGTTTGGTTTCTGTCTCCGAAGAGATAATGAGAGAGGGAGACAGATTAATTAAATGACTTAATAAAAAGATGAGCGGATATAAAGGGGTGGCGGGGGGGGGGTGGGGGGGGGGGGGGGGGGGGGGGAGGGAAGGGGGAATTTGTGGTGCATGAGAGGCGCCTCATCAAAAGATTTCTTATTTTTTTTAATATTAAAATTTGAAATGGATATGAATAGAAATAAATCCGGCGGTTACCATTTATCACAATATTTTATAAGAACTTATGGTAAATGGCATGTGTGCCGTGCGAAGGAATCAGAGGAATAATTAAGGAAATGGAGTTTCAACGTTGGCATTTCATTCTAAATGGAATTAAATGCAAAATTTAATGATTCAGAGAATTAAATCAAATAGAAATAAAGTTGGCCAAATCAATAATTTAGTAAATAAAAACAAATTTATGATTTTACTTCTCTATTTTTTTAAAGCAATATAATTTCTAATAAAATATGCTACCAAAATATTTATAATCTTTATTATATTATGAAAAAAAAATTGCAAACAGTAGATAGTTTCCTTTCTTCACCATCACAGTTGCCTTGTGCGCCACTTCTCTTCAGATCTTTTGTGGTGTTTTTTAAAATTAATCTAATATTATTTTTGTAATAGTTAAGAGTTAACAGATATTATGAACTATGGTGCCGTATGAAAAAAATAGCCAGTTCTTCTAGCTCAAACTGTCAATAATGTCATTCAAAATTTTCCAGTCTTGTCAAATTTTTGTTTCTCTACCTTGTAACGGTCTTTTTGCAGTACTAAATTACATTGAATAAAAGTGCTGAAGCCCAACTCTTTTTGTTTAATCTAGTAGTTAAGGCAGCATTTTTCATGTGGGAAGTTGTAGGTTCGGAATTGGGTTCAAATATTTTTAAAAGTATTTAAAGTTGAGAGCTCAACTCTCATCTTTATTTAAAAACAAAAGAGCTAAAGCCCAGACGAGGTAGGTTGCAGAAAGCTCACCAAACTAAATGTTCAGAACTGCGGTATGCATGTGCACAATACCAATTATTTAAACTGGGGGGGATGGGGGAATGAAATATGGTACTCTGGGTACAATCAAGAGGTACATAAAAAATCGAGGTTGGTGCTTTAGGGATTGTGAATTAATCAACTGTTTTTTCTTAAAAATAGAAACTAAAAGATATGAAAGGTTTACTAATATGACCGACTTGCATGTAATATTATACACCCTCAAACATACGTCAAACAGATTATGTTTTATAATTTCCCACTGATTTTAGTCTGTAGTATATGTTGGAAATTTCAGATGGATAAAGATACAAAAAACAGAGACGAGAGAATATTTGCTGCTGAAATAAACTCCTCTTTTGTATTCTTTTCGGATACAAAGTACATCTGAATATATAGCTAAACATTAATCTAAATAAGGACTCCACTAACTCAACTACATGCTATTTCTGCCTAGTGTAAATAAGGAAACCACTTTCTCCACTAACTACACTAATTATAGAACTTCTAATACAAACACACCTGCAGCACACATTCTCCACTGTTTCTAATTTTAGTGTTATCAATTTTGGATCAGTATTCAACACTCCCCCTTGATGCAAAATTGGTTACTCCAAGCTTCAACATCATCTTCTTCCTCTGAGTCATCATTCCAGATCTTCGTATCCCAATTGTCATCCTCCCATGTCGGTTTCACCTCTTCTATCTTCTCTTTAGCCTCTTCGATAGCAGCTACCTGAGATTGTGACTCGGCTGATTCATCATCCACCGTGGATTCTTCCACATCATTATCAGCCTCCATGACCTCCTCTATGACCTCCTTTTCAACCACCTTGGGCTTTTGCTTCTTTGTCTCATATTTCAGCCTCTCTTTAACCTCAGTTGTACCAGAATTTGTACACTGCTGTCTCATAGCTTCCAATTTTTTCTGCTCCTTTTGTTTCCCAATTAGAAGCTTGCCCTCTAGCATCTTCTTCAATTGCTTCTCCTTTTCTTTCTCCTTCTTTCTTGTCTTTGCCTCCTCAGCTGGCAATGCACCATATACCATTTCTTGCACTGACACATTGGTCTTCTTTACTTTCTTCTTAGACTCCACCTTGGTCTCGGTTTCCATCTGCACATACTTCTCATCAGATTCTGGGGTGCCAATTTCACTCCCAGGAGCAGCAGCAGCATCATCTGCTTCAGGTTTCGAATCCTGCATGTTAACATCTGCTCCAGCTGTGGCCTCTTTGGATACTTCATTTAAGTTTGTGGTGGAAACAAGAACTTCAGTTTCCTCCTCTGTGATTGTTGGCTCTTGCTCAGGATTGACTTCTACAATATGTAGTCTCATCAAGGAAAGTCCCTTTTCTTCTTTCTCTGCCTCCATCTGTACATGCTGGTCGAAACATGATTCTGCCATCCTCAGCACTTGTGTATCAGTAATGGTAACCAGATCCCCATCAGAATCCTTGTACTTGATCAGCACAGATTTTAATGAAGGAAACCTCTTCGTCACAATATCTCTCAACACCTTGAAACTACATTTTTCTGACATCTGAGCCAGCCGTATATCATGGTTGTACACCAGCTTCAACGGCCTCTGACGAATGAGCCCTACATTCTCCACCTTGAGGACTTTTTCATCAAACAAAAAATTTCTACTCACCATGATTTTGCCACTTTCTGGACTGCTACCACCATTTTCTTTTATGTGCACTCCTACTGTGCCCTTGTTGCTTGCGTCAATCTTGCTTTCGGTGTATGCCATGAAGAGAGTTGGTTGCGTATCCTCCTCTTCTATATAATTTGCTTGACTCTCTTCTCTTTGCTTCTTGTAGCATTCTGCTTGGTAGTGCCCATACTTGTTGCAATAATAGCATTGAACATCTTTCCTTTGCAATCTGTTGGACTGCTGGAATTGTTGCTGATTCTGTTGGTACCTTTGCTGGAATTGAGGTGGAAACTTACTGCTCGTGGTTCTACCTCGAGTTGACTCCCCCTTCGTGTAAAATACCCTTTCATCGCCTTTCTCCTCTGATCTAGACATCCTCGCTTCATGGGTCTGCAGTGATCCCATCAATTCATCAAATGTATAGGTCGAAAGATCTTTTGATTCTTCAATCGCTGCCACTACGTGATCAAATTTCGGTGGTAGACTCCTTAACACCTTCCCCACAACCGTCTTCTCTTCCATGGTGTCTCCAAATGCTCGAATTTGGTTGACCACCTCTTGTACTCGTGAGAGGAAAATTTGCACGGATTCCTCCTTGTTCATCTGCAATGTTTCAAAGTCCTTGCGTAGGCCTTGAAGTTTGATTGCCATGACTCGAGTACTCCCTTGAAATGCTGTTTTCAGGGTTGTCCATGCCTCCTTTGCGTTGGTGGCTGCTGCAATTTTTGAGAAGATGGTGTCATGCACTGCTTGTTGGATGAAGAATAGCGCCCTTGCATCTTTCTTCTGATTTTCTTGCTGGTTCGGATCTGAAACTGGTGGACCATTGTTCACCAAATCCCATAGGCCATGAGACTTGAACAAGGTCGTCATCTTGATGCTCCAAAATGCATAGTTCTTGCCTTTGAAAAGAGGAATTGCGGGTTGTGTTACATTCACGACATTGTTGCTGTTTTCTGCCATTGAAAACACTCTAGGATCAACTTGCTCTGATACCAAATGTTGGAAATTTCAGATGGACAAAGAAACAAAAACAGAGACAAGAGAATATTTGCTGCAGAAATAAACTCTTCTATTGCATTAATTTATAGTTAAACATTAATCTAAATAAGGACTCCACTAACTCAACTACATGCTATTTCTGTCTAGTGTAAATAAGGAAACCACTTTCTCCACTAACTACACTAATTATAGAACTTCTAATACAAACACACCTGCAGCACACATTCTCCACTGTTTCTAATTTTAGTGTTATCAATTTTGGATCAATATTCAACAGTATATTGGGTACGAAAGATTAATTTATCTATGCCATAGTTGGTGAATAAATTAAGAATTAATATATTACATTTGCTAAGAAGAATAAATTTTACATAGATCCACATAAAGAAATGAAAATTTACATTAGCATTAGTGCAGACAACTGATTCAGTAGAGAATGAAAGGCAAAGAATAAGTAATTCTTCCTAATCCTCTGTTTTATTCCTCAGTAAAATTCATTGGTAGTACTAAATTATTGTACGTTACCAAAAAGCTAATGTTTTTCTGGTGAAATGAATGAATTCTGAAATTGTTTAACATAAGGACTTTGTCTTAAAAGACAAATACTGTAACTGAAACTTTTCAAGATAGATATGTTATATACGGAATTAGTTTAAAAAGAGCATCAATATGATCCTGACAACTGGCACAAATAGCGTCTGACCAAAAGCGATATGCCACTCAAACATTCAAAATATGTAAGGTACCAATATTTTGATTTCCCCAATCTCAAAAGTCACTCTACCATTCCAGCTTGAGACTCAAAACTAACAAGAGAGTATCCAAGGCACGCATACAAATCTGAAGCAGATACACTAGAAGACTAAGATCAAAAGTGGTCAGGGTTTTGCAGCAGTACTTGGCAGTCATCCTTTAATATGAGATTGTACATTTTATATGTTACTGCTTTCACAAAATTTGATGTATTAGTTTTACTTGTGTGTGGGTGTTGACCCAATAATCAAATATTCTTTATGTAATAGTTACAGTTAACAGTTCTATGAGCTATATAGTATATATTTTCACTTACTATGTACGTATGAAAAAAATAGTTAGTTCTTCTTCTAGCTCAAACTGTCAATAATGTCATGCAAATTTTTCCAGTCTGGTAAATTTTTGTTGCTGTACCTTACAATGAAGGCAATTTTTCAGTATTAAATTTAATTGAATAAAAAATAAATTAGAAAAGTTATATAACTAATCACCATTCCTTGATGACCAACCAGGTATTGTACTCCTCACCTGTACATGGGTGTCAAAAGAAAAAAAGGGTGATATTAGTGATTGAGAGAAATGATTAACAAAATACTTTTTCTTTGTGCAGTTATGCAGAGAGAAAAGGAAAGCAAGGACATTTGTGAAGGTTACAAATGGTTCGATATGTTCAAGCGCCTTTTGGTAGATGTAACTTTCTCCTCAAATCTGTTAATGCAGAGCCAGGATCGTTTCTCAGGAATGGAGGCAAACGATGCACTTAATTTGGTCGCCATAGAGCTCTCATTCATGTATGATATCCTACATACGAAGGCAGGCCACATGCACAACAATTCAGGCCGTGTATTGCGCTGTTTTTCTCTGGTCTCCATCATAGCAGCACTGGTTGTATTTCATCATCTTGACATGCAAAAATATGCATCTAAAGATATTATCATAACCTATATCCTATTCGGTGCAGGCCTCATCATTGAGGTCATCGCTGCCGTGCTTCTTGTATCCTCGGACTGGACAGTTGTGTCTCTTACAAACAAGGGATGGAAAAAGAGTATTGCCTGTGCTATAACCTCAATGGTGAAAGGAATTACCTTCCAAAAGGGCAAAATTCGGTGGTCGAGAAACATCGGGCAGTTCAACCTAGTTGGTCTCTGCCTAAGAGACAGGTACACCCCAGATATATGGATCATGAAAAAACTAAATAAACTAAAACATATATGGGACAACATGCGTGAGAGCAGGACGATCCCCTTGCCGAAGTTGTTCGAGGAAATTATGTTCACTGAGGCAAAAAGGAGAGCACAAAATGTTCATATATACAATGTGTTACTTGAGGCTAGATCATATAGGGGAGGCAAAGCATTGGAACGTCACGGCCAACTGAAGAATCTAGACTGGAGTATGAAAAGGGAATTTGATGAGTCAATTATTTTGTGGCATGTTGCCACAGACATTTGTTATTATAATGAAACTCTCGACCAACCTAAAGAGAAGGATGACACCAAGCGTGGTGTGAGTTGGAAGACATCCAATTACATGGTCTATCTCCTAACCCAGCAGCAGTCAATGATGCAGCTCGGATATGGTAAGACACGATTTGAGGCCACATGTTCTGTCATCAAGAAGAAATTCAAGGGTAAGGAAAAGCTCGAAGACAAGAAAGCACGCAAAGAGCTTATGAAGGATGAAGTCCCTGGGCAGAATGATGCACAAGAATCAGCTGACAGCCGTCAACCAACAAATAAAATTACATTGGTATTAAAGAAGATATGGGAAAATTTGAGATGCTGGGGTAGGAGTAAGGCCAAGGTTGAAGTCTCTGGGCAGAATGATGCACATGTATCAGCTGACAGCCGTCAACCAACAAATAAAATTACATTGGTATTAAAGAAGATATGGGAAAATTTGAGATGCTGGGGTAGGAGTAAGGCCAAGGTTGAAGTCTCTGGGCAGAATGATGCACATGTATCAGCTGACAGCCGTCAACCAACAAATAAAATTACATTGGTATTAAAGAAGATGTGGGAAAATTTGAGATTCTGGGGTAGGAGTAAGGCCGAGAAGGAGGATAAGCTTAAGGTTGAGGCTGACATGGGTGAAGCGGTATTAAAAGACTGCCTTCGACTTGCAAAAGAGTTGGAGGCACTCGAGCCAGAAATAAAATGGAAGTTAATTAGCGAGACCTGGATGGAGATGCTGGGATATGCCGCCATTCATTGCGATTCATACCAACATGCCAAGTCCCTGAGGAGAGGTGGTGAATTACTCACTCATTTGTGGTTGTTGATGTCTCAATTGGGAGTTGTCGAGGAGCACAAGATGCAGCAATACCAATCTGGGACCGTCTAATTGATACATAATTTTGTGTTCTTTCTATTATTTCAACGAACATAGATTGTTGTTATGTGTTCTTTCTCTTATTATGCATTCTTTACCTTTTTCTTTTATTGGCAAAGGATTTACATGTTGGATATTTTTTCTTTCTTTTTAGTGTTTTATTTATATGTAACAATTGTTGTTTCGTATTGGAAGTGTTATGGGCATTTTAATTTGTATTTTTTTTTATTTATCAATGTGTTTGATGAGCAAAAAGTGGCAAGGAAAATGCATGCATCTGCATGAAGTAAACATTACACTCCTATGCTAATGAGTATTTAGTTATTAAATAACAGGGAATTAAAATATTACATAAAGAAAGAAATGAGAACGAGCATTCTACTAAGCCCCAATTTGCCACTATCTAAGTTGCAGCTGCAACAGTCGGAAATAAATATGTTGTTATTCCTTGGGAATAACATGAACCTGTTATTCCAATCCCAACCGTTCAAAACTTTTTCATGCACGAATCTTAACAAAGTAAGTTTTTGGTGCACAAATCTCAATAAAAATCAACAGTTGGGATCGGAATAACAGGTTCCTGATATTCCAAAGGAATAACAGCAGAATCATTTCCGCAACAGTCAGGTGTATATCCCATCAGCCCTAGAAACTAATTAACTCAGCAGGAATGCCACAGTGACACTATTATTTCCAATAGGCGATAATTCCAAATATACTCGCAGTAAATAAAACACCCTCCTGTTGCACAAGACCAAATTCATGTTGAGTCTCGTGATATCCTGCTGGTATATGTCCCTTTTTCTCTTTCAATGGCTGACTAAAAGTCTAAAAGGTTAAATGCGTGCTTGCTTGCTTGGTTCCTTGCTGGCACTGGAGGCTGTGTCAATTATCTTGATTTAATTGTTTTTTTCTGGTTTTCTGTCTTTGCTGGTTTGACTGGTTCCTAGTTGTCGTGTAAAATTTGTGAAATTGGGATTTGTTGTTGATACTCTCTACGATCTGTGGAAAATCCGAAATGATAGAAATTTTGGAAACACGATTTTGTAAGTTACATATGAACACAATAAAGATTTTCATACACTGTCAACTGAAATTTACAACTCAGCATGACAAATTGCCGAAATTTTTAATAATATCCAAAAATAATAATTAATTTACAAATTTACACCCTGTTGAAAAGGATTTTGAAAAATGCCCAAACTGTGAATTAAAATTGTGGTTTCGGGCCTACTTTCCGCAATTTTAATTCGCGGTTTTGGAGATAGAAAACCGCAAATTTTATTTCCTGTTTTGGGTTCGGAAATAAAATTTGTGGTTTTGAGCTAAAACCGTTAATTTTTTTTGCGGTTTTACCGTTTCCACTTTCTGATTTTAATGATTTGTGGCGTAAAAATAAAAATAAAATATAAGGATATGGTTTGAAAGGAATTAAATGAGAGAAAAATTGAAGAAGGCTATCCCTCTCATCTGGGAATTCACATCCTCCCCGTACCGTAAAAGGGAATCTTTTAGAATTAGTGGATCTGGACCGTTATTTTAACTTTGCACGAATCTCAAAGTTCAAATAATACTGCCCCTGTGCTAGTCCGAATCTCAAAGCGAATGAAAGTAAATCAGAAACCGTAAAGTGAAGGCAATCTTTTACACATATTGGAGAGGATACTCTTCCCTCATATGGGAGAAAAAATATTTTTGCATCCAAACAGCCGACAGCTGTCCCTCTCATCCTCTCAGTTATTTAATAACAGTCTCTCTCTGTTCTATTTTTAAATAGGAGCCTTTATTTTCACGCCACAAATTAAGAAAGTGGAAACGGTGAAACTGCAAAAAAAATTAACGGTTTTAGCCCGAAACCGTAAATTTTATTTCCAGATCCAAAACCGGAAAATAATATTTACGGTTTTGGGCCAAAATTGTGAAAAATTTTTGCAGTTTCCTATTTCAAAAATCGTGAATAAAATTGCGGAATGTAGGTCCAAATTAAACTGCAATTTTAATTCACGGTTTGAGTACTTTTTGAAATCCTGTCCAACAAGGTGTAGAGTTATAAATTAATTATTATCTTTGGATATTAATAAAAATTTGGGGATAAATTGGGTGGCTTCCTGAAGTCTGGTCTTTGTTTAGAAAATTTGGTAGTGCTATTATGTTAATGGGTTTAATACTTTTGGGTTTTGACCAAAAACCTAAAACTGAGCATAAATTAAATTTCAAATGTGAATTTTTGTTTATAAGCTGAATAATTGGTTGAATATATAGGAAAATATATGTTAAATTCTCTGAGCATTACAAATGGCATGCGGGGTTTATAATTAAACCCAAAACCACTAACGAGTGGCACATGACCAGATCATGTATTTTAAGGGATTCAAATGATCTTTCATGTAGAGCAGAGAGCAGACTTCAGATCTTGTGTGAAATCTGCTCAGCTGAGATCTTTCATTTTTAATTGAGCCATGTTTTTGATCTGTTTGGGCCTTCCGGCTGTTGAAATTATAACGTAAAAAAACGACAACTTGAAATTCAGGCTTGGGCTTGGGCTTCTTTGGGCATAAAATCACCTAATGCTGGAAATTTCATACTTTTTTGGGCTTTTTTGGGCATGAAATTTCATACCTGGTCTAATTATGTTGGAAATTCTGTAAAAACACTACTACAAAAACTGGCTTTGTACACTGCACATTGTACACGGATTTGGCAATTATATTAAAAACAGTGTACCAAATATGAGTCCAAAAGATCTGCACGATTTCTACACGGATAATTAGTTAATAATCAGTGTAGAATTATTAGAGAGAGCTACACGGTTTATTAGAAAGCACAAATCCGTGTGTAAAGAAGTGGGTGTGCAAATAATTGAGAGAGCTACACGGTTTATAACTAATTATCCGTGTAGAAACATTACACACGGCTTTTTGATAATATAGCCGTGTAGAATTCTTATAATTGTACACGGATTTATAAATAAATAGCCGTGTAGAAATAGTTGGAGAGCTACACGGATTTATAACTAAATAGCCGTGTATAATAGTGTAGGGTTTTTATCTCTTCCCTTCCAGAGCGCCGTTTTGATCAAGTCTTTTAGTTAATACATCTCGAACTGAGCTTTTTATTTCTGCGAATTGATCGAGGCCAACAGCTGAGATCTGAGATCTTTGAATTAAGTTTGTATTTTCTCCTCTCCATCTTTCTAAGGTTAGTAATATGTATTTAAATCATTTTCTTCCTCTAATTTTTTGTTATTTAGGCTTATTTAATTAGGTCATTTCATGCATGCTTGAATTCTTAATTTTAGATGTAATTAATTAGTGTATTGTGGTCCAATAACCGACCTTTAGATGCTTTTAGGTCCATGCCCGTTCAAAATTAATCCAATAGGGATTAATTTTGGATAGTCCCCGTTTTGGGACTGCTCTTTGAATATTATGTCTCATTTAGAATGTGAACACATATTAGCGGGATTTAATTAGTATTTGAGGAAAGTTCGACAGTATTTTCCCTTATTGCTCCTACGAGTATGTGGTTCGTACGCATACTTGGGGAGTTAAGGGGAAATGCTGCCGAATTTTTCTCAAATACTAATTAAATCTCGCTAATATGTGTTCACATATGAGACATAATATTCAAAGAGTGGGTTAGGATTGTAAACCGGCCCTTTGTAAGCCCAAAATTTTGTACACGAAGGAGAATGTTGACCATGCATGATTAATTGATCAAATCATTTTTTTAATTTAATTTACAGATGGATCGAAGCTGGATGTATGAAATGCGACGTGACAGTGAAGAATATTTGGTTCGCGTTGATGAGTTTATAAAATTTGCTGAGAGTTATAGAGTGAAGAAAAAAGAAGAAGACATTTTATGTCCTTGTAAAGATTGTAAAAATTTATTAAGATTTTTGGACATCGAAGAAATTAGAGCTCATTTGATTTGTCGGGGATTTAAGAAGAGATATACATGTTGGTTCATGCATGGTGAGAAATTTGGGGAAAGTAGTAGTGCCAATAAAGATTGTAATCGTGAATTGAATGATGAGAATGTTGGAATTTCTGATAATTTTGAACTTGATTGGAACGAGGATTATGAGAGTGCCGAATATTCTGATATTAACGTCGAACCCGAAAATGACGATGATGAGATGGAGAGGAATTTTGATGAAAATGTAGAACACGAGTTTACTGAAAATTTGGAGGATATGTTACGTGATGTGGAAGATGAAATTAGTGATAAAAATTATGATAAATTTCAAAATTTGTCTAATGAATCCAAGAAGCCGTTGTATCCCGGGTGTACCAAATTTACAAAACTGTCAGCTGTGTTGAAATTATTAAACTTAAAAGCAGACAATGGTTGGAGCGATAAGAGTTTCACGTCCTTATTACAGCTTTTAGGAGAAATGCTCCCAGATAACAACGAGTTACCCGGTACAACATATCAGGCAAAGAAGTTGATATGTCCAATGGGGTTGAAGATCGAAAGAATACATGCATGTCCGAATGACTGTGTATTGTATCGTAACGAGTACGAGGCCATGCATGTATGTCCTAAATGCGGTGTTTCACGATATAAACGTCGTAAGGACCAGGACACTGATGATTGTAACGAGGACACAAGTGGCCGACCTCCGGCTAAGGTGTTGTGGTATTTGCCGATAATACCGAGATTCAAACGGTTGTTTGCGAATCCCAAAGATGCAAAATTATTGCGTTGGCACGAAGAAGAGCGCAAAAATGACGGTAAACTAAGGCACCCGGCTGATTCTCCTCAATGGAGAAACATTGACAGACATTTTAAAGAATTTGGTTCTGAAACGAGGAACCTTAGGATTGTGGTGAGCTCAGATGGAATGAGTCCGTTTGGAAGTATGAGCAGTCGGCACAGTACTTGGCCTGTTCTTTTATGCATCTACAATCTTCCTCCTTGGTTGTGCATGAAACGCAAATATATAATGATGTCATTACTAATCCAAGGACCCAGACAACCCGGAAATGACATAGATGTATATCTCGCACCATTAATCGAGGACCTCCAAAAATTGTGGCGTGATGGCGTCCCGGTGTGGGATGCGTATATGAAAGAGACCTTTAACTTGCGGGCCATGGTGTTTTGCACCGTAAATGATTTCCCCGCGTACGGGAATTTGTCGGGTTACACTTGTAAAGGAGCAAAAGCGTGCCCGATCTGTGAAGATGACACGCAGGTGCTGAGGTTGAAAAATTGTCAAAAGAATGTATTCATGGGGCATCGTAGGTTTCTTCCTATTAATCACCCATATCGTAAGAAGAAGATGGCATTCAACGGGAAAATTGAGCTTGGAGTGGCTCGTCATCCATTAGACGGGGAGAGTGTCTTCGAACGGGTAAAAAACATTGATGTTGTTTTTGGAAAGTGCGCCAAAGCACTACCGAAGAATATTTGGAAAAAGAGGTCCATATTTTGAGAGCTACCGTACTGGAAGCATTTAGAAGTGAGGCATTGCCTAGATGTCATGCATGTCGAAAAAAATGACTGTGACAGTTTAATTGGTTTATTATTGAACATTCCGGGGAAGACGAAAGATGGTATTAAAGTGAGAAAAGACATGGTAGAGATGGGAATACGACCCGAGCTCGCACCGCAGGAGAAAGGGAATCGCACATACCTACCCCCCGCACTGTGCACAATGTCAAAGAAAGAGAAAACAAGCTTCTGTGAATGCCTCAATGGTATAAAAGTCCCATCAGGATATTCTTCGAATATTAAGAAGTTGGTGTCGATGAAGGACTTGAAACTGGTCGGTCTGAAATCTCACGACTGTCATGTTTTACTGACACATATAATTCCGGTTGCAATTCGGGGAATTTTACCAAAGCACGTTCGTCAAACCATTACGAAGCTTTGTTCTTTCTTTAATGCAATAAATTCCAAAGTGATAGACCCTCTAAAATTGGACTCTTTGCAAAAGGAGGTCGTCGTTACTCTTTGCCAACTTGAGATGTATTTTCCGCCATCTTTTTTCGATGTCATGGTTCACCTTGTTGTTCATCTTGTGAGAGAAATTAAGATTTGTGGTCCCGTGTTCCTTCGGTATATGTATCCATTCGAGAGATACATGGGCATCTTGAAAAAATACGTAAGGAACCGACATCGACCCGAAGGCAGCATTATAGAAGGATATTCTACGGAGGAGGTGATTGATTTTTGCACCAACTACTTGACCGGTGTGGATCCTATTGGCGTTCCAAAATCTCGATACGAGGGAAGGCTCCAAGGAGTCGGGACAATTGGGTTGAGAGCCGTAGTTGCTGATCTAAATGAACTACAAAAGGCACATTTTATTGTACTACAACACATGACAGATGTTGCTCCCTATATAGATGAGCACATGACAATCCTTCAACAACAAAACTACACGAGGAGTCAGAAGTGGCTTACTAACGAGCATAATCGTTCTTTTATAGGATGGCTGAAAGAAAGAGTGCAGTCACACCCCGTACCTGAAATTGTTAAACTGCTTGGCGAAGGACCCCAAATTGTTGTTAGAACATTCCAAGGATACGAGATTAACGGATATACATTTTATACTAAATCCCAGAGTGATAAGAGCACGATGCAAAACAGTGGGGTGACGTTGGTGGCGACCTCTCAAGAATTCAGTAGATCCGAAGATGGCCGGGCTGTAATAGCATCAAAGTCATATTATGGCGTTATTCAAGAAATTTGGGAGCTCATTTACAGTCCTCGCCTGAGCATTCCCGTGTTTCGGTGTCAATGGGTCGAAGACCGAGGTGTTAAAGTTGATAACGACGGGTTCACACTCGTTGATTTAAACAGGGTTGGGCATGTTGATGATCCGTTTATACTCGCCAAGCAAGCCACCCAAGTCTTTTATGCCACTGACCCGAGTGATGACAAGTTGAGCGTCGTCCTATCCGGAAAAAGAAGGATTGTCGGGGTAGAAAATGTCGTCGATGAAGAAGAGTACGACCAGTTCGACGAAGTACCTCCATTTTGTACCGATGTGCAAACTGAGGTAGCAACACTTGAAGGGGTAGACGAAGCTGACTACATGCGGTCCGACCACAATGAAGGATTATGGGCCGAGGGTACTGTTCAAATAGTGGAAAAAAGGAGAAAAAGGAAAAAAAGCATAATGTGTAATATTTATTTTGTTTAAGACCGTGTAGCTTTTAATATTGCAACTTTAGCTTGTAATATATCAAATAAAAAAGGAAAAAAAGAGGGAAAAAAAGAAAAAAGCATAATGTAGTAATAGTATTATCAAATATTATCAAATATTAGTTTAATGCTTATAATGAAGGATTATGTTTAATGCTTATAATATTATCAAATATTAGTATTAGTTTTTGAAAATATTAGTTAAAACATTTAATAATAAAATAAAATAAATATTAGTTAAAATATTAGTTTTCACTAAATATTAGTTAAAATATTTAAAATATTAGTTAAAATATTTAATATTAGTTAAAATATTTAATAATTAGTTAAAATAAATATTAGTTAATAGTTAAAATAAATATTAGTTAAAATAAATATTAGTTAATAGTTAAAATAAATATTAGTTTATAGTTAAAATATTTGATAAAATAAATATTAGTTAAAATAAATATTTGATAAACATTTAATATTAGTTAAAATAAATATTAGTTTATGTTCAAAGCATTTTACTGAACCTGGGACCCGCCTGTCGGAACGATTTATACACGGACTTTTAGCTAATAGTCCGTGTAGAAATGGAAGAGAGCTACACGGACTATTAGCTAGATGTCCGTGTAGAAAGGTGATTTGCACACGGATTTTTATTTACAGCCGTGTAGAAAGGTGATTTGCACACGGACATTAACTTAACAGCCGTGTATAATGAGGAAACATTGGTTATTTTGAAATCCTTCTCTGCCAAAATTTTCATAAGTCCGAAAACCCTTCTCTGCCAAAAACCTCCCAAAGACACGAGCTCGATCTTCACCGCTCACCGCGCACCTCACCGCCTCGCCGCCTCGCCGCCTCGCCGCCTCACCACCTCGGTCTCTCTCACCCGTGGTCTCTCTCTCTCTAACCCGTGTTCTATCTCACCTAGGTTAGCGTCTCTCTGTCTCGTTCTTTTTCTTATTGGGTTTGAACCCGTTAGCCAATTTAATAAAAGTATTGCTATTTGTGTACCAATTTTGGCTACTGGTATGGTGTACCAGCAACCCCTGTGCATTTGAACAAAAAATTATGGTACCAAGTGGTTGTTCAAGTGAGCATAAGGTATGTGAATTTAGGGTTTAGCCCCTCAATTGAACCCCTGTGCTTTTGAACCCCTGTTGGATGTGAATTTAGGGTTTAGCCCCTCAATTTATAAAATTTGCCATTAGGTCTTGTCAATTCATTAGTGCACCAGTACAAGCATTTCACCATTAAACTCACATCCAACAGTAAATGAGGCGGCTCGGTTTTGAGTTGCAAATTCACACATTTTTGAAGTCAAACAAGAACCAATAAAATGTAGCCGAGCAACCATTCGGCATCCAAATTCACAAGTAAATGAGCAATAAAATGTAGCCGAGCAACCATTCGGCATCCAACTTATGACCCATCATTGTTAGTTAGCTTGCTTGTTTATCATAAGAAAATTGCATCATGTTTGTTTGGCAATTCAAAAGGTGTTGAACATGCCTAACTTCAAATTACTAATTTGAATTATTATGTAGAACCATGTCGAACCATGTCGAATGATTTGATCTTATGATTTGATCTTTAATTTCATGCAGAACCATGTCGAATGAGGATGAGTACGTCGATATGATGGCAGAAGAAGAGGAGCAGCAAGCTACTGCCTCATCAGAAAGAATGAGGAGAGGGCCGACAATGTGCACGAGCACGTCCGAGCAGACCCATCAAGAAATCTGGTTCACAGAAGACGGGCGTGCGCAGGGAGAAAAACGGCAGAAATACTCAAATTGGTGTACGAGCTTCGTGAGGCAAAATGCGAGTATCCTTGTTGAGAGATGTGATCATTTTGAGGATAAGGTGAAGAACGAGTGGTGGAACACGGTGAAGGTAAAGTGCCTAACAACTCTTCTCTTGAATTTTCACTTATGTATGATCTATACTTAAATACACTAAATTTTTGTGTCAATCAGGCTCAGTGGAACATCAAGAATGATGTTCCAAAGGATAAGACTTTGAAGATTATGAACAATGGTTGGAAGCAATACAAGAGCACGTTGAAGACGGAGTTCATGGAGAAAGGGAAAAATCCGGTCGGCTACTACAAATGGCTAAAACAAGAGGACTGGGATGCGTTTCAAGCTTTGAAGTCTACCGAAGAGTTCCAGGTATCTAACTCGTGCCAAATTTATGCTTATTCTTTCTCGATATGTACTTATCTTTCTAAAACTAACTGATCGTTATTGTCTTGTTTCTGTGAAGGCAAAGAGTGATACAGGCAGGAGGACCGTTGCCTTTAACAAGTATCCACACCATCTAGGGTCAGGTGGTTACGAGGGTAAGACGGCAGAATGGAGGAAAGTCCTGGACGCGAACAAGGATTCTGACTCACCCGTGGTTAGGATCCAAAATCCTAGGGGCAAAGATTGGGTCATGGGTAGAGCCGAGGTAACCGCTGACGGGAGGATAGTACTCCCAACGGATTTGCAAAGCGTGGCTCAAAGAATGGTAAGAGTCATTTATAACTCCGAAAGTACGTCAATTGTTCTTTTGCTTTAACTAATTCTTCTACTTGAACAGTTGGAAGTGGAGGAGGAGGTCAACTCGGGTGCCCGGAGTGTCGAACGACAAAATGATTCATTGTCCGCAGCGCTCGAGAATCCAGAACACCCGGGTCGAGTAAGAGGTGTAGGGGTCTACAGGGGCTGGAAGGAGGTGTTCCGAGTGGAGGGACAAAAACCTCGAAGAAAATCTCGTGCCAAGGTAAACAAAGACGAGATAGTTGCGCAGATACGCGCGGAGGTGAGCAAAGAGTACGACGCAAGGTTTGCTGAGATGGAAGCAATGTTGACACAAATTAGATCAGCAACTACGCAGCCATCCGAGCAACCACCTCCCATTTCGCCGGGAATTCGGCGAAGTAGTCAAGCATCCGGCACGTGGGGCGCCTTAGACGATTTGGATAATCTCAAGGTAATCAATACTTCTTCATAATCTAAAGGTATTTAAAACCTGTTTGCAACCTTGTTGGACAATATCGCATCACTAAAATAAACAACTTTCCTATAAATTTGCAGGACCCCAGAGCATGTGACCTCGTCCTGCGGAATGGCAGTGTTTCTATGATCGTTGCTAAGGGCGTTGTACATCCAGGAGCCAATAGTGTACACTTTGGTCAGCTAAGGCCCGACCATGCATGCGTGCAGGTTGACTTAGTCGTGGATGGGTGGCAGCGCGTACCCCTTCCTGTCCCTACCGACGAGATGTTTGTGCTTGATGACGCACGGATGTCATTTGTCCAATGGCCCAAGAGTCAGATTGTTTTGGATCAGGTAATCCATAAAAAAGTTCATTTATTTTGTTACATTCAACTCATTCTTTTTGAAATACTAGAATAATACATCTATAACTTGATACAGACACGAGGAGATGATGTTACCGGTACGGCTCTCTCACCGGTACGTCAGGAGGTGGCTTGCGACGTCGCGGCTGACGCGCCACAATCACCGCCCCGTCCTATGGTCACAGAAGAAGAATACAGCCGTTTGCCCAATGATTTGCGCCTTCTCCACGACTACTTGATGACGGCGCCCGACGGCATGGAGGCTATCATCATCCCTGTCCCACCTGGGATGTTTCTACACGAAGGCAGGGAGCTCCTGCTGTCGTTCAGAGACTTCAAGGACCTCTTCCACCACTCGTCATCCGACAAATGGCTCGATGTTTCACACATCACCATTTTCCTCATGTTAGTGATATTAAAACATTTTCATTATTGTATAGAACTCAAATATATATTCTAATTACAATATGATGAGTTTTCAGGAAGCTAGTCCGAAACTGTGATGAGATGGTTGAAAGGAAGAACTTGTGCGTGTTTCTGGACCCCGAGAAAGTGAGTGGTACGGCAGCGACATATTATCCGGATATGGCTATCGAGTACATGTGTTCTGCGATGCATCGTGCTAAGGCGGAGGAGAAGAAATTCATTCTCATGCCATACCACGAGGGGTTAGTTCTAATCTTAACTTATGTGTTGTTTATATTTTAATTAAAGAATTGTATAAAGGAATTAAAAGTTAAACATAAAAAAATAAAATCACACCATCAATCATAGCAAATACTCGTGTGACTTTTATATGCTAAAGTACTATAATTCTTCTCCTCGATCCAACAGCAAACATTGGTGCACGATTCTCATTGTGCCGTACTTAAGTGTGGGCATAATTATTGATTCTTGTAAGCCAGCAGGAAGGACCGCGGCTGCCGCCAAGTGCAAAGTTATCTTGCCTTTTGTGAATAAGTAAGCAATAATAATTCTATAGGTTTGCATTTCTTTCAATCATATCAAATTATAAAATTGCTAATTACATTCACTCACTTTTGTAAGGGCTTTTGTGAAATATATTAAAGAGGGAGGATCAGATAGCACGGGCACGCGCAAGAAAAGCAAGTTGAATTGGAAGTACATGGTGGTGAGCACACTTTATGAGTTAGAAATTTCATATCTTGTTAAAAAAATTATTGTCATTCTAACAAATGCCGCTAAATGTAAATTTCAGAGCCCGCAACAGAAGGAGGGTTGGGAATGCGCTTATTACACGATGATATTCATGTTTGACTTTGTCGAAAGAATACAATTCGAATTCCCAAAAGCGGTATGTACTTCATATGAATTTCCTATATAATAAGCAATTGATATCTACCTTTTCTGAAATACTAACTATTATCAAATTATAATTTTGTAGAATGTGACAAAGCAAGATCATTACTCTTGGGATCAGATCGACGATGTGCGGTGCATGTGGGCAAGGTGGTTTGCCATGGAATTTTGTAATCCTCGATATGGATTTGCATAGATTAATTTGTAATAAAAATATGTTTCGAATGAATTTATTGCTATATGAATTTTGTATAAATTTAGTATATGAATTTCTTGCTAATTAATCTGTTTCGAATGAATATTTGTATTTCTGTTGAAAAAAATTGGCTAGCAAAGCTGGAGGCTAGCCCAAAAACAAAATATACAAAAAAAAAAAAAAGGTATTTATACACGGCTATTTAACAGTTGTCCGTGTGCAATACTAATCATACACGGTTTTTTGTTAAAATCCGTGTATAATAGCCTTGCTGGAGGCGTAATACAAAAAATCTAAAACTATTTGTACACGGATATTTACCAAAAGTCCGTGTATAATAGCTAAGAGAGCTACACGGACTTTTAATACAAAGCCGTGTAGAAAGAGGAATCGTACACGGTTATTTAGTTGATATCCGTGTAGCTCGCTAGGTCTTTGTACACGGTTAATTAGGGAATATCCGTGTAGAAATCATCATAATCACACACGGTCAAATATCCGTGTGTAGTTCCTGACCTATTCATACACCCTGGCTTTAAACACAGCAGGAAATCCGTGTAGCTCTTCCATTAATGTCCGTGTGTAATCTGTTTTTCTGTAGTAGTGAAAGGCCAAGCTAGAATAAAAAATGTACAAATGTAAAAATGTTCAATGTAACAAAAATGGGAATTTTCTACCAAAGCGCCGACGAGGGATAGAAAAAGGGAATGATAGCAAAATTGAATCTTTTTTGTACAGTATTATTTATTTAATTATTTCAGAAGTTCTATATGACCCGGTTGGATTGCCTTGTAGTTCACCGATCTAAAGGTAAATAAAATAATAATCTTTAACTTTATTTTTGCAATATTTCTAAAAAATTAAACAAATATGCATTGAATAATGGTTAAGTATATATTAAACAAGGCAAATTCTTCAATGGGAAATAATCGATTATGCAAATTAGGAGTACATCAATGGGAAATCAAAATGCTAGTCAATTTAATATGCATTAAATAGTCAAGCGATATAAAAAATTGCAATTTGTTTCTCTCTGAAGTTAATGCTTTTGGGTAATCTAAATTAATTACATCGGGTTCTATAAATTACGCACCTTTGTTATGTATGAAAAAACATATTGTTACCTATATAAAAAGGTGATTACGTACATTCATATGAGGAATATAATTTTTTTTCAAAATATTGTAAGACATTTTAAGAAATGTGAGAGAAATATTAACAAAATATTAATTTGAACATTTTTGAACAAATATTCTTATTCTACAAGAATAACTCATAAAAGCAATATTACACAAGTATTCAGTCGATTTACTATAAACATTATAATACAAATTTCCACATTTTCATTGAATTTAACATGAAATAAGAGAGGAAGGAAGCGGTAAAGATAGAGACCACTTCTGTTATTAATTAAGAAAAAAACAAAACAAAATAAAATATAGAGAACATAAAGATGTTAAAATTGAAATATATTCCTTTTCCTATATGGAGTGAGACTGAGCCAGTTATGAAGAGGGACAATTGGAAACTATAAGACGGAAAAAATATTATTGCATTGAAAAAATAAAAATTAATAGTTTCAACACAAGCATGGGAACAACTTTGATACACTGTCAACTGAAGTTTTACAACTCAGCATGATAAATTGCCGAAATTTTTTATTAATATCCAAAAATAATAATTAATTTATAAATCTACACCTTGTTGAACAATATTTCGAAAAATGCCCAAACTATGAATTAAAATTGTGGTTTTGGGCCTACTTTCCGTAATTTTAATTCGCAGTTTTGGAGATGGAAAACCGCAAATTTTATTTCCTGTTTTGGGTTCGGAAATAAAATTTGCGGTTTTGAGCTAAAACCGTTAATTTTTTTTGCGGTTTTACCATTTCCACTTTCTGATTTTAATTATTTGTGGCATAAAAATAAAAATAAAATATAAGGATATGGTTTGAAAGGAATTAAAAGAGAGAAAAATTGAAGAAGAAGGCTGTCCCTCTCATCTTGGGAATTCACATCCTCACCGTACAGGGAATCTTTTAGAATTAGTGGATCTGGACCGATATTTTAACTTTGCACGAATCTCAAAGTTCAAATAAACAGCCAAACAGCCGACAGCTTGGAGAGGATCTTCCCTCATCTGGGAGAACTCAAAATCTTTTTGCAACCAAACAGCCGACAGCTGTCCCTCTTATCCTCTCAGTTATTTAACACCTGCCTCTTTCTGTTCTATTTTTAAATAGGAGTCCTTATTTTCATGCCACAAATTAAGAAAGTGGAAACTTTGAAACTGCAAAAAAATTTCACAGTTTTGGGCTCAAAAAAATTTTACGTTTTTAGCCCAAAACTGTAAATTTTTTTTGCGGTTTCCCATTTCCAAAATCGTGAATAAAATTGCAGAAAGTAGGTCCAAATTAAACCGCAAATTTAATTAACGGTTTGGGTACTTTTCGAAATCCTGTCCAACAGGGTGTAGATTAATAAATTAATTATTATATTTGGATATTAATAAAAATTTCGGAATAAATTGGGTGGCTTCCTGAAGTCTAGTCTTTGTTTAGAAGATTTGGTAGTGCTATTATGTTAATGGGTTTAATAATTTTGGGTTTTGACCAAAAACCTAAAACTGAGCATAAATTAAATTTCAAATCAGCTCTATAAAATGTGAATTTTTGTTTATCAGCTGAATAATTGGTTGGATATATAGGAGAATCTCTGTTAAATTCTCTTAGCATTACAAATGGCATGCCGGGTTTATAATTAAACCCAAAACCACTAACGAGTGGTACATGACCAGATTATGTATTTTAAGGGATTAAAATGATCTTCATCAAGAGCAGAGAGCAGACTTCAGATCTTGTGTGAAATCTGCTCAGCTGAGATCTTTCATTTTTAATTGAGCCATGTTTTTGATCTGTTTGGGCCTTCCGGCTGTTGAAATTATAAGGAAAAAAAACGACAACTTGAAATTCAGGCTTGGGCTTGGGCTTTTTTGGGCATAAAATCACCTAATGCTGGAAATTTCATACTTTTTTGGGCTTTTTTGGGCATGAAATTTCATACTTGGTCTAATTATGTTGGAAATTCTGTAAAAAGGCCGAGCTAGAGTAAAAAATGTAAAAATGTAAAAATGTAACAAAAATGGGAATTTTCTACCAAAGCGCCGACGAGGGATAGAAAAAGGGGATGCATGATTGCAAAATTGAACCTTTTTTGTACAGTATTATTTATTTAATTATTTCAGAAGTTCTATATGACCCGGTTGGATTGCCTTGTAGTTCACCGATCCAAAGGGTAAATAAAATAATAATCTTTAACTGTATTTTTGCAATATTTCTAAAAAATTAAACAAATATGCATTGAATAATAGTTAAGTATATATTAAACAATAATCGATTATGCAAATTAGGAGTACATCAAACGAGCATGGGAAATCAAAATGCTAGTCAATTTATTATGGTTAAATAGTCAAGCGATATAAAAAATTGCAATTTGTTTCTTTATGAAGAATTAATGCTTTGGGTAATCTAAATTAATTACATTGGGTTCTATAAATTACGCACCTTTGTTATGTATGAAAAAACATATTGTTACCTATATAAAAAGGTGATTACGTACATTCATATGAGGAATATAATTTTTTTTCAAAATATTGTAAGACATTTTAAGAAATGTGAGAGAAATATTAACAAAATATTAATTTGAACATTTTTTTTAACAAATATTCTTATTCTACAAGAATAACTCATAAAAGCAATATTACACAAGTATTCAGTCGATTTACTATAAACATTCACTACTAAAATTTCCGTTTTTACCAAGGGGAGAAAAAGAGGCTTGTTTCATGGGCTACCCGTTGGAATAAGCCCAAAAATCGTCATTTCCAAGGGCCGCCCTTGGAAATACTACCGTCGCTAGAAGCCTTCATGGAAATACTCAAAAAAACTGTCATTTCCATGCGCTACCCGTTGGAAATAGTTTTTTTGGCTTTTTCCATGAGATTCCCCTTGGAAAAGGAACACATGGAAATAGTTTCACACCTGACCCCTGTCTGGATTATTTCCAAGAGCATGTGAACGCCCACTTGATTATTTCCAAGGGTTGGCGAACCTGGGACCCACTGAGTATTTTCAAGGATGACTGAGGTGGGACCCACTTGATTATTTCCAAGGGGTAGCGAACCTGAGACCCACTGAGTATTTCCAAGGCTGGTTAAGGTGGGGCCCACCGAGTTTTTTCCAAGGGGTAGCGAACCTGGGACCCACTAAATATTTCCAAGGGCATCTCACGTGTGACCCATCTGGTTATTTCCAAGGGAGTGTAGGTGGGTCCCACCTAAGTATTTCCAAGGCAATGACACGTGGGCCCCACAGTATATTTCCAAGGGAAGACAACGTGGGACCCACTTGACTTATTCCATGCGTGAATATTTCCATGGAATGTTGTTCTCGTTGTTCGTAGGTGTAGTGCGCAGAAAGTTGCACAACGGGGGAAGGTGCATTCATGTGTTAAATGTCTCATGGCTCAATGCTCTCTGTTTTCAAGTCATGGAGAGAGAATATCGAACTTGAAACATTCATTTCTTTCTACAATTCCTTCTAATTCACCCTCGATAGACCTACTATTCATAATCAGCCTATTGAGAGAGTTTATTGATTGTGAGGACGTTTAACTCCCGAGGGCGCAAGCCCCCGCTGTTAATTACATCAGATGACCCTTCCAAGCCATACCGAACACCTCGTCCATTCCAGGATTTGTGCCTATTTTATGTGAATTGAATAATAGGGCTAAAAAGGGGACTCATGTATTGACTTTGGTTTTGACTTGGTTTTCTTGGTTTGGACATGTGTGTGTGTGTATGATTTTGTATTAAGAATGATATTTATTGCTTCTTAAAATAGAAATTTGGATATTTGAGAAGTGTATGTACACTATTTGTTTATATTTGATTCATGACATGTTTATTTACATTTTGTTAATTAATTACATTCTATTAAGAAATAAAATTATTTAATTTTGAAGAAAAGGGTATTTTTGTCATTTCATGATTTGGCTGATGCTTAAACATGCTTAATTTTGATTTAGAAGTATAGAGAATTTGATTTGGGTTCATTTGAAACTGATTTGAGTCAATTTGGACTTGAAATGAGAAAGTTATGATTAAAAAGGATTGAAAAGGACCTATTTGTAAGTGTTTATATTTTTTTAAGGGCCTATTTGTGAATTTGGAAGGGCATAAAATTGTAATATAGACTTTACATAAGGTTTAAATGAGAAATTGGGCCTTTAAGGGCTTATTTGATAAGATTCTAGATAGCTGAGGACCTATATGCAATTTTATAGGGGTTTGGCTGTAAACATTAAAAATCAAAGGGACTTCATTGTAAAAATGGTTTGATTTTATGATTTTATTTATCATTTGGGCTTTGAGATTCGTGTATTGAGCTTTGAGATGTGTTTCAAGCTTTCAGTGCACAGATGTTAGATATAACAAATTGGGCTTTGAGATTTGTTTTATTGGGCTTTAAGATTAGTAATGGTCTTTTGGGCCTCTGGATATAACTTTAAGATCCTGTTAATGAATTTTGTTTTTAATTCGGGTTAGCTGGCAAGTGGACCCCATATGGCAGAGAAAATATTAACCGCTGGATTTGAATCTTGCTTTGAAATTTGCACTTTTCATTTGAAATATTACTTTGGCTCCTTGATCGAACAATCTACATTTGCTTCAAAAGTCGTGCATCCTGGATATGATCTGAGGTTTGACCCGATACTAGGGTTTCGGTCTCTGATCTGAGGGATTTGGGTTCCAGTGATACTCCGGTCACGGCTGAGGTGGAGGAATGCACGGCTGTGATCGCGTCCCCTTCCTGAGCTTACTCCGCCCTTTGTCGGCGGTCGCCTACTATTGGAGATAACGGGTCTCGATTAGGGCACAACCGGATACCCGAATTGAATTTTAATTACATTTCTTTACACTGTTTCAATTGTTTTCTTTGATTATTTTGTTTATTCACCATCGTTTCATCACATAGGAGCTAATCAAAGCATTAATTTTGAATTTCTTTGATCATTGTTCATTATTCGGGTTTTGAGCTTCTCGGCTTGTACCGATTTGGTACCAATTAGAATGATAGGCCCTCTGGATCATACTTGGGAGATGAAGCGTGTTAGTTTGTACATCCTAGACCTTTTGCAACCATAAGATTTAGTTTCTTTGGTCTGAATTCATTTTTAGACAATATGAGTATTAATTTCATGAAGTTCTTCATTTTAAGAGAACCGAATTAAATCAAAACTTTCCAATTTTTATGAAAGATCATGTTGTTTCTTGCCATTTATTCATAGAAGGGTATTTATATTGTGCTCAGATCGAATTTTATAATTTTCACAATTTTATTTTTATTTTTCAAGCATTTGTTTATCCAGAGGGGCATTAAAGGTCATTTTTCTGTTTTAAATACTGAATTTTCTGTTTTAAATGTTGAACTTTGAAAATTCATATAAAATTGAAATAAAATCAGATAAATGTGAAATTTGTGTCAATTTTGTGTATTTTAGAGTCCTTTACATGATGAAGTCCATTTTTCAATTTAGTCCCTGTGTCATTCTGGACAGTTCTGTTTACCAACAGAGGTCATTTTAACCTTTTTTTAGTACTGTTCATGTACCAGTGGTACTCAAATTTGGTTACATCACTGATTCACTGTTCATGAGTGTGTTAAAGGCTGGTTCAAGATGATTAGAACTTAGTTTGGGATTTAACCATTGTTTAAACAAATTTTTGTAGCTTTTGAGCTATATTTTGGTGTTAACAAACAAAAAAAGAAGCTCCAAAAATCATTATTTTATATATATTTTCTTAAATATCAAAAATTGTCAGAAATTTAGAGAATTTGCAGGAAGGTCCCTGTTTTTATTAAAATCATGTTTTAATGTTTTAAAGGACATATCATTGAGATTTCATTAGATTTAAAGATGCAAATGACATGAACAAGTATAACTTGTTGTTTATTTGCATTTTAAACCTTCTATCTCTCACTATTTATATATTTAAGATATTTAATTCCTTTTTAGCATGATTGCTCAAAGAAATTAAATATTCTCTCATGTACAAATAGGTCCAAGAGGGCAAGTCATTGAAATATCATAGATTAAAAGTATAAATGACATATTATAGCCAATGCTACTGCCTTTTACACTTTAAACCTCAATTTCTCACTATTTACACATTAAATCATTTAATTTCCTTACTTGACTTGATCATACATGAGTATATTCATGTAAAAGGAAATTAAATATCTTTTAATGTGCAAAATGGGCCCTTTTAATAGGAATTAGTGAAGGAACTATCCAGCTCAACCTCACTAACCCTTTATTATATTTTTTTTATTCATTCTTTAATTCCTTTAATAAAATGATTAAATAAATTAAATAAAGGTGGAACTATCCAGCTCAACGCCCTTATTAGACATCATTTACTCATTTTATATGAGAATTAAAGAATTTAAAAGAAAAAGAAAAAGAAAAGGGGAAGGCCGAAAAAGGCAGAGAAAGAAAAAAAGGAAAAAAAGGAAGAAAAATAGAAAGAAAATCTTGTATTTTTATTTATTATCATTTTTTTTATATAAAAGGTATAAATTTCAGGAAAATAGAAGAAGAGGTCAAGATATGCATTTTTTTATATTAGATTTATATATTATTTTTTGTTTAAATCATCAAAGAGAAGAAAAATTATTGATCATTAGATCTTCATATGCTATGCTTATTATAAAATAAGCATGCTTATCATAAGATCTTCACCTTTCTTATTCATGAACTTCAAGAAAGAAATAAAAAAAAAATAAAAGAAAAAGGCAAGAAGAGGAATGCAACAGTAAAAGCAACAATAACAAAAATAAAAAAAAAAGCTTTTTTATTTCGAATAAAAGATATATACAAACACCATTGCTCCACAGAGCTTACATCTTCTAGGTATTAATTACCTATTAAATTTGCTAGAAAAAGCTTCAAGCTTGAACAATCTAACCTAAACTCTATATGAAACTTGAAATTTCTTAAGCTTTCTTTTTCACAGAGATTTTTGGAGAAGGAAGTATCTCTATTCTGCATTTGATGTGCCTTATATAGGGCAAAGGCAGGGTTTAGGGTTTAAGCTTTCTGAGCTGTCATTCATCATGCCCATGAACTGTTTGATCAAGGTCTTGGTTGCCTAGCTTGATTCTATATGCTATGTTGGCAGGAGATCACTCAATCACACTTGAACACATCATCCTTTATGTGTTGGATTAATCTTAGCCCTTGGATCGGCCTTGAACACTGTGCATTGCATCATGGCCTTTGATTGGCCGGCCAAAGAAGGCATGGTTCAATGTGCATGCTCCTGAGTCTCTGGAAGGAATCTTCCCTTATTTGGCCGCATTATGGCAGTGAGAGACACGTGTGTATGAGGTCCCTACAGCTGCTAATGATTCCAATGGACTTGGTAAGCTATACCCGCGCCGGTTCCGGCTTAACGTGCCTCTACTTTGCTTATTATCTTTCAAGGCATGAAAGACTGACAGAGAGCATCGTCACTACTCTCTTAACATGTGCCAGGGTGCATTGTATCGAATTAATGACGAATTACGTCCTTTCCACTTATGTTGCACTCGGGCATGCGCCATCTTCACGGGCCAATTAAATTGTCCCTTTTTCTATTAAATTGGTAAGCCCATTAGCATCGCCTACCCCCTTCTTAGCTCTAAACTGAGTCTCGGGATCCAATTTTACTGAGAGCTCCAGTTTCCCATTTTTCTCTTCCTTTCTTTCTCAGTTTTAATCGGGTTCACGAGAAAGATACATATTATTAGAGCTTTGAGTAAAGTCTTCATTGATATAGAGTGAGAGCTTTACACTGAGCTTTGCCCATTTTAATGAATTTCGGGTACCAAGCTCGGGTTTGAAAGGAGGGATGGAGGAGGAAGAAGAAGTCTAGTCAGTGGGACCCGCATGTCATTCTCTCCATTTTTAATGCTTTACTCCTTTTAATTATGTTGCTTTCTTCGGCTGTGCCTGGTGCTCATGAGCCGTGTAGGGGGAGTACGGCATGGTGTTTGGAGCATCAAGTGCATGCTAATCGAAGGGGTCAAATGTTATTTGAATTAAACCCAGCGCCTAGCGCCCTTATCTGTCTGGTCACGGTGTACCATAGGCCGAAGCACTGGCCATTCGGTGCAGCCCGTGCCACTTTGGTGTGCCGTGTTTATTTATCATATTAGTTCGGCGCAAAATGGTTCTAGATCACTGATGAGCGGGTCCCATGCTGTCAGGTCTGCTTGGGATCTCCAAATCGTACCCAGAGCAGTTCTGAAACTTGATTTGGCTAAATGTCACCCTGTTTGGTACCCAGAATGTCATCCAGCTTGACTTAATTTCATAAGAAGCTAATTGCTTCATGTTGTTGATCATTGTGCACATCAAAATTCATGGTTTTACATGTAGATTGTCACCAGGAATTTTAATAGGTTGTTGTGTAGCTTGTTGACATTTCACAAGCATGTTTAGTTGTCCCTAAAGCAACTACTCATTGTGTTAAATGTTAAGTAGTAACTTTTTAGGGTCAAACAGTAGGATATACCCATAAAAATGCCATACTAACTGGTACTGTATCAGTTTGCCCCCATTCTGCAATCCTCCCTGTACCAACCCGGTACTGTTCCATATTCCCCATTTCCTATTAAACCAAATAAACACAAACACATTGATATCTAATTCGATCGAAAACATATAATTAATCTTAACACAATCATCATACATTGTACCAAAATATGTGCAAAACACATTACAAAAACATCTCTACATTGCACTTGTAAACATACCAAAATATACCCCTTGTAAATATACCAAAATATACCCCCCACTTGTTAATAAAAAGTCACAAAATATGTTATCCTATGCTGAGCATTTGTTAGAACTAAGATATATATTAAGTCATAACATACACACATTTGCACTCTAGAAGGGCGGGTTCACGTTGAAGCTAGACTGACCGAACCATTGGTTCATCCCAGCTCCATCTGTGGCAAGTTCATCGTTTCCAGCTTGATTTAATAGTGCGGTGAAAGACCCTCTCTGATTTTCTAATATAAGACATGGCAGACTCTAAGTACATAATATGGAGAGAACATGTTATTGTATATGAAAATAATTTTGCTAAACCCCCCCCCCCCAAAAAAAAACAAAAGTTTGCACTGAACTTGATAATTGGAATCACAAATAACAACAACAGCAAGATAAACCCTCAATGTGGTTATAATTCACATTTTCTTATTTATAACCCCCCCTCCCTCAATTAGCTGCTTGTTTTTATAAGAAATTAAAGATCTCCTTGTAAAACTCTTTACCTGGGAGATGCCCGGCTGAGTGTGTGAAGCTCCTTCATGAGATGGTTGAGAGGTGGAACCGTGACCCTAATCATTGAAAATGCAAGCACGTGTGTTATAATTTGGAAATGACAAAAGTACGATATGATTTATAACAGTTAAAATGGTACCTGAAAATAGTTAAATTGTGTACTTGAGCCTAAGTTAAACAACGAAAAAAATATTTATTTAATATAGAATGCCACTATGCCACTATATCTCAGTAGCAAAGGCAACACATTACTGTTGTGCAACTACGTCAAAAGAATAATAAATATGTAAGTGTTGTGCAACTATGTCAATAACTTGAGGGGTGACTTAATTTGTGAATTTCTATATAACAATTTTCAAGTAATATATATGGCTAATGTAGCAGCACCAATCAAACCTTACTAGATTGATGAATTTTATTGTAATTACTATGGCTAAGACGTAAATTTTTTTTGTAATTGTAGGGCGCAGAAAGTTGCACAGCTGGTATGGAAGGTGTGTGCATATGTATTTAAATGTCCCATGGTTCAATGCTCTCGATTGGATAAAGAACATCGAACTTGAAACATTCGTTTCTTTCTTCCTGCTATTCCTTCCGGTTCACCCTCGACGGACCTACGATTCATAATCAGTCCATCGAGAGAGTTTAATGATTGTGGGGACGTTTAACTCCCAGCGGGCGCAAGCCCCCGCTGTTAATTACATCAGATGACCCTTCCAAGCCATGCTGAACACCTCGTCCATTCCAGGATTTGGAGCCTATTTTATGTGAACTGAATAATAGGGCTAAAGGGGAAAACTCATGTACTTGGTCTTTGTGTGTTTGATTATCATTGTTTTGGGTATTTAATTAATATGTATGCACAAGATGCAATGAATGTTATTAAAATATATATATACTATACTCTTTTATTTATTTTTAGGAACATATTTGTATTTAAAAATATATTTGTGCTTTATTTATATTTTATTTAAGAGGAAATGGTTTAGATGCGTGAAAAATGGAGAAAAGGGTATTTTGGTCATTTAACATGTTGTATGATGTTTGGTTATGCTTGATTTTGTTTTTAGAAACATGAAGGATTTGATTTGGGTTCATTTGGAGTTGGTTTGAGTCGATTTGGATTTGAGATGAAGAAGTTATGGCCAAAAAGGACTGAAAAGGGCTTATTTGTGAAGTTTTAAGTTTTCCAGGGAATTATTTGTAAAGCTGAAGGGACTGGAATTTGTGGTTTGGGCTTTTGGCAGGGTTTGGAGTGGAAATTGGGCTTCCAGGGGTTCATTTGTAGAGGTTTCATATAGTCAAGGACTTATTTGCAACCATCCAGGGACTGCGCTGTGAAGAAGTTTTGTCAGAAGGGCCTTTTTGTGAAAAGCCTTCTTTTATTATTTTATGGGATTTGAGATTGTAGTTTGGGCTTTGAGATATGTATAAAAGGCTTTGAGATTTGGGTTATAATTCAGGATTGGTGCAGAGCATCGAATTTGGATTGAGCTTTGTGATCTGTGCAAGACAGTGGATTTGAGTGATGAACTACGAGATTCGGCTATCATAAAGGCATTGAGCTTTGAGATTTGCGTTGAAGAGACCTTTTCATTTTTAAACCCGACATGTGGGCCTCTTTGACAGAGATCTTAGATCTTTCTCCTATGTTGAGATTCGGGTTTCTATTTGAATTTTATACTCGGCGCCGAGATCTAGGAACAGAGGTTGCTTCAATAATCGTGCAGACGGGATGTGGTTCGGGTTTGAGACCCGACTTGGTGTTTGACCCGATTACTACTCCGGTGAGACTTCCGGTCACGGCAAGACTAGGGAGGAGCACCACCAAGATCGCCACTATCTTGTGAGTCGATTGAGTATATCATCGGTGTTGATTGATTGCCGGAGGTGGCAGTACACAGCCGGCTTGGGTTTTCGGTACCGGTGAAGCTTCAAATCCGATCTTGAAACTTTCCTTGTCTTTTTTTTTTTTCTTCAATTGCTTCTTCACTTAGGATTGCCAGAGCATGATGAAACCCTGTATGAGCTTGATTTCACATTTTTCAGAGGTTTGAGCATTCTTTTAGGTCTCGGGTTTGATCTGGTACCGGTTTTAAAACTGGTACATAAAGTTCAACTTGGAGAGTGCATGTAGGTATGAGATGTTGCAGTTTAGACATGTTTGAAAGGTTCTTGGAGAGTATCAAACTTGAAGGGAGTTGATATTGGGTATGAATTTGTTATTGGGTTTTGGGTTTGGGAAGAACATGAAGTTCATATATCTTCAACCTCATTTCTCATGAATTTTGCTTATGACATGTATGATTTTTGTGTTATTCTTATAGTATGATATATCAACAATGAGGGTATGAAGTTTGAAGTTTTTATGCTTTTTATTTCTATTTTTAAAATAGGAAGTAGACAGGGGGGGTATGCATGTAAAAATGCAGCAGCAGATTTTTTTATTTTCTGAAACCCAACTTTGAAAATTGCTAGAAAATAGTAGAAAAATCAGAAAAGTGCAAAGTTTGAGTCCAAATCGATTTTCTTTTCATCCTCTATCTTTCTGTTTAAACAGATTTTTGATTTGATTTTCAGATCAGCCTGCACTGGCTGATTTGTGCCAGCAGGTCATTTGGGGGTATTTCCAGCATTGATATTGTACCAGTGTTGATTTAACTTGACTTAGATCATAGTTTGGTACTGATACCAATTGGTCTTTATTTACCTGGACTTCATTATGAGCTTTGGTACCATACTTAGGCTATTAAAGATCAAAAAGGACTAATATCACAACATGTCAATTACTGATGTCAATGAAAACATGCACATAGGTCCTTGGTCATTTGTATAATTATATAGAAGATCTTTGAGCATCATTTCATGGGGATTGATTATTTCCCTCTTCTCATTTGCTCTCACTCCTATTAACTATGCATCTAGGTCCCTTAAAGATTGATAAAATTCATAATATAGAAAGAGATGTAGTGAAACATCAATCCTCCATATATCACTCATTTTATTTCTCTCTTATGCATGGAGGTCCTTCAAAAGTCAAAAATGGCATAAATAGGGAGATGTAGTTAAACATCAATCCCTAATTTATTTAAATTCCTTTTTATTTGTTTTGCACTTTTATTTGATTTTATATTAAAAGAACTATGCAAGAATTGGATATTTAAAAGGATGTAGTCAAACATCAACTTCTAATATCTTCTTCTTTTATATTTCTTATAATACAAAATATCACTTTTAACATATATATCATTTTTATAGATTTTGTGTAATTTGTGTGTTTTTGTCCTTCTCCTTTGTAACATAGGAGAGAAAAGGAGAAGAAAAGGAAAAAAAGGAAGAGGAGGCAGAGAAGACAAAGAAAGATCAAATTTTTATATGTTTATATTCCGATTTTTCAAGATAAAATGAAAATATCAAATATATTTGAGAGATACAATGAAACATCAAGTCTCATCACTTATTCATTTCCATTTTATCTTCCAAATCCGAATACAAACTCATTTTTTGTTTTAAAGAAAATAAGAGAAGAAAAAGAGAGAGGATAAACTTGATTATTCTCTAATGGCATTGACAGCCAAGAAGAACATTTTTATTTGATAGGTTTCAAGTCCATGATTATCACAAGATCATGACTTAAACCTTCTCCATAACAGCAAAGAAAGGAAAAGAAATAGAAGAAAGAACAATGAAAAGAAGAAGGAAAAGAGGCAGCAAGTAACATTAAACAGAATTTCAAAGTAAAAAGCTCAAAGAGAGCATCTTTTATTAATCCATCATGATATTGCATGGAAAACATAGTCTCTTTAGCATCTACATTGCAAAAAACTTAATCTCTATCTATTTCTTTCTTGGATTTGAGGCAGAGGGGGAATTTTGAGAAGAAGCTTAAAAACTTTCTGTTTTGGGTTACTTCAGCCTTCTATTGTATTGAGGCGCGGGGGTTATAGCTGCTTGAATCTTTGGTGGTGTGATTTCTGGATGCCTTTCTTCTTCAATCTGATCTCTTTATATAGCCTAGAGGGGCATAGGGTTTAGGGTTTTGGCTAGGTTGAGTTGGCTTCATCTTCATCTTTCATTTTTATCACCTTCTCATCAATGCTCCAGATTGTTTTTCAAGCCATACAGCTATATTTTCAGAGGCATTGGCCAATGGCAGTGAGCCATGTTGGCAATCCGAATTTTGCATTTCATCTCAACCTTTGATTTAATTTCTTTTTAAAGGCCGAGATTTAATGATGTCAAGTCATGCATCTCCTCATGCATGGGAGAAGATGCTTCTCCTTTGGCAGCTTGCCTGGCACATGAGCCAGCTGTGCATGAGGTTAATTCAGCGCAGGGGGCAGCTGTCTGTATGATATGCTGTCCCTGAGGTGCAACATTTCCGCTAGGGGCTTTAGCCGTTTGAGCATACTTGGCCTATAAGGAGTCGGCACAGAGAGGGTGCAATATAAGTATATCATGCCTTTAAATGACACTGTACCTTATCTCTGTTGATTTCCATTTTCGGATACACTGCACCTACTCATTGCTTCTCTGCGATGTACCAGTATCCTAATTCGGGCGATTTTCTTTAAATGCACACCGAATTAAATGCCTTAATGGCTTCATGTGATCCCTGGAACCTTGCTCAGAGGCTTGGGTGTGCTTAATTGAACGTGGTTCACTTTAATTCGGTTTATACTTGACAGTGAAAGGGGTCCTTCTCGGGTCACCTTATACCATCTCTCCTCTCTTCCAATTGAGCCGTTTAGGAGCATCGTAACTAGACAAAGAATGCATTTTCTCTTCTAGTTTTAGTTTTTTTTTTTGTTTAAAGCTTGCCTAGATCCTAACTCCTTTACCGGTCTCTTGTCGCTGGCAAACCAAGAAGGAAGGAGGAGAGAAAGGTCTAGCACAGGGACCCGCTTGTCAGTCTTACCAAGAGTGAGCGTTTGTTTAGTTTCTCATTTTCTGAACTTGGGCGCACCTGTTCTTCTATGAACCATGTTGTAACTTGTATTGGTTTAGCGTGAACCCTGCTCACGGAAAACGAAGGGGTCGTGAGCGCTGAGGCGCTGAATTTTAATTGCGCTTTGGGTTATGGCTAGACCTGGTGCATTGTGCACCGTTTGGCTACTAACTTGGCTTATAAATTCAACTTCAGTGAGCCAGGTTCAGCCATCTCATCATATGAGCGAAAATTGGTTTATTAAACTGACCAGTGGGTCCAGGTCGCAGAGTTAACTATCGTGCACCCCAATTTGTACCCGAGATACCTAAAATGCTATCTGCACCCAGTTTTGCAGTTGAATGACATCCTTATCTTGGATAATTGAATCCTTGACTTTTTAGGGTCAAACAAATGCCCCCCACCTGGGTGAGGTGTGAAGACCCTAGGATTGAACGGCTTAGCCAGGTGCCCCCAGTGTTCTTCTTGAACTTTATAGAATTCTTCCTGAGTTGCTTCTCTTGTCTGAATCTCAGGTATTTAAGCTCTATATTGGGCGTTGAGCTTGGAAGCGGGTCTGATCATCTTCTCCGATCATATCTACTTCAAAAATGTATGTTATCTTTATCTCATCTCGCTAATACTTGCATGGTTGGGTGAGGGCTGAGTATGAATCCTTCAGAGCTTGCCTGAGTACTTAATCCCTTGTCTTTATATTAGGGGACCCGGGCAACAACCATACTCTGCAAACATACTCATGGGAAAACCTGTCTAACCGAGGAGGGATTACAGACAGGGGAACTTTATCTCTGATCTAGTATGGGAACCATGCGGGTAACTTGCAAAATTGAGGGTTTGGATAAAATGACCTTCTGGTTGTAGGCATGATTTCAGGTTTTGATCCAGTTTGTCTCGTGTGCTTCTCTTTGGGGCCTTTGGCTAACCAGGGTTGGTTTTAGCTGTATCTCGGGGTCTTCTTGGCATATCAGGTTGGGATTTGGTTTTGGTCGAGTTTAAAGTCTTCTTAGACTATTGGTGTAGTTTAAAGTCTCCTTAGACTATTGGTGTAGTTTAAGGTTGTTTCGGACCATGGGGATAGTTTAAGGTCGTTTCGGACTGTTGATGTGGTTTAAGGTCTTCTTAGACCATTGGCGTAGTTTAAGGTCGTTTCGGACCATGCTTTGTTGGGACTTGGTTTTGGGCTGTAGTTTAAAGTTTTTTTTGGACTTATTGGGTAGTTTAAGGTCTTTTCGGACCATGCTTCTTCATTGTTTGATTGATCGTGCATGTGTTCTTTTCACCCGACATAAGCCTATGACGGCCTTTGTATTTTTTTTCATGGGGAGGTGGGAGCTTGCACCTTTCTTCGCTTTTATGTTCAGTTTGGATTCCTTCTTATCCATTGACGAGGTCGTGGATCCTGAAATCAAAACATTCCAAACCTCGGCAGTATCCAAATCTTAAAGTACTTTATTTTTGTTGGATGTTCATTTCGTTTTTATCATATTTATTATGTTTGAATTTTCTTTATCTTGCCTTTAAGCAAATCCGCATAAGGAATTTGTTAAAGATGTTCACAGAAATAAAATTTAATCATGAAATTTTGGACATAACTTATAAATTTTGGAAGAACATTTAGTTTATACCTTGGAAAAATTTTATGTTCATCCCACAAAGTATCTTACTCAATGTCCCTTGAATAAAATGCTTAATCAACATGTTTCGTAAATTTTCTTGGATTGAAGGTGTCAAAATTTATCTCTTTCTTTATATATCAATGCTCGGAAAGTTGTTCAATTTTATTTGCTGGAATAAACATAATAAGACTCGTCCCTACTCATCCTAGTATTACCACGTAGAATAGGGTGCTATGCATACTCATGACTTAAAACCTTTCCATTGCACGGATACAAACATGGGGTGATGCGTCACGAATGCACCCATGAACTTTATCAGGTCTAAATCAGCGGAGTAGTGTGTCGAGAAAATAACTCCTATATTTTTGCTTTTCATTATTTATCTTTCTCTCTCTTTTTTTTTATTTCTTCCTCACAATTTTTCTTTTCTTTTTCTTCACTTTTTTTTTGTTTTCATGCGTTTGCGTCTCTTTTTTTTTATGAAATCGAATTATTTTTCCGGGATCAATTTACAAAAAGAAAGATATATCCCAACACCTTTAGTCTTAAGGAGTTTATACAAAACCTATCAAGTAAGCTATTTATACGAGGGACTTCTTTCATTTAATATGGGATTAGCCAAAATTATTCAAAATATCAGAAAATGTTCTTGGAAGATTTTCAAAGTTTGCCCAAATTTTCTTTCAAACTTCATTTTTGCAAACAACTTTCATAATTTTCCATTTGCGAATTGCTTTGTTTTATTTTCTCAGATTAAATTTTTTTTATTGCTTTAGAAATAAACAGAGAAATTTTAAAGAGAACAAAGGACAAAGTAGCACTCACAATTTTCATTGCCCGATGAATTCGATGTGTTCTCCTCTTGACTCCTTATCTTCCATGCAGAGTCAGATTAGGTTGTAGCATGCGTGCTTAACCACAGGACCGGAGGAATTCTTGGCTGCCCCCAGGGTGTTCTTGCGGTGGCTACACCTTGTTTGATCATCGTGCCATATGTGTCTCTTTTTGTGATTTTCTTTTTATTTTGGAATTGAACTTTCTAAGTTTTCTCCAATCGGGTTCTAAGCGATCAAATAAACTTATTGGCTCGATTCTTTCCTTTACTTTTCCTCTTTCTCTTTTTGGGCCGACTTCTTCGAGCTTTCTTTAATCGGGTTCTAAGCGATCAAATAAACCCGTATAATTCGGTTTTTTTCTCAAGCCTTCCAAATCTTCTCCAATCGGGTTCTAAGCGATCGGATAGCCTTGTTGACTTGACATTCTCCTTTATTCTCTTTTTATCTTTTTGGTTGATTTATTCGAATCTTCTCTAACCGGGTTCTAAGCGATCAAATAGATTCGTCTAAATCGGTTTTCTCCCTTATTCTTCTTCTTTCTCTTTTTGTCTACGAGTTCTTCAAGCCTTCTCCAATCGGGTTCTAAGCGATCGAATAAACTTGCTTAACTCGGTTTTTCTCCTGAACCTTTCAAGTTTTCCCCAATCGGGTTCTAAGCGACCAGATATACTTGTAAAGTCAGGGCTCAATCCTGAATCTTCTGAATCTCCCCCATCGGGCTCTAAGCGACAAGGCATCTTCGTTGGACTCAAGTTGTACCTCAAGCCTTCTGCGTCTATTCAATCGGGTTCTAAGCGATCAAACGTCTTCAGTTGGCTTGGGTTCGGTTTTCTATTCTCGTAATTCACACGCCGCTCCCGCAAAAAGGCTACCGGCGATATGGAGACCCGTTAAGGTCGAACATTCATTCATGCTGCCCACACAAAAGAGGCTACCCCAGCATGTATGACTACGTAAAAACCGTCCCACTTAGGGGTGACAACGGTCATACGGGACCCGTTAAGGTCTGATTCTCACACACAATAGCCCCACAAAAAAGGCTACCCCGACATGTGTGACTATGTAAAACCGTTCTGCTCAGAGGCTTCATTGGTAATACGGAACCCGTTAAGGTCGAATCTTCATTCGCGCTGCCTTCGTTTAAAGGACAACATCAGCACGTATGACTACGTAAAAACCGTCCCACTTAGGGGTGACAACGGTCATACGGGACCCGTTAAGGCCTGATCCCCACACACAATATCCCCACGAAAGGGATACCCCGGCATGTGTGGCTATGTAAAACCGTTCTGCTCAGAGGATTCATTGGTAATACGGAACCCGTTAAGGTCGAATCCTCATTCGCGCTGCCTTCGTTTAAAGGACAACATCAGCACGTATGACTTCGTAAAAACCGTCTCACTTTACTTCGGTCATACGGGACCCGTTAAGGTCGAACACTCACGCGCGCTGCCTTCGTTTAAAGGACAACATCAGCACGTATGACTTCGTAAAAACCGTCTCACTTTACTTCGGTCATACGGGACCCGTTAAGGTCGAACCTTCACGCGCGCTGCCTTCGTTTAAAGGACAACATCAGCACGTATGACTTCGTAAAAACCGTCCCACTTTACTTCGTTCATACGGGACCCGTTAAGGTCGAACTTTCACGTGCGCTGCCTTCGTTTAAAGGACAACATCAGCACGCATGACTTGTGTAAAACCCGTTCTGCTCAGAGGCTTCATTGGTCGTACGGAACCCGTTAAGGTTGAATTTTCACGCGCTGCCTTCGTTTAAAGGACAACATCAGCACGCATGATTCCGTAAAGACCGTCCCACTCAAGAGTGATGCCGGTCATACGGGACCCGTTAAGGTCGAACTTTCACGTGCGCTGCCTTCGTTTAAAGGACAACATCAGCACGCATGACTTGTGTAAAACCCGTTCTGCTCAGAGGCTTCATTGGTCGTACGGAACCCGTTAAGGTTGAATTTTCACGCGCTGCCTTCGTTTAAAGGACAACATCAGCACGCATGATTCCGTAAAGACCGTCCCACTCAAGAGTGATGCCGGTCATACGGGACCCGTTAAGGTCGAAATTTCACGTGCGCTGCCTTCGTTTAAAGGACAACATCAGCACGCATGACTTGTGTAAAACCCGTTCTGCTCAGAGGCTTCATTGGTCGTACGGAACCCGTTAAGGTTAAATGTTTTACGCTTCTCCATGAGGTTGATGCGACATAGCGAAGCGACGCTTCTTTTGCGAGTGAAGTTTAGCTTGCTTGTCATTGGTTTCATTCTAGCGTTTGAAAGGTATCCTCTGGTTTCGGGTTCGGCTGTCACCCATGGGACGTATATCAACAGGGTATGCTGAATTTATACTTGGGTCTTAGGGTATTTGTTTGTCATTCATGGGATCTTGGGGGTGTTTATATGCTGAATTTATACTTAGGTCTTAGGGTATTTGTTTGTCATTCATGGGATCTTGGGGGTGTTTACTTGCCAAACTATGGGCCTTAGTCTTTGGAGTCAAGGGTTCTTATTCTTAAACTCTAGTTTGGGTTATGGCCCGTGGGGCGTTGACTTGTAGATATATCATTCATGGGTGTTGACTTGACTTGAGGCTTGTTTCTGCGGGGATTGGTTTGGTGAGAACCCGATTAGGGTTATTGCCTTTGGGCTCTCGGTTTCTCTCATTTTGGGCCATAATAATTGTTTTAGTGCTCACGTGGCCTAGGCACAACATCAAAGCCTTATTTTGTTCGGCACAAATATATAAAGCCTGCTCGTCATTTTAGATAACTGGCTAGACGAGCGTACCAGTGACAATTGTTTTAAGGGCACAATCTTGACAAGGCCCATTCTATGCGTGAGGCTTTCTTTGTGGGCCTTACATCTCTCCACTCTTTTTATATTATGGTGGGACTTGGGTGTGTATATGCACTTGTTTGGAGGTGATATCTTACTCACTCCTCTCGTGCCTTCTTGAATAGCCTATATGGCATCAATCCTTAGGCAGGGGCGTCGCGGGAAATGCGAATACCATCATTTTGAAAACTTTGTTTTAAAAGGGATTTTGTGCCTTCAGAATTTAAATAGTCTAAACGACCACTTTCTTTAATATTTTGATTTTATTTGAGATATCATCATTAGGCACTCCATTGTTTAAAGGACAATGAAGAAACCTTGTCTCTCCTTTTTTCAAACTGGGAGGAAAGACAAAACCAGTGATAGTTGTTTCAAATGGGCACAACACCAAAGCCCATATTTTGTTTAAAGTACAAAATATAAAACTTGTTTGTCCATATTCAGAACTGGCTGGACAAACTTTGCCAGTGTTAATTGTTTAAGGGTACAAACTTAACAAAACCCATTTTGTGGCGAGAGGCCTTTATGGATTTTGTGGGTAGTTGGGGGACCTCACTTTTCGCTCGAGACAATTTCACTCATGCTGCGATTTGGTCCTTTTATTCGTAGAAGTTTTCGCTTAGGTATTTTTATTGTGATATTTTGTTTGTGGACATTGGAGTTTAGGTTTTATCAGGCTTTTAGGATATTTATGGACTTTCGTTTGGAACATTTTATTCGTGGATATTAGACTTTAGGTTTTATTGGAATTTTGGATATTTGTGGAGTTTTTTATCTTGAACTTTTGAGAAGGAGGCCTTGTAGGATTCTCATTTCATACAGGCATGCAGACAAGCATTCAGATTGAGGAAGTTTGTGACTTAGAGATGTCGACTCCCTTCGAGAGTGGGGTATATATATCATTTCCCCTTCGGGCGCATCGATGCCTGACGTGCCCTGCCATGTGCACTATCACCTCCATTATGGCTTTAGTGGGAGTGGTTTTGTAAGTGACGGTTTACGAGTCACTTTCGTATTCTTGGCAGAAGTCGCTTGGTATATCACCCTCCTGGTGGAGCTTTAGATAACGACCGCTGATTGATTTAACGGGCCTTGCGCTTTCGTAACCCATTAGCCCATTTTCAAACCCATATTCCTTCGGGTTAGACTCAATCTCTACCATATAACATGTGGCATCCGTGCTGGAGTCGCTCGAGTCATCATCCTTAGGTTTCTTTGATGACTCATGCTTTGAACGAGATTTAGAGCTTTCGCCTTTCTTCGGTTCTGGTACCCATCTGCCTTTGAAGCAACGTAGGCAGCTCCATTTTGGGGTTTCATCATTCTTTTGGGGATTTTCCCTAAACCTTGTGCAAGGGGGATGGCATATGGCTCCACATTCGACACACGAAGTCATTTCTGTGATCTCTCCCGGTCTATCGCATACACTACATGCGACAAATGACGATTGATCGTCTTCAGCTTCTATTACATGACATGAAGCTTTGGAGGTTCTTCGATTATTATTTGGTTGTTGTCGGTTATGCTCGGAATGCACATCCAGACCTTTCATTTGTTTCAACAGGTCTTGGAAGGAGCGAGTTTCGGTTTGATTTGGTTTGGGTTGCTTTGGCAAGCCATTAGCGAAGGAATTTCTCCTTCGACCTCTTCCGCAGCCTCTGCCACGACCACCTCTCAAGGCCATTTCTAGGTTGGCGTGAGCAACTTTCCTTTGGATTCTTCTCAAATCACAAGTGGGTGACCCACTATCACTGTCGCTGCTATCGAAATATTGTATAGGATGACATTTGGAGTCATCACTTTCATCATCGGATTCATCATACCCGAGCCCTCGAGTATTTCTCAGCTTTCCATCTGGTCCTATGATTGTAGGATTTCGGTGAGCCAATATCCTATCGAATCGCTTTGTCATAGCGTAGGTTGGAGACATGAGACTCATGTTTGTAAGAATACTGATTAGGCTTTTGGAACAATATGGTAGAAGAGGTATGCCCAACTTATCGGGCATGGTTTCATCTTCTATGGGCCATTCGTCGTTGTTTACCACAAATGACCGATTTTTACCATCAGAGGCTTTGTAGAACACAATAGGCTTGTGCCTAAAGATCCCTTCTTCGGTGATTTCTTCTTTAGGCGGTACTATGAACATTACCATTTCTTAGATTTGGTTCACTTCCCTTGGTGTGAGCTCTTTGTGATGGTTTTTAGGTATCCTCTCAATCATCAACGAGGATTGACCTGTTTCTTCCTCGTCTTCTGAGGGTATTATGTATGACGGGAGTATCCTGGTTTCATCTGCCTCCTCCCCTGACGACGAGTCAGTATCGGCTCCATATAGCCTTGATTTCTCATCTTGTTGTTTCTTCGAACATTCTCCTTTTAGAACAGGTTTATCGAAGAAGTATTTGGCATCTTTTAGCCCTATTTCATGTACTTCAAACGGCCTAACTTCCCCATCGACTTGCTTGACTTCGCCATCTTTAATGTACTTCAAACATTGATGCAAGGTTGACGGAACGGCATTGTTATTATGCAGCCATGGTCGACCTATCAATGCGTTGTATGTGTTTTTCGCATCGATGATGTAGAATTTCATCCATTCTTGAATACCACCAATATCAAAGGGCAGGCTGACTGCCCCCATGGACTGTTCTGTTTTGTGGTTGAATCAATGTATAGTGATTTTATCCTTCGTGTGGAACTTAGCGCTCAATGTGAGACGGTCCAATGTTCGCTTAGGCATTAGATTAATGGAGGAATCCGGATCAATCAACATGCGGGTTACCCTTTGGCCTTCACATTCACCAGTGAGAAATAGTGGTCTATTGTGGTCAGACGTGCCTATGAGATTGTTTGACCCTAAAAAGTTACTAGCTAGCAGTCAGTACAATGAGTAGCTGCTTTGGGGATAATAAAAAATGTTTATAAAATATCAAAGGGCCACACAACAACCTATTAAATTCTTGGTGATAAACTACATGTGAAACCTGGAATTTTGGTGTGCATGATAGTCAGCAATTAATTCTTCAAGGATTAAACACTACATGTATAACATTCTGGGTGCAAAACATGGCAGCACCTAGCAAATTCCAGTCTCAAAACACTTTGGGTGCAAATTGGGTACACAGAACCCAAGCCTTACAGCCTGGGCCCGCCGGTCAGTGAAACAAGATGAAATTCGCTGGTTCAACAATCTAGATGCACTCGGCGCATTAAAATTAAGTACATGAACCAAATCAACAGTGGATAGGCTCATCGTGCACCACATCTATCCAAACCCGAGAGAGATTTGAAGCTGGCGCTATTAACCCAAGTGACCCCCTCGTTCTTCGTACACTCGGAACACAGTGAACCGATATGTGCCCTATGCACGGCTCACGATGCTCCCAGCGCACTCGAGAAGAGGTTTAAAAGAATGAGCACAGTACTAACTCCCTCGGTAAGACTGGAGAGTGGGCCCCGCAATGTCAGTCTTCCCTTTCTCTTCTCTCCTCCCGTTTAATGGTGAACGATTTAAAGAAAAGAAGAAAAATTGCGCAGCAAGAGAGACAGTCACCTCGACCCTTCTTAAAACTCGGGCTATGCTCAGTGAAACGATGGCATGAAGCGAGTTAATTTAATCTCTTACTGAGCTACTCGCGGGAATTAAGAAAGAAGAAAGGAGGTCGAATCTGGGGTTCGAGAAAGCACTGCATAAAGGATGAAATTGATGCTAGGCACCCGCTTCTCACCTCATTGCGAAACTCTACAGCAATTCAATTGTAAGAAAAGGGATTCGGATCAAAGGAAAAGAGAAACCCGAAAGGAAACGGGTCTAACCCAAATTGAGACAGACTAAAGGCAGCTGTGGTCTTTTAAAGCTCTGAGCTGTGTTATCAGGGTCACAGAGACTCATTACCACCTTCAGCTCGATGTGTATTTATGAAAGATACTTGAAATGGAAGGTGACACCTAACGGGTCATGAAAGAAGATATACACCCAATCAGAAAACGGAAATTGACAAAGGAGGGGATACAATGGTACACAAGGCATGCTAAGGCTTACATTGTGCCTGCTTGGTGCTGCCTTTTGAGTGGCTGTGACACACTATACGTGTTATAGACCATGATAAGTCGGTTTGACCTAAAGAGCATCGTATTGCACTGACCTCTGTACCCCTGCGCTAAATTGGCTCTATGCACAGCTAGCCTGACATTCAAGCAAGCTGCCAAAGGAGAAAGATCCATTCTCCCATGCATGAGGAAAATCACTCATCAATACATGAAAATCTCGGCCGTTGAGTGCATTAAATCAAAAGGCTGATATCCATTCGTGATTTAGATCGCCAACATGGCTAATGATGATTGGTTTGAGCTCCTGCATACTTGGTTTAACACCTCACGATCAAATCTGAAGCATTAAAAATAAATTGAAGAAAAGAGAGGGCAAGGATGAAGCCAACATGGCCCTATGCCTAAACCCAAAACCTCTTGCTCTAGCCTATATAAGAGCATCAAATTGAAGAAAAAAGAAGATATACAACAACACCACCAGATAACCCGAGACATACACAAATTCCTAGAGCTCTCTCCTCTCTCCATAGTTTAGTTTTAGAAAAGGAAAGAAAAAGAAGAAACTTGTTCTTCTCAACAGTAGCAAAAGAATTAGGTAATTAATACCTAAAATCATGTAGGCTCCAAGGAGCCAAGCAATGTACCCTTTTCATGAAATAAAGTTTTCTTTGAATTTTATGTATTTCTTCATTTTACTTTTTCGGTTTTGTTCTTGATCTTTCTTTGCTTCCTTTCTATGTTTATTTTGGAGCTTTTAAATGAATGAAATGAGAAGGCTACATGATATTTTAGCTTGTTTCATAACAAGTTGAACATGTTTAGTCTAATGATCAATAAAAACATATATCTTTTTGGCTTTTACGGTTTGCAATAAAATATTAAAAGAAAAAAAAAAAGAGAGTTTATTGATGTCCTTAGCTAAATAGGATCTGTTTTTTTTTATATTAGCACACAATAAAAATATAAATATAAAGTTGTAAGCTTCATGCTTCTTCCTTTGATCTTGTGATTTTTCTTCCCTTTTCTCTTATCAACCCTTTTTAATTCTTTTAAAGTAATTAAATAGTAAAAATATGAGAGTTGAGCTAGCTAGCTTCCTCTTATATTGGAGCTACTTGGTTATTTTAACAAAGAATTAAGAAGAAATTAAAAGTGACAAAAAAAAAAAAAATACACACAAAGGGGTTGAAAAGGTTAAGCTAGCTAGCTTCCTCTCAATCTCTATTAAATGATCCAAGGGCCCATGATTCAAGTATAGAGATTTGACCTTTCATACATGCAAGTGCACTAAAATGCATTTTGCAAAAAGGTTAAATTGATATACATATGAATATGGTGAAAGATAGAGGTCTAAAATGCAAATAGGCAGCAATTACTATTGCAATATGTCATTTGCATTTTTGTTCCTATGACATCTTGATGATTTTGCCCAATAATCAAGTGAAAAGAGTACATAATATGCAAATCTTGATAAAACCAGGGGCCTCCCTGTAATTTTCTAAGTTCTGACAATTTTTGATGATTTAAAAATGTTGAAAGATGATTTTTTGGAGCCTTTGATTCTTCTGTTCCCTTTTCTGGTACAAGGCAATGGCTTTCAAGCTAACAAAAATGGTCCTGACCTCAACCAGTCAGTGTGACCTGTATTTATACTTGTGTACCAGCCTTTGGTACAGTGTCAAACCCAAACCCAGCAGCCAAACATGAGTCAAGAGCTGCTGGTACACGAATGCACTTCAACAGGCCAAAAATGACCCCTGTTCACAAACTGAACTGCACAAATCAGCATAAATTTCTAAGTGAAAAACAAATTACACAGTCAGATAAAGGACTCCAAAATACATAAAATTGACACAAATTTCACACTAATTGGATTTTATTTCGATTTATTATGAATTTTTGAAGTTCAGCTTTGAAAAACAAAAAAAATCAGCATTCTGAAAAGAAAAAGGACCTGCTGGTAAATTGAGCTCAAAAAGTGTTTTAAGGACCAAATTGAAAAATGAATACTACAGTTGGATAGAAAATTTAAAGATACACAAAATGGACACAAGTTTTACATTGTTCTGATTTTATTCCTATTTTCTACGAATTTTCAAAGTTTCAGCTTTTAATCAATCAGAAAATCCAGCATTAAAAATGCAGAATTTCCCTTATTACCCCTCTGTACAAATAAATACGTTAAAAATAGAAATAAAATTGTAAAAATTATAAAATTTATTCTAGATATAGTGAACATTCTCCTTTCTGGATTAACAACAAGAAACCACTGAATTTTTAACAAAAATAGAGAGTTCTAAAATTCAACTCGATATTTTGAGAAGTAAGAGGCTTCATGAAATTAATGTCCATTAATGCTCAAATATGTAAAATTCAATCAAATTAACAGATTTAAGCATCCTGCCATGCTCCCAGAACTTAAATTCACCTCTTTCGTGCCCCTATCATACTTCAAGAAAACCCATCACTCAAACCGGTACCGAATAGGTACTGAGCCGAAGAACCCGAGACCCAAACATAATGAATACTCGTTTAAGTTCAAAATTAAAGTGTTAATCAAATTCCAAATGAAAATACGATGCTGCCTGATCATTGAATCGAGTAAATTACAATTTGACTTGAAAGAAACAAAATTGAAATCAAGAATGGCGGCCTTGGCGGAATCCATGATGAACCGCCACTTCCGATGACCGGAGGCGTCCGACGATGGGTGCAATGCAATCCTGAGCTTCGGGCGATGCTAACCACGTCCCCTCCTTGCCTTGCCGTGACCGGAGTTGGCCGGAGGCCCAAACCCCAATCTCGGGGATAAACCCTTGTTCATATCCAAGCCGCACGAACCTCAAAGCAATGTCAACCCTTTGATCTCGGCGCCAAGAATGAATTCAAATAAAATCCCGAATCTTAAAGCGCAACATGATCTAATGACTCGGCTTTAAATCAAAGAGTCACTGACGTCCTAGGCCCACATGTCGGGTTTAATGAAAGCTCTCTTGAACGAATCTCAAAGCCCATGATTAAATCCCAAAGCCCAACATACATCTTAAAGCCTCCTGCTCAAATCTGAGAGACCAGCACCAATCTCAAAGCTCAGAAAATTAATTAAAGTCATAAAATCGAATTCTTTAGTAAATTAGTCCTTCTGACAAGTTTTATTTGCAGCGCACCCCTCACAAAATTATGAATAGGTCCCTGGCTACTTTAAAACCTTCTAAATAGGCCCTTGAGAGCCCAATTTGCGCCTTAAACCCTGTCAAAAATCCATATTATAAATCAATATCATTTTTGCTTTGTAAATAGGCCCTCACAAAAACACAAATATTCACAAATAGGTCCTTATCAGTCCTTCTCAAGCATAACTTTTCTATCTTAAGTCCAAATTGACTCAAACCACCTCCAAACGAACCCAAATCAAATTTTTCATCTTTCTAAATCAAAATTGAATATGTCCAAACATCAGTCAAACCCTGAAATGACCAAAATACCCTTTCTTTAAAATTAATAATCTCATTTCTTAATAAATTGTAAATAATTAACAAAAATATAAATAAATATGTCATAAATCAAATACAAATAAATAATGCATTTAAATCTCTCAAATATCTTAATTCCTACTTCAAAAATATAATCTTAATAAGAAACTACACACACCCACATGTCCAAATGCATAAAAAAAAAAAAAAGCAATTCAATATTAGAATCTATACATGAGTCCCCTTTTTAGCCCCTTTATTCAATTCACTCAAATAGGCACAAATCCCGGGATGAACGAGGTGTTCAGTATGGCTTGGAAGGGCCATCTGATGTAATTAACAGCGGGGGCTTGCGCCCGCTGGGAGTTAAACGTCCCCACAATCATTAAACTCTCTCGATAGACTGATTATGAACAAGTAGGTCTGTCGAGGGTGAACCAGAAGGAATAGCAGAAAGAGAAAGAAATGAATGTTTCGAGTTCGATGTTCTTTAACCAAACGAGAGCGTTGAACCATGAGACATTTAAATACATATGCACACACCTTCCATACCAGCTGTGCAACTTTCTGCGCCCTACAGGTTTTGGCACGCCCGGTGGGACATTCTCCTCCTCACAGGTTCGGGATCCGATACGAAGATAAAGGGAACATACTCAAGTAGCTAATGACTTCACAACGCTCAAACAGCAAGTCATTATACCGCTTGAGTTATGTCATTTCCTTTGGTATTCGATATCGACGCCTATGGATTGAATAATCGGGCTAAACACTCATGTATAAGTTTACATATGAAAATTGACTAATGAAATTTTGAGCTTTGCTTGTTTGCAGGAATGGCTTACACCGCAATCAACGCACGCTCTTTTGCCCAAGTTACCAGCCTCCCTGCTGGTGAGGAGGTGGTCTATTTTGGGACTTTTGCGGTCCCCGTCGATGAAATCAGGGCGTTCGAGGCCCCCGTTCCTGCTCCGATGAATGAGCAGCTGTCTCTCGGGTCTATCACTGAGGAGGAAATCGAGGATGACGAGGAAGTATGCTACTTTCTCACCCCCAAAGGAATGGACGGCAAGACGTTCATTCCTCTCTCCAAAACTAGGCGCGCAAGAAGACGCGCGTCTAAGAAAATTAACCCAACTCCAGTGACCCCTCTATCGGTCACCAGGAAGAGAAATCTCCAAGCTTACCAAGATGAGCTGGTAGCTCAACCAGCCCTTCTCGTCAGCAACTCATTCTCCCCTCTCAGGATAGTGAGGAGAAATTCTTCTACTGCGCACATACGTGCAGCGGGAGAAATCCCTCAAACCGTCTCGTTCATCCATGAACCGAAAAGGAGGAACACCAACCGCAAAATGGTTGATGACACTGCCATGGCCATTCATAGGGCCCACAAGCAGCTTCGCATGTTGAAGCAGCGTAGGAATCGATACTACGTGCATCCTGCGCAAGAAACCTCTACACCCCCTTCCGTCAAATCAAGATTGACGTTTCCAGCCCAAATGCTGGGGGCATCCAATGACGCCCAACCATCAATCAAGTCGAGACTGACATTCCCAGCCTCAAAACCTAAAGCACGCGACAGTGCCTTCTTTCCAAAACCAAAACCAATGTTCTCAGCCCCAAGGCTGGGGGCACATCATGGTGCCTCGTTAGAACCAAAACTCCGTCGAGAGATACGCTCGAACACCTCTCGAAGCCCAAGCAACGAGGGATCAAATCCGACCCCTCAAATTATGAGGAGACCAACCAGTGTACATGATAGGCTGGGGGCACGAATAAATCCGCACCCCTCCAACACTGGAAGTTTGACAATAGTGGCGCCAAATGCCACTCATAAGAAGCGAAGGGTCACTAAAACACACCCTAAACAAGAAGAAGAGGCGATGGTATTTATGATAACCACTAGCAAAGACCTCGAAGAGGAAGATGATCATTCTGCTAACCCCACCGTATACATGGTGAGAAAGGGGAAAGATCCCATTATCGAAAATCCGAGTGACGATGAGGAAGAATCTGACGCAGCATGTCTTCCTCCCATAAATGCCAAACCCAAAACCGTGAGTAGTTCAGATATAGGTCATATGGATGGACCTGCATTGGGTAACTTCCATACTGTCTTAGCAACTTCTCCATGCGCTGGTGAAAGTCAAACCGGTGCACAAACGCAAGAACAAATGTTATCCGCCTTCAATCAAATGCAAGCTGAGATACAAAGCCTTAGGGCTGAAGTACATCAAGCCCATGAAAGGGAACAAAGGTTGGTGGCTGAAGTCCGAGAGAAAGGCCTCGCTAACTTGGAACTCGAAAGAGGAGAAACGTCAAATCGGTCCAGCCCCATAAACGGGCTCGAAAGACCAGAAAGACCAAACCCTCAAGAAAGACGTAGAGTACATTGGGAAGATGAAAGGCGAGAAACCTCCCCAACCTTTACTGCGGTTGATGTTCAAGAAATGATCAGCCGTCAATTACGCGAAATGGGGATCGCCCCAAAACAAACAACATTACGAATAGGGAAGCCGTACCCTCCCGAATTCGATGTACCAAAATACCCTCCAACATACACTGTTCCCTTATTCTCCAAGTTCTCCGGAAGTGGAACAGATGAGACTGGGCCAGAACAACACGTCAGCCACTTCATGATTCAATGTGGAGACTCTTCAAGAGAAGAAGCATTCCTTTGCCGCCAATTCGCTAGGAGTCTTTCAGGGCCAGCATTCCAATGGTATTGTTCTCTGGAACCAGGAAGTATAAGGTCCTGGGACCAAATGGCGCGTGCCTTCATAAATAGGTTTGCCACTGCGAGCAGTCCAATAAGACTAGCCGATTTAGCATGGGCCAAACAAGGGCCAAACGAAACTCTTCTGGCATACATCAACCGCTGGAGAAACATGAGCAACAAGTCGAGCCATCCTATACCCGAAAGGGAGGCAGTTGATTTGCTCATAAGAAGTACATCCGGCAAAATGAGAGAAATGTTAATCGTTGCCAACCCCAACAGTTATCAAGATCTGGTAGACACCGTATCTAGATTGGGGCAAACGGATATAGAAGAGAAGTCATCTACTTCCTTCAAACCAAGAAGAGACTTCCCAAAGAAAAAGGAATCGAAAACGGTATACGCCGTCAAAACAAATAAAGCCAACAAAATCGAAAACAGCGATTCTGACTCTTCTGATGAGGAAACGAGGCAAGTCGATAGCCAACCCGCTCAACCAATTACTCGCGATAACCAAAATAATCGCTACCCCAGATCATTGGAAGAACAAAAGAGCAAGAAATACTCTTTCAAAAGAGAGAAAACAGCAAAGATATTTAGACAAGCCTTGGAAGATGGTATGGAATTGCCCCAAAGTAAGCGTCCCGATCAGGCAGATAAGGTTGATCACCCCAACTATTGCCCATACCATAGGGTAATAGGCCATAAGATAGAAGACTGTTGGGTCTTTAAAGACCTAATAGAAAGAAGAATTCGAGAAGGTCGTTTGCAATTAGCGCCAAGTGCCGTGCAACAACCTGCACCTCACGAACAAGTTAACGTTGTCTCTCATGTCGAGATGATTGAAGAAAAGGGGTCTGAAAGTCCCGTAAATGAAGCATGGGAATTCCACATCTCCAAGAAAACTAAAAAGTTGCTGAAACAACTTCTGAAAGAGCCTCGCGTCAAATGGGATAGCAATTTAAACCCCACGGTGCCAAGGCCCCTAAAACGGGTCATCCATCGTAAACCAAACAAGAACGGCAGCCAGAAGGGCAAGAAATCGCCTAAACCGACAGAGTTGCCTACACCTTCTGAAATCCAAAAACACATACAAACCTTAGATAATCATAAGCAAGGTACTCCGCTACCGTTGACCCTTTTAGACTTCCTAACAGAAGATGTATTGGCATTAATGTTGGGCCTCAAAGCCGAGAAAGGGGAAGCGAGTAGGGCCCCTCAAGGAGGAGAAAACAATGATGGTGACCATGAGATGTGTAACGCGGTTGTCTATGGAGGAAGTTCCTCAAGTGATTCAGATGATGGTGAAGTCATCTTTGTCAAAACTAAGAAACCTGGTTGCCATGCGGTGCTCCGCTCGGGTACAAATATCCCTGAGCGCCAGCCACCACAAGAAGATGAAATTGGGAGGTCAAAGGCCAAGGCAAAAGGGAAAGAACCCGCAGTACAAGATGAGCCAACACCTAAGAAATATATGGTGCAAGATTACAATATCCTCGCACAACTTAGAAAAATACCAGCGGCGGTAAGCATGTTTGACATATTGATGATGTCCGCTGAAGTGAGAGAAGTGCTCATTTATGCACTCCAAAACCCTGAAGAGTTTCAAGCACATTTCGCCGAAAAGAGGATGCAAGAAATAGCGCTGGTGGACAACAAAAACCCAACCATCACCTTTAACGATGATGATTTGCTCATAGGCACGTCTGATCACAATAGACCACTCTTTCTCACTGGTGAGTGTGATGGCCAAAAGGTAACCCGCATGCTAATCGATCCGGGCTCTTCCATTAATCTAATGCCTAAGCGAACATTAGACCGTCTCACGTTGAGCGCTAAGTTCCACACGAAGGATAAGATCACTATACATGGGTTCAACCACAAAACAGAGCAATCCATGGGGGCCGTTAGCTTGCCTTTCGATATTGGTGGTATTCAAGAGTGGATGAAATTCTACATCATCGATGCGAAAACCACATACAACGCATTGATAGGTCGACCATGGTTACACAATAACAATGCCGTCCCATCAACTTTGCATCAATGTGTAAAATACATAAAGGACGGTGAAGTCAAACAAATCAAAGGAGAAATTAAGCCATTTGAAGTGCACGAAATAGGGCTGAAAGATGCCAAATACTTCTTTGATAAACCTACTCTAGAGGGAGAATGTTCGAAGAAACAACGAGATGAGAAAATAAGGCTATATGGAGCCGATACTGATTCGTCGTCAGAGGAGGAAGCCGATGAAGCTAGGATACTCCCGTCATACGTAATACCCTCAGAAAACGAGGAAGAAACAAGTCAATCCTCGTTGATGATTGAGAGGATACCTGAAAACCATCATAAAGAGCTCACACCAAGGGAAGTGAACCAAATCCAAGAAATGGTATTATTCATAATACCGCCCAAGGAGGAGGCTACTGAAGAAGGGATCTTTAGGCACAAGCCTATTGTATTCTATAGAGCGTCCGATGGTAAAGATCGGTCTTTGGTGCTGAACGACGATGAATGGCCTTTAGAAGATGAAACCATGTCCAACAAAGTGGATGTACCTCTTCTGCCATATTGCCCCAAAAGCCTAACTAGGATTCTTGCAAACATGAGTCCCATGTCTCCAACCTACGCTATGACAAAGCAATTCGATAGGATATTGGCTCATCGTAATTCTACAATCATAGGACCAGATGGAAAGCCAAGAAACACTCGAGGGCTCGGGTATGAAGAATCTGACGATGAATACGACGATTCCAAATGTCGTCCTATGCAATACCTCAGCAACAGTGGCAGTGATGACGAGCCACCGACTTGTGATCTAAGAAGGATCCAAGGGAGAGCTGCTCATGCCAATTTAGAAATGGCTTTAAGAGGCAGTCGTGGTAGAAGCCGTGGAAGAGGCCGAGGTAGAAATTCCTTCGCCGATACCTTGCCAAAACAACCCAAACCAAATCCAACCGAAACTTGCTCCTTCCAAGACCTGTTGAGACAAATGAAAGGTTTGGATATGCATTCCGAGCCTAAACAACAACAACCAAAAAATAATCAAAGAACCTCCAAAGCGTCATGTCATGTAATAGAAGCTGAAGACGATCAATCGTCATTTGTCGCATGCAGTGTATGCGATCGACCGGGAGAGGTCACAGAAATGACTTCATGTGTCGAATGTGGGGCCATATGCCATCCCCCTTGCACGAGGTTTAGAGAACATCCTCAAAGTAGTGATGAAACCCCAAAATGGAGCTGCCTACGTTGTTTCAAAGGCAAATGGATATCAGAACCTAAGAAAGGCGAAGGAAAAGCAGAATCACTACTTCCAGCACCAGCACCTGAGTCTTTTCCACTCGAAGGCATGTTGGCTCAACTCCTAAAGGATTATTTGAAGTTTCAGTCCACGACGGGACAAGCCCATACAGATTCAACAAACACGATCTCTGGATCGAAGAAACCCGTTCCAGTAATGCCAAAAGAAAAAAATACTCTAGCAGAACTTAAGAACAAAACATATTCATTTGGGCGAGATAAAGTTGCTAAGGCATTTCACCTAATGATGCAAAAAGGTCTCAACCTGCCAGTATGCAAACGCCCAGAACAAGCGAGTAGGGTAAACGAACCTGATTTCTGCCCATATCACCGTATCCTTGGTCATACCATCGATGACTGCTGGGTCTTCAAGGACCTTCTAGAAAACAAAAGACAAGAAGGAACCTTACCACTCACCGTGGTGGCCCACTTAGAAGGGGTTCATGCGCCAATTCCCTACAAAGAGAAAGGGAAGCAAAAGATGAAGTCTATCCCTAAAAACGAAGTACCTTCACAATTCGAAGTAGGAGACATGGTATCCATGCTCAGCCAGTCTCAATTATCTAAGGACGGTCAAGCTAGAATTGAATGGAAAGGACCCTACATTGTTGAGCAAGCCTTAGGGCGAGACACCTATAGGTTGCGAGAAAGCAATGGAAACAGGTTCGCACCACCTATTAAAGGGAAATATCTTCGAGAATACCAAGCAACTGGAATGCGAAATCAAACCCAAAGTCGGAGAATCCAAAGCGAAGGAAATTCAGAAGAAGAACGAGAAGCTGAATGCTATATGGCCTCTCAGAGGTCCACCGACTCAGAATATGATTCACCTCAAGAAAAGGGGGATCATAGTAGCAATGGCCACACAAAGCAAGGCAAATGCATGAATTGCGATGAGATAGACGATTATTACGTCATGTTCAATTGCGACCGATGTACTAGGTACTCATGTACCGAATGTGCCACTGGAAGAAAGATAAATTCTGGGTATGACAAGAGGTTCTTCAATTGGTTTTGCACCTCCTGCAAGTATATCGTAGAGGATGAGAAACAAAAGAAGAAGGAAAAAGTCAAGCAAACTTCCAAGAGGAAAGGCGAAAATTCCAAGTCTCGCTCAAAACATGGATCATCAAAGAAGCCTAAAGATAACGATTCAAGCGACTCTAGCACAAATGCTGCATGTTATATGGTAGAAGTTGAATCCGAACAAGAAGAATTCGAGTTTGGGTATATAACCCATTGCGGCATCTGTGACCAAAAGGGAAATTCATGGGACATGTTTGAATGCAAAGAGTGTGGCAGTAGTCACCACCCTTCATGCGCGAGCCTAAAGGCAGCCATCGCCAACCACAAGGATCCTCGATTCGATATCTACGAGTGCCCGAAGTGCATTTATCAACAAGTGCAAAAGGAGATAAGGGCGATAAAGGAATTCAAGGATCAAGCCATAAAACCCAATTGGGTTGCAAAGGATGTCGAAAGCGCTTCAAAACAGGAATGGGACGAAGTCCATATGCCACAAAAGGCGAGAACCAATGTCGAAGCAAGACAAGAAACGGTCCACATGCTCGGCCCATTTGATGAATATAAGAAAGGGCAGCTTGTGTGGGTTGCCAAAGAAACATCAAGGTCACAATCTATCAGATTCTGGGGCCCATATTTAGTGGATCAAGTCTTGGAAGGATACCGATACAGGCTGATAGATAACGAAAACGGAGAGCTCGTTAAATCAATCAGCGGTCGTTATCTAAAGCTCCACCAGGAGGGTGATACACCAAGCGACTTCTGCCAAGAATACGAAAGTGACTCGTAAACCGTCACTTACAAAACCACTCCCACTACAGCCATGATGGAGGCAATAGTGCGCATGAAGGGGTATGTCGGGTATCGATGCACCCGAAAGAGGAATGATATATATATACACCACCCTTGGAGGAAGTCGACATCTCTAAGTCACAAACTTCCTCAACCTCAATCAGACCCTGCGCTAATGGCTGCTCAAAGGACAATTCCCCACAACTGGGAGACCATGGCGCTCACGCCGACGGTAAGAATGGGATATGGCCGATATCCAGGCCCGGGTTCTCTCGCCGTCGACTTCCCCAACAAGGACGCACTGCCGCAAGAGAGTCGATGGTTATGGCGATCCATCTTCATCTATGTCACTGGGGGAAGGAAAACCGGGTACACCAAATACCGCCTCGGTCACTACTTCTCAAACCAACTCAACTGTGAGTTCTCAAGCCTAATCATTGAGGAAGTCGACGAAATCGAGGCCGACTACATACTCATATGCCCAAGTGATGACATAAAAAGGGGCATCCTTTCATTGGGTTCTCTCACCTTAGAAGCCGATGTCCCCGGTGTCATTCCCACCGATATCCGAATGATAGGATGGACTTCTAGCCAAGGAGGCTATGACAACCCCCTCAACTACCGTGCGCGTATAAGACTCCGCAAGGTACCTTTACACTTATGGAATTCTGCCGATATTCATACTTTGGTGGCAGGATTCGGGTATCCTCTTAAGATTGCCCCATACTTCTCCAACAACAACTATGATACGCTCAGACTCTTGATCGCTTGCGGACCGCCAAACACCATCCCGCATCAGTTGTGGCTGACCGTTGACCCCATCCGCAAAATTGTGGATGTGGAAGTCGAAGGGTGGGATGAAAATGATGGAGACATGCCTCCGCCTGATGATGCAGAAAGCTCCGTCAGCAAACCCCCTCCTCCACCACCAGCACCAGAGAATCCAAAATCCTCTGAGTCACCCAATCTGTCACTGCCCTCTGAACCAACCGCATCGGGCAAAGACAGGAGGCCCGCCAAACATGTGGGGCCCAAGGCCGCTCCTTACTAACCGGGGGCAACAAGCCGTTTATGTTAAATGTTTTTAGGAGTTGATTTCCCTTTCTCATGGACAATGTTTATGTTTGCTTGATGATGGTGCGTTTATGTCTAAAATGCTTGTGTGTACGTTTGCATGAAATAAGAATCCCACGAGATCTCCTCCTCAAACTCTACTCCACGATCTCCAAAATTTAAGATCAAAAACTCCACAAATATCTAAAGCTCCAATAAAACCCAAATTCTAATATCCACAAATAAAACATTCCAAATAGATTCCATAAAAAACCCAAAAGTCCAATAAAGCCTAAATTCCAATATCCATAAATAAAATATCCCAATAATTATGCATAAGCGAAAACCTCTACGAATAAAAGGACCAAATCGCAGCATGAGTGAAATTGTCTCGAGCGAAAAGCGAGGTCCCCCAACTATCCACAAAATCCATAAAGGCCTCTCGCCACAAAATGGGTTTTGTTAAGTTTGTACCCTTAAACAATTAACACTGGCAAAGTTTGTCCAGCCAGTTCTGAATATGGACAAACAAGTTTTATATTTTGTACTTTAAACAAAATATGGGCTTTGGTGTTGTGCCCATCTGAAACAACTATCACTGGTTTTGTCTTTCCTCCCAGTTCGAAAAAAGGAGAGACAAGGTTTCTTCATTGTCCTTTAAACAATGGAGTGCCTAATGATGATATCTCAAATAAAATCAAAAGATTAAAGAAAGTGGTCGTTTAGACTATTTAAATTCTGAAGGCACAAAATCCCTTTTAAAACAAAATTTTCAAAAATAATGGTGTTCGCATTTCCTGCGATACCCTCGCCTAAGGATTGATGCCATATAGGCTATTCAAGAAGGCACGAGAGGAGTGAATAAGATGCCACCCCCAAACAGGTGCATGCATGCACCTAAATCCCACTACAGTATAAAAAGAGTGGAGGGATGTAAGGCCCACAAAGAAAGCCTCAAGCACAAAATGGGCTTTGTCAAGATTGTGCCCTTTAAAACAATTGTCACTGGTACGCTCGTCTAGCCAGTTATCTAAAATGACGAGCAGGCTTTATATATTTGTGCCGAACAAAATAAGGCTTTGATGTTGTGCCTAGGCCACGTGAGCACTAAAACAATTATTATGGCCCAAAATGAGAGAAACCGAGAGCCCAAAGGCAATAACCCTAATCGGGTTCTCACCAAACCAAATCTCCGCAGAAGCAAGCCTCAAGTCAAGTCAACACCCATGAATGATATACCTACAGGTCAACGCCCCACGGGCCATAACCCAAACTAGAGTTTAAGAATGATAACCCTTGACTCCAAAGACTAAGACCCATAGTTTGGCAAGTAAACGCCCCAAAATCCCATGAATGATAAGAGAAGCGTCACTTCACTATATCGCATCGATTTCATGGAGATGCATGAACATCTAACCTTAACGGGTTCCGTATGACCAATGAAGCCTCTGAGCAGAATGGTTCTACAAAGTCTCCATATCGCCGGTAGCCTTTTTGTGGGGACGGCGCATGACTCATGAATGAAAATTCGACCTTAACGGGTCTCCATATCGCCAGTAACCCTTTTGTGGGAGAGGCGCATGAACACTAATGAAGATTTGACCTTAACGGGTTCCGTATGACCAATGAAGCCTCTGAGCAGAATGGTTCTACAAAGTCTCCATATCGCCGATAGCCTTTTTGTGGGAACGGCGCATGACTCATGAATGAAAATTCGACCTTAACGGGTCTCCATATCGCCAGTAACCCTTTTGTGGGAGAGGCGCATGAACACTAATGAAGATTCGACCTTAACGGGTCTCCATATCGCCAGTAACCCTTTTGTGGGAGAGGCGCATGAACACTAATGAAGATTCGACCTTAACGGGTTCCGTATGACCAATGAAGCCTCTGAGCAGAACGGTTTTACATAGTCACACATGTCGGGGTAGCCTTTTTTGTGAGGCTATTGTGTGTGAGAATCAGACCTTAACGGGTCCCGTATGACCGTTGTCACCCCTAAGTGGGACGGTTTTTACGCAGTCATACATGCTGGGGTCGCCTCTTTTGTGTGGGCAGCATGAGTGAATGTTCGACCTTAACGGGTCCCGTATGACCGTTGTCACCCCTAAGTGGGACGGTTTTTACGCAGTCATACATGCTGGGGTCGCCTCTTTTGTGTGGGCAGCATGGATGAAGATTCGACCTTAACGGGTTCCGTATGACCAATGAAGCCTCTGAGCAGAACGGTTTTACATAGTCACACATGTCGGGGTAGCTTTTTTTGTGGGGCTATTGTGTGTGAGAATCAGACCTTAACGGGTCCCGTATGACCGTTGTCACCCCTAAGTGGGACGGTTTTTACGCAGTCATACATGCTGGGGTCGCCTCTTTTGTGTGGGCAGCATGAGTGAATGTTCGACCTTAACGGGTCCCGTATGACCGTTGTCACCCCTAAGTGGGACGGTTTTTACGCAGTCATACATGCTGGGGTCGCCTCTTTTGTGTGGGCAGCATGAATGAAGATTCGACCTTAACGGGTTCCGTATGACCAATGAAGCCTCTGAGCAGAACGGTTTTACATAGTCACACATGTCGGGGTAGCCTTTTTTGTGGGGCTATTGTGTGTGAGAATCAGACCTTAACGGGTCCCGTATGACCGTTGTCACCCCTAAGTGGGACGGTTTTTACGTAGTCATACATGCTGGGGTAGCCTCTTTTGTGTGGGCAGCATGAATGAATGTTCGGCCTTAACGGGTCTCCATATTGCCGATAGCCTTTTTGTGGGAGCGGCGTATGAATCATGAGAATAGAAAACCGAACCCAAGCCAACTGAAGACGTTTGATCGCTTAGAACCCGATTGAATAGACGCAGAAGGCTTGAGGTACAACTTGAGTCCAACGAAAATGCCTTGTCGCTTAGAGCCCGATGGGGGAGATTCAGAAGATTCAGGATTGAGCCCTGACTTTACAAGTATGTCTGGTCGCTTAGAACCCGATTGGAGAAAACTTGAAAGGTTTAGGAGAAAAACCGAGTTAAGCAAGTCTATTCGATCGCTTAGAACCCGATTGGGGAAGGCTTGAAGAACTCGTAGACAAAAAGAGAAAGAAGGAGGATGAAGAAGAAAATCGATCTAGACGAATTTATTTAATCGCTTAGAACCCGATTAGAGAAGATTCGAATAAATCAACCAAAAAGAGAAAGAAGGAGAATGAAAAAGCTACGAAAGCAAACATCGACTGCAAATACGTATATCCAGGCATAATCAACCAAAGCAAGTCCACAAAATGGGACCTAAAGGAAGGTGCCATAAGGCACCATAACCAAGCAAGGCTCCACAGTCGCGGGGACACCCTGGGGGCAGTCAACAACCTCTCCTGCCCTAGCACCAGATAAGCCTGCAATACCTGAGTCTGACCCTGTAAAACATGAACAAGGATTAGAAAAGAAACGTAAGAATGAGTAGAAAGAGAGAGAAGGAAATGACAAGATCAATACCTGGAGGGACGGCTGGCTCAGTAATAGGGGCAGAAGCGTCGGACTCACACTTCTTCCTCTTGCGAGAAACCTTCTTAGGAGGAGGGTCAGAACGTTGAAGGATCCTAGCAGGAATCCCGAAAGAGGTCAGCACCCCGCCCTTTGGCACGCGAAGCACTATAGATGAGTAAAAGAGTTAGTACAATCAAGCGAAACACATAAAAGAAAGCAATAATAAAGAAGAATATACCTGTAGTCTGAGGCATGGAAGAGCGGCTATCTCGACTACGCATACCAGGCACTCTCTCAAGAGGAGGCACGGGTCTCACACCAATGTGATCGTCAGGACCTGGCAAAACCCTCTCCATCCACTGCTCAATGGTCTGCACATAGCAAACCTGTACCATGTCCCTGCACCATCGCTCATATGGAACGGTGAAAGCCACCAATCTGGAAACTCGAGGCATGACAAACCGCGCCTGTGTCTCCATACGAAAGAATGATGTCCAACACCTGACCGCCCCTACTAGGTCGGCATGGATGTCACTAGAAAGAGGGACATCAGCAGGAATACACTGATCCAAACCAAACTGATGCGCGCAACGGTGAGGCATATATGGCTCTAAGACCACCCTGTCACCTAAGCGCAAAGGAAGAAGTCCATGGCGAAGGCTGACCAAAAACCCTGCCTCTATGGAACCCAATCTCAAACTCCTGCGGTGCTCCCCCCCAGGACCACCGTCAAACAAAACCAAATCCTCAGACTGCTCATCGCGACAAGCAAACTGTCTCCCACCATGGAGCCTGAGATAGTCACCGCTGTCGCGAAAGAAGGCGCGTGCCCGTCGGGCAGGCATATGGCCGGCTCTCACCCCTGCTATCTCAGCTAATATCGGCAGATGGCGCCGCAAGTCACTATCCATCGATGGGGTGTATAACCCAGCCCAATACATATGGGCCCAACCGAATAAGTAATGATAAGGTATGACCTCGTCACAAAAGGAAGGATCACATGATGAAGAAACCACCCTCATGCCTTTAAAGAGATTGGCCAATGCAGGGATAGCTAAAGAAACTAGCTCCCCTCGAGCCAACTTGCTTGCTATAAAGAAAGTCTCAGGCCTGATGACGCCGACCGGCTGGCTAGGGATGACGAAATAACAAAGCCACCAAGCCAAAAAGGCCGTCAGCATGGTCTCCCGCCCTAAAACTCTATGACGAGTATGACATGCCTGCATCACAGGGCCACTATGGAAAATCTCTGCCCTTCCAGTACCGAAAGGGTCTAAAGGAGAAGCGAACAAATGGCGTGGGTATCTAACCCGGTCAGTAAAATGGCTAATCCAAACAGAAAATGTCACATCACCCGCACGAGAAAGTGCACCATAAACATCAAATAATCGCCTAAGTGAACCAGGAAATATGTGAATACCCTCCGGTGATCTCTGCTCTAACGCCATGTCACTGGGGACATACTCATCGTAAGGGTCACCAAATATGGGCAAGCCAGACAACCTATGAAACTCTATAGGTGAAATGGTCAACTCTCGGTCTGCTAAAACAACCGTATTAGAGGTGTATCTCCACCTCTCTGCCAAAGCCTGAAAGAATGATGGGTCCCATGTATACTCAAAGAGAGAAAGAAATACCGCGTGGTAGATGCCAACACTCTCGAGAAGAGCTCTCTCCCGCTGCAAGGTAGATCTCACCCAATCAACCAAACCTGCCTCTTTTCTCAAAATACCTGGCGGAAGATGCCCAGGGGACCAAGGGAGAGCTCCGGTACCCACCATGTTCAGACCCAGAAGGTGTAGGGGATGCGGTGATCGATCCGACGTGATAGGATGGAGACTGTCGCCCAGAAATGAATGATAATCCCGCTGACGCAACACTGGGCCAGCACGATGAGTGAATCCCACCTTCAAAACAGTCTCAGGTGTCCAATCAACAGGGTCGTCAGAGAATCTCCCCTTCACGGGAAAAGGACCCATCGGTAGAGGGTCATGCCTAGTGAAAGGAACTCCTGCATGACAAGAGATATTGTAAGCTAGAACCATGAAATTGGTCCGAAACGACCTTAAACTACCCCCAATGGTCCGAAACGACCTTAAACTACCCCCAATGGTCCGAAACGACCTTAAACTACCCCCAATGGTCCGAAACGACCTTAAACTACCCCCAATAGTCCGAAAAGACTTTAAACTACCCATAAAACCAAGTCCCAAACAGACGAAGTCCGAAAAGGCTTTAAAATTACAACCGTGATCCGAAAGGTTCCAAAACATGGCCAAGAACTACAAATGTAACCAACACCCAATAAATTCCCTACTCGAAAGCAACATGTAAGTGCAAGTGCATGGGGAGCAAGAAAGAGCGTACCTTGGTTACGAGACATGACTAAGAATGACGATCAAACCAGCCTCCAAGCCTCAGCGATGACCTAAACTCTGAACAATTACAAGAAAACATAGAAATGTGTTAGCTCAGAGTTTGGAATAATTGAAGAAATGGTCTAAGAAGACTTTAAACCGCATCAATGGTCCGAAAAGACCTTTAAACTACACCAATGGTCTAAGAAGACCTTAAACCACATCAATGGTCTAAGAAGACCTTAAACCACATCAACCAAAACCAAATCCCAACCTGATATGCCAAGAAGACCCCGAGATACAGCTAAAACCAACCCTGGTTAGCCAAAGGCCCCAAAGAGAAGCACACGAGACAAACCGGATCAAAACCCGAGATTATGCCTACAACCAGAAGGCCATTTTATCTAAACCCTCAATTTTGCAAGTTACCCGCATGGTTCCCGTACTAGATCAGATATGAATTCTCCTGTCTGTAATTCCTCCTCGGTTAGACAGGTTTTCCCCAATGAATGTGAGTTTGGAGTACAGTCACTGTCTGAAGCCCCCGATGTATGAGCAAGGGACCGATTGCTCAGGCAAACCCCGAAAAACGCACATTCAGCCTTTACCCAACCATGCAAGTATTTAGCAAGATGAGATAAAGATAACATACCTTTTTGAAGTAGATATAATTGGAGATAATGATCAAACCCGCTTCCAAGCTCAATGCCCAATGTGGAGTCCTGATACCTGAAATTCAGACAAGAAAAGTAACTCAGAAAGAATTCCACAAAGTTCAAAAGGAACACTGGGGGCACCTGGCTAAGCTGTTCAATCCCAAAGTCTTCGCACCTCACCCAGGTGGGGGGCATTTGTTTGACCCTAAAAAGTTACTAGCTAGCAGTCAGTACAATGAGTAGCTGCTTTGGGGATAATAAAAAATGTTTATAAAATATCAAAGGGCCACACAACAACCTATTAAATTCTTGGTGATAAACTACATGTGAAACCTGGAATTTTGGTGTGCATGATAGTCAGCAATTAATTCTTCAAGGATTAAACACTACATGTATAACATTCTGGGTGCAAAACATGGCAGCACCTAGCAAATTCCAGTCTCAAAACACTTTGGGTGCAAATTGGGTACACAGAACCCAAGCCTTACAGCCTGGGCCCGCCGGTCAGTGAAACAAGATGAAATTCGCTGGTTCAACAATCTAGATGCACTCGGCGCATTAAAATTAAGTACATGAACCAAATCAACAGTGGATAGGCTCATCGTGCACCACATCTATCCAAACCCGAGAGAGATTTGAAGCTGGCGCTATTAACCCAAGTGACCCCCTCGTTCTTCGTACACTCGGAACACAGTGAACCGATATGTGCCCTATGCACGGCTCACGATGCTCCCAGCGCACTCGAGAAGAGGTTTAAAAGAATGAGCACAGTACTAACTCCCTCGGTAAGACTGGAGAGTGGGCCCCGCAATGTCAGTCTTCCCTTTCTCTTCTCTCCTCCCGTTTAATGGTGAACGATTTAAAGAAAAGAAGAAAAATTGCGCAACAAGAGAGACAGTCACCTCGACCCTTCTTAAAACTCGGGCTATGCTCAGTGAAACGATGGCATGAAGCGAGTTAATTTAATCTCTTACTGAGCTACTCGCGGGAATTAAGAAAGAAGAAAGGAGGTCGGATCTGGGGTTCGAGAAAGCACTGCATAAAGGATGAAATTGATGCTAGGCACCCGCTTCTCACCTCATTGCGAAACTCTACAGCAATTCAATTGTAAGAAAAGGGATTCGGATCAAAGGAAAAGAGAAACCCGAAAGGAAACGGGTCTAACCCAAATTGAGACAGACTAAAGGCAGCTGTGGTCTTTTAAAGCTCTGAGCTGTGTTATCAGGGTCACAGAGACTCATTACCACCTTCAGCTCGATGTGTATTTATGAAAGATACTTGAAATGGAAGGTGACACCTAACGGGTCATGAAAGAAGATATACACCCAATCAGAAAACGGAAATTGACAAAGGAGGGGATACAATGGTACACAAGGCATGCTAAGGCTTACATTGTGCCTGCTTGGTGCTGCCTTTTGAGTGGCTGTGACACACTATACGTGTTATAGACCATGATAAGTCGGTTTGACCTAAAGAGCATCGTATTGCACTGACCTCTGTACCCCTGCGCTAAATTGGCTCTATGCACAGCTAGCCTGACATTCAAGCAAGCTGCCAAAGGAGAAAGATCCATTCTCCCATGCATGAGGAAAATCACTCATCAATACATGAAAATCTCGGCCGTTGAGTGCATTAAATCAAAAGGCTGATATCCATTCGTGATTTAGATCGCCAACATGGCTAATGATGATTGGTTTGAGCTCCTGCATACTTGGTTTAACACCTCACGATCAAATCTGAAGCATTAAAAATAAATTGAAGAAAAGAGAGGGCAAGGATGAAGCCAACATGGCCCTATGCCTAAACCCAAAACCTCTTGCTCTAGCCTATATAAGAGCATCAAATTAAAGAAGAAAAAGAGAGGAGATATACAACAACACCACCAGATAACCCGAGATATACACAAATTCCTAGAGCTCTCTCCTCTCTCCATAGTTTAGCTAGTTAGAAAAGGAAAGAAAAAGAAGAAACTTGTTCTTCTCAACAGTAGCAAAAGAATTAGGTAATTAATACCTAAAATCATGTAGGCTCCAAGGAGCCAAGCAATGTACCCTTTTCATGAAATAAAGTTTTCTTTGAATTTTATGTATTTCTTCATTTTACTTTTTCGGTTTTGTTCTTGATCTTTCTTTGCTTCCTTTCTATGTTTATTTTGGAGCTTTTAAATGAATGAAATGAGAAGGCTACATGATATTTTAGCTTGTTTCATAACAAGTTGAACATGTTTAGTCTAATGATCAATAAAAACATATATCTTTTTGGCTTTTACGGTTTGCAATAAAATATTAAAAGAAAAAAAAAAGAAAAAAAAAAGAGAGTTTATTGATGTCCTTAGCTAAATAGGATCTGTTTTTTTTTATATTAGCACACAATAAAAATATAAATATAAAGTTGTAAGCTTCATGCTTCTTCCTTTGATCTTGTGATTTTTCTTCCCTTTTCTCTTATCAACCCTTTTTAATTCTTTTAAAGTAATTAAATAGTAAAAATATGAGAGTTGAGCTAGCTAGCTTCCTCTTGTATTGGAGCTACTTGGTTATTTTAACAAAGAATTAATAAGAAATTAAAAGTGACAAAAAAAAATAAAATACACACAAAGGGGTTGAAAAGGTCAAGCTAGCTAGCTTCCTCTCAATCTCTATTAAATGATCCAAGGGCCCATGATTCAAGTATAGAGATTTGACCTTTCATGCATGCAAGTGCACTAAAATGCATTTTGCAAAAAGGTTAAATTGATATACATATGAATATGGTGAAAGATAGAGGTCTAAAATGCAAATAGGCAGCAATTATTAGTGCAATATGTCATTTGCATTTTTGTTCCTATGACATCTTGATGATTTTGCCCAATAATCAAGTGAAAAGAGCACATAATATGCAAATCTTGATAAAACCAGGGGCCTCCCTGTAATTTTCTAAGTTCTGACAATTTTTGATGATTTAAAAATGTTGAAAGATGATTTTTTGGAGCCTTTGATTCTTCTGTTCCCTTTTCTGGTACAAGGCAATGGCTTTCAAGCTAACAAAAATGGTCCTGACCTCAACCAGTCAGTGTGACCTGTATTTATACTTGTGTACCAGCCTTTGGTACAGTGTCAAACCCAAACCCAGCAGCCAAACATGAGTCAAGAACTGCTGGTACACGAATGCACTTCAACAGGCCAAAAATGACCCCTGTTCACAAACTGAACTGCACAAATCAGCATAAATTTCTAAGTGAAAAACAAATTACACAGTCAGATAAAGGACTCCAAAATACATAAAATTGACACAAATTTCACACTAATTGGATTTTATTTCGATTTATTATGAATTTTTGAAGTTCAGCTTTGAAAAACAAAAAAATCAGCATTCTGAAAAGAAAAAGGACCTGCTGGTAAATTGAGCACAAAAAGTGTTTTAAGGACCAAATTGAAAAATGAATACTACAGTTGAATAGAAAATTTAAAGATACACAAAATGGACACAAGTTTTACATTGTTCTGATTTTATTCCTATTTTCTACGAATTTTCAAAGTTTCAGCTTTTAATCAATCAGAAAATCCAGCATTAAAAATGCAGAATTTCCCTTATTACCCCTCTGCACAAATAAATACGTTAAAAATAGAAATAAAATTGTAAAAATTATAAAATTTATTCTAGATATAGTGAACATTCTCCTTTCTGGATTAACAACAAGAAACCACTGAATTTTTAACAAAAATAGAGAGTTCTAAAATTCAACTCGATATTTTGAAAAGTAAGAGGCTTCATGAAATTAATGTCCATTAATGCTCAAATATGTAAAATTCAATCAAATTAACAGATTTAAGCATCCTGCCATGCTCCCAGAACTTAAATTCACCTCTTTCGTGCCCCTATCATACTTCAAGAAAACCCATCACTCAAACCGGTACCGAATAGGTACTGAGCCGAAGAACCCGAGACCCAAACATAATGAATACTCGTTTAAGTTCAAAATTAAAGTGTTAATTAAATTCCAAATGAAAATACGATGCTGCCTGATCATTGAATCGAGTAAATTACAATTTGACTTGAAAGAAACAAAATTGAAATCAAGAATGGCGGCCTTGGCAGAATCCATGATGAACCGCCACTTCCGATGACCGGAGGCGTCCGACGATGGGTGCAATGCAATCCTGAGCTTCGGGCGATGCTAACCACGTCCCCTCCTTGCCTTGCCGTGACCGGAGTTGGCCGGAGGCCCAAACCCCAATCTCGGGGATAAACCCTTGTTCATATCCAAGCCGCACGAACCTCAAAGCAATGTCAACCCTTTGATCTCGGCGCCAAGAATGAATTCAAATAAAATCCCGAATCTTAAAGCGCAACATGATCTAATGACTCGGCTTTAAATCAAAGAGTCACTGACGTCCTAGGCCCACATGTCGGGTTTAATGAAAGCTCTCTTGAACGAATCTCAAAGCCCATGATTAAATCCCAAAGCCCAACATATATCTTAAAGCCTCCTGCTCAAATCTGAGAGACCAGCACCAATCTCAAAGCTCAGAAAATTAATTAAAGTCATAAAATCGAATTCTTTAGTAAATTAGTCCTTCTGACAAGTTTTATTTGCAGCGCAGCCCTCACAAAATTATGAATAGGTCCCTGGCTACTTTAAAACCTTCTAAATAGGCCCTTGAGAGCCCAATTTGCGCCTTAAACCCTGTCAAAAATCCATATTATAAATCAATATCATTTTTGCTTTGTAAATAGGCCCTCACAAAAACATAAATATTCACAAATAGGTCCTTATCAGTCTTTCTCAAGCATAACTTTTCTATCTTAAGTCCAAATTGACTCAAACCACCTCCAAACGAACCCAAATCAAATTTTTCATCTTTCTAAATCAAAATTGAATATGTCCAAACATCAGTCAAACCCTGAAATGACCAAAATACCCTTTCTTTAAAATTAATAATCTCATTTCTTAATAAATTGTAAATAATTAACAAAAATATAAATAAATATGTCATAAATCAAATACAAATAAATAATGCATTTAAATCTCTCAAATATCTTAATTCCTACTTCAAAAATATAATCTTAATAAGAAACTACACACACCCACATGTCCAAATGCATAAAAAAAAAAAAGCAATTCAATATTAGAATCTATACATGAGTCCCCTTTTTAGCCCCTTTATTCAATTCACTCAAATAGGCACAAATCCCGGGATGAACGAGGTGTTCAGTATGGCTTGGAAGGGCCATCTGATGTAATTAACAGCGGGGGCTTGCGCCCGCTGGGAGTTAAACGTCCCCACAATCATTAAACTCTCTCGATAGACTGATTATGAACAAGTAGGTCTGTCGAGGGTGAACCAGAAGGAATAGCAGAAAGAGAAAGAAATGAATGTTTCAAGTTCGATGTTCTTTAACCAAACGAGAGCGTTGAACCATGAGACATTTAAATACATATGCACACACCTTCCATACCAGCTGTGCAACTTTCTGCGCCCTACAGAGATCATCATCATTGAATGTGATAGTTGGACTTGTTGTCCACCAGCGTTACTCATTGCATCTTCTTTTCAGCGAAATGCCCTCGGAATTCTTTCGGGTGTTGAAGTGTATAGATAAGCACTTCTCTCACTTCAGCGGACATCATCAAAATATCAAACACGCTGACCGCTGCTGTTATTTTTCTAAGCTGTGCGAGGATATTGTAATCTTACACCATATATTTCTTAAGTGCCGGTTCATCTTGCATAGCGGGTTCTTTTCCTTTTGCCTTAGCTTTCGACCTCCCAACCTCATCTTTTTAGGGTGGCTGGCGCTCAGGAATATTCATACCCGAGCGAAGCACTGCTTGGCAATCAGGTTTCTTGGTTTTGACAAAGACGACTTCACCGTCATCTAAGTCACTTGAGGAACTTCCTCCATAGACAACCACATTACACATTTCATGGTCATCCTCATCGGTTTCTTTATCTTGAGGGGTTTGACTCGTTTCCCCTTTTTCAGTTTTGAAGCCCAACATTACGGCTAATACATCTTATGTTAAGAAGTCCAAGAGAGTTAATGGTAGCGGAGTACCTTGCTTATGATCCTCTAAGGCTTGCATGTGCTTTTGGATTTCAGAAAGTGTAGGTAACTCTATTGGTTTGGGTGACTTCTTGCCTTTTTGGCTGCCGTTCTTGTTTGGCTTGCGATGGATGACCCGTTTTGGGGGCCTTGGCACCGTGGGGTTTAAGCTGCTGTCCCATTTGACTTGAGACTCTTTCAGGAGCTGTCTCAGCAACTTCTTGGTTTTCTTGGAGAGGTGGAATTCCCCTGTCTCATTTACGGGATCTTCGACCTTCTTTTCTTCAACTATCTCAACATGAGAGACAACATTAACTTGTTCACGAGAAGCAGGTTGTTGCATAGCACTCGGCGCTAATTGCATGCGACCCTCTTGGATTCTTCTCTATTAGGTCTTCAAAGACAGTCTTCTATTTTGTGACTCACTACTCTATGATATGGGCAGTAGTTGGGGTGATCAACCCTATCCGCCTGATTTGGGCGTTTGCTTGGAGGCAATTCCATACCATCTTCCAGGGCTTGTCTAAATATTTTTGCTGTTTTCTCCCTTTTAAAGGAGTATTTCTTGCCTTTTTGTTCTTCCAATGATTTGGGGTAACGACTATTTTGGTTATCGCGAGGAATTGGCTGAGCGGGCTGGCTATCGACTTGCTTCGTCTCTTCATCAGAAGAGTCAGAATTGCTGTTTTCGATTTTGTTGGCTTTATTGGTTTTGACAGCGTATACCGTTTTCGATTCCTTTTTCTTTGGGAAGTCTCTTCTTGGTTTGAAGGAAGTAGATGACTTCTCTTCTATATCCGTTTGCCCCAATCTAGATACGGTGTCTACCAGATCTTGATAACCGTTGGGGTTGGCAACGATTAACATTTCTCTCATTTTGCCGGATGTACTTCTTATGAGCAAATCAACTGCCTCCCTTTTGGGTATAGGATGGCTCGACTTGTTGCTCATATTTCTCCAGCGGTTGATATATGCCAGAAGAGTTTCGTTTGGCCCTTGTTTGGCCCATGCTAAATCAGCAAGTCTTATTGGACTGCTCGCAGTGGCAAACCTATCTATGAAGGCACGCGCCATTTAGTCCCGGGATTTTATGCTTCCTGGTTTCAGAGAGCAATACCATTGAAACGCTGGTCCTGAATGACTTCTAGCGAATTGGCGACGAAGGAATGCTTCTTCTCTTGAAGAGTCTCCACATTGGATCATGAAGTGGCTGATGTGTTGTTCGGGTCCCATCTCATCTGTCCCATTTCCTGAGAACTTGGAGAATAAGGGAACAGTGTATGTTGGGGGGTATTTTGGTATATCGAATTCGGGAGGGTATGGTTTCCCTATTCGCAGTGTTGTTTGTTTTGGGGCAATCCCCATTTCTTGTAACTGACGGCTGATCATTTCTTGAACATCAACCGCGGTAAAGGTTGGGGAGGCTTCTCGCTTTTCATCTTCCCAATGTACCCTACGTCTTTCTTGAGGGCTTGGTCTTTCTATTCTTTCATGCCCGCTTACAGGGCTGGACCGATTTGACGTTTCTCCTCTTTCGAGTTCGGAGCCGGCGAGGCCTTTCCTTCAGATCTCAGCTATCAGCCTTTGTTCCCTTTCGTGGGCTTGATGTACCTCAGCCTTAAGATTTTGTATCTCGGCTTGCGATTTGGTTGAAGGCGGATAACATTTGCTCTTGGGCTTATGCGCCGGTTTGGCTTTCACCCGCACATGGAGAAGTTGTCATGACGGTATTGAGGTTACCTAGGGCAGAGCCATCCATATGACCCGCATCTGAGCTAGTCACAGTTTTAGGTTTGGCATTTATGGGAGGAAGGCATGCTGCATCAGACTCCACCTCATCGTCACTCGGATTTTTGACGATGGGGTTCTTCCCCTTTCTCACCATGTATACGGTGGGGTTGGAGGGTTCGACAGGATGGTCATCTTCCTCTTCGAGATCTTCATTAATGGTTATCATGAAGACCGTCGCTTCTTCTTGCTTAGGGTGCGTTTTAGTGATCCTTCGCTTCTTGTGAGTGGCATTTGGCGCCACTATTGTTAAACTTCCAGTGTTGGAGGGGTGCAGATTTATTCGTGCCCCCAGCCTATCATGTACACTGGCTGGCCTTCTCAGAATTTAAGGGGTTGGATTTGATCCCTCGTTGTTTGAACTTTGAGAGGTGCTTGCACGCATCTCTCGACGGAGCTTTGGTTTTAACGAGGCACCATGAGGTGCCCCCAGCCTTGGGGCTGAGAAAATCGGTTTTTGGTTTTGAGAGGAAGGCACTGTCATGTGCCTTAGGTTTTGAGGCTGGGAATGTCAGCCTCGATTTGATCGAGGGTTGGACATCATTAGATGCCCCCAGCTTTTGAGCTGGAAACGTCAATCTCGACTTGACGGAAGTGGGTGTAGAGGCTTCGAGCGCAGGGTGCACGTAGTATCGACTCCTGCGCTGCTTCAACATGCGAAGCTGTTGGTGGGCCCTATGAATGGCCACAGCAGTGTCATCAACCATTCTGCGGTTGGTGTTCATCCTTTTCGGTTCATGGATGAACGAGACAGTTTGAGGAACTTCTCCCGCTGCACGTATGCGTGCAGTAGAAGAATTCCTCCTCACTATCCTTAGCGGGGAGAATGAGTTGCTGATGGGAAGGGTTGGTTGAGCCACCAGCTCGTCCTGGTAAGCTTGGAGATCCCTTTTCTTGGTGACCGACAGAGGGGTCATGGGAGTTTGGTTGATTTTGTTTACTTTCTTAGACGCGCGTCTTCTTGCGCGTCTAGTTTTAGAGAGTGGGATGAACGTCTTGCCGTTTATTCCTTTAGGGGTGAGAAAGTAGCATGCTTCCTCATCATCTTCGATCTCCTCCTCGGTGATGGACCCGAGGGACAGTTGCTCATTCATCGGAGCAGGAACAGGGGCTTCGAACGCCCTGACTTCATTGATGGGGACTGCAAAAGTCCCAAAGTAGACCACCTCCTCACCAGCAGGGAGGCTGGTAACTTGAGCAAACGAGCGTGCGTTGGTCGCGGTGTAAGCCATTCCTGCAAACAAGCAAACTCAAGATTTCATTAGTCAATTTTCATATGTAAATTTATACATGAGTGTTAGCCCAATTATTCAATCCATAGGCGTCGATATCGAATATAAAAGGAAATGACATAACTCAAGCGGTCTAATGACTTGCTGTTTGAGTGTTGTGAAGTCATTAGCTACTTGAGTATGTTCCCTTTATCTTCGTATCGGATCCCGAACATGTGAGGAGGAGAATGTCCCACTGGGCGTGCCAAAACCTGTAGGGCGCAGAAAGTTGCACAGCTGTTTTTTTTTGGAAGGGGTGTGCATATGTATTTAAATGTCTCATGGTTCAATGCTCTCGATTGGTTAAAGAACATCGAACTTGAAACATTCATTTCTTTCTTCCTGCTATTCCTTCCGGTTCACCCTCGACAGACCTACGATTCATAATCAGTCCATCGAGAGAGTTTAATGATTGTGGGGACGTTTAACTCCCAGCGGGCGCAAGCCCCCGCTGTTAATTACATCAGACGACCCTTCCAAGCCATGCTGAACACCTCGTCCATTCCAGGATTTGTGCCTATTTTATGTGAACTGAATAATAGGGCTAAAGGGGAAGAACTCATGTACTTGGTCTTTATTTGGTTATCATTGTTTTGGGTATTTAATTAATATGTATGCATGAGATGCAATAAATATTATTAAAATATATATACTGTACTCTTTTATTTATTTTTAGGAACATATTTTAAAAATATATTTGTGCTTTATTTATATTTTATTTAAGAGAAAATGGTTTAAATGTGAGAAAAATGGAGAAAAGGACATTTTGGTCATTTAACATGTTGTATGATATTTGGTTATGCTTGATTTTGTTTTAGAAACATGAAGGATTTGATTTGGGTTCATTTGGAGTTGGTTTGAGTTGATTTGGATTTGAAATGAAGAAGTTATGGCCAAAAAGGACTGAAAATGGCTTATTTGTGAAGTTTTAAGTTTTCCAGGGACTTAATTATGAAACTGAAGGGACTGGAATCTGTGGTTTGGGCTTTTGGCAGGGTTTGGAGTGGAAATTGGGCTTCCAGGGGTTCATTTGTAGAGGTTTCATATAGTCAAGGACTTATTTGCAACCATCCAGGGACTGCGCTGTGAAGAAGTTTTGTCAGAAGGGCCTTTTTGTGAAAAGCCTTCTTTTATTATTTTATGGGATTTGAGATTGTAGTTTGGGCTTTGAGATATGTATAAAAGGCTTTGAGATTTGGGTTATAATTCAGGATTGGTGCAGAGCATCGAATTTGGATTGAGCTTTGTGATCTGTGCAAGACAAGCGGATTTGAGTGATGAACTATGAGATTCGGCCATCATTTTTAAAAGAGGCATTGAGCTTTGAGATTTGCGTTGAAGAGACCTTTTCATTTTTAAACCCGACATGTGGGCCTCTTTGACAGAGATCTTAGATCTTTCTCCTATGTTGAGATTCGGGTTTCTATTTGAATTTTATACTCGGCGCCGAGATCTAGGAACAGAGGTTGCTTCAATAATCGTGCAGACGGGATGTGGTTCGGGTTTGAGACCCGACTTGGTGTTTGACCCGATTACTACTCCGGTGAGACTTCCGGTCACGGCAAGACTAGGGAGGAGCACCACCAAGATCGCCACTATCTTGTGAGTCGATTGAGTATATCATCGGTGTTGATTGATTGCCGGAGGTGGCAGTACACAGCCGGCTTGGGTTTTCGGTACCGGTGAAGCTTCAAATCCGATCTTGAAACTTTCCTTGTCTTTTTTTTTTTTCTTCAATTGCTTCTTCACTTAGGATTGCCAGAGCATGATGAAACCCTGTATGAGCTTGATTTCACATTTTTCAGAGGTTTGAGCATTCTTTTAGGTCTCGGGTTTGATCTGGTACCGGTTTTAAAACTGGTACATAAAGTTCAACTTGGAGAGTGCATGTAGGTATGAGATGCTGCAGTTTAGACATGTTTGAAAGGTTCTTGGAGAGTATCAAACTTGAAGGGAGTTGATATTGGGTATGAATTTGTTATTGGGTTTTGGGTTTGGGAAGAACATGAAGTTCATATATCTTCAACCTCATTTCTCATGAATTTTGCTTATGACATGTATGATTTTTGTGTTATTCTTATAGTATGATATATCAACAATGAGGGTATGAAGTTTGAAGTTTTTATGCTTTTTATTTCTATTTTTAAAATAGGAAGTAGACAGGGGGGGTATGCATGTAAAAATGCAGCAGCAGATTTTTTTATTTTCTGAAACCCAACTTTGAAAATTGCTAGAAAATAGTAGAAAAATCAGAAAAGTGCAAAGTTTGAGTCCAAATCGATTTTCTTTTCATCCTCTATCTTTCTGTTTAAACAGATTTTTGATTTGATTTTCAGATCAGCCTGCACTGGCTGATTTGTGCCAGCAGGTCATTTGGGGGTATTTCCAGCATTGATATTGTACCAGTGTTGATTTAACTTGACTTAGATCATAGTTTGGTACTGATACCAATTGGTCTTTATTTACCTGGACTTCATTATGAGCTTTGGTACCATACTTAGGCTATTAAAGATCAAAAAGGACTAATATCACAACATGTCAATTACTGATGTCAATGAAAACATGCACATAGGTCCTTGGTCATTTGTATAATTATATAGAAGATCTTTGAGCATCATTTCATGGGGATTGATTATTTCCCTCTTCTCATTTGCTCTCACTCCTATTAACTATGCATCTAGGTCCCTTAAAGATTGATAAAATTCATAATATAGAAAGAGATGTAGTGAAACATCAATCCTCCATATATCACTCATTTTATTTCTCTCTTATGCATGGAGGTCCTTCAAAAGTCAAAAATGGCATAAATAGGGAGATGTAGTTAAACATCAATCCCTAATTTATTTAAATTCTTTTTTATTTGTTTTGCACTTTTATTTGATTTTATATTAAAAGAACTATGCAAGAATTGGATATTTAAAAGGATGTAGTCAAACATCAACTTCTAATATCTTCTTCTTTTATATTTCTTATAATACAAAATATCACTTTTAACATATATATCATTTTTATAGATTTTGTGTAATTTGTGTGTTTTTGTCCTTCTCCTTTGTAACATAGGAGAGAAAAGGAGAAGAAAAGGAAAAAAAGGAAGAGGAGGCAGAGAAGACAAAGAAAGATCAAATTTTTATATGTTTATATTCCGATTTTTCAAGATAAAATGAAAATATCAAATATATTTGAGAGATACAATGAAACATCAAGTCTCATCACTTATTCATTTCCATTTTATCTTCCAAATCCGAATACAAACTCATTTTTTGTTTTAAAGAAAATAAGAGAAGAAAAAGAGAGAGGATAAACTTGATTATTCTCTAATGGCATTGACAGCCAAGAAGAACATTTTTATTTGATAGGTTTCAAGTCCATGATTATCACAAGATCATGACTTAAACCTTCTCCATAACAGCAAAGAAAGGAAAAGAAATAGAAGAAAGAACAATGAAAAGAAGAAGGAAAAGAGGCAGCAAGTAACATTAAACAGAATTTCAAAGTAAAAAGCTCAAAGAGAGCATCTTTTATTAATCCATCATGATATTGCATGGAAAACATAGTCTCTTTAGCATCTACATTGCAAAAAACTTAATCTCTATCTATTTCTTTCTTGGATTTGAGGCAGAGGGGGAATTTTGAGAAGAAGCTTAAAAACTTTCTGTTTTGGGTTACTTCAGCCTTCTATTGTATTGAGGCGCGGGGGTTATAGCTGCTTGAATCTTTGGTGGTGTGATTTCTGGATGCCTTTCTTCTTCAATCTGATCTCTTTATATAGCCTAGAGGGGCATAGGGTTTAGGGTTTTGGCTAGGTTGAGTTGGCTTCATCTTCATCTTTCATTTTTATCACCTTCTCATCAATGCTCCAGATTGTTTTTCAAGCCATACAGCTATATTTTCAGAGGCATTGGCCAATGGCAGTGAGCCATGTTGGCAATCCGAATTTTGCATTTCATCTCAACCTTTGATTTAATTTCTTTTTAAAGGCCGAGATTTAATGATGTCAAGTCATGCATCTCCTCATGCATGGGAGAAGATGCTTCTCCTTTGGCAGCTTGCCTGGCACATGAGCCAGCTGTGCATGAGGTTAATTCAGCGCAGGGGGCAGCTGTCTGTATGATATGCTGTCCCTGAGGTGCAACATTTCCGCTAGGGGCTTTAGCCGTTTGAGCATACTTGGCCTATAAGGAGTCGGCACAGAGAGGGTGCAATATAAGTATATCATGCCTTTAAATGACACTGTACCTTATCTCTGTTGATTTCCATTTTCGGATACACTGCACCTACTCATTGCTTCTCTGCGATGTACCAGTCTCCTAATTCGGGCGATTTTCTTTAAATGCACACCGAATTAAATGCCTTAATGGCTTCATGTGATCCCTGGAACATTGCTCAGAGACTTGGATGTGCTTAATTGAACTTGGTTCACTTTAATTCGGTTTATACTTGACAGTGAAAGGGGTCCTTCTCGGGTCACCTTATACCATCTCTCCTCTCTTCCAATTGAGCCGTTTAGGAGCATCGTAACTAGACAAAGAATGCATTTTCTCTTCTAGTTTTAGTTTTTTTTTTTTGTTTACAGCTTGCCTAGATCCTAACTCCTTTACCGGTCTCTTGTCGCTGGCAAACCAAGAAGGAAGGAGGAGAGAAAGGTCTAGCACAGGGACCCGCTTGTCAGTCTTACCAAGAGTGAGCGTTTGTTTAGTTTCTCATTTTCTGAACTTGGGCGCACCTGTTCTTCTATGAACCATGTTGTAACTTGTATTGGTTTAGCGTGAACCCTGCTCACGGAAAACGAAGGGGTCGTGAGCGCTGAGGCGCTGAATTTTAATTGCGCTTTGGGTTATGGCTAGACCTGGTGCATTGTGCACCGTTTGGCTACTAACTTGGCTTATAAATTCAACTTCAGTGAGCCAGGTTCAGCCATCTCATCATATGAGCGAAAATTGGTTTATTAAACTGACCAGTGGGTCCAGGTCGCAGAGTTAACTATCGTGCACCCCAATTTGTACCCGAGATACCTAGGTTAAATGCTATCTGCACCCAGTTTTGCAGTTGAATGACATCCTTATCTTGGATAATTGAATCCTTGACTTTTTAGGGTCAAACAGTAATGTAGCACCACCACACAAATGTACAAGTAATGAATATGGCTAATGTAGAAGCACCACTCAAACATTACTTAATTTGCTACACAATACTCTCCACATGCAAATTGTATCATTTTTTTTTATTGGTGATGATTTATTTCTATTTTTTAAATGTCATTTATGGAATTTTGAATTGATTGATAATTGATTGGTAATGTTTCGTTTCTTTCTATTTTTGTTATATTATTTACGGAATGTTATTTGTCATTTAATATGTCATTTTGTATGAGATTTTTTTATGAAAATATATCAAAAAGATAAAAAAAAATAATGTCATTTAATGAATGCTAACATTATTTACATGTTGATGTAATTTAATATGTCATTTAAGAAATGTTATTTGTCATTTAGTCTAATTTTTTCATAAAAATATGTTATTTTGTATGAAAACAAATTTTCACATAATATATCTCCGTTGCAACGCATGGGTACGATACTAGTACTTATATAAGTACAGTAGCCAATTTGATAAGCTTAACAACATACTAATTTTGTTGTTTTTGTAACGTAAAAATGTGGGTCAAGTTTTTTAATTAAATTATTCACTAAAAATCACCTAACTAGATATCAAATTTATACCTTTGACACGGGTACATTGTTTTTATCGCTTATCTTTTAACTTTTGTATATTTTAGTTAGTTTGATTTTTGCTACGATACTTAGCTTATGATTCCCTAACAAGAATTGTGTTCTAAAGGAACAGATTTGGCGTGGAACTAATCGATCTCTTCCGCCATTTTGCAGCTAATGAGTTAAAAAAAAGTACTTACTTATTGATCTCTTAAAAATTTCAAAGTTTGTCAATTAAATAATTTTTAGTATACAACCCAATATAATTTTCTCTGTATGTATTTGAAGGTAATTAATTAGAATCTCTATTTTCATCTGTATTCCAAAAATAAAGGAACTTGCAGTAGGACTTTACAATTTGTTTTCATGAAAACACACATCTAGAATCTGAGGTTAATAAATTAAGGAGTTTGAATTATTTTTTACTAAAAGGTTTCTACAATTCAGTTATTTCCAACAAGCTCTCATGTGATATTTAGACCCAATCTAAATTAATGGGCCACGTTTTTAACAAATTACAACATCCATCCAACCGGCCCACTAAAGAGTCAATAAAATAATAATCTTTCACTGTTAAATAAATTGCTTTTTCTTTAGATATTGGTACACTATATGTACTATTTGACCCGCTCCGGTTGCCTTGCATTTCACCGATCTAAAGAGTCGATAAAAATAATAATATGAAAAGTCAAGTGTAGTTGAAAAGTTGCATTTTGTGTCTTTTAGGAGAATTAATACCTTGGTTATGGTTATTGTATTATTTTGTTTGGTGAGTTTAAATCTATGAAAAATCATATTATAATCTACATAAAAAGGTCATTTCATTCATATAAATAATGTAAGATTTTAAATTATTATAAGAGATTTGAAGAATACGAGAGAACAAAATTTTAAAAGAAATTTTTAGAAAATATTGAACTTTGTTTCATCAAAAAAACAATCACAAGAGTATCAGTAAATTGATCATAAACATAATAATACAATAAAATTCATATCTTGATATTGTATTAAACTGTGGAATGAATTTTGATGAAATAAGAGAGGGAGGAAGCAGTAGAGATAGAGCCATAGAAACCGCTTCAGCATCTTTTCTTCTGGAAAATGGGGCAAAGCGAATGCAAAGTAGCTATTTTTTTAATTTATTTACCGCAAACGTGTTTTTAGGTCTTTTTGACAGGTTTTTGATAAATGGTCGTATTTTGGACAAAAATAGGGAAAAAGCGTCGTATTTAGCGATTTATGAATAAGGAGTCAAATGAGATATTACATGGAGCATGCAACACCTCACACGAAGTGCACAACATACGAAATTGCGAAAATACAAGAAAATCTGCTAATTCAGGAATCCCTGCTGCCTCCTCTATGCCGCATGCGACACTCTGATACTGCACGATCCGCGGACTGTCCTAAAAATGGACTTTCTCTGATGGGTCTTTCCAGAAGAAAGCGAATTCCTGATGAGCCTTCTAGAAGGACGTGTTTTCTTAAGGCCAAGCTATTTTTTACTTCATTTATCCAATCATGGGTGGACCCCACGTCCCCCACTACTTCCACTACTCCACCTATCATTTAGGAAAGCTATAAATACCCCTCTTGACTAGCAATTCTCATGGTTAGATTAGGTTAGAGAGTTACTTAGAGAGAGAATGGTAGCCATTAGAAGTCAAGCAAGAGAGGAAGGCGTCATCTAAGGAGGCAGAGGTTCTTCCATCTTCAGTTGAGTTGTAATTTATGTTCTCCTTATTTTATTTCTTTTATTTTGCCATGGCTATGAGAAACTAAACTTCTCATCTATAGAGTGAGGGTTGTACTTGAATTCTTAATTATGTTTTAGTATATGTTTATGTTTTGTTTATGTTATGGTTTGAGTTTTTCTTTACACTTTAAATTCATTTTTATTGTATCCTTGTATACATAGTTCAGTCTACTATATGCTAATGATCTCCACATCCCATGAGGTGTTATGTCGTTGCATTCTTGTGTGAGAAGGATAATGCATGTAAGTACTCTAAACACTTCGGCTAACGAGTCTTGGCAGTGGTTCAAAAACTAGGGTTAGAACCCAGTGGGCTTCCTTGACAAGTATGTGTGAAATTTGTGAAATTGGAATTTGTTATTGATACTCTCTAAATTATCTGTGGCAAATCCGAAATTGTAGAAATTTTAGAAACACGGATTATTTATATGTTACATATGTTTTCATACACTTTTTTTCTTTTAGTAAAGTTTGGAAGTGAAGCCCCAACTATTTAATATCTACAAAGGATTGCCCATTCCGTGTTTCGAATCTGCGACCTCCCATATGGAGAGCATTGTCTTTGCCACTAAACCAAAAGCTGGTTCTCAAGATTTCCAATCAGCTCTATAAAATGTAAATTTTTGTTTCTAAGCTGAATAATTGGTTGGACATAAAGGAAAATCTCTGTTAAATTCTCTGAAAATTAATTAAACCCAAAACCACTAACAAGTGGTACATGACCAGATCATGTATTATCCAAAATTGGCCATTTTAAGGAATTCAAATGATCTTTCATCTAAAGCAGAGACCAGACTGCAGATCTTGTGTAAATCTGATGAGCTGAGATCTTTCATGCGTTTTGAACTCAGCCATGTCTTTAATCTATTTGGGCCTTCCGACTCTTGAAATTATAAGGAAAAAAATGACAACATGAAATTCAGACTTGGGCTTTTTTGGGCTTGTGCTTTTTGGGCATCAAATGACCTGAGGCTTTGGCGGACAATATGAAATTTAATGATTGGTGAAATTATGTTGGAAATTATGTAAAAAGGCAGAGCTAGAGTAAAAATATTAAATGTGGGCTAATAAATGATTAATTAAATTGTACAAACGCCATTTATACAAAAATAAAAAATTTCTATTAACAAATGTGGGATGGCTATACATTGTTACGGAATGGTGTGCATTACTGTCTTCGTTTTATTTTTTAGTAAATTTTGTTTCTCAAGGGTTTATTGTATTGAACTGTTTTGTTTGCTATGTATTTTTGCCGAAATTTTTTTAGTTGACACCAAAAAAAAATCAAATTAAATGAATACCACGCCTGAAGCTTGATATTCAATCCTACCACCGTCGCTAACCCAGTTCGAGCACCAAATAGGTTGGTGCGCAGACTGAGTTGGCGCACCAAGTTGTTTTGCTGAAACCAATTCAAAATGTTGCTGCCGCATTAATTTATATTATGGGCCCCACATCTATTGTTTTATAATTTTTTCAACAAATAGAAAGAGGAGAGAGAAGATAATAGGGCCAGTCCAAATTTTAATAAGATTTAAAGGAGGAGAGAGAAGGTAATATGGCATTAATTTATAAGCTTATTGGCCCCACTTTTATTGTTTTATAATTTTTCAACAAATAGAGAGAGGAGAGAGAAGGTAACATGGCCCACCACCAAATTTTAATAAGATTCAAAGAAGGAATGCTGCATTATCTGGGTGCGCCAACCCAGTCCGCGCACCACTTGGTGCGCCAACCCAGTCCGCGCACCAACCAATTTGGTGCGCGAACTGGGTTAGCGGGGGTGGTAGTATTGAATAAAACCCCAGCGGGGTGGTAATGAATTAATTTTGTTTTTTTGAGTGGTAACAATAAAAATTTCGGGTATTTTTGTAGTTATAAATTGTATGAACTTTTCCTTTGAATGAAATTGATTTTAATTCTACACCTTTCACCAAAAAGAAATATTGATTGAAAGCAATTATAATTTGTCTGATTCTCTAAATTATATCTGTTACGTTTGATTTTTGTTCTTCCACATGATATTCTACATACTTAGTCTCCTAGTTAATCTTGAATTTGGTTAGCGGAATATATATATCTTCTTGACATATCCAGAAGACAAATACATGATACAAATAAACATAATTTATTAGACATGGAAAAGCGACATATCATCTGAAAGCCTCGTGATTAGATGGGTGAATTATTTTCTATATTGTTCAAATGGAGACAGCGCATTTATTGGACCTAGACGTGACAAGTCAATAATTCTCTCCCCATTCAACAACTAAAAATATTAATTAATCGTTTTCAATTTTTAATTGTTTCCTACACATGAGATGCTGGGTGCAGCACGAAAATTGCGATCTGATCTTGAAGAAATCACCCGAATTAAACAACTGGACAAGACCTCGAGATTTGTACGTATTTAGTTTTGAGTAAAGATGTAGTCCCCCCACTCCAGTCCCCTAAACGTCCCCCCATTATAACTAATTTTTTCAATCATTGAATCACCTTGAAAAACGTGTAAAACGTGTAAAAGTTGAGTCCAGTTTTTTTTTCTTTAAATACTTGATAACATAAGTATGAATACTTGATGAATTATATATGAATATTTGATAAATTAGGTATGAATACTTTCCATTTTGTATGAATAATTTCCATATTTGAGTCCAGTTTTTTGGATTTAAATACTTGATATCTTAAGTATGAATACTTGATGAATTATATATAAATATTTGATATGTTAGGTATGAATACTTTCCATTTTGTATGAATACTTTCCATATTTGAATATTTGATACCTTGAAAAACGTGTAAAAGTATGTCATCATGGATCTCATTTGAAAGAGAAAAAAAAATAGAAAACGTTCGTGTTTTTAGATTTGCAAAATTCCTCATAAATCGTCCCAAAAATTGGTTAGAATGAATGGAGAAAAAAAAAACTACCTTGAAAAACGTGTAAAAGATGAGTAGTATTGTGTCCAGTTTTTAGAGTAAATACTTGATATCTTAGGTATCAATACTTGATAAATTATATATGAATACTTGATATCTTAGGTATTCATACTTTCCATTTTGTATGTGAATTAATTTAATCAATGAATGGGGGACTGGTGGTGTGATCCACGTGACTTTTTGGTTGTGGTCCCCAATGCAGTCTGACAGTTACTGTCCCCGAAAAGTAATGGTCCCCAGTCCGTATGTGAATTAATACTTGATATTTTAGGTATGAATACTTGATGAATTATATATGAATACTTCATATCTTAGGTATTCATACTTTCCATTTTGGGACTGAATTAATGTATGTTGAATGGGGGACTGACAGTTGTACTTTGACAGTTAGGGGGACGTTTAGGGGACTGAATGGGGAGTCTGTTAGTCGATCCCTTTAGTTTTACCAATGCATTGAAGACAAATTAATGAGTAGTTCGAAGCTAGCAATTGGCTCTGTGCGTGAAATCTGCTGAAGACAAATTCAAAATGCATTGAAGACAAATCTTTCATCTCGAGCAGAGAGCAGAGTGCAAATCTTGTGTGAAATCTGCTGACCTCAGATCTTTCATGCATTTTGAATTGAGCCATGTCTTTGATCTGTTTGGGCCTTCCGGCTCTTGAAATTATAAGGAAAAAAAGGACAACGTGAAATTAAGGCTTGGGCTTGGGCTTTTTTGGGCATAAAATCACCTAATGCTTTGGCAGAGATCGAATATTAAATTTAATGCTTGGCCTAATTATGTTGGAAATTCTGTCAAAAGCTAGAATAAAAATGCTAAATGTGGGCTAATAAACGATTAATTAAATTGTACAAACACCATTTATACAAAAATAGAAACTTAATTTCTATCAAACAAATGCGGGATGGTGTATTACTACCTTGTTTTGTTTTTTAGTAGATTTTGTTTCTTAAGGGTTTATTGTAATGAACTTCTTTGTTTGTTATGTAATTTTGTAGTTCTTTAGTAATAAAGGTCTTTACTTTTCTATTTGCATTAAATTGTTTGAACTTTTTCTTAGAATGAAATCGAGTTTAAATCTACTTCTTTCACCAAAAAAAATAATATTGATTGAAAAGTAATTATAATTTGTCTTCTTCTCTAAATTATATATGTTGCGTATGATTTATATTTCTTGTACATGATATTCTACATACTTAGGGTGCGTTTGGATCACTTGGGGTAAAATCTTAAAATTCTATTTACCGCTTCTATGTGGTGTCCTTGGTGAGTGCATGAACTTACAAAATTCTATTTAATCTGGAAGAATCTTTCATGTCACATGAATGTACAATTTTCTAAATTTTTTAAATCGAGTACACAATTAATTGAACCTGTATGAGAATGTCAATGACCCCTTTCACAAGACAAGTCATGTGAAAGGGATAAAATTAATCCCACATCTAACAACTTTGTTTATTTATTAAGGCTAAAAATATTCATTTATTAATCATTGCTGAGTAATTTACACCAACCTATTTTACTATAATGATGGTTTTTACATCCCCAACGGAAGCCTCCCGAAGCACCAGTGCGTACAGGAATTATAAGGCATATTGAAAACACAAGGAGAGGCAGAGAGGTCAGCCACGACTGACATGGGACGAAGCAGTAAAAATGGACTTGAAGGAGTGGAATATATCCAAGGAGTTGGCTTCGGACAGGAGCGTGTGAAAGTTACTGATCCATGTACCAGAACTATGACCTAGAAAATATTGGTTACGGATTGTTTTAGGGGTAATATTATAGGCCTTAGGTCATAGGACTAGTAATTTAGGGTCAAGGACGTAAGCTTAACACTTTGACCCCTATGATCTATAGTTTAGGCAAAATATAGTTAATATTAGTATATTATTATTATTATTGATGCCATTATTACTAATAGTACTACTACTATTGTTGTTATTATTATTATTATTATTATTATTATGATTATGATTATTATTATTATTATTATATTACTACTTATCTTGACTTTATGATTGTGATTGGGTTTCATTTCTAGTCTACCCCAACCTGTTCGGGACTAAAAGCTTGGTTGTTGTTGTTTTTTTTTATTATTATAATGATCTAGCATGATGTATTACTGTGGTTTCATGTTTTCCACTGAATTTTGTTTGTTAAGACTATATTGCAAACTTTTTTTGTTTCTTACTGTCTTCAAAATAATGCATAAATAATAAAGCATTTTGACTTTCCTATTTGACATTACATTATGTAAACATATATATATTCTTTCACTCGCACAAGTCATGCATTTTCTTTTTAGCATTTTCTTAGAGTTTGAAATTTATACCTTTCACATAAAATGAAGACAAAGTAATTGGCGTAATTATCTAAATTATAGAAATTGATAACACATTTTGACATCCATCTTTTCATTTTGATCTTTAATCTTCAAATAAGTTAATGGCTTATACAAATTAAGATCTGCTCTGCTGATACAACTATGTTGGTTTATATTTACAAGAACTTAAATTTTATCAGCGAAGTATATCTACCTCTTGACATCTCGAAAAGACAAGACTTCACTTTAAAAATAGTCATAACTCAATAAGCATTTGAGAGTAGGTCCGATGGGCATCGGACCTACTCTGGTTCGATGGGTTTAAACACCCTCGATTTGCTTTAAGATTCGTGCGGAATGCTTTAAAACTCGTGCATTTTTGTTTCAATTTTTTCGTGCGCACAAATTTAAATTAGATCGGACAGTCATCATGCTCGTTGAACCTAAAAGTAGGTCCGATGAGCATCGGACCTACTCCGTTCTCTTCAATAAGACGTGGATTGTAAGTGGGTGCCTACCTTGCGGGTGAGGATCTACTGAATTGTGTATTAAATACACACAACTTGGCAGCCACTGTTAAGCCTTTTAAAAAAAAAAAAAAAAACTCAATAAGACATGGAAAAGGGACATATCATGCTTGATATTTTTCTAATAAGGGCCACAGCATTTGTGGGACCTGGACGTTAAAAAGTCAATAAGTCAATGGTTCAAAGATAACTTATGAAGTAGCTTATTCTAAAGAAGAGGAAGATTATTCCCATTCCAACAACTATGTTAGTTAATCATTTCCTGTTGTTGTTTAGTACAAATTATGAGCTGGGTACAGATAGGCGATCTGAAGTTCTGAACTCGATTATATCAACCGACTTACACAAATGAAGTTGACCTCGAGATCTGTAATTCAGTTTTGACTAATAAAGAAATTAGATACAATGTTCAGTTGGCCTGGCTGTTCTGTGCAACACTACATGTTCTGATACTCTGGCAGAACTTGATACCAGTGTGTACCGGAACGAACTTGAGACCTTATCTGGCAAAAAATTTGTATTTAAAATTTTAAATAAATGACGTGCTACCTTATCTGCGTCATGCAGGTATAAATTTGTAGAGCTACCAAGGTTTTCTGCGTACTTTGTGTATTTTATATTTTAAATTATACTTGAGAATTGTATCCCTATATCCCACCCGAAACCTTTCAACAACTTGCTAAAATATGAAGAATATTTTATTTCGACAATTATCAAATAGGTTGTCATCATTGTCAAAACAATTTTGTTATCTGTAGAACTTTTTTTTTGTAACTTATCTTATATATATATTTTTTTAATATTTAATCTGCACAAATAATAGTTAAGGGCACATGAAGGGACTAACCTCTTCTGTTATCAGTATACCTTTTGAACATTTGTAGTTCTCCAAGAAAATTGAAGGGTAAGGGCACATGATCCGCACTGTGTGCTCTCTCTAACCCGGAACTTTTTTTATAACTACATAGTATTCTTCCAGTTTTTCTATTCAGCACTTGAGGAAATAACATTTAATAATTTCCTATTCTCAACTACTTTTTAAGATGGGCATCTTTCATTGAAATTGAAATGAGTATTAAATATTCTGAGTTCAAGGTGTACATGCATAACCTGACAAAGTAACATGGGGCTGTGCCACTTCTCTCGAAATTTAATGATAAATATATATATATTTTTAAGAACTTGGCAGTGATTACCAAGATTGTATCTAATGATAAACTTCAATGTTAAATCTAATTTAACATGAATAATGAGTTCTGATAGGATTAAATTTTATAAATTTAATACAGAGAATGGCTTCCCAAATCTCCTACAATATACTGTATTCATTTCTAATTAGTTATTCATAACACTTTCTGAAAATTCTCTTAATTTTACCTTCACATTTCCTTCTTCGATCTCCTAATCGACCAAACAAAAACAAAATAATAGAAAAGGAAAAAGTTTAAGTTTTAATTGACCATGATTAGTAGGTAGCAATAAACTTTTATAGAAGACACAAAAAGATTAAATTTCAACTAGGACGAAATAGATCTTTATTTTAATTCAAGTCTGCTAAGTTTAGACTTTAAAAATATCATTTGATTGTTTTCTATTTTGAATCCAGTCTGATTTCTCAATGAAATAAGATTACCTGTAAATCCAACATTTATTTTTTTGAATCTTTTCTGAAACTTGTTCAAACGTACAAGGGATGATCCAAGATTTTGGTCAATGGGGGGGGGGGGGGGGGGGGGGGGGGGGCAAAAAAACAACGAATCAGGTTCAACCCCATTAGCTAATCAGGAACTAGATAAAAAAAATACTCTAACTTATAATTTCCAATGCTCCAAATTCTAATTTCCGATATTATGACGTTTAATTCTAATTACCAATCCAAATTCAAGGAATTTATTCTAATTATAACCTAAAATTTAATCCAAATTACAAACCATAATCCATGGAAGGGCAAAGTTGGTCCGGGCCTATAGATCTACATAAAGTTTAAAAATTAGTATCAAAATAATTAGTATCTTGATGGGTAATCAATGGTTTTAAAATTAATTAATTGCACAACCTAACTAAAACTTTTTCTTTTAGTGTAAGGTGGCAACTTGCCATCTCACAACCTAACTAAATTATGGAGATGTTTTGTTTTAAAAATCATTTAATTGGTTGTCAATGGTTTATCAACACAGTTTCATTCTTTTTAATTATTGTTACATTTTGTTGAATATTTAGAGTCTACAACCTACAAAATTAGAGTTTAAATTTAATCGCATATGGTATAAACCGATAACGTATGTAATGGTGTTATTTAAATCTTGATATTTTGTAAATTATAGTTTAAATTACTAGTGCATGGGTCAATCTATAAAAGATTCAATTGGTCCAAGTCAATGTTTTTAGCTGCCCTAACTATCATTTCATTTTATTTTTCTCCGAAGCAACAGTAACTTGTAATATCATTTCTTCAAATTTCTTATCTGCAGAAAAAATTCTTAACATGTATTAAGAAATTATTAGTCCGCATCAAGCCAAAATAATCTCCATCGATTGATAACAACCCTACATAATAAATTCTTTTAGAGAAAGGTCTTTCAGATTTTAATATTTTCATATGAATTTCTAATCTGCGACTTTCCCATATATATATATATATATATACTTTCTATATGAGAACATTACGTTTTCTTTTGTCTTATCTAACCTATTTTAATCTCATTACTAATCTTTTCTTATGAACATCCCACCTACTTAATAATAATTTAGGTTAAGTCTATAATAATAATTTAAAATTGAAAATAAATAATACAATGGAAATATTTATGTGAGATAAAAAGATAAGACCAAATAAATGTATATTGTTTCCACTATAGACAATTTAGTACAAGTGAATGTTGCCCTGATCGAAATTAGATTTTTTTGGCTTCATTTGAAATAAAATATCAAAATCAAAATTACCTCAAGCAAACAAGTCCTGAGTCACAAATATGTTTTACGGTTATAGATACTCACCGATTATTATAGAACGTGTCTGGCCGAAAATAGATTAGACGATGGAAACTCATATATATATATATATAGAGAGAGAGAGAGTTGGGCTACGGTACTTCACGAAGTAAACGAGTGTTTTACTTCACGTCTATATCTTCAATTTAAAACTTCAAAATGTCGATCCGAACCGTTCAAGTTGATCTCCATATTAAATTGTGCTTGGAGACCAAATTTTACATTTTTTGGAAATTTTTTACTATTTTTTTAGAATTTTTGAATATCGATGTTTTTCAAAAAATCCTGGACCATCAAAAACAACAATTTTCAAAAATTCTAAAGAAATAGTAACAAATTTCCAAAAAATGTAAAATTTGGTTTCCAATCACAATTTAATATGGAGATCAATTTGAACAGTTCAGATCGACATTTTGAACTATGAAATTGCAAAATATGAGTGTGAAGTAAAACACTCGCTTTACTTCGCGAAGCATCATAGCCCAACTATATATTAACAACGTGAAGCCTCTATATTAAGCCTGAACTATATGTACGACGCAAATTTGCTAATTGTGAACCCATTATCAATTTCAATTGTACAAAATCGACACTTGACTGAATATATTAATTTATGAAGTTATAAATTAACCATTAATTATATTTTTAAATATCAACTCTATATAAATATTAAAATGAACAGAATTGACATCTTTAGGTGCGAATATGTTTCACAGGAAAATAGGAGCTTAAAGGTTGGATAACATGCCGTTTATTGACTGCAGCTTATATTTTTGTTTGCTTGCTTTAATTAAAGATAACATGCTGCCACATGGTAGGGAACTAATTGGATGATACATAGAGATTACTTTGACTTCGACCATTACAAAATTGGAGACATTTGCAAATATATTTTAGTGTATCACTTTAATTTATTATTGATCAGCACGATATACGGATCAAATTGCAAAATAAATATATCACAGTTGTCCACCTGAATCCATTTTACTTTACATACAGTATAAATTATTAAGTTGATGTCACCCCTAAATATAATAGTTAACATTCACTTAAAAATTTCTCTTATAAATATAATTTCTTTTGTATTAATTCACATTTATTAAACAAATGTTTTGTCAAACGAACAATTCTGAACCAACATTAGTGCCCTATATAATAACGCACTCGAGAAACCAAATTGATTAACTCAACCATTCTGAACCAACATTACTCACACCTCTACTCTCCCACCGTATCTTAAGTGAATAGCAGTATACCATTGATCCTTATGTTGAAAATAACAACACCGAAGGCCCAAGCCCAATAATCTATTCTAGATTATTCAAGTGATCAGTTGGTCAAGGTTACTAGAAATTACTTGGTCAAACTACACTAGAAATTTTCTCTAATATTAAATAAAGGGGGCTAAGTTGCATGGAGCATGAGAAACTTCGAAAGAGACCAAGTCCATTCTATAAAATTCAAGAAGTTTTTAACCGACTATAGTCGGTAATATGAAATGTCCTAGAAAATGCTTTTGTAATATTTTATATTTAAAAGCATCTAGACTTTTGAGTATCATGTATAATCCAGAATTGTGTTAACCGACATTATAGTATATATATAGGTGGTACAGGCTTATGTATGGGGTGTGAAAAATATATCAAGGCTTTGTACTCCAAACCTTGTATTCCTCTTTAGTAATAAAAGAAATTATATTACAAACTCCTCTTTCAATACCACAATCCGAGTTTCATTTCCAACACCTTACACGATGAGCTTCGACGACGACAAGCCGATTGTTCTTCCTCCAGGTTCTTTCCCAGTTGTCTAACCGTTCAATTGATTTTTTTTTTTTCAAATTCTTTATTTTAAGCACTATTCATCCCAATCAACCATCTTTTGTTCAATATTGGATAAAGTTATTACTCTATAACTTCAGTTCGTACTACATATTGAACGCATTGGAGTTAGTTTGCTAATATTGAAATTACTGCAGGGCCAAGACCCACCGTGCCTGGAAGAGTACAGCTGGCAATCAGAAACAACGACAAGGCCCCACTTGGAGAAAACATCCAAAAGGTGATGCTGGAACTCACCGGCGAAGAAAAAAGTCCATTGGGATTGGACCTTGTGGTGGTTTTAGAATCTAGCTACTGGATAATAGAAGAAATGTTACTTCAATTGAAAATGGCTCTGCTATTTCTGATGAAGAAACTCAGAGTAGTTGACCGTTTGTCAATTGTCACCTACTCCGATAAAGCAGAGATACTTTGCCCATTGCGACAAATGGCTAAAAGTTCCCAAACGGAACATGAAGATCTAATCACCTCATGGGTGGAAAAAATTGAATCGGATTATGAAGAAGAGATGAACATCGCCGACGGCCTTGAGACGGCGCTGACTATTCTCAAGAACCGTTCAGTTAGCAGTGGACGTGTTGGCGTCATCATGCTTATGTTAGGTAGTTCTGAGAATACAGGCAATGTTGCTGATGTTCCGGTAGGAAATGTACCGGTGCACACATTTGGTTTTGGTAATAATCATGATCCGCAGGTACAGTGGAAAATTGAATGTAAACCCTTATTTATTGACAATTTGAAACAAAAATTTGCATGTGGTGCATTCTAATTAACTTGTTCATGTTCTTAATAGGTTCTCAAAGTTATTGCCAATAATAGTCAGCTGGGAGGAACCTACTCAGCTGTTCGTGACGGCAACTTGAGCTTAGCCTTTTCACAGTGCTTGGCCGGGCTTCTCAATGTGGTTGCTCAGGACTTGACAGTGACTGTGAGTCAAATCAAAGATGAGTCAACAATACAGCAGGTATCTGCCGGAAGTTATCCGCAATCCAGGGACAATGTTGCTGGTTCTATAACTATAACATTCGGCGATATCTACATCCGAGAGATCCGCAAGGTGTTAGTCGACATTCTTCTCCCTGTTACTAAAAAGGAAGATGAAGCAGATGTTCTCAAAGTCTCTTACACATACAGGTATATCAAATCACAGTAACAAGCAAACAAATTATGCATACGCGAATAACCTATGAGCATTTTGATGACTATCATTAATCTAATTGTAAATCTTATGCGGATGCAGGTTTGATGGAGAACTCTATGAGGCCAGTCCTCAGACTGTTACTGTACACCGCAAGTCAGGGTTGAGAGCTGAAGAGCAGCAAGCACTACCAGAGGTGAGGGCGGAAGAGGTTCGTCTGGTTATTGCCGAGGTGATCAAACAAGCGACCGCTGATGCTGATGAGAGTGATTTTAAAAGTGCTCAAGACGAGCTTGCGAATGGTCTGCTTGAATTGGAGGATGCGGATATAGAGAAGTTGAAGGCCCAGCTAAGGCCCGAGCTAGAGGAGCTGCTTAAATTGATGCCAATGACACTAGGAATTGATGCAAGACCAGCACTAAATCCTTTTGCATATTCCTTACTGAATTCCCTTGCCACACAGCGTCAAACGGCAAGAGGAAATATCAGTAAGTTTCAGCTCTTTTCCACTCCCGCTATGCAAGAATTCCTCGAGGAAGCCAAGAAGTCGGATGATATGGAAGATAACAAGCAATATAACAATGATCCAGATTCATCAGGTTCGGTCCCAGTTGTTTCATCGTTCATACACTGATGTTTGTTTTACAAATCATTTATTTTAACCAATATTGATCCCAATTAGCCATCTTTTTTTTAAGATTATATAGCATAATTATCATGATTTGGAAAATCGGCCGATTTTTTCCGAGTTGACTCAGTTGTAGCGAGTTATGTGCAGAAAAACAATAAAATCGATGTAAATTGAAACAATCAGCCAAATTTCCTCTATTTCTCTTGCGTTTAGAGCCAAATTAAACTGTTTTGATAGTTAAATCGAACCAATTTGTATTTTTCCATGGATGCCAAAGACAATTGGGGAAAATAGATGCGACTCGGAGAAGGGAAGAAGCTTTAAAGGATTATAAAATGTTAGATAGACTGGGTGTATGTGAGGTGTGTACTATTATATTGGACAATATAATTGTTTCACGGTAGACCATGTTCATACCAACTATTATATAGATAAGTGATCCAAAACGGATTGTTTTAAATTTGTAATCTTTTACTGAATAGAGACAAGGATGTATTGTGTACGGCTGTTGACACTTGACAAGTTTTTTTTTTTTATTTGACTAAAAAGTAAAGAATGGGAGTATGGGATTAACCTAAAAATTTATTGTTATGAAAATATAAAAGTAGAAATTAAAAAAAGAAATATTTCACTTGCAAATATTAGTTATTTTATTTTCAAATTATATAAGTTTTATTTCTTTAAGTAATTTTGGCACAAATTTGATTGTTATTATATTAATGTTTTTATTATTTGAATCAGTACAACAATATCCTCTTCTATATTTTAATACAGAAAATAATAAGATGATCCAGCTAGGTCGTCAAAGCTTTTGACAGTAAAAAAATATATGTTATGGTTATAATGCTTGTATTATCTTATATTAGTGCATTATTTGAGTGTAATATTTTATCTTTACATAATTTTTTTGACAAATTATTTTTTATCAATTTTTATATTTTTTTGGAACAAAATAAGATTCTGCTAAAACAATCCGAGTTTCTGATCCGATTCGGCCGATTTCGTCTAATTTATCCGATTCCGATTCAACAGTCAAGTGATCGATTCGGATTACGATTCCAATTTTCAGAATTATACCATAATGAAATTCATACCACATTGAATTAGTTTTGCTTAATTTGCTTATGGCTATTACTGCAGTGCCGAAACCCATCATGCCTGGAAATGTAAAGCTGGAAATAAAAAACAACAGTGAGGCGCCACTTGAAACAAACATCCAAAAGGTGTTGTTGGAGCTCTACGGAGAAGATAGTAAGTTTGGGTTGGACCTTGTGGCGGTCTTAGATGTTAGCAGGAGCATGGAAGGAGATAAGTTAGAAAAAATGAAAATAGCCATGCAACTTTTGATGAAGAATCTCAGCGGTAAGGACCGTTTGTCGATTGTTGAGTATTCTAGCAAAGCAAAGAGGCTATGCCCATTGACCCAGATGACTGAAAGTTCTCAAACAAAACTCGAAAATCTGATCGATGATTTGAAACCTCAGCCTGGAACGAACATCACTGATGGCCTTGGGACGGCGCTGAATGTTCTCAAGGATCGTTCATTTAGCAGTGGACGTGTTGGTGTTATCATTCTTATGTCGGATGGTGAGCAGAATCAAGGCGGTGATGCTGCTGATCTTCCTGTAGGCAACGTTCACGTGCTCACATTTGGTTTTGGTGAAGATCACAATCAGGAGGTACAGTTAAAATTTCAAAATAACCTCTTACTTTTTGACCATTTCAAGAAAAAATTTACCTGTGCTGCGTTCTTATTAACTTTTTCAAGTACTTAATAGGTGCTCATCGCTATCGCCAATAATAGCTGGCAGGGAGGAACCTACACACAGGTTTCCATGGACAACTTGAACTTAACCTTTGGCCATTGCTTAGATGAGCTTCAAAGGGTGGTTGTTTGGGACCTGACGGTGACTGTCACTCAAATAGAAAAAGAGTCAACAGTAAAACGGGCATCTGCTGGAAGATATCTCCAGTCCGTAGACAAGGCTGCTGGTTCTGTAACTATAACATTTGGCACTCTCTACAGGCAAGATACATGCAAGGTGTTAGTTCACATTCTTCTCCCTCTTACCGAAAAGGAAGGTGAAGTAGATGTTCTCAAAGTCTCTTACACATACAGGTATATCAAATCACAGTCTCTTCTAAAAAAGTTATGTATATGTGTAGTTATGTACTTGTGTACAACTTATCACTATTTTGATGACTCTGAACAGAAACAGCTTTGATGGAGAACTGTTTGTGGCCAATACTGCCACTGTTACTGTACGCCGCACGTCAGAGTTCACAGATTTTCCAGAATCTTTATCTGGTGAAAAATCTTTTCGTGACACTCATACTGCACTCGACATTGTTGATGGAGAGGTCAAACTGCTTATTGCTGAGGTGATCAAACAAGCAACAGGTGTTGCTGATAAGGAGGATCTGAAAAGTGTTCGGGATGAGCTTGTCGATAGTCTGAATACATTGGGGGACAATGGCAAGCGGATCTTAATGAGATATCTGAGGTCTTATCTGAAGTATTTGAAGGCCGAGCTGGAGCAGCTGACTTTCCAATCACAAGCACTATTCTTTATTGATGACTCTGAAAAGCAAGGCCGCTCTTTTGCATATTCCTTGCTGATTTCCAATTTCACCCAGTGTGGATTGCAAAGTCGTAATTTTGCCACTCCTATGCGAGAAAATCAAGGCCGCTCTTTTGCATATTCCTTACTGATTTCCAATTTCACCCAGCGTGTATTGCAAAGTCGTAATTTTTCCACTCCTCCTATGCGAGAATTCATTGAGGAAGCGAAGATGTATGATGAAATAGATGATTTACATGTCTATATTGACCGGTTCATTGGTGCTATCGAATCCATTCAAATGATTATCGACAAAGTTGAGGAGGAGTGGAAAAGGCAAAGTGACTCCTCTGATGGTGATTGAGTTTTTTTTTTTTTTTTTCAAAAAGATTAATTTCTTGATTAACGACTGAAGGAGCTACTGAAGCTTCCAGTTCTTTTTCTTTCATTGGCACAGTATTTAATTAAAATAAAATATTTCTTTTTGTACTTATAAGCGGTGGTCAAATGACTTTATATTAGAGTATCATATAGCGTACTTGCCAGGTAATTACTAGTAATTAATTATTTCTTTATCATTTTAAATTTCTATTTTATTGCTTTCCTTGATTAAAGGGAGCATCATGCTACACGACAAAATTACCGCCATACGCACTTGCCATAATACAAAACTCGTCTTCCCATTATACTTGGCCGACATAACCATTCAATTTCTTCAAACTCCCAATTAACCGATTTCCCAAGTATCAAATACACCCCGAAACCAAAGTAGAAAATTCTAATTCAAAGAATTAAATTAGAATTACCAAATCAAATCACTTCTGACCAAATGCACAAACCAAATAGAATCGACTCTTCGATGAAAATGTTAACATCAAATAAATTCTCCTTGGTCTACCTGCGCGGTCCACGAAACAGAAATGGAAGCTGCTCTGGTTGGTCTTGTCGCGCGCGGTGTACAGAAATCCCAATGCAGTCTACGGGCAGGAAATCATCAAACGTAATCAAAACCACGGTCCTTGCGCGGTCCACCGAAGACTGGCGACGCTTGTGACGCGGTCCACAGAACCCTTTGACGCGGCTCACAGAAGTGAAGTCAGAAAAGCACGCGCGATTCACAGCAGCGGCGATCTGAACCCCTAGCGATCGTCAGGTCCATTTTGATAATTCATAATTGTAACCTCAACTTAAAAATCGATTTTAGAGTTTTAATATTGTACAAATTAGTGAAATATAATCACAGTGCGAAATTAAACAAGTAAAATAAAGGTTGATCCGCCATAGATAACTGTGATATATTTATTTTGCAAATTGATCCGTATATCGTGCAGATCAATAATAAATTAATATGATAAACTAAAATATATTTGCAACTGTCTCCAATTTCGTAATGTTCGAAGTCAAAATTAGTTCCCTCCGATGTAAACAGCATGTTATATTGTTATGTTTAATTAAAGCAAGCAAACAGAAATAAAAGATACGGTCAATAAACAGCATGTTATCTCCCCTTGAAGCTCCGGTTTTACTGTGAAACATATTCTCACCTAAAAATGTCAATATGTTCATTTTTAACAATTTAAAAATTATACATAATTAACGTTTAATAACTCCGTAAATTAATATATATTCTGTCAAGTGTCGATTCTGCACAATTTAAGTTGGCAATGGGTTCACAATTAACAAATTAGAATTGGACATATAGTTCCCGCTTAATATAGAGGCTTAACCTTGCTAATTAATTTTCTATAATGATGATTTTTATAAAAATACAAAATGAGTTTAAATCGTCTATGATATTTTGGTCATTGACTCATCCGTCTACATAGTACACATGTCTATTAGCGAAATTATCTCTATATTTCACTTGCTTTATGGGTGAAAATATTTCTGAATCATGATTTGTTTGCTCGATCAAGACAACATTCACCTCTACTAAATTGTCACTGGTATACATTCACTCTGGCTTAATTAAACAACCATTCAAACAGACTGAATTAATCCACACATATTCAAATCAAATTATGTATGTATTATACCGGGGATAGCACCTGGGTTTGGGTTATCAGTTATAAACAAGTCACACAATATCCATATCATTTCATTTCACGCAATCATATCATTTCACAAATTCTCAGAATACACATTAATCACATCATTTCACAAATCAAATTCGAACCTCAGACTCCCTATCCAGTTAAATATGCCCACATAATTTAAAAACCCGATTCGAACATCCAATTTAATCACACAAATCGAAAACTTAGATTATAGCCAAGTCCGGTTACCTAATAGCGATCAATCTAGAATCCAAATCGAACTGCAACGATTGTTCAGAATCAACGCGACGTAGTCGAAATTTCAATCCGACAGGAATCAATATCATATTTTTTTTATCAAAATATTCGTTTTTATTTTCTCTATTTCTTTCTCTTTCTCTCATCTATCTGATTTTACTTTGTTTTTTTTTTCATCCTAAGGAAATCAAATGGATCTTTTTATAGTGTGTTTTAAACGGTGGTACAGAAAATTTACATGCATAAGGCCACGTGGCTAGAATGCCACGTTACAGAATCCTTTTTTTTTTTTCAAGTTTTGCATTTTTATAAACTTGACCCTTAAGTTTTCTAATTTTACAAATAAGTCAAACCGAACATATCAATTTATCAGATACAGAGAAATGCAATGATCATATAAAACCATGTTAGATATATAATCAATCGGATCAAAAATCACAGATCTTAAAAATGAAAAATATTTTTTCAGAGAAAATTTATGACTGTCAAAAATTTAAGAAAAATAAATAATTTTTTACATGGATCAGACAGTCAAAATGTTAGAAACAGATGTTTCAAGGTGTCAAATTTCAATTCATAGACTTGACGAATCAATTTATAATTTGTTCAGATAAGTCGAGATAATTGTCAAACTGATTTCAAATCATAATTCAAATGAAATACAAATAACAAAGACATATGGATCCAAACACAATCCGAGAAACAAATGCTCTGATACCGAAATTGTCAAGGCCCCACTGCCGAATCAGGGCTTGCGACAAGAGAGACACTCTTGCATCCATCCATCATCTCCTCAACCTACGTTGCAACAAAAGTAACAAACGAAACAATGCAAAATCAGCTACAAAAATCAATAATTAGTTATTTAACGATGCGTTTCTCTGTAATTGACTTAATTAAATAACCATTCAAACAAACTAAATTAATCTACACAATTTTAAATTAAATTATGCGCTTCTCTTTTTATAGTGTGTTTTAAACGGTGGTAAAAAAAAATTACATGCATAAGGCCACGTGGCTAGAATGCCACGTTAGAGAATTCCTTTTTTTCAAGTTTTGCATTTTTATAAATTGACCCTTAAGTTTTCTATTTTTACAAATAAGTCCAAATAAATTTCAGAAAAATAAATAAAAGTACGGGAGTTACATTTAATAACTTCATAAATTAGTATATATTGTGTCTTGTGTCGATTATGCCTAATTTAAATTAGTAATGGGCTCACAATTAGCATATTAGCATATATAGTTATAATGTTAGTATTTAATAAGAACTTAATATATTTAATACTAGAAGAAAGAACACTCTATGACAAAATTTATTTTTCTATTTTCAATATTTTTATACTTTCTTACTCTCTTACATTAAAACACTTATTACATATTATATAGATCCATAAAAAGTTTCTACACACTCTACAATCGCTAAATGACATTTAATTCTCCCATAAACCTCCTCTATTTCCTAGATACATTTATTTTTATTTTTCAAGATAACCTAAAAGACTACAACATTAAATAATACATTCATGACAATTCTAGAGAGTTCCAACATTAATTATTACATTTGACTAACAATTAAGTTTACTTTTTCCAACATCCATCTTTAAACTTAATTATCTTCCTTCTCACATTCCGAGCTTCTTTCATTGCGGCTTGCCATTTATCGTCATTAATGGCTTGTTCGAATGTAGTGTCTTCCACATCCGCCAAAAGACACATTATGTGTAATTCATTTGTCGCCTCGTAAAGATCTCTCAAGCTTCTTGTTTTTGGTGTTCTCGACTCATCTTCGTTGTTAGATAATGGCGAAGATGTTTCTGCTTGTGTTGATGTTATTGTTGTGTTTGTCGATGTAGGAATCATTGTCGATGTTCCTTTTTCCATCTTGAAACTCCAATTCCACGTGCCGCTTTCATTAATCTGCACATCACAATTCACATGTACCTTTTTAGGAATATGATCATAGAGATTAATTACAGTCGGTAAAAAGTTCGAATTAATTACATTGCTGCCTCTGATTACATACACCATCCATGCGGAACGACAACTCACATGTACCTTTTGTAGTAGTGTGTCTACCTATCGGTGAAGATGTACTAGATTGTTTTATTTTATAAATACAATTTGGCAGATATCAAGACATGGAAAGGGACATACTATCTAAAAGCATCATTCATGATACATGTGTAGATTATTTTTTATGTTTTTCCAACTGGAGTGCAACGCATTTGTGGGACCTAGAGGTTACAAAGTCAATGGTTCAAAGATAACTTATGAAGTAGTTTATCATTTACTATTGTCGTTTAGTACACTGTACACATGAGCCGCTGAGCACAGATCTGAACTCGACTAAATCAACAAAATTAAACAAATGAACGAGACCTCGAGATGTGCCATTGAGTTTGAATAATGAATTAAAGACAACTGAGTAGTTGGAAACTGGCAATCGGTATTTATATATGCATGGTTCGCACATGGCTAGCTGGCTAGATGCTCTGTGTGTTTCTAGTTTTTCACCATACTTGTAAAATGAGGGTTAATTTTGTTCAAAATGATATAGTCCAGGAATCCAAAATTCCATTACTTGTTGGGCCGAAGCCCATTGCTTCGTCTGGGCCTAATTAAGAAGTACAAGAATCGGTGAGTATCTGCTGACAAAAATCATTATTTCTGAGATACTAATGTTGTTAAGCATTCCTTTGCGAATACTCACGGATGATTTTTGTAGTATATCATTTCATAATATGTAATACGAGAAATTTCTCCTGTAGATAAGAATTTATAAGAAATGATATTACATATATGTTACTGTTGCTTCAGAGATAAATAAAATGAAATGATAATTAGGGCAGCAAAAATTTTTATGGATTGACACACTTTTAATAAATAATTTAATTTTTGTATATTTTTTTTATTATACAAATTATTCTTTTGTATCTTTTATTGATAGACCCAATAACAAATTAATAATATCAAGTTGTTTTCCTTGAATAAATAGTTGATAAACTACAAATTAAGTATTGATAATTGTTAATATTTTATTTATATGTTTATGTCGAAATAACAAAAATTTGACTCATAAAAAAAATATTTCATGCCATCCAATTTGGCATCGGTATGCAAATGAGGATGTATCTTCTTTAATTAGGTGCATGGTTAATTAAGTTTTGTGGGCTCATTTTACAACTTCAGTTGGAAGGGGGTTTCATGATATGATTTTACATCTCATTTGTCTTTAATTCATTAGTCAAACTCAATGGTAAATCTCGAGGTCTTCTCTATTTTTTTAATGGAAACTGATAACAGTACCCGCACATTATCTGCACCATAACTACCATAACTATCTGGGGGGACCGCAAAAACTCCAGCACTGAATTTTTTCCTAAAGTATTAATACTTATGTAAGGAAGTATTTATACCTATGCACGGAAGTATTTATACCTATGAGGTGAATAATTTTTACATACATATTATTTCTCCAACCAAATCTCCCAAACATACGCGCATCATAAATATCTGTGCGGACCACTCAAACTATATGGGGGGCCATACACGTTTTTAGGGATGGGTTTTTTTCTTCGTTCAATCTCGTCCATATTTCTGACGATCTGTGAGTAATTTGCAAATCTAAAACCACGAACGTCTTCTACGCTATTTTCTCTTTCAAATGAGATCCATGATGACGTACTTCGAGCTTGTCGGCACATAAGTATTTATAACTCATCATTGCAAGTATTTATACCTATACTTGTAAGTATTTTTTACATATGACACTGGATGACGTCTAAAAGTATTAATATTAAGTACTGCAAGTATTTATACCTATGTGGTCAACTATTTTTGTTACAAGAAGGTTGACACGGGAACAATTGGGGAAGGTTGATGCAGTGATACTGGGTCACCACTACTTCATTAGAGGAAGGTTGACACGGGACAATTGAGGGACTGGAAAAAGGATAATCATAACAAGTTACGCATCAAAGTATTAATATCTTATTCTTCAAGTATTAATATCTTATAGTAAAAAATATAGGATTGATCTTTTGTATTTTATTATTCAACTGGTTGGAGCATATAGATGTATACACCTTTATAGGGATGTTAATTACTTTTTTTTGGTTTTAATAAATCACGTAATTAATATATTTGTTTTCATTTGACCTTCTGCAGGATACTGGAAGCCAACTAAGATTCGTTATTATAAAAATGGTACTAATTAATTGATAGAGGGAACAAAATAAAGTCTAAATTAAAGATAGAAAACGAATGAAATATTCTCTAACATTAATAAGTTGGTGACTTTTGGCAGAACCATCCCTCCATACAATAATTCAGAATGAAAAGAAGATAAAATCGTTTTACCCAGATAAGATATCCACGTCGAAAGAAAAGGCACTAATAAAATGAGATATCTCCAACGAACATGAGCGTTGAGAAATAAAGAAATTATACTTATATATACCTTTCTATATCTCTCTATTGCATACATTACATGAAATGATCCCTTAACCTGTAGCATTCTCGTTGACAGAAGAGGTAGTGATATTATAAGTTGTCCGCTGCTATCAAAGAGCGTTGAGAAAAAAAAATTTAATCTATCTCTCTCTAACGCACATGCTTCACATGCAATGATCACTGACCCGTTGACAGAAGAGTGCTAGGTTTTTTATACTATTTTGCATTGATGATTCAAAATTTCTCACCATAAAAACGATTTCTTTACATCTTAATCTTTTAAAAAATATAATGATTTAAATAAAATATAGCAAACTTATACCATATGTGATTAAATTTAAACTATAAATTTGTAGACTCTAAATATTAAACAAAATATAACAATAATTAAAAAGACATAAGTTGTATGAAGAATTAAATTGTGTTGATAAAACATTGACAACCAATTCAATGATTTTTTAAACAAAATGTTCAGCATAATTTAGTTAGGTTGTGAGATGGCAACTTGCCACCTTACCCTAAAAAAAGTTTTAGTTAGGTTGTGCATATAATTCATTTTAAAACCATTGATCATCCATCAAGTGACGGTCTGGATATAGTCTTTCTTATTATGCGTACTGAATTCTTAACAGCAAGTCTAATATTTAAATAAATATTAAGGAACCTTATTATATGTGTCACACTGTGCGCAGCACATACGTATGAACATGTTTTAGAAAATATTCAAAAATTAAATGCTAGATTTACAGATAATCTTATTTCAATGAAAAGCACTATTTCGGCTACTTGAAATTTAATCTTTTAGTGTATTTTTCTATCAAAAATTATCATCGTATTGCTACCTACTAATCATTGTCACGGTTTGTTCCTTTTTTTTTGTTTGGTTTCGTTTGGTCAATTAGGAGATCGAAGAAGGAAATGTGATGGTAAAGTTAAGAGATAAGTTTCAGAAAGTGATATGATATCTAATGATAAATTAATACAATATATTGTATGATATTTGGGTAGCCATTATAAGTATTTAATTTAGAAAATTTAGTTCTCATGTTAAATTAGATTTAAATTAACATTGAAGTTTATCATTAGATATCGAGAGAAGTGGTGCAGCCGCATGTAACATTGTCAGCTGATGCATGTACACCTGGAAATCAGAATATTTATTTTATACCCATTTCAATTTCAATGAAAGATGCCCATCATAAGAAGTAGTTGAGAATACAAAATTATTAAATGATATTTCTTCAAGTGCTGAATAGAAAAACTGGAAGAAAACTATGTAGTTATCCAAAAAGTTCCGGGTCAGAGGGAGCACACAGTGCGGATCATGTGCCCTTACCCTTCAATTTTCATGGAGAACTAGAAATATTTGTCTTCAAATAAACTATGGCTCATACAAAGTAATTAAGATCTGCTCTGCCGATACAACTATTTTAATATATATTGACAAAAAGCTTAAATTTGTTCTGCGGAGTAGACATCTCTAGAAGACAAGACATCACTGTATACATAATAAGTACATGATAAAATAGTCATAATTCAACATGATATATGCGTGAATTATTTTTTATATGTTTCCAATAGGCCGGGCAGCGCATTTGTGGGGCCTAGCTACAGGTTACAAAATCAATGGTTCAAAGATAACTTATGAAGTAGCTTATTCATAAGAAGGGGAAGATTATTTCCCCATCCAACAACTATGTTAGTTATTTAATAATTTTCTATTGTTGTTTATTGATTAGTAGACATGAACAGCTGGGTAAGCATATATAATATATATATATATATATATATATATATATATATATATATATATGATCGATCTGAACTCGACTAAATCAATTGAATTAAACAAATGAAGATAGTAGACCTCGAGATCTGTCATTTAGTTTGACTAATAAATTAAATACATTAATTGAGCAGTTGGCAGTTCCCATTTGGCATTTGGCATTAATGGTTGCTCTGAGAGAGACTACGTGTTCCGGTACGTCTTTCTGAATTATGTTTATTTTAATCGTGTACTAATATTTAACGTGAGATCTTATCTTAGAGAAAAGTGAAGAGGTAGATATTGTTGTATCAACAGAGAAGATCTGAACTTGTATAGTCTTCACTTTATATGAAGATGAAGCAGAAGAATAAATATGTAGAATATCACGCACAACAAATAAAAAAAAAAAGAGATGGATGTGAAGATAGTGTTATCCAATTTATGTAATTTAGATAATCACGCCAATTATAATTACTTTTCAAATCAATATTCTTTATTACAAAATTTCATTAGAGACCAAATTTTATATATTTTAGAATTATTTTAATATTTCTTTAGATAGATACAAAATCAATATTTTCAGAAGATTCTGGACCATCTAAAACAGTAATTTTATACCTATATAAAAAAATAGTAAAGAAAGTTCCAAAAATTATAAAATTTGGTCTCCAAGAACATTTTAATATGAAGATCATGTTGAGCAGTTCGGATTGATTGTTTGGACTTTGAAAATGGAGATAAGGATGTGTAGCATGATTGGAACACAAAACCAATGGTGCATTTGAACCCTACTATATATATATATATATATATATATTTGAGATCTAAAATAATTCTCGCATGAGCATAGCAACAAGTTTGAGATCTAAAAAATAATATCTACACAATTTGAGAATAATTATATTTTTTTTATATTTGCACAAATATATGAAAATTTTGAAGTTTTGGAAAAATTCAAACTTCTGTGAGAAGTTTAAGGATGATGACCCCGGAATCCGTTTAATTAGTTTGTTTGTATAAAAAAACTACTTGGAAAGTGAAAACTAATAATTCATAGATTGGAGTTTTTTTTTATTATGCTCTTGAGGAAATCGTGGCTAATTAGAATAAAAAAACAACATGCATAATAAAAGAACACTAAAAAGAGGAAATATACCATTTGATTTATTGTAAACACCAAATCAACTAAAAACATTTAATTTACTCATGTAATCCCAACATACATTATAATTAACACAATGATGCAAAGAGCACAACATGAATTAAAACTGGAACCTAAAGAACAAGTGACACATTCAAAAGTAAAAAAGAACACGAATTGAATCAAATCATGACACCGAAAGCAGCATTTCGTTTATGGTCCTCGAGTTTGCAGTAGTTAACTAATTCAGTAACATTCTTTAGATCGGGAAGGTTCTTGAGTTGGCAGCAGTTAACAACATGCAATGTGGTAAGGTGTGACATAGCCATCGATTTCATCTCCCAAGTCTGCAAGTTCTCCAATTTAGAAAGTTGTAAGAACTGCAACTGTGGAAATCCATTTGTAGAGCAAACTATTTTCTCACCCATGTATGCTCCATCTTGTAAGCTTAGATATTTAAGGGCCTCTAGTTTCTCTAGCCTCGGCATGGGGTCTTCGAGCAAACCAGATTTGGTTAGGGTGAGCTTTGTAAGATTCGTTGGAAATTTAACATTATCTATGATTAGTTTCCTGCAATTCCATTCTCCATCCAATTTAATTGTCCTCACCGTCTCAAGATTCGGAAAGGCCCTCAAATCAACTAACTCTGATGGTACAATTTCGCCTATAATTGCCATCGAGTGGAGATGAACCATCTGACTCATCAGGTCAGAAATAGATTTCCAGTATGATTTTGTTGATTTTGACTTTTTATTGCCCCCGTTTGAAATTGCAAACTTTCTAAGGTTGATCAGGCACCGCGGAAAGCTTTCTAGCCACGACTCTGGAACTGAAACTGTTTTCAGTATCTGTAGGTTTGATATATTTGCTGTGGAGGGTGGTCCTTTAATTTCGGGACTAGGATTGACATATACATGGAGAAGTGTTGAGATGGTCCATAGAGATTCAGGTAGGGTTTTTATGGATGTATCTCTAACATCCAAGGTTTGGAGAAATTTCATGAGCATCATAGTTGGAGGAAGCTCAGATATGGAAGGACTACCCCTCAAACCTAGATACCGCAGGTAACTCATGCTTATTAAAGGTGCTTTTGGGATTTCGGAATTCCTCAATTCCAACACCCACAGCATATCGGACATTTTCACATTATTTTTCTTAATATCAAAAGCCAAAAAGGAAACTACCCCCCTATTCAGTACCAGGATTGGGTTTTGTTTCTTGTTATCAGGATTGATTGCTACACGGGACACGGATTTTATTTCTGTCAGATCTCGGTTGGCAGCCAAAAAATCCTTTTTGTAGGATTGTTCGATGATGTATTCATGAATAGATCGACCTACTCGGCAACATTTGATCGTGCCTAAGACTGATCTCTTGGAAACACAAACCAACGACCTGTAAGCAAAAATAAAAAAATTAACATTTCGTACATTATTTATAAGAAACAAAATTTCTACATGGACATGAGGACCTTATAATCTATAAGAAAAATAAAGAATCAATTTGCAGAAATGAATATATATAAAATTGCTTTGTTCGTGGGGAAGTAGTTGGTGTTAATTTTGCCGCAATAATCTAAAACCACCTTAATTCTCACTTTACTTAAATAGTAAAAAAAAGGTGCTTTTATCCGTCATCGAGTAGACCAGAGAAAGCCATCTATTCTTTGGTAATAAAACATACAAAATTCAGTTTAATTGATGACCTAATTTTAGGAAACTATGATCTAATGTTTCAAATAGCAATCATCCTATAACTGCTTTGATGTCATTTATACTAGAAAGGGAAAAACCATAAACCAAACAATCACCTGTAAATCATAAGACAGAATGTCAATTTCGTGAAATTTTGAGATTACCTTTGGACAAGTTGCTCTAGGTAGTTATTTGCGGTCTCCTCGGCCGTCTGTCCTTCCTCTGGTGTAACAAATCCATCAGCAATCCATATCTCAGTTAGAGACCTTGCAGGAATCTCATAATCTATTGGGTAACATGCTAAATAAAGAAAGCACGATTTGATAATGGCAGGTAAATCATTATAGCAGTAGTTAATAATGTGCAACAGATGATTGTTAGTTGCAACATTATCAAACTCTTTTATCTTGACTAACAGATCATTCCATGTGTTGTATTCCATTGGTTTAAATGAAAGGAGACCCGCTATAAGAACAAGAGCCAGAGGCTCTCCTTCACAAACCTTGCCAATCTGTTGAGGGAGATTGTCCAGTTCTTTGGTTAACTCTAGTAAGAACTCGAGAATTTTATAAGGTTCTTTGAGCTCTCGAAGTGCTGGAAACGCTGTTATGAGGAACAATGCTCGGTTCTTCTGCTCATTTGCGAAGATGTTTGAACTATCTGCTTTGTGAGGAAGCAAGCCTTCAATCTTTATGTCGTGGAGAGAGGATATAAGCTCATCTATGTCAGTGTGCTCCAACCCACCTTCTGCTTCTGTTTGCTTTAAATATTTGCATGAAACAATATCTTTAATATTATAATATATTCTTTTCTTCCAATATATGGAAACATTATGTATATTTAAAGCGGAGATCGGCTCTCTGGAAGCCCGTCCAATTTGACGGGCTTCCAGTTGCATACGCTTAATTAGATCCACCTTTTTGTCCTCAGTGTCCTCCATGAGGTCAAATTTAATTTTCATTAGGATAGAGACAATGTCACGTGATTGCAAATGCTCAATTTCCTCATTATCAGGAACATTGTCTGATAAAAGAACTTTGAGAGAAGGTTGAGATAGAATTCCTTTTATGAAAGGTAAGGCATCCATCTCTGTTTCAACTTTCTCAAAAGTCAAAATCACACTCAAACTATCTCTCTGCTATCCTTGTGAAATGAAAACTGCAAGTTCCTCCAATTCAACTGCAATAAAAGGAAATATTAAAAAAATTAAATACTATAATTTGTGCATGACGGAAATCTGACATTAATTATGGAGTTGCTAAAACTTATCAAATGCTACCAACTTAATAAATAACTGATCAAACTTGAAACTCTAGACCTTAATCACCTATGGTATATATGAATAGAAAGTGTCTGCATTAGTGTTTTTCAAATTCAATATATCTTATTTAAAAAAAAAATTATAATAGTTGAGGATGTACTACTGAAATCACTATAATGGAAAGGTTTTCTGGGTCACCACTGCAAAATATTATAAAATGTAGTCCCGAGTCGATTTCATATATTCAAATTTTTTTGAAGAGATCCACCTCTTCTGTCAATGGTGATGTTGCGGATAACGAACAAAGGAGAGTGAGTGGGAGCCTTGGCTAAATTTTTTATTTTGTTTAAGGTTCACTGAACGAATCTATTTTAAAACAGAGGATATAATTTTAAACCAGCGTGAGTGTTAGAAATACAGATGGTAATAAAGTAACATCCAGAATTCGGAAAAATTATCTCACAAACAACAGTCCTACAACCACGACGATAATATTTGTTGGTTCTACTACAATACAACTTAAATGCAACAAAAACTTAGAAAAAAAAATGTAATTATAGGTAGTAATGACTGTCTAATTTTAATTAGATGTATTTGCTATAAATTAGTATGCAGGTCATGTATTTAGAATAAGGTGTAAGAAATAATTAGCATTTTCACAAAATAAGTTTGTGTTTACCAGAATTGCGATCTACAGTTCTGCCAACACTTGCTTCCTCTACCTCTCTCGTTAAATCAAAACAATTTAATACTTCGTTCGCTCCCTCCCTCACAATCAATGCAACCTCAAGCTCCACCAAGTAACTGCAATGGAAAATAAATATTTAAAAGCTAATATAAATCGAAAAATACTTAAGTCAGACATTATGGAGTTGCTAAAATATATCAAATGTTACCAACTTGAAGACTGTTGAAACCTTAGCCCCTGTCCCCACCATGGAGGTCGGAACAGGACACATGGGCAGGAAAACAATGAGAGAGAAGTGAAACCAAGAGAAAGGAGAGAGAACACACTCACCTGGGATTGTTGCTGTTTAAGATTCAGGACAGAAGAAGAGAAAGGAAGGAGAGGGTAAGTGAGGGAAGGGGGAGGAAGTAGGTGTAGATTGATCAGGGGGCTGCGAGAGAGGAAGTGGTGGTTGATGGGAGACTATAATCTTGTGTTGTAGAGGGACAGAGAGGGAGGTATAATTTATAATGAATATAATGAATATATAATTTCGTAAATTGCAATCCTAGTTCAGATCTCCCATCCTATCCTCCAATTTGAATCCTTACAGATGGCACCGCACTAGATTATTGTAACAGAAGGTCCCCTTGTAGTTCTATAATTTCGTTATCTTTTTCATCTTTTACTTGGACTGTATTTTTTAACAAACTGGATTAATTATAAATGTGGCATGTATTATAGATAACTTTTATAGCCGTGCAATTATTTTGTTGTAATTTTAAAACCTTCTACTCGTTGATATGCTTTTTAGTCACATGATGGATGATCAATGGTTCTTAAATTGAATTAAATGTATTGCATACCTCATATCTACAGTCTTGTGATTTTTCAAAAGGTTTTCGAAAGGTTTTTTGAAAGGCTCTAAATTTATGGGATCGACTAACAGTCCCCCCATTTTGTCCCCTAAACGTCCCCCTGATTAATTGATGTGTAAAGGTACGATGGGGACCACTAACTACATTAACTACTTGAGGGACCGCTTATGATAGAAAAAAATTACAACTGGTGCGCGTATGTATGGATACTTATGCGTGCAAGTATTATCATATAATATATTAAGTATTCATACCTAAGACATCAAGTATTAAAAAAAAAAAAACTGGACATCAACTTTCTTTTCTCTCTAATTACACACCCACATTTTACACGTTTTTAGAAGTGGGTTTTTTTCTCCATTTAATCTCATTAATATTTCTGACGATCTGTGAGGAATTTTGCGAATCTAAAACTACGGACATCTTCTATGTAATTTTCTCTTTCAAATGAGATCCATGATGAAATACTTTCGGATTTTTCGTCGTTCAAGTATTCATAACTCGTCATGTAAGTAGTCATATCTCGTCGAGAAAGTATTCATACCTTGGCGAACAAATATTCATACCTAAGATACCAAATATTTCTAAAAAAATTGAACATATAATTTTTTTTTTATTTCTCTTATCACACACCCATCTTTTACATGTTTTTCGAGGTGGATTTTTTTCCATTCATCTTGCCTATATTTCTAACGATATGTGAGAAATTTTGCGGATCTAAAACATCAAGTATTCATACCTAAGATATCGAGTTTTATATATAATACATCAAGTATTCATACCTAATATATCAAGGAGTCCGGCTACTATACCACTAGTGTCATTTCAAACTAAATAACACCACATCTTAAACCATTAGATCTACTTTAATATTCGTGTACAAGATAGCGCTGGAATGACACTAGTGTCTTGTACGAATATTAAAGTAGATCCAATGGTTTAAGATGTGGTGTTATTTAGTTTGGAATGACACTAGTGGTATAGTAGCCGGACTCTATATCAAGTATTTTAAAAAAAAACTGGACACATCACTTACTCATCTTTTACACGTTTTTAGAGGTGGTTTTTTTTTCTCCGTTCAATCTGACCAATATTTCTGACGATCTATGAGGAATTTTGCGAATCTAAAACCACGAACGTCTTCTACACAATTTTCTCTTTGAAATGAGATCCACAACAAAAAGTAGGCACTTATCGCGAGGGTACTCCGTCACGAAAAGTACCGTCGCGAAAAGAAAAAGCACAGTTATGACGGTACTCCGTCGCGAAAAGTGCCTCGCGATAAGTGCCTATTTTTCGCGACGATACTTTTCGCGACGGAGTACCCTCGCGATAAGCCTACTTTGTTGTTGTGATCCATGATGACATACTTTCGAGTTGTCTGTCGCACAAGTATTCATACCTAATCGAGCAAGTATTCATAATAGTGGTCCCGCCAGTGGGTATTGACAGTTAGACGGGGACCACTAACTGTTGGTTAAAGTCGTTAATTAATGATTAACACAGTTAGTTATCATCAGGGGGACGTTTAGGGGACCAAATAGCAGGGGACAATATAATTACTCTAAATTTATTGCATACCTCTGGACTTCTCTAAAACACAAGACTTCACTTTTGTCTAACTTTATTTTTAGAGCCTTCTTATGGTATTTCTCTTTTATATTTTCCTATGATGTTCTCCACCATAATAGTTATTAAATAATTATGTATATCACAAATGAAACAAATAATTTCATAAAATGACAAAATATATAGTCAAAATACAGAACAAATAAATTCTCTTCAAGTTATTCCTATTAACCTTATTATTAAATTTACAAAATGAAAAATAATTAGTTTTTTATATTTATTAAAACGAAAATCCAGTAGCAAAATCTTTATGTTAAGTTTTTTTTACTAAATATACATCTAGTTTAATCGCAAGCTAGTAAATGATAAAAATGGTCAATAACTCAATAAGAGGTGAGAAAGCAACATACCATTTGAAGAATTCAAATCCTCCCAGGTACCTGACTCAAGCAAATTGAAACGGACGGCCCAGGTTAACTTAAAACGGTGTCTATTCGTGCTAAGTTAAAAGAATGATCATCGGCCATCCGTTTCCAATTTGCTTGAGTCAAGTACCTGGGGTAATCGGAATTCCCATTTGAAATTAAGCATCATGCATGACATACGGGGATTATTATTATTATTATTAGTTTTTATTAAATAGAGGTAGGGGTATTTATGGGACTTAGATGTAACAAAGTCAATGATTCTTGTCATTGAGTTTGAGGAATGATTTAAATTATACAAATGAGCAGCTGGCATGCAGTGCGCAATGTGAATTAATTACAAAAAATAATGAACCACGAGATTTGCCATGAAATATGTCCTAATTAATTAAGGTGAGTTTTGGGATAGAACCTTAATGATACATCAAGGTCACTTGAAGATATAACACAGAATTTGAAGGAATATGATAAAATGGTCGATGGCCTCAAACTCGTACTTTTCCGAAATATTTTCTAAATTGTTGATAATTAATCTTAGAAATGGCTATCAAAATTATAGATCTGTCTCAATTGTTTAGACACATGTTGTACATTAAATTTGTGTGATTTGAAAGACATTGCGCTAGTCTCCCATCAAACAATTAAATTTTTTTAACCGTGTATTATTAATTTAAATTATATTTTCATACATAAGAGCATACAAGTGGAATATATATATTATAAAAATTAAATATATATACTTCAGTTTATTTAAATTTTTCTGTATAGACGCCAAATCTGAATTAAAGTTGTTATATCTTGTTGACTTTTGACATAGCAGCAGCGGTTGTGTTGGGTGTAAACCTTATTTTTAGGGTCAACGAAACTAAAATATTTCGGGCTAATTAATTATTTTATATGCAATAATAGAGAATATTATCATGTTGCTGCCAATGTGACACCATGTTCTCATTCAATTTAGAATAAATTGAAGATCGTATCCAATGTGACACCATGTTCTCATTTAATTTAGAATAAATTGAAGATCGTATAAAAATAAATAATGAAAGGGCATTAAAAAATTGTTAATCAGCAATTCAATAAAGACCGTGTGTTTCGCCAGTATTTTCAAAAACTCAAGGGCAAAAAATAACATAAAAGGCATTCCTATGATCCTATCTCTTAAAGTTAACAATTAATGTGAATTTAGTAAACAGAGAAGAAGAATAGATTGTAATGATTTCTATTTGTTATCTTCGCTGGATACAAGGAATTATATACACATAGGTAATAAGAAATAGAAAGAATTGTAAAAGGTAACTAAATCTAAATCAAAATAATATATCTCCAGCTTAGGAAACAGAAAGAATTTGAATTCCTCATTTTGTTCAATATCGAACTTACACTATTTTTAAGGTGATATTTCTAAAATATAAAAGGGTAATTATACTTTCCCCCCTCTATCCATCCCCTATTTCATCCCCCAACTAACTAACTTCTTTTTCTAACTATAATTCAAATTCTAACTACCTAGTGGGACCTACAAATTAATTACCCAATTTTCTCCATTTATTTCTTTCCTCTTTCTCCCTCCCTCTCCCACCTCTCCCACCTCTCCCTCTCCATCTCCGCCCGCCTCTCCCATCTCTCCCTCTCGGCCTCCCTCTCCCACCTCCACCTCCACCTCCACCTCCGTCTCTCACCTCCGTCTCCCACCTCCGCCTCTCTCTCCCACCTCCGCCGGAGTAGATCCATCACTGTCGACCGCCGGGTCAGATCCGCCTCCGGAGGGTCAGATCCGAGTTATTTGCAAAGAACAAAGCTTCATTAATGGTGAATTAGAACAGTGCGTACTAAGTACATATGGATGAATACTTAATGTTTTAGAGATGAATACTTCAACGTTTATGGATGAATACTTAATGTCTTAGGCATAAATACTTTAACTTATATGTATGAATACTTGATATCTTATGGATGAATACTTTTTATTTGTTTGGTATGCACATATGTTTGTAATACTCTTAGTACATTAATTATTTACACTTACACGATGAGGATGAATACTTGCTTAATGCGGGATGAATACTTGCATGACGAGGTGTGAATACTTGTGCAACGGACAACTCGAAAGTATGTCATCATGGATCTCATTTGAAAGAGAAAATTGTGTAGAAGACATTCGTGGTTTTAGATTTGCAAAATTTCTCACAGATCGTCAGAAATATTGGTTAGATTGAACGGAAAAAAAAACCCATCTCTAAAAACGTGTAATGAAGCTTGGTACATTAACTATTTACACTTACACGATGAGGATAAATACTTGCTTAATGCGGGATGAATACTTGCATGACGAGGTGTGAATACTTGTGCAACGGACAACTCGAAAGTATGTCATCATGGATCTCATTTGAAAGAGAAAATTGTGTAGAAGACGGTGGTGGTTTTAGATTTGCAAAATTCCTCACAGATCGTTAGAAATATTGGTTAGATTGAACGGAGAAAAAAAAACCCATCTCTAAAAACGTGTAAAAGATAAGTGATTGATGTGTCCAAATATGCTTCTATTGCAAAGATGAATACATTTATATAGATGGATGAATGCTAGTTGTGTTACAGATGAATATTTTTTTTGCAAATTTCTAAAATGAGCTGAAGGTAGTTAGAAGTCCCCCACTTAATTAATGCGCTGACGGTTATGCGGTCCCCCACTTAATTAATGCTCTGACAATTGTGCGGTCCCCCACACATGTTGTTTGTCCCCTACTTTCTTGTTGTAATATATCCAAATATGTTTCTATTGCAAATGTGAATACCTTCACATCATTGGATGAATACTAGTTGTGCTACATATGAATACTTCTGCAAATTCCTAAAATACACTGACAGTTATAAATTCTAACTAACTAACTACCTTAATTAATGCAACTGACGGGAGATGAAACGGGGGATTGTTCACGGGGGAGAGCTAGGCGGACCCAATATAAAAATTGTAAAATTGAATTTTAAAAAAAGTAAAATTTTGTATTGTACAATATTTTTCTTTATATTATATATATATATATATATATACACGAGTAAGGCTACGGTGCTTTGCAAAGTAAACCACCCCGTTTACTTCGGGCTACTTTTTGGATTTTGAAAATCCAAACAACCGATCCGAACCGTTCAACATGTTCTAAACATTGAAATGTGCTTGGAGGCCAAATTTTACATTTTTTGGAATTTTTTTACTATTTATTAAGCCACTTTGAAAGTTTCTGATCCGGTGGTCCAGAAAATTTTACTGTTTTTTACTGTTTTCCGTCGGATCAGCGATTTTTAAAGTGGCTTAATAAATAGTAAAAACATTCCAAAAAATGTAAAATTTGGTCTCCAAGCACATTTCAATGTTTAGAACATGTTGAACGGTTTGGATCAGTTGTTTGGATTTTCAAAATCCAAAAAGTAGCCCGAAGTAAACGGGGTGGTTTACTTTGCAAAGCACCGTAGCCTTACTCTATATACACACATATATATTTATACACACACACATATATATATATATATATCAAGTGGCTTGGATTCACTATATGGACATACAAATGCATGATTTCACCATAATTTAACATATCAGAAAGTTAGTAGGTTAGTCTAACACTTACGTAGCATATATTTCCAAAGCTATATTTGCCAAAGTGAATAACTGAGTATATATATATTACAAAAGAGCTCATACATTTAGATTTTTTTACATTGACTTTTTACCTCTCCAAAATATGTATAAAACAACGATTTCTGAGGGTCAGCTCGAAGAACTTAACATGTCCTACATTATTATTTAATGGTAAGGAGAGATAAGTAACTCTACTATCATTGTTGAAAAATAATATACTAAGTATATAAAATGTGAATTTATCTGTACAATTCAAATTAATCACATCAAATTCACTTTGTTCTTTAAGAAAAAATTTCAAATTCGAGCTAAATTCAAAGTTATGGCTTCATTTGCAAGTATGGTAGTACTTGCATAATAATATAAATAGAGTAAGGTTTGGGTGCTATGGATAGCATAAGGCCATCCGTGCTACGGCTCCAAAAATTTATCATATAAACTTGAAATTTCGATCTAAGTAGCTCAGTAAATTTGTTATATAATAAATTTGTAGAATACAAATGTTTACTATTTTTTATGATTTTTGAAAGATGGCAAAAAATAACTTAAAATATTGGCAATTATTATTTGAAGAGTAATTATAATTCTCGCACAAGTCATGCATTTTCTTTTGAGCATTTACTTAAGAGTTTGATTTCGAATTCATACCTTTCACATAAAAATTATTATTTGAAGAATAACACATTTTGACATCCATCTTTTGATTTTGATATTTAATCTTCTAGATAATCTTCAAATAAACTAATGGCTCATACAAAATAAGATTTGCTCTGCCGATACAACTATTTTGGTTTATAATTACAAAAAAATATAATTACAAAAAGTTCAAATTTGATCATTGAAGTATATCTACCTCTTGACATCTCTAGAACACAAGACCTCACTTTAAAGAAGTACATGATAAAAATAGTCATAATACAATAAGACATACAACTTGCGGGTGACTTTGTACTGGATTGTTTTATTTAATACATACAACATGACAGTCACTATCAAGCTTTTTTTTTCAAAAAAAAAGGTGAATAAGACATGGGAACGGCAATTGTGGGACCTAGACATTAAAAAGTCAATGGTTCAAAGATAACTTATGAAGTATCTTATTCGTAACAAGGGGCAGCCACTATGAAGCTTATTAGTACACATGACGAGCTGGATACAGATAGGCGATCTGAACTTCTGAACTCGACTATATCAACCGAATTAAACAAATGAAGTTGACCTCTGTAATTCAGTTTGACTAATTAATGAATTAAATACAAATGATCAGTCTGCAATTGGCATTTATGGTTCGTGCCTGGCTGTTCTGTGCGACACTACATATTCTGATACTCTGGCAGAACTTGAGACCTTATCTAGCTGGCAAAATTATGTATTTAAAATTTAAAATAAATGATGTGCTATATATGCTACCTTATCTGTGTCATGCAGGTATAAATTTGTAGGGCAACCAAGGTTTTTTGTGTACTTGGAGTATTTTATATTTTAAATTATACTTGAGAATAGTATTCCTATACCCCACCCGAAACCTTTGAACAATTTTCCAAAAATGTGAAGAACATTTTATTTGGACAATTATCAAATAGGTTGTTATCATTATAAACACATTTTTGTTATCAATATATACATTTTTGTTATCAAATGCATGATATGAAGAACATTTTTTTGTGTATCTTCTTGCCGTTTTGTTATTCAACCCTTGAGGAAATGTCAATTAATAATTTTCTATTGGCAAATACATTTTAAGATGGGTATATATCATGCATTCACGTTGAAATCAGTATTAAATATTGTGATTTCCAGGTGTACATGCTTCACTTAACAAAGTAACATGTTTCTTCGCAGCTAATGATAAACTAATTTAATGTTGTTGTGGAGAGGGCGGGCGCGATAGAGAGAGGGAGGTTTAATTTATAATGAATGTATGATACAGGTAAAAGCTAAACTTTTCATGTAAATTGCGTTAAATTTTAGACCTTCAACCCTATATCCTCTAATTTGAATCCTAAGAGATGCCAAAGCACATGGGATATTTTCCCAAGAGTGCAATACGGGCATAATTTTGTATTGACCAAACGAAACCAAAAAATAAAGAAAAGAAAAAAACCGTGACCATGATTAGTGGGTAGCAATACGGGCATAATTTTTTTACGAAATTAAAGTTAATAAAATCTTATTTACGAACAACTATGACTCAAGATAGGTTGAATGGATTAACAATATTAAGTGTTGAAAAAATTATGTTGAAAACTATTGATGTTGAACATATAATTGATGATTTTTCTTCTAAAAATGCAAGGAGGAGTCATTTCAGATGAGATGTGGTTTATACGTGCTTTTTGTGCAGGTACAACATACAAGTGTGCAGAATTGTTTATCAAGAAGCAAGAAGCATGGTTTGGGTATGTTAATTATTATATATGTTCTATTTTGAGGGGTTTTGGTTTTATGTCCTCCCTATTTTGTATGATCTATTGACATATTAATAAAAAAATTGTGTATATAGGAGCCCAAATTTTTGTTCCGCCCCGGCCCCAAAATCTTGAGGACCGGCCCTGTATATATATTTACTGAATAGAAGTTTTAGACAATCGTATAGTTACTGAATAGAAGAGATCTGTGGATAATAATAATTTTCTAAAGAGAAATCTCAAAGAACCTTAATGATGTATGAGTTAACATGCTTCATAATAATGCCAAGGCACGTTTTGACGGACTGTCGACGGTCTAATCAGCTTCTCTTTCTTAATTTTTCTTGATTGAATGATTTCAGCATTTTTGCTTCTAACCCTTCATTTAAAATGAATTTATATGAAAATAAGTACTATATATTACATTGTGATATAAATCTATTTGGTGTCCCGGGATATATTAATTACTTACTAACTTTATCTGATAACATTGCTTTAATTTCGGTTCACAATACAAAGTAATAGAGAAAAATGTACGTATTACCCAAATCAATTTTATATATAGAAAGCAATTAATTTGAAGGGACGCATCTCTTCTGTTAACGCAAATGCATGCTATGGGATAATTTCATTTGAAGAACGCGTTTGAGAGAGATTAATTTCTTTGTTTCTCAACGCTCTTGATTGTTAGCTACAGATATCTTATTATATTATTGCTTCTTCTGTCAAACGAAATGCAACAATTAATTAATGGAGTAACAAGGGCACATGCATGATCCACATTTTGTGCTCCCACTGAGGCAAAATTTCTTGGATAACTACAAAGTCTTCTTGCAGTTTTGTTATTCAATCCTATATCCTCTAATTTGAATCCTAAGAGATGCCAAAGCACATGGGATATTTTCCATAACATTATTGTAACAGAGGGCCCCATTTTAGTTTTATAATTTCGTAATCTTTTCACCTTTTAATTAAAAAGAAGTTGTGTTTTCGTTCACTAATTGTCTCGATTCTCAATCAGTCATCACCAAATCCTTAATACATTCTCCCAGACCAAAATGGTCGATTGGCAGTAAAAGATTTGTCGCTGTCAATAGGTAGCAAGCATAAATTTCTACAAATGACACTTACAGATTAAATATATATATATATATAGAGAGAGAGAGAGAGAATGGCTAATATACAAACGTTTGTTCCTGGACTCAGGAACAAACGGTTCGGTTCTCCGATTTTCAAAGTCCAAACAGTCGATCCAAACCGTTAGATATTCAATCTATATTAAAATGTGCTTGGAGACCAAATTTTACATTTTTTAGAATTTGTTTACTATTTATTAAGCTGGTTTGAAAACCACTGATTTTATTAAACTTATGCACCATTGAAAAACAACGGTTTTCAAACCAGCTTAATAAATAGTAAAAAAATTCTAAAAAATGTAAAATTTGGTCTCCGAGCACATTTTAATATAGATTGAATATCTAACGGTTTGGATCGACTGTTTGGACTTTGAAAATCGGAGAACCGAACCGTTTGTTCCTGAGTCCAGGAACAAACGTTTGTATATTAGCCATTCTCTATATATACATATTTACAGAGAAGAAGTTTTAGTAAATCGTATAGTTAGTAGACCAATGTGAAAATCCAGGAATGTACTATATATTCGTATTAATGATGTATGAGTGAACATGCTTCTTAATAATGCCAAGGCATGTTTCGACAGAATTTTTATTGAATGATTTCGGAATTTTTGTTTCTAACCCTTCATTTAAAATGAATTTATATAAAAATAAGTACTATATATCACATTGTGATATAAATCTATTTTTTTGTCCCGGGATATATTAATTGCTTTCTAACTTTATGTGATAACATCAATTCGTGCTTTAATTTCGGTAACCAATACAAAGTAATTAATTTGATATATAGAAAGCAATTAATTTGAAGGGACGCATCTCTTCTGTTAACGCAAATGAATGCTATGGGATAATTTCATGAACGCGTTTGAGAGAGATTAATTTCTTTGTTTCTCAACGCTCTTGTTAGCTACAGATATCTTATTATATTATTGTCTCTTCTGTCAAACGAAATGCAACAATGGAGTAACAAGCGCACATGCATGATAAAAATAGCACAAATAATAAAGCAATATGGGTGAAGGGCACATGCAACAATGGAGTAACAAGGGCACATGCAATAATGATCTAGCATGATGTATTACTGTGGTTTCATGTTTTTCACTGAATTTTGTTTGTTAAGACTATATTGTAAACTTTTTTGTTTCTTACTGTCTTCAAAATAATGCACAATTAATAAACATTTTTACTTTCCTATTTGTCATTACATATTATATAAACGTATTCTTTCACCCGCACAAGTCATGCATTTTCTTTTGAGCATTTACTTAGAGTTTGATTTCGAATTTATTTCACATAAAAATTATTATTTGAATAATAATTATAATTCTCGTAATTATGTAAATTATAGAAATTGAATAACACATTTTGGCATCCATCTTTTGATTTTGATCTTTAATCTTCAAGATAATCTTCAAATAAACTAATGGCTCATACAAAAAAAGATTTTCTCTGCCAATACAGCTATTTTGCTTTATAATTACAAAAAAAATATAATTACAAAAAGTTTAAATTTGATCATCGAAGTATATCTACCTCTTGACATCTCTAGAAAACAAGACCTCACTTTAAAGAAGTACATGATAAAAATAGTCATAATTCAATAAGACATACAACTTGCGGGTGACTTTGTACTGGATTGTTTTATTTAATACATACAACATGGCAGCCACTATCAAGCTTTTTTTTTTCAAAAAAAAAAACTGAATAAGACATGGGAACGGCAATTGTGGGACCTAGACATTAAAAAGTCAATGGTTCAAAGAAAGGAGAATTAAGCAACCGAATTAAGCAAATGAAGTTGACTTCGAGATCTGTAATTAAGTTTGACTAATTAATGGATTAAATAAAAATGATCAGTTGGCAGTTGGCATTTATAGTTCGTGCCTGGCTGTTCTGTGCGACACTACATGTTCTGATACTCTGGCAGAACTTGAGACATTATCTGGCAAAATTATGTATTTAAAGTTTAAAATAAATGATGTGCTATGCTACCTTATTTGTGTCATGCAGGTATAAATTTGTAGAGCAACCAAGGTTTTTTGTGTACTTGGGGTATTTTATATTTTAAATTATACTTGAGAATAGTATTCCTATACCCCACCCGAAACCTTTGAACAATTTCCAAAAATATGAAGAACATTTTATTTGGACAATTATCAAATAGGTTGTTATCATTATCAACTCATTTTTGTTATCAATATATATTTTTTTTCTTCTAACTTTTGTTATATATATATATTTTATTTAATATTTTCTTTGCACAAATAATAGTTAAGGGCACATGAAGGGATCCGCACTGTGTGCTCCCTCTGACCCGGAACTTTTTGGATAATAATTTTGTATTCTCAACTACTTTTCATGATGGGCATTTTGTATTGAAATTGAAATGAGTACTGATTTCCAGGTGTACATGCATCACCTAATAATGTTACATGCGGCTGCACCACTTCTCTCAATATCTAATGATAAACTTCAATATTGTTAATTTAAATCTAATTTAACATGATAGAATTAAATTTTCTAAATTAAATACTTTTAATGGCTACCCAAATATCCTACAATATATTGTATTCATTTATCATTAGATATCATATGACTTTCTGAAACTTATCTCTTAATTTTACCGTTACATTTATTCCTTCTTCGATCTCCTAATCGACCAAACGAAACCAAAAAATAAAGAAAAGAAAAAAACCGTGACCATGATTAGTGGGTAGCAATACGGGCATAATTTTTTACGAAATTAAAGTTAATAAAATCTTATTTACGAACAACTATGACTCAAGATAGGTTGAATGGATTAACAATATTAAGTGTTGAAAAAATTATGTTGAAAACTATTGATGTTGAACATATAATTGATGATTTTTCTTCTAAAAATGCAAGGAGGAGTTATTTCAGATGAGATGTGGTTTATACGTGCTTTTTGTGCAGGTACAACATACAAGTGTGTAGAATTGTTTATCAAGAAGCAAGAAGCATAGTGTGGGTATGTTAATTATTATATATGTTTTATTTTGAGGGGTTTTGGTTTTATGTCCTCCCTATTTTGTATGATCTATTGACATATTAATAAAAAATTGTGCATATAAGAGCCCAAATTTTTGTTCCGCCCCGGACCCCAAAATCTTGAGGACCGGCCCTGTATATATATTTACTGAATAGAAGTTTTAGAAAATCGTATAGTTACTGAATAGAAGATGATGTGTGGATAATAATTAATAATTTTCTAAAGAGAAATCTCAAAGAACCTTAATGATGTATGAGTTAACATGCTTCATAATAATTCCAAGGCACGTTTTGACAGACTGTCGACGGTCTAATCAGCTTCTCTTTCTTAATTTTTCTTGATTGAATGATTTCGGCATTTTTGCTTCTAACCCTTCATTTAAAATGAATTTGTATGAAAATAAGTACTATATATTACATTGTGATAAATCTATTTAGTGTCCCGGGATATATTAATTACTTACTAATTTTATCTGATAACATTGCTTTAATTTCGGTCACCAACACAAAGTAATAGAGAAAAATGTACGTATTACCCAAATTAATTTCTTTGTTTCTCAACTCTGTTGTTAGCTACGGATATCTTATTATATTATTACCTCTTCTGTCAATGGAAATGGCCTATGGGGTTCAAGGGCACATGATCCACATTTTGTGCTCTCACTGATGCCAAATTTCTTGGATAACTACAAAGTCTTCTTCCAGTTTTGTTATTCAACCATTGTGTAATTTTCTATTCGCAACTAGCACATTTTAAGATGGGTATATTTCATGCATTCACATTGAAATCAGTATTAAATAATGTGATTTCCAGTTGTACATGCTTCACCTAACAAAGTAACATGTATCTTTGCCACTTGTCTCAGCAGCTAATGATAAACTAATTTAATGTTGTTGTAATGAATGTATGATACAGGTAAAAGCTGAACTTTTCATGTAAATTGCGTTAAATTTTAGACCTTCAATCCTATATCCTCTAATTTGAATCCTAAGAGATGCCAAAGCACATGGGATATTTTCCATAACTATGTTGTAACGTACGGAGGGCCCCATTTTAGTTTTATAATTTCGTAATCTTTTCAGCTTTTAATTAAAAAAAAGTTGTGTTTTCGTTGACTAATTGTCTCGATTCTCAATCAGTCATCACCAAATCCTTAATACATTCTCCCAAACCAAAATGGTCGATTGACAGTAAAAGATTTGTCACTGTCAATAGATAGCGAGCATAATTTCTACAAAGGACACTAAAAGATTAAATTTCAACTAGGACGAAAAAATTGAGCTTTATATTAATTCAAGCAAGGCTGAGTTTAGACTTTAAACATATCATTTGCTTCCTTTCTATTTTGAATCCAGCCTGTTTCGTCATTGAAATAAGATTATCTGTAAATCCAGCATTTAAATTTTGAATCTTTTCTAAAACTTGTTCATACGTATGTGCTGCGCACAGACTGACACATATATTATTTATTTCTATATTAGATTTGCTGTTAAGAATTCCGTACGCATAATAAGATAAACTAGATCCATACCGTCACTTGATGGTATTAAAATGAATTAAATGCACAACCTAACTAAAACTTTTTTAATTCTTCATACAACATATTTCTTTTTAATTATTATTTTTTGGATAAAAGGCTGAAAAGCCCGTTCTTTTTAATTACTATTATAATTTGTTGAATATTTAGACTCTACAACTTACAAAATTGTAGTTTGAAATTAATCACATATGGTATAAACTGATAACGTATGTAATATTATTATTTAAATTTGCTATATTTTATTTAAATCGTTTTATTTTGTAATAGATTAAGATGTAAAGAAATCATTTTTTTGGTGAGAAATTTTGAATCGCCAAGCTATATAATATAAAAAACCAGCACTCTTCTGACAACGGGTAAGTGATCATTACATGTGAAGCATGCGTTGGAGAGAGATTTTCTTTTTCTCAACTTGTAATATCACTACCTCTTCTGTCAACGATAATGCTACAATATTAAGGAATCATTTCATGTGAACCACGCATTAGAGAGAGACAGAAAGGTATATATATGTATAAATTATTTGTTTCACAACGATGTTCGTTGGGATATTATATTAGTGCCTCTTCTCTCGACGTGGAGCCAGGATGTGTCTGGGGTAAAACGATTTTATCTTATTGTATGGAGGAATGACAAATGTCACCAACTTATTAATGTTAGAGAATATTTCATTCGTTTTCTATCTTTAATTTAGACTTTATTTTGTTCCCTTCTATCAATTAATTAGTTTCATTTTTACAATAATGAATCTTAGTTGGCTTCCAGTATCATTCAGAAAGGTCAAATGTTATCAGCTCAACTCCGTTGAAAGAAGGAATAAAAGTGTTGTCCACAAAGACAGAGATAAAAACTTAGAAAAAAAAAGCTTACGGGTACCCGTTGTGCATTGCTAAAAAATATGAGAACATGCTTACGGGTACATCCCGCTGTGCCTGTCAATTATTGAGTATCATATTTTAATCTATTTAATTAAGCATCAATTATTAATTCTCTATGTGTCAAATTTTAGTTATTTATACATAAACATATAAACAAAAAATATATATATATTTTCTTATTAAAAGTGGGTCATCTATAAAATGTCATAATCATTATTGCTTGGTCCAAGTCAATATTTTTAGCTGCTTAAATTGATGGATTTTTAAGCATATGAATTTTTAATCAGCGACTTTCCCATATATATATATGAGTAAGGCTATGGTGCTTTGCAAAGTAAACCCACCCCTTTACTTCGGACCACTTTTTGGATTTTGAAAATCCAAACAACCGATCCGAACCATTCAACATGTTCTAAATATTGAAATGTGCTTGGAGACCAAATTTTACATTTTTTGGAATTTTTTTACTATTTATTAAGCCACTTTGAAAGTTTCTGATCCGGTGGTCCAGAAAATTTTACTGTTCACCGTTGGATCAGCGATTTTCAAAGTGGCTTAATAAATAGTAAAAAAATTCCAAAAAATGTAAAATTTGGTCTCCAAGCACATTTCAATATTTAGAACATGTTGAACGGTTCGGATCGGTTGTTTGGATTTTTGAAATCCAAAAAGTGGTCCGAAGTAAAGGGGTGGGTTTACTTTGCAAAGCACCGTAGCCTTACTCTATATATATACACACATACTTTCTATATGAGAACATTACGTTTTCTTTTGTCTTATCTAATCTATTTTAATTTCATTAATGGATTACAGAATAATTTGTCTAGTCTTTTCTGATGAACATCCCACCTACTTAATAAAAAATACCCTATTGACTGGTAATACGTACATCTTACCTTATCATCTTAGTTTTAAATTTAGGTGAAGCCTACGATGATAATTTAAAATTGAAAAAAAATAGAATGGAAATTTCCTTGTGGGGTTGAAACACAAGACCAAATGAATGTATACGTGAATGTTGCCTTGATCGAAATTGGATCTTTTTGGCTTAATTTGATATAAAAATAGAAATCCAAAAGTAACTACGCAAACAAATCTTGATTTATAAATATTGTCACCCATAAAGAAAGTGAAGTAAAGAGAGAATTTTCCTACAGGGGAAAATATTTTCGACGATTCAAACTCATTTTGTATTTTTTTTTTAAATAATTATAATTTATTAGCAACGTTAAGCCTCTATATTAAGCGTGAACTATATGTACTAATTGTGCATAAAAAAATTGCTAATTGTGAACCCATTACCAATTTAAATTGTGCATAAAAAAAATTGACACAAGACAGAATATATATTAATTTTTTATGTAGAAAAAGTTAATAAATTTATTATTTATAACTTTTTTATTGTTAAATATCAACTCTATATAAATTTAAAAAAAAACAGAATTCAAATATTTAGGTGCGAATATGTCTCCGAGGAAAACCGGAGGTTGAAGGTGAGATAAGAAAATTAAGAAAACCGGTATCTTATATTTTTGTTTGCTTGCTTTAATTAAAAATTACAGGCTGCCACATGGTAGGGAACTAATTGGATGATACATAGAGATTACTTTGACATCGACCATTACAAAATTGGAGACATTTGCAAATATATTTTAGTGTATCATATTAATTTATTATTGATCGGCACGATATACGGATCAAATTGCAAAATAAATTATTAAGTTGATGTCACCCCTAAATATAATAGTTAACATTCACTTAAAAATTTCTCTTATAAATATAATTTGTTTTGTATTAATAAGGAGTCCCGGAGATGATCTCCCACCGTATCTTAAGTGAATAGCTGGAAGCACTGGAATCCTAATTAGCCATTATAAGAATATTACCAAATTCTGTTAATAAGCATAGCAGTATACCATTAATTGATCCTTACACGATGAGCTTCAACGACAATGTCTTTGTTGCCGGTGACGACAAAGACAAGGATGGGTACACAGACGAGCCGATTGTTCTTCCTCCAGGTTCGTTCCCAGTTGTCTAACCGTTCAAAGAATTGATATATTTTTTTTTTACAAATCATTTATTTTAAGCACTATTCATCCCAATCAACCATCTTTTGTTCAATATTGGATAAAGTTATTACTCTATAACTTCAGTTCGTACTACATATTGAACGCATTGGAGTTAGTTTGCTAATATTGAAATTACTGCAGGGCCAAGACCCACCGTGCCTGGAAGAGTACAGCTGGCAATCAGAAACAACGACAAGGCACCACTCGAAGAAAACATCAAAAAGGTGATGCTGGAACTCACCGGCGAAGAAAAAAGTCCATTGGGATTGGACCTTGTGGTGGTTTTAGAATCTAGCTGCATGATAGGAGAAGAAAAGTTACTTCAATTGAAAATGGCTCTGCTATTTCTGATGAAGAAACTCAGAGTTGTTGACCGTTTGTCAATTGTCACCTACTCCCGTGAAGCAGAGATACTTTGCCCATTGCGACAAATGGCTAAAAGTTCCCAAACGGAACATGAAGATCTAATCACCTCATGGGTGGAAAAAATTGATTCGGAGGGGCAAATTAATGTGAACATCGCCAACGGCCTTGAGACGGCACTGAATATTCTCAGGAACCGTTCAGTTAGCAGTGGACGTGTTGGCGTCATCATGCTTATGTTAGCTAGTGGATGGACTATAGGCAATGTTGCTGCTGTTCCGGTAGGAAATGTACCTGTGCACACATTTGGTTTTGGTCAAGTTCATGATCCGAAGGTACAGTGGAATAATTGAATGTAAACCTTTATTTATTGACAATATGAAGCAAAATTTGCATGTGGTGCATTCTAATTAACTTGTTCATGTTCTTAATAGGTGCTCAAAGTTATTGCCAATAATAGTCAGCTGGGAGGAACCTACTCGGCTGTTCGTGAGGGCAACTTGAGCTTAGCCTTTTCACAGTGCTTGGCCGGGCTTCTCAATGTGGTTGCTCAGGACTTGACAGTGACTGTGAGTCAAATCAAAGATGAGTCAACAATACAGCAGGTATCTGCCGGAAGTTATCCGCAATCCAGGGACAATGTTGCTGGTTCCATAACTATAACATTCGGCGATATCTACATCCGAGAGATCCGCAAGGTGTTAATCGACATTCTTCTCCCTGTTACTAAAAAGGAAGATGAAGCAGATGTTCTCAAAGTCTCTTACACATACAGGTATATCAAATCACAGTAACAAGCAAACAAAATATGCATACGTGAATAACCTATGAGCATTTTGATGACTATCATTAATCTAATTGTAAATCTTACGCGGATGCAGATTTGATGGAGAACTCTATGAAGCCAGTCCTCAGACTGTTACTGTACACCGCAAGTCAGGGTTGAGAGCTGAAGAGCAGCAAGCACTACCAGAGGTGAGAGCGGAAGAGGTTCGTCTGGTAATTGCCGAGCTGATCAAACAAGTGGCCGCTGATGCTGATGAGGAGGATCTTAAAAGTGCTCACGACAAGCTTGCGAATGGTCTGCTTGATTTGGAGGATGCGGATATAGAGAAGTTGAAGGCCAAACTAATGCCCGAGCTAGAGGAGCTACTTAAATTCGTTCAAATGACACAAGAAATTTATGAAGGACAAGCCCGTCCTTTTGCATATTCCTTACTGAGTTCCCTTGCCACACAGCGTCAAACAGCAAGAGGAAGTAATATCAGTAAGTTTCAGCTCTTTTCCACTCCCGCTATGCAAGAATTCCTTGAGGAAGCCAAGAAGTCGCATGATATGGAAGATAACAAGCAATATAACAATGATCCAGATTCATCAGGTTCGGTCCCAGTTGTCTCATCGTTCATACACTTATGTTTGTTTTACAAATCATTTATTTTAACCAATATTGATCCCAATTAGCCATCTTTTTTTGAAGATTATATAGCGTAATTATCATGATTTGGAAAATCGGCCGATTTTTCCCGAGTTGACTCGGTTGTGCGAGTTATGTGCAGAAAAACGATAAAATCAATGATAAATTGAAACAATCGGCCAAATTTCCTCTATTTTCTTGTGTATAGAGCCAAATTAAACTGTTTTGATAGTTAAATCGAACCAATTTGTATTTTTCGATGGATGTCAAAGAGAATTGGGGAAAATAGATGCGACTCGGAGAAGAAAAGAACCTTTAAAGGATTATAAAATGTTACATAGATTGGATGTAAGTGAGGTGTACTATTATATTTGACAATATAATTGTTTCACGATAGACCATGTTCATACCAACTATTATATAGATAAGTGATCCGAAACGGATTGTTTCAAATTTGTAATGTTTTACTGAATAGAGAAAAGGGTGTATTGTGTACAGCTGTTGACACTCGACTGGTTTGTTTGTTTTTTTTATTTGACTAAAAAGTAAAGAATGGGAGTACGGGATTAACCTAAAAATTTGATTGTTATGAAAATATTAAAGTAGAAATTAAAAAAAGAAGTATTTCACTTTTAAATATTAGTTAGTTTATTATTATTATTTTATTTTTGAATTACATAAGTTTTATTTCTTTACGTAATTCAGCACAAATTTGATGGTTATTATATTAATGTTTTTATTATTCGAAACAGTACAACAATATCCTCTTTTATATTTTAATACTGAGAATAATAAGATGATCCAGCTTGGTCGTCAGAGCTTTTGACAGTAAAAAAGAAATATGTTATGGTTATAATGCTTGTATTATCTTATATTAGTGCACTATTTGAGTGTAATATTTTATCTTAACATAATTTTTTGACAAATTATTTTTTATCAATTTTTGCTATTTTTTTAGTACAAAATAAGATTATGCTGAAAAAATCCGAGTTTCCGATCTGATTCGACTGATTCCGGCTGATTTATCTTATTCCGATTCAACAGTCAAGTCACCGATTCGGATTACGATTCCGATTTTCAGAATTATACCATAACTGAAATTCATACCACATTGAATTAGTTTTGCTTAATTTGCTTATGGCTATTACTGCAGTGCCGAAACCCATCATGCCTGGAAATCTACAGCTGGTAATCAGAAACAACAATAAGGCGCCACTTGAAACAAACATCCAAAAGGTGTTGTTGGAGCTCTCCGAAGTAGAAAATAGTGAGTTTGGGTTGGACCTTGTGGCGGTCTTGGATGTTAGCAGCAGCATGGAAGGATATAAGTTAGCAAAAATGAAAATGGCTACGCTACTTTTGATGAACAATCTCAGCAGTACGGACAGTTTGTCAATTGTTGAGTATTCTAGTAAAGCAAAGAGGCTATGCCCGTTGACCCAGATGACTGCAAGTTTTCAAACAAAACTCGAAAATCTGATCGATGATTTGAAACCTCAGCCTGGAACGAACATCACTGATGGCCTTGAGATGGCGCTGAATGTTCTTAAGCATCGTTCAATTAGCAGTGGACGTGTTTGTGTTATCATTCTTATGTCGGATGGTGAGCAGAATCAAGGCGGTGATGCTGCTGATCTTCCAGTAGGCAACGTTCACGTGCTCACATTTGGTTTTTGTGAAGATCACAATCAGGAGGTACAGTTAAAATTTCAAAATAACCTCTTACTTTTTGACCATTTCAAGAAAAAATTTACCTGTGTTGCGTTCTTATTAACTTTTTCAAGTACTTAATAGGTGCTCATCGCTATCGCCAATAATAGCTGGCAGGGAGGAACCTACACGCAGGTTTCCATGGACAACTTGAACTTAACCTTTGATCATTGCTTAGATGAGCTTCGAAGGGTGCTTGTTTGGGACCTGACGGTGACTGTCACTCAAATAGAAAAAGAATCAACAGTAAAACGTGCATCTGCCGGAAGATATCTCCACTTCGTAGACAATGCTGCTGGTTCTGTAACTATAACATTTGGCACTCTCTACAGGCAAGTTACACAAAAGGTGGTAGTTGACATTCTTCTCCCTGTTACTAAAAAGGAAGGTGAAGTAGATGTTCTCAAAGTCTCTTACACATACAGGTATATCAAATCACAGTATCTTCCAAAAAAGTTATGTAATGTGTCGGTATGTACTTGTGTACAACTTATCACTATTTTGATGACTCTGAACAGAAACAGCTTTGATGGAGAACTGTCTGTCGCCAAGCCTGCAACTGTTACTGTACGTCGCACTGTTTGTGGAGAATCTTCTTTTTATGACACTGATACTGCACGAGAGATTGTTACTGTGGAGGTCACACTGCTTATTGCTTTGGTGATCAAACAAGCAACAGGTGTTGCCGATAAGGAGGATTTGAAAAGTGTTCTGGATGAGATTGTCCATAGTCTGAAATTGGGGGAGGAGATCAGGAAATTCTGTACGGGATATCTGGGGGGGTATCTGAGGTGTTTGAGGACCGAGCTGGAGAAGCTGAGTGAATTGATGCAATCACAAGCAATAAATGAAAAGCAAGGCCGCTCTTTTGCATATTCCTTACTGATTTCCAATTTCACCCAGCGTGTATTGGAAAGTGATAAATATTGGCTCTTTGACAGTCCTGCTATGCGAGAATTCATTGAGGAAGCGAAGATGTATGATGATATAGATGATTTACATATCTATATGGACCGGTTCATTGGTGCTATCGAATCCATTCAAATGATTATCGGCGAAGATTAATATTGGTTCAATTTAGGCTCTTTTTGTCTCCTCTGATGGTGCTTGAGTTTTTTGTTCTTTTTTCAAAAAGATTAATTTCTTGAGTTCTTTTTCTTTCATTGGCACAGTATTTAATTAAAAATAAAATATTTCTTTTTGTACTTATAAGCGGTGGTCAAATGACTTGGGACCTTTATATTATGTTCCCCAACCAAAAATTAGAGTATCATATAGCGTACTTGCCAGGTAATTACTAGTAATTAATTATTTCTTTATCATTTTAAATTTCTATTTTATTGCTTTCTTTGATTAAAGGGAGCATCATGCCACATGACCATAAATGAATATGATAATAGAGGTTGTATGATTTGAAATATACAAGATTTGAACAAATTGTGAATACTTTTTCTATAAATTGTGAACGATTGTCCTGCCAACCAATAATTCACGTCTTTAATTTCACAGGTAGAAAATTATTTTTTGTTAATATTCAATATATATTTGCTCTTTGAGATTTGTGGCATGGCCAAAATTATACAATTTGAGAAACACAAAATTTTTAAAGTTGCATATATTCACAATAAAGATTTTCCCACGCTGTAACCATACTGAATATGAAATTTAAGGTTAGTCTGATTCCGTTGGAAATTATGTAAAAAAGCCATAATACAAAAAGAATGAATTTCTATTAAGCAAATGCGGGATGGTTACACATTAATGTCACCGTTCACCAAGACGCCTATATTAAAATTAACTATGATAACCTAACACCATGACAGAAAAAAGGCATGGTTGCAAAATTCTAGCCTTTCTGTATTATATTATTAATTTATTTAGGGAATCCCAAATTCTTTTTTTAACCAAAAAAATGTTCCAATCAATTTAATTGTTACAACATTCATAAAATGGAGAGATTAAAGGGATGTGGACCGTCCCATAAATTGTACAACAAAAGTAAAAGAAAGATTACCGCAGAAGCTCCATTACAAAAAATAAAATTAATATATACGAAGCTGATTGGTATCTATCACTACTACACAATTAAGGATCTGCAACCATGTATGAACGCATCGCACTATGTACGATCATATTGTGTATGTGAAAGTGCCAATAAATTGTACACAGTTCTAGCTCCATGTCTAGATAATAATCGGCCTAAATAATTACTTAATCCTCCAAATTAATCCATCAAATTAATGAATCCAATTAGTTATTCTCCTTTTCAATTAATTAGTATATTATTTGTACATCACATGTACACAAATAATTATGCCAATTAATTATTTCCGCATATGTCATATTTCTTTGGAGTTATATAATATCATCTCTGCAATTAATTTGGTACGACCCTTCGGGATCCATATTGTGTTGGCAACGAAATTAAAACTCATTTTAATTCTATAAGTCACAAGAGGCATCATAATTACCAAAACAATCCAAACAATACATATGATACGTGATGTACAATATCTCGATCCTTGTAAAAAAATATACAATTGTTCGTGTTATTTTTCGGAAGCGACTAATTGTACCCAGCGATTTGTACCCGGTTTTTACACAAACCAACTGTCATTTGACTAGTGCGAATACTGTAAAACTCAATATTTCATACTGTATACCTCTAAGTTTTAAGATCTCAATTATTTTACTTTATTGTTATTTTTTACATTAAGATTTCTAAAAGACCGGCTTGAATAACTTAACATGTCCTACATTATCATTTAATGGTAAGTAGAGATGAGTCCAACTCTGCTGTCATTGTCGCAAAATAATATAATAATTATATAACATGTGAATTTATCTTTACCATTCAAATTAATCACATCAAATTCATTTATTATTAAGAAAAATTATCAAATTATAGGTAAATGCAAATTAGATAGGAAAGATACTTTGGTAGTAATTACATAATAATATAAATATGCCATGAGACCTTAAAGGACATTTTATCAAGAAATATCTTTCATGTCACAAGATTGTACAGTTTGCTATATTTTTTTTTAAATGGAGTCCACAATTAATTTAACGGGCTCAAGATTTGACAAAGTTTTTGTTAGAATGGGCATGATAATGTCAATGAGCCCTTTCACAAGACGTGTCTTGCGATATTATAATGAAAAAAAAAAAACAAATGAAGTAATATGCAACTTAATCTCGTAAAAGGGTGAAAATTATGTCCACATTTATCAACTTTATTAATTCATTAGGGCCCAAAAAATCAATTATTAATTATTACTGAGTAATTTGCACTACCCATTTTTTATAATAATGTTTAACCATGATTAGTGTCGTTTTTCAGTAGATTTTGTTTCTTTAGGTACGTATATAATGTAAACTTGTTTGTTATTATGTCTTTTGTAGTTCCTAAGAAATTATGTTTTTAAATAATGCAAAAATAACAAAGCATTTTCACTTTCCTATTTGTCATTAAATTACATAAACTTAATTTTTTTTAGGGATAATGGCACATGCTATAAAACTTATTCTTTCTATCTTTGCAATAGGGCCAACGCACTTGTGGGATCTGGAGGTTACATAGTCAATGGTTCAAAGATAACTTATGTAGTAGTTTATTTCCCCATACAACAACTCTGTTAGTTTATCATTTACTATATATTGCTGTTTAGTAAAAATGAGCAGCTGGGTACAGAGGCGATCTGAACTCGACTAAATCAACCAAATTAAACAAATGGAGGAGACCTCGAGATCTGCCATTGAGTTTGACTAATGAATTAAAGACAAATGAGTAGTTGGAAGCTGGCAATTGGTATTTATGGTTCGCTCATGGCTAGCTAGCTAGCTGCTCTGTGCGTTTCCAGTTGTTCACCACTTATGACGTTTCTAATTGGTCATAATTACTACCATACTTGAAAAATGAGGGGTTAATTTTGTTCAAATGGATATAGTCCAGGAATCCAAAATCCCATTACTTGTTGGGCCGAAGCCCATTGCTTCGTCTGGGCCTAATTAAGAAGTACAATTCTTAGTCATAATTACTATCAGTATAAGCAAAAGCACACAGTAGTGAAGTACCAATATGATATCAACTATCAAGATTGATTTTAGTTAAACATACTGGTTGATGAAAAGCAATTCATGGCTTCACTCGATAATTTTAAATCTGAATTTCCTGTCCCTAAAATGAGGGTGATATGTCATGTAACAAATTACATTATGTTAAATAAGAATCACAGTTTAGGCCAAACCAGAAAACAAAAGCCAAAAACAACAAAAATATTTAATGGTTAGGAGAGACTAGTCCAACTCTGCTATAATTGTCGCAAAATAATATAATAATATATAACGTTTGAATTTATTTCTTCGATTCAAATTAATCACATAAAATTCATTTTGCTCTTTAAAAAAAAACAAATTTTGGCTAATTCAAATTAGATGGCAAAGTTAGGGCTTCATTTTGCAAGTATGGTATTTATTACATAATAATATAAAAAAGCCATTATATGTGAAAGGACATTTTATCAGAAAGTATCTTCCATGTCACATGAATAGTTTTTACAAAATATGCTCCAGATTTGACAAAGTTTTTGTTAGAATAGGTATGAGAATGTCAATGACCCCTTTCACAAGACGTGAACACCGTTATAATTCTCTTGTCCCTTGCAGCTAATTTGGACTGGACTTTACATCAGTTCGATGTCAAGAATACAATTTCTATTAATCAGTTCGATGTCGCATTTATACCTTTACATCAGCTAATTTATACCTATTGCAACTAGATAAATGGTTGTTATTGCGCATTTATCGCAACCAAAAATGGTAGCAATAAAATAGTATATCGCAACGAAATCCATAGTTGCAATTGTGCAATTTTTGCAACCAAATTTTAGTTGCATGAAATTCGTAGCAATAATCTTTTGCAACCAAATAAATGGTTGCTATTGCGCATTTATCGCAACAGAAAAATGGTAGCAATAATATAGTATATTGCAACGAAATTCACAGTTGTAACTCGTGCAATTCTTGCAACTAAATTTTAGTTGCATTAAATTCGTAGTAATGAACTATTGCAACTAAATAAAATGTTGCTATTGCGTATTTATCACAACCAAAAAAATAGTAGTAATATTATAATATATCGCAACAAAATTCATAGTTACAACATATAAATTAAATGCAACTAAATTTTGGTTGCAACTAATAAATCTAATGCAACCATAAACATTTTAGTGCAACGAAATTAGTATGCAGACGTAATTCCAAATGCAACCAAATTTTGGTTGCAATTAAAAAAATCTAATGCAACGAAATTGGTATACATATGTAATTCTAATATTCGTTGTAATTAGTTATTCTATTAATTCTGATTTGAATAAATACTCTTGAATTTATAATATAAACTATAATATAAAATGAAGACAATAATATATAAAAAAAACTTTCATAATACATTAATATATATCATTCAAATTTACATCAACAATAACAAAAATAAACACACTGTCAACTAAAAAGAATAATAAATTAAGACGTTATCGACTTCAAATGCAAGGGCTTGTTCCTTGAGTAAAGTTGTCTCCAAATCAGACAAGTATAAAAGCTGTCTCCTTGGCCGACAAATCAGACAAATAAATTTGGGAAGACGGTGACAGCTTTGTAGTAGCTTGTTATCATTCTGTATTCCATTATCTCATTGGGGTAAATTTGTAATATCCTTGAGCCCAATTTAACCTAATACCAAGCAAATAAACTGTTCTGATGAGCCAACAAAATATAATATACCCCCTTTTATAATTAATACAACAATTATTATCTAATAGAAAAGAGGGAAAAAGAATCCACTATTGTTTTCTTATTCGTTTATGGAGCACTGCGCCAGATTATGAATTTACAGCTCAAGCCTCAGATTTGGAAGCCTATCAAAATCACACACATATATTGAAAGGTCTCTGACAGTGTTTTAAATCAGAAAAAGAAATATTAGATTTTTGTGAGCTGTTTGCACATAGCTGGAAAAGGGAATTTTTTGTACTTGATTAAATTGGTACTATCTGGATAGAACAAAACCATAAAATTGGCTCTAGATTTGTAGCTTAAAATTCTCAATCACACAAAATTTCTCTTGGAGATTTGGTAATATCTGGATAGAACAAAACCATAAAATTGGCTCTAGATTTGTAGCTCAAAATTCTCAATCACACAAAATTTCTCTTGGAGATTATTTCAACAAAATTTCTAAGTCATGCAACCATAATAAAAATCTAACAACAGTTCTAGTTGTAAAAATGTATGAATGAAAACCACAACTTAATTAATAGGTGCTAAACAGAGATAGTTAAACAAACACAAACCTGGACTGGATGCTCAGACCTTAAGGTGGGGGAGGCCTTGAGATTTGTGCCTCAAGAGATGAAACGATTCCCTACCTTCCTCAGTGCTGCTCAAGGTGGTGTCAATACTCCCGCAAGTGTTGCTGGACTGCTTTTGGGAGGGAGAATCGGACTCCAGGGGGTCGGATCTGCAATTGGCGCAGCGACATGGCTAGTAGAACCGACGTTTAATGGAAGAGAGAGAGAGAGAAGAATTTTGGAAAGGTAGAGGACGGAAAAATCAAGAATGGGATGTGAGATTGTTTTTGTGGAGGTGTTCATATTTTTGCTTCATTTCCTTTGCTGGTTTCGGTGCTGCAGAATTTGAATAGTGTTAATCTGTGTTGAGAAAGTGTTTGGTGACTTGTCAGTTTCACTCAATAAAGTGACATGAACATCAACATATGCAGAATGCTTGAGGTGGTAAAGTTTGATCCAAACCAAAAGTTCCCACAGTATAGAGACCTGATATATATGATGAATAAACTAAAAGCAAGTTATTATAACTTTAAATAGTTGACAACGTGACAAGACTGTAACTAGAGTTTGGCTAACAACAGGAACTCAACTTAATCAGAGTTGTGGAACCTAGACCCAATAATTGTTGAAAGACAAACTGTTGAAGGTCAAAATTAGATCAGATGTATTTTAGACGTGTTTAAGCTATATTTGGAATGGTTGCAGCAGAAATATAAGTGGGTAGTTATTTAATGTTAGTGGGGGCTATAGTTAGCATTATTTATTTGTAGCAGTAGCTAAAATAGAAGAGCTGTTAGTTAATTTAGGAAGTCAAAAGTTCCAAATTTAGGTAGTCAGTTTTGTGTATGAGAGGCTATATAATCAGCCTTTGTATTTGTGTTTATGTGTACCAGAATAACAAGTTAATTAAAGATTTTGCTGCAGAAACTCTCTCTGTCTTCTTTCTTCTTTACAATCTATCTTCTCTATTAGGTTAGCCATTTTTAATTGTTTACAACAATTGGTATCAGAGCCATAAAGGGCGCAATCCAAAGAGTAGAAGAAAATCTCCCATCGACGAAGCATTGAAGCAATGTCTTCAGGCGCAAACATGGCGCAATTCCCAGCTCCTATGCTGACCGGTAACAACTACGGCATATGGAAAGCGAAGATGGAGACTCTACTACTCTCACAAGATTTGTGGGATATCGTTGAAGATGGGTATACCACGTATGCCGCCGACCACCAACAAACAGAAGACGAAAAACAGAAGTTGAAGGAAGACAAGATGAAAGATGCACGTGCGCTATTCCTTATTCAACAAGGGGTAGCAGAAAACATTTTCTCACGCATCATCAACGCAACCAAATCAAAGGATGCTTGGGACATGTTGCAACAAGAGTTCAAAGGATCGGCTAAGGTGCAAGTTGTCAAATTACAAACCTTACGCAGACAATACCAAAACATGCAAATGAAAGACTCAGAGAAGGTAAAAGAGTATTTTTCACAAGTTATGGATTTAGTTAATCAGATGCGTTCGCTTGGTGATAAAGATATTACCGATCAAAAACTTGTGGAAAAAATGTTGATTAGCCTACCTGAGAGTTTTGACTCTATAGTTACTGCTATAGAGGAGTCAAAAGACCTGGCAACCCTACCCATACAACAGTTGATTAGTTCTCTTGAAGCACATGAAGAGAGAAAATTGCTAAGAAACTTGTCTAATGAAAATGCCTTCAAGGCAAGTCCAGATTTCAAATCTGGAAATTTTCGGAAAAAAGAAAGTCAGAAAAAACCTGAAATAGATGGTAATGCCGAATCTAGTAAGGCCAACCGGTGGTGTGAAATCTGTAAGAAGGATTTCCACGATACCAAATATTGTTGGTCTACCAAACTGTGCAACAAATGCAAAAAGAAAGGCCATATAGCTCGGCTCTGCAGAACAAACAATTCTCAACGAACCAACCAAGCCACAAATCAAGCACAGCCACCTCCTGCTCAAGTAAACTTCACAGAACAGAGGGAAAATTCAGAAACCATCTTCTTTGCATGTCATTCTGCAAGTGAAGAAAGAGGCGACATCTGGTATCTAGATAGCGGATGTACAAGTCATATGACCGGCAACCATCAGATCTTCCATGAAATAAACACCTCATTTGAAACGAATGTTCGAATGGGAAATGGTGCATTGGTTCAAGCCAAGGGCAAGGGAAACATTGCAGTACACACTAAGATGGGTTCACGGTTGATAAGGGATGTGCTACTAGTACCCGATCTGAAGCAGAATCTTCTCAGTGTGGGGCAATTGGTTCAAAACGGTTATGCAGTACATTTTGAGAAGCATGGCTGCAAGATAATTGATCGGCATGGCCAAGTGCTGGCAAATATTGTGATGGAAGACAACAGAAACTTCGTGTTACAATTAAAGCATACTCCACATCTAGTTCTTCAAACCGAAACTGTAGATGAGTCAATTCTGTGGCACAAGCGGTTCGGTCATCTCAACTATAGTGCACTCAAACTGCTGCAAACAAAGGAGATGGTACAAGGCCTACCGGAGATCAACACAAACCGTCAAACCTGTGAAGGGTGCATTCTAGGCAAGCAACATCGAAACTCTTTTCCGAAAAGGGGTGCATGGAGGGCAAGTTCACCATTAGAGTTAATTCACACCGACATATGTGGCAAAATGCAAACACCATCAGAAGGACAAAACTGGTACTTTCTTATCTTTGTTGATGATTTTACAAGAATGACTTGGGTTTATTTTCTCAAAGAAAAGTCACAAGCACTTGAAGTATTCAGAAAGTTTAAAGCTCTAGTTGAGAACCAAAGTGATTTCAAAATCAAGGTGCTAAGAAGTGACAGAGGTGGAGAATATACATCCAACCAATTTGTTAAATTCTGTGAAGATCATGGAATTAAGAGACAACTCACAACTGCCTATACCCCTCAACAAAACGGTGTTGCCGAACGTAAAAACCGTACCATAGTAGAAATGGCAAGAGCCATGCTCAAAGACAAGGGTATACCATTAAAATTCTGGGCAGAAGCAGTCTCTTTGGCTGTCTATATCCAGAATAGAAGTCCCACAAGAGCTGTACCAAATAAAACCCCAATTGAAGCATGGAGCGGAACCACTCCCAATATTAGTCATTTGAAAATTTTCGGTTCAGTATGCTATGCCCATGTCCCAAAGGAAAATAGATCTAAACTCGATGATAAAAGTGAACGCTGTATTTTTATGGGATATTCGGATGGCACCAAAGGGTATAGATTGTATAACCTTGAGAAGAAAAAATTGGTTGTTAGTAGAGATGTCATCTTTGATGAGAAAGAAGTCTATAATTGGGAAAATAACCAATTACCCACATGTCAACCAACACCAATCATCATATTTCAAAACCAAGATGTCCAAAGCATACCAAATGTAGCAGCTCCAAGTCAACCACCACAAACCACACCCAGCCGAGACCCCAGCAGCAGTTCAGCTGCGCAACTTGAAGACAACCTGCAACCTGAAGACAACCCGCAACCAAATGCCTCTAATTCGCAACCCATTAGCTCCAGTTCACAGCATCCTGATGTTACATTAGCAGTTACTCCAAGTAGAGTTAGAACCTTGGCTGAAATATATGAAAGAACAGAAAGATGCAATTTCTCGGTGGTTGAACCACAATCGTTTGAGCAAGCAAAACACCACGAAAATTGGAGAGAAGCCATGGAGCAAGAAATTGGGATGATTGAGAAAAATAATACATGGGAGTTAGTGGACAGACCAACCGATAGAAGTGTAATTGGTGTTAAATGGATTTACAAGACCAAGTTGAATCCAGATGGTTCAGTTCAGAAGTTTAAGGCAAGGCTCGTTGCAAAGGGGTTCAAGCAAAAACCTGGAATCGACTACTTTGAGACATACGCACCAGTTGCACGTTTAGAAACAATCCGTACGATCATAGCCCTAGCTGCACAGCAAAAGTGGCGCATCTATCAACTAGATGTCAAATCAGCCTTTTTAAATGGAGAACTTAACGAAGAAATTTTTGTTGAGCAACCCGAAGGATTTTTAGCTCAAGGGGGAGATAACAAAGTCTACAAATTGAAGAAGGCGCTCTATGGACTGAAACAGGCTCCAAGAGCGTGGTACAGTCAAATTGACAAATATTTTCTGCAAAACGAGTTTGAGAAGAGCAAGTCAGAACCAACTCTCTATGTGAAGAAAAGAGGTACTCACATTTTAATCGTTGCTCTATATGTTGATGATTTGATCTACACAGGCAACAGTGAAGCAATGATGCAAATGTTTAAAGGAGACATGATGAATACCTATGAAATGAGTGACCTTGGATTGATGAAATACTTCTTAGGTATAGAAGTGGTTCAAGTTGAAGATGGGATATTCATATCTCAGAAGAAATATGCGGAAAACATATTGAAAAAGAATAGGTTGCAAGATTGCAAGAGTGTCACAACACCACTTGTTCCAATTGAAAAATTCAAGAAGGAAGATGGTTCGGCAAAAGCAGATCCAACTGAATTTCGCAGTTTAGTTGGAAGTTTATTGTACCTGACTGCAACAAGGCCGGACATCATGTTCAGCTCAAGCCTTTTATCAAGGTATATGGACTGTCCTACTCAAAAACATTTTACAGCGGCAAAACGAGTTCTAAGGTACATCAAAGGCACTGTTGCTTATGGCATATGGTACAAGCCTGTCAACAACTCAAAGCTGATTGGTTACACCGATAGCGACTGGGCGGGATGCCAAGACGACATGAAGAGTACTTCAGGCTATGCGTTCTCGCTTGGATCAGGTATTTGCTCTTGGTCATCCAAGAAACAGACGGTGGTCGCCTTGTCATCAGCCGAGGCAGAATACGTTGCAGCAGCAAGAGCCGTTGCACAGGCCATTTGGCTCAAAAGAATATTGGAGGATGTCAATAGCAAAATGGAGGAACCAGTCACTATCTACAGTGACAGCAAATCTGCCATAGCAATCAGCGAGAATCCAATCAGCCATGACAGAACCAAGCACATTGCCATCAAGTATCACTACACTAGAGATGCAGTCGAGAAACAAGAAGTGCAGTTGAAGTTTTGTCGAACTGACGAACAGTTTGCAGACATCTTTACGAAGGTGCTAACAAAGGAGAAGTTTGAACTCAACAGGGAACACATAGGTGCATCCCAGATGTAATCGTTTTACCGCTGAGGGGGAGTGTTGAAACACAAACTGTTGAAGGTCAAAATTAGATCAGATGTATTTTAGACGTGTTTAAGCTATATTTGGAATGGTTGCAGCAGAAATATAAGTGGGTAGTTATTTAATGTTAGTGGGGGCTATAGTTAGCATTATTTATTTGTAGCAGTAGCTAAAATAGAAGAGCTGTTAGTTAATTTAGGAAGTCAAAAGTTCCAAATTTAGGTAGTCAGTTTTGTGTATGAGAGGCTATATAATCAGCCTTTGTATTTGTGTTTATGTGTACCAGAATAACAAGTTAATTAAAGATTTTGCTGCAGAAACTCTCTCTGTCTTCTTTCTTCTTTACAATCTATCTTCTCTATTAGGTTAGCCATTTTTAATTGTTTACAACAATAATGATCTAAGATGGAACAAAAGATATTCAGATTGGTTTTGTTGGTATAAAGAACCATAGAAGGTCAGAATTCTTGACTTCCACAACTCAAAATCAAGAACATAACAACCTTATCTCAAACTGATTGAAACCCGGTATAAGCTATCCAGAAGAACTAACATTTCAAAATTAAATCGAGTTTGAGTGAAATTTGATCAGCCCCCAATCCATTCTAGATAGTTGCCATCTCTATCATTACAGTTGAAGTTTCTTTGAAAGAAATTACAACACAATTAAATTTAGGTGTCAATGTTTCCAAAGAATATAGTATAGTGTCGTGATTAATAACATTTATGTATTTGGTCTTTGCAAGGTTGGTGAAACTGGTCAGCATTTTTTGAGATTTAGGGTTTACAGTGCTTTGGCAATTGCTTGGACAATTGGTATATCATGTCATATATGAAGTCTTGAGCAGTGAAAAGTTACAATTCACGCTAATAAACAATTAAAAGAACATAGAGAACAAACCTAACGAAGCCCATCGTGGAATGGATAGTCTTCCTCAGTAAAAATTGAGCTGTAAAAGTAACATGAGGCCATTTTCACTTAATAGATGACAAAGTTGGGTAAGAAGCGTGAATTGGGACATAATTAAAGAGACATGTCTTGAATCAAGGAGTAATAACAAAATAAAAAAACTTAGTTTCTAGTAAAAGTTACTATACCCACTAAATTTCAGTGCAACAATAGAAAATTGAAATCCTAGACTATAATTCATATATAAGTATGAATCATTTTTTACCAGTCTATCAATGTTTAATTTGATTAAAAGTCACAACGCCTGAACGTTACCATGCTTAAAAGATAATTGGCTTGTTGTTCTGCACATAATCCCTCTGATGGATGGAGGTTATTTATGCATGGCATCACTTCCTCTGCTGATATGAAACTGAAAGTATATACTCAAAAGAACGTACAAAATTAAGGTCAATAAACGTCTCAAAACACCTATTTCAGCACAGATTAATAGGTAATATGCAATTTCTCAAGTAGCAACAAAAGATTAATGATTTTGAATTCATGTACTAAAGTTCTGTACTTCAGCTATTCGTTTTATATGCATAAGTCACTTTAGTAACTCTTCTATAAAAATTAATTAGGGTTATTAAATTATACACCATTAGAGAATCTTGACAGTTCTTTCATGTGTTCATTTCACTTCTAATCAGATTTATGATAAAAGAGTGCAAATCTCTTTCTTATTCACAGAAATAAAGGAAAAGAATATACATAACCATCGTTATCTTTTATTAATCATAATTTTTTTAGCAATAAATTATTTTCATTTGGTTCAAAAATAAATTCATCATAATTTCGGATTAAATAAAATAGGCCACCATGATATTCTTGAAAGCTAAGCTACCCATCCTTATCTTTATCTCTCTTCCTGAATTTATACAAAGACATGATAATAAACAAATAAAGTTATTACTGATCATTAATATAGGAGTATTTAAACCACTATTTATTGGTCGTATGATACTGGCTTGTACATGTAAGCAAATTATACCAATATGCATTGGCTAGTATAGAAACCAAAAGAAAGTCACATAGTGGCTTATCAATTGAAACAAAGGTCAAGTTAATAGATGGTTACAGTTCTGACCACACCTTGCAATTTAGGTGGACAAGCTAGCAATGAAACCAACTTTACAAATTTCATATTTTTGAGGGGTAAATCTTTAAAAACATATTGATGTAGAAAACAAAAACTTAACAATCTCATACCTGATTTCTTCTTTTTGCATAACCAATCAATCATCTTCGTACTGGTAAGTACATGAAAGGAACTATATTAGGTGTCAGTGAAAACCATCAAGTAAAATTTCACAATCATCAGTGAAATTTAGAGGCATTGTATTAAGCACTGTTCAGTTACTAAAATTGCATAACGGATCAATCGAGTAATTAGTGGTATGCCATTGGTAAGTAGATGAAAGGAACTGTATTAAATGAAAGAAAGGTACTGAAATCTTCTAGTTAATTTATTTTCCACATTTGCCTGGTTTGATTTAAAAGACCCCCAAAAGTAACATTATCAGACAATCTACAATGAAATTCCCATTGCTCGATGAAAGAAATTCGCCAAACACAAAAATAATCCCCAAACAATAAAATTAAGACGATTGTAAGACCCCAATCCAGTATATGTGAACTACATCATTTCCTTGTGTGCATGTAAATAATTGCAACGTTTTGGTTTCATTTTGTGGCTTCATGAAGAGGAAAAATCAATGCCCATAAATTGTCCCATCAGTCCATTTTGCAAAATAGCCCATTAAAATGAAACATAGAGTTTAACCGAGATCTGAAAGGACCAAGAGAGAGAGGATAAAAAGTGAAACTCACGCCTTTCGGTTTGCAGAGTTTAACCGAGGCAAAGGGGAACGGGAAAGTGAAGGTGCGGGGCGGCGAAGGAGTGGCTGCGCGGGGGAGGAGTTTGAAGAAAAAACCTAGCGGGATTTATAATAAAGGAGACGAGATGAGGGAAATGAGAGAGGTTAACCGTATAATCGGACAGAGGATTTGGGGATACTATGATATATAGAGTAATAGAGAGGTTAACCGTCCAGTTGGACAGGATTTTGGAGGAGTCCGCATCCTCTGAGGTAAAATAATATATTTGAGTATAGGTGGAATTCACGGGGATCCTTTAATAATCGTGCCAAAGCAGATCAGACGGTCTGGATCTAACCACAAAATTTCTGTTACCTCAGGTGATATGAATTCATTTTGGAGGCGGCCTGATAAAGAGGAACGCATCTCTCAAGTAAAGCGAAACAATGAAGTACCGAATCAACTGTATGTCGTTGGATTCACGAAAATCAGACAGATCTATCGTTCATCTAGAATATTTCGATCAATTAAAATTAAATTCGTCCCCTGGAGATGCATTTAATGGACATTTCCAATTTTTGTAACCATATTTATTTAGATAATTAGGACAACTAATGAATTAAAAATAAAAAAATTATACAAATAAAATATGTTGGTCAACGATCAAGTGCCAATAAAATTATAAATAAGATTTTATTATTTTATTGGACTACGTATTGAATTTTCTACAATTTGTTTGAAATCATTTCACTTGAATTCTGATTTTTATTCGTTGTAATAAGATCTCACTTGAAATTCTTACAATTTATTTGGTATAAATTAGGTTAGAATTCTGATTTTTATTCGTTGTAATAATATCTCACTTGAAATTCTTACAATTTATTTGGTATAAATTAGACATTCCCATTTTGTCAAATAATTATGCTTATTATTTGTAATAAATTTAATATAACAATGGTATTCCGTGTCAAACTACATCAAAGTGAAAAGAAAATAAAGCTGTACATATATTATAAATAATTAAAATATTCTGTATATAAAATTTGATGCAACATAAACAACCATTAATCCACAATTAAAAGCACAATAAATTTAAACTATTAAATTTAGAAATCGCTTTGACGGATGGTGAAATGATTTTCACCTTTTCGAGTTACATCAAATTCAATAGATATCATATCTACAAGTTAGAAAATATATTTGTAATTCAATTTTTAAAATTTTAGCTAGTTTTAGATTTAGTTGTCATATTTACCGAATGAGTCAATGTAACCAGTGAAGAAAAAATATGAAACAACCGCCACCACTCCGCCAAGCCTTTAGTCCCAAACAAATTGCGGTAGACTAAAAGTGAAACCCAATCATAATCACAAAGTCAAGATAGATAGTAATAAAATAATAAAAATAATAATAAATAATAATAATAATAATAATAACAATAATAATAATAACAATAACAACAACAACAACAACAACAATAGTAGTGGTAATACTAATAAAAATAATGGTACCAATAATAATAGTAATGATACTAGTAATAATATTAACTATATTATGTCTACACTATAGATCGTAGGGGTCAAATTCCTAAGCCCTACGTTATTGACCCCAAGTCACTAGCTCTATGATCTAAAGTCTATAACAATACCCGTACACAATATAATAGAATCATGTTTACTTAAATGAGATCATTAAATGACAAATAATATTATTTAAATAATATAAAAAATGAAAAGAAATGAAGACATGACCAATCACTCAATACAAAAGGTTCTTAAATGACATTTAAAAAATGAAAAACAATCAGGACCAATCTGAAATCGAGTATCTGACAATCAAATAAGTGTGGCGAGTACGTGCCTAAATAAATTTAGACTTCTACATGTAAAAAAACATAAAAAATATGCATAGAATAAACAAAGACAGATTATTTGATTGGAGGGCTGATATTCAATCTGAAATTTCATCTTTTAATCACAGCCATTTGCAAATCACGACATCTACGTGCTTAATATAAGTATGGAGAAATAGAGATATATGATTCTAAAACAAACTGATAAAAAAATATGGATACGGATACATATATTCAATAAAAACAGATATAGATAATTATTTGTATCTGTATCCATACAAACAGATATCCAAAAAATAAAAATAAAAAACTACTGATACAAATAATTGGATATGGAAAATTATAACCGAATTCGCATAAATGGATATCGAAAACTAAAAAATTACGAATACAAATAATTACGTGCATATGTATCTATATCCGCTTCCGAAACCGACACCGTATTTGTATCCGCATCAATCATATCCATATACGCAAACTATCTATATCAAAATATCTGAATCCGCAACAATTCGAGCATAACCATAATTTTATTAGTAGTGAATTTTTATGCATGTGGGATTATTAGTTGTCACAATTATACTAATTTGAACACAATTGTAATAGACATTTCTTATGATGTGCATGACATCTCGTGAACTTATTCAGCATACACAACTGTTAACTTAAAAATCCTGATTTTTTTACTTTTATTATGTCAAGTTCAATTAGTAAAAAATAAAAAATAAATATTGAGTAATATTTTTTTTAAATTAGATATATTTTTATATTGGAAGTAGAGTTATTGTCAATAATATTATTTGCAAAATTTATGTGTTATAGTTAGTACTACAACAATGATCATAAAAAATATTTTTGAAAAAATATTTAATTACTTAGTACAAAATATTAACTAAGTATTATGGTAATACATTAGTTATATATATTATATTAATAAGAATATAGTTAAAATGACACATTGTTTTTGTGCCCCAATTATGTATCATATTTTTATCTCTATTTTTTAAATTCCAAATAGTCAATTCAAACTGCTCAACATGAACTCTACATTAAAATGTGTTTGAAGACCAAATTTAAAAAAAAAAATTACTTAGTGAACAATATAATATGAATTAAGCCTTATGAACACTCTCGAGTTACACGGTATAATAAATTTATTATATGAATTATACTTGAAATTTTAAGTTTATTCTTGTTTTCTATTTGTCAAAGTTTCAAGATAATTGTTACCAAGTAATCCCTACCCTTTAGAATAAATTAAGCTTGATATTAGCACAATTTTATTTTATTCAAATAATAATTCATATTATAACACTATATAAGTTCTAAACTAATATCAATTACGGCTAAAATTTAAATTCAGTGACTCTCAGATTTAATGTCTATCATATCTGATTATGATTGACACTTTTATTTATTTCTAATAATTTGCAAATATTTCTGGAATATCATTAATAATTAATTTGAAATAAAAATTGACAAATAATTATTCTTGAATATTTAATTAATACTCCTTTAAATAACATTCTGACAAAACGAATCATTACGGTCATACTATTTTGCAACATTTTCTTCTAAAAAAAATACTGTCGATTTATTTTTTTATTGCTATGAACGTACAAGTTCAACAACATCAAATATTTCAGGGCGCGAAAACCTCTTTCCAATTTCGCGCCAAAGCAGTCCTGCTCCTAGAAAATATATGAAAAGAAAAAAAAATCCAAAACCGTAGAATATGAAACGAGCATGGTGCTGGAGGCTTTTCCTTCTCTCAGCGGTTACGACAGAAACCGCGAAAGAGAAAAAAAATATTTGGCGCGGAATCTAATAACTGTAACGAATATTTAAAAGGAAATGAGAAATGTTATTGATATATATACCCCCCCATTATCGCCATAAATTCTCCTTTTTTTTCCTTCTCCCAGCGGTTACTGATCCATGGGGCTTCACCAAATGTAAGTTATTTGGCTTCCGTTTTTTTTAATTGTTTAATGTCTTGCTCTTGTTGGTACTTGTTGTTTCTTCTTCTTTGACTAATGAACTTTGGAAATTTTTGTTAAATACGAGTTAAAAGTTGACAAGTGCAGTTTTAGTGTTTTAAGTTTGCAGTAGTTTTGAGTGACCACATGTTTGATTATTGCAGGTTTAAAAAAATGGTTAGATTGCATTGATTTGAGTAACATGGGCTAGAGAAAAAAAAAACCATCATTATTCCTTAAAAAAACGGTATAGTCATTGCTCGGTTTCAAGTATAATACTTTCTAAGAGTAAAGGTAAGCCGAAAGCCAATTAATGATTAATAACAGTCTGTACACTGCTTCCTTTTACATAATCTTTACATTATATATGCATATCACCACAAGCAAGTAATTGAAGTACAATACAACCATCATTATTCTATAATAAAAAAAAAGAAATAACAGTGAAATTTTCAGGATACACTTGATTGGAAAATATATATTATACAAAAGAAATTATTTAATTTCAACAATAATGAAACCATCATGATTTGTAATACAGAACTCAACAAACCTCGTTTTAAGACAGTAACGGGTCCAGGTAGGAGCTGATCCAATAACCCAATAGGCAGGTGGTATGCTATAGCAAATCATGGAATGTCTGCCACATCGGCAACACAAATGGCTAGGGGACTCGTCAGCGTACGGCCTTTTATTTCATATATACAATTATCTGAAGTTTATTCCTATTTCAGATTTGAACCCAGGCTTCGACCCGACAACCATCTGAAGTTGTTTTGTGCTTTGTGCCATGCTGACAAGATGGACCCCACAAAAATGCCTCTGATACGAGGATGATTGAAAGCTCACTCTGAACAACTTCAGGATCAAGCTATAAAGAAATACAAGCATTACAATTTTAATCGTGTTTATACCCGAGTTCGAACTGGTACCAAGCTGTACCAGTCGTGTGCATATACTGTGCTGTAAAAAGGTGGTAACCTAAGGGCAAAAATCAATTTGTAGCAGCCACATGCTTTGTAGTTTTGGCAGTAGAGTAAATTATATTTGTTTACTCATTCCTTGCAATTTTTAAATCATGCAAAAATGAAAAAAAATAAGGCACGCAACTTATACCAAACCAATTGTTAATAAAATACCTTAATGAATTCAAAAGGGCATGCCATGAATTGGAACCGATCAAACCATCAAAGGCTTGTTATACTGCCACGAAGACCTTCTGATACTAGGTCTGAAATAAAAAGAATTGAAATGGAAGATAAAGAACTCAAGTAAAAAAAAAAAAAAAAGGTTAAATAAGCTGTAGTCATTTTTTGGGTTTAGAAAGTTTCTAGGAAAAAAAAACAGTCAGAAAAGACAGAAGATCAAAAGGAGTTTTTGGGTTTAGTCATTTTTTATTTAAATCCGACTCTTTTGCCCTTATATCAGTAAAAAGGAGTTTTTACAGATCTTAATTGTCACATTAGGCCCTTATATCAGCTCACATTTGCTTATATTTTTGGTGCAGGGGGGCTTTTAATTGCTGAGGCATCACTGAGAGCTTCAAGGCTGCAAATCATAGTTCATGATAATTTAATTTCGATCCAATCAATTCATTAATTTTTTTTTCTTATGTTGCTATAAATCCAGTGACTGGTCTAACTTATCTCAAATATGGAGAGCAGGCGAAGGGACACTGATCTCTCAAAACAAAATAAAGAAAAGAGGGGTGACGTACGGTTAACCGAAGCGCTCCGTTAGTGGGATTGAGGTCTCGTTGCACAAATCTCTAAGCTCTATCGAACGGTCTAGATGTTGGTCCGATGGGCATCGGAACGCCCCCGCTTCCTTCCAACAGATGTATGTGGATGGGTCCATGGGTGTGAATTTCTATTTTGACAACTTTGGTATCTACAAATGGTTGGTTGCCAATTCTATTCTACTGGTTAATTTTTTTGTATTAGACCAAGGTTAGTATCAGTACCAAACTATTGACAATTTTGCCCATAGTTGTAATAAGCCATCCCCACCCTCCAAAACAAAAACATAACTCAGCAAAAATTAAAACAAATGAGAACTTCAATATGGTTCTGAGTTTGCATGTATTGGTTAGAATATGATTTGGTTTGTTCAAGATGCAGAAGCCAGGTACAACTTAGATATTCATGCAACTTCATGTTCTAGTATTGGAGTGTTGTTTGCAAATTCAGAAAACTAACTGTTATTGACATATCTCTTTTCTCATCACCACATGGCTAGAGATTGACATATCTCTTTTCTCATCTGACAACGAGCCACAAATCTCTTCCTTCTCGGTTTTTCACCATCTCTTGCAGTCAAGTTCGCAAAAGAACTTGCTTTCTACAATAGAAAGAAAAAAAACAAAAAGAGATAAAGAATCAGTATTATCCACCAAGTTTCTCGTCTGCTTTTGGGAGGAAAGCAAAATAACAGAATTAAAGAGGCGTGAACAGAAAAGGGTATGGTTGGTATATCCACCGGTGGGCCCTTATTACCCTCAGCTACACCCCAATTTTGAGGTGACACTTCCGAGTAAAGAAGTCGCGCTCTCTTCCATTCCCTCCCTTCTGATTTTATTTTACAGAGCAGGTAACATTTCGTTTTTTTCCTTACCTAACCCTTCGCTCCCTTCCAGTACGCCCGTCTGAAGCACAGAGTAAGTTATTTCCTTAAAAATAACCCCTTATGCATGTATAAATCGTTAAAATACCAAATCTACTCTTCAGCTTTCTAAACAACCCTGATTTGCTATGGTGTATACATCTACACCAATTTTAAGCCACACATTAAGTACATCAATTTTCAAACACTTAGATTACCCAAACAGATATGTACTAATATCCGGGCTAACAGGTATATACAGCAACGAGGTTGTAAACTGATACTCTTGCATTATTTGAATTTATCCAATACTATTTTAGATTGAAGGTGAAAGAAAATAAAAGACAAAAATAATATGAGAAAAGAAAACCTCACATGCAATCTCTGCAAATATTCAGATTTGGTATGAGGGAAGCCGGTCCACCATACCTCTTTCTTGTCACCTGCAATAATTCCAATAGACCCCTGATTTGCTATGATGAATTGTATACATGTAACCAATTTTAAGCTACACATTGTACATCAATTTTCAACCACCCAGATTACCCATATTACAAAATAAAATAGGATTCATGCTAATTTAACCTTGGAATATGTTCTTGGAGTTATTGGAATATGTTCGTAGGATTCATGCTAATTTAACCTTGCCTATTATGCCAGAACAGCAATCTCAGATATAAAAATTCCCTTTCTTGTACAAATACTGTAATTTTTTATTAGTTAGGTTTTCAGTAATGAACCTCTATTTGCTGGCTACTGCTCTCCAAATGGTTAATATCTGAAAGAATTTATTCTGAGACCTGTAATATATAATCCAATTGGAGAAGGTTAGACAACAGACTCAAAAAACTTAAAACAAAAATAACAAGATAACATATAATAACAAAGCCTGAATATCTTTATATCCCTTCAACCACAAAAGGTACCAGATATCATATGATAACAAAAGGGACAGAACACATGAATGCTGGTAGTAAAGGCACCTGGAAGAAATATTTCCTTTATTTTGTTTTGCAGGTCTGGCTTAGATATTTCAAGGCTGTACAGGGAAGTAGAGAATTGCCATTGCGAACTCTTACAATCTATTGTTAAAAAAAAAGAACTTGCACAATCTATTTCAAATCTGAACTGTTAAGTTCAATTTATGCTACTTTATGAGGATCATCATGAAATAGGTGCCACAGCCAAAAAGCTCTGTTTGCATTTTCCCAAAAAAAACTTAAGGTTGGAATTGCACTCTTGAAAGACATTTTCCAAGTTATTATAGTAACTTCAGAGTAACTAGGCAACATCAATTGCTACCATAGACCTAGTATCAGAACCAACTAGTAGTGTGAGCCACATTATGTATCAGTCTAGCCGAGGTCAAAGAGAGAAAATGTAGCATCCAAGAATATACTGAGTGTAAAGAAAAGTGGAATTTTCAGTATAGACTTGATTGGAAAATATACATTATACAAAAAAAAATATTTCATTTGAAAATTTTCCCTATTCCTAGCTCACAGCCACGGTAATTAAGTTATTTCCTTTTAAATTAAGGAACCTCTTATGCATGTATAAATCATTAAAATACCAAACATATTTTTCAGCTTTCTTACCAACCCTGATTTTCTAAACACACGATTTGCTTCTCCTCCTCCCTTCCCTTCCACAGGGGCCACTGCCATTGCCATCCAGTCCATGTAGGCAGTCCTGGAGTATTTCTCGGCTGCAATACCAATTGATTTCGTAGCAAAAAAAATAAATTTCGGGCAACCAATTAATTTCATCGAAATTGAATTAATCAGTAGCAATAGTTAAAATTTGTCGCAACCAACTAAAATCGTGCAACATTGTTAATTTATTGCAACAATTTTCTTTTCAGTTGCAATATTGTTGCACAAATTGAATACGCTGATTTTAGGGGAAAGTACTTTGTTAATAGAGCCCAGGGAAAGCGTGGATGAATATGCCGAAGGAGGAGGACAACAGATTGTTGAAATAGTGGATGCTGGGATGGAGATAAGCGGAGGAGAAGAAAGGTAAAGAGGTGAGTGGATGAGGAGAAGGGGAAAGAGGTGAGCGGAGGAGGAGAAGGGGAGGACACAATCAGAAGAGGGAGAACGGGAGGTGAGCGGAAGAGGAAGACTCTTGAAGGAGGTGGCGGAGGAGGAGGGTAGCTGGTTTTTAGAATTGTCGATGCAAGAAGAAGGGGCGGAGAAGGTGAAGTAATGGAGGTGAGCGGTAGAGGAGACAGAAGGTTGTTTTGCATCTTTACCCTCTGAAAATAAGAATTTCACCAACGTGCCCTACACGTGACCTGGAGGTAGATAGCGACAGAACAAATAGTTGCCATAACATCTATATTGGTTGCAATAAATTTTGTCGAGGCAACAACTAAATTTTGTTACAATAATTATTTTGTTGCAATAAATACGTTCTATTATAACTAATTAATCTAGTAGTAATTTTATTAATTTAATGCCACTAATTATTTTTTAGTTGCAATATGTTGCTGCAAAAGATTAAATTTGGTGTAGTGCATAAAGACCGAAATTTTTATTTATAACATTTAAAAAAAATAAATTAACCAAATAACCATCGTTTCTGGTCAATTCTAAATCTAACACGGCCGCAGAACACCGGAGCGGACCCATTTGGGGGCCGCCGCAGAATGCCGGAGTGGACCCGGGTCCGCAAAATGCCAGAGCGGACCCGGGTCCGCAGAATGCCGGAGCGGACCCTGTTTTTTTTTTTTTAATCTGATTCTAAAGTTGGTTATGATTTTGTTTTGGAAATTTTTATCAAAAATGTAAAGTTTGTACTGGAAGTTGTGTGTAATTACTTATGTTTGAAATGTCGTTTAATCTGAAATTGTTGTTCGTCGTTTGTTTGATCAAAAGAAACATTACAATAGAACAAGGAGCCATATAAAGAAGCATACAATAGAACAATGCTAATGTTATCGGAAATTACAAATACGTCTAATTAACCGAAAATAAACAACATTTTTACGAGTACAATTAAAAAAGCAACATTAACTCTCAATCTCGTGCAGCTCGAGCAGCTCTGTTTTGTCTTTCTTGTGTATCTCGGCCGGCTTGGTGTCCTCTTCTCCTATTATGTAGAACGTCCATCCACATCGGAATTCTATCGTGTTGTCTTCTGCCCACAGCAATATTTTTTTTCTCTGGAACAAGGACTGGGCCATCGTGTTGAGGCCATTCCGACTGATTTCCATAGACATGCCATTGTGCACTCCATGTGTTGATCAGTGTATGGATGTGATAGTAGTGACTTACAAAGACGCTAGGGTCGATGCCTCGGAGACAACACACGGACAGAACATGAGAGCACGGTATTCTCTCCAATTGAGGCTTCTGGCACATTACCGTGTGATCATCCCCGATTATCACCGTGTATTTGTAATTAGCCTTGGTAAACCGACCAGAATCGTCAGGTATGAAAGCGTGAACTATCTCCTGTGTGGAGGTTACCTCGAACTCGTTGTTGTTTCCAAAGCCCCCCAGCATCTTCATTTTATCGGACCTCTCGAACCGTTTGTTGATCAGCTACGAAAAATTAAAAAATAATGAAGAAGTCAGATTTTTTTAACAAAGTTCATTAAAAATTATGAAGAAAGAACTACAAATAAAAGTACCTGATGCACACGACACGAGAATTGTTGACCTTGACTGACTTCCCATTCCGCTTTGGCCCTCCTTTGCGCAAACCATGTCATACATTTGTAAAATGTGCCTTCAATTATTGCTGCAACCGGTAGCCTACGAGAGGACTTGAAGACCTTATTAAGCGACTCGGACCCGTTTGTAGTCATGATGCCCCAACGGTAACCACCGTCCAGTGCTTGGAATATCTTCCATGGTTTGGGGCACTCGTTCTCATCTTGATCCAAATATTTACCCACACCGTCCAGCCAATTGAGGGCAATGTCACATGCCTGCCCCATTGCTTGCATTCCTTGCTCGTACCTCCTCATCTTCCTCTTAGCCACACATATTCTAAAAAAACGGATTGCCTTATCACTGCAACCGTTCTTCTTCATGTTCTCGGCTATGTGAGTAGCACAAAGACGGTGAACACATTGATCCTCATCCTCCTCGTTCCACCCCATATCATATTGTCTGAACACCTTCTTGATACCCTTTCCCCTATCAGTGATGACACACGTGAATCTGGAGCGGATTACATTACGGTGCAACCATTTCATGAACCACGCACAATCGTCATAACTCTCTGATTCTACCAGTGAAAAAGCCAACGAGAGGAGCTGGTTTTCAGCATCGTACCCGATTGCAATCAACAGCTTGCCTGTGGTAAAATAAATTTTGTAAGAGCCAAAATCAACTAAAATAAATAAAGTGAAAATAATCAAATTAGTTACCTTTATACCGGCCTGACAGGAAACATGCATCAACTGTGATGACCGGTCTGATATGTTGAAAAGCAGCTATGCACGGTCCAAATGCCCAAGCCGCCCTATGAAAATACCTCCATGGTCCAGGTTCACCAGTGGGATATGAGGTCACCTTAAACAATGTTTCTGTCAATAAATTTAAAAAAATAAGTTCAATTTTTGATTGATAATGAAATGACGTAAAAATTGAAGGAACAATGTAGTACCTGGGTTGCTTCTTTTGATTGCCTCCAACAATGGAACTACAAGAGCGTATGACCCCTCCCAACTGCCAAATTGACGGGCTATTGCCAACTCACGGCCACGCCATAGTTTGTTGTACGCCGGTATCTGACCGTTGTACCTTTCAGCAACAGCAATTCGGACAGCCTGAATACTCAAGTCGACATCGTTCCTCATGTGAGCGGATATACACTCGGCAACCATAGTAGCTGACAACTGGGCGTGATCTGTTCTTGTCGCATCCACGTGGCATGAATGTTGTGTTGGGCACTTGGAGACACGCCATTGTGTTCCATAACCGGTGGCCCTTGCGAGTATGTACCACCCACAGTAACTGTCCCTGCACTTGAACCTAATTCTTGTGCGGTCACTGTGCGTATTCCTTATCTCTTTGTTGCATAGGATGTGAAACCTGGCAATTGCGCTCTTTATTGCCTCTTTTGAGTCATATGTTTGTCCATCGGACAATTCATTCTCATACTCTACCCTACTTCCAAACAAACCCGAATTGGCTTTCATAAACCCTGATGTGTCGTTGAAAGCATGAATCAGGTGCTGAAACCCGCGATCCATTATCAGAAACCCGCGATCCATCTTGAAAGTCCTTGGTTTGCCGAGCACAGGCCCAGTATCTTCCTGGTCAGAATAATCGCTCATACCCTCAGGATCAACAGGACCCCAATTTTCCTCTGCCTCTAGTATTTCCGGATCCACTTCTTCATCGGATTCATCCGGATTACTAGTTTGACCCCAATGAGCGGTCTGACTAGATGAAGGCTGGTCAGTCTGGGATGGAGCCTGACGGGAGGGTCGGTCCCTCTGAACTGGGGCCCGACTACTGGACGGTTGGTCAATTTGGACAGGAGATGGACTAGAGCCGGATGAGTTACCCCGACTACGACCCTGGATTAACCTCATAACTGGGTTGGAACGTCGGGCTCTGGTAACCTCCACATATAGGTCAATTATCTTGTATGCACCCCCAGAAAAACTCATGGTTTGGTTATACAATACCTGCCAGACTCCCTCATTCTGAATTGGAAATAGTTGGAACCAGGTTTGTGCCGAACTAGTCGGCATGCTAATTTTGGCATCAATTTTAAGGTCATACTGACCCTGATCCAACCCCAAATTCTGACATATACTTGATTTAAGTCCCAAATAATCAGTACCCGGCAATACCGGGATCACAGTAACAGGTCCAATACTATAGTAAACCCCATTAGGACCTGTTAAAACATCCCCACCAGTGTAGATGGATACCATAAGAGCCATTTTTTCAATTCAATACAGAAGAAACCTACAATTAAAAATTAACTAAATTAATTATTCTAATTAAATTATTAATCTACTGAAATAAAAATAAAAAATTTAAAAGAAGAGAGAAAAAACTTACAGATCAGAGAGCTAACTCAGGAGAGAGAAGGTGTGAGAGTGTGGAATGAAATTTCGCTGTCATTTTCGGGATATAAAGAACAGGGTCCGCTCCGGCATACTGCGGACCCGGGTCCGCTCCGGCATTTTGCGGACCCGTATGAGGGTCTGCTCCGGCATTCTACGGCGGCCCCCAAATGGGTCCGCTCCGGTGTTCTGCGGCCGTGTTAGATTTAGAATTGACCAGAAACGATGGTTATTTGGTTAATTTATTTTTTTTAAATGTTATAAATAAAAATTTCGGGCATAAAGATGTTAAAATTGAAATATATTCCTATTCCTATATGGAGTTAGACTGAGCCAGTTATGAAGAGGGACAATTGGAAACTATAAGATGGAAAAAATATTATTGCATTGAAAAATTAAAAATTAATAGTTTCAACACAAGCGTGGGAACAACTTTGATATCTGAAAATAATATCTATACAGTAATTTGACAAAATATCGCATGATACGCCTTGTGAAAAGTAGTCATTGGCTTTGTCGAATCGGAATTACATTAAATTAATTGTAGACTGGATATGATTAAAAAAAATAGAAAATTATACAAGCATGTGTCATCATGTAAGATGCTTTGCAATAAAATATAATTTCACGTCTTATGGAATATTATTTTATTTTCTAATTAAGATTAGACCTGCAAAAGCGAATCCCTAATTTTGTCATATCTGATTAGAATTTAACTGAAATCAGAGCGAATTTGAATCTGATAGATAAATTCACATGTTATAAAATTATTATATTATTTTGCGACAATAACATCAGAATTGGACTTGTCTCTTAACCATGTTAAATTATTATATTACTTATTCACTAGTGGAAAAACACAAATCAGGATCGGGTATATTCGCACATCAGGATCGGACCTACAGCCGATCCTGTTCCAGCCGATACAAGTAGTCGATCTCAACTGTATCGGTTAAACAACCGATCCAGATAGACACAATCTGAATCGGATAATTAATAAAAGACCGATCCCGATTAATAGGTATCGAAATCGGTTTTCTTAATTACCCGATCCTAACCAGATAGAATCTGCATCGGTTATTTATTCCAACCGATCCCGACTTGTTAGTATTTGCATCGGTTAGAACTACAACCGATTGTGAAATGTAAGTATCAGGATCGGTTTTTTTATCAACTGATCCTATATTTATTATCTGGGCAAATTAATTAAACAATTGGATCGGTTGTTAACTAACCGATGCTATAATTGGATCGGTGTAATTATTAAAAACCGATTCAGATAACTAGCAGGTTCGGTTTATTTATACAAACCGATCCAGAAGGTTATTATCACGATCGGTTTTTTATTAATAACCGATTCGGATAGTTAGCTGAATCGGTTAGTAAATTAATAACCGATACTGATTTGTTACCGTGTTTTAAAAAAATTTATTTTATATTTGGCCAGCTTCCAGTATATTTTGCTGGCCCTCACATGCATCAGGAATTATCACAAGAGACCTATCATATATGCATCAGGAATCACCACAAATCGATACACATCCTAAATTATTAAGCTCCTAAATCGATACACCATCTCTTAGAATTATTAAGCTCCTAAATTATTACAAATTATCACATCCTAAATTGTTTTACTTTTTTGAATGATTACCTCCTTTAAGAAAAAGTTACACCACGAGTTGCGAATCTCGTCCATTCTGTAAACCGGGTACTTAGTGGGAAAGTCCTGCATTTTTTAAATGATATAAGAGCACAATTAAATATGTACTTAATTATATTTGAAGCAACTATGCTTACTTTTGGAAAATATATAAATGTATATATACCTTCATTTTCGGAAAATCACGGATGAAGCGATGTATTATGTCGTGCATGAACATCATGACATAATATCCACATTCCCAACCTCCATTTTGTTGTGGGCACTACATTACACATCAAGAGAGTTAAAAAAATTAAACAATTTTTGCACATATAGATTTTGACCAATTTTAATTTGCAGCTAGGTCCCTATAATCATATCATAACCAAATTTCACCATTTTTTACATCTAAGTCCCTCGTTTAACATCACCAACTTAGCAATTTACAAACAATAAGAGAAGTTTAAAAATAAGTACTTACCCTGCAATAATTAATCTTCAAATTAGAGCCTTTTCCAATTCCTCCAATCATCTGGTCCAATTGGTAGGGCCTGTTGAAAAAAATACTACCAATTCTAAGAAAAATATTAATGGAAATCTATAGATTTGACAAATAAAAGTTTGAAAAGCATACATTTTGAGCGCATCGATGATCTTCGGGTGATGTGGAACCGATTTCTTACCAACGGTCTTACCGGAACAATAAACACTGAGAGAATTGAACACGTATACCTCACTCTCGCTTGGCATAAGCACGACCAAGAGCCAATGTGTTCTGCAAATTAGGTTTTGTATCATCTCACATTCTATAATTTATACGAAATGAGAGAAACTTAATAAAATTAGAATGTATATATAGCACTAACAACTGATGATACGGTATGAATATCAATTTCTTCCTCCGGTTTTCTCTCAGTGAATCCTTTATGTATTTCTCGACGAATTCTTTTGATTGGGCATCACTGTCCAACAAGTATTCATTTGTTTTCATGGGGTCCATGAAACCAACACGCTCATCTTCTCGATGTTCCTCCTTGTTGTATTTTTGCAGATACCTGCAAAAAAAGGCATACATGTGATCTCGATTTTTTCATTTTGGATTAAAAGTACTACATTCTACCATTATTACGAATGTTAACTCACATCATGAAGATCTGAATAATCGGTCCGGTGAGCCACTCCTCTGGTTTAACCAACATCAAAAAATCCTCTGCATTGACTACCAGGGGTTCTTCATGATGGAAAAGGTCAGGTGGCTGGTTGACGTGAAATGCTTTGTTAGGTTGGCTCAAGAACCGATCACGCAGAAGGGTATAAGACTGTGGAAAACGGCAAAAATCAATACCACCAAACATGTTTGCGCCAGTTTGTACCACATCCCCACCAGTACGAACATTGGGTGGTTCCTGCAATTAAGATAATACTAGCAACTAAAACTCTACCATATAGATACAAATTTATAACTATAAGAAGTTGTAATAATAATATGCATTTTTTACCTGATCAATGGATATCAGGTCCATCGGCCATGCAGTGGAGCTTCCAACGGCTGAGATGATGGTTGGCATGTCTTCATGTGGTACAGGTAGAGAGGTGTTTTCTTCACCCGGGACCACTTCATCCACCATTACCCTTGCATGGTCAGGTGGTAGAGGCCTCGTGTGAATTTTCTCTCCAGGATTTACTGGAACATTAATTGTCCCCGAAGCCACTTCAACCTTCTTCCCATCTCGATGCATGAGAAGTCTGCATACTCGTTGCGACGGCTGTACATGCTACAAAAATTCATTCGAAGGAATAATATGTATAAAACTAAGGCATGTACGTAATAGAATTATTTTTTTATTTGAATGGAAAAATATGTATTTATTTGCATTACCTCCATCGGGAAAAAGAGGGAAGTCCGTGGTCCAACTGACTGGCAGCTGCTCTGAACGGCTGTTGGGCTGTAAGCGGCTGTTGGGCTTTCCGCGAGTATTCCTCGGCCCATCAATGTTGCCATCTGCTCCGCTAACATTACCTTCATTTTCTCCACCATATCTGCCTTTATTCTCGCCTCTGCAACTTCTACTCTCACCGCCACTTCTCTCTCTATCCGCTGTTCAATGTCCGCGCCAGACCCAGAAAGCACGTGTCTCCTCCTTTTTCCGCTTCCCTGATATGCCTTTTTAATACCCACCAGAGCTCCAAGGCCTCTCACCCTCCCAGCATGTTCCGGATTCGGCAGAGATTTTCCTAGAACATCGTCGTAACGATCGACGGGCAACAATCCTTTGTTGAAAGCCTCCTGTTGTTCTTCCTGAAATGACAATGGCAACCTGTTATCACATAATAAATTAGAGTTGAATTTCAAGGAATGAAAATATCTAAATCCTCACAATAGTCTTGACGATTGCTTCTGTGTCCGGGTTAGGATGAAGAAGTTCCTCGCCATCGGCTGACTGCTTCATGTGTCCTAGTGTCCACGAGACATGCCTATACTGAACAGACATATCAAGAAACTGCTCCTGTGACAGTATAGTAGTTGACCCCTGGGTAGACGGATCACTACTTACTGCTTTATCGTTTGCAATTTTCTGGAATGCTTCTTTGAGCCTATTCTGGAATTTCTCACCGCTGTACCCTCTGGATCCCAGGTAATGTTTATACTTGTTCTTGGACTGATTCTCCTTCCCTTTATTGCTTTTATTCTGCAATTTACCCAAAGAAACAATTACGAGTTATGAAAATCATTGAACAATTAAACAATTAGGTTCATTGAACGTTTATAGTTAAAAAAAGTGACCTTGAATTCATCCGACTGGCGGGACTCGACAAAGGCATCCCAAGCTTCTTGTGTGATCGAGAGCTTCTTAAGGTCGGGCGTCGTACCTGCGTTGACGTGCTTAGTCAGAGCTACTCTGTACTTTCCTTGCATGGTTTGTGGTGGTTGTAGTAGAGATTGAAGGGCTAGGGTGGCGGAGAGAAGAAGAGAAAAGAAGAAGAGAAAAGAAGAAGAGAGGAAGAGTCGGTTCGCAGGGGGCGAAGAGGAGCCGAAAACGTCTCGGACGATTATAAAACGTCTCACAACGATTTCTTCTGGACATTTGAAGATGAAAATTTTGGTTTTGAATTTTGATTTTAACATTAAATCGTCAGGACGTTTTACAAATCGTCTAGGACGTTTTTGTACTTTTTGTCATAATTAAAAAGCTATTTTGAAATCTGAGAATTTAATTAAATCGTCCAGACGTTTTGACAATCGTCCGGGACGTTTTAGAATGTTTTGTACCTGCGTTGACGTGCTTAGTCAGAGCTACTCTGAACTTTCGGTGCATTTCTGCCATTTTTTGTATTATCTTCTTCTTCAAATATTGATCATCACCATCAATATTCCAGTCCATCTGCCAAAGAAACAGAAATTAATCAAGGTTTACGTGAGTTAAATTCAACTTTGCTAGCTTGTGAGCTTAGGACCATGTTATTTACCTGGATTTGGTTCCATATCTTTTCCTTCACGTCGTCTTCTACCTGAGACCACTCTAGGGACGTTATAGGAACGTTCCTTCTTACCAATATCCCAAGGTGCGAGGGGTATTTAGTGGTTTGCCTATTAATAATAGGCCTCCCAAATGCATCAAATTCAACATGCTTGCCGGTCTGATTAACGCAGGTAGCAAGTTGGGAAGGCCCTCTTACTCGCTTCTCACCCGAGGCGCGCTCGCTACCGCCACCACTAGCCTCACCAGCACCACTAGCCTCACCAGCACCACTAGGCATGATAGGAGCAGCTCGATGACCAGCACCACTAGCCTCACCAGCACCACTAGCCATCTGAACGGTTAGATAGAGAATAAAAAAACAACTAATTTAGAGTGAAAATTTTTCTTATTTGGATTTTTCTGCTATTTTTAGTGAATTTTCAAAACTGGAGCAGCATGTGTATTCGTGCTGTTTTTTCAAAACTGGAGCAACATGTGAATTTTCTAAACTTGGGGAAGCATGTTACTTTGAACAATGTAAACCTTGATCCCAATATAACTTTGAACAATACAACTTTGAACAATATAAACTATGAAAACCAAGTCCGGTACCAGCAACAGCAACACAGTGAAATTAGTGCGAAATTAGTCCAGTTAAATTAGTTAAAAGGTACCAGTTAAAAGGTGAACTCAAGGTACCAGTTAAATTAGTCCGGTACCAGAGGTGAACTCAAGGTACCAGTTAAAGGTACCAGTTGAAAGGTGTTTGAGCATTTACCCGAAATTAGTGCGAAATTAGTCCGAGAGAGATGGAAGCACCACCGATAGCACCGGCACTGGAGGTGCCGGGGAGAGAATGAGCGGCGAGAGAGGCGGCGGCGTGAGCACCGTAAGAATACGAGAGAGGCGGTGTTAGCACCGAGAGAGGCGGTGTTAGCACCGAGAGAGGCGGTGTTAGCACCGAGAGAGGCGGAGTGCACCGAGGGAGGCGGAGTGCGCCCGAGAGAGAGAGATTAGCGAGAGAGAGAGGGATCAGTGAGCTCAGATCGAGTTTTGAAAATGAATTCAGGAGACCAATTTGCGCTAAGTAGCCAGAGAGGCGCCAAATTAAATCACCGCGAAAATATATCATCATGATCGGTTTTTTGTTAAAAAACCGATCCTGCGTACTGTGATCAAGTTCGGTTAACTTAATAACCGATCCTGATGCATACATATTTAATCCAGTACTTTGAAAAACTAAATCACTGTTTACATAATTTCAATGGATTTATGTAATGCATCAAATATACATTCACATAATTTATATTTACATGATTAGCATCACATTTGTATAATTCAAAAATAACACAAAAAAGTCTAAATATTTATGACAACACAATAATTTACTAAATAACACAATAATTTACTAAACAACACAATAATAACACAAAAAAGTCTAAATATTTATGACACCTTGCATGCAACCCCCATAGTCAAGTAATTATAATGCCTCCTGGACAAAAATTAATAAACTCATTAAGTCAGGAATATTGAAGTTTTTTTTCAAGTCGGAAAAGATTAAAAAAATCTAGATATGACATACCAATAAAACATTGAATATCAATTTTATTCAATCCATTCTCCTTCATTATGATCGTTGCGCATGTGACTTGTTTCATTATCCACGACAGTTGGTAAAGATGTCATGCCAATGGAAAAAGGAGGTATATCATCAAAATGATCGTACGCTTCTTCGTTGTCTACATTATCAATCCCAACAATACGTCTTTTCCCGGAGAGGACAACATGTCTTAAACGATCGGCCGGATCAGTTATGTAGAACACTTGTGTGGCTTGTTTTGCAAATATAAATGGATCATCCTTGTATCCAACCTTATTGAAGTCCACCAAAATTAAACCATCGTTGTCAACTTTAACGCCCTTACGGTTGTCGACCCATTTACACTGAAATATCGGGATCTTAAATTTTCTGTAATCTATCTCCCAAATTTCTTCGATAAACCCGTAATACGACATCGAGGCATGCGATGGTCCGGCACCTTTAGCTCCTGAAAAATCACTCGACACGGCTACCACAGTCACTCCGCTGTTTTGCACGGTACTCTTCAAATCTTGACTTCTTGTGTAAAATGTATACCCGTTGATGTCAAATCCTTGGAAGGTTTTCACGACATGGACTGGACCGAGAGCCAACATTTTGACAACTTCTTTAATGTTTTCTCCCTCCGGAGCTTTCATGACTCTACGTGTAAACCATCCTTCGAACTTTTCATTGTGTTCTCCAATCAACCACTTATCGGATTTCCTAGGATTCTGTTGACGCAAGAAAGTCATGTGCTCGTCCAAATAAGGATGAACGTCGGTGAGGTGCTGCAAAACATGTAAATGTGCTAGGGTCATCGTTGTATGTAAGGGCACGATTAATTTCGATCCCAAAGTGCCTACCCCGTGAAGTCTTCCGCCGTGCCGAGGTTTAGGGATGCCGATGGCTTTTAAATCATCCAGATAATTAGTACAATACTCAATCACCTCTTCGGCAGCATATGCTCTTACAATGCTGCCCTCAGGACGATATCGGTTCCTCACATATCCCTTTAACAATCCCATGTATCTCTCAAACGGATACATGTACCGCAAGAAAACAGGCCCACACATCTTAATTTCTCTAACTAGATGAACAATTAAATGAACCATTATATCAAAAAAAGACGGCGGAAAATACATTTCAAGGTGACAGAGAGTGACGACAACCTCCTTCTGCAAAGCATCTAACGTATCAGGATCATTTACTTTGCAACAAATGGCGTTGAAGAAAAAACAAAGCTTTGTGATCGTCTGTCTAACGCACGGTGGCAATATGCCCCGAATTGCAACAGGAAGAAGCTGTGTCAGTAAAACATGACAGTCGTGGGACTTCATACCTATCAATTTTAATCCCTCCAGTGAAACCAGGTTCTTAAAATTTGAAGAATATCCAGATGGTACTTTTACACCATGAAGGCATTCACATAAACTTGTTTTTTCTTTTTTTGACAACGTATGCATGGCGGGTTTTAGGTATGTGCAAAGTTTACCCTTTTCTCTTTCCTTCTCTGCCGGTTGTAGATCCGGCCGTATGTTCAAGAATTGCATGTCTTTTCGGGCATTGATACCGTCCTTAGTCTTTCCCGGAATATTCAACAATGTTCCAACCATGTTATCACACACATTTTTAACCACGTGCATCACATCGAGACAGTGTCGAACCTCTAAATGCTCCCAGTATGGCAAATCCCAGAATATTGATCTCTTCTTCCATGTAATTTTCGGAGACCCTTTCTTTCTCACCGCCTTTTTTTTCCATTTCCCAAACTGATTTTCAATATCCTTTACTCTCGAATAAACTTGTTGGCCGGTCAATGGATAATTTACTGTGACATTCTCGGTCTTTCCATTGAATGCTTTCTTTCTCTTTCGGTGTGCGTGGTTGGCAGGAAGAAATCTACGATGACCCATGTACACATTTTTCGAGGAATGTGGTAGCCACATATCGACTGTATCATCCATGCAAATAGGGCACGCTTTTTCCCCTTTAACACTATAACCCGACAAATTACCATAGGCCGGAAAATCATTAATGGTGCAGAAAATCATGGCCCGTAAAGTGAATTTCTCCTTGGTATATGCATCAAATATCTCCACTCCGGGATGCCATAACTTGCTTAAATCCTCAATCAACGGCGCTAGATACACATCTATGTCGTTTCCGGGCTGTTTGGGTCCTGATATCAGCAAGGTCAGCATGATGTATTTGCGTTTCATACATAACCACGGCGGAAGATTATAAATGCACAAAAGAACCGGCCAACTGCTATGCTTACTGCTCATGCTACTGTGCGGATTCACTCCATCTGCACTCAGCCCGAGCTTTAGGTTTCTTGGGTCACCGCCAAATTCGGGAAATCTTCTGTCAATATTTTTCCACTGAGGAGAATCAGCGGGGTGCCGTAATTTTCCGTCCCTTTTCCGGTTATCGGCATGCCAACGCAATAATTTCGCATCTTTGGCATTTGAGAACAAACGTTTGAATCTCGGTATCACGGGGAGGTACCATAGTACTTTTGCCGGAGGTCCTTTATCCGGTTTATCACTCCCCATTTTATCGCTGGTTAGATGCTTTCTACTATAACGTGATGCACCACATTTTGGACACTCGTGGAAATCTTCGTACTCATTTCGATATAATATACAATCATTTGGACACGCGTGTATTCTCTGAACTTCCAAATCCACTGGACACAACATTTTCTTCGCTTCGTAAACATTATATGGTATCTCGTTTCCGTCCGGAAGCATTTCTTTCAATGTTTGTAATAACGCAGTAAAACTTTTATCACTCCAACCGTTTGATGCTTTAAGGTTATACAATTTTAATACACCTTTCAATTTTGAAAATTTAGAACAACCGGGATACAATTCCTTATTAGAATCTTCGTACAAATTCTCAAATACAGAGTACTGCTTATCATTATCAAAATCCTCTTCTAAATCACGTAACATTTGATCAACATTCTCAGTTTCATCTACCACCGCATCATCGGTCCCATCGTGTGGTCCATCACCACTTCCGTCACTCCCACCAGTATGGTATTCCTGATGCTCACTACCTATATCGGTTTCCAAACTCTCGCCATGCCATATCCAACGCTTATATTGTTGCTTGAATCCACGTCGGATTAAATGGTTCCTCACTTGGTTGGGATTGGAAAATTTATTCATATTGTTACAATCACGACAAGGACACGACATCAGCCCAGTCCCATTCTTCGCCGTATCTTCCGTAGCAACTTTCATAAATTCATCAACACCGGCCATATATTCATTGGATATACGTGATGTTCCGTACATCCAACTGCGGTCCATCTGCAATTATAAGAAAAAACAATTAAGCACAAGGGAATATATGGTACTTTAAATGTTCACACTAGGGCTTACATGGGGCCGGTTACCATCCTATCCCACTCTTTGAATACTTTGTCTCAGTAGTGACCACTTGTTAGTCGTGTTTTAGTATTTAAGGGAATTTCGGCAGCATTTCCTCTTAGTTCCCCGAATATTTGGGGAACTAAGGGGAAATGCTGCCGAAATTCCCTTAAATACTAAAACACGACTAACAAGTGGTCACATCCTAATTGAGACAAAGTATTCAAAGAGCAGTCCCAAAACGGGGACTATTCAAAATTAATCCCTAATGGATTAATTTTGAACGGGTTTTGTGACCTAAAGGCATTATTCATTGGGTTGTGGCTCGTAAGACAATACTCTAGCTAGATACCTAATGGTGGAAATACCTTTAATTAACTATATATACTATTATCAAAATACATGATCAAGTTTCATTCACAAAGCCAAACACGAGGTTCATGTTGCACTTACAATTTTTTTCGACGCCGAATCGAGTGAGATGAAGATCGTTGCACCAGATTCCTCAATAATAGCCAATCTACAAAAATAATGAGAATTGAGTTGAGCTTTTGAAGCAAAATACACCACATGAGCCCTAATATAAAAACAAATTTACCATTCTTGAGTCTCATCAATCCAAGTTAATTTGATTGATATGTGCTTGTAGAACGAGAATTATAGATCAAATATAAAACGTACACTTGAATTTCCTAATTTCTTGATTCTCTATGGGATTGTGCCTAAAATTAGTTAGCATTTTAAGTTAAAAATGAAGGAATCGGGTTTCTATTACCTCAATCAACCATCAACCGAGATAGATCAACAAATGAGGAAGAGAAACAATTGTTTCGGGTAGAGAGAGTTCAGAGTACGAAAACACCTCAAAGAGGGCAGAGACAGATCGCGCACTGGAAAGGGAGCAAATTAAAAGACCTCGTATTGCGGAAAGGGAGAAGAAATTAACAAGGTATCTGGATCGGTTAAGTTATAATACCGATCCTGATAATCATCAGCACCGGTTAATTTGTTAGCCGATCCTGATAATCACCAGCATCGGTTTGTTATTAACCGATCTTGATGAGTATCAAGAACGTGGTATATATATTCTGCCATAAAACGTCCCAACGTTTTGTAACACAAATAACTTAGGTCAAAAATTCAAATTTCTGTGAGAATTCTTAAAACGTCTGAGACGATTAAAAAACGTCTCAGAACGTTTCCTCTGGTTAAATGCTTGATAAATAACTTGATGATTTCTTCAGTCCAAGTGCTCTAAATTGCAATTCCAATTGTCTTGAACATGCATATCATCACAAATATAACCATACGAAAGATAATCAATTTAGGATTAAACATGCAATCATATACCTAACAAAGTTCAAGTCAAATAATAAAAGTGCAATCATACAACATAGAAATAATAAAAGTTCATGCAACACAAATAACATAGCATAGCAATCACTTAGCAAATTCTAATTGTAAAAGTTCATAGAGATTTAAATTTCGGGATCATCGTCATCATCTCCTTCGTCACCCTCTTCATCATCTTCATCATCATCATCTTCGGAAGGTATGTGAGGGGCACTAGTGGACGCACCACTAGAAGCACCATATTGCTTCACAAAGCGCCGAGCGAGTTCCGAAGTGGTGAGATCAATATCATAAATTGCTTCGGCGTTTTTGCGACCTTGAATATGGATTTTGCGTGATCTTGACTTCAAGATTTTAAGATCGTTGTTGATCGCGGTAAATTGGTTGTTATTGGCTATTTGGTATTCTTGCATGTGTTCAACAATCCAAGCCAATTGATTTTCCGCTCCTTCAGGAAGTTCATCTTGAGCCATTGGTGGTATTGGTGGTTGTTCAGGTTGAGCCGGCGATTCTTCTTCATCCGGATCCCAATATTGGTTAGGTAGAGCATTTGGAGCATTTATCCAATCATTGATAGGTCTGATGTCAGGTTTTATCATTGGTAAACCCTAACCCGATACACTTTTGACCCAACCATGTTTGGGTAGAATATCAAGCAAATGATTAGGCTCATTTTGAATGAGATGACTTGGGACGGTTATGCCATGTAGGCGAATCATGCGATGAATTAAATGGCCATAGGGGAGATTGGCAACAGAGCTAGAATAGCAAGCAATCATGTGACGAAGAATGATAAAAGGGATGTTGAACTGTTTTTCATCCATGGAGATGAGGTGCCTCAAATAGTACATTGGACCTCTTTCAATGTTAGATTTGATCGTTGCTTTGGGTATGAGAATATTGTTAATGAAAAGAAATAGCAAACGATGTAAAGAGGGAAGAGATGAGGCATAGAGGGATTTAACGCCAAAGTTACGGCGAGCAAACCAGGTTTTGTAACCATCGGATGATTCTAAAGCAAGTTCGGGCCAATTCCGAAGAAGATAGGCTTTTTCACCTTCATTGACTAACCCAAGCCAATTGGCGACATTGTCCAAAGAGAGAATGATTTCTCGGCCACAAACATAGGACTTGACAAGAAATGGGTCTTCGGAGAAAGTGAGATTGCAATAAAAGGTTTTGGTAATCATCTCACTATAGGGTTCATCACACGTGATCAAATTTTCCCAAGGCCAATGACGGATAAACCCGATAATTTTGTCATCCTCGGGAGATGAGAAGGTAACCGAGGCCTTGTTGAAATAATAACAATTCGATAATTTTCGATCCGAAAATTGACCCGTGAAATTGGTGTGAGCAATTGGATTTCTAAATAAATAGGTGTTGGATCGATAAATATTGGTATCCTGTTCAATCTCAGTGGCACTAGATTGACCCGCATCGTTGCGAGACCTCTTCTTTCGAAGGATATTCAATTTGGAGAGTTTTGGTGCCATTGATAGAAGAGAGAAATTGAAAATTACCGATTGAATATTGAAGTACAAATCCGTGAAGAGAACGACTCAAGAAGTGCAATGATGAAGACGGATCGTCGATTGAACGGTCGGATTGCCGGATTTGAAAAGGTGGCGAGATTTAGGGTTTTGGTGGAGAGAGAGAAGGAGGGAGAAAACCTTGATTTTAAGAGGAGAAATGGAAGGAGGGTTGAGAGGAGAGGAGAAATCACTTTAAAATAAGTGATTTGGTGGTTTGTGGTGGTTGTAGTAGAGATTGAAGGGCTAGGGTGGCGGAGAGAAGAAGAGAAAAGAAGAAGAGAAAAGAAGAAGAGAGGAAGAGTCGGTTCGCAGGGGTCGAAGAGGCGCCGAAAACGTCTCGGACGATTATAAAACGTCTCACAACGATTTCTTCTGGACATTTGAAGATAAAATTTTGGTTTTGAATTTTGATTTTAACATTAAATCGTCAGGACGTTTTACAAATCGTCTAGGACGTTTTTTAAATCACTCTGAAAATTAAAAAAAGACTTTATATTATTAAATATTAATGACACGAATCTTGAAAATACAAAAAGACTTTATAACATATCTTGACACGAATCTCAAAGCACAATTAATACTAGACTCTTTGAGAGTAAATCTGGACCGTCCCTTTCCATTGTCTTGAGACAAGAGCCTCATGTGATACGGATCCCAAAAATATCGGGTAGATGGATATTAAATGCAAAACTAATCTCAGGATCGGTTAATTATGGTTCACCGATCCCGATACTATCCCGATCGGTCTTTTATTTGAAACCGATGCCGGTAGTGCACATACAGGATCGGTGTATTAGTAATAACCGATCCTGATACGTAAAGGTGGCACGTAAAATGAGGCGCCTTCCCCTCTTCCCCTCTTCCCCTCTTCACACTCAAACCTTTCAACTTCAATTCAAAAATCTGCCATTTTCTCTCCTTCAACACTCGCCATTTCTTGCAGTAGGTTTTCATTGATCACTTTTTCAAGGTTTTAATGTCCTTCCTTTCTTTGATCACTTTGTTTTCATTATTTTTTACGTTGTACGTGTATTTTCTCGTATTAGAAATGCCTCCTCGCCGTCGGTTCATAACCAGCAAGGGCGATGACTTTGCACAGTACTTCACCAAGCGAGAGTTGAAGGAGTTCTTTTACAGTGATGACCCGGCCTTGGCACTCCTAGCTGACTGCATTCTCGATTCAAATCCTTACCTCGATCCGGATAGTGACGGTGATGAGGACAGTGAGGGTGAAGAAGTGGAGCTCGAGGTGAATGCTCTTCCAACCTTTGCTGAGATGGTGGAGTGCTTCGAGTGCCTCTTCTTGGCCAAGGAGGATGCCGTGCTCTGTTGTGAGACATGTCGCAACACATTCCATCCGGAATGTGTTGGCGAGGAGGAGAAGAACAAGGACCTCCGACTTGTCGAATGGAGTTGCCCAACATGCATCGACGGCCCTCTTGAAGACTAAGTTTATTTTTTTTTGCAACTAATTAAGTTTATTTTGAGATCTATATGATCTAACTTCTTATATATATATGGTATATATGAATTTGTTAATTTACTTCTTTTGGATATGAACTTGTCATTTTGAGATCTATATGATCTAACTAAGCAAGTTACCTTATTATATATTGATATTATGGTTGTTTTTATTTATGGTTGTGTGATGCTTGATTAAATTATGATTTGTTTGGCATATTTGTTTTAATTGCATATTTGTATGTCATGTGTGAATAATGGGTGTCAATCACAAATGAGTTGCTTGAATAATTGGTGTGGATAAGAAATTATATGATTTTCAATATACATATATATCTATATCTGCCTGAAAAGGAAAAAAAAAAATGGCAGAAAGACATTCATCAGGATCGGTTTTTTACGTTTTCACCGATCCTGGAAACCATGAAGATCGGTTATTCTTAAACACTGATCGTGATAATCATCGGAATCGGTGCTATTAAAACACCGATCCTGAATGGCTTATCTGCAACTTTTTGATTTTTTTAAAGCAAAAAACGATTATTTCTTCAAATTTTTATTTTTTCTGCTTACTATATGGATTTATATTGAAAATGCCAAATCTGGACAAATTGGCGCTCATTTCTTTCACCAAATTTAGGTCTGGAAGAGGGGACAAGGGGGTCTACACAAGTCGGTGGTTCTTCTCTGCTGTTTCCATCAGAGTTTACTGAACTTAATATGAAAAAAAAAATTTAATAAATTATATTTCATGTTCAAGAGTTGAATGAAGGATAAGGACCTTCAAAAAAAAGCAAGAGTCCGATGAAAAGTTCGAAAAATCATATGTTTCTTATATGGAATCGAAAAAATTTGAATCTTATTCTATGGAATCAAAAAATTCATATGTTTCTTCTATTCTTAAATTTTTTTACAGGATCGGTTATCTATTTAGCCGATTTTGAATGTTAACTGTCAGCATCGGTTAATAAAAAAACCGTTCAGGATACTTGACAATCAAGATCGGTGTGTTTTTTACCGATCTTGTTTATTATCTGGATCGGTGTATAGGTAAACCGATCCTGATACACATTATCTACATCGGTTAAATCTGTAACCGATGTTAATACTTAACAATCACGAGCGGTTATCGTATTTGCCCGATCCCAAAGGTATTAGCGTCAGTGTTTTATTTTAACCGATCCTGATGAGGCGATACTGTTTGCACATTTTCCACTAGTGATTGTCCATAATAATTTAATTATTTTAATAGAGCTTCACATAGTTGCCCTATGTTAACCTTTTCAATCTCTTAAGAGTATGCTCCGTAAACTGAGAAAATAGGAGAAGGGAAGGAAGAGGAGCCAAGCGAAGAGGCGGAGAGATGAGAGAAGGAGAGTCACTAGTGAAAAATGTACATTTAGTATCGGCACATCAGGGTCGGACATAACAAAAAGGCGATACTGATATATATCTGGATCGGGCAATTAAAAGGCCGACCTTGAAAATAGGTATCAGGATCGGTCGTTTATAAACAGCCGTTCCTGATAGTCCGGAACTTATCAGAAACGGCTGTTTATAAACGACCGATCCTGATGTGGCACTATCAGGATCGGCTATTTAATCTTTACCGATCTTGATGGTCCATATTTTATCAGTATCGGCTCTTCACATACATCCGATCTTGATTGTGCAAATCCAGAACTTAAAAAATTTCATATTGCTCTCTTTCTCTCTCGGTAAAACCTAGCTCCTCCTCCTTTCTCGTATTCCTCTCAAAATCTAACTGCTTCAGATCCGTGTCCTCTCCTGCGCCTCTCAAAACCTAACTGCTTCCTCTCCTTTCCTCCTAGATCAAACCCTAGCCGCCTCCTCTCCTTCAATCCCCACCTTCTCGTCTAATATGATTCCCCTTCTCCTCCAGATCGGACCACAGTGCACCGATTCTGCCTTGTCTCTGATTCTCCAATTTATGAGCGGTCCATACCTTCAGAGTTATGCTGGTCAAGAGGCGAAGCTAAAGAAGGTGGAAGTGGATGAATTCCAATTAGAGCTTTGGTGTCGATCGGCGCTCACCAGGACTTATTGGAGTGATTTCAGGTATTTAAACAATCTCTCTTGCTTTTAGTTTTTGTAAAGTTAATTTCATATTTTGGGGGAATGTCTACTGACGGGCCTCCTCTTTTCTTGTTTTTTCCTTTTTCCTTTTATTCCCTTTTTCCTTGTTTTGAGATTTCAGCCACCCAGGGGGCTTTATTGAAAAATCCTGTTGGGGGAACCTCACTGCCTCCTTTTACGGTTGTTTGTAACGACTGGTACAGAGGTTACTGGTCTGATGTAATGACGTTATTCTATCTATAAATTCTCAATTGGCAGCTGCTGCCAATTTCTCAAAAAAAAAAATATTTGGATAAGGGTATGAGTTAATTTCATTTCTGCTTTTAATTTATGTAAAGTTCTTTCTCTGATCTGATACTAACAACTTGCTTAAATCTGATCAGATGGCTTAAAATCTGATTCCAGCAGAAAACTTGCTTAAAATCTGCTTAAAATCTGCTGCATCTTTGTCTAAGCCGCCAGCTGGCTTCATGCTTGACCCAGAAGGGAAGGTTCTGTATACAACGTACAATTCATTTTCAGTAATTGATAATGTGTAAATTAATTTTCTAGAAATTGATGTTATAGTCACTACAGCATTCACACCCATCAGCGACCGGCCAAATCGGTCGCTGAAGGGTTTTTCGCCGGTCTCTGATGGGTGTGCCGGTCGCTGATGACCGAAATCGGTAGCAGATGACTCAGACGCAGATGCTTCGTCGCTGATGACCACCTCGCTGACGTCACCGATGCCCTTTTAGCGACCGATTTATTATGTCGCTGATGCTGCGTGCTGACGTGGCACAAGATCATCAGAGACCGATTGGCCGGTCTCTGATGGTTCAAAATCGGTAGCAGATGGTTTTTTTTTTTAATATTTTATTTGTTATTTTTCTTTTTCGCCAATTGGTACGAAACGTACCAAGCAATAAATACATAATTCACAAGCAAATATACAATTTACCGTCGTCGTTTTCGATCGACAAATATAGAATTCACATGCAAGCAATTGAACAATATAAAATACTGATACGACATCCAATATCAAATATCCAAGCTAATATCCAATATCCAACATAAACAAGAAATATGTAAAATACTACATAAACATCCAATATCAAAGTACGATAAAACAATAAAATATCTAAAGTACGACATACAGATCAAAACATCCTAAAACTAGTGATCTCCTAAATCATCACCGCTGTCATCCTGCTCATCGGGACGGTGTGAGCTAGAACCTCCCTGTGAGAATATAACTAAAGTTTTTAGGGTTTACTGTTTATAGGGTTTACAATTTTTAAGAGTTTACTGTTCCGTCAATTGGTTTATCATACTTGGTGTTCTTATTGGATTGAAACATACTCCAAAATTAAAATTCGTACCTGATGAGGCGAAGAACGTCCCATGTTACGCCTCATCTCCTCCATGAATTGGTTGATTACGTTGAGCTGTGGTTGAAGCACGCCCAACACCTGACTTGAAATCGCATTTATTTCTTCTTGTCTGAGAGGAGGCGGCGCCGAAGAATATGATTGCGTTTGCGATTGCGATCGCGAAGAAGACGTCTGCGACGCACCTGGGCGATACATCGATCTCGTCTTACCTGAAATATTAAATCGAATATCATTAATTATTACGATATATAATTTAAATACAAATTTACACTTTTAAGTATGCCTCCACGATCGACCCCTCGACACGCGCCTTATTAGTCACCTTCCTCTTAAGACGCTGTATAGCTCTACAATATCATCAAACACGTGAAATCTAACGTCAAATACATTTCGAGATGACATTATAACATTGAGATTATTAAAATATCAAGTTTGGAATGCGAACCTTTCAAATGGATACATCCAAAAAAAAGAAACGGGACCACAAACTCGTGCTTCGTAACTGAGATGAACAATTAGATGTTCCATGGAGTCAAAGAAGCCTGGTGGAAATATTTTCTCTAGCTTGCACATTGTGACGATAATATTCCTCTCGAGCTTCTCAATATGAACTGGATCCAGTTCCCTAGCACATAGATCTCTAAAAAAGTTACTAACCTCTGTTAATGCCTCCCAAATTGGCTCAGGTAAGAAATCTCTAAATGCAACCGGTAACAACCGCTGCATGAAAATATGACAGTCATGACTTTTCATCCCATTGAACGAAGCATCATCTAAGTCCACAATATTCGACAAATTAGAGGCATACCCATCTGGAAACTGCAAATTCTTGACCCATTCGCAAATTTCACGTCTCTGTTTTTTGTCCAAACAATAGGTTGCGTGTGGTTTCACTGTTTTCCCCGCTTCGTTGGTCCTCAGCTCCAAAAGCGGACGATCACATAGTTGCGCCATATCGAGACGAGCCTTTGCATTGTCTTTTGTTTTTCCTTTAACATCGAGTAATGTGAAGAATATATTTTTAAAGAAATTCATTTCGAGATGCATAACATCTATCTGGTGTCGCACCAGATGATCTTTCCAATATGGCAACTCCCAAAATATGCTTATCTTCTTCAAATTATGTGTCTCACCAAAACCAGGAATGTTCTTCTTATTTCTCGTGCCAAATGTGACTTGCTCAAAGGACATGACCCGCTCGAACAATTCTTGTCCACTCAAGCGACGAGGAGGATCATCAGTATCGATTGTGTTTTTCTTGAATGCATTTCTTTCAAATCGAAATGGGTGATCATCAGGTAGCATCCTTCTGTGACAATCAAACCAACACGCCTTCCCTCCTTCCTTAAGGTGGAAAGCCTTTGTGTCCTCCATGCACACATGACAACCTAGCTTTCCCTTGGTCGACCATCCGGAGAGCATGCTTAGGGCCGGATAATCACTAATAGTCCCCATTAGGGCAGCCTTCATAGTGAAATTTTGTTTCTTGAATTTATCGTAAGTTATCACTTCATCCCTCCACAACAATTGCAGCTCATCCACGAGAGGTTGCAGGTACACGTCTATGCTTCTAGTGGGACTATTGGGCCCTGGTATCAACATGGACATGAATATGTTGTTGTCGCGCATCACCAGAGCTGGAGGCATGTTATAAACGACTAGAAAAACCGGCCAATTGGTGTAAGACCGACCACCAATTTTGAAAGGAGAATAACCATCCGAAGACATCCCAAGACGAACATTTCTAGGGTCTTCTACAAAATCAAAGTGCAGAGCACTGAATTCTTTCCATGCTTGACCATCGGCAGGATGAACCATCATTCCTTCCTTTTCCCTCTTACCTTCTTTATGCCAACGCATGTATTCTGCAGTCTTCGAAGCCATAAAAAGCCTTTGCAACCTAGGAATGATTGGAAGATACCGCAAAATTTTATGCGGTACATGTTTCTTGCTTTTCGATTGGTTGCCTTCTTTGAAACGATCATGCCCATAGTCATCACACTTCTCTTTGGATTCATTATCACCGCGATACAACATGCAATCATTAGGGCAAGCATGGATCTTCACCAATTTCTTACATTGGTATAGATCGGAAGGCAACCTATTCTCTTTAGGAAGCCACTTCTTCACGGCTGACAGAATATGATTGAAACCATCTTTAGTTATGGCGCAGTCGGACTTAATGCTAAAGAGTTCGGTAACACAAGCAAGTACCGTATGTTCCTTATCACAACCATCCCATAGCGGCTCCTCAGCAGCGTTCATCATATTATAAAACTCCTGAGCTTTCGGATTCGGTTGTTCCCAATTAAAAGAAGGACCAGCAGTATCAACAACCATTTCAATCATATCATTTGGCGACTCCACCTCAACACTCTCTGCAACGACTTCTTCAACGACCGTTTGGCTCTGTTCTCCTAATCTGACATTTTCATGCTCACCATGCATGTTCCAAGTCTCATAATAAGGTCTAAAACCCGATTTGAGCAGATGTTTTCCGATAGTATACCTATCCCACCATCTAGTACATCTACATTTGGCACAAGGACACTTGATGCGATTTTGCCTATCAATATTATTTGAAATAGCGAACGCAAAATTAAAAAATTCCTCCACACCTCTCACAAATACCGGATTGACCTTTCTGTCCACGTAACGAGGACCGTACATCCAACTACGATCACCTTCCATTCCTCCTAATTAAGACATATACATTTATAAGTTATCGTATAAACATGACCTTATTTCATCCAATTTAATGACAAATTCAATTTAGGTAAACCAATAAAACAATAAATCCAGATCTATACTTTAGACCCTCCATATATCATCAATTGATAACGGACCCTCTAAAGCAAGTCATGGAAGAAACACAAAATCAAATCGAGAGTTGCATCATCCATGCAACAGGACTTGTATACAGCCATACAAGCGGCATCTACATAAACTATATTTAAACGTACGTACCAGAGAGAGAGAGAGAGAGAGATGACGCTTCCCTTGCCTTGCCTTGTCTTGATTAGTTCTAAACACAATAAAATGCACACGAGGTCAAAACTAAACTTAAAGTTATGCCTTACTTACTATTTTCACATTAGATATTAAAATAATAAAATAATGTCATTAAATATTAATAAGTCCAAACTCATTCGTCTTTTGGGGCTTACACAGGGCCGGTGTACAATCATATCCCACTCTTTGAATGCTATGTCTCAGTAGTGAACAAATGTATGTGGATCTAGTATTTAAGAAAAAATTCGGCAGCATTTCCCCTTAGTTCCCCGAGTACGCGTTAGAAACACATCATGTTAGACATGTAATTCAATACGTACTCGTAGGAACAATAAGGGAAAATAATACCAAATTTTTCTTAAATACTAGATCCACATACATTTTTTCACATCCTAGATGAGACAAAGCATTCAAAGAGCAGTCCCAAAACGGGGACTATTCAAAATTAATCTCTATCAGATTAATTTTGAACGGGTATAAATCTAAAAGGCATACTAAATGTTCCGGTTTAGTTGGATCATAACATAATACTATATTAAAAACTAACGAATTGTAGTACACAATTAGTAATGTAATTAACCAGCATAGAATTAAGAAAAGGGAGAAAACTTGCCTGATTACAAGCAATTACTCCCTTGAAGATCGAGTTTTCTCCTCTTCTTCTTTCTTTCCAAGATTAAACTAACTTCTTCTACAACTCCTAAAACCAATTAACCAATCAATTAGTCAACCCGATTAATCAATCAATCATAACTATTTTTATTCACTTAGCAAAAGCAAGAGTAGTCATATAAAAAAAAATGAGCAAGTGAGATTAGTAAAATATTACATCATCTCATGGTTTGCTAATTACTTATGCTGGACTTGGTGCAATAATTATAAATTTTTTTTAATAGTAGTGGTGTAAATCAAATATTAGAATGGTGGCTTCTCTGCTTGATAACTGAGCATTGGTATTTTTTTTTTCTTTCCTTTGAAGTTGAGCTCAATTGAATGCTTGGAAAAATAGTGTCTAATATCTTTTTGAACTTTGCAGATAGATAACAGATGAAAAGCCCCGAATTTTCAGCAGGTTTTTGCGAAGAATATTCAGAAAAAGATTGGAATTCTCCTGTTCCTATGGACCCAGAAATGGGATTTAATGCCCCAACCACTTACCCTTTTTCTAATTTCCAAATGGGACAAAGGGATGATATGTACTGCTCTTCTTCTAGTAAGTGTCCGAGTTACCTCATACACAAATATCATTCAAAATATAGGAAGGAATTCTCAACTTCCATTTTCAAATTGAATATAACACTTATGTAATAAATACATAGGCAAAGTATAATTTATCAGACCATGTTTTTGTTTTCAGATTCTCTTCAGAGAGAGTATAATTTAGCCTTGACTGACGATAACCAAAACATGGGCAAAAATGTCAAAGATAATAAATCTTGTGCAATTCAAGCTAATGTTCATACAAATATACCTCTGGTAATTTTCTGTTGTGTGCTTATTTTGAGTTATAAGCTAACTATAAAAAATAACTTAGAAATTCAAACATGCAGAGAAAAGACATTGAATAATTAAGCATACACGCGAAAATATAATAGAAAGATAGAGGGTATTTTCTTGCCTTGTCAGTTACAGCTGGAGATTCGCTCTTTTGGGTTTTAGTGTCCAAGGTCAGGTTTTGTAGCAGATCAGTGGCTTCTGTGGGAAGATGGTCAAGGTAAATCTACAATACGCAACTTATGTCACAATAAAACTAGTAATGGTTCATGGCTTTCAATACCAAATCATCTTAAAGCTAACCATGAAACCAACCATTACCAAAAAGAAAATGCAACCAAGTAAAATCAAATTAGTTAAAATACTCACAATACAGGTTTATCAGGGGATCAAATAGAAAAAATTTAGAATTAGTCCTTTGTATTAGTTTGAGCAAACTCGCTTCAGGTGGGATTCGAAATCCACAAATATTGCGGTTGCCAAAAATCGGCACATATTTGCCAGTTGCCAATAAAAAGCTAATAAAGTAGAAAATTCACCTTACTATAACACCCGGAGTAAAAATTATTCAGATTTATTCTCCTCTCCTAAAATTAACAGAAATACAGAATCAGGTCACATTTTAATATAAGTTTGTCTAATAATAGCTTCTAAACTCAAATTCTGCAATTAAGCCTGAACTCAATCTTATTTTGCCTCAATTAGCCCCTAATTTCAAAATCAATCCCCAACCATGTTAACCTTAAATATACCCTCAGTCATGCTGTGAAATACAAAAAAAAGTACTGAACCTATTCAGATATATGTATATTTTAAAAAAGTACTGAACCTAATTGGTAGAGACTCAAATATTAGAATCGACTTTTTAACTGAAATCAAGCAGAGAAAGTTAGAAATATTTTCGGAACATTGAATAATTTCTTTGACTTTTCCAAAAGAAATAATAGTATTCATGTCTCAATTCTGCCTCCAAAACGCAACTAAGCCAAAGAAAACAAATGTAACAAAGGTACAGATTTATTCAACTAAGCCAAGAAAACAAATGAATTTGTGAGGGATTCTAAATATATACCACATTACCACTTCAAATAAACAAAAAGGCGAATTGTTTTGAGAAGGACCAGACGGCAAGCACCAGACGGCGGAGCTACTTCGGGCGGTTCCGATCTGAGAAGGACCAGACGGCGGAGCTACTTCGGGCGGCGGTTCCACATCGGGCGCGGATCTACTTCGGTCCGATCTGAGAAGGCGGAGCTACTTCGCAAATTGGGGGTTCGGGCGGCGAGGGTTCGCGGGTCTTTTTGTGGCTAACCTAAACCGCGCGAGGAGAATGGAATGGCGCGCGGCTCGCGCGGGTTTTCTTGTGACCCTTCAGCGACCGGGCCAAATCGGTCGCTGAAGACTATTGTCGCCGGTCGCTGAAGGTGTCGTCTCCGAAAAGAATTTACTTAATTTTTTTTTGGGCCTGAGAGAGGGTCTTCAGCGACCGGCGACAATATCTGTCGCTGAAGACTAGTTTTGTTGTAGTGAGTGACTAATATTAGGTGCATTATGAGAATTAACAGAAAAGCTCGAGGTTGCCTGTGATGCTGAGCTATGCACCGATAAGTTCAAAGAAAAGGTCGGCACACGACCCGGCTGTGGTTTTTCTGCAGCTGTGTTGTACTACATCCGCTCTTTGTCAACAGTAATGCCTCAATACCGTATTTCCAAGGTATACAGGTCTGTGTATGTATGCATGTGTGTGTATGTGTAAAATTAATAACTCATCGATCTCAACTTTGACTCTTATTCTCTGTTACTAGCTAGATCAGCCTATGATGCTGGTTGTCAATTTGGAAGATCTCAAGGTTTACATATTCCACTTGCTAGATCAGCCCCTACTGGTACCTCAAAAACCCCAAATGACCTTCTGTGACAGATCAGCCAGTGCAGGCTGATCAGAAGTCCAAACCAAAAATTTATTCAGCCAGTCAGATAGAGGACTCAAAAACACACACTTTAGACCTAAATTTTACATTCATAGCATTTTTCTATGATTTACTAGCTATTTTTAAAGTTTGCTTTCTGAAAATGCAAAAAAATGCTGTTTTCTGCATCTTTTACCAATCTGCCCCTGCATTCAAGCATCTGTTAAAAATAGTTAGAAAACTACAAAAATCCTGAAACTTGTCAAGCATGTAGTTTAGACTTTCCTTTACATTTCCATAAAAAGAACAAAAAAATTGGCTTTGTAGATTGTCCAGAATGAATTTTTAAAGATTGGCTGACAGCAGCTAAACTCAGAAAATACCAGCAAATACCCTCTTATAAAATCACTTATTTGACATAGCTCTGGACCTTCAATGGATCTGAAACTTCTCGAGCATGTAATAGACACCTTGACATGCATGTTCATAAAAATAAATGCAAATTTGATGTAGCCAATCTCTGGGAAATGACTCCTGAAATCAGTCTTACCAGAAACCGATAAACTGTCAGCTGCTAAGGGATGTGATTACACATCAATCTCCATACCCTATCATCTTTTAATCTATTTTACTCAATTAAGTACACATTTCTATTTGTTTAAAGTAACAGAAAAGAGAGAGGAAGGCAGAGAAGCCAAAAATGCAAATTGGGTGAAGTGGCAATGTGAGGTTGATTACGTTGAATAGGTCTCGTCAATTGAATGGCATTTCTTCTCGGGTGGTACTATCCTTCATATTAGTTATAGGTTGTAAGAAAGAGAAGCATTTTTAATTTAAGTCAAGTAAATAGATTTTTTATGACAATTAACTTGGATAATTTTGTGTCTTTTGTGTGTTTTGTGGATATATGGAATTAAATTTGGATATTTTTTTATGGCAATTAACTTGTTTGATGTCTTTTGTTTGTGATTGTGGCATATTAATTATTGATCTAAATGTGATATTTGAATTAGCTCATGCGAATACCCACATTTTGCAAAAAAAAATATATATATATATATATATATATATATATGAACAGTAACGGTTGTTTATTAAAAGGCCGTTCCTGATTATCAACATCAGTATCGGCTAATAACAAACAACCGTTCCTGATTGTCCATATCAGTATCGGCTATATCAAACAACCGTTCCTGATTATGGGATTTAGTGTCGGTTATTTAACTGTTCCTGATTAGTTCTACTATCTGTAACAGCTGGGTCAGTGTCGCCTCTAGGTCCGTTCCTGATGCGTGTTTTTAACCGTTCCTGATGTGTGTTTTTCCACTAGTGAGTCAAGATACAAACAAAAAAAAAATACTATTCTCCTCCAATCATTACCGCCCGATTTAGAGAACCATTAAAAATAAATACTATTTCGTGCCTCCCCACCCCTCCTCTTTTTTATTATCTAGAGCACACTCTAAGTCTCTCCTTGTATCGGCGAATCGGACCGTGCACATCCCTTCTTATCTCTTCATTCTATTTTGGGCAATCAAAAAATTGGTTGCAATAAATTGATTTTGCAACCAAAAAAATTGGTTACCGGTGGTTGCAATAGTTTTGGTAGCAATATATTTACAACAAACTCTTTGTTGCAATAAGAATTTCTTTATTGCAACCATAATTTGGTTGCTAGACCAACGTAGCAATAAGGTATTCCCACCAAATAAACGGTTGCTATTGCGCATTTATCGCAACCAAAAATGGTAGCAATAAAATAGTATTCGCAACCAAAAAATGGTAGCAATAAAATAAAATAGTATATCGCAACAAAATCTATGGTTGCAATTGTGCAATTCTTGCAACCAATTTTAGTTGCATGAAATTCGTAGCAATAATCTATTGCAACCAAATAAATGGTTGCTATTGCACATTTATTGCAACCGAAAAATGGTAGCAATAAGATAGTTATCGCAACGAAATCCATAGTTACAACTTGTACAATTCTTGCAACCAAATTTTAGTTGCATGAAATACGTAGTAATAAATTGCTCATTTATAGCAACCAAAAAAAGTAGCAATAAGATAGTATATTGCAACGAATCAATTGTTGCAATTCTTGCAACTAAATTTTAGTTGCAATTATTAAATCTAATGCAACCATAAATATTTTAATGCAACGAAATTAGTATGCAGATGTAATTCTAAATGTAACCAAATTTTGGTTGCAATTAATAAATCTAATGCAACCATAAATATTTTAATGGCAACCAAATTGGTATACAGAAATTGGTATACATACATAATTCTAATATTTGTTGTAATTAGTCATTATATTAATTTTATTTTGAATAAATACTCTTGAATTTATAATATAAAGTATAATATAAAAATGGAGACAATAATTAATAAAAAAACACATTCATCATACATTAATATATATCATTCAAATTTACATTGATAATAATAAAAAAAATACGCTGTCATCTAAAGAGAAAGAATGAATTAAGACATTATCGACTTCAGATGCACGGGCTTGTTCCTGGATTTTTTTTAAAAATCATAATTAAAATAATTACATTTAAATAAACAACATGATTGCGCCTAGATTTACAAAAACCATCAATACCGAAATGCCAATTCGGTCCGATCGAATTTTTTTACTCCGGACCGAATTGGCATTTCGGTCCCCCTCTTTTTCACAACAAATCAAGGTTTTTCATGTGACCGACCGTGTGGTCCACCAAAATGCATTTCGGTCCAGAGGATTCTGATATTTAAACTCCATTATATATGTGATGGTTCCATACATAAAGATGAATACTTGATCACTCTTTTAGAATAGACAATAAATATACAGAGGCTCTTTTTGTAAATCTACAGAGACAATAAATATACACTAGCTGGTAAGAGACAATAAATATACACTAACATATTTTATTATTAATGAAATTGAAAGGTATAATAGTGGGTTCCACCAGCAATATAATTGAAAGGTATAATAGTGGGTTCCACCAGCAATAAATATACACTAGCCACATATAATAAAATATGTGAGCAAAGCTCGCTGATAATATTTCATAAAATAATTGAAAGGTATAATAGTGGGTTCCACCAGCAATATAATTTAGCATATTTTAAAATTGTATTTTCTCCGGACCGAATTGGTATCTCGGTCCGGCCAAAATTTCCCTCCGGACCGAAATGCCAATTCGGTCCGGACTCTTTGTTGGATTTTATGTGGCGTCGGCTGCGCAACAATTGAAAATGAGGGGGGACCGAAATGCCAATTCGGTCCGGAGAAAACAAATGCGGTCGGACCGAATTGGCATTTCGGTATTGATGGTTTTTGTAAATCCAGTCGCAATCATGTTGTTTATTTAAATTTAATTATTTTAATTATGGTTTTTTAATCCCTTGTTCCTTGAGTAAAGTTGCCTCCTTGGGATCTTCACACTTTGTTTATTGAAAGACAACTTCGTACAGGGTATCAAAAGGACTTTATTTGTGATAATTTGAATTATTAATTAATTTATAAAAAAAGGACTTTATTTAAGTTTATAATTTAAATTATTAATTTATAAAAAGGACTTTATTTAAGTTTATAATTTAAATTATTAATTTATAAAAAAATCATTTTAGTTATATGCCATTTTTCATAATTCAAACGACTTTATTTGTGATAATTTGGAAGGTTGTTTTGAATTGTCAAAATCTGATTCGAGAAGTGAAAGAACATTTTTGTGGTTTTGGAGCGTCGGATGGGTATCAAAAGGACGGTGGATATGACAAGAGTCGTGCAAGTGCAGATCGTGATCCGTGGGTGCCTCATTTATGGATTTCTAGCTATTGACGGTGGAATTTAGGTTGTCACGTGACACTATACTTTATTACAAGGCATGAGCATGGGCCTCTCCTGATATATAAGTTTGTTTAGTCCCACAAGCGTTATACAAACCGTATCAAGGAGTATATAACTTTCACTTTTAACTACTGCCTTGAGAGGAGAACTAAATTAAAATAGCGGTTCCTTGATATTGCTGGAAAATATTAACTAAGTCTTATGATAATAGATGTAAAACATTAATTATATAAATTATATTAATAAGAATAGAGTTAAAATGACACATTGTTTTTGTGCCTCAATCATGCATTACATCTTTATCTCCATATTTTAAATTCTAAATAGTCGATCCGAACCGCTCAATATGAATTTCATATTTAAATGTGTTTGAAGACCAAATTTTATCCGAACCGTTCAATATGGATTATCTGATCCGTTTTCGCGAATCCAAAATTATCTGAATTTGTATCTGAGTCTCTTTCTCTTATATATAGAAATTTTTCGGAGAGAATTTGAATCAGATAATCCGGATCCGTTTACACCCCTATTAGTACTACAACAATAATTATGAAGAATATTTTTGAAGATATATTTAATTAGTTTAGAAAATATTAACTAAATCTTATTTGAAATTTAAAAATTAAGATATAAAAAATTCAAAGTGATTATTTAGATTTTATAAAGCTTAACATTATCACAAAAAATGTTTTATTAAAATAATAGTTGATATGATAACAATTTAAAATTTCTAAACTAATATCAATTACGATAATAACAATTAAATTCATTGACTCTTGGTTTTAATGTCTATCAACTCTGAACTATAATTGACATTATTTATTTTTTCAAATAATTTGTAAATATTTTAGGAATATCATTCACAAATAATTTGGAAATAAAATTCTGACAAAGTCGTATTCATGATTAAAATATAATTACGTTCCAACTTAATTTTAACAAATAATTATTCATGATTAAAAAATAATTACATTCCAATTTAATTTTGACAAATAACATTATTTTTCAGGCGACCATTAGGTTCCAATTTTTTTTTTTCAGGGCGCGAAAGCCTATCTCCAATTCGCGCCAAACTAGTTTGCTCCCAGAAAATTGAAAACAAGAAAGAAAACAAAGAAAAAAGAAAAGAAAAGAAATTCTAAAACCATAACCTTGCTTGAAAACCTCCCAAAAGTTAATAACTGTCTCTTGTAATATTTACCAATACTACGTCTGTATTATATTGTTAACATATATACTATGTTTCCAATTTGAATCTATATTTTGGAATATCTTTGAATAATCATATATTTGAAGTTTGAACGTTAAATAGTAAATTTCAGGGACCTTATGGTGTTGACCAAACAATTTTACAGAAGCAATTGTATCTTAATAATAGAAACACATATGCAATATGAAACGAGCATGACAGCTGGGGCATTTTTCTTCTCTCAGCGGTTAGACACAAACCGCGCGCGAAAGAAAAATTGTAATATGGCGCGGAATCAGATAACTGCACCGACAATTTAAAAGTAAATGAAAAATATTGCTGATATATATTCCCTCTGTTGCCATAAATTAAATTATCCTCCTTATTTTCCTCCTCCCAACAAGTACTGATCGGTGCTTCACCAAATGTAAGCCCTCTTGCCTCTAGCTTTTTCTTTTTTAACTTTTATTGCTTCCTTAATTCCTTTTCATAATAAGTGTAGCGGGATTTGATTCACGAATTGATTTTTTAGAAATATATTGGAAAGGCTTACACTATTCCGGTTCTTAAAGTTTGATTTTTTAGTTTATAGTTAAGCTTGATGTTTTTGACAAAAATCACACTCCACCTCCTTGGAACGCACTTTGGAGTGGAGTTTGTGGTCTTTTGTGGTACAGATACTTACAATAACTATAAAATTCAAACTTGATATAATATTAATTATTTCTTATTAGAACTAACAAAAACTGCATACCAGTAAAACCAACAAAAACTGCTCCCTAAAACTAATACTTATCCGTAAACTAAAGAAAACTGCTCCCTAAAAAAAACAAAATCGTACCAGTACACTAAAAACCTAACATACAATGCAATTTGTTTTTTTTGAGAAACCGATAGTGGCTATCAGTACAAAACAACTATAATGTATGAAAAAAAACACCTAAAATAGAAAATATACAAACAGGTCAGCTATATTTCAACCAAAGTTTTGCTTCCTTCCATGCATGACATGCTATCCATTCTGGATTTGTGTCACTCTCTTCAAATATCTTCTGGTTGCGTGCTCTCCATGTGAACCATAAAACAGCGAAGAAATATGATCCCCAATGCTTACGTGAAAGCCTTCTACTGCATGCCCGCCAAGATCGATCCACAGTAGCTTGTATTGTGTTCCCCGTCTTCATAATTTTGTAGCCGAGAATTGCTTGGATTTTTGACCAACATCGCCTTGCTTGAGGGCAGTGGAAGAACAGGTGCATGGCAGTCTCAAAGGGACATAGACAGCATACCTCACATTGTGCATTGCATTGCAGTCCTCGTCGAATCATCACATCATGCGTTAACAATCTTCCATGGAGCAGCAGAAATCCGAAAACTCGTACTGTAGGCGGCACCTTGAGAAGCCATATAAAGCTATAAACCCATTTGTGAGCACCTGCTGATACCACCTTTTCATAGTATGAGTTAGCCGTGTATTCTTGATTCTTTGACCAAAGCCAGAGTATAGTATCCTGCGTCTGCTCCGGCCGTAGCTCTTGCCGGTAGATACCAGTTTCATTAGCCACTTGGAGTGAGTATTTACGTGTAGAAAGCTGAGGTGGGTATTGGGAGGCCATAGTCGGGTATGTCCAGGAGTCGAACCAAAACGAGATAGATGAACCGTCTGTTATTTTCCATCTGATGGACCAATCAAAGAAAGGCCGGATCTTCATCAACTGTTGCCAGAAGAAAGACCCTTTTTTCTTCCAAACCTTGTGCGTGTGGGCTGCCGTAAGATTGTACAATTTATTGATCATAGAAGACCATAGGGAATTTTGATCTTTGTACAACTTCCACCACCACCTGAGAAGTAAGGATCTATTTCTGATGAGGAGATTAGCCGCCCCCATTCCCCCCTGTTTTTTAGGTGTACAAACCGTGTTCCAATCAATGAGAGAAATACCTCTTCGCTTCTCTGACTTGCCCCAAAGGAAATCACGACGGATTTTGTCTATTCTTTTAATTACCCAAGAAGGTAGCAAGAAGGCAGACATGAAATATATGGGGACGGAGCTCAGTACAGAGTTCATCAACTGAAGCCTTCCACCACGGGAAATTAAACGGCTTTTCCAACCGGCCAATTTGGATTCCAGTTTTTCAACTAATGGCATGAAACAATGTTTGGAGGGACGGTTGGGTGTTAAAGGTAACCCCAGGTAGACTATTGGGAATTCTGTCACAGGACAGCCAAGGACTGCCGTAATCACCGGGATATGATGTGGATCTATATTTATGGGTATCCATGAACTTTTTCCAAAATTAATCTGAAGGCCCGATACCCAAGAGAATAACCGCAGTATGATTTTTAGTGAGATAATTGTAGAAGGTTCTGCATTGGCAATGAGTACCGTATCGTCCGCATATTGTTGGATGATAACCGCCTGTTTAAGCTTGCGGGTTAAATGAGATTTAACTGACCCGTTAAGGGTCTCTACCATCATCGTGAGAACATCGGCAGCGACATCGAAGAGCATGGGCGATAAGGGGTCACCCTGACGCAGACCCTTTCTATGAAAGAAAAATTCAGATTCAGTGCCATTTATAATAACTCTGGATGATGCTGTAGTGAGCAAATTCCGAATCCATCTGTTCCAATTCACCGGAAAACCTCTTGCCTCCATAACCCTTTGCAAATAATCCCAATTGACGGAGTCAAATGCCTTAGCGAAATCCAGTTTAATAAAGCATGCTGAATTGCCACTGTTTGAAACATGGTGTAAAACCTCTCTTGTTGAATTGAAATTCTCCGTGATCTGCCTCCCGCTAATAAAAGCCGTCTGATTCGTTGAGATTAAAGAAGGTAGAACAGCTCTCAGCCTATTTGCCAGCAACTTAGAAATGAGTTTCGGAATAGCATTCATAATACTGATAGGGCGAAAATCAGTTACTTGGTTTGGATTATCTTTTTTCGGAATCATTACAACATTAGCTTGGTTGATTTCTGCTAAATCCAAAGAATGTTCGAAAAATCGATGTAGCATTTGACAGACCTCCTCCTTTATGGTAGACCAGTGCATCTGAAGAAATTCATTCGGGACCCCATCGGGCCCCGACGCCTTATTCTTAGCCAATTCCCGTACCGCCTTCTCAATTTCTTGCTCAGTGAATGTTTCCTGCAGTGAGTCAATATTTGGACCTGATGGGTATAGGGTCGAAGGTTGGAAAGGTAATACCTGATTAACCGATCCCAATAAGTTCTCCAATGCACCCTTGAAAATAGTACGAATCTGATTCTCGTCCTGGATTAACTGTCCCTGATGCTCAAGGAATGATATCCTGTTCCTACGGCTTGTGGCAGACGCCAAGGCATGAAAATACCGAGAATTTTTGTCCCCATTCTTCAACCATTTGCAATGCGATCTATGCCGCCAGCGAGACTCGATAATGCAAGCCAAGCTATACGCCCGTTCTCTGACTTTGAGGTGAAAGTTCCTTTCGAATCCTTCTAACGTTCGTCTTTCTTCAACCTGATCAAAAAATAACAAAGTATTCTTACAGAACATTAGTTGTTGCTCCAAATCATCATAATTGCTGCAGTGCCAAGACCGAAGCCGCTGGTGCAGTAAATGGCAGTATGCTTGGAAACGTTGAGTTCCATGTGAGGCATTTGCCGTAGTAATTTCATCCCAGGTTGACTGAATTATTTCCTTGGCCCTCGGATTGCTCAGCCAGAAGAGTTCCATCTGATAACCCCGTCTTGGTGTTGGAGCCGCAGTGAAGGAGACTAGCAAAGGCGCATGATCAGAAGCGAGAACTTCAAGAGCCTTTAGGGAGATAACCGGGAATTGCAACGAGATATCCGGCGATGCAAATATTCGATCAATTTTAGAGTGAGTCGGAGCTGGCCTATTGTTGGTCCAGGTGAATTTTCTGTTGGATAATGGAATGTCTACCAGTTGCAAATCCCGAATAAGGTCGTTAAATAACGACATTAAACGAAAACCTCTTTGGTTGCCGGATCGGTCTATTAGCCATCGGACCAAATTAAAATCACCTCCTAATATCCATGATGAGTGTGTCAGTGAGGATATAGCTCTTAATTCATCTATAAATGCCGGTTTCAGCTCATCCGTGGAGGGCCCATATACGTTGGTGACCAGCAGAATTGCGCCTGTGCTGATTTGAAGTAGCAAAGCAGAGCAAGAATGGTTTGTGGCCCAAGAATTAAGTAGTCTGTATGTATGTTTCCATGCAATCAGTAACCCCCCAGCTGAATTTTGTGCATAGACCACGACACAATTTCTTTCAAAAAAAGATGGTAGCCCACTTGAATAATTTAAGCAATTTTCATTCAATTTTGTTTCTTGCAACATACAAACATCACAACGAGAGTGTCTAATTTCATTTCTGACCACCTCACATTTGTCTAATCGCCCTAACCCACGACAGTTCCAAGACAACAATTTAAATTTCCTGAGCTTGTTAATCATAAGAACAAAAAAGCAGCGCTGCGATAATCCCTGGGGGCCGAGGTTTAAGCCTCCTCCTCATCCGAGGTAAGCTCATCTGAAGAATCTGGGTCAAAACGCGATGGGTCAGATATCTCTGCTGAGTCAGTGGTGATCGGCAAAGAGGTGTGGGTATTGGCTCTTCTTCTTTCTTCATTATCTATCCTGATAACCTCATCAACATCTTTTGGAGTGAAGCCACAACCCGCAGCAAGTTTAGAAATGTGATCGTAGTGCACTTGAACCTCGTAAAAGCCATCTGGATTGAAAGAAACTTCTGCCTGGTGCTTATCCTTTTTGGTGGGAGCTCTTCTAGAATCTGGTTGAACCTTCTTTTTGGCACCAGAAGCTGCTATAATTTTCTTAGTCAGCTGGGCATTATTGGTCGGAGCAGGCCGAGTCCATTTAAATTTCCTTGGCTGGGGGCCAATGTTTAATGGCCCACATCTGATGGATTTACCTTTGGCCCGATTAATCAGTTGAGATTTTTGGGCTTGAGGAGCTTTAACTCGGCCCGCTACCCCAGCAGCTTTCTGGATAACTCTGGGATTGTGTTGCGCAGAAGTGGAAAGAGCCAAATTGGAAAGAGCCAAAAAGGAAGGCGTCTCTTTTGGAGACAGAATCGGTCTGGGATTCTGTGCTAATTCTGCGCCGTCAGTCCTGCCTTTCAGTGCTAATTCTGCGGTATCAGTGCTGCCTTTCCCAGCTGCCAAGTCCTTTTTAGAAGATTCACCTCTATGTAGGATCCTTTGCGGCTGAATTACTCGTGGCCCCTGAGCTTGGTATGACATATGAACCCTTGGTGACTCTTCCACAGTTGGCAATTTATCATGTAGATTCATAAAATCCTGTGTGGCCGGTGTGTTGGATTCCCTGGGGCATGAGGGAGATCGTGTGGCAGCTCCATGGTTGTAAAGTATGAGTGATTGACCCGCAGCACCAACATTATGCTCTGTATGTTGTATATCATCTAGGTTGCGTTGATAGGAAAGTGGTACGTGGCTGTCCGGATTTTGGAATGTGGCAGCAGGATTTTCTTGAGCCGTAGAGTGTGTAGCCTTTTGTGAAGCCTCAATTTCCATTTTATCCTCTGCCGCAAACGGCCGGAGCTCCGGTGGAAGTGATGCAGCCGCTCGTCCTCGGCATAGATCTCTTAGCACCCTAGTACTCATGGGTATTAAATCATGGTCATTGAGACCCATCTCAGTATCTGATGATGAGGTTGAAGAAGGTGGTGGCTGTGGCCGAGTATAGGTTTTTGGGTGTGCAGGCATGTCTTCAACCTTGTACAACGGGTCCCTTTGCCAATTCATAACGTGAACACGAGTGTAATGAACCAAGCCACCAACATGTAATACCAGCTCGTTTGGTATCAATGTGAGGTCGTCGACGCCGACCGCCGCCGTCAAAGCGGCAAGAGAAGATGGATTTTCTGGAGCTACAGAACCCAAATAAACCCCAAAGTGACTGACCGCCTTGGCAATATGGTGCTCTCTAAACAGGTGTGGGGGAACGTCCACTAAGCTCAAGAGAACCTTATAGGCCGGTATGCTTATAGAAGCTCCATCGAACGGAGACCACGGCTGAAAGGAGAGACCTTCGTCCCATGCCGCCTGCGGCGTCTTGTTAATGAAAGTATCCGGGTCTAGTCCGGCCGGCAACAAGATAAGGAACCGCTGTCCGCTGAGTTCCGAAACCTGGATCTCTTCTCTGGTAACTAAGTTGGTTCGGCATGCATAGTCACACACATTGTTGACACTCAAGTCCCACTGGAAGGCGCCAGTGTGTAAGACCACCCCTTGTTTGAGGCGCTCTAGTTCTGTAAAGTACTCAGTATCCCTTGGTATGAAGCAGTGAACCCGCGGTTGTCTTTCTTTTGGCATCTCCGGTGTGTGATATGGGTAAGATCCGGCTAGGAGTTCATCAAAGTTAGGCTCAGTATGCAAGTTTGGAGATGATGTAGTGGGCGCCTTAATTGGTGGAGTAGGAGGAGGAACCATGTTCTGCCTACATTTGGAGCCGATGTGGCCATATGACCAACACCTTCCACACCGCTTGGGATTACGACACTTGGCAGCCGAGTGGCCGGTACGGCAGCACCTGAAGCATCTCCCCTTCCATTCGGGGAAGGTGTGTGAGGGGGGAAAGCGTAGCCTAGAGGGGCTATGTGGTGAGACGTAGTAGGCTGTAGTTGATTGTGATGTCGGGGAAGGTGGCTGGGATGAGTTTGGGGAGTTACGGTCTTGGAGAGACATGGTGGGGGAGGAGTTGGAACGGAGAAGAATCTGAGCGTATGTAGGTTTAGAATAGGGTTGGTAGGGGGTGGCTTTGGGCTGTGACGGCTGTGAGTGCCTCCATTTGTTGGGAAATGGTTTTCGCCGACTAACTACCTGCCAATCGCCATTGGAGTCGCCTGCTCTATGAGTCGCCATTGGAGTCTACAATGCAATTTGTTACAGCCAACAATGAGAACTAAAATTGTAAATGAAAAAACAGTAAATCTGACTTATTTATCATTGCTCATGTCTCCAGATCTGCATCAAACTGGAAATTTGTCGATCCAGATGATTCTTTATCTCCAATTCTGTCATAAAAGACTGGGACAGTATGCCTGTAAAGGATTGTTGAATCCTCCTTGCCCAGTTTGCTAACACATGTGGTTGCTTGTGTATTTAACACTTTACATGGCATAAAGTGACACAATGCTGCATCATTCAATACATCGTAGCACATCTTATTACAGTTTCGGCAGCCCTCCAGGAAGGTAGGTCATGTGCTGTTACACTCCTTGTTGCCGCTATGAGTACTTCGCAATCCAATTATATAACATATTGCTGCTCCCTCTGTACCCCTTCCCTCCTTGGTTGCGTACTTGCGTCAGTATGTACTGGAGAGTGTCTAGGAGTACTGTTGCCTCTGCTTGTAGCGGATCATGCACTTTGAAAAACTTATAGAATACCTCTTTTAATTTACCCCTCTGATCAAAGATCTTGTACCTGTACCAGTTTTCATTGTGGTGTCCCATGATGCATCTATTAGGATTGGCACATGATGCCTGTATGGTACCCAACCTCATTTTCCAATGCTCGGATGGAAGTCAGAAGGGAAACAAGTACTTTTGCATTTTATTTAAGGGTTAAGTGAAGCATTATTGGGTCAAATTTATTAACAAACAGTTAAATCAAGCTGTAGTGATTTTTTGGGTTTAGAAATTTTATAGGCAAAAACAGTCAGAAGATAAAAAAGATAAAATAACGGCAATGCAGCGACAGTAATTAAGACTATGCTCCAGAGCTTTGTAAAGGAAGGAAAGGGAGGGAAGAGGAGGGAAGGACAAGGGAGGAGAGAATTCAAGTGCATTCACTTGCTCCAGATATATACACAGAGGTACAGAAGTTACTGTGTTTAGTTTTGATTTTAACTTATATTTTACTTAAATATGACTACTTTGCCCTTATATCAGTAAAAAGAAGTTTTTATAACTTCTCATATATGATCGTCACATTTGGCCAAAGAGCTGAAAACAGTGAATATAATATTACAATTTACAAATAAATATCAAGTCTTTTGTATGCAGTACTCTGTACCAATGTGTTGCACATAGGTTGCACATGATTTGCACTGGTATCAGCTCAGTTGTGCTAGTAATGGTACTGGTTCAGTTCTTCATTTTTCTAATAAGCCAGGAACAAAGAAAGTAATATGTTGCAAGTGCATGGAAAAGTACCTGATAGAACACTTCCATGTAGTCCATAATATAGCATGTCAAAATGGACACATTTCTTTGAATCATCTTTTGGAAGGGAAGACTAGATAGTACTGTGCCAGAATGCTCTTGGAAACCTTGTAATTACCCTTCTTTTCCTCGATAATTTCTTTTTTGTTTTTGGTTGTTTGTCCCTTAAGGCATCACTCAGAGCTTCAACAGCTCACATTTTTGTTTATTTTTGGTGCAGGAGGGCTTTTAATTGCTGAGGCATCACTCAGAGCTTCAAGGCTACTAATCATAGTTCATGAGAATTTAATTTCGATCCAATCAATTAATTAATTTTTATCTTATGTTGCTCTAAATCCAGTGACAGGACTAACTTATATCAAATATGGAGAATGCTAAAAAGTTTGAAATTTATGGTTAAATCAACAAAATGTAATTTTTCAATTTTAGCCAAGATTTTACCCAAATTTTCCAAATTCATTATATTTTGAAAAATTTCGAAATCCCACTAAACAATACTTTATTACATGTATATAAATTGAGTTATAACATTAGAATCTTTGTTGAATCTCATTTCAAACTGATTTGCAAATTGCAAAAATTCTGCCAAAAATCACAAAATTCCAGAAGTGCAAATTATTCAAAATCTGACATTGATCATTTGAGTATTGGTTTCATGACAATTTCGAAAAAAGAATCCAATCATACAATTGATTGGACCTGAGAGTCAAGAATTAACTTATCTTTTTGACACATAGAAGTCAATACATATCTGATAGTGAGAATATGCACATTCCTAAAATATAGGGACTGATTAGTGCGCATGCTTGTACTTCCAACAGATGTTTGTGGATGGGTCCATGGGTGTGAATTTCTATCTGGACAACTTTGGTATCTACAAATGGTTGGTTGCCAGTTCTATTCTACTGGTTAATTTTGCTGAATTAGACCATGGTTAGTATAAGTACCAAACTATTGACAATTTTGCCCATAGTTGTAATAAGCCACCCCCACCCTCCAAAACATAATAATAACTAAACAAAAATTAAAACAAATGAGAACTTCAATATGGTTCTGAGTTTGCATGTATTGGTTAGAATATGATTTGGTTTGTTCAAGATGCAGAAACCAGGTACAACTTAGATATCATGCAACTTCATGTTCTAGTATTGGAGTGCTGTTTGCAAATTCAGAAAACTAACTGTTTGTGCTTTCTCGAGACCAGTACATCACCACATGGCCAGAGATTGACATATCTCTTTTCTCATCTGACAACGAGCCACAAATATGTCTCTTCCTTCTCGGTTTTTCACCATCCCTTGCAGTCAAGTTCGCAAAAGAACTTTCTTCCAACATTTGAAAGGAAAAAAACAAAAGAGATAAACAATCAGTATTATCTTTTGTTGCAAAATCAGTATTATACACCAAGTTTCTCATCTGCTTTTGGGAGGAAAACAAAAGAACAGAAGTAAAGAGGCGTGACAGAAAAGGGTATATTTGGTATATCCTCCGGTGGGCCCTTCTTACCCTCGGCTACACCCCGATTTTGGGGGGACAATTTCCTAGTAAAGAAGTCACCCTCTCTTCCATTCCCTCCCTTCTGATTTTATTTTACGGAGCATGTAACATTTTATTTTTTTTCCATACCTTACTCTCTTCGCTCCCTTCCAGCACCCCGTCTGAAGCACAGAGTAAGTTATTTCCTTAAAAAGAACCTCTTATGCATGTATAAATTGTTAAAATACCAAATCTACTCTTCAGCTTTCTAAAAAAACCCTGATTTGCTATGATGTATACATCTACACCAATTTTGAGCCACACATTATGTACATCAATTTTCAACCACTCAGATTACCCATATTACAAAATAAATAAAAATTCCAAAACAGTACTATCCAATATTAAATTTTATTTTTTTATAAATTATTCAGCACATGAATTATAAGTGAACTAATTTTGTATTTATTAATCTACATATATTTCTATTAATAATTCAACACAACTACAGAAAATGGTAAAATAAATACGCTGTTAACGCTAAATTGTGGCTGGTACCAGTTCAGTCTGCACAAATTGAAATACGCTGATTTTAGATGAAAGTAACTTAATAGAACCAAACCCGAAGGAGGAGGGTAGCAGGTTTTTGGAATAGTTGCCGATGAGATGGAGATGAGCGGAGGAGAAGAAGAGGAAGTTAATATTCTAATACAACTAATTGGTTTGGTAGTAATATTATTAATTTAATGCAACCAATTAGTTCATTAGTTGCAATATGTTGTTGCAGAAAAATAAATTTGGTGCAGTTAAAATTCTTTAATATCCACTTATATTTTATATATACTTGAGATTAATAATCCAGTCCGTACAACAAGATAGATAGATCCATCCACAAATGTTTTGTAATAAATTAAAATTAATTACTAAAAAAAATTGTTAGTCACTTGATGGATGTTCAATAGTTTTAAAATTGAAATATATAGATCGACAATCTACAATTATGGAGAACATTGTTTTAACAACCATTGAATTGGTTGTCGATGTTATCAAGAAATTTAATTATCAATACTACATATTTGTTTTTAACTATTGTTATATTTTGTTGAATATTTGGACTCTGTAACTTTTCTTTGTTTCTCAACGCTCTTATTATAATACTGCCTCTACTCTGGACGTGGGTCCCTTTAGGAAATGTTTTGTTTAACCAGGAATGGATGTCCTTCGGCTCACAGGAGGGCCGGGATGTGTCTTCTGGTGGATCCGCCAAATGTTAGAGAATTTTTCATTGATGTTCCATCTTATATATAGTTTTTTGTTCTCTTCTTTTACTTTTTTTTAATTTTATAAAAATGAATATATATTACTTGGCTTACATTACCTTTCAGAAGCTCAAAAAGAAAAAGAAAAATTACAAGAGTTATTAAAACTGAAGGAACAAAGAAAACAAGTATAACATTGTTCAAGTAAAGAGCAAGCTCAACCCTATCATTCTACGACATGTATACATGTATATGCTCCAACGACTAGGATATTAAAATGAACAGAAAGAACATTGCACTCTGTTAATAAAAATGCACAAAAGAACTTGGCCAAACTACCAAACCAAATGATTTTGTGAAATATATCATTACAAATGTGAAATTAAAGCGTATACAATAGTTTGTTCAGGAATACGGTCCAGTTATTCTAGCCATCTGCTCAATCAAGGCGGCAGTGGTGGTCGATTCTTGGGATTCAGCTTCTGACATCTCTCTCTGTGTTTGGATTAGCACTCGAAACGAGGCTCTGATACCATGTCAAAATTAATAGAACAACTCAAGAACACAAGACTCCCATGAATCTCCCTTCCCTCCCTTATTTTTATTTCTTTTCTTTCTTAATTGTTTTACACGGCTGTAGCATCCTCTTTTTATCAACATAACTTGGTATCTTTAGTAAATCAATTACATGTGTTAAACATAGAATACTGTCACACCCCGACAACCGGGCCGACAACCCGCCGCGCACAACAACGCAAGGCATTTCAATTATCATACACAATCACATATATACATACATTACCAATGGCAAGACATGCAAGAGCCACAATATATGATAAAATTCTCCCAAATGTTTCATAATATACATTTGTAAGCAAATATAATATAAACCTGTTACGGTATAATTAAAGACAATAGAAATACCATAGCAGATTTATTTTAAATAAACATATGCTTTTTATTGTGGCAACATTCGCAGCCTTCCAATTCAACCTCTCGATACCTTGTCTAGCACTTTGTACCTGGAACCCACCGAAGTGGAAAAAAATATTAGAGATTGAAAATCTCCAAGTGCGGTATTCAGTTCCAGTCAAGTTATTCTAAGACCCAACACTACAGCAAAAAATGTTATCTGCGACCGGTATCAGCGACCGGGGATGTCGCCGGTCGCTGAAAGTCTTTTTTTCAAAAAAAAAAATAGAAACACCGAAAATTATTGGCGACCAAACAAAAAAACCCAAATTATTGGCGCCAGACCAAAACCCTCCCGCCGATCTCCCAAAACCCATCGCCGCCTTAGACCCCGACCCTTGCGCGATTTTTTTTCTCTTTCGGTTATATAACCTTGGCCTTTGTTCTTGGTTCGATTCTGGCTTTCTTTCTCCTTCGCTCATGCGCCGAGACAAAAATCTCTCTCTCTCTTTTCTGTTTGCCGTTGTTTTGCTATTCACCGAAACCCTAGGGTTTTTGAGGCGGAGCAGTATTGAGGCGGCTGTGAGGCGGAGCAGTATTGCTGGTACCGGCCGTTCTTCCTGCCTCTTTGCGATTCTCTCTTTCGGGTAATTCCCTGTGCACACCCTTTTAATTGATCGTGTGATTTTTGTGATGATATAATGTTGGATTGACGTCTAGCGTAGGTTGTTGATTTTCCCGGCTTGACGATTGTTGAATTGGGGGATTTTCTTGGGTTGTCGCTGGCGGGGTGTGCCTTTGTGTCGACAGTTTAGAGGCTTGGTAAATTAGATTTCCTCTTTTGCTTAACATAGTCATATTTGATTGAACTAAGTTACGAAAACACAAAAGTTCATGTGTAGAAAATTAAAAGAGAGTTATCCCTCGTGAACTCTGCCGCTTATCACTACAGCAAAACGGAGCTTCAGCGACTTTTTGAGTTTTACTACCAATATCGGCGCCTTTTACTCATTCTCCGTCTCTGCGCCAAACGGTACCGTCTCGATACTTTATTTCCAGTTGTTTGAATTTTGTTTTCTTCATAGAATTTTGTCAATTTTGGATGCTCCGTACTGGGTACAGTTAGGTCAGGGATTACTCGTGGATAGATGAAGGGGATGTCAGTGTAGCAGTCAGTGCTTGCTGTTAGAAAGCTAATTTCTTTTTAAATTAGTATCGTTACTGCTTTAGTCGCAGCATTAAACTTTGGTTTGGGGTCTAGTTCCATTTGGTTTTTCAATTTCATCAATTTGTAGCTGACTGGGTTTAGTTAAATTGTAGCAGAATCTGTGTACTTTAGAATGTTGACAATGGTTTTTTTTATTTATTTTAATGAAGGTTCCTATGACAAGTGTTTTAGGAAAAAATGAAACAAAACAAGGGTAGATGACCTAAAATGAAACAAAACAATTGTGCTGCAATAGTTCTTAATTGCTGGACTTTAGTTTACTTAAAATTAAATTAGTTTTTGAAACTAAATCAGAAGCTTTCTCCTAGTACTTCTGTGCATTATTTTTATTTATCAACCTCTCTTATCTATTGCTCCCTCTCCCTGTGCATTTGCATCCATCTAGATTAGGTGATCATGTTACAGCAACTTGTGGTGCCAGCAACTCCATGGATTTGTCGATTCAAGATGAAAACCGGGAATTTTTGTTTCAAGATGCGAACGAGTTATTCACGATTGTGTGTAACAAAGAGAATCTACTCAAAAAGAAACGCAGGTACTTTATCAATTTCCTTTTATTTAGTTCAATTTTGGTAATTAATTGAAGCATGGTTTCTCTATTGATTCTATAACGGGTTTGAACCCGATAGCGTTTGGCAGTCAACACACAATTAATACCTGGGCTTGATAATTTGGGTTGTGTTGTCTTTAAGTAGAATTTCAACTTAATTTAATTCCAGCTTTGCTTAATCAAATTTAGTTGCTTTAATTTGGGTTGTGTTGTCTTGAAGAGTGATTTTAATTTAGTCTTTGATTGCACAATTTTGGGTATGTTGGGAGCAATTTTATTTGGCTTAATTGCTTATTTGTTTGTACCAGTACCGTTACTATTATCGGTGTGTTGATTCTGAAATTGGTACGAGTCTGTTATGTTATGCCAATTTTATTCTTGATCTTAGCTAGTTATCTATTACCAATTTAGAATTAGTCATTTCATAATTAGCTATATATATATTTTGTGGTAATTTTTGTATTTTCTTAAATCTAGTCAAGAGGAGACCACCACAGGAATGTGTGCATCATACCGGTCTCTGCTCATGGTACTAACCCAGCTAGTGCTGCCATAGTGGAGGACATAATGGACACAGAGATTTTGTATTGGGACAAAGAGAGTGATAACACCTTTTTTCCTCTTTCTTCTAGTTTTGTTACTTTGAAATTTTGTATTGGGACTCAAATATGTTTTTCTCTGTTGTTGTAAAATATATGAGTGTAAAATATTATAACGGGTGCATCAGAGATTTTATTTATTTTCTGGATTGATTCTCAAGCAAAATATTAAATATTTTCTGGTATAATCAGACAGTGGATTGAATCAATTATTAAATGGTGTCAATTTAAATAATAAAAAAAATTCCAAAAATCTGACAGAAACTTTCTGCGACCGGTTAAGAGTATCTGCGACCGTTATTTTGGTCGCAGAAAGTTTTTGCTGACGTCAGGAAAAACACAACAGCGACCAAAAAAATGTGGTCGCAAAAACAGTATCAGCGACCGGGTGACGTATTATCAGCGACCGGTGACGTCATCAGAAGAGTATCAGCGACAATGCTTACAGCGACCGGAGTATCAGCGACCAAATTTGACTTTCAGCGACCGGAATGAGTATCAGCGACCGGCGACAATACTATCAGCGACCAAAAATTTGGTCGCTGATGGTCCGTTTTGCTGTAGTGCAACCAACTAAACCAAAACAACACTGAGAACGATTATAAGAAAATAATAAAGAATAGAAATAAAGACAAACACTGAAACAAAATTCAATCTTTTTTCATGCATATGATATGAATTAGGTACCCGAATGCAATGCTCGTGAATCTTACTTAATGCACAAATGTTCTTGTAAATCAGTTCTTTTAACATTTCTATCTTGCGATCCAGATTCGACACATATCCGACTACGGGTCATGCGCTACCACGAATACGACGCCTACACAATTTCTGTTATGACCATAACCTGAATTTGTGCGCTTACCACGAATACGGTGCCTACGTGCCTTCAGTTATGCGCTTCCACGAATCAACGGCGCCTACATAACTGGATCACGCGCTACCACGAATACGGCGCCTACGCAATTTCTGTTATGCGCTTCCACGAATTAACAGCGCCTACATAACAGAAATTACGCGCTTACCACGAATACAGCGCCTACATGACCCCGGTCATGTGCTACCACGAAAAGACAGCGCCTACATGACCGGTCAAATTTCCAAGTTTAATATTCAATCAATACATTACCACGGTCATGCGCTACCACGAAAAGACAGCGCCTACATGACCGGTCAAGTATCCATTTTAATATTTAATCAATTACACATATGACTATATGTTATGCTTCATGAGAAATTATACTATGCATTCTTATCATGCATGCCACTGTTCACTTAAATTAAACTTATGATTCAACCAAATGAATTATTATATCAAGTCATGCATCAATTTCATAAAAGTATGATCGTGCTTCCTAAGACATCATGCATTTATATCATACAATTCAAAACTTCAACAAATATCTATAGTAAGTCAAACAACTAGAAATCAACAAGCAATTATCAAGACAATAGCAATCAAGCAAACCAAATCATATTTCATATAATATTAAACCAAATGATTCAATCATGTCATCTAGTCCCATAAATCGATACGGAAATAGTAAAATATACCAGACTTGAGGCTTATGTAATCATGTCCAAATTACAACTTCTTGTTTAAATTGTGTCACTATACACATCGATTTGGTTTACAATTCAAAGGGTTCAAGTATTACGTAGAATACGTTCGTGGTTTTTGATTCGCAAAATTCCTCATAATGATATAATTATAAACACCTTATCGTGGTTTTTCATTCGCAAAATTCCATACTGTATACCTCAATAGAAAATTACGTAGAATACTACCTCGGGACGCACTGCGTCAAACATTCTAACTAAAAAAATAATAATATAACAAAAAACTCTAGATATGATACTTCACACATTTACATGAATAATGACTAAGAAGAAGTATGGTAAAGGACACAAAATAAAATAATAGAAATGAAAAACTTAATCTGAAACTTCAACTCAAGTTTTGAGGCTCTTCCATTTGTTTTATTTGGAATTCTAAATTTCAGAAAACGCATGCATCTTCTCGCCAGCTTTCCTAAAAGTAGTCATGTACTGAAATCAGACACTCAAGCACCGTTTTATAGTCATTTAAAGTTTCGTCGTCGAAAATTATTTTTTGGTGAAGATATCATCTCTCTTGCCTTATCCCTCGCTCTAGCCTAGCCTGTTTCGAGATGCATTATAACAGGAAGGCATGGATCAAGGACATGGAAAAATTAGTACTATTTTCATCACACATGGATTATACAATAAAACCGTGTAGAATTGTTTGAGCATCAGAAAATGCCCGTCCAAAAATGCTCTCGAGAACATCTAAAAATGCCCTCCACACTATTTTAATAAAATTAAAAACCCGTCTACAATTTGAGCATATTTCTGGATAAAATTTTTGGAGAAGTGTTTTATTTTTTTATTTTTGACAAAGAAAAAGGGTCTAGCAAAAAGTGTTTTCTTTTTGCTTTGGATATAGTGGGAATTTTGAGAAAACGTGTATAATACGCAGTGTATGCTTTGTGTTTCTGTACTAGTGTTATGAAGTCTGATTCATTTAAATATTGAAGGAATATAAAATTATATTTTTGGCCACATAAATTGACCTAATTATCTTTTGTAGTCCATGTCAAGACGTAGTATGTAGGGTTGAGCTTTTTCAAAAGCTGAATTATTTATTTATTTTCACATCATATACGTGATGAAATTTCACACGTATATTTTTAAGATTTGAATTAATTCTATATTAATTTTTATTAAAGAAAAATAATTCGGATGTCAAAAGCTGGCATTGGATACTGAAAACTAATTCAAAATAATAATCTAAATACCATCCTTCACATAGGGGAAATTCGAAATATTTTTCTTGGAGACCATAATCAACGCGAACAAAGTTGGCAAAGTAACATCCTGATTACAATTTACAATGGTGGGGAACAACATGTCCAAAAACGAACGTGACATTTCAATATTAAATTATTAGTTACTTGTTTTTCTCTTCCTCCAACCTTCAATATTAAATTATTGTTCAATACATCAAGTCGGAACTAATTAATTATTAACAGCTATATATATATATGGATGAGTACGAATCTTAATAAACTAAACAACTTTCATGCACCTCTAGATCTGCGCAATTTGGCCGGACAGAAGAACAAGTTAACAAGTACAATTATTACCTAATAGTTTAATTTTTTTTACGGTAGCATTGTTTCCTTACAGACACATTTATGCAAAGCACGAGAACTATTTCAATGTAATTTGATGGATCACCTGACGGGCATCCTTAATGTTCCCCTTGATACAGTAACAGTGCATGAGAACATTAAAAGGTCTAACATGGGGAACAAATCCTGCATTAAGAAGTTGTATATAGGAAAAACCAAACTGTTTTGGGTGAAGATACAATAGAAAGCTGCCAAGGATAGAAATATGCTTGCTTAACATATACAAGGGGACCTAGATAGTATTTTGGGTTCGTCACACACGGATTATACAGTAAAACCGTGTAGAATTGTTTGAGTATCAGAAAATGCCCGTTCAAAAATGTGCTCGAGAACCTCCAAAAATTCCCTCCACACGGTTTTTAATAAAAAACCGTCTACAATTTGAGCATATATATTTCTGGAGCAAATTTTTGGAGAAGTGTTTTATTTTTATTTTTGACAAAGAAAAAGGGTATAGCGAAAAGTGTTTTCTTTTTGCTTTGGAGACTGATATAGTGGGAATTTTGAGAAAACGTGTATAATATGCAGTGTATGCTGTGTTTCTATAGTAGTGTTATATGAAGTCTGATTCATTTAAATATAATGTGAGGGAATGTAAAATTAAATTCTTGGCAATATAAATTGACCTAACTATCTTTTGTAGTCCATATCTAGACGTAGTATGTAGGATTGAGCTGAATTATTTATTTATTTTCATATCATATACGTGATGAAATTTCACACGTATATTTTTAAGATTTGAATTCTATATTAATTTTTATTAAGAAAAATAATTCGGATGTCAAAAGCTGGCGTTGGATGCTGAAAACTAATTCAAAATAATAATCTAAATACCATCCTTCACAGGGGGGAAATTCGAAATATTTTTCTTGGAGACCATAATGAACGCGAACAAAGTTGGCAAAGTAACATGCATGCATGATAACAATTTACAATGGTGGGGAACAACATGTCCATACGCGAACGTGACATTTCTTGATGAACTACAAGTTATCAATATTAAATTATTAATTGTTCAATACATCAAGTCGGAACTAATTATTTATTAACAGCTATATATATATATATGGATGAGTACGAATCTTAATAAACTAAACAACTTTCATGCACCTCTAGATCTGCGCAATTTGGCCGGATCGAAGAACAAATTAACAAGTACAATTATTTCCTAATAGTTTAATTATTTTTACGGTAGCTTTGTTTCCTTACAGACACATTTATGCAAAGCACGAGAACTATTTCGTGCGAATTGTTATGCAAAGCACGAGAACTATTTCAATGTAATTTGATGGATCACCTGACGGGCATCCTTAATGTTCCCCTTGATACAGCAACAGTGCATGAGAACATTAAAAGGTCTAACATGGGGAGCAAATCCTGCATTAAGTTGTATATCGGAAAAACCAAACTGTTTTGGGTGAAGATACAATAGAAAGCTACCATGGATAGAAATATGCTTGCTTAACATATACAAGGGGACCCAGATAGTATTTTGGGCTCGTTCTCGGCCCAGCTAGTAGTAAAAGAAGGTAACAGGATTACAAAGAACTTGCAACATATATAATTATTAGTACTCGGCCCAGTTAGTATTTCGCCTTTTTTTCGCAACAAAATGTACCTTTTTCTTTGCAACATAATTACAAACTGGTCCCTTCTTTGTCTTTGTTGGACTCTGTTTAGGTACTACAAATTAAGGAGCTTCGTAGGTAAATTGCTGTGGCACCTTTCACTTCACATCACTGAAGTTTTTTTTCACTGAATTGGGAAGCATGTAGAGGTTATGAAAACATCACGTCAAGGCAAACTAAACCATGAAATGGGGACATGTGATGTGCACCACTTTAATAAAGGAAAGCAACTAGACAATACATATATGCACTTAAAAAAAAATATTAGAAATGAAAAATCTTTGACAAAAATGCATTCTCAAACAGCCCTTTTCTCTGACCCAAGCCTTGTCCGAATCCTCTTTTCTTTTTCGCTGGCCCAAGCTTTTTTTCTTTTGCTTTCAGCCTTGTCCGAATCCTGTTATCCAAGAGATGAAAAATCAAGAGATGGATGTCAAGATACTGTTATCCAATTTCTGTAATTTAGATAATCACGCCAATTATAATTATTCTTCAAATCAATATTCTTTATTACAAAATTTTATTGGAGACCTAATTTTATATTTTTTGGAATTATTTTACTATTTGACTAGAACTAGGGTGTTCTTAAGCTCACCAAGTCTCTTTGTGAGCTTAACTCAAAAATCAATCAGATTGGCTTCAAGCGACGCATCCAAACCGTTGAAACCGATCTACTTCACGAGTGATGAGTTTACATGTCAAATTTATAAATTTTCAAACAAATTTAATATAAAGTCAAGCAGTCAAAAAATGATAAAAAAATGAACACATCAAAATTAACTTATAAACCATCTTTTGAAAAAACACTTGACTTTATACTAAATTAGTTCGAAAATTTATAACTTTGATATGTAAACGCATCACTCGTGAAGTAGATCGGTTTCAACGGTGTGGATGCGTCGCTTGAAGCCAATCCGATGGATTTTTGAGTCTCGTAAAAAAATGTTCCAAAAATATAAAATTTGGTCTCCAAGCACATTTTAATATGAAGATCATGTTGAGTGGTTTGAATTGATTGTTTGGAATTTGAACATGGAGAAGGATGTGGAGCGTGATTGGAGCACAAAACCAATGTAGCATAAAGAGCTACAAAAAGGCATAACCAACAAACAAAATTTACAATATATCCTTAACAACCAAAATCTACTAAAAATCAAAACATAACAGTAAATCAGTAATACATATGCTAGATCATTATAATCAAAAGATATTTAGTGCAATTACTCAGTAATAGTTAATAAATTTTTGTGTCTAATAATAGATGGGGGCATGATTTTCACATTTTTTGTAAGATTAAGTTGCATCGTACATCATTAGTTTTTTTTTTTCATGAAAATATTGCGTGACTCGACTTCATAATTCACGTCTTATAGCGTATTTATATTCTTTTCCAATTACGGCTTGCAAAAGAAGCCATAGCTTTTTCATGCAATTTGAATTAAGCTCAAATTTAAAAACTTTTCTTAATGATCAGAGTGAATCTGATGTAATTAATTTGAATCGAATAGTTAAATTCTCATATTATAAAATTAATATATTATTTTGCTATAATGATAGAAGTGTTGGACTCGTCTCGTAACCACTTTATAAAATTTATTATAAAATAATTCTTGCATAAGCATAGCAACAAGTTTGAGATCTAAAAAATAATATCCACATAATTTGAGAATAATTATCTTTTTTTATATTTGAACACATGTATGAAAATTTTGAAGTTTTGGAAAAATCCAAACTTCGGTGAAAAGTGTAAGGATGATGACCTATGAATCTGTTTAATTTGTTTGTTTGTATAAAAAAAGGAGAATTTCATGTGTACCCCTCAAAAACCATGAAATTACGTATTCTCCCCTCCAAATTTGATAATAACATATTTACCCTTCTAAATTCTAATAACTCACATATTTACCCAATTAATAAAAACTGAAATTAATTATGTTTAATACTTGATAAAATACAATTAATTATGTAATTCTCTCCCTTTCTCTAGTCTACTCTCTCTCTCATCTTGTTCTATTAGATAAAAAAAACATGTTGTCTTTTCTCTTCTCCAGCTGCTATGGCTACTAATGGTGGCAGAACAATATCTTCCTATCCAACCCTTCTCCAGCCGCCTCGGCCCGCCTCGTCTCACCTCACCTTGCCTAGTGCTTTATCTGATTACTATATATCTCTCCCTCCCTCCTCTAATGATGCGAGAGGAGAGTTGCTTCGAGGAGCGCATGACTGAGGCGAGAGGAGAGGTGCGCAGCTTGACCAGAGAGAGAGAGACGGAGGTGCAGAGTGGAGTGGAGTGGAGTGGGAAAAGAAAAGATAATGTTTCCTTTTTTTTTTGATGAAACAAGACGAGACAGAGAGGAGAGAAAGGGATCAGATTTTTTTTTTATGGAATAAGACGAGAGAGAGAGAGAAGTGAGAAATATAATTAAGTTATTAATTATAGAATATTAAACTTAATTAATTTCAAATTTTGATTAATTGGGTAAATATGTGAGTTATTTGAATTTAGAAGGGTAAATATGTTATTATCAAATTTGGAGGGGGAAATACGTAATTTCATGGTTTTTGAGGGGTACACATGAAATTCCCCCTATAAAAAAAGTACTTGGAAAGTGAAAACTAATAATTCATAGATTTGAGATTTTTTTAATATGCTCTTGAGGAAATCGTGTATAATTTAGAATCAAAACACAACATGCATAATAAAAAGAACACTAAAAAGAGGAAATATACCATTTGATTTATTGGAAACACCAAATCGACTAAAAACAATTAATTTACTCAATGTAATCCCAACATACATATAATTAACACAATGATGCAGAGAGCACAACATGCATTAAAACTGGAACATAAAGAACAAGGGACACATGCAAAAGTAAAAAAAGAAAGCAAATTGAATCAAACACCGAAAGCAGCATTTCAATTATGGTTCTCGAGTTTGCAGTAGTAAACTAATTCAGTAACATTCTTCAGATCGGGAAGGTTCTCGAGTTTGCGGCAGTTAACAACATGCAATGTGGTAAGCTGTGACATAGCCATCAGTTTCATCTCCCAAGTCTGCAAGTTCTCCAATTTGGAAAGTTGTAAGAACTGCAACATTGGAAATCCATTTGTAGAGCAAACCATTTTCTCACCCATGTATGCTCCATCTTGTAAGCTTAGATATTTAAGGGCCTTCAGTTTCTCTAGCCTCGGCATGGGGTCTTCGAGCAAACCAGATTTGGTTAGGGTGAGCTTTGTAAGATTCGTTGGAAATTTAACGTTATCTATGATTAGTTTCCTGCAATTCCATTCTCCATCCAATTTAATTGTCCTCACCGTCTCAAGATTCGGAAAGGCCCTCAAATCAACAAACTCCGATGGTACAATGTCGCCTATAATTGCCATCGAGAGGAGATGAACCATCTTACTCATCAGGTCAGAAATAGATTTCCAGTATGATTTTGACTTTGTATTGCCCCTGTTTGAAATTGCAAACTTTCTAAGGTTGATCAGGCACCGCGGAAAGTTTTCTAGCCACGACTCCGGAACTGAAACTGTTTTCAGTATCTGTAGGTCTGATATATTTGCTGTGGAAGGTGGTCCTTTAATTTCGGGAATCGGATTGACATATACATGGAGGAGTGTTGAGATGGTCCATAGAGATTCAGGTAGGGTTTTTATGGAGGTATCTCTAACATCCAAAGTTTGGAGAAATTTCATGAGCATCATAGTTGGAGGAAGCTCAGATATGGTACTACCCCTCAATCCTAGATACCGCAGGTAACTCATGCTTATTAAAGGTGCTTTTGGGATTTCGGAATTCCTCAATTCCAACACCCACAGCATATCGGACATTTTCACATTATTTTTTTTAATATCAAAAGCCAAAAAGGAAACTACCCCCCTATTCAGTACCAGGATTGGGTTTTGTTTCTTGTTATCAGGATTGATTGCTACACGGGACACGGATTCTATTTCTTTCAGATCTCGGTTGGCAGCCAAAAAATCCTTTTTGTAGGATTGTTCGATGATGTATTCATGAATAGATCGACCTACTCGGCAACATTTGATCGTGCCTAAGACTGATCTCTTGGAAACACAAACCAACGACCTGTAAGCAAAAATAAAAAAATTAACATCTCGTACATTATTTATAAGAAACAAAATTTCTACATGGACATGAGGACCTTATAATCTACAAGAAAAATAAAGAATCAATTTGCAGAAATGAATATATATAAAATTGCTTTGTTCAAGGGGAAGTAGTTGGTGTTAATTTTGCCGCAATAATCGAAAACCACCTTAATTCTCACTTTACTTAAATAGTAAAAAAAATGTGCTTTTATCCGTCATCGAGTAGACCAGAGAAAGCCACCTATTCTTTGGTAATAAAACATACAAAATTCAGTTTAATTGATGACCTAATTTTTAGGAAACTATGATCTAATGTTTCAAATAGCAATCGTCCTATAACTGCTTTGATGTCATTTATTCTAGAAAGGGAAAAACCATAAACCAAACAATCACCCATAAATCATAAGACAGAATGTCAATTTCTCGAAAATTTGAGATTACCTTTGGACGAGTTGTTCCAGGTAGTGATTTGCGGTCTCCTCTGCCGTTTGTCCTTCCTCTGGTGTAATGAATCCTTCAGCAATCCATATCTCAGTTAGAGACCTTGCAGGAATCTCATGATCTTTTGGGTAACATGCTAAATAAAGAAAGCACGATTGGATAATGGCAGGTAAATCATTATAGCAGTAGTTAATAACATTATCAAACTCGTTTATCTCGACTAACAGATCATCTTTCACCTTGTTCCATGTGTTGTAGTCCATTGGTTTAAATGAAAGGAGACCCCCTATAAGGACAAGAGCCAGAGGCTCTCCCTCACATGCCTCACCAATCAGTTGAGGGAGATTGTCTAGTTCTTTGGTTAACTCTAGTAAGAACTCGAGAATTTTAGAAGGTTCTTTGAGCTCTCGAAGTGCTGGAAACGCTGTTATGAGGAACAATGCTCGGTTCTCCTGCTCATTTTCGAAGATGTTTGAACTATCTGCTTTGTGAGGAAGCAAGCCTTCAATCTTTTTTATGTCGTGGAGAGAGGATATAAGCACATCTATGTCAGTGTGCTCCAACCCACCTACTGCTTCTGTTTGCTTTAAATATTTGCATGAAACAATATCTTTAATATTATAATATATTCTTTTCTTCCAATATATGGAAACATTATGTATCTTTAAAGCGGAGATTGGCTCTCTGGAAGCCCGTCCAATTTGACGGGCTTCTAGTTGCATACGCTTAATTAGATCCTCCTTTTTGTCCTCAGTGTCCTCCATGAGGTCAAATTTAATTTTCATTAGGATAGACACAATTTCACGTGATTGCAAATGCTCAATTTCCTCATTATCAGGAACATTGTCTGATAAAAGAACTTTGAGAGAAGGTTGAGATAGAATTCCTTTTATGAAAGGTAAGGCATCCATCTCTGTTTCAACTTTCTCAAAAGTCAAAATCACACCCAAACTATCTCTCTGCTATCCTTGTGAAATGAAAACTGCAAGTTCCTCCAATTCAACTGCAATAAAAAGAAATATTAAAAAATTAAATACTATAATTTGTGCATGACTGACATCTGACATTAATTATGGAGTTGCTAAAACTTATCAAATGCTACCAACTTAGTAAATAACTGATCAAACTTGAAACTCTAGACCTTAATCACCTATTGTATGAATAGAAAGTATCTGCATTAGTGTTTTTCAAATTCAATATATCTTATTTAAAAAAAAAAAAAATTGTAATAGTTGAGGATGTACTACTCAAATCACTACAATGGAAAGGATTTATGGGTCACCAATGCAAAATATTATAAAATGTAGGACCCGAGACGATTTTATATATTCAATTTTTTTTAAGAGATCCACCTCTTCTGTCAATGGTGATGTACCAGATAACGAACAAAGGAGAGTGAGTGGGAGCCTTGGCTAAATTTTTTATTTTGTTTAAGGTTCACTGAAAGAATCTATTTTAAAACAGAGAATATAATTTTAAACCAGCGTGAGTGTTAGACATACAGATGGTAATAAAGTAACATCCAGAATTCGAAAAAATTATGTCACAAACAACAGTCCTACAACCACGACGATAATATTTGTTGGTTCTACTACAATACAACTTAAATGCAACAAAAACTTAGAAAAAAAAATGTAATTTTAGGTAGCAATGACTGTCTAATTTTAATTAGATGTATTTGCTATAAATTAGTATGCAGGTCATGTATTTAGAATAAGGTGTAAGAAATAATTAGCATTTTCACAAAATAAGTTTGTGTTTACCAGAATTGCGATCTACAGTTCTGCCAACACTTGCTTCCTCTATCTCTCTCGTTAAATCAAAACAATTTAATCCTTCGTTCGCTCCTCCCTCACAATAATTGCAACCGCAAGCTCCACCAAGTAACTGCAATGGAAAATAAATATGTAAAAGCTAATATAAATGGTAAAATAGTTAAGTCAGACATTATGAAGTTGCTAAAATTTATCAAATGTTACCAACTTGAAGAATGTTGAAACTTGAACCTCTAAACCTTAGCCCCTGTCCCCACCATGGAGGTCGGAACAGGACACATGGGCAGGAAAACAATGAGAGAGATAGAAGTGAAACCAAGAGAAAGGAGAGAGAACTCACTCACCTGGGATTGTTGCTGTTTAAGGTTAAGGACAGGAGAAGAGAGAGGAAGGAGAGGGCTAGTGAGGGATGGGGGAGGAAGTAGGTGTAGATTGATCAGGGGGCTGCGAGAGAGGAAGTGGTGGTTGATGGGAGACTATAATCTTGTGTTGTAGAGGGACAGAGAGGGAGGTATAATTTATAATGAATGTAATGAATATATAATTTCGTAAATTGCAATCCAAGTTCAGATCTCCCATCCTATCCTCCAATTTGAATCCTTACAGATGGCACCGCACTAGATTATTGTAACAGAAGGTCCCCTTGTAGTTCTATAATTTCGTTATATGTTTTCATCTTTTACTTGGACTGTATTTTTTAACAAACTAGATTAATTATAAATGTGGCATGTATTATCTAATATTTAACTTGTGCTTTGATGTAATATAGACAACTTTTATAGCCGTGCAATTATTTTGTTGTAATTTCAAAACCTTCTACTCGTTGATATGATTTTTAGTCACATGATGGATGATCCATGGTTCTTAAATATGTAGTATCCTAAATATGTAGTAAAAAAATTCGAAAAAATGTAAAACTTGGTTTGCAAGTACATATTCATTTTATAATCATGTTGAACGTTTCGGATCGACCGTTAGGATTTTGAAAAGTCAAATTTTGAGCCGTAGTACGGACCCAATTGGTGCTATGCATAGCACCGTAGCCTCACTCATATATAAATATGTAGTATCCTAATCTATTATACCCAGTGAAAGAAACATTTGAAGAAACGCACCTCCTTTATTAACAGGATTGCGCAAATTGTGTTTATGGGAAGAATTAGTAATACCCTAATATTTTTTATGGGAAGAATTAGTAATACCTCTTTTAACAAAGTCTTCCTCAACTTTAATTAATTATTGATGAGCCCTTGAGAAAATGTCATTCAAATCATTTTCTATTCTGAAAAACATTATTTCAAGATATGGGAATCTTTTTTCTTTTTGTTTGTTTAGTACATTAAGTCCGCTGTGTATACTGCATTTCAAAATGGGTATCATTTTTTTTTTGTTTAGATCGCTGTGTATACTGCATTGACCTCGAAATTAGTTTTTACTTTCCATAAATTTAATGAGGAAGTAACATGCGTCACCTCAGAATTTGTGTATATGATGTATTGGTGCGTGAATCTCGAGTATTCATTTCGACATCAGTATTTCATATTCTACTTTAGAAAGTAACATGGGGCTGCACTTCTCCCGACATCTAATGATAAATTATATTATGAACTTAAATATAATTTATACATGAATAAAGTGTTTAGATAGGATTAAATTTTGTAAATGTAATACATTTATTCGCTACCCGAATTTCCAGCAATATATTGTATATTTTTCATGAGATATCACTATCTGAAATTTACCTCTTAATTTTACCATGACCTTAATAATTCTTCTCCTAATCTACCAAATAAAGAAACCGTCATATCTACATGAAAAATGTTAAGGCCGGTCAGAACCGTCATGGTAAAATTTTGCCCACCAAACCGTCATATCTACATATCTGAAATTTCGTCCTTCTCCTAATCTCTTCTCTTGTAAAATTTCGCGCACCAAACCGTCATATCTACATATTATGCCCTTTCGATAAAGCTATAATTTATCCTAAATATCTCAAGATAAGTTTACCTAACCCGCTAGAAATATTCAGCTTCTTCGCTGTCAAAAATATGCATCTTCCTGGTTCATAACAAATAATATCAACAAAGATTAACACAACAAAGATTGTAACTAACGTGTTGCATTATATCAAGCCAAAAAGTACAGCATGATACTTCGTGGGACCATTGTTCACAACCACAAAAACGCTAATCTTACACAGTACATTATACACGGATGTGAGAAATTTCCATTAAATCCATTTGTAAAGCAAGAAGGTGCGATTATGAAAATGGGCTCCAACATTTATACACGGTTAATTAAAACATAATCATGTACAAAGATTCCAACATTCATACACGGTTTCTTAATAAGAAAACATGTACGATTGGAAACAATTGTGCACGGTTCTATTTCAATTAACTGTGTATGAATGTTGGATCTCATTTTCGGAGATCTTGCCTCCAACATTCATAAAGATGCTCCAGGCCATATCAGAGATCTTCGTTTGTTCATTTTGGCTCAATTTCTCCCGATTTTGCCTCCAAATCCTTCTTTTTTCCCATTTCCTGCAATAATTCTCAAAAACTTAGGCACTATCCTTTTTCCCATTTCAAATCCCAAGTTAAACAAGATTTTTGGACTTTTTCCAATAAAACCCTAGAAATTTTCACATTTAAAATGAACTTATTTGAAAATAAGTATTGAATATGACATTTGATATAATTTTATTTTTTGTGATGGGTTATATTGCTAACTAACTTAATTTGATAACATCAATAACCGTGCTTTAATTTTTCTGTAATTTCAAATATGTCTTATACATTGATATGATTTTTTAATTTAATTAAATTTTATGCAACACGTTCCAAAATAATGAAGAACATTTTATTTCGTCAATTATTGAATTGGTTATCGAGAACCAGCCTCCGTATGTGAGATCGCATTTGAAATCCGAATGGGATTCACTTGAATTAAATAGTTTCTGTCTTGAATACCAGCAATTACACACAAATAATATTGAATTGGTTGTCATTGTTGTCAAAGAATTTTTGTTATATATCAATATAACTTATTTGTTTCCTAACTTATTTTGTTGAATATTTAGAATCGGCAACAATAATAATAATTCAATTAAAAAAAAAACAATAATAATAATTAAAATTAATCACATATGGTACGAACCGGTAGTGTAGTGTCCTATTTAAATTCGTCATATGTTTTATAAATCTTATTACATTATACACGGATGTGAGAAATTTCCATTAAATCCATTTGTAAAGCAAGAAGGTGCGATTATGAAAATGGGCTCCAACATTTATACACGGTTAATTAAAACATAATCATGTACAAAGATTCCAACATTCATACATGGTTTCCTAATAAGAAAACATGTACCATTGGAAACAATTGTGAACGGTTCTATTTTAATTAACTGTGTATGAATGTTGGAGCTCATTTTCAGAGATGTTGCCACCAACATTTATACATAAGCTCTAGGCCGTATTAGAGATATTGGTTTGTTCATTTTGGCTCAATTTATCCGGATTTTGCCTCCAAATCCTTCCTTTTCCAATTTCTTGTAATAATTCTCAAAAACTTAGGCACTATCCTTTTTCCCATTTCAAATCCCAAGTTAAACAAGATTTTTGGACATTTTCCAATAAAACCCTAGAAATTTTCACATTTAAAATGAACTTATTTGAAAATAAGTATTGAATATGACATTTGATATAATTTTATTTTTTGTGATGGGTTATATTGCTAACTAACTTAATTTGATAACATCAATAACCGTGATTTAATTTTTCTGTAATTTCAAATATGTCTTATACATTGATATGATTTTTTAATTTAATTAAATTTTATGCAACACGTTCCAAAATAATGAAGAACATTTTATTTTGTCAATTATTGAATTGGTTATCGAGAACCAGCCTCCATATGTGAGATCGCATTTGAAATCCGAATGGGATTCTTGTCTTGAATACCAGCAATTACACACAAATAATATTGAATTGGTTGTCATTGTTGTCAAAGAATTTTTGTTATATATCAATATAACTTATTTGTTTCCTAACTTATTTTGTTGAATATTTAGAATCGGCAACAATAATAATAATTCAATTAAAAAAAAAACAATAATAATAATTAAAATTAATCACATATGGTACGAACCGGTAGTGTAGTGTCCTATTTAAATTCGTCATATGTTTTACAAATCTTAGATATATATTACATAATATATTAAAACGCACTACCAAAATCGTTTCTATGGTAATAAATTTTTGGTCACCAATACGAAGTAATACGGAAAAATGTATGACCCAAATTCATATATAGAAAGAAATTCGAAGGGACGCATCTCTTCTATTAACGTAAATGTTACGGGATAAGGGATCATTTCATGTGAAGCACGCATTAGAGAGAAGTGCTATGGGGTGATCAAGGGCACGGAATCCAAAGTCTTCTTTCTGTTTTGTTACTCAACCCTTGAGGCAATGTCAATTAAAAATACTCTATTCTCAACTATGTTTTAAGATGGGTATCATGCATTGAAGGTGTAATCAGTATTAAATATTCTGGTTTCCGGGTGTACATGCATCAACTAACAAATTAGTAATATGCGCCTTCACCACTTCTCTCGACATCTTATGAAGAAAAGGTTAGCTCTAGGACAACCATACGAAGCTCTATTACAATAATAATATATATAAAAATGGATAAGCGTATTTTTAAGATTTTGAAAATTCTTGTAGCGCGATCTGTTATCATACATGAAAGTATTGCATTTATGCAAGTTGGTTGTAGTACATATGATTTTGGATTCTCAGAGAACCAACATCTCAATTGTTTAAATTTGTTATTTAATGGACCAAGCTGGTAGTAGAGACGAGTCCAACTCTACTATATATCATTGTCACATAATAATATAATAATTATATAACATGTGAAATTATCTGTAGGATTCATATTTATCACATCGAATTCACTTTTTTTTTTTTTCAAATTCGAGCTAAATTAATTTTTTTTTTAGTAAAGGTTGAAGGTCAAGCCACCCAACTATATAATACCTTTGTTATTAGAACAAAAGATTTCTCCCATCCGGATTTCAAACCCATGACTTCCCACATAGAGACCATGTGTTTTTGCCACAAGACCAAAGGCAAGTTCTTGAGCTAAATTTAAATTAGATGTCAAAGTTATGGGTTTATTTGCATGTATGGTAGTAAAGCACATAATAATATCAATATGTCGGGAAAGCACATTTTTAGAGATCATGTTCAGCGGATTGGATCACGTTTGTATTTTGTATACGAAGATAAGTATATGAGACACGATTGAAATATGAAAGACATGAGACTTTTAAACTCTACTCACGTATATTTAAAACTTTGATATTTTATAACAGACGAAAATGCGAAGAAATTTTGGGTCACTGGTGCAAAATAATATATAAATATGTAGTATCCTAATCTATTATACCCAGTGAAAGAAACATTTGAAGAAACGCACCTCTTTTATCAACAGGATTGCGCAAATTGTGTTTATGGGAAGAATTAGTGATACCCTAATATTTTTTATGGTAAGAATTAGTAATACCCTAATATTTTTTATGGGAAGAATTAGTAATACCTCTTTTAACAAAGTCTTCCTCAACATTAATTAATTATTGATGAGCCTTGAGAAAATGTCATTCAAATCATTTTCTATTCTGAAAAACATTATTTCAAGATATGGGAATCTTTTTCCTTTTTGTTTGTTTAGTACATTAAGTCCGCTGTGTATACTGCATTTCAAAATGGGTATCATTTTTTTTGTTTAGATCGCTGTGTATACTGCATTTCAAAATGGGTATCATTTTTTTTTGTTTAGATCGCTGTGTATACTGCATTGACCTCGAAATTAGTTTTTACTTTCCATAAATTTAATGAGGAAGTAACATGCGTCACCTCAGAATTTGTGTATATGATGTATTGGTGCGTGAATCTCGAGTATTCATTTCGACATCAGTATTTCATATTCTACTTTAGAAAGTAACATGGGGCTGCACTTCTCCCGACATCTAATGATAAATTATATTATGATCTTAAATATAATTTATACATGAATAAAGTGTTTAGATAGGATTAAATTTTGTAAATGTAATACATGTATCTACCCGAATTTCCAGCAATATATTGTATCATTTTTCATGAGATATCACTATCTGAAATTTACCTCTTAATTTTACCATGACCTTAACAATTCTTCTCCTAAGCTACCAAATAAACAAAAAAGAAAAATTCTAATTTCTACCAAGGATTCAGCTGGGCACATTCTCTTCTCTTGTAAAATTTCGCCCACCAAACCGTCATATCTACATAATTTATCCTAAATGTTTCAAGATAAGTCTACCTAACCCCCTAGAAAATTCAGCTTGTTTGCTGTCCAAAATATGCTTCTTCCTGGTTCAAAACAAATGATATCAACATATATAGATGAACACAACAAAGATTATAACTAACATGCTGCATTAAATCAAGCAAAAAAATACAGCATCGCATGTGGTGGGACCGTTGTTGTTGGTGCACTGTGTGTCAATTAGATGCGACATTGAGTTTAGTACACATTGAGTTTATTATTTATTATTGTCGTTTAGTACATTTCGACATCCAACAACTCTGTTAGTTAATTATTTATTATTGTCGTTTAGTACACATTGAGTTCGCCTAACTAATAAAATCCACCAAAATAATTAAAGATGCGATCTAAACTCGACTAAATCAACTAAAATTAAACAAATGGAGGTGACCTCGAGAAGTGGCATTGAGTTTGACTAATGAATAAAATCCACCAAATTAATTAAAGATGAGATCTAACTAAATCAACCAAATTAAACAAATGGAGGAGACCTCGAGAAGTGGCATTGACTTTGACTAATGAATAAAATCCACCAAATTAATTAAAGATGCGATCTAAACTTGACTAAATCAACCAAATTAAACAAATGGAGGAGACCTCGAGAAGTGGCATTGAGTTTGACTAATGAATAAAATCCACCAAATTAATTAAAGATGCGATCTAATTTAACTCGACTAAATCAACCAAATTAAACAAATGGAGTAGACCTCGAGATCTGTCATTCAGTTTGACTAATGAATTAATTATTATGTCTATATTTATGGTTCGCGCCTGGCTAGCTAGCTAGCTACTCTGTGCGTTTCTAGTTTTTCACCACTTATGACGTTTCTAATTGGTCATAATTTCCAGTTAGGATTAATCATGCATAATTATTATGTTTGTGAACTATAACTCTCATACTATGAAGGCAAGCTAGTAAAGACATAGCACAATTAAAATATGTACCAATCAGCTTGTAACACATATCTTTCTATAGAAAGTGTTGTACATTATAAGGCTTCAATGCAATCCATGAAAACAAGAGCAACATTTAAATAACGAAATCAATAAGCCCCCTTTCAACTGAAGTTGTAAAATGAAATCATTAACCACCTAAAGATAAATCCTCATTTGCATACCAATGTCAAATTGTCCTGAAATGAATTTCTTAGGTGTCAAATTTTAGTTATTTATACATAAATTTTTAAGTGTCAAATATTAACAATTGTCAATTCTTAATTTGCAGTGGGTCAATCTATAAAAGATACAAAAAAATAATTTTGTACAATAAAGAGAAAATGTACAATAATTTGCAGCTGGTTTATCGGCTTACGTGACATATCCTAAACCATCCAATATGGTCTCCGATACGTCTCCGACACGCTCCGTAGAATGGAACATAGTGTGAACCCAGTATGCACCGCGTATACACTAGCAGGCTAAGCTGAAGTCCGTACACAGCGCATGCACCATCAGCCAAAATTCATTTTTGCAACGACAAGCATAATCGAACCCATGTACTCTGTTCCAAACTATACACCCGTTTACCACTACACCACTACATATTTGCTGTTAGAAGTTAGTATCTTTTATATTTAATATGTAGCTGGGCTATTGTATCTTAAAATATCCAGAATTTTTTATATTTAATTTTTGTCATTGAAATAAGATTATCTGTAAATCCAACATTTAAATTTGGAACCTTTTCTAAAACTTGTTCATATGTATGTGTTGCGCACAGACTGACACAGATAATATTTATTTCTATATTAGACTTGCTGTTAAGAATTCAGTACGCATAATAAGATAAACTAGATCCATACCATCACTTGATGGTATTAAAATGAATTAAATGCACAACCTATGTAATATTATTATATAAATTTGCTATATTTTATTTAAATAGTTTTATTTTGTAATAGATTAAAATGTAAAGAATTCGTTTTTATGGTGAGAAATTTTGAATCGCCAAGCTATATAATATAAAAAACCCAGCACTCTTCTGACAACGGGTAAGTGATCATTACAAGTGAAGCATGCGTTGGAGAGAGAGATTTTCTTTTTCTCAACTTGTAATATTACTACCTCTTCTGTCAACGATAATGCTACAATATTAAAGAATCATTTCATGTGAACGACGCATTAGAGAGAGACAGAAAGGTATATATATGTATAAATTATTTGTTTCTCAACGCTCATGTTCGTTGGGGTATTATATTAGTGCCTCTCCTCTCGACGTGGAGCGGGATGTGTCTAGGGTAAAACGATTTTATCTTATTTTTATTCTGAATTATTGTATGGAGGAATGCCAAATGTCACCAACTTATTAATGTTAGAAAATATTTCATCCATTTTCTATCTTTAATTTAGTTTTTAATTTGTTCCCTTCTATGAATTAATTAGTTCTATTTTTATTAGTTGGCTTCCAGTATCATTCAGAAAGGTCGAATGAAAAAAATACATTAATTACAAGGGTTATTAACATCTCTAACAAAGAGTAAAGAATATCGGCTCAACTCCGTTGAAAGAAGGAATAAAAGCCCAAATTTTTATTCATAAGAAATAAAAATATATAATTAAAAATAAAAAAGTCACTGTGGAATTCTAAAAATAAGAAGACAACCTCATTATTTGGAGTCTCTGCGGGACGCCAAATAATCATGCAGGTCACGCCAAAAAAAAAAAGTATATATAAGTGGGACTCCAAATGAGAACAAAATCCGGAATATAAAATTTCAAAAATATTACAAAAGTGGGACTCCAAATTAGACAAAAATGTGGAAAAAAAATTAAAGTGGAACTGCAAAAAAAACAATGCATGCACGTTCTTGTATTCACTAAATTAATTTATTTTGTAACATAACAATAAAAACACAATTCTTATTCACATCCATAATTAATTTACATTACTTCAATTCATATACAAATAAAAAATGTAACCCTAAACAATAATTATAACTCAACAATAACAATAGGTACCAAAAGCAGACCTCTGCCAGATATTAACTAAAATCTTAATTCAATAAAAAAATTATTTCACTTCTAATAAATTAAAAACTATTTCACTTCTATAAATAAAACTAAATAATTAAATAATTAAAAAGAACGTACTTAGAGAGAAAACACAATGGCACTGTTTTGGATTTGGAGTCCCACTTTAGAATTTTATTTTTTTTATTTTCTCCGATTGCTTGTCTTATTTTGAGTCCCATATTTAGAAATTTTATTTTCCGGATTTTGTTCTCATTTGGAGTCCCACTTATATTTTTTTGTTTTTTTCTTTTTTGGCGTGAGCTGGGTGATCATTTGGCATCCCCCAGGGACTCCAAATCATGAGGTTGTCTTTTTATTTTTAGAATCCCCATATTGACCTTTCTTATTTTTAATATTTCTTTTTTTTCTTATGAATAAAACTTTCAGGAATAAAAGTGTTGACCCCAAAGACATAGATAAAAACTTAGAAAAAAAAGCTTACGGGTACCCGCCGTGCATTGCTAAAAAATATGAGAATATGCTTACGGGTACATCCCACTGTGCATGTCATGAATTATTAAATATCAAATTTTAATCAATTTAACCATCAATTATAATTTTTTTATGTGTCAAATTTTAGTATTGGATCTTTTTGGCTTAATTTGGTATAAAAATCAAAATCCAAAAGTAACTACGCAAACAAATCTTTATTTATAAATATTGTCACCCATAAAAAAAGTGAAGTAAAGAGAGAATTTTCCTACAGGGGAAAATATTTTCGACGATTCAAACTCATTTTGTATTTTTTATAAAAATAATAATTATAATTTATTAGCCTCTATATTAAGCGTGAACTATATGTACGGTGCTAATTTACTAATTGTGAACCCATTACCAATTTAAATTGTGCATAATCGACACAAGATAGAATTCAAATCTATATAAATTATGTATAAAAAGTTAATAAATTTATTATTTATAATTTTTTTTGTTAAATATCAACTCTATAAATTTAAAAACAAACAGAATTCAAATCTTGAGGTGGGAATATGTTTGCTCGACGGTATCTTATATTTTTGTTTGCTTGCTTTAATTAAAGATAACATGCTGCCACATGGTAGGGAACTAATTGGATGATACAGAGATTACTTTGACTTCGACCATTACAAAATTGGAGACATTTGTAAATATATTTTAGTGTATCACTTTAATTTATTATTGATCAGCACCATATATGGATCAAATTGCAAAATAAATATATCACAGTTGTCTAGGGGGGAACAATCACATCTGTGGATGATTCGCTTGTCCACCTGAATCCATTTTACTTTACATACAGTATAAATTATTAAGTTGATGTCACCCCTAAATATAATAGTTAACATTCACTTAAAAATTTCTCTTATAAATATAATTTGTTTTGTATTAATTCACATTTATTAAACAATTGTTTTGTCAAACGAACAATTCTGAACCAACATTAGTGCCCTATATAATAACGCACTCGAGAAACCAAATTGATTAACTCAACCATTCTGAACCAACATTACTCACACCTCTACTCTCCCACCGTATCTTAAGTGAATAGCAGTATACCATTGATCCTTATGTTGAAAATAACAACACCGAAGGCCCAAGCCCAATAATCTATTCTAGATTATTCAAGTGAGTCGGTCAAAGTTACTAGAAATTACTTGGTCAAATTACGCTAGAAATTTTCTAATATTAAATAAAGGGGGCTAAGTTGCATGGAGCATGAGAAACTTCGAAAGAGACCAAGTCCATTCTATAAAATTCAAGAAGTTTCTAACCGACTATAGTCGGTAATATGAAATGTCCTAGAAAATGCTTTTGTAATATTTTATATTTAAAAGCATCTAGACTTTTGAGTATCATGTATAATCCAGAATTGTGTTAACCGACATTATAGTATATATATAGGTGGTACAGGCTTATGTATGGGGTGTGAAAAATATATCAAGGCTTTGTACTCCAAACCTTGTATTACAAACTCCTCTTTCAATACCACAATCCGAGTTTCATTTCCAACACCTTACACGATGAGCTTCGACGACGACAAGCCGATTGTTCTTCCTCCAGGTTCGTTCCCATAGTTGTCTAACCGTTCAAAGAATTCATGTTTTTTTTACAAATCATTTATTTTAAGCACTATTCATCCCAATCAACCATCTTTTGTTCAATATTGGATAAAGTTATTACTCTATAACTTCAGTTCGTACTACATATTGAACGCATTGGAATTAGTTTGCTAATATTGAAATTACTGCAGGGCCAAGACCCACCCTGCCTGGAAGAGTACAGCTGGCAATCAGAAACAACGACAAGGCCCCACTTGGAGAAAACATCCAAAAGGTGATGCTGGAACTCACCGGCGAAGAAAAAAGTCCATTGGGATTGGACCTTGTGGTGGTTTTAGAATCTAGCAGATGGATAAGAGAAGAAAAGTTACTTGAATTGAAAATGGCTCTGCTATTTCTGATGAAGAAACTCAGAGTTGTTGACCGTTTGTCGATTGTCACCTACTCCCGTAAAGCAGAGATACTTTGCCCATTGCGACAAATGGCTAAAAGTTCCCAAACGGAACATGAAGATCTAATCACCTCATGGGTGGAAAAAATTGAATCGGATTCAGAATTTGATGTGAACATCGCTGACGGCCTTGAGACGGCGCTGACTATTCTCAAGAACCGTTCAGTTAGCAGTGGACGTGTTGGCGTCATCATGCTTATGTTAGCTAGTAACGACATTGAAGGCAATGTTGCTGCTGTTCCGGTAGGAAATGTACCTGTGCACACATTTGGTTTTGGTGAAGTTCATGATCTGAAGGTACAGTGGAAAATTGAATGTAAACCCTTATTTATTGACAATTTGAAGCAAAAATTTGCATGTGGTGCATTCTAATTAATTTGTTCATGTTCTTAATAGGTGCTCAAAGGTATTGCCAATAATAGTCAGCTGGGAGGAACCTACTCAGCTGTTCGTGAAGGCAACTTGAGCTTAGCCTTTTCACAGTGCTTGGCCGGGCTTCTCAATGTGGTTGCTCAGGACTTGACAGTGACTGTGAGTCAAATAAAAAATGAGTCAACAATAAAGCAGGTATCTGCCGGAAGTTATCCGCAATCCAGGGACAATGTTGCTGGTTCTATAACTATAACATTCGGCGATATCTACATCCGAGAGATCCGCAAGGTGTTAGTCGACATTCTTCTCCCTGTTACTAAAAAGGAAGATGAAGCAGATGTTCTCAAAGTCTCTTACACATACAGGTATATCAAATCACAGTAACAAGCAAACAAATTATGCATACGCGAATAACCTATGAGCATTTTGATGACTATCATTAATCTAATTGTAAATCTTATGCGGATGCAGATTTGATGGAGAACTCTATGAGGCCAGTCCTCAGACTGTTACTGTACGCCGCAAGTCAGGGTTGAGAGCTGAAGAGCAGCAAGCACTACCAGAGGTGAGAGCGGAAGAGGTTCGTCTTGTAATTGCCAAGGTGATCAAACAAGCAACCGCTGATCCTGATAAGAAGGATCTTAAAAGTGCTCAAGACAAACTTGCGAATGGTCTGCTTGAATTGGAGGATGCGGATATAGATAAGTTGAAGGCCAAGCTAAGGCCCGAGCTAGAGGAGCTGCTCAAATTGATGCAAATGACACAAGAAACACAAGATTATTTAAGACAAGAACTTCGTTTTGCATATTCCTTACTGAGTTCCCTTGCCACACAGCGTCAAACGGCAAGAGGAAGTAATATCAGTAAGTTTCAGCTCTTTTCCACTCCCGCTATGCAAGAATTCCTTGAGGAAGCCAAGAAGTCGCAGGATATGGAAGATAACATGCAATATAACAATGATCCAGATTCATCAGGTTCGGTCCCAGTTGTCTCATCGTTCATACACTGATGTTTGTTTTACAAATCATTTATTTTAACCAATATTGATCCCAATTAGCCATCTTTTTTTGAAGATTATATAGTGTAATTATCATGATTTGGAAAATCGGCCGATTTTTCCCGAGTTGACTCGGTTGTGCGAGTTATGTGCAGAAAAACGATAAAATCGATGATAAATTGAAACAATCGGCCAAATTTCCACTATTTCTCTTGCGTTTAGAGCCAACTTAAACTGCTTTGAAAGTTAAATCGAACCAATTTGTATTTTTCCCATGGATGTCAAAGACAATTGGGGAAAATAGATGCGACTCGGAGAAGAGAAGAAGATTTAAAGGATTACAAAATGTTAGATAGACTGGGTGTACGTGAGGTGTGTACTCTTATATTTGACAATATAATTGTTTCACAGTAGACCATGTTCATACCAACTATTATATAGATAAGTGATCCGAAACGGATTGTTTTAAATTTGTAATGTTTTACTGAATAGAGATACGGGTGTATTGTGTACAGTTGTTGACACTCGACTGGTTTGTTTGTTTTTATTATTTGACTGAAAAGTAAAGAATGGGAGTATGGGATTAACCTAAAAATTTGATTGTTATAAAAAAAATGTAAAAGTAGAAATTAAAAAAATAAGTATTTCACTTGTAAATATTAGTTAGTTTATTATTATTATTTTATTTTTAAATTATATAAGTTTTACTTTTAAGTAATTTCAGAACAAATTTGATTGTTATTATATTAATGTTTTTATTATTTGAATCAGTACAACAATATCCTCTTTTATATTTTAATACAGAGAATAATACAATGATCCAGCTAGGTCGTCAGAGCTTTTGACAGTAAAAGAAAATATGTTATGGTTATAATGCTTGTATTATCTTATATTAGTGCATTATTTGGGTGTAATATTTTATCTTAACATAATTTTTTTTGACAAATTAGTTTTTATCAATTTTTTCTCTATTTTTTTAGTACAAAATAAGATTCTGTTAAAAAAATCCGAGTTTCCGATCCGATTCGGCCGATTCCGGCTGATTTATCCGATTCCGATTCAACAGTCAAGTGACCGATTCGGATTACGATTCCGATTTTCAGAATTATACCATAACTGAAATTCATACCACATTGAATTAGTTTTGCTTAATTTGCTTATGGCTATTACTGCAGTGCCGAAACCCATCATGCCTGGAAATGTACGGCTGGTAATCAAAAACAACAATAAGGCGCCACTTGAAACAAACATCCAAAAGGTGTTGTTGGAGCTCTCCGAAGTAGAAAATAGTGAGTTTGGGTTGGACCTTGTGGCGGTCTTGGATGTTAGCAGCAGCATGGAAGGAAATAAGTTAGCGAAAATGAAAATAGCTATGCTACTTTTGATTAATAATCTCAGCTTTGAGGACCGTTTGTCGGTTGTTGAGTATTCTAGTAAAGCAAAGAGGCTATGCCCATTGACCCAGATGACTGAACGTTCTAAAACAAAACTCGAAAATCTGATCGATGATTTGAAACCTCAGCCTGGAACGAACATGACTGATGGCCTTGAGACGGCGCTGAATGTTCTCAAGGATCGTTCATTCAGCAGTGGACGTGTTGGTGGTACCATTCTATGTCGGATGGTGAGCAGAATCAAGGCGGTGATGCTGCTGATCTTCCTGTAGGCAACACTCACGTGTTCACATTTTGTTTTGGTGAAGATCACAATCCGGAGGTATAGTTAAAATTTCAAAATAACCTCTTATTTTTTGACCATTTCAAGAAAAAATTTACCTGTGCTGCGTTCTTATTAACTTTTTCAAGTACTTAATAGGTGCTCATCGCTATCGCCAATAATAGCTGGCAGGGAGGAACCTACGCGCAGGTTTCCATGGACAACTTGCACTTAACCTTTGGCCATTGCTTAGATGAGCTTCGAAGGGTGCTTGTTTGGGACCTGACGGTGACTGTCACTCAAATAGAAAAAGAGTCAACAGTAAAACGGGCATCTGCCGGAAGATATCTCCACTCTGTAGACAAGGCTGCTGGTTCTGTAACTATAACATTTGGCACTCTCTACAGGATAGATGTCTGCAAGGTGTTAGTTGACATTCTTCTCCCTCTTACCGAAAAGGAAGGTGAAGTAGATGTTCTCAAAGTCTCTTACACATACAGGTATATCAAATCACAGTATCTTCCAAAAAAATTATGTATATGTGTAGTTATGTACTTGTGTACAACTTATCACTATTTTGATGACTCTGAGCAGAAACAGCTTTGATGGAGAACTGTTTGTGGCCAATCCTGCCACTGTTACTGTACGCCGCACGTCAGAGTTCACAGATTTTCCAGAATCTTTATCTGGTGAAGAATTTTTATCTGATGCAGAATCTTTCATTGTTGATGGAGAGGTCGAACTGCTTATTGCTGAGGTGATCAAACAAGCAACAGGTGTTGCTGATAAGGAGGATCTGAAAAGTGTTCAGGATGAGCTTGTCCATAGTCTGGGGGAGGGCGGGATGAGCTTAACGTCATATCTTGGGCATTATCTGAAGCGTTTGAGGGCCGAGCTGGAGGAGCTGAGTGAATTGATGCAATCACAAGCAATAAATGAAAAGCAAGGCCGCTCTTTTGCATATTCCTTACTGATTTCCAATTTCACCCAGCGTCAATGGGAAAGTAATAGATTTTGGCTCTATGCAACTCCTGCTATGCGAGAATTCATTGAGGAAGCGAAGATGTATGATGAAATAGATGATTTACATGTCTATATGGACCGGTTCATTGGTGCTGTCGAATCCATTCAAATGATTATCGACAAAGTTGAGAAGGAGTGGAAAAGGCAAAGTGAAGGAGTTTGTTCAGTAGGCTCTGATGGTGATTGAGTTTTTTTTTTTTTTTTTTTCAAAAAGATTAATTTCTTGATTAACGACTGAAGGAGCTACTGAAGCTTCCAGTTCTTTTTCTTTCATTGGCACAGTATTTAATTAAAATAAAATATTTCTTTTTGTACTTATAAGCGGTGGTCAAATGACTTTATATTAGAGTATCATATAGCGTACTTGCCAGGTAATTACTAGTAATTAATTATTTCTTTATCATTTTAGATTTCTATTTTATTACTTTCCTTGATTAAAGGGAGCATCATGCTACATGACCGTAAATGAATATGATAATAGAGGTTGTATGATTTGAAATATGCAAGATTGAACAAATTGTGAATACTTTTTTCGTAAACTGTGAACGATTGTCCTGCCAACCAATAATTCACGTCTTTAATTTCACAGGTAAAAAATTATTTTTAGTTTATTCAATATATATTTGTTCTCTGAGATTTGTCGCATGGCCGAAATTATACAATTTTGAGAAACACAAATTTTTTAAAGTTGCATATATTCACAATAAAAAATTTCCCACGCTGTAACCATACTGAACATGAAATTTAAGGTTGATCTGATTCTGTTGGAAATTATGTAAAAAGGCCATAATACAAAAAAATGAATTTCTATTAAGCAAATGCGGAATGGTTACACATAATTCTAGCCTTTCTGTATAGTATTATTAATTTATTTAAGGAATCCAAGTTCTTTTTACCCAAAAAGAATGTTCCGATCAATTTAATTGTTATCGTAAAATGGAGAGATTAAAGGGATGTGCACCGTCCCATTAATTGTTACAACATTCATAAAATGGAAAGAAAAGATTAATATAATAAAATTAATATATAGGAAGCTGATTGGATCTATCACTACTACACAAGGATCTGCAACCATGTACGAACGCATCGCACTATGTTAATTCTCCTTTGTAATTAATGAATTCAATTAGTTAATTCTCCTTTTATTTAATTAGTATATTCTTTGTACATCACATGTACACAAATAATTATGCCAATTAATTATTTGCGCATATGTAATATAATATAGAGTGAGCCTATGGTGCTATGCATAGCACGGATGGCTAGTGTACTACGGCTCAATATGGTACTTTTTAAAATCCTAACGGTCAATCCAACCGTTCAATGTGATAACCATATGAATATGTACTTGCAAACTAAATTTTATATTTTTTCGAATTTTTTTACTATTTTTTTAGATAAATAGAATTTTGATGGTCCAGAATTTTCAGAAAACACTGATTTTTCTACCTATCTAAAAAAATAGTAAAAAAATTCGAAAAAATATAAAATTTAGTTTACAAGTACATATTCATATGATTATCACATTGAACGGTTGGATCGACCGTTAGGATTTTAAAAAGTACCATATTGAGCCGTAGTACACTAGTCATCCGTGCTATGCATAGCACCATAGGCTCACTCATATAATATATGTCATATTTCTTTGGAGATATAATATCATCTCTGCAATTAATTTGGTACGACCCTTCGGGATCCGTATTGTGTTGGCAACGAAATTAAAACTCATTTTAATTCTATAAGTCACAAGAGGCATCTAACATAACGCATCATAATTACCAAAACAATCCAAACAATACATATGATACGTGATGTACAATATCTCGATCCTTGTAAAAAATATACAATTGTTCGTGTTATTTTTTGCAAGCGACTAATTGTACCCAGCGACTTGTACCCGGTTTTTACCCAAACCAACTGTCATTTGACTAGCGCGAATACTGTAAAACTCAATATTTCATACTGTATACCTCAATAGCAAATCATATATAATAAGTAATTCAAATTTCTAACAACCAGCGACTCTTGAAAGTGGTCCACAGTTAGTTGCTAACCGTTTGCAACTTACACAACTTGCCAAACTGCATGTACTTTCACTGGGACCACTTCTACAACTTGCAGTACTTTGCAACAAACACTGGGAATACTGTAAAAATTTAATTTTTTTCAAATTTTAAATTTTTTTCGAAATTTAATTTTTTTGTTCAAATTTAAATTTTTTTTCGAAATTTAATATTTTTTTCGAAATTTAAATTTTAAATTTTTGTAAACGATACTATGAATACTGCAAAATAACATTATGAATACTATAATACACATGATGAATACATTAAAACCACATTATAAATACTATAAAATTTAAATTTTTTGAAATTTGTTTTATATTTTTTTGAATTTTTTTTTTCTTTTCAAATTTTCATATTTTATATTTACATCTAGATCATGTAAAATAAGTATGTGTCGGGTGCAGAAAGTTGCACAACGAGGGAAGGTGTGTGCATGCATTAAATGCCTCATGGTTCAATGCTCTCTACTTTTAAGTTATGGAAAGAGAACATCGAACTTGAAACATTTATTTTTTTCTACAATTCCTTCTGGTTCACCCTCGACAGACCTACTGTTTATGATCAGTCTATCGAGAGAGTTTAATTATTGTGGAGACGTTTAACTCCCAGCGGGCGCATGCCCCCGCTGTTAATTACATCAGATGACCCTTCCAAGCCATACTGAACACCTCGTCCATTCCGGAATTTGTGCCTATTTTAGGTGAATTGAATAAAGGGGCTAAAAAAAAGGGAAACTCATGTATTGATCTTGGTTTTGCTTTGGTTTTCTTGGTTTGGATATGTGTGTGTGTGATTTTATATTAAAATAATATTTATTATATTTTAAAATAGATACTTGAGAGATGTATGTACATTATTTGTTTATGTTTAACTCATAACATTTTTATTTACATTTTTGTTAATGAATAAGATCATTTTGATTTGAAGAAAGGGTATTTTGGTCATTTCAGTGTTTGGATGATATTTAAACATGTTCAATTTTGGTTTAGAAACATGAGAAATTTAATTTGGGTTCATTTGGAAGTGGTTTGAATCAATTTGGACTTAAGATGAAAAAGTTATGCTTAAAAAGGGCTGAGAAGGACCTATTTGTAAATATTTATTTTTCTGTCAGGGGCTTATTTACAAAGCTGAAAGGGTATCAATTTATGATTTGGATTTTTGAAGGGTTTTATGTGAAAATTGGGCCTTTAAGGGCTTGTTTGAGAGAACTTTTAATTTGTTAAGAATCTGTTTATAAATTTATGGGGACTAGGCTGTAAATATTAAAAGTCAGAAGGACTCTTGTGAAGGGACTTTGATTTAGATATTTTATTTATTAATTGGGCTTCAGAATTTGTATTGAACATTAGATATGAATATTGGGCTTTGAGATTTGATTGTGAGGCTTTGAGATGTGTGCTGCGCCTTCGGTCCTTGGATACAGCCTTAAGATTCGGTCAAGAGGTTTTGAGTTTTAATTCGAGTTGACCGACAGATGGGTCCCACCATGCAGTAGCCGTTTGGGCTTTGGTTTTGAATTTGGGCCTTTAGATCAATTCTTTGCTTTGAGATCATCGCTTTTATTTGGATTTCATTTTTTAATGCCGAGATCTAATGACCCAAATTGCTTTGAGGTTCGTGCTGCTCCAAAGACGAACTGAGGTTCTGAGGCCGATCTTAGGGCTTTCGACCTCCGACTGAGCTCCGATCACGGCGAAGTGAAAGGAGGGTAGGGTTCAGATCGCTTTAATCTCCTGAGTTCATTACACCTATAGTCGGTGGTTGTCAGTCACCGGAGGTGGCGGTTCTCGACTGAGTTACCGTTATCGGCACTGGTCAAGGAACTAAGCCGATTTCTTCATTTTCTTTGCGTTCTTCTTTAATTAATTATGCGAACAGCATCATCTCATCATTGGCAAACTGTTTACACAATCAATTTGGAGTTTGATCGAAGATTGAACGCAATTTGGAACTTGGACTTCTTGTTATAATACCGATTCGGTACCGAACACCTAATTCATTGGTCTTGAGCATAATTAGAGGTTCAGACATGTCCCTGTAAGCTTGTGGAAGTATGCAGAGGATCCCATTTATTTTATTTTAATTTTTGGATTTGGGCATATCATGGAGTTCATGTACTGTTAACCTCGAATTCACATATTCTTTGTTAATTTGATTAAAGATATATGTAATTTTTTATCATAGAGTCACAAGGGCATGTTAAAGGATATTTGTGTGAATTTTCATAATTTTTAGAATTTTATTTCCATTTTTAATGTTTTTATTGAGTCAGAGGGCATTAAAGGACATTTTGCCCATTTTATTAGCTGATTTTTCTGTTTTAAATGCTGAACTTCGAAAATTCACAATAAATTGAAATAAAATCAGAAAAATATGAAATTTATGTCCATTTTGTGTGTTTTAAAATCCTCTATCTGACTGTGATATTTATATTTCAATTTGGTCTTTGAATCAATTTTATGGCCAGTTTACCAGCAGAGACCTTTTATTACTTAAATTGCTGATCTTCCACTTCCAAAGCTTGAATTTCAGAAATTCGTAATAAATTGAAATAAAATCAGAAAAATATGAAGTTTATGTCCATTTTGTGTGTTTTGAGACCCTTGATATGATTATGATACTTGTTCTTTGATTTGGTCTTTGAGTCAATCTATGCTGTCCATTTTACCAGCAGCAGCTTTTTATCATTTAAATGCTGATTTTTCTGTTTTTAAAGCTGAAATTTGAAAATTCATACAAAATCGAAATAAAATTATAAAAATGTAAAATTTGTGTCACTTTTATGTGTTTTGAAATCCTTTATCTGATGGTGATGTCCTTTTTTTATTTTGGTCCCTGTGTCAATCTCGATTGTTTGTTTTACCAGCAGGGGTCATTTTGGCACTTTTGAGTGCTTTCCTTATACAAGTGGAACATGCTTTGGATTTTGCTGCTGGTGCTATGCCTGGGCCTGTACCAGTAGCTGGTAGAGGGCCATTATTATGTCTAGTTGCGGCTTATAACAGATTTTGGTAGCTTTTAGGCTACAAGTTGGTACCAACAAAGAAAAAGAGGGGAAGAAAAAAGCTCCAAAAATTCTCATATCACCATTTTAAATGTCAATAATTTGTCAAAGTTTGGTTTATGCAGGGTAGTCTCTGATTTTGTTTAAAATCATATTTTTGCATAATCTCACTTAATAAAGAGGACAAATCATTAAGAAGTCATTGATCTAAATATGTAAATGGCTAATTTCAACATCATGAATGCCTATTTACAATTTAAACCTCTTTCTTTCACTATTTGCACAAAAGTTCATTTGATTCCTTCATATTGCATATTTTTGCACATATGACATGCATTTATGCATAAAGGAATCAAATAGAGCCATTTATGCAACATAGGTCCCATATCAAGGAGATTATAATATGAACTATACAGCTCAACCATCATAACTCATTTTTTGTTACTTTTAATTCTTTCTAATAAAATAATCAAATAGATTGGATGAAATAGGAACTATACAGCTCAACACATGCATCTTCACTATTTGATTATTTTATACAAGGATTAAAAGCATGAAAAATAAAAAAAAAGTTCAAAAAGAAGTCATATTTTTCATATTTCGGTTTTTTTTTTTTTTATAATAATACATTTATTTAAAATAGATTGCAAAAAGGGAGACAAAGATACTAATAACTAAAATAACAATGTATATATTTTTTTTTGTTTTATAAAGGCAACAAAGAAGAGAAAAAGAAGAAAAGAAAGGTTTTTATTTTTATTACTCATTTTTTTTTATCATCAAATTTCATGTTGGCCTATTATAAAATAAGCTTATGATATCATGATATTCTCCCATTTTTGCTATTTCGTAAGCTCCAAACAAAGAAAAAAGAATAAACAAAGGGGAAAAAGAACAAGGCAGTAAGGGAAAGAAAAGAGAGCAAGCAACATCAAACAAAAATAATTCGAATAAAAGCTTCAAGGGAGCATGCCTTCATTAATTCATCATGACATTACACAAGAACATAGCTTCTTTAAGCATCTATATTGCAACAATTTTAATTTCTATCTATTTCTCTATTTTTTTTATCTTGGCAGAGAAGGGATTTTTTCTTTTGGGGAGAAGAAGCTTAAGAAGCTCTTTTTTTTTTTTTTTCTGTTGGGTTGTTTCGGCTCTATCCTCTCTTCTTTCCTTCATCTTTAGCCTTCTTTATATAGGCAGAGGCATGGGATTAGAGTTTAGAGGCTGCATGTGAGGGGGCTGCATCTTTAGCATTCATCATAATCCAACGACTTGTGTTCATTGCTTAATAATTAAGTCAAGCCAATAGAACTCTACTTAGTGTTGTTTTATGCATTCACGCCATGTACATTGCCATGAGGGTGTGATTCCCTGTTGATGCATCATCTAATGGCCTTGTGCCAAGTGTCTTTGAGACAAAAAAAATCGTCAGTTACAGCTAAGCCCACTTGCTGGAAGCATCTTTCATCTCTTCATTTTTGTTTGATTCGGCTAAGCCCACTTGCTTCAAGGCCCATTTATGAATTATTTTGCTTCCTTCGGCCTAGCTAAGAATTTTGTATTTTCCTTCATTAAGCCCATGTAGCAGCTCCTTTCTTCTATTTTTTTATTTCATTCGGCCATTTGAGAGCCTTGGAATATTCGGCCATACAACAATCCAATTTATCTCTTCTAATTGGTTTGACCTTCTTTGACTTATTTCTTTAACTAATTGAATATGGTCCGAAGCTCAAATCAATTTATTTATAGCAACCCTTTTTAAATTCATAACCAAGTGAATCCATTTAATCCTCTCCATTTAAAATTTCAATGCACACTCATTTCTTCCATTTTTTTTTTATATCTTCTTCTTCTTCTTTTTTTCTTTTTTTTAAATCTTGACTTTTTAGGGTCAAACAGTATGATTAGTTGATTAGAGTAGTTTACGTGATTTCTTGAGAATAAATGAGTTCAGATCTAGGAAGGAGGGTCATTTGACCCGTTGTAAATCCGTTTTTTATCAATGAAATTGTTAGTGTACATTTAAAGCCACTAACCTTCAAAATCAATTCTTATGAACAGTTAGACAACTAGGAAAAAACCTGGAGGAGGAACAATTAATCGGCTCGTCGTCGTTGAAGTGGTCGTTGTGGTAGAAGGGCATCATGAAGAGATGCATGGTATATTGCTATGCTTAGTAACAGAATTTGCAAATATACTTATAATGGCTAATATTGGTTCAGAATTGTTTGTTCGTCAGGTTCGTTTTGACAAAACAATTGTTTAATGAATGTGAATTAATACAAAACAAAATAAATATACACTACAACAAAATCAGTCTTCAGCGACCGGCATCAGCGACCGGTAGGGTCGCCGGTCGCTGAAGACACCAAAAAAAAATTAAAAATAAAAAAGTTAAAAGATCCGGCGACCAATTATTCTGCGACCGGCGAATTTAGTCTTCGGCGACCGATTTGGCCCGGTCGCTGATGGGTATTCCCTAAATCCCCGCCAAAGTCTTTCTTTTCTCTCTCTGTCCTGCGTTTAATTTGTTTTAGGTTTAGTGAAAACAAAAGCCCCCCTAGCTGCTGCCGCCTGATCTCCGCTACCCCCTCTCTGTCACTCTCTTCTCTCCACTCCCATCCTTCACAGAGAAATCAAACCCGCTGTCACCACTAATGAGATCCGACAAGAGAGAAAGCGAATCCGAAGAGGAGTCGTCTCTGCCCCTCCCGGTGAACTGCGATCGCTTATTCCGAGGGCTGACGGAGTGCCACCGCCGATCAGGAACAGACTCACGGCGGCGCGAGTTGCAGTGCCACCGCGCGCTGGGGGAGTGCGTTGTGATGGCGTTGTGCGCTGACGAGGCGGAGGTAAGTCTCAGTGTCAACGAGCTCAGATCGGGTTATCCACTTGTTTGACGCATCTCCTGCTTTTAAGGTAAGTGCTAAGCATGCCAGATCGGTTTAATTTACTGAGATCTGTCTTAATTCTTAGCATAAAACTTGGAAATTAATTAATTAATTCTACTCAAGAGTACAAGTTCCGTATATATATATATCATTTGGTCATGTAGAGGGTTGCCAAGGCTAGAGGTACCCAATTAACCACTAGTGTGCTTTTACTCTTCAATTTTATCTTTCATCCAAAAGGTTAATATTTGTGAACAAACTGATAGGTGAATCAAATTGGGTCAGTGACTGAGAGTATTGAGGCTGTTAAAATGTCTAAGCAGTATTTGAACTCTGTAACATACAGTATTGATCTGTTTGTTAATTCTACTTGTAGTGGTGAGACAGAGGATACCTTCATTGCTGATCTCTCAGTTGGATTGGCAACAGTAAGTTCCTTGACTTGTTTCCTTCTTTCTATGAATGAATCCATGTCTCATTATTTCTCTGTAAGAGTAAATTTGGAATAGTATTCATGTAAAACTGTTATTTCTTGAACAGGGCCAGATCAAAACTGGAGCTCCATGCCGATCTGAACGCCTGGCCAAATATAATCAGGTACTATATATTATATAGGCACCAGTACATTTTGAAGTTTCAACTTGGTCTGCTGTCTATCAGTGCACTTCTTAAATCTTGGATTCTCTTCTTTTGTGGGGTCAATTTCACTATCTACTTTGGTCGAACCTCAAAATATCAAAGATACCTGTAAAATCAGATATATCATTCAGACCCCTGTAATACAATGTTTATGGTTACATGAGATATTTCTCATTGTTCTGGGGTATATATTGTTATGTATGTGGGCCTGATTCTAGGAGTATGCGGGGGGTGGCAGGGGGGCGGCAGCCCCCTGCGAGCGGTGTCTGAGGTTACGAAAATCCTTTCTGAGAAGTCAATTGCATGAAAATCCTTTTACCGACGGCCCAGATTAGTCAAGTTACCCATTAAGATGTACGATTCTGATTAGTCTGTTTTTACGCCCTTTCAGTGGGTTTGTCTTTTATATATACATTAAAATCTCTCTGTAATGTGTTGTAACTGACTTTGAGATAATGAGATCTAATTGTCCTTTTCTCAATTGTTGTTTTGATATATCTTGTTTTATAGTTGCTAAGGATCGAGGAGGAGCTGGGTCCTGCAGCTGTGTATGCTGGAGCCAAGTTTATATCACCTGTTCAGGTTGTGAGTATTAATTGGTTGAGTTTTTCTTTTCAAGTTGATTTTAGTTATAGTGCTGAAGCATTAAGCAGTTGGTTGATTGATAGTTTAGTTATAGTGGAATCTGTGCATATGTAATGTTGTGAATATAATGTCATGTGGTGAAAATGAATTGAAGCAGTTGCCAAGGAGGCAGCCTTTGTTATACATTATTAGTCTCTAATTGCTGGATTTATTTTGCACGCATCTGGATTTGTATGTTTATTTATTGTATATATTGATGTTTACGTTTAAATTTGTTTGTATGTTTATGTTTTATGTTGGTACCAATTGGAAAAAGAAAAATAATAAAAAAAAATCTTAAAAACAAACAGCCTTCTGCGACCGATTTTGGACTATCAGCGACTAGCTAATCGGTCTCTGATGGTCTTGCGCCATGTCAGCACGCAGCATCAGCGACAGAACCAATCGGTCGCTAAAGGGGTCATTAGCGACCGGCGCCTGAAGCTTCAGCGACCGGTCACGTCAGCGAGGTGGTCATCAGCGACGAAGCATCTGCGTCCGACTCATCTGCTACCGATTTAGGTCTTCAGCGACCGCTGAGCCCATCAGCGACCGGCGAAATACCCATCAGCGACCAATTTGGCCTGTCGCTGATGGTTGTGAATGCTGTAGTGATATAAGGGAAATTTTAAAGTGAATGTAAACTATTATAGTTAGTGGTGACATCAACTTAATAATTTGTACTATATGTAAAATACATTGTAACGATTTGAATAGACAGTACAACTTCCAAAATGGAAAAATAGAGTATAAAGTTTTATTGTACAAATTAGTGAAATACAGTGCAAAATTAAAATTAAAGAAGTAAAATAAAGATGAATAATTAATTCTTTACCCCATCTCTAGGGGTGTTCATCGGTTCGGTTCGGTTGAAACCGAACCGAATTAGGCAAACCAAAGTTATAATTCGGTTTCAAAAATAAAACCGAACCGAACCGATTTAGCATTGCAACCGAACCGAACCGAACCAAAGTTTTATTTCGGTTTGTTCGGTTTGTTCGGTTCAAACCGAAATATATTAATTTTTTTATTTAAAACAATTGATTTATAATAAACCGAAGTATATTAAGAAATAAACCGAGGTATTAAGAAATAAATCGGGATATTAAGAAATAAACCGGGATATTAAGAAATAAACCGAAGTATTTAAAGCAATTGATTAAGAAATAAACCGGAGTATTAAGAAATAAACCGGGGCGGTCCGGACCAAATTCATAATATATAAAATTTCGGTCGGTTCGGTTATTTCGGTTTTCAAAATTTTCAAACCGAACCGAACTGAAATTATAATTCGGTTTTAAAAAGCAAACCGAACCGAACCATTAAACCGAAAAAACCGAACCGTTTAGTCCAAACTAATTCGGTTCGGTTCAAAACTGACTAAACCGGACCCAATGAACACCCCTACCCATCTCCCATCCATCTCCACTAGGATCAGATAAGTGAAATTCAATGATCACGTGGGTCCTTTGAAATCCGATCCGGTTATACCTGGTTTCTTTCTCAAAACATATTTCCTTTATTACCAGTTATATCCGGTTATTTCCTTTATGCCACGTGGGTAAGCGAATGGCGTTATGATAAGTAGATGAGTGGAGACATCTTTTGTCCCAACTCTATGCCACGTGTTCAGGTTTTATTGACAAACTTTTTGATGGATTTTCTTGCCGATTTTTTATTGATACAAAATAAAAATTAAAAATATCGCACATGGGGAACGGTTTGATGAAATTTCGATATATAAGTAAGACGGGACAATTTATCCCGTCTCACAAACTCATATATTATGACACCAAAATAACAATCTGACTTCGAGTGCGCAATATTCAAAATCCTTCTTATTTTTGAGACGGAATAAATTGTCTCGTCCTACCTATTTATCAAATTTCTGCCAAACCGTTCCCCATCTGTGATATTTTATTTATTTATTTTCAATTAATAAAAAAATCGGGATTTTCTTGCTTGTTAACTGCATTAATTGATGCCTACGGGCTTGTATTAACAAAAAAAAAAAAATGAATTGATTAAACTTTGAATCAGTACTATGTATAGGCATTATATTCATTTATTTTTATATTAAAAATTTATTAATTAATATGTATATTCTATAAATACATATGACTCAATTATCTGACAATTATTCGTCTCGTATATTTATTTGAATCCGTATTAGGTACAAATATCCAGTGTCATTGGAAATAAAAATTAAAATTTGATATAATATATTAGGTACAAATACTTGACGTATGAACTATTCACACATACATGACGAGATATGAATACTTGTAATATTTGATATTAATACTTTCAAACGTCATCCAATGTCATAAAAAAAAATAATAAAATCTGTTAGATACAAACACCTTATACATTCACTATTCACACTTGTATGACGATGTATAAATACTTGACATTAATACTTATCGACATCATCCAATGTTATATGAAAAAAAAAATCATAGAATTTGCTAGATTCAAACGCATGATACATGAACTATTTACACTTGCATTACGAGATATGAATACTTACAATACTTGATATTAATACTTTCAGACATCATCCAATGCCATATGAAAAAAAAATTAAAATTTTATAGAATTTGTTAGGTATAAACACTTGACATATGAACTATTTACACTTGCAAGACGGGTATAAATATTTGCAATACTTGATATTAACACTTTCAAACGTCATCCATTGTCATATGGAAGAAAAATTACATTTTTATTAAATCTATTGGGTACAAACATTTGACACATGAACTATATAGACCTGCGTTATGAGCTATAAATACTTGCTTGACGAGGTCTGAATATTTACATGATAAGGTGTGAATACTTGCTCGACGAGGTCTGAATATTTACACGATAAGGTGTGAATACTTGCTCGATGAGGTATGAATATTTGTGCGATAGAGAACCCGAAAGTATTTTATCATGAATCTCATTTGAACGAAAAAATTATGTAGAATATATTTGTGGTTTTTGATTCGCAAAATTCTTCAGATCGTCAGAATTATGGATGAGATTAAATGGAGAAAAAAAAAATCCACCTCTAAAAACGTGTAAAAAATATATGTGTGATGAGAGAGAAAAAAGAAAGTTGATATATTCAGTTTTTTTATAATTACTTGGTTTTTAGGTATGAATACTTGCATTACGAGGTACAAATGCTTGCTCGACGAGTTATGAATACTTGCACTACAAGGTATGAAGACTTGCTCGACGATGTATGAATACTTGCATGACGAGTTACGAATACTTGCGCGACGGATAACCCGAAAGTATGTCATCATGGATCTCATTTGAAAGAGAAAATTACGTAGAAGACGGTCGTGATTTTAGATTCGCAAAATTCCTCACAGATCGTCAGAAATATTAGCGAGTTGGAATAGAGAAAAAGAATCCATCTCTAAAAATGTATAAAAGATGAGTGTGTGATGAGAGAGATAAAAGAAAAATGATATGTTCAGTTTTTTTTCGAAATATTTGGTATCTTAGTTATGAATATTTGATATATTATATATTAATACTTGTGCGCTTAGGTATCCATATTTGTGCGCGCCAGTTGTAAAATCTTTCAAATATTAGGTGGTCCCCCAAGTAGTTGCGGTCCCTCCCAGTTAATTAGAGGTTGATCAGAGTCAAAATGATGATGAATTACGTAGATTTTGGCTTAGGTTTTGCATATTATCTCACACTTATGTTTAATTAATTAGGGAAAAAGGCTACTGTCACCCTTCTTTATGTTTTATTACAGAAAACAGGTTTTGGGACAATTTTACATCAAATGGAGCAAGAATCGGGTCAATCGGATAAGCGATGCTCATCGAGTCTCTGTTATGGCCCGTATTGCCTAATACGAACCTAGCATAATAAGGACCAGGAGATAGCGTAATACGCATTAAATCCTTCAGTGACATGGTCTCAATACGGACCGTATCAGCTAATACGGTCCGTAACCAAGGCGCCCTTTGGGAAATAACTGTTGACAGCTATATCCATATCATGTTTCTTGGCCTCCACTCAACTCCAGATGTCCCTCCACTCCTATATAAGCACCCTAGACAGAATAGTTTTGTATCTTTGTAATTTGGGTTAGATTTGATTAAGTGAGAAAGAGAGGAGTGATTGTAACCATGCCGTTCCGCAGCTAAGTTTTTTTCTTAGGATTAGGCAGTAAACCTTGTTACTCATGATGCTTTGATATATATTTTCTGTTGATTATGATTTCTTGTTGTTTAATCGAAATACTTTTGTGATTTATTATCCCTTCATCTAAATTCGATGATCTAGTTTAATCCGTTAGGGTAGTGACAGTGCTTTAATGGTAAGAGAAACTATGTTGCACGAGTTAGCCTCGTTGGGAGTCATTAGATTTATGTAAAGAAAACCTTAGCGGGGAAACCATAAATCGGAACAACAAAACGCGAACCAAGTTCTATCATTTGCGTAAGATAAATCGCAGTGATCTGTGTAGTAACTTGTGTATTTAAGAGATCTGTCATTTGCGTAAGATAACTCGCAGTGTCCTATGTAGATTCTTGATGAAAGATCTTTCATTTTGAGTAAGATAACTCGCAGTGACCTATGTGGTGTCTTTCATAAAATAACAACAGAAAATCAGACCCGACAGAAGTAGAGTATCAAAGTGGATTGAGTAGCAATGGTGTGCCGAAACCCTATGAATTCTTATCTCTATCTTTATTTTAATTAGTTTTAATTATTGCCAAATTTACATTGATCACAACTTCAACTCTCAAATTTTCAGATTTCTTCTAGCCTTTCGAAAGATTGTTATTTGATCGCTCAAGACTTTGAACCAATATTCCCTGTGGATCGACCTCGAATATACTACTCGATAGGATTGTGCGCTTGCAGTCCGAACTGATAGCATTTTCGAGTTTATAAATTTTAAAAGAAACATCACTCTCTTTTGAGTGATCAGCGCCCCCCACATAATAACTGATATTTACGCATTTTTTTTTATCTTTTTGTGCTGGAAGTTGTGGTCACTTCCAATTAATAACCGGTCTCCCTAGGTAATTAATGACCAGAGATGAATGGAGAAAATGAACTGGGGATGATTAGACACTCCCAATAAAGTTTGACAATAGGATCATCCACAGATATGTGATATATATATTTTGCAATTTGATCGTTATATCGTGCCGATCAGTAATAAATTAATATGATACACAAAATATATTTGCAACCGTCTCCAATTTTCTTATGTACGAAGTCAATGCAATCTCTATGTATCATCCAATTAGTACCCTACCATGTGGCAGCATGTTATCTTTAATTAAAGTAAGCAAACAAAAATATAAGATACAGTCAATAAACAGCATGTTATCTCACCTTGAAGTTCCGGTTTTCCTGTGAAACATATTCGCACCTCAAGATGTCAATTCTGTTCATTTCTAAATTTATATAGAGTTGATATTTAAAAATTAAAAAAATATATAATTAATGTTTTATAACTTCGTAAATTATTATATTCTGTCAAGTGTCGATTTTGTACAATTGAAATTGGCAATGGGTTCACAATTAGCAAATTAGCATCGTACATATAGTTCACGCTTAATATAGAGGCTTGACCTTGCTAATATTTTTATTTTATAATATATATATAATTTGAGTTTCAATAGTCTAAATTATTTTTGTCTTGGACTCATGCTACAAGAATCAGTACGTGCGTATATGCGAGGATAAAAAAATTACTATTACCAAGATACTGATATTGTTAAGCACTCCTCGCGGATAGTTGGATTCTTGTAGTATATCATCTGTCTACCTTATACAGATGTCTACTTGTTGTTGAAGAACAATCTCATATTTGATTTCATCATAGATGAATGGCATTTTTGTAAAATTGCAATTGGCATCTTAGGAAATAAATTCCGATGTTACACAGTACGTACCAAAAGTAGCAAGTAATAAATGAGCCAACGGCTATATATATACCTTCTAATATAAATAGGATCTTAGAATTGTAAAAATACAACATAATCAAATATATTATTTCTCCTCAGATTCTCATCTCTGTTAAAAAAAACAACACTTGCTTTATGGGTCACTACTACAAAAATATACATTGTACACTGCACACTGTACACGGATTTGGCAATTTTATATAAGAACCGTGTACCAAATATGATTTTTTAAGATCTGAACGATTTCTACACGGCTAATTAGTTAATAATCAGTGTAGAATTATTACAGAGAGCTACACGGTTTATTAGAAACCACAAATCCGTGTGTAAAGAGGTCCGTGTGCAAGTTATTGAGAGAGCTACACGGATTTTTGTTAAATATCCGTGTAGGAATATATACACGGATTTTTGATAATATATCCGTGTAGAAATGGAAGCTTTGTACACGGATTAATAATTAAATAGCCGTGTATGGTTTAGTTGGAGAGCTACACGGATTAATAAGTAAATATCCGTGTATAAAAGTGTAGGGTTTTAATGTCTTCTCCTTCCAGCGCCGTTTTGATCAAGTCTTTTATATATGCACCTCTGTACATCTCTCTGAACTGAGCTTTTTCCTATCAGATTTCTGCGAATTGAGGCCAGCAGCTGAGATCTGAGATCTTTGAAGTTTGTATTTTCTCCTCTCCATCTTTCTAAGGTTAGTAATATGTATTTAAATCATTTTCTTCCTCTAATTTTCTGTTATTTATGCTTATTTAGGTCATTTCATGCATGCTTGATTTCTTAATTTTAGATGTAATTAATTAGTGTATTGTTGTCCAATAACCGACCTATAGATGCTTTTAGGTCCATGCCCGTTCAAAATTAATCCAATAGGGATTAATTTTGGATAGTCCCCGTTTTGGGACTGCTTTTTGAATATTATGTCTCATTTAGGATGTGAACACATATTAGCGGAATTTAATTAGTATTTGAGGAAAGTTCGACAGTATTTTCCCTTAATGCTCCTACGAGTATGTGGTTCGTACGCATACTTGGGGAGTTAAGGGGAAATGCTGCCGAATTTTTCTCAACTACTAATTAAATCTCGCTAATATGTGTTCACATATGAGACATAATATTCAAAGAGTGGGTTAGGATTGTAAACCGGCCCTTTGTAAGTCCAAAATTTTGTTGCAATGGAGAATGTTGACCATGCATGATTAATTGATCAAATCATTTTTTTAATTTAATTTACAGATGGATCGAAGTTTGATGTATGAAATGCGACGTGACAGTGAAGAAAGAATACAATTCCTATTCCCAAAAGCGCTTATTACAGATGGATTGAAATTTAATTTACAGATGGATCGAAGTTGGGAATGCGCTTATTACACGATGATATTCATGTTTGACTTTGTCGAAAGAATACAATTCCTATTCCCAAAAGCGGTATGTACTTCATATTAATTGTTCCTATATAATAAGCAATTGATATCTACCTTTTCTGAAATACTAACTATTATCAAATTATAATTGTAGAATGTGACAAAGCAACCGCATTACACCAAGGATCAGATCGACGATGTGCGGTGCATGTGGGCAAGGTGGTTTACCATGGAATTTTGTAATCCTCGATATGGATTTGCATAGAGTTGTATAAAATATTGTATAATTTAGTATATGAATTTCTTGCTAATTAATCTGTTTCGAATGAATTTATTATTGCTATATGAATTTTGTATAATTCTGTCGCAAAAAACTGGCTAGCAAAGCTGGAGGCTAGCCCAAAAACAAAATATACAAAAAAAAAAGAGATTAGCTATTTATACACGGATATTTAACAATTGTCCGTGTATGATAGAAAAACAAAAAATAAAATTAGCTATTTAACACGGATATTTAACAAATGTCCGTGTATGATAGTTAAGAGAGCTACACGGACATTTAATACAAATCCGTGTAGAAAGAGTAATCATACACGGATTATTTATAAGTTGTCCGTGCATGATAGCAGTGCTGGAGGCGAAATACAAAAAAGATTAGCTATTTATACACGGATATTAACCAAACGACCGTGTATGATAGCTAAAAGAGCTACACGGTCTTTTAATAAAAAACCGTGTAGAAAGAGTAATCGTACACGGTTACTTAGGGGATATCCGTGTAGCTCGGTAACTTGGAGAGCGACACCCCAGGTCTTTGTACACGGCGGTTTACAAAGTAATCCGTGTAGAAATTATTATAATCACACACGGTTAAATATCCGTGTGTAGTTTCTGACCTTTTCATACACCCTGGATTTAAACACGGCAGGAAATCCGTGTAGCTCTTCCATTAATGTCCGTGTGCAAACTCATTTTCTGTAGTAGTGGGTGAACAAATTTGTGACTCAGGACTTGTTTGCTTGAGTTAATTTGATTTTGATTTTTTATTTAAATGAAGCCAGAAGGATGCAGTTTCGATCAAGGCAACATTCACCTGTACTAAATTGTCCATAGCGAAAAAAGTATACACTTATTTGATTTATGTTTTTATCTCACATAATAATCTCCATTCTATATTTTTTTTCAATTTTAAATTATTCTCATAGGCTTAACCTAAATTTAAAACTAAAATGATAAGGGTAAGATGTTCGTATTATCAGTTAAATAGGGTATTTTTTATTAGGTAGGTTGGATGTTCAGATCTAACGTACTAATAAATTAGAGAATACGAAAAATATGCAAACAGATCAATACGATAAGTCTAAAGAAAACGTAATGTTCTCATGTAGAAAGTATATATATATATATAGAGAGAGAGAATGGCTAATATACAAACGTTTGTTCCTGGACTCAGGAACAAATAGTTCGGTTCTCCGATTTTCAAAGTCCAAACAGTCGATCCAAACCGTTAGATATTCAATCTATATTAAAATGTGCTTGGAGACCAAATTTAACATTTTTTGGAATTTTTGTACTATTTATTAAGATGGTTTGAAAAATCCTGTTTTTATTAAATTTCTGCAGCATTGAAAAACAGCGGTTGCAAAGACAAGATTTTTTCGTTTCCTGGGTTGGGTACGTTGTCCCATGGCGGCCCACTTTTTTTTTTCTTTCCTGGGTTGGGTTGCCCCATGGTGTCCCACTTAAGGATTTTTTTTTTCATTTTTTTTCACGGTGCCTTTCCATTTTTCAAAAATCCCACACGATATTTCCTATTTTTAATATTTTTTTATTTTCCAATGTATAAAAATTTCGGGGGTGCCTACCTAGCTGGTGAGCATGTACTAGATTGTTTTATTTTATACATACAACTTGACAGCCATTATCAAGACATGGAAAGGAACATACTATCTAAAAGCATCATTCACCATTATCAAGACATGGAAAGGGACATACTATCTAAACTAAAAGCATCATTCATGATACATGTGCAGATTATTTTTGATGTTTTTCCAACTGGAGTGCAACGCATTTACTATTGTCGTTTAGTACACTGTACACATGAGCCGGTGAGTACAGATCTGAACCCGTCTAAATCAACAAAATTAAACAAATGAACGAGACCTCGAGATGTGCCATTGAGTTTGACTAATGAATTAAAGACAACTGAGTACTTCGAAACTGGCAATCAGTATTTATAATATATATATATGCATGGTTCGCACATGGCTAGCTGGCTAGATGCTCTGTGTGTTTCTAGTTTTTCACCATACTTGTAAAATGAGGGTTAATTTTGTTCTAAATGACATAGTCCAGGAATCCAAAATTCCATTACTTGTTGGGCCGAAGCCCATTGCTTCGTCTGGGCCTAATTAAGAAGTACAATCCTTAGTCACAATTACTATCAATATAAGCAAAAGCACACACTAGTGAAGTACCAATATGATATCAACTCAACTATATATCAAGATTGATTTTAGTTAATCATAATGGTTTCAGAAAATCAATTCATGGCTTCCCTCAATTAAAAACTGAATTTGCTTGACCATAAAGTGAAGGTGACCTGTCATATAACAAATTACCTTATGTTAAATAAGAATCACAGTTTAGGCCAAACCAGAAAAAAAAAGGAAGAAACATTAACAAAAAGTTTAATACTAACATTCTTCTCTGAGGGCTGGTTCAGGTTCGGGAATATTGATATATAATACTAAACAGAGGGGTCCATCCAATCAAGGCACCAAAGTTGATCCACTACAATTTTGCTTCAGCAAAGCTTTGACAGTTGTTCAAAATTTTCATCTCAAGCCTTTCTCCATCAACAATCTGGATAAAAAGAGAGCTTTTGTACCTCTACTAAGAACAAATCAACCCAATACTAGATGAACAACTTTAGCCTTGGGTTTGTATACTGTCTCTATTCATTATGATAATTTGTATATAAATTTTGAAAGCACATGATCCGCGTTGTGAGCTCCCATGCACTGATGTGGATATCTTGGATAAGGACAAAGTCTTCTTCCAGTATAGTTATTCCTATTCTCAAATTAATTTTAAGATGGGTATCAAATAAAAGTCGCCGGGTTTCATGCATTCACCTTGAAATCAGTATTAAATATTTGAGGTGAACATGCATCACCTAAGAAAGTAACATGCAGCTGCCCCCATCTCTCAGCACATCTAATGATAAACAAATTTGAAATATAATTTACATTTGAATTATGTGTTTAGAAATGATTAAAAAGATTAAAATTTAATACATATAGTTTCTCTAAACAATGATATATTAAATTCTAAATTTTATCTCTTTAATTTACATTTACGTTACTTGATTTTTATCATTATCCACTTGCCCATCCGCAAATCTCTATGATTTTTATCATTATCTACTATTCTGCCAAAATTTATCATTGAAGCCTACCAACATAGATGTCACATCCTACGGCCATCATATTGTACACTCTCTATGATTTTCTGAAAGCTATAATTTATTCAGAAACTGGAAAGAAAGATCTATTTAAGCTCATGTCCAAGTTCAGGTAGATTGTTTTCTGTTCAGAAACTTTTGATATTGTCTAAATTATAGATGTATATAGATATACACGCGAATTGACTCTTGAAATTCATATTGATTGCCTGTGTTTCATAATTTATCGACAATTTTGGTTTAATATTTACTTGTCTATTTCAATATTATGATATATCGTCGAAACAAAAACAATTTCAATTAATAAAGAAACTGTTCATAGTTTCTATTGGTGCTTATTAATTAGTACGTTCTTTTTCATGTCGTGAGGTTACAAAATATATATGCCAGCTTGAATCTGTATATATATTATTTTTCATATCTTGAAAAGTCTGGTTAAATAATTTTGGAGAGAGGACACTGAAAGATTAAATTTAAACTAAGACTAGGTAAAGCATTATTTTAATTCAAATCTGCGATCTTAGACTTTAAAATTACCATTTGCTTGTTCTCTATTTCCAATCAAGTCTGTCTTCTTATTTATTTTTAAATTCGACATATATTTTTATAGTTTGTTTTTAAACATATAAATAGCAGAGAATACGGATAAATTTTTTAATATTCACTTATATATATAGGCCAGATCCAGCAGGCCGCACAATAATATAGACTAGATACATACTACTAATATTATATAATAGGCTAAATTAATATAAAAATCGGTAGTCACTTCATGGATGATTAATAGTTTTTAAATAATTTAGGGGGAATTTCACGTATACACCTGAAAAACTTCAAAATTACGTATTTATCCTTATAAACTTTGAAATTACGTATTTCCTTCCTAAATTTAAAGAACTCACAAATTTACCCATTTTATTATTTTTTATATTAAAACTCATTCTAAATTTATAAAATATCCATTTTACCCTTTATTAAAAACACAAAAAACCCATCTAACTCAAATTTAATTTTGAAGAGTTCATCTACCGTCTGAGCTGCTTTAAGACATGGAAAGGGACATACTATGTAAACTAAAAGCATCATTCATGATACATGTGTAGATTATTTTTTTATGTTTTTCCAATTGGAGTGCAACGCATTTACTATTGTCGTTTAGTATACTGTACACATGAGCCGCTGAGTACAGATCTGAACTCGACTAAATCAACAAAATTAAACAAATGAACGAGACCTCGAGATGTGCCATTGATGACTAATGAATTAAAGACAACTGAGTACTTGAAAACTGGCAATCAGTATTTATATATATATGCATTGTTCGCACATGGCTAGCTGGCTAGATGCTCTGTGTGTTTCTAGTTTCTCATCATACTTGTAAAATGAGGGTTAATTTTGTTCAAAATGATATAGTCCAGGAATCCAAAATTCCCTTACTTGTTGGGCCGAAGCCCATTGCTTCGTCTGGGCCTATCTAAGGCTCCATCCAATCACGGCACCAAACTCGAGCCACTACCATTTTGCTTCAGCAAAGATTTGACAATTGTTCAAAAATTTCATCTCAAGCCTTTCTCCATCAACAATCTGGACAAAAAGAGAAAGCTTTTGTACCTCTACAAAGAACAAATCTAACCAATACTATAAAATTAAAAATCAAGTAGATGAAACGAAAATAAACTTTGGCCTTGGGTTAATTTGTATACTGTCTCTATTCATTGTGATAATTTGTATATAAATTTTGAAAAGCACATGATCCTCGTTTTGTGGATATCATGGAGAAGGACAAAGTCTTCTTCCAGTTTTGTTATTATGTTATTCTCAAATACATTTTAAGATGGGTATCATTTTTTTTGGTACATTAAGGTCGCCAGGTTTCAAGCATGCATTCACCTTGAAATCAGTATTAAATATCCAAGGTGAACATGCATCACCTAATTATAGACAATAAAATCACACTTGTTAGCTTCAAATTAAGCTGGAATGCTACCAGAGCCAGAGTCCGGGTGAAAATGTTAACAGTACTAATTTGACTTGATGCAGCATACAAGTTCATTATTTTTTTAGCCTATGCAGCTGAGCTCCATGCAATTTAGTTGGTGACGTGTCATGATTAGATTGTAATGCTGAAAGTTGTTTTCTCTTCTCATTTGCAAGGGAACACAAATTTCTTTTGCATGGGGGCTTAAAATATTTTTTTATGAAATATATTAATGTAGTCATTTTTAAATTTATATTTATTATATCACAAACAATTTATAAAACTCCATAAATTTATAAAATTTATTTCATTCCAAAATTCAAATTTAACACAATATAAAAAAATGCAACCATGTGAATTAAGATTAACATAGCGCACAAATAACAAAAATATTCGTACTAATTTGTTTTAACAATAGTTTATTACAATGATATCATATTAAGTGTTGTCACTATTCAACACAAGAAAGACACAAATGGTAACGCAACAGTAGAGAGAAAATTGAACAGTTGTACAAAATTTTAAACTCAAGCCTTTCTCCATCAACAATCTGGATAAAAAGAGACAGCTTTTGTACCTCTACTAAGAACAAATCCACCCAATACTATAAAAATAAAAATCAAGTAGATGAAACGATAATAAACTTTAGCCTTGGGTTTGTATACTGTCTCAATTCATTATGATATTTGTATGTAAATTTTGAAAAGCACATGATCCGTGTTGTGAGCTCCCATGCACTGACATGGATATCTTGGATAAGGACAAAGTCTTCTTCCAGTATAGTTATTCCTATTCTCAAATAAATTTTAAGATGGGTATCAATTTTTTTTAGTACATTAAGGTCGCCGGGTTTCATGCATTCACCTTGAAATCAGTATTAAATATTTGAGATGAACATGCATCACCTAAGAAAGTAACATGCAGCTGCCCCCTTCTCTCAACACATCTAAAGATAAACTGATCAAATTTGAAATATAATTTACATTTCAATTATGTGTTTAGAAATGATTAAAAAAATTATAATTTAATACATATAGTTTCTCTAAACAATGATATATTAAATTCTAAATTTTATCTCTTTAATTTACATTTACGTTACTTGATTTTTATCATTATCCACTAGCCCATCCGCAAATCTCAATATTCTGCCAAATTTTATCATTGAAGCCTACCAACATAGATGTCACATCCTACGGCCATCATATTGTACACTCTCTATGATTTTCTGAAAGCTATAATTTAATTAAATTGTCACGACCCCGCCACTGGGCCAGGGATCGCGACAAGAGTGGCACCCTCGCATCCATCCTTCGTCCCATCAACCTACGTCGCAAACAAAAATAACAAACAGAAACAACACAGAGTTAGCTACAAAACTCAGTAACCGGTTATTTAACGACGCGCTTCTCTATAATTGGCTTATTTAAACAACCATTCAAACAGACTGGATTAATCTACACTACACATATTCATATCAAATTATGCATGCATATTTAACGATGATAGCACCTGGGTCTAGATTATCAGTAAAACAAGTCACATAGTATCCATATCATTTCATTTCACACAATCATATCATTTCACACATTCTGAGAACACACAATCTCATCATTTCACAATCAAGTTCGAGCCTCAGACCCGCTATCCAATTAAATATGCCTTCATAATCCAATACCCAATTCAAAATCCAATTTAACCACACAAATCAAAAACACAGATTATAGAGATGTCCGGTTACCTGATAGCGATCAATTTGAAAATCCAATTCAAGTTGCAACAATTATTCAAAATCAACGCGACGTAGTCTGAATTCCAATCGGACATATAATCAAACAATAATCAATATCCAAAACGTTTATAAAAAATATATTGTTTTTTTCTCTCTTTCAATCTCTGTTTCTGTTTTTTTTCATCGATTTTATTTGGTTCCTTTTTTTTTTTAATGAATCAATTAAAGTGAGAGGGGGTGATATTTATACAAAGGGGTGGGAACATGCACACGGCCACGTGGCACCCATGCCACGTTGGCTTTTTACTTTTTTTTTTGAAGTTTAGAAATTTACATTTGAACTTTTAACTTTTGCAATATTACAAATAAGTCCAAAACAAATATTAGAATATTTATAAAAATTACCAGGTGTTACAAATTCCTCCTAAAAATAATTTTGTCCTCAAAATTCAAATGGTTGATACTGAAATCAGTCGGGACATAATAAACAATAATTAAATCAAATTTATCAGTACAAATCAATCGGAGAAAACAATCATCTTGAATCATATCTAGTTTGATAATTAAAATTTCGGTTTCGTTAAAACTCAATAATATTAGAGTAGTATCAGATGGAAGAATCAGATAAATAATCAAACAGTACGACAAATAACAGGTGATAATCAAACGGGATTTATTCAAAGTTTTAAGATCGGTGTCCTGAATTAGACATATCAAAATTCAGAATGGAACGAATGCTCTGATACCAAAATTGTCACGACCCCGCTGCCGGGCAAGGGATCGCAATAAGAGTGACACCCTCGTATCGCAAACAAAAATAACAAACAAAAACAACACGGTGTCAGCGACAAAGCTCAGTAACCGGTTATTTAACGACGCACTTCTCTATAATTGGTTTATTTAAACAACCATTCAAATAGACTAGATTAATCCACACATATATCAAATTATGCATGCATATTTAAGGATGATAGCACCTAGGTCTAGATTATCAGTAAAACAAGTCACATAATATCCATATCATTTCATTTCACACAATCATATCATTTCACACATTCTGAGAACACACAATCTCATCATTTCACAATCAAATTCGAGCCTCAGACCCGCTATCCAATTAAATATGTCTCATAATTCAATACCCAATTCAAAATCCAATTTAACCATACAAATCAAAAACATAGATTATAGAGAAGTTTGATTACCTGATAGTGATCAATTTCAAAATCCAATTCAAGTTGCAACAACGATTTAGAATCAACACGACATAGTTTGAATTCCAATCGGACATATAATCAAACAATAATCAATATCCAAAACTTTTATCAAAAATATATTGTTTTTTTTCTCTTTCAATCTCTATTTCTGTTTTTATTTTCTTCGATTTTATTTGGTCCCTTTTTTTGTTAATGAATCAATTAAAGTGAGAGGGGTGATATTTATACAAAGGGGTGGGAACATGCACAGGGCTTTTTACTTTTTTTTTTTTTTTTGAAATTTAGAAATTTACATTTTAAATTTTAACTTTTTCAATATTACAAATAAGTCCAAAACAAATATTAAAATATTTATAAAAATTACCGGGTGTTACAATTAATCAACTGTATCAATGCCTTTTTTGAGGTCTGACACAGTCCCTTATAGGAACCGTGTTTGTAACTTATTTATACGTATATACACTTTCATATACCGCGCAGACACGGTTGCAAAACCGTGTGTCATTAGTGAAATTTTGGCACACCAATTGAAAGTAATTATAGAAAAATGTATTTACCCAAATCATTTTCAGTAGCAGTGAAGACGCACCTATCGATCTGTTAATGTGAATGCTACGGGCTAAGGAGATTAATTTCAGTAGTGAAGTTTCTCAATGCTATTGTTATTAATTAGCAGAAAATATCTTATTATATTATTGCCACTTCTGTTCAACGGAAATGCTACAGAGTTATCATAGGGCACATGATCCGCATTGTGCACTCCCACGTCGAACTCATCTTCAAATTTTGGTATTCAACCCTTGAGGAAATGTCAATTACTAATATTGTATGCTCAACTACTTTTTTTTTTTAAATATGGGTTGGAGATCAAATCACCCAATACATTTCAAACTCTATGTACTAATATAGAGAATTTTCCCACTTTGTGGGTTTCGAACCCATGACCTCTCACATAGGAGCTATGTGCCTTTGCCACTATACCAAAGACAAATTCTTTATCCTCAACTACTTTTTAAGATGGGTATCTTGCACCGAACTGAGTATTAAATATTGTGTTTTCCATCGGCTTCACCACTTCTCTCGGCATCTAATTAACGATAAACTAATTCAATTAATCTTAAATCTAATGTACACATAAATTTGTGTCTACAAAGAATTAAAATTTAAAAATTTAATACATATAGTGGGTACCCAAACTCGGAACTCCTAAATATATTGTATATTGTACTCATCTGTTATGAGATATATATATATCACTTTCTGACACTTATATGTTATTGTCACCTTCACTTTTCCATCTTCTCCTAATCGACCAACTGAACCCCCCCCCCCCCCCCCCTCCCAAAAAAAATAAAAAAAAATTAAGAGGAGTGAGAACACTAACAGATTAAATTTCAACTAACACGAAATAGAGCTTTATTTTAATTCATGTGTTTGCTAAGTTTAGACTTTAATAATATAATTATTTGCCTGTTTTCTATTATGAAGCCAGTCCGTTTAATTATTGAAATAAGATATTATTTGTAAATTATTAATTTTTTTATCTCTTTATAAAAACTAATATGCATATATTTTTTTACCTTGTTTTGTGTACAACCAGATAGATAAATATCCATCCACAAATGTTTTGAATAGATTAAAATTAATTGCATTTCAAGCACGAGTTGGAGAGAGAGAGAGAGGGAGGTAAAGAAATATTAATTTAAGTCTGCAGATAACTTAGTATATTATACATAAATTAATTTCTTTGTTTCTCAACGCTCTTATTATATTGCTGCCTCTACTCTGGACATGGGACCCTTCAGGAAATGTTTTGTTTAACCAGGAATGGATGCCCTTTGGCTCACAGGAGGGCCGGGATGTGTCTTCTGGTGGTACTGAGGTATGGATCCGCCAAATGTAGGAGAATTTTTCATTAACTTCTATTTTTATAAAAATGAATCTTAGTTGGATTTACATTACCTTTCATAAGCTCAAAAGAAAAAAAAAACATTACAGGAGTTATTATACCTGAAAGAAAAAAAATACAAGTATAACATTGTTCAAGTAAAGAGCAGGGTCAACTCTAGCATTATACATGTATTCGTGTATATGCTCCAACGACATGGATATTAAAATGAACAGAAAGGACATCGCACATTGTTAATAAAAATGCACAAAAGAACATGGCCAAACACCAGACCTAATGATTTTATGAAATAAATTCCAACGTTACACAGTACCAAAAGTAGCAAGCAACAAATGAGCCAATGGCTATATATATACCTTGTAATATAAATAGGATCTTAGAATTGTAAAAATACAACATAATCAAATATATTATTTCTCCTCAGATTCTCATCTCTGTTAAAAAAAACAACACTTGCTTTATGGGTGAACAAATTTGTGACTCAGGACTTGTTTGCTTGAGTTAATTTGATTTTGATTTTTTATTTCAAATGAAGCCAAAAGGATGCAGTTTCGATCAAGGCAACATTCACCTGTACAAAATTGTCTATAGCGACAAAAGTATACACTTATTTGGTTTTATGTTTTTTTCACATAATAATCTCCATTCTATTTTTTTTCCAATTTTAAATTATTCTCATAGGCTTAACCTAAATTTAAAACTAAAATGATAAGGGTAAGATGTTCATATTATCAGTTAAATAGGGTATCTTTTATTAAGTAGGTTGGATGCATGTTCAGATCTAACGTACTAATAAATTAGAGAATACGAAAAAGATGCAAACAGATCAATACAATAAGTCTAAAGAAAAATAATGTTCTGATGTAGAAAGTGTATTTATATAGAGAGAGAGAGAGATGAGCTAGGGTGAGACGTGGAGTAAAACAAGTCCACGTCATATTTTCATTTGGAAAATCCAAACAACCGATCTGAACCGCTCAACATGTTCTCTATATTGAAATGTGCTTGGAGACTAAATTTTACATTTTTTTGAATTTTTTTACTATTTATTAAGACACTTTGAAAATCACTGGACCACTGTGAACAGTAAAAAACAGTAAAAATTTCTGGACCACCGAATCAGTGATTTTCAAAGTGCCTTAATAAATAGTAAAAAAACTCCAAAAAATGTAAAATTTGGTCTCCAAGCACATTGCAATATGGAGATCATGTTGAGCAGTTCGGATCGTTGTTTGGATTTTCAAAATGGAAATATAGTGTAATGGAGTTAAAACTTGATTTTACTCCACGTCTCATTTTAGCCCAATTATATATATATATATATGGGATGTCGCCGATTAGAAATTCATATAAGAATATTAAAATCTGGAAGACCTTTCTCTACAAACAATTTATTATGTACAATTGTTATCAATCGATGGATATAATTTTGTCTTGATGCGGACCAATATCCTTTCATAATGTGTAACACGAGATATTACATATATGTTACAGTTGCTTTGGGGAAAAATAAAATAAAATGATAGTTAGGGCAGCTCAAATGTACGTTGACTTCGAACACTCGATATCCTTATTGCTTTGGTTGATGAAAAGCAATTCATGGCTTCGAACACTCGATAATTTTAAATTTGAATATTTTGTCCCTAAAATGAGGGTGATCCGTCAAATAACATATTTCATTATGTTCAGTAAGAATCACAGTTTAGGCCAAACCAGAAAACAAAAGGAAAAAAACAACAAAAATATTTGCATACTCACATTATTCTTGGAGGCTGGTTCAGGTTTGACGCCATGGGACAACCCAACGCAGAAAATGAAAAGAAAAAGAAAAAAGAGAAGAAAGTCGGACGCCATGGGACAACCTAACTTACGAAATGAAAAAAGGAAACAAGTCTCCAAGATTGCAAAGAAAAGATTTAGTACTACAGAGGTCCACTCGTACACTTCTGGATAGTGGAGCACCACTACCCAGATCGGGTACTCCGTCAGCTTGGACATGCGCCGTTGATTCCCACAGACCATCTTTGCCGAGGTCTACCATCAGAGACCTGCACAAGTAAGTCGTATCATATTATCAACTACCTAATATTAATTGATAGCTTTGTATTGCAACTGACGTGTTCCTTAAAGGATGAGCCACAAAGGATGAACGGACTGGGACTGGAGCAACCATCTGCAAGATTACTACAGTAAGGCGGGGGATCCCCAGTATCTGGACTTCTACCATGAGTCAGATGCGATCTTTCAGGCCCAGGGAGATCCCCAGTTGAGGTACGATACTTAGTACATGCGGGTCTGCATGGCCACTGCCTATCTGCAGGGCGATTACGGTGCCCATATACGCGACAGGGACAAAACTGATGATGGTTACCATCCCAACGGCATCAAATGAGTTCGGCAAGTAATGCACCTAAAACTACATAGTTTTTTCCTAATTGAATAGTCATCAAGGTTTGATCTGACAAAATATTTTTTTTTCAGTTTCTATCTTCGATCAAGGAGTGCGGGCATGGGATCGCCGTGATGAGAAAGAAGAACTGGCGATATATTGGGTACCGCATCCTCAAGAAAAATGCAAATTGGGTTGAGGATGCCGGGCACGGTGGGAAGATGCTGTGAGACGCCGGTGAGAACATCAACTTGCGTGAGATAGATCCGATCGAGCCCGACCCGGGCCCGATTATGGCACATGAGATGCCACCTTCCCCCGATTCGCATCTATAGTGGGACTACCATCGTTGGGTATTGTCCAACTCTTGGTGGTCGGCATTCTACGACAAGCATGGACGTCCGGTTCAGACTCAGGTATGTTATACTTCAGTATCTGTCAGATTTTAGTAAATTTCTTCATTTAGATCAAATTTACTAAATTATGTGTATGATTGCAGGGTCCGGCCGAGATGTCGCCACAGCCACCGCCTGAGGAGCCCGATATTACGGATCTCGAGTCCCTCTCGTGCAGTCTCCATGAGTTCGGGGTATATGATGAGGGTTTCATGTCGGCACCGCCAGTACCCCGATATGGCACAGAGATGCCGTATGATGGAGAGGCTAGTGGTAGCGGGTCTCATACTCAGCTTGCTTTTGGGACTGGATTCGCTACATCTATCTTCGGTACACCTCCGCCAGTACCGACAGTCTCTAGGGGTGATGACATATGGGATACCGCCGAGCGGACACTCAGCTACACCGATGCTGGCGTGGAGACCGAGAGAGACAAAGCCTGGCCACGCAAGCGCCGGGCGAACGCCGGAGTACCGCCTCAGCAATGGTCCCCCTCTCCGATTTAGTAGTATCGTCGCTAGTTTTGTACTATTTATATTTGGTATACTATTTATGTTTGGTATATTTGGATTATCTTATATTTCTGTTCGTTTGTATGTGTGCTTTTATAGCACTATTTTTATATATTTGAAATAAAATAAATTATCATGATAATGCTAAACAGAAAATATTACAACATTAAAATAGTAGTACTACATAAAATAAACAGAAAAATATTTAAAACAATTGAATAAGTGCGTTAAACAGCAAAATAAGCTTTAAAGATTAAAGACACACCAATTGACGCATCCCGAAATAAATTGAGTCGGTGTGAGTGACTAAGTACCCAGAAAAATAGTTAAGAAAATAATATTACAATACAATGACAAAATAAAATTACACTATATACAAGAAGAAAATAGTTTGCGTAAAAAAAAAATAAAAAAAAGTAAGCCGGCAATAAAATGGCTGGCTTATGGGTTTATGGCCGGTTTGAGCATTTTTGACGAAACCCCAGAATTCTGTTCATAAATATTATTCTCTATCGGATATTAATAAAAATGTCGGTTGTGGGACCAAAGGTAACAAATTAACGATGTATCTGGAACTTCATTTTTTGTTTCTAAATTCTCCGATCTCCCACGTACTGCTGTCTGGCTGTATCCCACGTTTGAATTTTTTTTAAATTTTCCATCTCACGCTGATGGCTGACAGCCTGACACCAACATTTCGTGGATTTTCATGTTTGAACCACGAGTCATCCAGTAGATTAAACAAAAAATCACTACTACAGAAATGTTGATTAAACACGGTTAAAAATGGGGTTGTACACGGTTTAATAACTGTCTTCGCGGGCGTTGTGTATGAAAGTGTCCGTAAAGTGTACACGGTTGTAGAACCCTTTATGTTTCTCGAAAAACAACGCAAATTTTATTGCAAAAACATAGAACCGTGTATGAAAGCCTCAATTCATTTGCTTGTTTTGTGGGCCAAGAAAGTAATATACATTCTTCCTGGACAGAGAAGCATAAGAGACATGCATTTGTGCAAAGAGCAATTTCAAAACCTGTTTCCATGGCTAGGGCTCCAAGGGTTTCCTTCAAAGAGAGAGAGAGAGAGAGAGAGAGAGAGAGAGGAAAGAGAAAGAAACAAGGAGTGATCAGAAGAGAAAAGGAGTTAGGGAGGCTGGGCTAAAGGATTAGAATTTTTATCATTTTATCTTAAACAAGTTCGTCAAAATGGAAAAACCATGTACTGTACTCACTGTTATCCCAACACACATGATAATTAAACACAATGATACAGTGAGCACAACATACATTAAAACAAGAACATAAAGAACAAGAAACACACACGTACAAAGAAAAAAGAACTGAATCAAAGCAAGAGACTGAAAAGCAGCATTTCAATTATCTATACCTTCAATAATAACATGCTCTAGATTAAGAGGTTTCTTGAGGTTCGGGCATTCAACAACATCCAGTGTGACAAGCTGTGGCAAAGCCTTCCGTTTCACCTCCAAATTCTCCATGTTCGGTTTCACCACCAAATTCTTCAAGTTCTGCAATTTCTTAAGTTCTAAGAACTGCAACTGTGGAAATCCATTTGCAGAGCAAACCATTTCATTCCCTGTGTATGCTTCATCTTGTAAGCTTAGATATTTCAGGACCTCTAGTTTCTCTAGCCTTGGCATGGGGTCTTCCACCAAACGAGATTTGGTTAGGGTGAGCTTGGTAAGATTCGTTGGAAATTTAACATTATCTATGATTAGTTTCCTGCAATTCCATTCTCCATCCAATTTAATTGTCCTCACCGTCTCAAGATTCGGAAAGGCTCTCAAATCAACTAACTCTGATGGTACAATGTCGCCTATAATTGCCATTGAGAGGAGATTAACCATCTGACTCATCAGGTCAGAAATAGATTTCCAGTATGATTTTGATTTCGACTTTGTATTGCCCCTGTTTGAAATTGCAAACTTTCTAAGGTTGATCAGGCACCGCGGAAAGTTTTCTAGCCACGAGTCTGGAACTGAAACTGTTTTCAGTATCTGTAGGTCTGATATATTTGCTGTGGAGGGTGGTCCCTTAATTTCGGGAATCGGATTGACATATACATGGAGAAGTGTTGAGATGGTCCATAGAGATTCAGGTAGGGTTTCTATGGATGTATCTCTAACATCCAAGGTTTGGAGAAATTTCATGAGCATCATAGTTGGAGGAAGCACAGATATGGTACTACCCCTCAAGCCTAGATACCGCAGGTAAGTCATGCTTATTAAAGGTGCTTTTGGGATTTCGGAATTCCTCAATTCCAACACCCACAGCATATCGGACATTTTCACATTATTTTTTTTAATATCAAAAGCCAAAAAGGAAACTACCCCCCTATTCAGTACCAGGATTGGGTTTTGTTTCTTGTTATCACGATTGATTGCTACACGGGATATGGATTTTATTTCTTTCAGATCTCGGTTGGCAGCCAAAAAATCCTTTTTGTAGGATTGTTCGATGATGTATTGATGAATAGATCGACCTACTCGGCAACATTTGATCGTGCCTAAGACTGATCTCTTGGAAACACAAACCAACGACCTGTAAGCAAAAATAAAAAAATTAACATCTCGTACATTATTTATAAGAAACAAAATTTCTACATGGACATGAGGACCTTATAATCTATAAGAAAAATAAAGAATCAATTTGCAGAAATGAATATATATAAAATTGCTTTGTTCGTGGGGAAGTAGTTGGTGTTAATTTTGCCGCAATAATCGAAAACCACCTTAATTCTCACTTTACTTAAATAGTAAAAAAAAAGGTGCTTTTATCCATCATTGAGTAGACCAGAGAAAGCTATCTATTCTTTGGTAATAAAACATACAAAATTCAGTTTAATTGATGACCTAATTTTAGGAAACTATGACCTAATGTTTCAAAGAGCAATCATCGTATAACTGTTTTGAGGTCATTTATGCTAGAAAGGGAAAAACCATAAACCGAACAATCACCTGTAAATCATAAGACAGAACGTCAATTTCTTGAAAATTTGAGATTACCTTTGGACGAGTTGTTGCAGGTAGTTCTTTGCGGTCTCCTCTGCCGTCTGTCCTTCCTCTGGTGTAATGAATCCTTCAGCAATCCATATCTCAGTTAGAGACCTTGAAGGAATCTCATAATCGATTGGGTAACATGCTAAATAAAGAAAACACTTTTTGATAATGTCAGGTAAATCATTATAGCAGTAGTCAATAACTTGCCACGAATGATTGTTAGTTGCAACATTATCAAAATCTTTTATCTCGACTAACAGATCATCTTTCACCTTGTTCCATTTTTCGTAGTCCATTGGTTTAAATGAAAGGAGACCCCCTATAAGGACAAGAGCCAGAGGCTCTCCTTCACAAGCCTCGCCAATCAGTTGAGGGAGATTGTCTAGTTCTTTGGTTAACTCTAGTAAGAACTCGAGAATTTTAAAAGGTTCTTTGAGCTCTCGAAGTGCTGGAAACGCTGTTATGAGGAACAATGCTCGGTTCTTCTGCTCATTTGCGAAGATGTTTGAACTATCTGCTTTGTGAGGAGGCAAGCCTTCAATCATTTTTATGTCGTGGAGAGAGGATATAAGCACATCTATGTCAGTGTGCTCCAACCCACCTACTGCGTCTGTTTGCTTTAAATAATTGCATGAAACAATATCTTTAATATTATAATATATTCTTTTCTTCCAATATATGGAAACATTATGTATCTTTAAAGCGGAGATCGGTTTTCTGGAAGCCCGTCCAATTTGACGGGCTTCTAGTTGCATACGCTTAATTAGATCCACCTTTTCGTCCTCAGTGTCCTCCATGAGGTCAAATTTAATTTTCATTAGGATAGACACAATTTCACGTGATTGCAAATGCTCAATTTCCTCATTATCAGGAACATTGTCTGATAAAAGAACTTTGAGAGAAGGTTGAGATAGAATTCCTTTTATGAAAGGTAAGGCATCCATCTCTGTTTCAACTTTCTCAAAAGTCAAAATCACACCCAAACTATCTCTCTGCTATCCTTGTGAAATGAAAACTGCAAGTTCCTCCAATTCAACTGCAATAAAAAGAAATATTAAAAAATTGAATACTATAATTTGTGCATGACTGACATCTGACATTAATTATGGAGTTGCTAAAACTTATCAAATGCTACCAACTTAGTAAATAACTGATCAAACTTGAAACTCTAGACCTTAATCACCTATGGTATGAATAGAAAGTGTCTGCATTAGTGTTTTTCAAATTCAATATATCTTATTTAAAAAAAAAAATTGTAATAGTTGAGGATGTACTACTGAAATCACTATAATGGAACGGATTTATGGGTCACCAATGCAAAATAGTATAAAATGTAGAACCCGAGTCGATTTCATATATTCAAATTTTTTTGAAGAGATCCACCTCTTCTGTCAATGGTGATGTCCCGGATAACGAACAAAGGAGAGTGAGTGGGAGCCTTGGCTAAATTGTTTACTTTGTTTAAGGTCCACTGAAAGAATCTATTTTAAAACAGAGGATATAATTTTAAACCAGTGTGTGTGTTAGAAATACAGATGGTAATAAAGTAACATCCAGAATTCGAAAAAATTATCTCACAAACAACAGTCCTACAACCACGACGATAATATTTGTTGGTTCTACTACAATACAACTTAAATGCAACAAAAACTTAGAAAAAAAATGTAATTATAGGTAGTAATGACTGTCTAATTTTAATTAGATGTATTTGCTATAAATTAGTATGCAGGTCATGTATTTAGAATAAGGTGTAAGAAATAATTAGCATTTTCACAAAATAAGTTTGTGTTTACCAGAATTGCGATCTACAGTTCTGCCAACACTTGCTTCCTCTATCTCTCTCGTTAAATCAAAACAATTTAATCCTTCGTTCGCTCCCTCCCTCACAATCAATGCAACCGCAAGCTCCACCAAGTAACTGCAATGGAAAATAAATATTTAAAAGCTAATATAAATCGTAAAATACTTAAGTCAGACATTATGAAGTTGCTAAAATTTATCAAATGTTACCAACTTGAAGACTGTTGAAACTTGAACCTCTAAACCTTAGCCCCTGTCCCCACCATGGAGGTCGGAACAGGACACACGGGCAGGAAAACGATGAGAGAGATAGAAGTGAAACCAAGAGAAAGGAGAGAGAAACACTCACCCGGGATTGTTGCTGTTTAAGGTTCAAGACAGGAGAAGAGAGAGGAAGGAGAGGGTAAGTGAGGGAAGGGGGAGGAAGTAGGTGTAGATTGATCAGGGAGAAAGTAAGTGGTGGTTGATGGGAGATTGTAATCTTGTGTTGCAGAGGGGCAGAGAGGGAGGTATAATTTATAATGAATTTCTGATACAGCTAAAAGCCGAGCAAAAATATAGTTTTTTTCTGTAAATTGCAGTCCTAGTTCAGAACTCCAATCCTATCCTACAATTTGAATCCTTACAGATGCCACCGCACATGAATTTTTAACAAAATTATTGTAACACAAGGTCCCTTTTTAGTGGGACTGTATATTTTTCACCTTTTACTTGAACTGTATTGTAAGAAAATAGATTAATTGTAAATGTGGCATGTATTTTCTAATCGTTTACTAGTGCTTTGATGGAATATAGATAACTTTTATAACCGTGCAATTATTTTTTTTAATTATAAAACCTTCTACTCATTGATATGCTTTTTAGCCACATGTTGAAAGATCAATGGTTCTTACATTTAATTAAATTTTATACACAACCTATATAAATTATGGAGTTTCTTTTTTTTTCTGATGTTAACCACTCTACATGATTTCCATATTAAAATGTGTTTGGAAACCAAATTTTAGTTTTGGAAATTTGTTACTATCTTTTAAATCAGTACAAAATCACTATTATTGGATGGTCCAGAATCTTCTATAAAAAAACGATATTCTACCTATCTACAAAAATAGCAAAAAATTTCCAAAAAAATATATAATTAAGTCTCCAATCGCATTTTTGGACATCATGTTCAGCGGTTTGGATCATTTTTGGACTTTATATACGAAGATAAGTATATGAGATACGAATGACATGAGACATTTAAACCCTACTCATATTTAAATCTTTGATATTTTACAACAGACGAAAATGTACTACTGAATTTGTTTTTATGCGAAGAATTTTGTCACCAATGAAAAATAATATAAAAATGTAGTATCCTAATCGAATATACCTATTGAAAGAAACATTTGAAGAATTAAGCACACCTCTTTTATCAACAGGACTGCTAGAATTATGTTTATGGGATTAAATAGTAATACCCTAATATTTTTAATGTGAACAAAATGTAGTACCCTAATCGTTTTTTGGGGTAAGGGCCCATGATCCGTGGTGTGCGCTTCCACTGATGCGAATTTTCATGGATAACAACAAAGTCTGAGGGCCGGCTCGAAGAACGTAACATGTCCTACGAGTTCAACTCTGCTATCAATGTTGCAAAATAATATAATAATTATATAACATGTGAATTTATCTGTATGATTCAAATTAATCACATCAGATTATCTGGCAAAAATTTGTATTTAAAATTTAAAATAAATGATGTGCTACCTTATTTGCATCATGCAGGTATAAATTTGTAGAGCTACCAAGATTTTATGCGTACTTTGTGTATTTTATATTTTAAATTATACTTGAGAATTGTATCCCTATACTCCACCCGAAACCTTTCAACAACTTGCTAAAATATGAAGAACATTTTGTTTCGACAATTATCAAATAGGTTGTCATCATTGTCAAAACGATTTTGTTATCTGTAAAACTTTTTTTTTTGTAACTTATCTTATATATTTTTTTTTTTTGGAATATTTAATCTGCACAAATAATAGTTAAGGGTACATGAAGGGATTAACATCTTCTGTTATCAGTATACCTTTTGAACATTTGTAGTTCTCCAAGAAAATTGAAGGGTAAGGGCACACGATCCGCACTTGAGGAAATAACATTTAATAATTTTCTATTCTCAACTACTTTTTAAGATGGGCATCTTTTATTGAAATTGAAATGAGTATTAAATATTCTGATTTCGAGGTGTACATGCATAACCTGACAAAGTAACATGGGGCTGTGCCACTTCTCTCAAAATTTAATGATAAATATATATATTTTTTTTAAGAACTTGGTAGTGATTACCGAGATTGTATCTAATGAGATAAACTTCAATGTTAAATCTAATTTAACATGAATTATGAGTTCTGATAGGATTAAATTTTATAAATTTAATACAGGGAATGGCTTCCCAAATCTCCTACAATATACTGTATTCATTTCTAATTAGTTATTCATATCACTTTCTGAAACTTCTCTTAATTTTACCTTCACATTTCCTTCTTCGATCTCCTAATCGACCAAACGAAAACAAAAAAATAGAAAAGGACATTATGTATGGGGTGTGAAAAATATATCAAGGCTTTGTACTCCAAACCTTGTATTCCTCTTTAGTAATAAAAGAAATTATATTACAAACTTCTCTTTCAATACCACACTCCCGACTTTCATTTCCAACACCTTACACGATGAGCTTCGACGACGACAATCCGATTGTTCTTCCTCCAGGTTCTTTCCCAGTTGTCTAACCGTTCAATTGATTTTTTTTTTACAAATTCTTTATTTTAAGCACTATTCATCCCAATCAACCATCTTTTGTTCAATATTGGATAAAGTTATTACTCTATAACTTCAGTTCGTACTACATATTGAACGCATTGGAGTTAGTTTGCTAATATTGAAATTACTGCAGGGCCAAGACCCACCGTGCCTGGAAGAGTACAGCTGGCAATCAGAAACAACGACAAGGCACCAACTGAAGAAAACGTCCAAAAGGTGATGCTGGAACTCACCGGTGAAGAAAAAAGTCGATTGGGATTGGACCTTGTGGTGGTTTTAGAATCTAGCCGGTGGATAGAAAAAGAAAAGTTACTTGAATTGAAAATGGCTCTGCTATTTCAGATGAAGAAACTCAGAGTTGTTGATCGTTTGTCAATTGTCACCTACTCCAATAAAGCAGAGATACTTTGCCCATTGCGACAAATGGCTAAAAGTTCCCAAACGGAACATGAAGATCTAATCACCTCATGGGTGGAAAAAATTGAATCGGATTCAGAATATAAAGTGAACATCGCTGACGGCCTTGAGACGGCGCTGACTATTCTCAAGAACCGTTCAGTTAGCAGTGGACGTGTTGGCGTCATCATGCTTATGTTAGCTAGTATGGAGATTATAGGCAATGTTGCTGCTGTTCCGGTAGGAAATGTACCTGTGCACACATTTGGTTTTGGTCAATTTCATGATCCGAAGGTACAGTGGAAAATTGAATGTAAACCCTTATTTATTGACAATTTGAAGCAAAAATTTGCATGTGATGCATTCTAATTAATTTGTTCATGTTCTTAATAGGTGCTCAAAGTTATTGCCAATAATAGTCAGCTGGGAGGAACCTACTCGGCTGTTCGTGACGGCAACTTGAGCTTAGCCTTTTCACAGTGCTTGGCCGGGCTTCTCAATGTGGTTGCTCAGGACTTGACAGTGACTGTGAGTCAAATCAAAGATGGGTCAACAATAAAGCAGGTATCTGCCGGAAGTTATCCGCAATCCAGGGACAATGTTGCTGGTTCTATAACTATAACATTCGGCGATATCTACATCCGAGAGATCCGCAAGGTGTTAGTCGACATTCTTCTCCCTGTTACTAAAAAGGAAGATGAAGCAGATGTTCTCAAAGTCTCTTACACATACAGGTATATCAAATCACAGTAACAAGCAAACAAATTATGCATACGCGAATAACCTATGAGCATTTTGATGACTATCATTAATCTAATTGTAAATCTTATGCGGATGCAGATTTGATGGAGAACTCTATGAGGCCAGTCCACAGACTGTTACTGTACACCGCAAGTCAGGGTTGAGAGCTGAAGAGCAGCAAGCACTACCAGAGGTGAGAGCGGAAGAGGTTCGTCTGGTTATTGCCGAGGTGATCAAACAAGCGACCGCTGATGCCGATGAGAAGGATCTTAAAAGTGCTCAGGACAAGCTTGCGAATGGTCTGCTTGAATTGGAAGATGCGGATACAGAGAAGTTGAAGGCCAAGCTAAGGCCCGAGCTAGAGGAGCTGCTTAAATTGATGCAAATGACACAACGAATTTATGAAGAACAAGCCCTTCCTTTTGCATATTCCTTACTGATTTCCCTTGCCACACAGCGTCAAACGGCAAGAGGAAGTAATATCAGTAAGTTTCAGCTCTTTTCCACTCCCGCTATGCAAGAATTCCTTGAGGAAGCCAAGAAGTCGCATGATATGGAAGATAACAAGCAATATAACAATGATCCAGATTCATCAGGTTCGGTCCCAGTTGTCTCATCGTTCATACACTGATGTTTGTTTTACAAATCATTTATTTTAACCAATATTGATCCCAATTAGCCATCTTTTTTTGAAGATTATATAGCGTAATTATCATGATTTGGAAAATCGGCCGATTTTTCCCGAGTTGACTCGGTTGTGCGAGTTATGTGCAGGAAAAAGATAAAATCGATGATAAATTGAAACAATCAGCCAAATTTCCTCTATTTCTCTTGCATTAGAGCCAAATTAAACTGTTTTGATAGTTAAATAGAACCAATTTGTATTTTTCCATGGATGTCAAAGAAAATTGGGGAAAATAGATGCGACTCGGAGAAGAGAAGAAGCTTTAAAGGATTATAAAATGTTAGATAGACTGGGTGTACGTGAGGTGTGTACTATTATATTTGACAATATAATTGTTTCACGGTAGACCATGTTCATACCAACTATTATATAGATAAGTGATCCGAAACGGATTGTTTTAAATTTGTAATGTTTCACTTAATAGAGACAAGGATGTATTGTGTAAAGAATGGGAGTATGGGATTTAACCTAAAAATTTGACTAAAAAGTAAAGAATGGGAGTATGGGATTTAACCTAAAAATTTGATTGTTATGAAAATATAAAAGTAGAAATTAAAAAAATAAGTATTTCACTTGTAAATATTAGTTAGTTTATTATTATTATTTTATTTGTAAATTATATAAGTTTTATTTCTTTATGTAATTTTAGCACAAATTTGATTGTTATTATATTAATGTTTTTATTATTTGAATCAGTACAACAATATCCTGTTTTATATTTTAATACAGAGAATAATAAGATCCAGCTAGGTCGTCAGAGCTTTTGATAGTAAAAAAAAAATAAGTTATGGTTATAATGCTTGTATTATCTTATATTAGGTCATTATTTGAGTGTAATATTTTATCTTAACATAATTTTTTTGACAAATTATTTTTTATCAATTTTTTCTATTTTTTTAGTACAAAATAAGATTCTGCTAAAAAAATCCGAGTTTCCGACCCGATTCGGACAATTCCGGCTGATTTATCCAATTCCGATTCAACAGTCAAGTGACCAACTCGGATTACGATTTCGATTTTAAGAATTATACCATAACTGAAATTCATACCACATTGAATTAGTTTTGCTTAATTTGCTTATGGCTATTACTGCAGAGCCGAAACCCATCATGCCTGGAAAAGTAAAGCTGGTAATGAGGAACGACAATAAGGCGCCACTTGAAACAAACATCCAAAAGGTGTTGTTGCAGCTCTCCGGTGATGAAAATGGTCAGATTGGGTTGGACCTTGTGGCGGTCTTAGATGTTAGCAGCAGCATGGAAGGAAATAAGTTAGCGAAAATGAAAATAGCTATGCTACTTTTGATTAATAATCTCAGCTTTGAGGACCGTTTGTCGGTTGTTGAGTATTCTAGTAAAGCAAAGAGGCTATGCCCATTGACCCAGATGACTGAAAGTTTTCAAACAAAACTCGAAAATCTGATCGATGATTTGAAACCTCAGCCTGGAACGAACATCACTGATGGCCTTGAGACGGCGCTGAATGTTCTCAAGGATCGTTCATTTAGCAGTGGACGTGTTGGTGCTATCATTCTTATGTCGGATGGTGAGCAGAATCAAGGCGGTGATGCTGCTGATCTTCCAGTAGGCAACGTTCCAGTGTTCACATTTCGTTTTGGTGAAGATCACAATCCGGAGGTACAGTTAAAATTTCAAAATAACCTCTTACTTTTTGACCATTTCAAGAAAAAATTTACCTGTGCTGCGTTCTTATTAACTTTTTCAAGTACTTAATAGGTGCTCATCGCTATCGCCAATAATAGCTGGCAGGGAGGAACCTACGCGCAGGTTTCCATGGACAACTTGAACTTAACCTTTGGCCATTGCTTAGATGAGCTTCAAAGGGTGCTTGTTTGGGACCTGACGGTGACTGTCACCCAGATAGAAAAAAAGTCAACAGTAAAGAGGGCATCTGCCGGAAGATATCTCCACTCCGTAGACAATGCTGCTGGTTCTGTAACTATAACATTTGGCACTCTCTACAGGAAAGATGTCTGCAAGGTGTTAGTTGACATTCTTCTCCCTCTTACCGAAAAGGAAGGTGAAGTAGATGTTCTCAAAGTCTCTTACACATACAGGTATATCAAATCACAGTATCTTCCAAAAAAATTATGTATATGTGTAGTTATGTACTTGTGTACAACTTATCACTATTTTGATGACTCTGAGCAGAAACAGCTTTGATGGAGAACTGTTTGTGGCCAATCCTGCCACTGTTACTGTACTTCGCACGTCAGAATTTGATGACTCCAATTTCAGACTATGGACTTCACAGGAGATTGTTGCTGTAGAGGTCAAATTGCTTATTGCTGAGCGGATCAAACAAGCAACAGGTGTTGCTGATAAGAAGGATCTGAAAAGTGTTCGGGATGAGCTTGTCCATAGTCTGAATGCATTGGGGGATGACAGGTATAGCTTCTCGGTATATCTGAGGGCGCTTCTGGATGATTTGAAGGAGGAGCTGGAGGAGCTGAGTGAATTGATGCCATCACAAGCAATAAATGAAAAGCAAGGCCGCTCTTTTGCATATTCCTTACTGATTTCCAATTTCACCCAGCGTGGATGGGAAAGTCCTGATAAATTTGATCTCTTTGCCAGTCCTGCTATGCGAGAATTCATTGAGGAAGCGAAGATGTATGATGAAATAGATGATTTACATGTCTATATGGACCGGTTCATTGGTGCTATCGAATCCATTCAAATGATTATCGACATATTTTGTTGAGGAACTGCATCGGGCATTTATAGTACTCTTTAGTGATGAAAAGGAGGCGAGAGAATAGATGGGCTTTTGCAATTTTTTTTAATAATATCAGTTTTTAATTTATTAGACACCAGTCAATTATTTATTGTTATTTATATAAATACTTTGCTCCCTTTTTTCCTAATAGACTAGGTACAGAATGGTATTTTGCTTTATTTTTTTTTTTTTGTAAAAGAGGCCTAGGCCCGTTTCATTAATATGAAACTTTGGTAACTTACAGCATAGAAAAGAGTTTAACCAAATATCACTTGGTCCAGTAAGAAAAGTGCACAGCAAGCACCAAAAATCCTTACTGGTACTATACGAAATAAGCAAAATACAAAAGTGTTTAAAGGCTACCACAATGAAGCCACAGAATGCATATTAGGCTATTGATTATTAGTAAAAAAAAGAGATTGTCAACGCCTGCTACTCCTCCGGGTCATCAGTAACCCACAGGAGCATTTGCATAGCTTCAGGATCTGCCACTTGGAGCGGGATGTCATCCAGGTTAGTTGGCAGCCAATTCTCCACTTCAGTCCGCACCTCCTCTGACACCAAACCTAGCCAGTAATGGATACAAGAAAGAATAGTCAATATGGTATTTTTACAAGAATGTAGAATAGCATTATTAAAGCAAATATCATTTCTTTGTCGCCAAATTCCCCAAATTACTGCACTAACAACCAATAGGAAGGCGGTTCGTTGTGTTTTAGAAAGTGTTAAGGCGAAATCAATAACATCATTGATGGAATGCCAATGAATAAAGAACTCCTGACATTTGCCCATCCAAAACCACACATGTTTAGCAAAGAAACATTCAAAGAAAAGATGTTTATTTGACTCATTTTCTCTACAGAAATGACAAGAGGGGTCTCCTGTCCAACCTTTGGATTGTAATTGCCTCTTAGTCAAAATTTTATTACGACTCATAAGCCACATGAATGCTCGTATCTTAGGAGGAATTGGTAGTTTCCACCATAGCATAGGTTTATTATATTTAATCCCCCTAAAATTAAGAAAAGTGTAAATAGATTTAACAGTGAAAATCCCTTTAGAGTCCCATCTCCAGAACAGATGATCAACATCATGTGTGAAGGCAGTTGAGCTAATGACAGCAAGGATGGCATGCCAGTCTCGTAATAAGATACCTGATAGTTCTCTTCTAAAAGAGATTGTGTCACCTTGAGATGCCAAAACCTCTCGTACAGTAATGTGTGGGTTGAGACAGATTTGATATAATTGGGAGAAAGTGGTACTTAAAGCACAGTTTTGGTACCATATATCATTCCAAAAGCTTACCTGACCTGTGATCCCTGGTGTATAAGTAACACAAACCTTGCCCAACTTGTGGATAGTTAGGATACCTAACCAGAATGGTGAAGGAGAGATGCCACTTTCCTGCGACATTTGGATGGCATGTTTCCAAAGATTAGTATAAGTGGGATCATGGAATTTCCACCACCACTTGAGAAGTAATGCATCATTCATTTGTTGTAAATCAAGAATACCCATACCACCTAAATGTTTAGCTATGCAAGCATTTTCCCAATTAATCAAAGCATACCGTTTTTTCTCTGCCGAACCTTGCCAGAGAAACCGTCGCCTAATCTGATCAATTTCTTTAACTACCCCTATAGGAATTTTATATAAAGATAACTGGTATAAAGGAACAGCAGATAACACGGCATTTAGGAGAGTAATTCGTCCCCCCAACGAGAGCAACTGCCCTTTCCAAGTTTGCAATTTCTTCCTAATTTTATCAATAAGAGAGCCCCAATCTTTATTGGCAAGTTTTGTTTCATGGAGAGGTACACCAAGGTATTTGATTTTGCTTTATTTATGCGTAGGAGTAAAAGAACATGGATGATAAATTTGATTTGTATACATTTTACCTTCAGAGGAAAAATTAACGAAAGTTTAATCACGTTTTTAACTATGAAAGACAGTAGGCGACACGCATGCAAGTGTTATTTTCACTTCATCATGCAAGTGTTGCTGAGATAATCTCGTTAATGCATTGTGGAAGACAAAATATTTACTGATATTATCGACAAAGATGTATAAATGTTCATATGTTCATTGGTGATTGAGTTTTTTTTTTTTTTTTCAAAAAGATTAATTTCTTGATTAACGACTGAAGGAACTACTGAAGCTTCCAGTTCTTTTTCTTTCCCCCATCTCCCATCTCCACTAGGATCAGGTAAGTGAAATTCAATGATCACGGGGTCTTTGAAATCCGATCCGGTTATATATATCCGGTTTCTCTCTCAAAACATATTTCCTTTATTACCGGTTATATCCGGTTATTTCCTTTTTGTCACGTGGGCAAGCGAATGGCGTTATGATAAGTTGATGAGTGGAGACATCTTTTGTCCCAACTCTATGCCACGTGTTCAGGTTTTATTCGACAAACTTTTTGATGGATTTTCTTGCTTGTTAACTGAGTTGATTCATGCCTACGGTCTTGTATTAACAAAAAAGAAAGAAAATGAATTGATTGAAACTTTGAATCAGTACTATGTATAGGCATTATTCATTTATTTTTATATTAGAAATATATTAATTAATATGTATATTTTACAAATACATATGACTCAATTATCCGACAATTATTCGTTTCGTATATGTATTCGAATCCGTGTTAGGTACAAATATCCAGTGTCATTGGATATAAATAAAAATTTGATATAATATATTATGTGCAAATACTTGACGTATGAACTATTCACACATAAATGAGAAATAAAATTGATAGAATCTGTTAGATACAAACATCTTATACATGAACTATTCACACTTGTATAACGATGTATGAATACTTGATATTAATACTTATAAAACTCATCCAATGTTATATGGAAAAAAATTGATAGAATTTGTTAGATTCAAATGCATGATACAATAACTATTTACATTTGCATTACGAGGTATGAATACCTACAATACTTGATATTAATACTTTCAGACATCATCCAATGCCATATGGAAAAAAAATTAAAATTTCATAGAATTTGTTAGGTATAAACACTTGACATATTAACTATTTACACTTGCATGACGGGTATAAATACTTGCAATACTTGATATTAACATTTTCAAACGTTATCCTTTGCCATATTGAAAAAAATATTACATTTTTATTAAATCTATTAGGTACAAACATTTGACACATGAACTATATACATTTGCATTACGAGGTATAAATACTTGCTCGACGAGGTCTGAATATTTACACGATGAGGTGTGAATACTTGCTCGACGAGGTATGAATACTTGTGCGACGGAGAACCCGAAAGTATTTTATCATGGATCTCATTTGAACGAGAAAATTACGTAGAATACGTTCATGGTTTTTTATTCGCAAAATTCCTCACAGATCGTCAGAAATATGAACAAGATTAAACGAAGAAAAAAAATCCACCTCTAAAAACGTGTAAAAAATGGGTGCGTGATGAGAGAGTAAAAAGAATGTTGATATGTTCAGTTTTTTTATAAATACTTGGTTCTTAGGTATGAATACTTCAATTACGAGATATAAATACTTGCTCGACAAGTTATGAATACTTGCACTACAAGGTATGAAGGCGATGTATGAATACTTGCATGACGAGGTATGAATACTTGAACGACGGACAACCCGAAAGTATGTCATCATGGATCTCATTTGAAAGATAAGATTGCCTAAAAGACGTTCGTAGTTTTAGATTCGCAAAATTTCTCATAGATCATCAGAAATATTGGTGAGTTGGAATAGAGAAAAAGAATCAATCTCTAAAAACATGTAAAAGATGAGTGTGTGATGAGAGAGAAAAAAAAATGATATGTTCATTTTTTTTTCGAAATATTTGATATCTTAGTTATGAATATTTGATATATTATATATTAATACTTGTGCGCTGAGATATCCATATTTGTGCGCGCTAGTTGTAAAATCTTTTAAATATTAGGCAGTCCTCCAAGTAGTTGCTGTCCCTCCCAGTTAATTAGCACCCCCACGTAATAACTGATATTTACGCATTTTTTTTTGTCTTTTTGCGCTGGAAATTGTGGTCCCTTCCAATTAATGACCGGAGATGAATGGGGGAAATAAACTGGACGATAATTAGAAACTCCCAATAAAGTTTGACAACAGGATGATCCACAGATGTGTGATATATATTATTTTGCAATTTGATCGTTATATCGTGCCGATCAGTAATAAATTAATATGATACGCAAAATATATTTGCAACCGTCTCCAATTTTCTTATGTACGAAGTCAATGCAATCTCTATGTATCATCCAATTAGTACCCTACCATGTGGCAGCATGTAATTTTTAATTAAAGTAAGCAAACAAAAATATAAGATACAGTCAATAAACAGCACGTTATCTCACCTTGAAGTTCTGGTTTTCCTGTGAAACATATTCGCACCTCAAGATGTCAATTCTGTTCATTTCTAAATTTATATAGAGTTGATATTTAAAAATTGAAAAATATATATAATTAATGTTTTATAACTTTGTAAATTAATATATTATATCAAGTGTCAATTTTATAAAATTGAAATTGGTAATGGTTCACAATTAGCAAATTAGCATCATACATATAGTTCACGCTTAATATAGAGGCTTGACCTTGCTAATATTTTATTTTAGCATATATATATAATTTGAGTTTCAATCGTCTAAAATATTTTTGTCTTCGACTCATGCTACAAGAATCGATGCGTATATGCTAGGGTTAAAAAATGACTATTATCAAGAATAAGCCGACAAAAATTGTTAAGCACTCATTGCGGATAGTTGCAAATAATTCTTGTAGTATATCATCCGTCTACCTTATACAGATGTCTACTTCACTTGTTGTTGAAGAACAATCTCAGATTTGATTTCATCATAGATCAAGGGCATTTTTGTAAAATTGCAATAGGCATCTTAGGAAATAAATTCCAACGTTACACAGTACCAAAAGTAGCAAGCAATAAATGAGCCAATGGCTATATACCTTGTAATATAAATAGGATCTTAGAATTGTAAAAATACAACATAATCAAATATATTATTTCTCCTCAGATTCTCATCTCTGTTAAAAAAAACAACACTTGCTTTATGGGTGAACAAATTTGTGACTCAGGACTTGTTTGCTTGAGTTAATTTGATTTTGATTTTTTATTTCAAATGAAGCCAAAAGGATGCAGTTTCGATCAAGGCAACATTCACCTGTACTAAATTGTCTATAGCGAAAAAAGTATACACTTATTTGGTTTTATGTTTTTATCTCACATAATAATCTCCATTCTATTTTTTTTTCCAATTTTAAATTATTCTCATAGGCTTAACCTAAATTTCGTATTATCAGTTAAATACGGTATTTTTTATTAAGTAGGTTCGATGTTCAGATCTAACGTCGTACTAGAAATTATATAAGAATATTCTCATGTAGAAAGTATATATATGCATGGAATGTTGCCGATTAGAAATTCATATAAGAATATTAGAATCTGGAAGACCTTTCTCTACAAAAAAATTATTATGTACAATTGTTATCAATCAATGGATATAATTTTGTCTTGATGCGGACCAATATCATTTCATAATATGTAACACGAGATATTACATATATGTTACAGTTGCTTTGGGGAAAAATAAAATAAAATAACACGAGATATTACATATATGTGACATATTTTTGACTTCGAACACTCGATATCCTTATTGCTTTGGTTGATGAAAAGCAATTCATGGCTTCGAACACTCGATAATTTTAAATTTGAATCTTCTTGTCCCTAAAATGAGGGTGATCTGTCAAATAACAAATTACATTATGTTCAGTAAGAATCACAGTTTAGGCCAAACCAGAAAACAAAAGGAAAAAACAACAAAAATATTTGCATACTCACATTATTCTTGAAGGCTGGTTCAGGTTTGACGCCATGGGACAACCCAACGCAAAAAACAAAAAGAAAAGAAAAGAGAAGAAAGTGGGACGCCATGGGACAAATCAACCCAGGAAACGAAAAAAAAGGAAACAAGTCCCCAAGATTGCAAAGACAAGATTTTTTCGTTTCTTGGGTTGGGTTGTCCCATGGCGGCCCACTTTCTTTTTTCTTACCTGGGTTGGATTGCCCCATGGCGTCCCACTTACGAAAAAAAAAATTTCATTTTTTTTCACGGTGCCATTCCATTTTTTAAATTTCCACACGATATTTTCTATTTTTAATATTTTTTTATTTTTCGATGTATACAAATTTCGAGGGTGCCTACTTAGCTGGTGAGCATGTGCTAGATTGTTTTATTTTATACATACAACTTGACAGCCATTATCAAGACATGAAAAGGAACATACTATCTACAAGCATCATTCACCATTATCAAGACATGGAAAGGGACATACTATCTAAACTAAAAGCATCATTCATGATACATGTGTAGATTATTTTTTATGTTTTTCCAACTGGAGTGCAACGCATTTACTATTGTCGTTTAGTACACTGTACACATGAGCCGTTGAGTACAGATCTGAACTCGACTAAATCAACAAAATTAAACAAATGAACGAGACCTCGAGATGTGCCATTGAGTTTGACTAATGAATTAAAGACAACTGAGTAGTTGGAAAATGAGGGTTAATTTTGTTCAAAATGATATAGTCCAGGAATCCAAAATTCCATTACTTGTTGGCCGAAGCTCATTGCTTCGTCTGGGCCTAATTAAGAAGTACAATTTTTTTCTTAGTCATAATTACTATCAATATAAAGCACAAGCACACACTAGTGAAGTACCAATATGATATCAACCATCAAGATTTACTTTAGTTAAACATACTGGTTGATGAAAAGCAATTCATGGCTTCGAGCACTCGATAATTTTAAATTTGAATATTCTTGTCCCTAAAATGAGGGTGATCTGTCAAATAACAAATTATATTATGTTCAGTAAGAATCACAGTTTAGGCCAAACCAGAAAACAAAAGGAAAAAAACAATAAAAATATTTGCGTACTCACATTATTCTTGAAGGCTGGTTCAGGTTTGATACTATGAAGGCATGCCGGTACAGACATAGCACAATTAAAGTATGTACCAATCAGCATACATGTAACACATATCTTTCGAATTGTAAAATGTGCAACATATCAAGGACCAAACTATACCGTGTCTAGAGAAGGTGTCGTACAGGAAAAGAAGAGCAACATTTTTAATCATGAAACAATTAAGCCCCCTTCCAACTGAAATTGTAAAATGTGCAAACATGAGTTAAGTAACCATGCACCTAAAAAAGATACATCCTCATTTGCATACCGATGCCAAATTGGCCTGAAATAAATTAGTGTTCAGTTATTAACCTGTCAATATTGAGCACCTTACCTTCAAGTCCAGGCCGGGTGTTCAATATCAACACAGAAAGTCACACGTCATAAAAAAACAATCCTAAAACACCAGCTTTCTCTATGGGACATTGTTTCCTACCTTTCTAATAAAAATCTATTAATATTTTATTATATTAATTTTCAAAATTGAAATTTAACACAATATTAAAAATGCAACCATGAATTAAGATTAACATCACGCAGAAATAACAAAAATATTCGTATTAATTTGTTATATATATAAGTGTATTATAGTGATATCATATTAAGTGTTGTCACTATTCAACACAAGAAAGACACAAGGTAACACAACAGTAGAGAGAAAATTGAACAGTTGTACAAATTTTCATCTCAAGCCTTTCTCCATCAACAATCTCGATAAAAAGAGACAGCTTAATTTTGTACCTTTAGTAAGAAAAAATCCACCCAACTCTATAAAAATAAGAATCAAGGACATGAAACGAAAATTAACTTTTGCCTTGGGTTTGTATACTGGCTCTATTCATTATTATAATTTGTATAGAAATTTTGAAAAGCACATGATCCGCGTTGTGAGCTCCCATGCACTGATGTGGATATCTTGGAGAAGGGCAAAGTCTTCTTCCAGTTTTGTTATTATGCTATTCTCAAATACATTTTAAGATGGCTATCATTTTTTTTAGTACATTAAGGTCTCCGGGTTTCATGCATGCATTCACCTTGAAATCAGTATTAAATATCCGAGGTGAACATGCATCACCTAATTATAGACAATAAAATCACACTTGTTAGCTGCAAATAAGCTGGAATGCTGCCAGAGCCAGCGTCCGGGTGAAAATGTTAACAGTACTAATTTGACTTGATGCAGCATACAAGTTCATTATTTTTTTAGCCTATGCAGCTGAGCTCCATGCAATTTAGTTGGTGACGTGTCATGATTTGATTGTAATGCTGAAAGTTGTTTTCTCTTCTCATTTGCAAGGGAACACAAATTTCTTTTGCATGGGGGCTTAAATTATCTTTTTATGAAATATATTAATGTAGTAATTTTTAAATTTATAATATTTATTATATCACAAACAATTTATAAAACTCCATAAATTTATAAATTTATAATATTGAGCACCTTACCTTCAAGTCCAGGGTTCAGTTATTAACCATGCACCTCTACTAAGAACAATTCCACTCAATACTATAAAAATAAAAATCAAGTAGATGAAACGATAATAAACTTTTGCCTTGGGTTTGTATACTGTCTCTATTCATTATGATAATTTGTATATAAATTTTGAAAAGCACATGATCCGCGTTGTGAGCTCCCATGCACTGATGTGGATATCTTGGATAAGGACAAAGTCTTCTTTCAGTATAGTTATTCCTACTCTCAAATAAATTTTAAGATGGGTATCAATTTTTTTTAGTACATTAAGGTCGCCGGGTTTCATGCATTCACCTTGAAATCAGTATTAAATATTTGAGGTGAACATGCATCACCTAAGTAAGTAACATGCAGCTACCCCCTTCTCTCAGCACATCTAATGATAAACAAATTTGAAATATAATTTACATTTGAATTATGTGTTTAGAAATGATTAAAAAATTTAAAATTTAGTACATATACTTTCTCTAAACAATGATATATTAAATTGTAAATTTATCTCTTTAATTTACATTTAGGTTACTTGATTTTTATTATTATCCACTGGCCCATCCGCAAATCTCAATATTCTGCCAAAATTTATCATTGAAGCCTACCAACATAGATGTCACATCCTACGGCCATCATATTGTACACTCTCTATGATTTTCTGAAAGCTATAATTTATTCAAAAACTGGAAAGAAAGATCTATTTAAGCTCATGTCCAAGTTCAGGTAGATTGTTTTCTGTTCAGAAATTTATTTTTCTGATTGAAATTTGAGAAAACTAACTAATTGCAAATAGTTATTCTGAGCCGATTTGTTTTATGACATCGAAAAGTAAATAAAATGTAAAACATACTATACGTTCAATTTTAAAAAATAGAACGAAGACTGACACTATTTGTTTTCCGGCCAAAATAGGGAAGTTGATAATGTCAGCGTCTAATTATAGACAATAAAATCACACTTGTTAGCTTCAAATTAAGCTGGAAAATATTAACAGTACTAGTTTGACTTGATTCAGCATACAAGTTCACTATTTTTTTAGGAGGGATTCTTCTATGGACATAAGGACCTATTTGTAAAATGACCATATTTTCATTTTCAAAGTTCAAACAGTCGATCCGACCATTCAACATTATCTCCATATTAAAATGTACTTGGAGGTCAAATTTTACATTTTTTTTGAATTTTTTACTATTTATTAAGATGGGTACAAAATTCAATGGTCTGAATTTGACCAGTTTTGTAAAATACTTAATAAATAGTAAAATAATTCAAAAAAAATGTAAAATTTGACCTCCAAGTACATTTTAATATGGAGATAATGTTGAACGGTCGGATCGACTGTTTGAACTTTGAAAATGAAAATATGCTCATTGTACAAATAGGTCCTTATGTCCATAGAAGAATTTGCCTTATTTTAGACTATGCTTTTGAGCTCCATGCTAATGACTCTCACTTGCATGGTGATAGATTTTTTGACGGCCCATGCAATTTAGTTGGTTCCCATTTACAATAATTGTAACGTGTCATGATTTGATTGATATGCTGAAAAATGTTCTCTTCTCATTTGCAAGGGCAAACAAATTTCTTTTGCACGGGGGCTTAATTTTTTTTTTTATGAAGTATATTAATGTAGTAATTTTTTAATTTATAATACTAATTAAATCACAAACAATTAATAAAACTCTATCAATTTATAATATTTATTTTGTTTTTTAAGAACTTGGTGTGATTACCAAGATTGTATCTAATGATAAACTTCAATGTTAAATCTAATTTAACATGAATAATGAGTTCTGATAGGATTAAATTTTATAAATTTAATACAGAGAATGGCTTCCCAAATCTTGTACTATATACTGTATTCATTTCTAATTAGTTATTCATATCACTTTCTGAAACTTCTCTTAATTTTACCTTCACATTTCCTTCTTCGATCTCCTAATCGACCAAACGAAAGCAAAAAATAGAAAAGGAAGAAGTTTGAGTTTTAGTAGGTAGCAATAAACTTTTATAGAAGACACAAAAAGATTAAATTTCAACTAGGACGAAATAGATCTTTATTTTAATTCAAGTCTGCTGAGTTTAGACTTTAAAAATATCATTTGATTGTTTTCTATTTTGAATCCAGTCTGTTTTCTCAATGAAATAAGATTATCTGTAAATCCAACATTTATTTCCAAGATACTGATATTGTTAAGCACTCCTCGCGGATAGTTGCAAATAATTATTGTAGTATATCATCCGTCTACCTTATACAGATGTCTACTTCACTTGTTGTTGAAGAACAATCTCAGATTTGATTTCATCATAGATCAAGGGCATTTTAGTAAAATTGCAATAGGCATCTTAGGAAATAAATTCCAACTTTACATAGTACCAAAAGTAGCAAGCAATAAATGAGCCAATGGCTATATACCTTGTAATATAAATAGGATCTTAGAATTATAAAAATACAACATAATCAAATATATTATTTCTCCTCAGATTCTCATCTCTGTTAAAAAAAAACAACACTTGCTTTATGGGTGAACAAATTTGTGACTCAGGACTTGTTTGCTTGAGTTAATTTGATTTTCATTTTTTATTTCAAATGAAGCTAAAAGATGCAGTTTCGATCAAGGCAACATTCACCTGTACTAAATTGTCTATAGCGAAAAAAACTTATTTGGTTTTATGTTTTTATCTCACATAATAATCTCCATTCTATTTTTTTCCAATTTTAAATTATTCTCATAGGCTTAACCTAAATTTAAAACTAAAATGATAAGGGTAAGATGTTCGTATTATCAGTTAAATAGGGTATTTTTTATTAGGTAGGTTGTATGTTCAGATCTAAACGTACTAATAAATTAGAGAATACGAAAAAGATGCGACCAGATCAATACGATAAGTCTAAAGAAAACGTAATGTTCTCATGTAGAAAGTATATATATATAGAGTATGGCTAATTTGCTTCCGGAAGCATTTCGACCGAAGTGCTTACGGGGGCATATCTTAGTATTTGATGTTCAAACAACAAATCCAAATCGTTAGATGTTCAATCTATATTAAAATATACTTGGAGACAAAACTTTACATTTTTTGGAATTTTTTTACTATTTATTAAGGTGGTTTGAAAACCGCTGTTTTTAGAAATTTAATAAAAACAACGGTTTTCAAACCGGCTTAATAAATAGTAAAAAAATTCCAAAAAATATAAAATTTGGTCTCCGAGTACATTTTAATATAGATTGAACATTTAACGGTTTGGATTTGTTGTTTGAACATCAAATACTAAGATATGCCCCCGTAAGCACTTCGGTCGAAATGCTTCCGGAAGCAAATTAGCCATACTATATATATATATGAGTAAGGCTACGGTGCTTTGCAAAGTAAACCACTCCGTTTACTTCGGGCCATTTTTTGAATTTTGAAAATTCAAATAGCCGATCCGAACCGTTCAATATGTTCTAAATATTGAAATGTGCTTGGAGACCAAATTTTACATTTTTTGGAATTTTTTTACTATTTATTAAGCCACTTTGAAAGTCGCTGATCCGACGGTAAACAGGAAAAAACAGTAAAATTTTCTGGATCACCGGATCAGAAACTTTCAAAGTAGCTTAATAAATAGTAAAAAAATTCCAAAAAATGTAAAATTTGGTCTCCAAGCACATTTCAATATTTAGAACATGTTGAACGGTTCGGATCGGTTGTTTGGATTTTCAAAATCCAAAAAATGACCCGAAGTAAACGGGGTGGTTTACTTTGCAAAGCACCGTAGCCTTACTCATATATATATATATATATATATATGAGGAGGGATCAAGTTACAACAGATTTGAGTTACAATAAAGTTACAACAACCATTTTTTTCATTTTTAAAGTCCAAATCATCGATCCAAACCGTTCAACATGATTATCTAAATAAAATGTGCTTGAGGATCAAATTTTACATTTTTTTGAATTTTTTTACTATTTATTAAGATGGGTACAAAATTCAATGGTCTGAATATGACTATTTTTGTAAAATACTTAATAAATAGTTAAAAAATTCAAAAAAAATGTAAAATTTGATCTGCAAGCACATTTTATTGTGGAGATGATGTTGAACGGTTTGGACCGACGATTTGGACTTTGAAAATGAAAAAAATGGTTGTTGTAACTTTGTTGTAACTTGATCCCTCCTCTCTCTCTCTCTCTATATATATATATATGGAATGTCGCTGATTAGAACTTCATATAAGAATATTAAAATCTGAAAGATCTTTCTCTACAAATAATTTATTATGTACAATTGTTATCAATCAATGGATATAATTTTGTGTTGATGTGGACCAATATCATTTCATAATATGTAACACGAGATATTACATATATGTTACAGTTGCTTTGGGGAAAAATAAAATAAAATGATAGTTAGGGCAGCTAAAATGTACGTTGACTTCGAACACTCGATATCCTTATTGCTTTGGTTGATGAAAAGCAATTCATGGCTTCGAACACTCGATAATTTTAAATTTGAATATTCTTGTCCCTAAAATGAGGGTGATCTGTCAAATAACAAATTACATTATGTTCAGTAAAAATCACAGTTTAGGCCAAACCAAAAAACAAAAGGAAAAAACAAGAAAAATATTTGCGTACTCACATTATTCTTGAAGGCTGGTTCAGGTTTGACGCCATGGGACAACCCAACGCAGAAAACAAAAAGAAAAAGAAAAGAGAAGAAAGTGGGACGCCATGGGACAATCCAACCCAGGAAACGAAAAAAAGGAAACAAGTCCCCAAGATTGCAAAGACAAGATTTTTTCGTTTCTTGGGTTGGGTTGTCCCATGGCGGCCCACTTTCTTTTTTTCTTTCCTGGGTTGGGTTGCCACATGGCGTCCCACTTACGAAAAAAAAAATTCATTTTTTTTCACGGTGCCTTTCCATTTTTTTAATTCCCACACGATATTTTCTATTTTTAATATTTTTTATTTTTCTATGTATAAAAATTTCGGGGGTGCCTACCAAGCTGGTGAGCATGTACTAGATTGTTTTATTTTATACATACAACTTGACAGCCATTGTCAAGACATGGAAAGGAACATACTATCTAAAAGCATCATTCACCATTATCAAGACATGGAAAGGGACATACTATCTAAACTAAAAGCATCATTCATGATACATGTGTAGATTATTTTTTATGTTTTTCCAACTGGAGTGCAACGCATTTGCTATTGTCGTTTAGTACACTTTTTCTGTACACATGAGCCGCTGAGTACAGATCTGAACTCGACTAAATCAACAAAATTAAACAAATGAATGAGACCTTGAGATGTGCCATTGAGTTTGACTAATGAATTAAAGACAACTGAGTACTTGGAAACTGGCAATCAGTATTTATATATATATGCATGGTTCGCACATGGCTAGCTGGCTAGATGCTCTGTGTGTTTCTAGTTTTTCACTGACGCAGTGTGTACCGAGATCTCAACCGATTCAGACTCGGATATGGACGATGGCCACAATAAATCCAAACCAATCAAGGATTTAATTTATTTAACTTGAAATTGATGGCATGGATGGTCTTCTAGGCATGAATGGTCTTCTAGGCATGGATGGTCTTCTAGGATTCTTGAAGCAATTAAACAATTTAATAATTTCATTTGGAATCTGTTTTGTTCAACAAACGTATTTACTTCTTTTTGGGTTTTGGGTTTTTAGTTAAATAACATTTAATATTTAATCTTAAGGGTTAAGTAATGTTTGGTTATAAAAGGGTATGGGTGTTGTTGTTGTAAGACAGAGAATTGATATATGAAATCGAGTTGAGTTTAGTTGAGTTCTATTGTGACTGAAATTCCATTTTATTCTCCTCTTTACTAATAAACCGAGTACTTGAGCTTATCGGGCAAGATAGTATCGGGACAGCCTTGCGTCATTCACCATACTTGTAAAATGAGGGTTAATTTTGTTCAAAATGATATAGTCCAGGAATCCAAAATTCCATTACTTGTTGGGCCCAAGCCCATTGCTTCGTCTGGGCCTATCTAAGAAGTACAATCCTTAGTCATAATTACTTGTAGAGAGAAAATTGAACAGAAGGCTCCATCCAATCAAGGCACCAAACTCGAGCCACTACCATTTTGCTTCAGCAAAGATTTGACAATTGTTCAAAAATTTCATCTCAAGCCTTTCTCCATCAACAATCTGGACAAAAAGAGAAAGCTTTTGTACCTCTACAAAGAACAAATCTAACCAATACTATAAAATTAAAAATCAAGTAGATGAACCGAAAATAAACTTTGGCCTTGGGTTTGTATACTGTCTCTATTCATTATGATAATTTGTATATAAATTTTGAAAAGCACATGATCCTCGTTTTGTGGATATCTTGGAGAAGGACAAAGTCTTCTTCCAGTTTTGTTATTATGCTATTCTCAAATACATTTTAAGATGGGTATCATTTTTTTTAGTACATTAAGGTCGCCGGGTTTCATGCATGCATTCACCTTGAAATCAGTATTAAATATCCGAGGTGAACATGCATCACCTAAGAAAGTAACATGCATCACCTAATTATAGACAATAAAATCACACTTGTTAGCTTCAAATTAAGCTGGAATGCTGGCAGAGCCAGCGTCCGGGTGAAAATGTTAACAGTACTAATTTAACACAATATAAAAAAATGCAACCATGTGAATTAAGATCAACATAGCGCACAAATAACAAAAATATTCGTACTAATTTGTTTTAACAATAGTTTATTATAATGATATCATATTAAGTGTTGTCACTATTCAACACAAGAAAAACACAAACGGTAACGCAACAGTAGAGAGAAAATTGAACAGTTGTACAAAATTTTAAACTCAAGCCTTTCTCCTTCAACAATCTGGATAAAAAGAGACAGCTTTTGTACCTCTGCTAAGAACAAATCCACCCAATACTATAAAAATAAAAATCAAGTAGATGAAAGGAAAATTAACTTTAGCCTTGGGTTTGTATGCTGCCTCTATTCATTTATGATAATTTGTATATAAATTTTGAAAAGCACATGATCCGCGTTGTGAGCTCCCATGCACTGATGTGGATATCTTGGAGAAGGACAAAGTCCTCAAATAAATTTTAAGATGGGTATCAATTTGTTTTAGTACATTAAGGTCGCCGGGTTTCATGCATTCACCTTGAAATCAGTATTAAATATTTGAGGTGAACATGCATCACCTAAGAAAGTAACATGCAGCAACCCCCTTCTCTCAACACATCTAATGATAAACTGAACAAATTTGAAATATAATTTACATTTCAATTATGTGTTTAGAAATGAATAAAAAATTTATAATTTAATAAACAATGATATATTAAATTCAAAATTTTATCTCTTTAATTTACATTTACGTTACTTGATTTTTATCATTATCCACTAGCCCATCCGCAAATCTCAATATTCTACCAAAATTTATCATGGAAGCCTACCAACATAGATGTCACATCCTACGCCATCATATTGTACACTCTCTATGATTTTTTGAAAGCTATAATTTAATTAAATTGTCACGACCTCGCCGCTGGGCCAGGGATCACGACAAGAGTGGCACCCTCGCATCCATCCTTCTTCCCATCATCTACATCGCAAACAAAAATAACAAACAGAAACAACACAGAGTTAGCTACAAAACTCAGTAACCGGTTATTTAACAATGCGCTTCTCTATAATTGGCTTATTTAAACAACCATTCAAACAGACTGGATTAATCTACACTACACATATTCATATCAAATTATGCATGCATATTTAACGATGATAGCACCTGGGTCTAGATTATCAGTAAAACAAGTCACTAGTATCCATATCATTTCATTACATACAATCATATCATTTTCACACATTCTGAGAACACACAATCTCATCATTTCACAATCAAGTTCGAGCCTCAGACCCTCTATCCAATTAAATATGCCTTCATAATCCAATGCCCAATTCAAAGTCCAATTTAACCACACAAATCAAAAACACAGACTATAGAGATGTCCGGTTACCTGATAGCGATCAATTTGAAAATCCAATTCAAGTTGCAACAACTATTCAAAATTAACGCAACATAGTCTGAATTCCAATCGGACATATAATCCAACAATAATCAATATCCAAAAACGTTTATAAAAAATATATTGTTTTTTTCTCTCTTTCAATCTCTGTTTCTGTTTTTTTTCATCGATTTTATTTGGTTCTTTTTTTTTTTAATGAATCAATTAAAGTGAGAGGGGGTGATATTTATAGAAAGGGGTGGGAACATGCACACGGCCACGTGGCACCCATGCCACGTTGGCTTTTTACTTTTTTTTTGAAGTTAAGAAATTTACATTTGAACTTTTAACTTTTGCAATATTACAAATAAGTCCAAAACAAATATTAGAATATCTATAAAATTTACCGGGTGTTACAAATTTCTCCTCTTAAAAAGAAATTTGTCTTCAAGATTCAAACGGATGATACTCAAATCAATTGGGACATAATAGACGATAATTAAATCGAATTTATCAGATACAAATCAATCGGAGAAAACAATCAACTTGAATCATATCTAGTTTGATAATTAAAATTTCGGTTTCGTTAAAACTCAATAATATTAGAGTAATATCAGATGGAAGAATCAGATAAATAATCGAACAGTACCACAAATAACAGGTGATAATCAAACGGGATTTATTCAAAGTTTTAAGATCGATCTCCTGAATTAGACATATCAAAATTCAGAATGGAACGAATGCTCTAATACCAAAATTGTCACGACCCCGCCGTCGGGCCAGGGATCGCTACAAGAGTGGCACCCTTGCATCCATCTTTTGTTCTTCAACCCACGTCGCAAACAAAAATAACAAACAAAAACAACACGGAGTCAGCTACAAAGCTCAGTAACTGGTTATTCAACGACGCGCTTCTTTATAGTTGGCTTATTTAAACAACCATTCAAACAGACTGGATTAATCCAGACATATTCATATATAATTATGCATGCATATTTAACGATGATAGCACCTGGGTCTAGATTATCAGTAAAACAAGTCACATAATATCCATATCATTTCATTTCACACAATCATATCATTTCACACATTCTGAGAACACACAATCTCATCATTTCACAATCAAATTCGAGCCTCAGACCCGCTATCCAATTAAATATGCCCTCATAATCCAATACCCAATTCAAAATCCAATTTAACCACACAAATCAAAAACATAGATTATAGAGAAGTCCGGTTACCTGATAGCGATCAATTTCAAAATCCAATTCAAGTTGCAACAACGATTTAGAATCAACGCAACGTAGTCTGAATTCCAACCGGACATATAATCAAACAATAATCAATATCCAAAACTTTTATCAAAAATATATTGTTTTTTTCTCTCTTTCAATCTCTATTTCTGTTTTTTTTTCTTCGATTTTATTTGGTCCCTTTTTTTTTTAATGAATCAATTAAAGTGAGAGGGGTGATATTTATACAAAGGGGACACGGCCGCGTGGCACCAATGCCACGTTGGCTTTTTACTTTTTTTTTTTTGAAGTTTAGAAATTTACATTTGAACTTTTAACTTTTGCAATATTACAAATAAGTCCAAAACAAATATTAGAATATTTATAAAAATTACCGGGTGTTACAATTAATCAACTGTATCAATGCCTTTTTTGAGGTCTGACACGGTCTCCTTATAGGAACCGTGTTTGTAACTTATTTATAGACACTTTCATATACGATGCGCGCAGACACGGTTGCAGAACCGTGTGTCATTAGTGAAATTTTGGCACACCAATTGAAAGTAATTATAGAAAAATGTATTTACCCAAATCATTTCAGTAGCAGTGAAGATGCCTATCGATCTGTTAATGTGAATGCTACAAGATAAGGAGATTAATTTCAGTAGTAGTGAAGTTTATCAACGCTATTGTAATTAATTAGCAGAAAATATCTTATTATATTATTGCCACTTCTGTTCAAAGGAAATGCTACAGGGCACATGATCCGCATTGTGCTCTCCCACGTCGAACTCATCTTCAAATTTTGTTATTCAACAATGTCAATTACTAATATTGAAAATGATTTGGGTAAAAACAAAACTGAGTATTAAATATTGTGTTTTCCATCGGCTTCACCACTTCTCTCGGCATCTAATTAACGATAAACTAATTCAATTAATCTTAAATCTAATGTACGCATAAAATTTTGTGTCTAGAAAGAATTAAAATTCAAAAAAAAATAAAAAAAATAACCGTACATGACCATATATAGTTATTTGTAGGTAATGATACCACTAACAGATTAAATTTTAACTAATACGAATTTGAGCTTTATTTTAATTCATGTGTTTGCTAAGTTTAGACTTTAAAAATATAATTATTTGCCTGTTTTCTATTTTGAATCCAGTCCGTTTCATTATTGAAATAAGATATTATTTGTAAATTCGGCATTAATTTTTTTACCTTTTTATAAAAACTAATTATGCATATGTTTTGTGCACAGAGATAAGAATCCGGTCCTTACAACAAGATAGATAGATCCATCCACAAATGTTTTGTAATAAATTAAAATTAATTACTAAAAAAAATTGCTAGTCACTTGATGGATGATCAATGGTTTTAAAATTGAAATAAATAGACAATCTACAATTATGGAGAACATTTGGTTTTAAACAACCATTGAATTGGTTGTCGATGTTATCCGAACAATTTAATTATCAATAAAACATATTTGCTTTTAACTATTGTTATATTTTGTTGAATATTTAGACTCTACAACTTACAAAATAATTGTTAAAATTTAATGACATATGGTATGAACCGATACCATATATATGTAGTTGTAATGTTATTTAAATTCTCTATACATTATTGAAATATTTATATTGTGTAAGGGATTAAAATGTACAATCAAAATCGTTTTTATGGGATAAATTTTGTGACAGTCCAAATTAAATAATATCAAAATATATATATAGCAGCTCTTTTGTCAACGGGTTACGGGATCATTGCATGTGAAGCATGAAGCACGAGTTGGAGAGAGAGATAGAGAAATATTAATTTCTGTCTGCAGATAACTTAGTATATTATATATAAATTAATTTCTTTGTTTCTCAACGCTCTTATTATATTACTGCCTCTACTCTGGACGTGGGTCCCTTCAGGAAATGTTTTGTTTAACCAGGAATGGATGCCCTTTGGCTCACTGGAGGGCCAGGATGTCTTTTCTGGTGGTACTGAGGTATGGATCTGCCAAATGTAGGAGAATTTTTCATTAACTTCTATTTTTATAAAAATGAATCTTAGTTGGATTTACATTACCTTTTAGAAGCTCAAAAGAAAAAAAAAACATTACAGGAGTTATTTAACCTGAAAGGAAAAAAAAAAACAAGTATAAGATTGTTCAAGTAAAGAGCAGGGTCAACTCTAGCATTATACATGTATTCGTGTATATGCTCCAACGACATGGATATTAAAATGAACAGAAAGGACATTGCACTCTGTTAACAAAAATGCACAAAAGAACTTGGCCAAACTGCCAAACCAAATGATTTTGTGAAATATATCATTACAAATGTGAAATTAAAGCGTATACAATAGTTTATTCAGGAATACGGTCCAGTTATCTGTTGGCAACAACATTTTCAAAAACAATACTATACAACAATTCCTGTAAAACTTTGGACATATTGGTTATTTTATCATCAACGTTTGCAAAAACACAGTAATATAAGTTATGAGAATATTATATTAAATAGTCAACGGCTCTATAAATTGCTAGTTGTAATCCATCATTGTAAGGATTTGTTTATGTAAGGCATACCGTGAGCAATTATTGCTTAAACAATTCAACCAGACAGCCTGGCTAGTTGTCTTGCAACCAAATGATAAATGTTACAATTTAAATCATTGAAATGTTTCATTTTGCAAAATACAAATCCGAAATCTCAAATACTTTCATAAAGATTCATGTCAAAACCAAAACAAAATATACTGAAGTCATGCCAAAATTAAATACTCAACCATATTACCAGTTAAATACTTAATTAGTCACGCCTCGAAACTTGACTCCGTTGAGTACTTAATTGCTTCAAATGAAATATCGACATATTTCTTTTAAGGTAAAAAAAAAAATTATCCACAATCAAAGTCTACTAAATATGCGACTGGAATTAGGTGAATATAATCTGATTTATCTCCCTTCTGAAAGTCCAAAATAAAACATATATATATATAAAGAGTAGAACTAGTGTGTTCCTAAGTTCACCAAGTCCTTTTGTGAACTCAACTCCAAAATTTATTGGATTGGTTTCAAACGATGAATCCAAACGGTTGAAATCCTTCTACCTTACGAGTGATGCATCTACATATGAAATTTTTTAAAATTTAAAATAAATTTGTATAGAGCCAACTAGTGTGTTTTGCCTGTTTTTTGGACTGAGAAAGTAATAATAATATACATTCTTGCAGTTCACAGAAAAAGTTGATGATTGCAAAATTGCAGCCTTTTTGTACATTGTTTAGTTATCAATTCATTCATTCTACTTATTAGTCATGGCACAGAGTAAAAACATATTTATAAATATTACCCACAAAAAATTGGAAAGAACAAAAATAATAAGTTAATATGACAACCGTTTCGTTTTCCATTTTTTCAAGTTGTTATTATACAATTTTGTATAGAGTTAAGTGGTCAAAAGGCGTCTAAAAAATGAATGCATTATAATTAATTCATAAACCTTCTAATTTTGACCACTTGACTTTATACTAAATTAATTGGAAACTTTAAAATTCTCACATGTAGATGCATCACTCATGAGACAGAAGAATTTCAACAGTTCAGATTCGTCGTTTGAATCCAATTCAATAGGTTTTCGAGTTGAGTTCACAAAGAGTCTTAGTAAACTTAGGAACACCCTAGTTCTACTCAGTCCTTGGTCATACCACTATGACCTTAGACAACGTCTCTCTTAACATGTTCTCCATATGAAACTGTCCCTGGAGACCATATTTTATAGTTTTTTGAAATTTATTACTATTTGTTACAATGGGTACAAAATCGATGTTTATCCAGAAAAGAAATGGTCAAAAAAACAACAAATTTCAAAAATTCAAAAATTCAAAACAAATAGTAAAAGTTTTCCAAAAAATGTAAAATTTGGTCTCCAAGAGCATTTTAATATAGATATTACATTGAACTTTTTGGATTGACTGTTTGGACTTTGAATCCAATGATTTAGAATCCAATGCACAAGAGGGTCTATACATTGCAATGTACCATAGCCCATCTCTATCTTGATAGAGAGAGAGAGTCCAGCTACGCAACTTATATAAGCATATCAGTGCATATGTTTATAAGTCATATATCCGGTTTCAAAATCCAATGTGTGGATTTTTTTCTTCCTTATAATCTTTTGCTGTCAAATGAATTGTTTTGCCTGTTTTGGGCTGAGAAAGTAATAGTAATATACATTCTTGCAGTCCACAGAAAAAGTGGATGATTGCAAAATTGCAGCGTTTTTGTACATTGTTTATTTATTAATTCATTCATTCTACTTATTAGTGCTGGCACAGAGTAAAAAGCATATTTATAAATATTACCCTCAAAAAATTGAAAAAAACAAAAATAATAAGTTAATATGACAACAGTTTTGTTTTCCAATTTTTTCAAGTTGTTATTATACAATTAATCCAATTGAGACTTGCGGTTCTGGTATATGTATTATTTGTAATTCAAAATCAGGCTTTCCTTGTACTTTTTGATAACCAAATTAATATTCCTTTAATAAAAGTCGCTTCCATGAATTTCGGCCGTTACATATGAGCTGGATCTGTGCATTGGAGTAATAAAGTTTTATTAGTAAACTGAAACAAACATGTCATGTGACAAATAATATTAAATAATAAAACCTCACGTTGAATCAGTTGTGGAGCTCAATGATTCGAGCTAATCATGGGAAGCAACGGTCATATTTGTATTTGTTGAGCAAGGCTTGGATATAGCCAGGCATCTACAAGAAAGAGACCAAAAAGAGGGAGGAGACAAGGAGAAATAGAGATAGAGATTTGGCAGCCACTGTCAAGGTTTAAAAAGGAGAGAGAGATAGAGAGAGAGAGAGAGAGAGAGAGAATGGAGATTAACTATGAGAAATGGAAAAACAGATGGAGCACAAACGAGATAATTGTTCTCGTCCTTCTCAGCCTTGCCATGCAAATAGGTCTCATCGTCTTGGCACCGTTTCGTAAACGCAGCAAGAACCCAGTGCTCAAGTTCACGCTCTGGCTGTTGTACCTGACTGCTGACTCTGTTGCTACATTAGCACTGGGTAACATCAGCCACCAGGCCGATCCTGAAGAAATTGTTGACAGTGGACCCATGCCAGGCAAACTCACTGTCTTGTGGGCCCCGTTCCTCCTGCTTCACCTCGGGGGACCCGATAGCATCACATCATACTCCGTCGAGGATAACGAGCTCTGGTGGCGTCACCTTCTGGGGCTAGTTGTTCAGGTTGTAGTTACAGTTTATGTATTTTGGCAATCACCACCAAAGGGGATGATGTGGACACCAACAATGTTAGTTTTCATCCCTGGACTAATAAAGTTTGCCGAAAGGACCCATGCTCTCCGCTTAGGAAGCAAGGACAATCTCAAGGATAAAATTCTCTCCGAACTCAGCCCAACAAATGACACTAAGAAAGGTACATATTTTGATACCTTCAACCAACTTCCGGTTAACTATAGTTACTGCAGCTAAATCTTATTTCTTGCTAATAGTAACTTCAGATTTGATTTAACTATTCAATTATATGATTAGGTTGGTAATTTAGGGATATTATGTTGCTAAGTGGCCGGTGTATATATTTATCAAATTTACAAGGTTCATTTTTAGAAAAAATTGTGACATTTTCACACAGTATAATATAAAATAAAGGCAAAAAAATTCTGATATTATCAGAAATCGAAGATGTTGAACTGAATAAAATAAGTCAAGATTATTAAGCCCAACAAATTTGTATAATAAGGTACCTCTTCTAGGTACACAAAATGAAGAATTTATATCTTTATTACCACAAACATATATGTAATATTACTACTTATTATGCTTTTTTCAAGCCAGTTTGGTTTGTTTCATTTACTTCTTGTTGTTCAACAATAAAAATGAAAAATTGTACTGTCTTCGTTTGTAAGAATATTATTTAAGGAGAATCAGTTTTAATCTAGTAGTTAAGGCAGCCCTTTTCATGTGGGAGAGTAGGTTCGAAATTAATTAATTTTTTTTATGAATATTTAAAGTTGAGAAAGTCAACTCTCATCTAAATAGCTACAGTTAACACAAAAATTCATGTATTAGTTCCACTCACTTGTTTGTGGTTGGTGTTGACCCAATAATAAAATATTCGTTATGTAATAGTTACAGTTAACAGATCCTATGAGCTATATACTTTCACTTACTATTGTGCCGTATGAAAAAAAATAGCCAGTTCTTCTTCTAGCTCAAAGAGTCATTAATGCCCTGGAAAAGTTATTTTTTTGTACCTTGTAAAGAAGGTCATTTTGAAGTACTAAAGTAAATTGAATAACAAACATATTATAAAGTTAAATTAATAACTAATCACCACTCCCTTAATGACCAAGCAGGTAGTATACTACTCCCAAACGAAATGACTAATAAATTATTTTTGAACATTATCCAGGTAAAACTGTCTCTGAGAGCATAAGGAACAGCCAAGGGGATAGCAATGGGGAAACCAACAACAATCAAATGGATACAAGTACCTCACAACACCACGCCGTCCCAGCAATTGAAACTAAAGGTACATACATCCCTACCTTCAACCAACTTCTGGCTAACTTTATTAACTCTAGTGAAATCTTATTTCTTTCCAAGAATACCTTAAAATTTTATTTAACTATCGAAATTTATGATTAGCTTGAAAATTTAAGGATAATATATTGCTTTGTGGTCTGTGCATATCGTTTCCAAATTTACAAGGTTCTCAATTTAAGTATAATTATTGCTTGACAAGATTAAATTTAAATAATAAGGTACCTTTTCCAGGTACTAGAATTGTAAATATTACATTTTGTTATACCACAAACATATAGTACATTTTCCAGTTTGGTTTGTTTGATTTACTATTTGTTGTTCAACCACAAAAACATGAAGTTCGACAATGTTTTCTTTTGTAATCTAGTAGTTAAGGCAGCGTTTTTCATGTGGGAGGTTGTAGGTTCAGAATTGGAATAAAATATTTTTATGAATATTTAAAGTTGAGAGCTCAACTCTCATCTTTATTTAAAAACAAAAGTGCTAAAGCCCAAACGAGGAGGTTGCAGAAAGCTCACCAAACTAAATGTTCAGAACTGCAATATGTGCACAATACCAATTATTTAAACTCGGGGGGAGAAAATGAAATATTGTACAGTTGGTACAATCAAGAGGTATATAAAAAATCGAGATTGGTGCTTTAGTGATTGTGAATTAATCAACTGTCTTTTTAAGAAAAATATATGTAAAAGATAAGAAAGGTTTACTAATATGACCCACTTGCATGTAATTAAACGTATGTCAAACATATTTTGTTTTATAATTTTCTACTGATTTTAGTTTGCAGTATAATGGGTGTGAAATATTAATTTATCTATATCCATAGTCGATAAATACATTAAGAATGAGAATATTACATTAGCTAAGAAGAATAAATATTACATAGATCCACATAAATTAAGAAATGAAAATATTACCTTAATTAAGAAGAATAAATATTACATAGATCCACATAAATTAAGAAATGAGGAAGATTAAATATTACATAGATCCACGTTGTTCAGTATACACAGTACGGTATGGTCTACAAATAAATGAATCATGATGGCAATGAAAGGTAAAGTATAAGTAGTTATTCTTCATAATCCTCTGTGTTATTCCTCAGTAAAATTCATTGTAAGTACAAAATTACTGTACGGTATGCAAAAACAAAAGTGTTTCTGGCGAAATGAATGAATTCTGAAATTTTTTAACATAATTATTTTGTCTTAAAAGAAAAGGTACTGCAACTGAAACTGGACAAGACAGATAGGTTCTATCCGGAATTAGTTGAAAAGAACATTGATATGATCCCCATAACTGGCACAAATAGCGTCTACCCAAAAGCGATATGCCACTCCCTCTACCATGTTATTTAAAATAAAAAAAGGGATATGCCACTCAAACATTCAAAATATGCAAGGTACCAATATTAGGATTTCCCCAATATAAAAAATCACTTTGTCATACAGCTTGAGAGTGAAAACTAATCAGAGAGTATCCAAACCACACATACACCATCTGAATTCTGAAGTAGATACACATGAAATGCTTCTGCAAATTAAGAACAAAAGTGGATAGGGTTTTGATGAGTTAATCTAGTTGTCCAAGTCCGAGTCCAGTCCATAGTCCGAGTCCAAACACAAGTTCGGGTCCAGCTGTTTTGACTCTCTCCAATTCGGGTTGTCTATTTACGGGTTTATATTTTAGGAAGTTAGAATTTAGAATCAGCATGTTGCTGAAAATAGAGTAGTAGTTATTTAAGGAAAGTTTAAATTGGTTAGCTCTAATTTTAGAGTTCTAAACATGGGATGTAATGGTAGTGGGCAGTTTTGTATTATGTCTATATATATGAGAAAACCAGAAAACGATGTGATTAGAGAGCATCACAAAAAACTTCTGTCTTATTTGCTTGTTCCTTCTTTTATTCTTTCAATCCGTGAGTGTGTGCATAATTTGAGAAATCATAAGAGAGATCCAACAGGTTTTGCATCAGTAATTGGCAGTCATCCTTTAATATGTCATAGTACATTACTATATGTAACTGCTTTCCACAAAATATCATGTATTAGTTTTACTTGTGTGTGGGTGTTGACCCAATAATAAAATTTCTTTATGTAATAGTTACAGTTAAAAGAATGCTATTGATGCTATTGATGCTATTTGTGCATCGGAATGCTATTGATGCCGACCATAAGGTCAGTAATTTTTGCTAAAAAATATTCACAAAGAATTAATCAAATGACCGAATCATAATAAATAAAAAATCAAAATAAGACATATTCCATCAACTAAGTATCTTCGAACAATAAGTGCTTTTTGGAGTCAATAATTATTCTAAGATAAATAGGTGTAGCAATTGAATATAACAGTCTATTTGATGTCAATTAGTCAACATTCCTTTGTGCTGATTAACTAATTACATCAAAAACTTAATGATTATTATCCATTCATTACCATAATTATACACATACAATATTTGACCATTGTCTTTCCTTTGGGCCAGTCCAATAACTAAACATCATATGTATATTCACTGTGTATAAATTGGCAAATGATCAACGCCAGTATGAGAGCTTACTTTGGCAAGATGATACCTTGATCAATCATTTTCCAAAATATATCTTAATCTTAAGCCTTCATAATGATTTAATATTATCCAAAAAAAAATTATCAAAATTTGGCTTAACCGAATTAATCATAATGGGCTCATGAAATGGCAGAAAACTATACAAGACAATAAATAACATGAGCCCAAATCATAAGTGAGATAGTATGATCCAAGGCACGATGGTCTTCATTGTAATAATCTACCTTACAATAGCCATCATTCATCCGTCATGTAATCTTCTTTATTCTAACCAAATTAGTACTCTAATAACAATAAAGAAATTACATTAAAGTCATAAGGATAACAGCTCGCAGACCGCATAAATAATACATATAAGCGACATGCAAGTCACTTTTAATTATAAAATTAATTAATTCACAGGGCACCTTGGGCCGCTTTAACACACATCATATACAAATCATCTGGATTAAGAAGTGCAATACGCTGTAATCCATTAAGGGAATACATAGAGGCGCATTTCAAGCGAGCTAATTAATTGGCGAAAATTTCCTAAATATACAAATTGGCTCAGATGAACCGTGTGGGCATATAAAAATTTCCTAAATAGCATATTAAAGTCCTCACAGATTAATCAAATAATATTCACAATAATGTAAATTGCCGTATATTTAGGAAATTTTGTTTTAACAGGTTAATTAAATTAACTCAATAATAAGGCAGAATATTTAGCGCTCAAATTAACGAAAATCAGATTTCGAAAATTGAATCAGATAATCAGAATTTAAAGATCCGAACCATAAATGATTTCCGAACCATAATCAGAATTTGACGATTCAACTAGAGTAGGCTCTGATACCAATTGATAGATTTATTTCATGCAAAACCATATCGCAATTCATAAACCCTAGATTTACCATGATCCTCTAGTGAACTCTAATCTGAAATTTAAAGTTATCTTGATCCATAGCCATGATCTTTCAGAGAGACACAAGCACCGTTGATCACCGGAAGCCTTTAGATTTCCAAGTAATCCCTCTCAAGTCCGATGGAGAGAGCAAGAGAGACGGCAGCGGCAATACTTTGTTCTACACAAGAAGAATACCCGAATCACAAGTTCTTTTCCGACAAACCCTTTTTCTAATTTCTCAAACCCTTTCTCTTAATCTCTGTTATTTATTTTTAGGGAGAGATGGAGAAAACGCCAAAGGTTAGAAAATTGAGAGAGAGAGCAATTAGCTTTTAATACCAAAAATGAATAGGCTTGAATATGGCAATGAATAGGCGCCTCTTGGCTGTCAATTAATTAATTAATTACTGTAGCCTATTTTCTTATTGGATCCTTAGCGGGTCTGAATTCAGAACTTGTCTTATTGGGTATTTTCTTATTTACCGAACATTGCCGTATTTAATTGTGTTCTCCAGGGACCAATAGCATAATTGTATTATTTATAAACTTTATATAATTTAGACCATCACTAAATCATAAAGTTATTAATACGCATTCTACACATTAAAAGGCCCCACTTCTCATGACACATATTGAACCCAATAAATAATACTTAATTTGATCACTTCATAACGGGTATAATTAGATATTTGACAGTCTAATATTCAATATATATTTATATCACATATAAGCCCATATATGTTGTAATTAATTAAAATTAATCCAACATACTTTCACTTACTATGGTGCTGTATGAAAACAATAGTTAGTTCTTCTAGCTCAAACTGTCAATATTGTCATGTAAAATTTCCAGTCTGTTCAAATTTTGTTTCTTTACCTTGTAATGAAAGCAATTTTTCAGAATTAAATTAAATTGAATAAAAGAATAAATCAGAAAAGTTAAATAACTAATCACCATTCCTTAATGACCAACCTTGTATTGTACTCCTAACCTGTACATGGATGTCAAAAGAAAAAAAGGGTGATATTAGGATTCAGAGAGAAATAGTTAATAAAATACTTTTTGAACTTTATGCAGTTTAGTTTGTTGGGAACTTGGCTGACTGCAGTAGCCTTTTGCTCTCTATTGCACACAAACTCTCTATTTCACAAAAGGAAAATAATAGAATTTTCTAAACTTCTCAAAAACAGAAACAAATTTCATCCACTTTCCTTTTTTAATCATTGCAAAATTCTTCTCTGTCTTACATGATTAATATACCTCATACAAAGTCTAATTTTAGACCACTACTTTCATAAAATTCTAAAATTGATACATGTTGCCATAATTAACTTTGCCAAATATTGAAATACTCTAATTATAGCACCCACGCCTCTGATGCTAATTGCAACTTTTAATCAATTTTTAACAGAGTTAAGCATCAGCGAAAATGATAGCCTAGCCATTTGTGAAGGTTATGTTTGGTTCAATATCTTCAAGCGCCTTTTGGTAGATGTAAATTTCTCCCCACATCTATTAATGCGGAGTCAGAATCGCTTCTCAGGAATGTGTGCAAGCAATGCACTTAATTTGGTTGCCATAGAGCTTTCATTCCTGTATGACATCCTACATACCAAGGCAGTCCACATGCACTACAATTTAGGCCGTGTATTGCGTTTTTTCTCTCTGGTCTCCATCATAGCAGCTCTGGCTGTATTTCATCATCTTGACATGCAAAAATATGCATCTAAAGATATTATCATAACCTATATCCTATTCGGTGCAGGCCTCATCCTTGAGGTCATCGCTGCCGTGCTTCTTGTATCCTCGGACTGGACAGTTGTGTCTCTTAGAAAGAAGGGATGGAGAAAGTCTATTGCACGTGCTATAACCTCAATGGTGAAAGCAATTACCTTCCGGAAGGGCAAAAGTCGGTGGTCGAGAAACATCGGGCAGTTCAATCTAGTTGGTCTCTGCCTAAGAGACAGGTACACCCCACGTACATGGATCATGAAAAAACTAAATAAAATAAAACATAAATGGGACAACATGCGTGAGAGCAGGTCAATTCCCTTGTTACCGGGGAAGTTTGAGGATATTATGTTCACTGAGGCAAAAAGGAGAGCACAAAATGTTCATATATACAATGTGTTAAAAGAGGCTAGATCATATAGGGGAGGCAAAACATTGGAGCGTCACGACCAACTGAAGAATCTGGAGTGGTGTATGAAAAGGGAATTTGATGAGTTAATTATTTTGTGGCATGTTGCCACAGACATTTGTTATTATGAAGAATTTAATCCCAACCAATCTAATAGTAATCCCTTGGATGACAAGGAGCGTGATGTGAGTTGGAAGACATCCAATTACATGCTCTATCTCCTAACCCAGCAGCAGTCAATGATGCAGCTCGGATATGGTATGACACGATTTGAGGCCACATGTGCTGTCGTCAAGAAGAAATTCAAGGGTAAGGGAAAGCCCAAAGACAAGGATGCACGCAAAGTGCTTAACCCAGCAGCACCGGTCCCTGAACAGAATAATGCACAAGAACCAGCTGACGGCCGTCAACCAACAGATAAGAAGGATACATCAACAGATAAAAAGGATGCACAAGAACCAGCTGACGACCGTCAACCAACAGATAAAAAGGATACATCAACAGATAAAAAGAATATATGGGCATATTTGAGATGCTGGGGTAAGCGTGAGGGTGATGAGGAAAAGCGTAGGGAAGAGGATGAAATTGGTGAATCGGTATTAAAAGACTGCCGTCAACTTGTAGCAGAGTTGAATAAACTCACACCAGAAAAAAAATGGAAGTTAATTAGCGAGACCTGGATGGAGATGCTGGGATATGCCGCGATTAATTGCGATTCATACCAACATGCCAAGTCCTTGAGGAGAGGTGGTGAATTACTCACTCATTTGTGGCTGCTGATGTCTCAATTGGGAGTTGTTGAGGAGCACAAGATGCAGCAATTCCAATCTGGGTCCGTCTGATTGATACAAAATTATTTGTTCTTTATATAATTTCAACAAAGAAAGATTATTGTTATGTGTTCTTTACTGCACTCTTTTTTCCTCCGTAGGCAAAGGATTTGCATGTTGGATATTTCTCTTCTTTTTAGTGTTTTCTTTTTATGTAACGTGATTGTTGTTTTCTATGGGACGAGATTAATTGGGGAGTGTTATGGCCATTTTTATTTGTATTTTGTTTTATTTTATCAATGTGTTTGATGAGCAAAAAGTGGCAAGGAGAATGCATGCATCTGCATGAAATGTAATTAATGACAGGGCATTCAGGATATACATGCATGTCATCATCCATATAATTTCAATGAACTTATAACACAATTAGCAGCCAAAACCAACAAATAATGCATCATAGTGCTGTCTACTTGGCCCTTTCCTCCCTCCAAAATTTTCTAGATTACATGCTTGCCTTCTTAGTGGCGGAACTAGAAAATCTTGATTGGGTGTGCTAAAACTTAAAATGCACAATATGTGGTGGGTGAGAATTGAACCGAACCTCTTCACGATCACAAAATAAACTGTAATCATCAGACTACAAGTCGACATGTGATATTTTATTAGTGAAGCTGGACTATATAAAATGTTCTAAAAAAATAAAATTCAATTAAATGTCAATTTACATAACTAAAATTTTAAAATCATAGGTAGATTAGCACCTCTACGGATCAATGTAGATCCGCCCCTGTGCCTTCTAATAGACAGAATAAGAAACCTCCAGTAAAAACTACACTCCTAGGCTAATGAGTATTTAGTTATTAAATAACAGGGAATCCAAATATCACATGAAGAAAGAAATGAGAACGAGCATTCTACTAAGCCCCAATTCCCCACTAAGTTGTAGCTGCAACAGTCGGGTGTATGCCCCAGCAGCCCTAGAAACTTACTCAGCATGCATGCCTCAATGACACCAATATTCCTTCCAATAGGTGATAATTCCAAATATGCTCGCAGTAAATAAAACACGCTCCTGTTGCACAAGACCGACTTTTAATCCGAAGGATTTCATGTAGAATCTCGTGATATCCTGTTATATGTCCTTTTTTCTCTTTCTATGTTTCGTTTGATTTTGGGAAAATAGCCATTCATGGTTGACTTAAAGATTAAATGCGTGCTTGCTTGTTTGCTTGGTTCCTGGCTGGTTCTGGAATGATAAATGACCGGATCACGCATTACCCATAAACCAAAAACCACTAAGGAATGATAAATGACCGGATCATGAATTAACCAAAATTGTGCATTTTAATGCTTTCAACTGATCTTTTATTTTCAGCGGACTACAGATCTTGTGTGAAATATGTAAGTTATTAAAATTTTAAAGGATAAATACGTAATTACTGATTTTGGAGGAAAAAATACCTACTATTTAATTTTTTTTGAGAAAGATACATAAAATTCCACCTTCATTTTTAATTGAGCCATGTCTTTGATCTGTTTGGGCCTTTGGCCTCTTGAAACTAGAAAGAAGAAAAAAAAGACAAATGGAACCGGGCTTTTGGCTCTTCTGGGCCTATGTCTAGAAAAGGAAAAAGAAGGGCCTTAAATCATATTACACAACAAGAATAAGTGACTTTTTGTGAGGGTAAAAAGTGACTTTTCGCGACGGAGTACCGTTATAACTGTGCTTTTTCTATTCGCGACGGAGAACCGTCATAAATACGCTTTTTCCCTCGCGATAAGTGCCTACTTTGTTGTTGTGTTAGGCTTCGGCGGAGAACATGAAATATAATGCTTGGTCTGATTATGTTGGAGATTCTGTAAAAAGGCCAAGCTAGAGTAAAACAGTTCAATGTGGGCTAATAAAGGATGAACTAAATTAATGCAAATGCCATTAATAGAAAATTGGGAATTTCTGTTAAACAAATGTTGCACGGTTATACATTCTTGCCGTTCACCAAAAGAGACCAAATAACATGTTTGCCATTCACTTAAAATTCCCTTAAGTGAAAAATAGAGAACATGTATGGATATTTTTTCTTTCTTTTTTGTGTTTTATTCATATGTAACTATTGTTGTTTTGTATTGGACTGGATTAATTGGGGAGTGTTATGGCCATTTTAATTTATAATTTATTTTAATTTATCAATGTGTTTCATGAGCAAAAAGTGGCAAGGAGAATGCATTGATATGCATGAAGTGTAATTAATGAGAGGGCATTCAGGATATACATGTCATTGTCCATATAATTTCAATGAACTGATAACAGAATTACCAGCCAAAACCAGCCAATGATGCGTGATTCTAGTACTGTCTACTTGCCCTTTTCTCCCTCCAAAATTTTCTAGATTACATGCCCTCTTTCTGACAGACAGAATAATAAACTTCAAGTAAACAGTACACTCCTAGTTGTAGCTGCAACAGTCAGGTGTATGCCCCATTAGCCCGAAATAAACCCAGCAGGCATGCCACAGTGATGCCATTATTCCTTGACATAGGCGATAATTCTAAATATGCTCGCAGTAAATAAAACATCCTCCTGTTGCATAGGACCGATTTCATGATAAGTCTCGTGATATCCTACAGATATATGTCCCTTTTTCTTTTTCTTTTTTTAAAAACTTTCGCAAAAACTGTGAAGTCGTGAGGGGGAATCAAACTCTCGACCTTTGGGTAACCAACAGTCCTAGGACTTTATCCAAGCTAACTGTGCTACCTCTCCTTTCCATATGTCCATTTTTCTCTTTCTATGTTTTGTTTGCTTTTGGTAAAATTGCCATTAATGGCTGACTGAAAGATTAAATGTGTGCTTGCTTGCTTGGTTCCTTGCTGGCTCTGGAGGCTGTGTCAATTATCTTGATTTAATTGTTTTTTTCTTGTTTTCTGTCATTGCTGGTTTAACTGGTTCCTAGTTGTCGTGTAAAATTTGTGAAATTGGGATTTGTTGTTGATACTCACTAAAATCTGTGGCAAATACAAAATTGTAGAAATTTTAGAAACACTGATTTATATGTTACATATGAACACAATAAAGATTTTGATACACTTTTTTTTTTTAGTTAAGGTTGGAAGTCAAGCCACCCAACTATTTAATATCCACACGAAGAGCATTGCCTTTGCCACTAGACCAAACGATGGTTCTCAAGATTTCAAATCAGCTCTATAAAATGTGAATTTTTGTTTATAAGCTGAATAATTGGTTGGATATAAAGGAAAATCTATGTTAAATGCTCTGAGAATTACAAATGGCATGCCGGGTTTATAATTAAACCCAAAACCACTAACAAGTGGTACCTGACCAGATCATTTATTATCCAAAATTGGCCATTTTAAGGAATTCAAATGATCTTTCATCTAAAGCAGAGACCAGACTGCAGATCTTGTGTGAAATCTGATGAGCTGAGATCTTTCATGCATTTTGAATTGAGCCATGTCTTTGATCTTTTTGGGCTTTCCGGCTCTTGAAATTATAAGGAAAGAAATGACAACATCAAAAGTCAGACTTGGGCTTTTTTGGGCTTGTGCTTTTTGGGCATAAAATTACCTCAGGCTTTGGTGGAGAATATGAAATTTAATGCTAGGTCTAATTATGTTGGAAATTTTGTAAAAAAACCGAGCTAGAGTAAAAATGTTCAATGTGGGCTAATAAACGATTAATTAAATTAAACAAACGCCATTTATACAAAAATAACAAATGTGGGATGGCTATACATTGTTACGGAATGGTGTGCATTACTGTCTTCGTTTTATTTTTTAGTAGATTTTGTTTCTTAAGGGTTTATTGTGTTGAACTTTTTTGTTTGTTATGTATTTTTGTAGTTCTTAAGCAATAAAGGTCTTTACATAAATTGTATGAACTCTTTCTTTGAATGAAATTGATTTTAATTCTACACCTTTCACCGAAAAAATAATATTGATTGAAAGCAATTATAATTTGTCTGATTCTCTAAATTATATCTGTTACGTTTGATTTTTATTCTTCTACATGATATTCTACATACTTAGTCTCTTAGTTAATCTTGAATTTGGTTAGCGGAGTATATATATCTACCTCTTCACATATGCAGAAAGACAAATACATGATACAAATAAACATAATTTATTAGACATGGAAAAGCGACATATCATCTGAAAGCCTCGTGATTAGATGGGTGAATTATTTTCTATATTGTTCAAATGGAGACAGCGCATTTATAGGACTTAGACGTGACAAGTCAATGATTCTCTCCCCATCCAACAACTAACAATATTAATTAATCGTTTTCAATTTTTAATTGTTTCCTACACATGAGATGCTGGGTGCAGCACGAAAATTGCCATCTGATCTAATAAATCAACCGAATTAAACAAATGGACGAGACCTCGAGATCTGTACGTATTTAGTTTTACCAATGCATTGAAGACAAATTAATGAGTAGTTCGAAGCTAGCAATTGGTTCGTGAGTGGTTGCTCTGTGCGTGAAATCTGCTGAAGACAAATTCAAAATGCATTGAAGACAAATATTTCATCTATAGCAGAGAGCAGAGAGCAGAGTGCAAATCTTGTGTGAAATCTGCTGACCTCAGATCTTTCATGCATTTTGAATTGAGCCATGTCTTTGATCTGTTTGGGCCTTCCGGCTCTTGAAATTATAAGGAAAAAAAGGACAACGTGAAATTAAGGCTTGGGCTTGGGCTTTTTTGGGCATAAAATCACCTAATGCTTTGGCAGAGATCGAATATTAAATTTAATGCTTGGCCTAATTATGTTGGAAATTCTGTCAAAAGCTAGAATAAAAATGCTAAATGTGGGCTAATAAACGATTAATTAAATTGTACAAACACCATTTATACAAATAGAAACTTAATTTCTATCAAACAAATGCGGGATGGTGTATTACTACCTTGTTTTGTTTTTTAGTAGATTTTGTTTCTTAAGGGTTTATTGTAATGAGCTTCTTTGTTTGTTATGTAATTTTGTAGTTCTTTAGTAATAAAGGTCTTTACATAATGAAAAAGTAACAAGTACTTTTACTTTTCTATTTGCATTAAATTGTATGAACCTTTTCTTAGAATGAAATCGAGTTTAAATCTACATCTTTCACCAAAAAAAATAATATTGATTGAAAAGTAATTATAATTGGTGTTATTCTCTAAATTATATATGTTGCGTATGATTTATATTTCTTGTACATGATATTCTACATACTTAGGGTGCGTTTGGATCACTTGGGGTTAGCACTATTCTTGAGTTATTGTACTAATCATCTTCTCTATTCTACATTTGGATTGCTAAAGAATAGAGCTATTCTCCGGATTAGCATTGTTTTAGCTAATCCGTCCAAAAACTGAAATAGTGCTAATTCGGAGTTAGCACCCACTTCTCATTATTCCTGAGATTGCATAATGTATCTGAAAGCCAAGTGCATGGCAAAAATAAAAACATAATTTATATGACATGGAAAAGCCACATACCATCTGAAAGCCTCATGTATCATGAGTGAATTATTTTCTATATTGTCTAAATAGAGGCAGCGCATTTATAGGACTTAGACGTGACAAGTCAATGATTCTCTCCCCATCCAACAACCAACAATATTAGTTAATCGTTTTCAATTTTTAATTGTTTCCTACACATGAGATGCTGGGTGCAGCACGAAAATTGTGATCTGATCTCGAATAAAACAACCGAATTAAACAAATGGACGAGACCTTGAGGTCTGTATTTAGTTTTACCAATGCATTGAAGACAAATTAATGAGTTGTTGGAAGCTAGCAATTGGTTCGTGAGTGGTTGCTCTGTGCGTTTCTAGCCTTTCACGGTGTTATAATGTATTTATATTATATTCTAATTAATTACTATCTTACTTGTAAAGTTGAAGTCGTAACTTTATCATTTAATTTAAATTTAATCAAACTTGAATTTTTTTTATTAAAAACCATTGTGGATTTGATGTGATTAATTTGGATGGAACAGGCACATTAACATGTTATACAATTAATTGTATTATTTTACGAAAATGACAACAAAGTTGGACTTATCTCTTAACTGCTTTATAATAAATTAGGACATGTTAAGTTCTTCAAGTTGGCCTCATTACTACAACACTACAGTCTTTTATCTGATAAAATCTAGAGGTACTAATGGATTTTCTATCGCTAGAGACCAACAAGAAATCTACTAACGGTTCCATACTGATATTAGATTAACAATATTCCATCGGTAAAAACACATTACCGATAGAAAAAATGTGGTTCTCCTATGGGCACTGATACAAGATATTTTTTAATTTAATTTATAAAATTAGTTAGCCCCTCTAATTTGCTAGCCATATTAATTATAAACAAGCATAGGTACATAAAACAAACATGGACTATTATTAGAAACATTCAGCAATTAAATTTTACTATTTTACTATTAGAAGATGTTGAGAATCAAGTTTAAAAGAGTAGTTATATAAAATGACAATTATGGAATAGGTTAGGGACTTAATGGTTTGTTTTTACTATTTTACTGTATTGTTTCATTTTTCAGTAGATTTTGGTCCTTAATGGTTTGTTGTTGTCACACCCCGACAACAGGGCCGACAACCCGCCGCGCTCATCAGCGCAAGTCGATTTCTATCATTTTACATAATCACATATATACATATACATTATAATCACCAACTAGTCATTACGTATTTTCCGTATCGTTAAAATTCAAGAGTATTGATTAATATCTAAAGACATATTTCTTTAAATCTAAAATTATTTAAGACGGCGTTAGAACTGCGGTATACCATTTGTAATACATATGTATATTTGCTCCGATACCACTTTATAATTGATTAATACCCTTATGTTATGTTAATTATGCATGCCTGGCAAACACAAACCGTTACCCCATAATCTATAGACATTTACTATATATCATTCAAGCACAACAAATTAACAATTATAAGCAAGCAATCCACAATCAAGCAAACCAAATCAACAATTATAAGCAAGCAATCAACAATCAATAAAATAAGTTAGAGGAATCTGAGAATAACTCGAAACCCGCACCTTAGCAATGTTGGGTACGACGTGGCTCGAGGTCAAGTTCATCATTCTGCAGGCATGTTAAGTAGGTGGTCTGTTTGATTCAGATTTGTCGAAGCATCCATGCCTAAGTAAATTGGATCTGTGGAAGCAGACAGTGTGCATGCACAGTGATAACCAGCACATGCCGGTACCAAACTTGATCAGCTCAATTGCAGGTTAACAAACTGAGATTGGAGTCCTTGATTGGAAACTGGTACTGTAACCACAGTTAGAGAATAGAGATAGCCTAGTCATAGTCTGTCTTCTTTCATTTGAAAGAGCAACAAGTATGACGCGTGGTGCTTGGAGCAACAAAACTTGTAAGGAGCTTTTTGACAAACAGTTGGAGTGCAAGAGAGACTTGAGAGAGGAGGTGAGCTGAGAGTCAGAGTAGAGGAGTTGCGTGGAAAGAAGAGAAAGAGGTGGCGGTGTGGCGCTGGGGCTGGGGCTGAGAGTAATTTTGTTGAGTGGGGATTGGGGAACAAGTAGAGTAGTACTACTTTCATCGGTGGGATTTGAGAACAGCCCTTGCTCGGAATGAAAGAAGGGTAAGCCAATTTGGTCGGTGGGTAGCCAATTAAGAAGGAACGAAACTCAAGTTAGACTAGTAAGAACAGAGAACTTGAAGTACCAAATTCACAACAATAGACTTGCTCGTTAGCTGCCATAAGAACGCAATTAAGAAGCAAAGCAAGCCAGCAGGCTTCTATCTTCTCCTTCGATGTCCCTATTGCAAGGTCGCCAACACTATCACCTCAACCCTTGTCATCTCGACTTTGATTTTTATATTCTTGTTACCCTCCAGCAAGGGAAGAGGTTTGAGTGATAAGAGTAGCAAGGATTACTAGTGAAAAGGCAACATGCACTTGGTATCTTTAGAGAGATCATTTATTTTCTTGTTGAATCCGATTAAGAAGAGGAAGAGAGAAATAATTATGTGAATAGATCAATCAAAAAGGAGACAAAAAAAATGAGTAAGCTCGGGGAAGAAGCAAAATGAGAAAAGAAAGAGAATAAGTGGGGGTTAGGTGGATCGATGGTGTGTATGACATGTGTCCCCACACTCAAAATTTTACAAAAGATTCATTAATAATTTCATTAGAAGGGAAAAAATGGTCCGGTTGGTGAAGTTGGGATAATTGATAGTTCTAGTAATGACATGTGTCCCTCCCAACATTCATAATTTTAACAAAAGGTTCATTTAATATTTCGTCTTATTTATTGGTTAGAAAATTTACACTAAACCCCCCATATTATTAGAAATAAATTCACTTTAAAATAATACAACTAATATGACGTTACAATAACTTTTCAAATTACTCCAAGCTAGAAAAAAATAATACAAGTACAGCTAAGTTAATTAACATTTATAATTATTTAAAAATCCAAATTGTTATTTTAAACACACTTTACTTCTAGTCAACTAAACTTTTCATATATTCTTAAATTAGGATGTTACATCAACTCCATTGAAAGAAGGAATAAAAGTGTTGTCCCCAAAGACAGAGATAAAAACTTAGAAAAAAAAGCTTATGGGTACCCGCTGTGCATTGCTAAAAAATATGAGAACATGCTTACGGGTACATCCCGCTGTGCTTGTCAATTATTAAATATCAAATATTAATCAATTTAAGCATCAATTATTAATTTTTGATGTGTCAAATTTTAGTTATTTATACATAAACATATAAACAAAAAAATATATATATATTTTCTTATTAGAATGTCCTAATCATTATTGCTTGGTCCAAGTCAATGTGTTTAGCTGCCCTAACTATCATTTCTTCAAATTTCTTATCTGCAGGAGAAATTCTTAACATGTATTAAGAAATGATTAGTCCGCATCAAGACAAAATAATCTCCGTTGATTGATAACAACCCTACATAATAAATTCTTTTAGACAAAGGTCTTCCAGATTTTAATATTTTCATATGAATTCTATATGAGAACATTATGTTTTCTTTTGTCTTATCTAATCTATTTTAATTTCATTAATGGATTACAGAATAATTTGTCTAGTCTTTTCTGATGAATATTTTATCCTATTGACTGGTAATACGTACATCTTACCTTATCATCTTAGTTTTAAATTTAGGTTAAGCCTACGATGATAATTTAAAATTGAAAAAAAAATAGAATGGAAATTTCCTGGTGGGATTGAAACACGAGACCAAATTTAGTATACGTACAAATTTAGTAGACGTGAATGTTGCCTTGATCGAAATTGGATCTGTTTGGCTTAATTTGATATAAAATAGAAATCCAAAAGTAACTACGCAAACAAATCTTGATTTATAAATATTGTCACCCATAAAGAAAGTGAAGTAAAGAGAGAATTTTCCTACAGGGGAAAATATTTTCGACGATTCAAACTCATTTTGTATTTTTTATAAAAAAATAATTATAATTTATTAGCCTCTATATTAAGCGTGAACTATATGTACGGTGCTAATTTGCTAATTGTGAACCCTTCACCCATTACCAATTTATATTGTGCATAATCGACACAAGACAGAATTCAAATCTATATAAATTATGTATAAAAAGTTAATAAATTTATTATTTATAATTTTTTTATTGTTAAATATCAACTCTATATAAATTTAAAAACAAACAGAATTCAAATCTATAGGTGCAAATGTGTTTCCTCGACGGTATCTTATATTTTTGTTTGCTTGCTTTAATTAAAAATTACATGCTGCCACATGGTAGGGAACTAATTGGATGATACATAGAGATTACTTTGACTTCGACCATTACAAAATTGGAGACATTTGCAAATATATTTTAGGGTATCATATTAATTTATTATTGATCGGCACGATATACGGATCAATTTGCAAAATAAATATATCATAGTTATCTAGGGGGGACAAACACATCTGTGGATGATTCGCTTGTCTACCTGAATTTAATTTACTTCTCTAACTATTATATTTCACTAATTTGTACAATAATACTCAATACTCGATTTTGGACAAACACATCCTTATGTTGAAAATAACAACACCGAAGGCCCAAGCCCAATAATCTATTCTAGATTATTCATGTGAGTCGGTCAAAGTTACTAGAAATTACTTGGTCAAAGTACACTAGAAATTTTCTCTAATATTAAATAAAGGGGCTAAGTTGCATGGAGCATGAGAAACTTCGAAAGAGACCAAGTCCATTCTATAAAATTCAAGAAGTTTCTAACCGACTTATATAGTCGGTAATATGATATGTCCTAGAAAATGCTTTTGTAATATTTTATATTTAAAAGCATCTAGACATTTGAGTATCATGTATAATCCAGAATTGTGTTAACCGACATTATAGTATATATATAGGTGGTACAGGCTTATGTATGGGGTGTGAAAAATATATCAAGGCTTTGTACTCCAAACCTTGTATTCCTCTTTGGTAATAAAGAAATTATATTACAAACTCCTCTTTCAATACCACAATCCGAGTTTCATTTCCAACACCTTACACGATGAGCTTCGACGACGACAAGCCGATTGTTCTTCCTCCAGGTTCTTTCCCAGTTGTCGAACCGTTCAATTGATTTTTTTTTTTTTTCAAATTCTTTATTTTAAGCACTATTCATCCCAATCAACCATCTTTTGTTCAATATTGGATAAAGTTATTACTCTATAACTTCAGTTCGTACTACATATTGAACGCATTGGAGTTAGTTTGCTAATATTGAAATTACTGCAGGGCCAAGACCCACCGTGCCTGGAAGAGTACAGCTGGCAATCAGAAACAACAACAAGGCACCAATTGAAGAAAACATCCAAAAGGTGATGCTGGAACTCACCGGCGAAGAAAAAAGTCGCTTGGGATTGGACCTTGTGGTGGTTTTAGATTCTAGCGGCAGCTGGATAAAAAAACATGAAATGTTACTGGAATTGAAAATGGCTCTGCTATTTCTGATGAAGAAACTCAGAGTTGTTGACCATTTGTCAATTGTCACCTACTCCTCTAAAGCAGAGATAGTTTGCCCAATGCGACAAATGGCTAAAAGTTCCCAAACGGAACTTGAAGATCTAATCACCACATGGGCGGAAAAATTTGAATCGGATTTGGACTATGGTTTGAACATCGCCGACGGCCTTGAGACGGCGCTGACTATTCTCAAGAACCGTTCAGTTAGCAGTGGACGTGTTGGCGTCATCATGCTTATGTTATATAGTCCGAAGACTACAGGCAATGTTGCTGATGTTCGGGCAGGAAATGTACCTGTGCACACATTTGGTTTTGGTGAAGTTCATGATCCGAAGGTACAGTGGAAAATTGAATGTAAACCCTTATTTATTGACAATTTGAAGCAAAAATTTGCATGTGGTGCATTCTAATTAACTTGTTCATGTTCATAATAGGTGCTCAAAGTTATTGCCAATAATAGTCAGCTGGGAGGAACCTACTCGGCTGTTCGTGAGGGCAACTTGAGCTTAGCCTTTTCACAGTGCTTGGCCGGGCTTCTCAATGTGGTTGCTCAGGACTTGACAGTGACTGTGAGTCAAATCAAAGATGAGTCAACCATAAAGCAGGTATCTGCCGGAAGTTATCCGCAATCCAGGGACAATGTTGCTGGTTCTATAACTATAACATTCGGCGATATCTACATCCAAGAGATCCGCAAGGTGTTAGTCGACATTCTTCTCCCTGTTACTAAGAAGGAAGATGAAGCAGATGTTCTCAAAGTCTCTTACACATACAGGTATATCAAATCACAGTAACAAGCAAACAAAATATGCATACGCGAATAACCTATGAGCATTTTGATGACTATCATTAATCTAATTGTAAATCTTATGCGGATGCAGATTTGATGGAGAACTCTATGAGGCCAGTCCTCAGACTGTTACTGTACGCCGCAAGTCAGGGTTGAGAGCTGAAGAGCAGCAAGCACTACCAGAGGTGAGAGCGGAAGAGGTTCGTCTTGTAATTGCTGAGGTGATCAAACAAGCGACCGCTGATGCTGATGAGAATGATCTTAAAAGTGCTCAAGACAAGCTTGCGAATGGTCTGCTTGATTTGGAGGATGCGGATATAGAGAAGTTGAAGGCCAAGCTAAGGCCCGAGCTAGAGGAGCTGCTCAAATTGATGCAAATGAGACAACAAACTTATCGAATACAAGCCCTTCCTTTTGCATATTCCTTACTGATTTCCCTTGCCACACAGCGTCAAACGGCAAGAGGAAGTAATATCAGTAAGTTTCAGCTCTTTTCCACTCCCGCTATGCAAGAATTCCTGGAGGAAGCCGAGAAGTCGCCTGATATGGAAGATAACAAGCAATATAACAATGATCCAGATTCATCAGGTTCGGTCCCAGTTGTCTCATCGTTCATACACTGATGTTTGTTTTACAAATCATTTATTTTAACCAATATTGATCCCAATTAGCCATCTTTTTTTTATGATCCAATATTTTAACCAATATTGGAAAATCGGCAGATTTTTCCCGAGTTGACTCGGTTGTGCGAGTTATGTGCAGAAAAATGATAAAATCGATGATAAATTGAAACAATCGGCCAAATTTCCTTTATTTCTCTTGCGTTTAGAGCCAAATTAAACTGTTTTGATAGTTAAATCGAACCAATTTGTATTTTTCCATGGATGTCAAAGACAATTGGGGAAAATAGATGCGACTCGGAGAAGAGAAGAAGCTTTAAAGGATTATAAAATGTTAGATAGACTGGGTGTACGTGAAGTGTGTACTATTATATTTGAGAATATAGTTGTTTCACAGTAGACCATGTTCTTACCAACTATTATATAGATAAGTGATCCGAAACGGATTGTTTTAAATTTGTAATGTTTGTACAGTTGTTGATACTCGACTGGTTTGTTTGTTTTTTTTTTTTATTTGACTAGAAAGTAAAGAATGGAGTATGGGATTAACCTAAAAATTTTATTGTTATGAAAATATAAAAGCAGAAATAAAAAAAGAAGAAGTATTTCACTTGTAAAATATTAGTTAGTTTATTATTATTATTTTATTTCAAATTATATAAGTTTTATTTCTTTAAGTAATTTCATCACAAATTTGATTGTTATTATATTAATGTTTTTATTATTTGAATCAGTACAACAATATCTTCTTTTATATTTTAATACAGAGAATAATAAGATGATCCAGCTAGGTCGTGAGAGGTTTTGACAGTAAATAAAAAAATATGTTATGGTTATAATGATTGTATTATCTTATATTAGTGCATTATTTGAGTGTAATATTTTATCTTAACGTAATTTTTTTGACAAATTATTTTTTTATCAATTTTTTCTATTTTTTCAGTACAAAATAAGATTATGCTAAAAAATCCGAGTTTCCTATCCAATCGGCCGATTCCGGCTGATTTATCCGATTCCAATTCAACAGTCAAGTGACCGATTTGGATTACGATTCCGATTTTCAGAATTATACCATAACTGAAATTCATACCACATTGAATTAGTTTTGCTTAATTTGCTTATGGCTATTACTGCAGTGCCGAAACCCATGTTGCCTGGAAAAGTACAGCTGGAAATCATGAACAACAATAAGGCGCCACTAGAAACAAACATCCAAAAGGTGTTGTTGGAGCTCTCCAAAGTAGAAAATAGTGAGTTTGGGTTGGACCTTGTGGCGGTCTTGGATGTTAGCAGCAGCATGGAAGGATATAAGTTAGCAAAAATGAAAATGGCTATGCTACTTTTGATGAACAATCTCAGCGATACGGACAGTTTGTCAATTGTTGAGTATTCTAGTAAAGCAAAGAGGCTATGCCCATTGACCCAGATCACTGAAAGTTCTAAAACAAAACTCGAAAATCTGATCGATGATTTGAAACCTCAGCCTGGAACGAACATGACTGATGGCCTTGAGACAGCGCTGAATGTTCTCAAGGATCGTTCAGTTAGCAGTGGACGTGTTGGTGTTATCATTCTTATGTCGGATGGGGAGCAGAATCATGGCGGTGATGCTGCTGATCTTCGAGTAGGCAATGTTCCAGTTTTCACATTTCGTTTTGGTGAAGATCACAATCCGGAGGTACAGTTAAAATTTCAAAATAACCTCTTACTTTTTGACCATTTCAAGAAAAAATTTACCTGTGCTGCGTTCTTATTAACTTTTTCAAGTACTTAATAGGTGCTCATCGCTATCGCCAATAATAGCTGGCAGGGAGGAACCTACGCGCAGGTTTCCATGGACAACTTGAACTTAACCTTTGGCCATTGCTTAGATGAGCTTCAAAGGGTGCTTGTTTGGGACCTGACGGTGACTGTCACTCAAATAGAAAAAGAGTCAACAGTAAAACGGGCATCTGCCGGAAGATATCTCCAGTCCGTAGACAAGGCTGCTGGTTCTGTAACTATAACATTTGGCACTCTCAACAGGTATGATGCCTGCACGGTGTTAGTTGACATTCTTCTCCCTCTTACCGAAAAGGAAGGTGAAGTAGATGTTCTCAAAGTCTCTTACACATACAGGTATATCAAATCACAGTATCTTCCAAAAAAAGTTATGTATATGTGTAGTTATGTACTTGGGTACAACTTATCACTATTTTGATGACTCTAAGCAGAAACAGCTTTGATGGAGAACTGTTTGTGGCCAATCCTGCCACTGTTGCTGTATGCCGCAAGTCAGAGTTCACAGATTCTTCCAGACCTTCATTTCGTGACACTTTGCCTGCACAAAACATTGTGTCTGTAGAGGTCAACTTGCTTAGTGCTGAGTTGATCAAACAAGCAACAGGTGTTGCTGATAAGGAGGATCTGAAAAGTGTTCGGGATGAGCTTGTCCATAGTCTGAATACATTGGGGGAGGCGAAGAGATATTCCTTGACGATATATCTGATGAATAATCTGAAGTGGTTGAAGGAGGAGCTGGAGGAGCTGAGTGAATTGATGCAATCAGAAGCAATAAATGAAAAGCAAGGCCGCTCTTTTGCATATTCCTTACTGATTTCCAATTTCACCCAGCGTGGATGGGAAAGTGATAAATTTTATCTCTATGCCCTTCCTGCTATGCGAGAATTCATTGAGGAAGCGAAGATGTATGATGAAATAGATGATTTACATGTCTATATAGACCGGTTCATTGGTGCTATCGAATCCATTCACATGATTATCAACGAAGTTTCGTCATCAATTTAGGCTTTTTGTCGGGGAAGATTTATCGGCGAAGATTAATATTGGTTCAATTTAGGCTCTTTTTGTCTCCTCTGATGGTGATTGAGTTTTTTTTTTTTTCAAAAAGATTAATTTCTTGATTAACGACTGAAGGAGCTACTGAAGCTTCCAGTTCTTTTTCTTTCATTAAAATAAAATATTTCTTTTTGTACTTATAAGCTGTGGTCAAATGATGACTTGGGACCTTTATATTATATATATGTTCCCCAACCAAAATTAGAGTATCATATACAAACCTTGTTTAGCGTACTTGCCAGGTAATTACTAGTAATTAATTATTTCTTTATCATCTTAAATTTCTATTTTATTGCTTTCCTTGATTAAAGGGAGCATCATGCCACATGACCGTAAATGAATATGATAATAGAGGTTGAAATATACAAAATTCAACAAATTGTGAATACTTTTTCCATAATAATTCATGTCTTTAATTTCACAAGTAGAAAATTATTTTTTGTTTGTATTCAATATATATTTTCTCTCTGAGATTTGTGGCATAGCCGAATTATACAATTTTGAGAAACACAAAATTTTTAAAGTTGCATATATTCACAATAAAGATTTTCCCACGCTGTAACCATACTGAACATGAAATTTAAAGTTGGTCTGATTCCGTTAGAAATTGTGTAAAAATGTCATAATACAAAAGACCACCACAAGGTACAAACAATATGGTTTCTCCAGTGCATTATTATATTGGGCCTTTTCGGCCCCATCACAGTTATATCCGAAACAAATCGGGTAAGTAAAATTATTGCTACCTACTAATTATGGGCACGGTTTTTTCCTTTTCTATTTTTTGTTTTCGTTTGGTAGATGAATAATTATTTCTCTCTCCCATCTCCCATCTCCACTAGGATTAGGCAAGTGAAATTCAATGATCACGTGGGTCCTTTCAAATCCGATCCGGTTATATCCGGTTATATCCGGTTATATCCGGTTTCTTTCTCAAAACATATTTCCTTTACTACCGGTTATATCCGATTATTTCCTTTTTGCCTCGTGGGCCGACATTTTTATTAATATCCATAGTTTAATACAAATTATTAATTCTGCCCAGAACTCGACTCAATATCGAAAAATACCCAAGCCGGCCCGAAAATGGCCGGCTTAGGTACCAGAGTAAACCGGCCATTTTCTAGCAGGCTTACTCTATTTTTTTTTTTTTAGAGAGAGACACTATGAAGATCAAAGTATTGAAATCTAACTCTGAAAATTTGAAATTTTTGTTTAAATTTTTGTTATATTACTTCATTTGATGTATAATTAGCATATTTATACTAAAATACGATAGATTAATTGAAATTATGTTGAATAACACTAAATTATGTTAAATTACGTTAAATTACATTCAATTACGTTAAAATACGGTAAATTACGCTAAAATACGGTATGAATAGGGACGATATCTTCACTGAAAAGGGGAAAAACAACGATGAAACTTCAAACGGTCATAAAACGGCGCTCGAGTGTCCGATTTCAGCAAATGACCACTTTTCAGAAAGCTTACGAAAATACGCATGCGTCCATTTCATCTATGTTGGATTCCGAAATTCAGAATCGCCAAAAAACTAAGGGAAGAGCCTCAAAACTTGAGTTGAAGTTTCCGATTAAGATTTTCATTTCTATTATTCAATCCAAATAGCTCAGTAAATTAGTTACATAATGAACTTGTAGAATACCAATTTTTACTATTTTTGGAATTTTTTTACTATTTTTTATGATTCATGAAAGATGAGCAAAATCAGTCTACTATAGCGTAATTTTGTGTAGTTTAGCGTAATTTACCGTATTTTAGCATAATTAGCGAAGTTATTCTAATTTTACGTAATTTAGTATAATTGAACATAATTTATTGTAATATATATAGTGTAATTCAATATAATTTCAAGTATTCTAGCGTATTTTAGTATAAATATGTTAATTATACATCAAAAGAAGTAGAGGAGGGATCAAGTTACAACAAAGTTACAACAACCATTTTTTCATTTTCAAAGTCCAAATCATCGATCCAAACCATTCAACATGATTATCTAAATAAAATGTGTTTGCATATCAAATTTTATATTTTTTTTGAATTTTTTTACTATTTATTAAGATGGGTACAAAATTCAATGGTCTGAATATGACTATTTTTTGTAAAATACTTAATAAATAGTAAACAAATTCAAAAAAATGTAAAATTTCATCTGGAAGCACAGTTTATTGTGGAAATCATGTTGAATGGTTTGGATCGACGATTTGGACTTTGAAAATAAAAAAAAACGATTGTTGTAACTTGATCCCTCCTCAAAGAAGTAATATAACAAATAATTTAAACAAAAATTTCAAATTTTCAGAGTTAGATTTCAATATTTTGATCTTCATAGTGTCTCTCTCTAAAAAAAAAAAAAAAAAAAAAATTTGAGTAAGCCGGCCAGAAAATGGCCAGTTTACTCTGGTACCTAAGCCAGCCATTTTCTGGCCGGCTTGGGTATTTTTCGATATTGAGTCGAGTTCTGGGCAGAATTAATAATTTGTATTAAACTTTGGATACTAATAAAAATGTCGGCCTCGTGGGCAAGCGAATGGCGTTATGATAAGTTGAAGAGTGGAGACATCTTTTGTCCCAACTCTATGCCACGTGTTCAGTTTTTATTCGACAAACTTTTTGATGGATTTTCTTGCTTGTTAACTGAATTGATTCATGCCTACGGTCTTGTATTAACAAAAAAAGAAGAAAATGAATTGATGGAAACTTTGAATCAGTACTATGTATAGGCAATATTCATTTATTTTTATATTAGAAATATATTAATTAATATGTATATTTTACAAATATAAATGACTCAATTATCCGACAATTATTCGTTACGTATATGTATTTGAATCCGTGTTAGGTACAAATATCCAGTGTCATTGGAAATAAAAAAAAAAATTTCATATAATATATTATGTGCAAATACTTGACATATGAACTATTCACACATATATGAGAAAAAAAATTGAAAGAATGATCACTCAAAAGAGAGCAATGTTTCTTTTAATATTTATAAACTCGGAAATGCTATCGGTTCGGACTGCAAGCGCACAATCCTATCGAGTAGTATATACGAGGTCGATCCACAGGGAATATTGGTTCAATGCTTCGAGCAATCGAATCACAACCTTTCAAAAGGCTAGACGAAATCTGAAAATTAAGAGATGTTGTTGTGATCAATGTAAATTAGGAAACAATTAAAAGTAATTAAAATAAAGATAGAGATGAGAATTCCTAGGGTTTCGGCACACCATTGCTACTCAATCCGCCTTGACAATATATTCCTGTTGCGTCTAATTTCCTGTTGCGTCTGATTTCCTGTTGTTGTTTTATGAAAGATAACCACATAGGTCACTGCGATTTATGTTATGCAAGAATGACAGATCTTTCATCGAGATTCTACATAGGACACTGCGAGTTTCCTTACGCAAATGACTGATCTCTAAAAACCCCAAATTACTACACAGATCACTGCGATTTTCCTTACGCAAGTGATAGAATTTGGTACGCGTTTTGTTGGTCTGGTTTATGGTTTCCCCGCTATAGTTTTCTTCACATAAACCTAATAAATCTCAACGAGGCTAATTTATACAAATAGTTTCTCTTACCATTAAAGTACTGTCACTACCCTAACGGACTCAAACTAGATCATTGAAGTTAGATGAAGAGATAATAAATCACAAAAGCATTTTGATTCAACAACAAGAAACCATAATCAACAGAAATATATATATATCAAAACATCAAGAGTAACAAGGTTTACTGCCTAGCCCTAAGAAAATGAACTTAGCCGCGGAACGGCATCGTTACAAGCACTCCTCTCTTCTCACTTTAATCAAATCTAACCATAATTACAAAGATAACTATTCCTTCTGCCCAGGGGCTTTATATAGGAGTGGAGGGATGTTTGGAGATTGAGTAGAGGCTAAGAAACTGATCTGGAAACAGTTGTCGGCAGTTATTCCCCAAGAGGCGCCTTCGGATACGGACTGTATCAAGGTAATACGGTCTGTATTAAGACCTTGACGGTTAGGGTTTAATGCTTCCAGCGCTATCTTCTGGTCTGTGCTAGGCCTGGTCCGTATTAGGCAATACGGACCGTAACAGGGACTTAGTCGATAAGCGTCGCTGATCCGATTGACCTGATTCTAGCTCCATTTGGTGTAAAATAGTCCCAAAACCTGTTTTCTGCAATAAAACATAAAGAAGGGTGACAGTAGCCTTTTTCTCTAATTAATTAAACATAAGTGTGAGAAAATATGTAAAACCTAAGCCAAAACCCTACGTAAATCATCGTTATTTTGACTCTGATCACGCCTCCCAACTTGAATTGTTGCTTGTCCTCAAGCAACGACATCCCAGCTGGTCAAAGATCCGGTCTAGGTTAAACCATACAATCTCAAGGACTTGTTTAAAATTAAATTAGAACTTGGGTTTGGTACAATTGACATGACAATAAAAATTTAGAACTCTAAAATATTCATGATCTCTCCCTTGAACAATTTATTCACCCCATGATTGACCTCATTATGCTTACCCTAGAAAATTATCATCGAACAATTTACTTTACAAATATCCTTAAAATTGAGAGTATTAATTTCTCCTTCGATTATAAATGGATCCCTTCCAATCAATAGGAATTCTAATGATATAAATTTTGATTTTTCTTCCCAATTGATTGGAGCAAAGTATGACAACTAAGTGTGTTGGTACTTGTGACTATTTTTGAAAAATTAAATATGTACAAAATTTAAAATTTGGGAGGTTTTCTCGAGCCTATTGGTAACCAGTCTTGCGTAGGCACCCGTACTCTTTTTATCCTCCATCTTTTATTCTATTTTTTTCTTCTTTTCTATATTTTTCTATTTTTTTGGATTTTTCTCATTTCTGATTTTTTTTGTATTTTTCTATTTTTCTGAAAAATAAAATATTTTTGTGTCACAAGCACCATGATTACACACAATTCCAAGTATTCATTCATACAAGGAATTATTGCATAGTTTCGCTAGGGGTCTATCTATAATAAATGGGTATTCTAAAATACTATCAAATTTAAAAGACTTTGCAAAAATAAATTACTCAATAAATAAAAATTCTAGGGTTTGCGATTTTTGATCAACTCTCATGGTTAGCAATTCATTGTTCACTTTGAGATCACCAATAATTAAAAATTCTGAATTTTTGGTATCATGGCCAATTGTCTAAACCTTAGCCTAATTCAATTTAAAACAATTCCTATTTGATTAACCTACATGCAAATTACCCCTAAATTATATGATCCTATCAATGCGAATGCCTATATGCACGCTAGATAAAAACCTCAATCGTTCCTCCCAACTTATCTTGGTTAAGCCTTGAGAAGTGGTCCCGATTGAGTAAAACTGCTAGCGAAAAAAAATAAAAAATAAGGGTCCTACATGCCATGATCCTAGATACAATGCAATTCCTAAACTAATTTCTTACCCCTACCCCCATGCTTAAATTTTGTATTGTCCTCAATGCAAGAAAATAAACAATTAAGAGAGGGATAAGAAAGATCTCACAGATTGCTCGTTGGTGAGGGGTGGTGGTGGGGTGAATGGAATCGGTGGTGTGAATGGTATTCCCTTGGAAAGGCAATATTCATAGAAATTCTCGTCGGCTTTGTTTACCTTGTCCAAGTAATCCTCCAAGTAGCGGGTGCATTTTTTCAAATTCTCGAGGGTGTTGTTGGCGTAACGCGCGGTTGGACCGGGCTCACGAGCTTGAGATATGGTTGTCTCTTGTTCACATCCGGTTGGTGCGGGCATGGAGTTTGCTTCGTTGGTGTTATCGCGCGGTGGAATGAGGTGGCGTACGAAAGCCATGTCATGATGGTGGATGGATGAGTGGTGTGATGCGCTATGTGTTTCCTCCATGGGCTCTTCGGTTGGTTCCTCCTCGGTTGGTTCTTCCTCGTCGCTTGGTGCGTCATCATGTTCAGATTCGTATCCAAACTGGAATGACCCCTTATCTGTTCCGATATGGAGGGTCATTCCCTCGCCTATTTTCAATGTGTACCTTATGTCACCTGTGTGTGCATTGAAAACTGCTTGCACGTGATTGTTGTTCACTAGGTAGTTCATGTTAAGGAGGTTGTTCCCGAATACTTCAGTTTCGCCGACGAGTTTTATGTTGTGATGGTGTGCAAGGAGGGTTGCATAACAACCCACGGAAACCACATGATTATTTTTTGTGTCGGCGGCCACCGATTTGAGGTGGTGCAAGATGTAGTATCCAAGGTGCGGTTGATGCTTGTGGCTCTTCATGCAACGCATGATGTAAATATCCCTCTCTCGCACTTCCGTTGTGTCATCTCATGTTGGGAATATAGAATTAGTCAAACTAATATGAATATACCTTAATTCTATTGATGAAATGAGGCGTGAGTCTTTGCAGTATATTTTGCGCTCATCAATTGCTATTATTTCCCAATACTTCATGCATTTCTCCCTTGTGCATAATTTGGTTTCGCCATTTGTGGGGATGGACAGCGCCTTGAAAAATTTCTCCATTGTTATGGCAAATGGGCGGTTTAATAATCGGTATTTGATCATGTCGCCATCCCATTGTAGTGTTGATAGAAATTCGATGGAGGGTCGCAAATAGACTCTTGTGGTTCGTAGGCGATCCGCCAAATCTCATAAATTGATATTATTAAGGGATACTCGCACATAATCATAGCATCCAAGGACCTTCATGGTATTGATGCACATCGCTTTGTTGTTCGCGATAGTGCGGTCAAGCATTGTTTGAGCAAGGTCGAATTCTTGTTTGTTGCGGAATTTGATCTCCATGGCTGTCGCGAAGGTGTTTTCATCGTCGGATTGAGAATCAGAGGAACGAGGGTTGTTGTGCGTCATTTTTCTCTGGTTTCGATCTCTGTTACGGACCGTATTCACTTGATACGGGGTTGATACGGGCCTGACTTGGAGGATTTCTGTGGACAGGATGCGAATTTTGATCTGAAAATTCTATGAAATGGTGCAGGAAAAAGGAAAGTGGATGAAAGGTTTATATGGCAGTGAAAGGGTGTGATGAATGTGCAGGAAGTGATAGTAGTGGGAAGTTAAATTTGGTTAAAATTCGAATATTTTCTCTTGGAGCGCCAGAATTAGAGAGTTGGTTATTTCTGCTCATTGAATACGGTCCGTATCAATTGATACGGTCCGTAACCATTGTGCGGTTGTGGGTTGGATTCTGCTTTTTCTGCGCCAAGTCCGAGATGGGTCCGTATTGGAGAACTACCCCATATTGGACTGATACAGTCCGTAACAGAGAGTAAATCTTCATGACGGGCTTCGAATTTTTCGACCAAATTCTTCCAACATCTCCTCCTGTAGGTAAGATTTGTAACCCTGAGATCAGTACAATAGTTTAGGATCAAATGAAATATTTTTTTGATTTTTGAATTTTTATATGAAAAAGAAAGCAAAAGTGGCCTTGGGTTGCCTCCCAAGAAGCGCTTGTTTAAAGTCATTAGCTTGACTTTTTGATCTCATCCATCATTTGGCTGATTCCCGAAGGAATATGTCTCTTTATACTTATCATTTGTTCCTGCGATATAGTGCAACCTCTGGCCATTCACTTTGAAATATCCGGTTTCTTGACTCCAGATTTGGACTGCTCCATAAGGGTACACGTACGTGACCTTGTATGGCCCCGTCCATCTGGATCTCAATTTTCTAGGGAAGAGTTTCAGTCGTGAATTGAAGAGAAGCACCATGTCGCATTCCTTGAACTCCCTTTTTCTTATCTTTTTGTCATGGTAGAATTTCGCCCGTTCTTTATACATCTTTGCATTATCGTATGCGTGGAGTCTCAGTTCGTCTAGTGCATTCAGATCTAGTAGCCTCTTTTTGCCTGCGTCCCGAAGGTCATAATTGAACGTTTTGATTGCCCAATATGCCTTGTGTTCTAATTCCACCGGCAGATGACAAGCCTTTCCGTAGATCAGCTTGTAGGGTGTCATTCCGATTGGAGTTTTGAACGAGGTTCTGTAGGCCCAAAGTGCCTCGTCTAGTTTGAGTGCCCAATTTTTCCTGGACCAAGACACCGTCTTTTGCAAGATGTTCTTGATTTCTCTGTTTGAAATTTCTACTTGCCCACTGGTTTGTGGATGGTAAGGAGTTGCCACCTTGTGTGTGACGCCATATTTCTTCAGAAGATTGTTGAATTGATTGTTGATGAAATGTGATCCTCCATCACTTATCACTACTCGAGGGATGCCAAACCTTGGAAATATGATCTTCTGGAACAGTCGCTTGACTACATTTGCATCTGCTGAGGGTGCTGGAATTGCTTCCACCCATTTTGAGACATAGTCGACTGCTACGAGGATATACTTGTTGTTACCTGAGCTTGGGAATGGTCCCATGAAATCAATTCCCCAAACATCAAAAATCTCTACTTGTAGAATTGAATTTTGCGGCATCTCATCACGTTTAGATATGTTTCCCATCCGTTGACATGCGTCACAGCGGGAGACATAATCCTTAACGTCTCTGAAGATGTCAGGCCAATAAAAACCTGCTTGAAGGATTTTCAATGTTGTCTTTTGGAATGATGCATGGCCGCCATATGGCGAGGAGTGGCAGTCATGGATGATGCCTTTTGATTCTTCGTGTGTGACACATCTCCTGTGTATTCCGTCTACACAAAGGCAGAAGAGGTAAGGATCATCCCAGTAGAAATGTTTAGCATTTGCCAATAATCTCTTCTTTTGCTGAAATGTCATGTCGGGTGGGATGGCCCCACATGCAATGTAGTTGGCCAGATCTGCGTACCATGGCCGTTTGCTTATTTCTACAGAGTAGAGGTGTTCGTCAGCAAAAGAATCATCCATCGGTTGATCATTCTCGCTTGGTTGTCTCAGTCTTGACAGGTGGTCGGCTACCGAATTCTCTGTGCCCTTCTTATCCCTAATTTCGATATCGAACTCTTGTAGGAGAAGTACCCATCGGATGAGTCTAGGTTTTGCGTTATGACTTTTGAACCTACAAGGTAAGATCAAAATTTGTTAATTGCAAAGATTACTGCGAGTAGTTCTTTCTCAGTTGTTGTGTAATTGCATTGAGCTTCATTTAGAACTTTGCTCGCGTAATAGATTGCATAGGGCTTCTTCTCCTTCCGCTGTTCCAGGACTGCTCCTACTGCGTAATCACTTGCATCGCACATGATCTCAAAATGGTCCCAGTCAGGTGGTTGGAGAATTGGGGCTGAAATCAAAGCATTCCTGAGTGTGTTGAATGCTTCGATACATTTCCCATCGAAAATGAACTCGGCGTCCTTCATGGTCAAGTTTGAGAGTGGCTTCGTAATTTTTGAGAAGTCCTTGATAAATCTTCGATAAAAACCTGCATGACCGAGAAAACTGCGAATGTCACGAACACATGTTGGTTGAGTTAATTTTTCAATTACCTCGACTTTTGCTTTGTCAACCTCCAATCCCTTAGAGAAAATGGTGTGACCAAGCACAACTCCCTCTTGTACCATAAAATGACATTTTTCCCAATTTAATACGAGGTTTACTTCTTCACATCTTTTTAGAACTTTAGACAAGTTCTTTAAACATGAGTCGAAGGTATCCCCATAAACTGAAAAATCATCCATGAATACTTCCATTATTTCTTCAACAAAATCTGAAAAGATAGACACCATGGCTCTTTGGAAGGTCGCTGGGGCGTTGCATAACCCGAAGGGCATGCGTCGGTATGCGAAAGTTCCGTAGGGGCATGTGAATGTGGTCTTTTCTTGATCTTGAGGATGAATTGGAATTTGGAAGAAACCGGAGTATCCATCAAGGTAGCAGAAGTATGAATGCTTTGCTAGTCGCTCCAACAGTTGATCGATGAACGGAAGAGGGTAGTGGTCCTTTCTTGTCGCCACATTTAGCCGCCGATAATCAATGCACATTCGCCACCCTGTAACAACTCTTGTTTGGAGCATTTCGTCGTTATCTCCTTTCACAACTGTAGTGCCTCCCTTCTTCGGAACGACCTGGACGGGACTCACCCAGTTGCTATCAGAGATGGGGTAAATGATGCCTGCATCTAGCAACTTCAGGACTTCTTTCTTGACCACTTCCTTCAAGTTCGGATTGAGTCTTCTTTGCGGTTCTCGCGAAGGTTTGTGATCTTCCTCTAGCAGAATTCGGTGCATGCAAATGGTAGGACTGAGGCCTTTGATATCATCGATCGTGTAGCCAATGGCTTTCTTGTGTTTCCTGAGTGTATTGACGAGTTTGCTGATTTGGGTCTTGTCAAGCTGAGAGCCGACAATTACCGGATAGGTTCGGTTTGGGCCTAGAAATTCGTATTGTATTGGGTGGAAGAGGTTTGAGCTCGAGTTGTGGAGGAGAGGTTGCATTTTCCTTCTTCTTCTCTTCGCTACTATCCGTATTGGGGAATAAGGGTTGTAGGACTTTGGACATGGGAATTTCTTCTTCTTTTCCGTGACAGTAGTGCAACTTGCGCATGTTTCATTATAAATCTCGTCAGGTTTAGTGGTGATATCTTGTTCAGGTTGTACTTCGTCATCTTCCCTTCCAAGGAGGCTATCCAAATCCTCTATACCCATGAACTCTCCAAATTCATCAAATGGGTATTCTTCCTCTTCAAATTCATCAGTGATGCCCAAATTGAAGACACGGTCGATGTCAGAAGGGTATTTTAAAGCTCTGTTTATGTCATAAGTAACCTTGTCCTTTCTGACATTTAGTGAAATTTTTCTGTTCTTGACATCAATCATTGCTCCACATGTGGCGAGAAATGGCATTCCAAGGATGATTGGAATGTGTTCATCTTCTTCCATATCAACTACAACAAAATCTCCAGGTATCCAAAAGTCTCCAACTTTGATTGGTACATCTAGCAATACTCCTTCAGGATATCGAATTAACCGATCAGCCAGTTGTAATGCCATTCGAGTTGGTGATAGATCTCCACAATTCAATTTATCAAATACCGCCTTTGGCATCAAACTTACGCTTGACCCCAGATCACACAAGGCTTTCTTAAAATGTGTTGTACCAATTGTGCATGGTATCGAAAAGCTTCCCGGATCTTTCAACTTTGTCGGTAATTTGCTTTGCACGAGCGCACTACATTCCAGATTGAGCGGAATTGTTGAGAGTTCTTGGAGTTTACTGCGGTTTGAAAGAATCTCCTTCAGAAATTTAGCATACGAGGGTATGCTTGCAATTGCCTCAGTGAAGGGGATTGTGACTTGTAGTTGCTTGAGTGTCTCCATGAATCTCGCGAATTGTGGCTTCATCTTATGCTTGGCCGGCCTTGGAGGGAATGGCAGAGGTGGCTTGTAGGGTGGTGGTGCAATATATTCAGGTTCGGGTTGTCGCTCGTCTCCACCTAAGGTGTCATTCTGCTCCTCAATAGGGTCTGCCTGCGTTTCGAGTACGGGCGACTCCGGTTGTTGCGGCTCATATTCTTCGAAATGCGATGGCTCTGTATGCATCTCATCAGAAGATTGATCGGGCATGGGAGGTCCCTAATAAGCTGTACCGCTCCATAATGTTATGCTCTTGCAAGTCTCTCTCGGGTTTTCTTCCGGTTGGCCCGGAAATTTGCCTTTTCCACGTGCGATACTCGAGAGTTCTCTTGCCATCTTAGAGACATTGTCTTCTAAGTCTTTGTTGCGGTTTGTTAAGGATTCGATCTTTTGTGCGATTTCAGCGTTAGCCTTGTCTTGCTTCTCTAGGAATCTCTCCATTAATGATGTGATGTCAGGTTGTTGTGGTTGATTGTATTGCCTTGGTTGGTAATTCGGTTGAGGATTGTTGTATCTTGGTTGATAATTGGGTTGTGGTTGGTAGTTCTGTTGAGGTGCAGCAGGCCTTTGATTGTTTGAGTATGAGAGATTTGGATGGTTTCGGTTGTTCGGATGGTATGTGTTGTAGGCGGGCTGAGGTCGAAAGTTGTTATCGATTGCGTTTACTTGCTCTATTTCTTCCTCAGTTTTCATCACATTCATACATTCGGTCATCTCATGCGCTCCTCCACAATAGCCACATGATGTTGCGGCATTGACTGCTGCTACCGTTTGCTGCTTGGTTTGTTTGTTGAGTGTCATTTGCAAAGCATCAATCTTTGCGCTCAGCATGGATATATCATCTACTCGGTGCATGCCAGGTGTTGGAGTTGACTTATTTCGCTCAGGGATCCAGTAGTGTTGGTTGATTGCAATCTCTTCAATTAGGTTGTAAGCCTCGTCAGGTTCCTTGTTCATGATTGCTCCTCCTGCAGAAGCATCAATAGACAACCTATCGGTAGGGTTTAGACCATTATAAAAAGTTTGGACAATCAGCCATCTTTCTAGACCATGATGTGGACAACACCTTAACATATCCTTATATCTATCCCATGCCTCACACAATGTTTCACCATCCCTTTGTTCAAAATTAGTAATTGCATTTCTAAACCTTGAAGTTTTGGATGGTGGAAAATATTTTGCAATAAACACATTAAACAATTGGTCCCAAGTTTGAATGAAATGGGCCGGTAAGGAAAACAACCATGCTCTTGCTTTATCTTTTAATGAGAATTGAAATAGCCTTAGCCTGATTGCTTCATCGGTAACTCCGTTGATCTTTATCGTCTCGCATATCCCTAGGAAGATTGACAAATGAAGATGTGGATCTTCATGTGGAAATCCTCCAAATTGCTGTTGCGAAACCATATTTATGAGAGCAGGTTTGATCTCAAAATTACGGTTTGTAACAGTTGGCGGGTTTATACTAGAATTAGGATCATTCGCGCGCGGTACGCAATAGTCTCGTAGAAGTTTGGGTCTTGCTGCATCGTGAACTCCGTCATCACCATTGTGTCTTCCATTGTTAATCGGTGGAATATCCATGTTGATCGAATCTGAGTCTTCTTCGCCTTCAGAATTACTCGATGAAGAACTATGATTGGTTCTTATCGGTGATGTGGAAGCGAATTGTCCTCTCCTACTAGCAATCCTCTCCGATCTTCGTACGGATGATTCGGCCAGCGTGCAGTGTCCTAAAAAAGAAAGAAAAATCTGAAAATTAAACTAAAACTGAAAAAAATAAAAAATAAAAAAAATAAAAAAAATGAAATTGAAAATAAAAGAAAAATAAAAATGCAATAAATAAAAAGAAATCTAGGCGTTTCTAATTAATTTAATTCAATGGTCAAAGCAAGGGCGTCTCGCGAGGCCTTGCACAATGAACCGTTATTCCCCGGCAACGGCGCCAAAAAGCTTGATCACTCAAAAGAGAGCAATGTTTCTTTTAATATTTATAAACTCGGAAATGCTATCGGTTCGGACTGCAAGCGCACAATCCTATCGAGTAGTATATACGAGGTCGATCCACAGGGAATATTGGTTCAATGCTTCGAGCGATCGAATCACAACCTTTCGAAAGGCTAGACGAAATCTGAAAATTGAGAGATGTTGTTGATCAATGTAAATTAGGAAACAATTAAAAGTAATTAAAATAAAGATAGAGATGAGAATTCCTAGGGTTTCGGCACACCATTGCTACTCAATCCGCCTTGACAATATATTCCTGTTGCGTCTGATTTCCTGTTGTTGTTTTATGAAAGATAACCACATAGGTCACTGCGATTTATGTTACGCAAGAATGACAGATCTTTCATCGAGATTCTACATAGGACACTGCGAGTTTCCTTACGCAAATGACTGATCTCTAAAAACCCCAAATTACTACACAGATCACTGCGATTTTCCTTACGCAAGTGATAGAATTTGGTACGCGTTTTGTTGGTCCGGTTTATGGTTTTCCCGCTATGATTTTTTTCACATAAACCTAATAAATCTCAACGAGGCTAATTCATACAAATAGTTTCTCTTACCATTAAAGTACTGTCACTACCCTAACGGACTCAAACTAGATCATTGAAGTTAGATGAAGAGATAATAAATCACAAAAGTATTTTGATACAACAACAAGAAACCATAATCAACAGAAATATATATATCAAAACATCAAGAGTAACAAGGTTTACTGCCTAGCCCTAAGAAAAGGAACTTAGCCGCGGAACGGCATTGTTACAAGCACTCCTCTCTTCTCTCTTTAATCAAATCTAACAATAATTACAAAGATAACTATTCCTTCTGCCCAGGGGCTTTATATAGGAGTGGAGGGACGTCTGGAGGTTGAGTGGAGGCTAAGAAACTGATCTGGAAACAGCTGTCGGCAGTTATTCCCCAAGAGGCACCTTCAGATACGGACTGTATCAAGGTAATACGGTCCGTATTAAGACCTTGACGGTTAGGGTTTAATGCTTCCAGCGCTATCTTCTGGTCTATGCTAGGCCTGGTCCCTATCAGGCAATACGGACCGTAACAGGGACTTAGTCGATAAGCGTCGCTGATCCGATTGACCTGATTCTAGCTTCATTTTGTGTAAAATAGTCCCAAAACCTGTTTTCTGTAATAAAATATAAAGAAGGGTGACAGTAGCCTTTTTCTCTAATTAATTAAACATATGTGTGAGAAAATATGTAAAACCTAAGCCAAAACCCTACGTAAATCATTGTTATTTTGACTCTGATCAAAGAATGTGTTAGATACAAACACCTTATACATGAACTATTCACACTTGTATGACAATGTATGAATATTTGATATTAATACTTATAAACGTCATCCAATGTTATTGTAGGGCGCAGAAAGCATAGAAGGCAAAATTGGCCGTTCCGGAGCGAAATAGGCCGTTCCGGATCGGAATCGGACGGTACCGATCCGATTTCAGACCGATTTACGCGGTTAGTTAAGATTTCATCAAATTTTGGCCGTTCCGGCCTCATTCCGGTCAAATTTCGGCCGTTCCCATCTCATTCCAGCCAAATTTCGTTCGTTTCGGACCGAAATGGACCGATTCCTCCGAAACGGACAAAACGTGAATTAACCAAACTTAAAAAAAAAAAAAATTGCGCTCTTTGAGACTCGAACACGCGCCCTTTAGCATGGCAACCAAACTCTATACTCCACCACACCACACCATCTTTCTTGTTTAAATGCACTACTCATTTTTATATATCATATTTCAATTTGAGAAAACCATTCAACCATGGATTGACTGTAATAATTTGATTGTATATTTCAATTTGAGAAAACTCATTTCTATATATTTCAATTTGATTGTAATAATTTTTCAAAAAAAATTTGTCAATTTTTTCCTATTTTTTTAGTGTAAAACAAGCTTCTGGCAATAAATTCCAATTTTCCGATCAGATTCGGCCGATCCTGACAGATTTTTCCGATCCGGATCGGGATCGGTCGGTGCCGATCCCGATCCCGATACTGATTTTTCCTTCTTTGGCAGAAAGTTGCACAACGGTGGAAGGTGTGTGCATGTGTTGAATGTCTCAGGATTCAATGCTCTCGGTTTCAAGACATTGAGGAGAACATCGAATTTGAAACATTTACTTCTTTCTACAATTTTTTTGGTTCACCCTCGACAGGCCTACTGTTCATAATTAGTCTATCGAGAGAGTTTATTGATTGTGGGGACGTTTAACTTCCAGCGGGCGCAAGCCCCCGCTGTTAATTACATCAGATGACCCTTCCAAGCCATACTGAATACCTCGTCCATTCCGGAATTTGTGCCTATATTGTGTGAATTGAATAAAGGGGCTAAAAAGGGGAAACTCATGTATTGACCTTAGTTTTACTTTGGTTTTCTTTGTTTGGATATGTGTGTGTGTGTGATTTTATATTAAAATAATGTTTATTGTATTTTTGTAACACCCCGAAAAATTGAGTTATTATTATTTATACTTACGAAATTTTTTCATAATATAATTAAATAAACTTTTATATTTTTTATTATCGACTAATATAACACTTAATTTATAATTTTTGATGTCTCATTAAGTATGATAAATAAAATTATTTGTAATTTGTGTGTCTAATTAGTAATTTAATATGAACAATATGATACTAGTATCGTGCCCGTGCGTTGCAACAGAATCATATTATAAGAGAACAAAAAATCTCATACAAACTAACATATTATCAAACACTTGATCTTACCAAAATAAACTTTTATCTTAGATGATAACATGGACATCTTCATAATCAATAAAAACCAAAAAATTACACAAGATCAATCATACAAATGCATACATTAAATTTATAGTAAATAATAATTTTGTGTACCAGTACGAACTGGTACATACCAAACTTTTAGTCTAAAATACTTGCCATGTTCTGTTGTTGTTATATCGAAATACAAACCACAAATTCCAGCTTTAATAAAATGTAATTGAAGTCCAATCAGTGTAAAAATGAATAGTGCAAAAATGAATAGTATTTGTAATGTATATCAGATCTACATTTTTCATTCTACTTCAGTATCACACTAAAAAACCCAATTAATCAAATTTATTAAAAATAAGCATATTGTTGAAGGATTATTAGGTGTACCAACTTGAGCAACATTTCGAACTAAGCGAACAATTTCACCATTCCATTCACAATTCAAGAGAAGCAATATACCTGTTTATGTTGATATACCGAGCCAAATTCTTTGATATTATAAACAGGGAACCAAAAACATGCCAAAAGTATCTGATCAAACCCATAATAAGCCAATGCATTTCATTTTACATTAAAATAAAAAGAGAAAAATAAGCAACATATTCTGACAGTAAAAATGTTACACTCACTCACATTTATGAATCTCCAAATTTCCACCATTCAGGTTCATACCATTGCTTTCCCCTTGAAACAATAAAAATAATGAAAAATAAGAAACATAGGATGCACGCAAGGCAACAAATCTGTTATTTTGTGAAAGAAATAACATATATGCTATTATAGAAAGTAAAGAACATACTCTTCGGTTATAACAGAACCAGATTTCATGCATCCCATGTAAAGGCCTTGACTACCACAACAACATCCAAGAATCTCAAATAACCCATCTTTGTGAAAAAAAAATGTATGTCAAACTAAAATACTTACAAATTATCCAAATAGCAACGAAGAATAAAAGAAAAGGAAAATACTTGTTTAGTTAAAAAGATAATAGTGTTAAACCTAGTTGAATATTAATATTATCATCAACTTTGACGTAAAATTCAGCATCCCATGTTTCAACAACTGCACTGAAGAAAAATTTAGCCTTTCTTGACAATTCCTCAGTTGCTTCCTCATGACTTTCCTACAATTATAATAAAAGTAAGGTCCAACAAGCAAGGACAACAGAGCTTGTATGAGAGAAGGCATTGGAGCTCCGGTCGACGCTGTCGGGTAGCACGGCAGAGGAGGAGGAGAAGAATATGAAATTAGAGGCTATTAAAATTATTTGTTCTAAGGAAGAAGCACCAGATCTAGGCCGTGTTGTTTTACTTGGTCTCCAATTAAGAGGAATTCTAATATTGAATAAAATAAACAAATACTTTTCATATCAGATGGCGAAAATATTGGAGTGATTTGTTTAGAAATAAAATTAGAAATGTATATATAGAAACAAATAAGAACGTTTTAATTCTTTTATTATTGATTTTTTCTATTATGCTGTGGGAATTGTATAGAAACAAATACTATTTAAGGGAATGCACAATTGGGTACAGGGGGAAATAAGGAAACTAACGATTTAATTGGGTGTAGGAATGATTTTCTATTATTATTTCATTGGTCCATTTAAGGGATAAAAATATTGATTTCCATTATGCTCAATTGAACAAGGAGAATAAGGAATTATATTTCTATTGTCTGCACAATTGAGTGTAGGGAAAATAAGGAAATATATTTCCTGTAGATAAATATCATAAAAAACTGAATCACCTTCGATTTAATTGTAACATATAGTGTGGTTGTACGTGTGGCGAGTTTTCTTTTAACTAAATATAAGTTTCTACACATAAAAGAGATGTATTTAATCAAAAGAAGACATATTATGTGATTGGAGGGCTGAGATTAAATCCAAAATTTCATCTTTCAATCGTAGCCGTTGGCGGATCAGGACATCAACGTGCTTAATAATGAAATGGAGATACGGATTATATATATGCTTTAATCTGATAATTGTCACAAATAAATAACATTTCATTTTCATAGTAACCGCCAAGAATTAATGGCAACCAGATTTATTTCTATTCATATCCATTTCTAATTTTAAAAGAATAAAAAAAAGGCACCCCCTGATGTAACCCCCGCCCCTTCAATAAATAATAACCACCTATGTTTTATTTTTTTTTATTTTTGAAACCGTTCCCATTTGTTTTATTTCCTGCCGCCTCTCTGTTTTGTTTTAAGCATCCTAACTTCAATCCCTCCGTATCAATTCTCTGCCGAACTCAAATAAGTCCTCTCTCCTCTTTTTCTTGCACACCTATCTATCGAGAAGATACTCATTTATGTTCGATTTGAATTACAACTACGTCGCAGTGATTATGAATTGTCGTGGCAATCTCATCTGAAATTTCGAATCGCTTTAAGGTAACCGGACTTCTCTATAATCTGTGTTTTCGTTTTGTATGGTTGATTTGAATATTGGTATTGCATATTGGATTATGAAGGCATATTTAACGGGATAGCGGGTCTGAGGTTGGAATTTGATTTGTGATTGTAGCCTCCCACTGTTGGTTGGATTTCCCAGTGGGTTGGCGGCCTTCCAATGTTGGATGGATTTCCCATTGGATTGGCGTTTTAAGGAATTGTGTGTTGTGGAAGTTGGGAATCGCCTGTGTGATGGGATTCCAACTATGTGAATATGATGTGACATGTTTTACGGATAACCTAGACCGACGTGCTATTGCCGGTTAAATATGCATGCATAATTTTATGTGTATTTGTATGGATTAATCCGGCCTGTTTGAATGGTTGTTAAATTAAGCCAATTATAGAGAAGCGCGTCGTTAAATAACCGGTTACTGAGCTTTGTAGCTGACTCCATTTTGTTATTTTGTTTTCCTTTCTATTGCGACGTAGGTTGACAGGCCAAGGAAAAGTGCGATGATGATGTTATAATCATGCTCCGGATGGTCAAAATCTGGGGTGTGACAATTTTGGAATGGGAATTTGGACATTTGAGGAGTGTATGTACACCATTTGTTTATATTTGATTTATGACATATTTATTTACATTTTTGTTAATTATTTACATTCTATTAAGAAATAAAATCATTTAATTTTGAAGAAAGGGTATTTTGGTCATTTCAGGGTTTGGCTGATGCTTGGACATATTCAATTTTGATTTAGAAACATGAAGAATTCAATTTGGGTTCATTTGGAGGTGGTTTGAGTCAATTTGGACTTAAGACGAAAAAGTTATGCCTGAAAAGGACTGAGAAGGACCTATTTGTAAATATTTATTTTTTTGTCAGGGACTTATTCACAAAGCTGAAAGGATATGAAATTATGATTTGGATTTTAGATGGGGTTTTGTGTAAATTGGGATTTTAAGGGCTTGTTTGAGAGAACTTTTGATTTGTTAAGGACCTGTTTGTAAATTTATGGGGACTGGTCGCTAAATATTAAAAGTCAGAAGGGTCTCATAGTGAAAGGGACTTTGATTTAGAAATTTTATTTATTAATTGGGCTTCAAGATTTGGATTTTTGGGCTTCAAGATGTGTATTTGGGCTTTGAGATTTGTTCTAATCATTGGATTTTAAAATTGGGCTTTGAGATTTGGTAATGGGCCTCCCATATCTGTGCTTAACATCTGGAGCATAGGTTTTGAGCTTTGAGATTAGTGCATGAAGGACTTATTTATATGACAAACGGGCCCCAGGGGCAGAAGCTTATTAATTCTTGAGTTTCAGATTAAGATTGAACCCTGCTTTGAGATTCGTTCTCTGTTTAAACATTCTCTTGGCGCCGAAATCAAAGGGCTTATGTTGCTTTAAAATCCGTGCAGCTGGGATATGAACTTGGGTTTGCTCTCGATCTTAGGGGTTCGGGCCTCTGGCCAACTCCGGTCACGGCAAGGCAAAGAGAGGACGTGGTTAGCATCGCCCGAGGCTCAAGATTGCGTTGCATCCGTCGTCGGTCGCCTCCGACCATCGGAGGTAGTGATCCACCATCGAGTTCGGCCACAATGTTTGATTTGGATTTTAATTCAATTTTGTCGAATTGATCTGTGACTTCACTCAATTAATTAACTAATTATCATCATATCTTCGTTTTAGAATATCATGGAGACTTTGATTTTGAGTTACTTGAATATTAATGACGTTTGAACTTTGAAGCTCTCGGCTTGGTACCGGTTCAATGCCGGTTTGATTGATGAACCAATTTAAATCATGATTGAGGTATTCAAAATGTAGATTTGAGTTTTAGTAAAATGGCAGGATGTATAGGTTTAGTTTCTTAATGTAGATTTTATTTTGAGAATTAATAAATATGAACTTCATGAAGTTTCTAAACTTTTCAAATATGAAATTAATTCAAAACTCTTTGTTTTTGTTAAAGATCATGCAATTTCTTATTATTAATTCATAAAGAATTATGTGAACTATGTTTAAAATGAATTTTGTGATTTTTGAAAATTTTCTTCTATTTTTAAAGTATTAATTTTTTTTATGCAGGGGCATGAAGGTCATTTTGTTAATTTAAATTGCTGATTTTTCATTTCTAACAAGCTGAACTTTGAAAATTCATATAAAATCGAAATAAAATCAGAAAAATGTGAAATTTATGTCCATTTTTTGTGTTTTTAGGTCCTTTATTTAATCATGATGTTTGTTCTTTGATTTGAATTTTTAGCCAATTTATACTGTCCATTTTACCAGCAGAACCCTTTTATCATTAAATGCTGATTTTTTTTGTTTTGAATGCTGAACTTCAAAATTTCATATAAAATCGAAATAAAATCATAAAAATATAAAATTTGTGTCAATTTTGTGTATCTTGAAGTCCTCTGTCTAATGGTGAAGTCCATTTTTCATTTTGGTCCCTGAGTCAATCTGGACTGTCTGATTTACCAGAAAAGGTTATTTTAGCACTTTTGAGTGCCCTTCTTGTACCAGTGGTACATGCTTGGGGATTTGACATTGGTGCTGTACATTAGTTGGTACCAGAGGCTAAATAAAGGTCCTTTGTCATGGCTGGTTGCTTTTTATCACATTTTTAAGTAGCTTTTAGGCTACAAGTTGGTACAAGCAAAGAGGAAGAGGAAGATCCAAAGATCTAAAATTCATTGTATTATGATTCTAAATATCAAAAATCTGTCAAAAGATGGTTTTATGCAGGGAAGCCCCTGATTTTGTTTAAAATCACATTTTTTGCATAATCTCACTTGACAAAGGGTCAAATCATTAAGAAATCATTAATTCAAATATACAAATGATATTTTCAACATAGTTGACATCTATTTGCAATTTGAACCTCATTCTTTCACTATTTTGCACAAATGTCTATTTAATCTCTTTATATTGTGCCTTTTATACACATAATATGCTTTTATGCATGAAGAGACTATTTAGAACTCATTTGTGCAACATAGGTCCCATATCAAGGAGATTATAATAGGAACTATACAGCCCAACCATTATAACTCATTTTTTTTACTTTTAACCCTTTCTAATAAAATAATCAAAATAGGTTGGATGCAATAGGAACTATACAGCTCAACACATGCATCTTTGCTATTTGATTATTTCATACAAGAGTTAAGACCATAGAAATTCAAAGAAAGTTCAAGAAAAATCAGATTTGCATATTTAAACATTTTTACTTTGTTTTTATATAGAAATGAAGTGCAAAAGGGAAATAAAATACTAATAACTAAAACATATATGTTTTTGTTTATAAATGCAGCAAAGAAGAAGAAATATAAAAGGAAAGAAGAAAGAAAAAGATTTTTTTTAGTTTAATATTTAGTTATGCATATATTATTTTTTCTTGATGATCACTAAACTTCATGTTTGCTTACAAAATAAGCTTAAAATGTCATGAAGCTTTCTCATCTTTGTATTTTGCAAGATTTAAAACAAAATAAAAAAAAAAAAATAGAGTAGAAGAAGCTCCAACAGTAAAGACAAAGGCCAAAAATTCAAATAAAAAGAGATTTATTCTATCAAAGGGATTTTATTCATATGAACTCAAACATCAAAAGATTACATCTTTTAGGTATTTAATTACCTAAATTTCGATTTTTCTCTATTACAAAGGAGGAAGAACTCTAATTTCTTTTTCTTTCTCTATATCTTGCTATCTCTCTGTTGTAGTGGTTATGTAGTATATATCCTATTTCCTGAGCTTCATACCCTCTTATATAGGCAGCAAGGGTCTAGGGTTTTAGGCCTTGGTGATGTGGCTTTCATCATGCACATCAACCATTTGATCAATGGTCTATATCACTTGCTTCACTTATAGATGCATACATGGCATGGGCTTGGCCAATCATACTCACACACATCATATTTAGTTGGCTGTAACATTTTTAGCCTTTGGATTTTCATCTAATCATCAAACATGCATCTTAGCCCTTCATAAACCGGCCTAATGTGGTAAGTTTTGAGAAACGTGCTCCTGCACCCTGGGAGGAGAATATTCCACTCTTGGCTTCATCCAGGGAGGATGTAACACGTATAGGGATGGACCACTGAGCAGATTACAGCTGTAGAGGGCGATTTGTCTTGGCTTGGCGGTACACCGAACCTAATCATGCTCCCATATTGATATTTGTGCCCTTTGCGGCAGAGGCATGGCATATAGCATTGCCTACCTTTATTTAAGTTTCTCTCGGGTTCAATCTTACCCTCACAACAATCAATTCATCATATCTACTTAGAGCAAAAATCGGGTTAAACCCATACCCGCAATGCACCACTTCGGGTTCATTTTAAATCAAATTGGCGATTCATATATTATCGCAGAGGCTTGAGTATCCTTCCCTTAAAACCCCAAAGCCTAATTTGCATTATATTTTGAGTTCTTCATTTTCATTTCTTTTTTCCTTCTAGGGTTCGGGTTTGTGATATACCAAGCTCCTCTTTACATTGAGAAGGCCGAGAGAGAGATGATGATACAGCTTGTTTTGAGCCTCTAGGTGAGCCTCAATCCGATAACCTCCTTCATTGGTCAATTCGGAGCTCAAAAATTGGTTTAGACATAGCGGAGAAGAGGGAGGAGGAACTGGCGAGTGGGACCCGCTTGTCAGTCTCCTCAGACTGAGCACTGTGCTCCCTCATTTTCTTTTGTTTATTTGGCCTACTCTCGGTGTTAGCTGGCCCGTATAGAAGCCTTATTTTGGTGTATAGAGCGCTGGGTGCATGCAAGGCGAAGGGGTCAAAATCGTTTAAATTAAACCCGGCGTCTAGCGCCCCCTATCCGTTTAGTCACGGTGTACCATGCACCATGCTATCAATTTCGGTCTATAGAGTTGTATTTATATGGACCGAGTCCACCTATTTTGGCTGATCAGCGAAAATAGCCTTATTTCAATGATTTGTGGGCCCTGGGCATCAGTGCACTGCTAAGTGTCTCCCAATTTGCACCTGGAGTGACTTGGGGGGTGGTTTTGTTAAGGCACCCCACTGTGTACCCAATATGCCATCCAGTAACTGTTTTATTTATAGGAAATTAATTCCTGAGTGATTTTGATCATGTTATACACCAAAATTCATGGTTTTGTGCATAGAACACTACCAGGAATCTTAACATGTACCCAACCTATTTGAAGGGTCTGTGTATGATCTGGGCATTTTAATTGCTTTTAAAATTGTTATTTATCATGCCAAGTTTAAATAGCAACTTTTTAGAGTTAAACAGTTATATAGAAAAAAATTGATAGAATTTGTTAGATTAAAACGCATGATACACAAACTATTTACACTTGCATTACGAGGTATGAATACCTGCAATACTTGATATTAATACTTTCAGACATCATCCAATGCCATATGGAAAAAAAATTAAAATTTCATAGAATTTGTTAGGTATAAACCCTTGACATATTAACTATTTACATTTGCATGACAGGTATAAATACTTGCAATACTTGATATTAACATTTTCAAACGTTATCCTTTGTTACTTTTTATTCTATTAGGTACAAACATTTGACACATAAATAATTGCAATACTTGCTCGACGAGGTCTGAATATTTACACGATGAGGTGTGAATACTTGCTCGACGAGGTATGAATACTTGTGCGATGGAGAACCCGAAAGTACTTTATCATGGATCTCATTTGAACGAGAAAATTACGTAGAATATGTTCGTGGTTTTTTATTCGCAAAATCCTCACAGATCATCAGAAATATGGACGAAATTAAACGAAGAAAAAAAATCCACCTCTAAAAACGTGTAAAAAATGAGTGCGTGATGAGAGAGAAAAAAGAATGTTGATATGTTCATTTTTTTATAAATACTTGGTTCTTAGGTATGAATACTTCAATTACGAGATATAAATACTTGCTCGATAAGTTATGAATACTTGTACTACAAGGTATGAATACTTGCTCGACGATGTATGAATACTTGCATGACGAGGTATGAATAATTGCACGACAGATAATCCGAAAGTATGTCATCATGAATCTCATTTGAAAGAGAAAATTGCGTAAAAGACGTTCGTGGTTTTAGATTCTCAAAATTCCTCACAGATCATCAAAAATATTGGTGAGTTGGAATAGAGAAAAAGAATCCATCTCTAAAAACATGTAAAAGATGAGTGTGTGATGAGAGAGATAAAAGAAAAATGATATGTTCATTTTTTTTCGAAATATTTGATACCTTAGTTATGAATATTTGATATCTTAGTTATGAATATTTGATATATTATATATTAATACTTGTGCGCTTAGGTATCTATATTTGTGCGCGCCAATTGTAAAATATTTCAAATATTTACGCGTTTTTTGTCTTTTTGCGCTCGAAGTTGTGGTCCCTTCCAATTAATGATAATTAGAAACTCCCAATAAAGTTTGACAATTTGATCGTTATATTGTGCCGATCCGTAATAAATTAATATGATACACAAAATATATTTGCAACCGTCTCCAATTTTCTTATGTACGAAGTCAATGCAATCTCTATGTATCATCCAATTAGTACCCTGGCAGCATGTTATCTTTAATTAAAGTAAGAAAACAAATATAAAATACAGTCAATAAGCAGCATGTTATCTCACCTTGAAGTTCCGGTTTTCCTGTGAAACATATTCGCACCTCAAGATGTCAATTCTGTTCATTTATAAATTTATGTAGAGTTGATATTTAAAAATTAGAAAATTATATATAATTAATGTTTTATAACTTTGTAAATTAATATATTCGGTCAAGTGTCGATTTTGTACAATTGAAATTGGTAATGGGTTCACAATTAGCAAATTAGCATCGTACATATAGTTCACGCTTAATATATAGAGGCTTGACCTTGCTAATATTTTTATTTTAGAATATATATATAATTGAGTTTCAATCGTCTAAAATATTTTAACTTGGAGTCATGCTACAAGAATCGGTGCGTATATGCAAGGGTAAAATAATGACTATTACTAAGAATAAGGCGACAAAAATTGTTATTTCCAAGATACTGATATTGTTAAGCACTCCTCGCGGATAGTTGCAAATAATTCTTGTAGTATATCATCCGTCTACCTTATACAGATGTCTACTTTACTTGTTGTTGAAGAACAATCTCAGATTTGATTTCATCATAGATCAAGGGCATTTTTGCAAAAATTGCAATAGGCATCTTAGGAAATAAATTCCAACCTTACACAGTACCTTAGCAAGCAATAAATGAGCCAATGGCTATATACCTTGTAATATAAATAGGATCTTAGAATTGTAAAAATACAACATAATCAAATATATTATTTCTCCTCAGATTCTCATCTCTGTTAAAAAAAACAACACTTGCTTTATGGGTGAACAAATTTGTGACTCAGGACTTGTTTGCTTGAGTTAATTTGATTTTGATTTTTTATTTCAAATGAAGCCAAAGGATGCAGTTTCGATCAAGGCAACATTCACCTGTACTAAATTGTCCATAGCGAAAAAAGTATACACTTATTTGGTTTTATGTTTTTATCTCACATAATAATCTCCATTCTATTTTTTTTCCAATTTTAAATTATTCTCATAGGCTTAACCTAAATTTAAAACTAAAATGATAAGGGTAAGATGTTCGTATTATCAGTTAAATAGGGTATTTTTTATTAGGTATGTTGGATGTTCAAATCTAACGTACTAAAAAATTAGAGAATACGATAAGTCTAAAGAAAACGTAATGTTCTCATGTAGAAAGTGTATATATATATATATATATATATATATATGGAATGTCGCCGATTAGAAATTCATATAAGAATATTAAAATCTGGAAGACCTTTCTCTACAAAAAATTTATTATGTACAATTGTTATCAATCAATTAATGGATATAATTTTGTCTTGATGCGGACCAATATCATTTCATAATATGTAACACGAGATATTACATATATGTTACAGTTTCTTTGGGGAAAAATGATCAGAGTCAAAATAACGATGATTTACGTAGGGTTTTGGCTTAGGTTTTGCATATTTTCTTACACTTATGTTTAATTAATTAGAGAAAAAGGCTACTGTCACTCTTCTTTATGTTTTATTGCAGAAAACAGGTTTTGGAACTATTTTACACCAAATGGAGCTAGAATCGGGTCAATCGGATCAGCGACGCTTATCGACGAAGTCTCTGTTACGGTCCGTATTGCCTAATACGGACCAGGCCTAGCACAGACCAGAAGATAGCGCTGGAAGCATTAAACCCTAACCGTCAAGGTCCTAATACGGACCGTATCAGGTGATACGGTCCGTAACCGAAGGCGCCTCTTGGGGAATAACTGCCGACAGTTGTTTCCAGATCAGTTTCTTAGCCCCTACTCAACCTCCAGACGTCCCTCCACTCCTATATAAGGCCCCTGGGCAGAAGAATAACTTATCTTTGTAATTAGGGTTAGATTTGATTAAAGTGAGAAGAGAGGAGTGCTTGTAACAATGCCGTTTCGCGGCTAAGTTCCTAGGCAATAAACCTTGTTACTCTTAATGTTTTGATATACTAGTCAAGTGTCCGTGCGTTGCAACGGAAAGTAAAATATTATTTTGATCACTTTTTTTGAGGAAATATAAAACAAATAGCATCACATTCTTACAAGAATTTTATGGAAAACATATATACAGAACAGATATATAGTAAGAATTTTAGTATCACATTCTTTTGCAATGGACCCATAAATTCGTTGCCATCATCTCCTTACGGAAAACAGATATATAGAACTCAAATTTAACTGAAAATTAATCCACACACAATTGTAAATATATTTTAAAAGAATTTTATGTGTAATATTAATTTGATTTATCTGTCTGATTTTACATAAATAATCATTGGTAATAAATATAAATAGGGTAGATATAATGGTTTTAGCATGCCGTGGCCTATACTTCTATAGCAAAATAACTTGTGTTTAAAAAATTCCATTTAAAAAGCTTGATTTGAACCAGTAAAACATGTGCCAACCTCTCAGTGTTAATCATTAGCTTCTTCCCTTGCACTTTAATTATATTATATCGTACTTTGGTTTTAATTGTAACATAGAATTTTAAAAAGTATAGACGAATTTTAGTATATCAAGGGAAAAGAGAAGAATGCTTCCAGATAATTTTATTATTTGCTTCTCAGGGGAATTGCATTTGTTTGATTTTGTCCAAATAAATAATTTACGGTCATGAAAAAGAACGTAAGTCAAAGATTAAGATTTTGTAAAGTTTGGATCATAAATGTGGTGAAAATTGATTAAAAATATAAATAAACACAAAAAAACAAAAATTGGGAAAATTTTATAAATTTTGGAACATAAATGTGGTCATAATATAGACCACGGGTTTATTTATCAAGAGCTAGTGAGCTTAAGAACACCATAGTTGTACTCTACAAGTCATATTAAGCAATTATATTTTAATTAGTAGGGTTTTTGGTGTTCATAAAAAAAAAAAAAAAAGGCAATTTTATCTTTTGGGCACTTGTATTGGAGACTTAGTTGTTCATATTCAAAATTCTCTCCAAAACATTTTGTCATTTTCTTGCCTTAGTTTTAACTCCAAAATAGTTTTTATTTTAAAGCACCTAATAAGAATATAACTACAAACAAAAGATATTCATTTAGCCAATAACTTAGCCAAAACAGCCAATAACTCCAAAATTCTCTCTAAAACATCACTTGTCCTCAACATATATTTTATAAGCAAAACATACTAAACATTACCAAGACAAAAAATTAAATAGAAATTCATCTCCATAATATGATATGAGTTCAAACATAAAAATTGAAGTCTCAACTTTTCATACATCCATAAGTTATCAACTTTTACCATACGAATGAACCTATATTTGCATGAATGCATTATGGGGTTAGGTTTAGAGTCCTTGGGTTTTGGTCGATCCTTGCACTATTGTTCATTAGGTTTAAAATTTCCACTGCCAAAAATAGTTCCAGTGAAGCATGTTGCAGGTAATGTCACTCCTACTCGGCTTAGTACCAAAAGCTAATAAACCTTGAGACTGTAATTCTATTAGTTTCTCATTGAAAGACAAGCAACTTCTACCTGAACAACACTATAAAAAGGAACACCATTATGTTGCCTTCATGGAGAATTGCATGAGAAAAATGCCAATACTGATAGCTTTCCGCCTCTTTTTCACAACAAATCAAACTTTTTTCGTGTGGCTGACCGTGTGGTCCTCTGGACCGAAATGGCATTTCGGTCCGGAGGATTTTTTCTCCGGACCGAGTTGCCATCTCGGTCCCAGACATATTTCTTGATTTTTATTCTTTCTCTAAATTTTGTATGTACAAGTTTATCCGGTCCCAAATTAATCATTTTTCAATGCTTCGAATTTTGTATGTACAATTTCATGTAGCCATTTTGGCCTTTATCAGTTGATGATTAATTTTGCGAGAACCTTTATCTTGTGATTAATCAAAATTCCATGTAATAAAACTAACTTTAGGGTTATCGGTGAATAAACTTCTAGGGTTATCGGTGAAAAATTACCATTTAATAAAATAATAAATGAAATTTTATATTATTGATAGGTTTTTATAATATAATTCTTTGTAATAAAAATAACTTTAGGGTTATCGGCGAATAAACTTCTAGGGTTATCGGTGAAAAATTACCATTTAATAAAATAATAAATAAAATTTTATATTATTGATAAGTTTTTATAATATAATTCTTTGTAATAAAAATAACTTTAGGGTTATCGGTGAATAAACTTCTAGGGTTATCGGTGAAAAATTACCATTTAATAAAATAATAAATGAAATTTTATATTACTGATAGGTTTTTATAATATAATTCTTTGTAATAAAAATAACTTTAGGGTTATCGGTGAATAAACTTCTAGGGTTATCGGTGAAAAATTACCATTTAATAAAATAATAAATGAAATTTTATATTATTGATAGGTTTTTATAATATAATTCTTTGTAATAAAAATAACTTTAGGGTTATCGGTGAATAAACTTCTAGGGTTATCGGTGAAAAATTACCATTTAATAAAATAATAAATAAAATTTTATATTATTGATAAGTTTTTATAATATAATTCTTTGTAATAAAAATAAATTTAGGGTTATCGGTGAATAAACTTCTAGGGTTATCGGTGAAAAATTACTATTTAATAAAATAATAAATAAAATTTTATATTATTGATAAGTTTTTATAATATAATTCTTTGTAATAAAAATAACTTTAGGGTTATCGGCGAATAAACTTCTAGGGTTATCGGTGAAAAATTACCATTTAATAAAATAATAAATGAAATTTTATATTATTGATAGGTTTTTATAATATAATTCTTTGTAATAAAAATAACTTTAGGGTTATCGGTGAATAAACTTCTAGGGTTACCGGTGAAAAATTACCATTTAATAAAATAATAAATGAAATTTTATATTATTGATAAGTTTTTATAATATAATTCTTTGTAATAAAAATAACTTTAGGGTTATCGGTGAAAAATTACCATTTAATAAAATAATAAATGAAATTTTATATTATTGATAAGTTTTTATAATATAATTCTTTGTAATAAAAATAACTTTAGGGTTATCGGTGAATAAACTTCTAGGGTTATCGGTGAAAAATTACCATTTAATAAAATAATAAATAAAATTTAATATTATTGATAAGTTTTTATAATATAATTCTTTGTAATAAAAATAACTTTAGGGTTATCGGTGAAAAATTACCATTTAATAAAATAATAAATGAAATTTTATATTATTGATAGGTTTTTATAATATAATTCTTTGTAATAAAAATAACTTTAGGGTTATCGGTGAATAAACTTCTAGGGTTATCGGTGAAAAATTACCATTTAATAAAATAATAAATGAAATTTTATATTATTGATAAGTTTTTATAATATAATTCTTTGTAATAAAAATAACTTTAGGGTTATCGGTGAATAAACTTCTAGGGTTATCGGTGAAAAATTACCATTTAATAAAATAATAAATAAAATTTTATATTATTGATAAGTTTTTATAATATAATTCTTTGTAATAAAAATAACTTTAGGGTTATCGGTGAATAAACTTCTAGGGTTATCGGTGAAAAATTACCATTTAATAAAATAATAAATGAAATTTTATATTATTGATAAGTTTTTATAATATAATTCTTTGTAATAAAAATAACTTTAGGGTTATCGGTGAATAAACTTCTAGGGTTATCGGTGAAAAATTACCATTTAATAAAATAATAAATGAAATTTTATATTATTGATAAGTTTTTATAATATAATTCTTTGTAATAAAAATAACTTTAGGACTTTCGGTGAATAAACTTCTAGGGTTATCGGTGAAAAATTACCATTTAATAAAATAATAAATGAAATTTTATATTATTGATAAGTTTTTATAATATAATTATTTGTAATAAAAATAACTTTAGGGTTATCGGTGAAAAATTACCATTTAATAAAATAATAAATAAAATTTTATATTATTTATAAGTTTTTATAATATAATTATTTGTAATAAAAATAACTTTAGGGTTATCGGTGAATAAATTTTCAGGGTTATCGGTGAAAAATTACTATTTAATAAAATAATAAATGAAAACGTTATATTATTGATAAGTTTTTATAATATAATTCTTTGTAATAAAAATAACTTTAGGGTTATCGGTGAAAAATTACCATTTAATAAAATAATAAATGAAATTTCTATAAAACATTCAACTGGAGTCAACTGTATTAAAACTCCACATCAATTGTATTTGTTAAAATTGTATTTTCTCCGGACTGAATAGGCATCTCGGTCCGGCCAAAATTTCCCTCCGGACCGAAATGCCAATTCGGTCAGGACTCTTTGTTGAATTTTATGTGGCGTGGGCTGCGCTATAGTTGAAAATGAGGGAGACCGAAATGCCAATTCGGTCCGGAGAAAAAAAATTCGTTCGGACCGAATTGGCATCTCGATATTGATGGTTTTTGTAAATCTTGGGGTAATCATGTTTTGGTAAATTTAATTATTTTATTTATGATTTTAAAAAAAATCTCGAATTCAGGGACGCGTGGGGAAGGGTGCATTATTATTGGACTTTGAGATTCGTGCCAAGTTAAAAAGAACGGTCCAGATCAAGTAATTGAAAAAGATTCCCTTTTACGTACTCGGTGATATGAATTCGGAGAATACTGGCAAAAAAAAAAAAAAAATTCGGAGAAAACGCGTGGGGAAAAGAAAACGCGTGAGCTTTGGACTTTGAGATTCGTGCCAGACTTTGATATTCGTGCCAAGTTAAAAAGAACGGTCCAGATCAAGTAATTGCAAAAGATTCCCTTATACGGTACCCTCGGGCCTCGGAGTCTCGGACTTGGAGAAAACGCGTGGGAAAAGAAAACGCGTGGAGATTTTTAAGATTCAGTGATACAATTTCTGTGTGTCACTGTATGTAGCATGGATATAAATCACTAAATTTAGATTTCTACACGTTTGACTACATGAAACAGATGTATAAAATCAAAATTATTTATTAAAGGCTGAGATTGATCAGTGGCTGAGATCAGTGGCTTCCGGATTTTGAATGGATGGCTCAGATTCTGGATGAACGAATAGATGGTTGGCTCCCAAAAATATTAACGTGATATTAGTAGTCCGGATATATTTCCGTTGATTATGATTTCTTGTTGTTGAATCAAAATACTTTTGTGATTTACTATCTCTTCATCTAACTTCAATGATCTAGTTTGAGTCCGTTAGGGTAGTGACAGTACTTTAATGGTAAGAGAAACTATTTGTATGAATTAGCCTCGTTGAGATCTATTAGGTTTATGTGAAGAAAACCTTAGCGGGGAAACCATAAACCAGACCAACAAAACGCGTACCAAATTTCATCACTTGCGTAAGGAAAATCGCAGTGATCTGTGTAGTAATTTGGGGTTTTTAGAGATCAGTCATTTGCGTAAGGAAACTCGCAGTGTCCTATGTAGAATCTCGATGAAAGATCTGTCATTCTTGCGTAACATAAATCGCAGTGACCTATGTGGTGTCTTTCATAAAACAACAACAGGAAATCAGACGCAACAGGAATATATTGTCAAGGCGGATTGAGTAGCAATGGTGTGCCGAAACCCTAGGAATTCTCATCTCTATCTTTATTTTAATTACTTTTAATTGCTTCCTAATTTACATTGATCACAACAACATCTCTCAATTTTCAGATTTCGTCTAGCCTTTCGAAAGATTGTGATTCGATCGCTCAAAGCACTGAACCAATATTCCCTGTGGATCGACCTCGAATATACTACTCGATAGGATTGTGCGCTTGCAGTCCGAACCGATAGCATTTCCGAGTTTATAAATATTAAAAGAAACATTGCTCTCTTTTGAGTGATCAAAAAATAAAATAAAATGATAGTTAGGCAGGTAAAACTTACGTTGACTTCGAACACTTGATATCCTTATTGCTTTGGTTGATGAAAAGCAATTCATGGCTTCGAACACTCGATAATTTTAAATTTGAATATTCTTGTCCCTAAAATGAGGGTGATCTGTCAAATAACAAATTACATTATGTTCAGTAAGAATCACAGTTTAGGCCAAACCAGAAAACAAAAGGAAAAAACAACAAAAATATTTGCATACTCACATTATTCTTGAAGGCTAGTTCAAGTTTGACGTCATTGGACAACTCAACGCAAAAAAAAAAAGAAAAAAAAAAAGAGAAGAAACTGGGACGCTATGAGACAACCCAACCCAGGAAACGAAAAAAGGAAACAAGTCCCCAAGATTGCAAAGACAAGATTTTTTCATTACCTGGGTTGGGTTGTCCCATGGCGGCCCACTTTCTTTTTTTCTTTTTTTTCCTTCGTGGGTTGGGTTGCCCCATGTCGTCCCACTTACGAAATTTTTTTTTTTCATTTTTTTTCACGGTGCCCTTTCATTTTTCAAATTCCCACACGATATTTTCTATTTTTAATATTTTTTTATTTTCCTATGTATAAAAATTTCGGGGGTGCCTACCTAGCTGGTGAGCATGAACTAGATTGTTTTATTTTATACATACAACTTGACAGCCATTATCAAGACATGGAAAGGAACATACTATCTAAAAGCATCATTCACCATTATCAAGACATGGAAAGGGACATACTATCTAAACTAAAAGCATCATTCATGATACATGTGTAGATTATTTTTTATGTTTTTCCAACTGGAGTGCAACGCATTTACTATTGTCGTTTAGTACACTGTACACATGAGCCGCTGAGTACAGATCTGAACTCGACTAAATCAACAAAATTAAACAAATGAACGAGACCTCGAGATGTGCCATTGAGTTTGACTAATGAATTAAAGACAACTGAGTAGTTGGAAACTGGCAATCAGTATTTATATATATATATGCATGGTTCGCACATGGCTAGCTGGCTAGATGCTCTGTGTGTTTCTAGTTTTTCACCATACTTGTAAAATGAGGGTTAATTTTGTTCAAAATGATATAGTCCAGGAATCCAAAATTCCATTACTTGTTGGGCCGAAGCCCATTGCTTCGTCTGGGCCTAACTAAGAAGTACAATCCTTAGTCATAATTACTATCAATATAAAGCACAAGCACACACTAGTGAAGTACCAAGATGATATCAACTATCAAGATTGACTTTAGTTAAACATACTGGTTGATGAAAAGCAATTCATGGCTTCGAACACTCGATAATTTTAAATTTGAATATTCTTGTCCCTAAAATGAGGGTGATCTGTCAAATAACAAATTACATTATGTTCAGTAAGAATCACAGTTTAGGCCAAACCAGAAAACAAAAGGAAAAAACAACAAAAATATTTGCATACTCACATTATTCTTGAAGGCTGGTTAAGGTTTGATACTATGAAGGCATGCCGGTACAGACATAGCACAATTAAAGTATGTACCAATCAGCATGCATGTAACAAATATCTTTCGAATTGTAAAATGTGCAACATATCAAGGACCAAACTATACCTTGTCTAGAGAAGGTGTCGTACAGGAAAAGAAGAGCAACATATGAAACAATTAAGCCCCCTTCCAACTGAAATTGTAAAATGTGCAAACATGAGTTAATTAACCATGCACCTAAAAAAGATACATCCTCATTTGCATACCGATGCCAAATTGGCCTGAAATAAATTAGTGTTCAGTTATTAACCTGTCAATATTGAGCACCTTACCTTCAAGTCCAGGGTGTTCAATATCAACACAGAAAGTCACACGTCATAAAAAAACAATCCTTAAACACCAGCTTTCTCTGTGGGACATTGTTTCCTACCTTTCTAATAAAAATCTATTAATATTTTATTATATTAATTTTCAAAATTGAAATTTAACACAATATTAAAAATGCAACCATGAATTAAGATTAACATAGCGCAGAAATAACAAAAATATTCGTATTAATTTGTTATATATAAGTGTATTACAGTGATATCATATTAAGTGTTGTCACTATTCAACACAAGAAAGACACAAACGGTAACACAACAGTAGACAGAAAATTGAACAGTTGTACAAATTTTCATCTCAAGCCTTTCTCCATCAACAATCTGGATAAATAAGAAAGCTTAATTTTGTACCTCCAGTAAGAAAAAATCCACCCAACTCTATAAAAATAAGAATCAAGGACATGAAACGAAAATTAACTTTTGCCTTGGGTTTGTATACTGGCTCTATTCATTATGATAATTTGTATATAAATTTTGAAAAGCACATGATCCGCGTTGTGAGCTCCCATGCACTGATGTGGATATCTTGGAGAAGGACAAAGTCATCTATAATAAATTTGAAGATGGGTATCAATTTTTTTTAGTACATTAAGGTCGCCGGGTTTCATGCATTCCCCATTAAAATCAGTATTAAATATTTTAGATGAAGATGCATCACCAAAGAAAGTAACATGCAGCTAATGATAAACTGATCAAATTTGAAATATAATTTACATTTGAATTATGTGTTTAGAAATGATTTCAAAAATTAAAATTTAGTACATATAGTTTCTCTAAACAATGATATATTAAATTGTAAATTTTATCTCTTTAATTTACATTTAGGTTACTTGATTTTTATCATTATCCACTAGCCCATCCGCAAATCTCAATATTCTGCTAAAATTAAGCATTATCCACTAGCCCATCCGCAAATCTCAATATTCTGCCAAAATTTATCATTGAAGCCTACCTACATAGATGTCACATCCTACCGCCATCATATTGTACACTATAATTTATTCAAAAACTGGAAAGAAAGATCTATTTAAGCTCATGTCCAAGTTCAGGTAGATTGTTTTCTGTTCAGAAACTTTTGATATTGTCGAAGTTTTAGAAGTATATAGATATACACGTATTGACTCTTGAAATTCATATTTCAAGAGTTTATCGACAATTTTGGTTTAATATTTACTTGTCTATTTCAATATTATTATATATCGTCCAAACTAAAACAATTTCAATTAATAAAGAAACTGTTCATAGTTTCTACTGTATATATAGTACGTTCAATATTACTTTTCTATTTCAATATTATGATATTAGTACGTTCTTTTTCATGTCGTGTGGTTACAAAATATATATGCCAGCTTGAGTCTGAAAGATTAAATTTAAACTAAGACTAGGTAAAGCATTATTTTAATTCAAATCTGCGATCTTAGACTTTAAAAATACCATTGCTTGTTCTCTATTTCCAACCAATATTTTTTAAATTGAATTAAATTTTAGGGGGAATTTCACGTATACCCCTGAAAAACTTCAAAATTACGTATTTCCCCTTCTAAACTTTGAAATTACGAATTCCCCCCCTAAACTTCAAAAACTCACAAATTTAACCATTTTATTGTTTTTTATATTAAAACTCATTCTAAATTTATAAAATACCCATTTTACCCTTTATTAAAAACATAAAAAACCCATCGGACTCAAATTTGAATTTGAAGGGTTCATCTACCATCTGAGATGCTTTAAGATCCGTGCGTGCAAGATCAGCACGAATCTTAAAGCGAACACACACGGATATTGAAGCGACGTACACGAATCTTAATGTGATTTGTGGGGTCAAAATTGCTTTAAGATCCATGCATGCTAGATCAGTACGAATCTTGAAGCGAACACGCACGGATATTGAAGCGATGCGCACAGATATTAATCCAATGCGTGCGGATCGGATGGTAAGAGAACCCTTCAGATTCAAATTTGAGTATGATGGGCATTTTATGCTTTTAATAAAGGGTAAAATGGGTATTTTATAAATTTAGAATGAGTTTTAATATAAAAGACAATAAAATGGGTAAATTTGTGAGTTTTTGAAGTTTAGAGGGGGAAATATGTAATTTCAAAATTTAGAGGGGGAAATACGTAATTTTGAAGTTTTTGAGGGGTATACGTGAAATTCCCCCTAAATTTTATACACGAGCTAGCTGCCGAATTTTTTTTTGAAATCTTAGCAGCCGAAATTAAGGAGAACATTTTCATTTAACAATTAATCATTTTAATTTAATGCATTGAGGACAATGCAAAATTTTAAGCATGGGGGTAGGGGTAAGAAAACTTAGTTTAGGATTGCACTGTATCTAGAATTATGGCATGTAGGACCCTTGTTTTTTATTTTTCGCTAGCAGTTTTACTTAATCTGGATTGTTTCATAAGACCTAACCACGAGAAATGGGATGAATTGTTAAGGTTTTTATCTAGAGTACATGTAGGCATTTGCATTGATAAGAGCATATAATTTAGGAGTAGCTTGCATGTAGGTTAATCAAATAAGGAATTGTTTTCAATTAAGTTAGGCTAGGGTTTAGACAATTGGCCATGATACAAAAAATTCAGAATTTTTAAAGTAATTAGTGACTTCAAAGTGAACAATTAATTGCTAACCATGAATGTTGACCAAAACCGCAGACCTTAGAATTTTTATTGTTGAAGTAATTTATTTTTGCAAAGTCTCTTAAGTTTGAAAGTGTTCTAGAATACCCATTTATTATAGATAGACCCCTAGCGAAACTATGCAATAATTCCTTGTATCAATGAATACCTGAAATTGTGTGTAATCAAGGTACTTGTGACACGAAAATATTTACTTGTACAAATCTTTAATTTTCAGAAAAATACAAAAAAAATACAAAAAAATCAGAAATGAGAAAAATCCAAAAAAATAAAAATTCAGAAAAAGAAAAAAAATATAGAATAAAAGATGGAGGATAAAAAAAAAGAGTACGGGTGCCTACGCAAGACTGGTTACCAATAGGCTCGACAAAAACCTCCCAAACTTTAATTTTGTGCATATTTAATTTTTCAAAAAAATCGTCACAAGTACCAACACACTTAGTTGTCATACTTTGCTCCAATCAATTAGGAAGGAAAATCAAAATTCATATAATTAGAATTTCTATTGATTGGAAGGGATCTGTTTATAATCAAAGGAGAAATTAATACTCTCAAATTTAGGGATATTTGTGAAGTGAATTGTTCGATAATAATTTTTCTAAGGAATGCACAATGAGGTCAATCATGGGGTGAATAAATTGTTCAAGGGAGAGGTCATGAATATTTTTGAAGTTCTAAATTTTTAATGTCATGTCAATTCTACCAAGCCCAAGTTCTAGTTTAATTTAAAGCAAGTCCTTGAGATTGTATAGTTTAACCTAGACTGGACCTTTGACTAGCTAGGATGTCGTTGCTTGAGGACATGCAACAATTCAAGTTGGGAGGCGTGATCAGAGTCAAAATGATGATGAATTATGTTGGGTTTTGGCTTAGGTTTTGCATATTATCTCACACTTATGTTTAATTAATTAGAGAAAAAGGCTACTGTCACTCTTCTTAATGTTTTATCGCACGAAACATCTTTTGGGACTTTTTCACATCAAATGGAGGAAGAATCAGGTCAATCGGATAAGCGACGCTCATCGACTAAGTCTCTGCAACGACCCGCATTGACTGATACGGACCTAGCCGGATACGGACCAGGAGATAGCACGATACGCATTAAATCCCTCAGCGACATGGTCTGGATACAGACCGTACCAGCCAGTACGGCCCGTAACCAAGGCGCCCTTTGGGGAATAACTGCTCCAGCTGTATCCAAATCAGATTTCTTGGCCTCCACTCGTCTCCAGACGTCCCCTCACTCCTATATAAGCACTCTGGACAGAAGAAGAGATCATCTTTGTAATTTTGGTTAAATTTGATTAAGTGAGAAAGTGAGGAGTGTTGTAATCTTTTTACTCATGATGCTTTGATATATATATTTTCTGTTGATTATGATTTCTTGTTGTTGATTGAAATGATTTTGTGATTTACTCTTCCTTCACCTGATTTTGATTATCTAGTTTAATCCTTTAGGGTAGTGACAGTGCTTTAATGGTAAGAGAAACTATGATGAACGAGTCAGCCTTGTTGGGAGCTATTAGATTTATGTGAATAAAACCTTAGCGGGGAAACCATAAATTGGAACAACAAAATGCGAACCAAGTTTTGTCATTTGCGTAACTCGCAGTGTCCTATGTAGTAACTTGTGTATTTTAGAAATCTGTCATTTGCGTAAGTAACTCACAGTGTCCTATATAGTATCTCAATGGAAGTCCCGTCATTTGCGTAACTCGCAGTGTCCTATGTAGTGTCTTCCATATACAACAACAGGAAATCAGACCCGATAGAAGTAGAATATCAAAGAGGATTGAGTAGCAATGGTGTGCCGAAACCCTAGGAATTCTCATCTCTATCTTTATTTTAATTACTTTTAATTGTTGCCAAATTTACATTAATCACAACTTCAACTCTCAAATTTTCAGATTTTCAGATTTTGTCTAACATTTGGAAAGATTGTGATTTGATCGCTCAAGACTCTAAACCAATATTCTATGTGGATCGACCTCGATTATACTACTTGATAGGATTGTGCGCTTGCGATCCGAACCGATAGCATTTCCGAGTTTATAAATTTTAAAAGATAACATCGCTCACTTTTGGGTGATCAATATGCATGTTGAGTATTTGTTGAACTAGGAATGTATATATATGTTGATTTAATGTTGAATATAATAGTTGTTTCTGTGTTGAATGTTGAATGAATATTATTTTCTATATGTTACAAATGTTCAATATTTCTTGAATTATGGATGTGTAATATATTGCTCATTATAAATTGAATAAAAAATATGTATCAATCATACACAGTTCTTGAAAACAAACAGTGTATGAAGGGTAAGAAACACGGTTAATAAAAACCAACCTTGTATGTTTTCCACAAATCATACACGGTCCCTTGTAGAAACCGTGTATATAATTGTCGTTATTATACACGGTTACTATGACCGTATATTAATCAACTGTATCAATGCCTTTTTTGAGGTCTGACATGGTCCCCTTATAGGAACTGTGTTTGTAACTTATTTATAGACACTTTCATATACGATGCGCGCAGACACGGTTGCAGAACTGTGTGTCATTAGTGAAATTTTGGCACACCAATTGAAAGTAATTATAGAAAAATGTATTTACCCAAATCATTTTCAGTAGCAGTGAAGACGCACCTATCGATCTGTTAATGCGAATGCTACGGGATAAGGAGATTAATTTCAGTAGTAGTGAAGTTTCTCAATGCTATTGTTACCGTGATTTTTATTAATACCCTAAAAAAATAGCAAATCTGCCCTCATTGTTAATTTATTTTAAAAAAAACCCTGACCACCCCACAGTGGGGCGGTCCACTATTCCAACCAAACCGCCCCCTAGTGGGGCAGTACCAAACAGCCCCATACGGGGGCGGTTTGCTATAAAACTTATATAAAAGTCACTTTCGTCTCTCCTGCCCACTCACAATTCATTCTAACTTAGCTGAAACTGAAAGAGGAAGAAGAGGAAGAAGAGAAGGCGATTTCAGATAACAATAGAGGTAGATCTTCACAATTTTTTTTAATTTATTAGTTTAATTTGTCTTTTTAATTCATTTTTTAAATTCATTTCTTTGAACGAGAAGGATGGACAATAACAATCAAGGTAGAGGGAAAGAGAGCAACCGAGGTAGGTCATCCTATCGTGGCCTAGCGAGAGAAGAGTCAATTAGTGATCAAGGTAAAAATGAGGGAAAAAAGTACAAGTGTCAACTATGCCCTGATACACAGACATGTCGATCATTCATACAGCCGGAATTTCTTAGCTATGAAATTTCGGACAATGACTTTGTGGAAAACTCCTACAGTTATTTTTCAAAAAAAAAAGGTTGATCCAGATCCTCTAGCATCGGATGATGATTTGTTAATTCCGTGTACTTATACTGGTAAGGCTACCACTTCGTCTGTTGTGACTGATCCAAATCTGGCAAAATCCGATGATGACTTTGTTCCATGTACTTTCAAGGCTCGTTGTAAGTAGTACTACTTATTAAGAATTTATGTTGTGAACTTTATTCCATGTAGTCTTTATTTCATCAATTTAGTGTTTATTTATATTTTACGTTGTCAATTTTTGTATATGTAATTAAGTTAAGAAAATAACAAAACTCTAGCATATAAAATAATTTCACAAACTCTAAATTAAATAGTTCACAAACTATCAATTAAACTAGTTCACAATATACATCTAAATAAAATAATTCACAACATGCATCTTAACTTGGTAATCAACGACAACGTTCGAACAAACTAAGTCGACGAGTTCTGGGTCTGCTTCCAGATGGTTGTGCGACATTACCGGATGTCTCTCCATGGCTACTAGATGCTTGGCTTCCATGAGTGGGCTGGCTAATACCGGTTGCCTCAGCAACAACTCTAGCATTTTCTCTTTCATTTGCTTCGTTTATGACATCTGCATTCGAGTTCACCAAACATGTATGATATTGAAATCGTAAAATATAAAATAAAATATAAAATGAAATGTACCTGCTCGCTGCCTGTCACAAGTTGAACGGCGAGCCTGATGTCCCATTCGCCTACCTTGCATCTGGTCCATGGTCATTACAGCACGCTTGTGGGGCCTTCTAACCTGATCCACCCTTTTGCGGGCATGATTCTATCCCCAACATAGGCCGTCCACGCATGCTGATTGGAATAAGGATGAAAAGATGTACCGCAAGTACTCGCAAGGTACTTGGTATGGTACATGCAGCGACAAAATCATCCTCGCAGAAGTTTCTCACTCAGCACAAAGCCATAACATGAGAACAAGGTAAGTGAGCTAATTGGATTCCTTGGCATGTACATGTTACAATATTGTTTGGTCCAAAAATAACAACATACTTGAAACATCATTTTTACAAACTCCATAGTCCCATCCAGTCTATAGCTGGTTGAAACGTACTCACCTGGAACGTGCACTTTGAATTCCAAGTTGCGATCCCCGTAGGGGAAAACGTTCATAACTAAACCTTTCTCCCTATGTTTACTTAGTTTCCCCTCCAAACTTGTTAAAAACATTTGATTCCTGGCCAGTAATTCGAGGGCTTTAACACATCGTTCATCAAACTATGCATTTAACTTGTAGAAGGTGTCCCCTATAATTGCTGCCACGGGCAACATCCGGCTCTGCTTGAAAACATTATTCAAGGACTTTGACCCATTTATGGTCATAATTTCCCATCGGTAACCTCCATCACGGCTTCAAATACTTTCTCATATGCGGGTGGCTCTTACAGATCTCTGGGATTATTTTTGCCCACCTTGAGTAAGTACGCATTTGCCTTTGGATAGTACTACACAAAAATAAAATTTAGATGAGAAAATATAAGTAAATAATTCAGAAAAATGTCATCTACAATATGTTAGATACCAAAAATAAAAATATACATACCTCGGCAAACTCTCTGAACATCTCTTCAACCCTTCTCGGCTTCTTCCTCCTGCAACCAATTTTGAATGTATTTGCAACCCATTTGTCGTATCCGGTATTCTTATTTAGGTTGTCTACAACGTGTTGCATACACAGCCTGTGCACACAGTCCCCATTCGTTGTCGACCACCCGAAATCTCTGCAGTCAAAAACATATTTGATTCATTTGTGCTGGTCTGATATGACACAAAAGAATCTGTTCCCAACCACTTCTCTTCGTAAAAAGCTCATGAAAAATCCCCAATTTTCACCATCCTCCTTTTTAACAATTGCAAAGGCCAAAGGCAACAACTGGTTTTTAGCATCATATGCACATGCTATCAACAGTCTCCCCTCGTAACGGCCAGACATGAAGCGTGCATTTGTACTGATGACCGGTCTAATGTATGGCACAGCTTGAATATATGGACGAAAAGCCCATGCTATGGCCTTGAATTGCAACGCACCATTGACATCGGGTATGCTTAGATTCCAACATTCATACTTTATGCCGGGATTTGTACTTGCTATGGCCTGGAGCAATGGTGCAAGCAAGTTGTATGAACCCTGCCAACTACCGAACATTCGGCAGATCGCAAGTTCACGCCCTCTCCATAACCTGTGATATTTTGGGGTGACATGTTTGTAAACGCGTCTGACATGTCTAGCGACCTCCTTAATGCTCATCGATTGGTCCTCCTTAACGTTTATCTCAATTACATCGGCAATAAGTGAAGCCGTAAGTTGTGCATGGTCTGTCCTTGACGATGGAGACTTGCATGTATCAGGTGGTTCATACTTCTTAATAATCCATGCCTCCCCCTTACCCACAGGGGTTGCAAAAAGATAGAACTCGCAACGCGGTGCGTCTTTTCAAACAACAACTAACCTTGTTCGGTCCCTTGTTTGTACTCTGCACTCCCAGTTGCCGTGAACATGAACTTCATTGATTTTCTTCACAAGTTCATCTAAGTTGGTATAAACCTGCTGCGGAGCAAGCTCCGAATTGTATACGACACACTTCCCAAACCAACTTATGTCTGCTTCTTCAAAACTAGTGGTATAGTTGAATGTGGGGCACAGATGCCTATCTGTCCGACCTCTAATCGGAAATCTGTCTTTCCTAGGTAAATAATCTCCATCACCATCTGATAAGTGATCAGAATCCCAATTCCCGTCCCAATCATCACCCGTGTCCATTTCCTTTTCTGGTATGGCATCGATTCATTCACCATCAATGTCAATATCACTCCGGGTAACAACAGGTAACAGTATAGGTATTGATGGTGGTACAGATGGAAACTGGCTTAGATTACGGTTTTAGGAGGAGGTGGTGGTGGTGGTAGCTCGGTGGTATAATCATCCATGTTACAATCAGTGGTATAATCAGGTACATAATTGTCATAAACGGGTGATAAGTACGGTTCATAACTCGAGTGGCGGGGCCCCGGGTTGTCATAACCCGAGTTATCATAACTCGAGTGGTGGGGCCCCGGGTTGTCATAACTCGAGTTGCGGGGCCCCAGGTTGTCATAACTCGAGTGGCGGGGCCTCGGGTTGTCATAACCTGTATTTTCCGTAGAAGTTCCAACCCCGGGTTGACGCGGAACTCTCCTGGAATATAAGTCCATTACCGGGGTACCCTGTGACTCAAAAGTATTGTAAATACTCCTCCATAACCTCTCATCTGTTATTGGATACCTGCTATAGTAAGGTCTACACCCTCTTATTGTGTTTTTCTGAGTAACTAAGTCTACGTCATACCAGTTGGGGTTTACACCAGTCTTTTCGTACACTATTTGCTTAAGTTCCAGAAATGAGGTATTTTCATTAATCTCGAAGCCATAGGCTGCCTCTTTCTTATACTGTGCTCCCTCCACACCCCGGACAAGCTTCCCGCCCACATACAGTTATTAATTAGCAGAAAATATCTTATTATATTATTGCCACTTCTGTTCAAAGGAAATGCTACAGGGCACATGATCCGCATTGTGCACTCCCACGTCGAACTCATCTTCAAATTTTGTTATTCAACCCTAGAGGAAATGTCAATTACTAATATTGTATGCTCAACTACTTTTTAAGATGGGTATCTTCCACCAAACTGAGTATTAAATATTGTGTTTTCCATCGGCTTCACCACTTCTCTCGGCATCTAATTAACGATAAACTAATTCAATTAATCTTAAATCTAATGTACGCATAAAATTTTGTGTCTAGAAAGAATTAAAATTTTAAAAAAAATTTAATGCTCCCAAAAAAAAAAAATAACCGTACGTGACCATATATAGTTATTTGTAGGTAATGATACGGGGATGATGAGGAATGATAACACTAATAGATTAAATTTTAACTAAGACGAAATTGAGCTTTATTTTAATTCATGTGTTTGCTAAGTTTAGACTTTAAAAATATAATTATTTGCCTGTTTTCTATTTTGAATCCAGTCCGTTTCATTATTAATTGAAATAAGATATTATTTGTAAATTCGGCATTAATTTTTTTACCTTTTTATAAAAACTAATTATGCATATGTTTTGTGTACAGAGATAAGAATCCGGTCCTTACAACAAGATAGATAGATCCATCCACAAATGTTTTGTAATAAATTAAAATTAATTACTAAAAAAAATTGCTAGTCACTTGATGGATGATCAATGGTTTTAAAATTGAAATAAATAGACAATCTACAATTATGGAGGACATTTCGTTTTAAACAACCATTGAATTGGTTGTCGATGTTATCCGAACAATTTAATTATCAATAAAACATATTTGCTTTTAACTATTGTTATATTTTGTTGAATATTTAGACTCTACAACTTACAAAATAATAGTTAAAATTTAATGACATATGGTATGAACCGATACCATATATATGTAGTTGTAATGTTATTTAAATTCTCTATACATTATTGAAATCTTTATATTGTGTAAGGGATTAAAATGTACAATCAAAATCGTTTTTATGGGATAAATTTTGTGACAATCCAAATTAAATAACATCAATATATATATATATATATATATATATATATAGAGACTGGCTAATGCCATAACGTTATAACTTCGGCCAAAGTTATAACAAGTCATTTTTGCCATTTCAAAATCCAAACAACCGATCCGAACCATTCAACTTTTTCTAAATATTGAAATGTGCTTGGAGACTAAATTTTACATTTTTTGGAATTTTTTTACTATTTATTAAGCCACTTTGAAAATCGCAGATCTACTGTGAACAGTAAAAAACAGTAAAATTTTCTGGACCACCGGATCTGTATTTTCAAAGTGGCTTAATAAATAGTAAAAAAATTCCAAAAAATGTAAAATTTAGTCTCCAAGCACATTTCAATATTTAGAACATGTTGAACGGTTCGGATCGGTTGTTTGAATTTTAAAATTACAAAAACCGATTCGTTATAACTTCGGCCGAAGTTATAACGTTATGACATTAGCCAACCTCTATATATATATATATATATATATATATATATATATAGCAGCTCTTTTGTCAACGGGTTACGGGATCATTGCATGTGAAGCATGAAGCACGAGTTGGAGAGAGAGATAAAGAAATATTAATTTCAGTCTGCAGATAACTTAGTATATTATATATAAATTAATTTCTTTGTTTCTCAACGCTCTTATTATATTACTGCCTCTACTCTGGACGTGGGTCCCTTCAGGAAATGTTTTGTTTAACCAGGAATGGATGCCCTTTGGCTCACAGGAGGGCCGGGATGTGTCTTCTGGTGGTTCTGAGGTATGGATCCGCCAAATGTTGGAGAATTTTTCATTAACTTCTATTTTTATTAAAATGAATCTTAGTTGGATTTACATTGCATTTCAGAAGCTCAAAAGAAAAAAAAACATTACAAGAGTTATTAAACCTGAAAGGAACAACAAATACAAGTGTAAGATTGTTCAAGTAAAGAGCAGGGTCAACTCTAGCATTATACATGTATTCGTGTATATGCTCCAACGACATGGATATTAAAATGAACAGAAAGGACATCGCACATTTTCAATAAAAATGCACAAAAGAACATGGCCAAACTACCAGACCAAATGATTTTATGAAATAAATCATTATAAATGTGAAACTAAAGCCTATATATACAACAGTTTATTCAGAATAAGGTCCAGTTATCTGTTGGCAACAACATTTTCAAAAACAATACTATACAACAATTCCTGTAAAACTTTGGACATATTGGTTATTTTATCATCAACGTTAGCAAAAACACAGTAATATAAGTTATGGGAATATTATATTAAATAGTCAACGGCTCTATAAATTGCTAGTTGTAATCCATCATTGTAAGGATTTGTTTATGTAAGGCATACCGTGAGCAATTATTGCTTAAACAATTCAACCAGACGGCTAGTTGTCTTGCAACCAAATGATAAATGTTACAATTTAAATCATTGAAATGTTTCATTTTGCAAAATAAAAATCCGAAATCTCAAATACTTTCATAAAGATTCATGTCAAACCCAAAACAAAATATACTGAAGTCATGCCAAAATTAAATACTCAACCATATTACCAGTTAAATACTTAATTAGTCACGCCTCGAAACTTGACTCCGTTGAGTACTTAATTGCTTCAAATGAAATATCGACATATTTCTTTTAAGATAAAAAAAAAAATATCCACAATCAAAGTCTACTAAATATGCGACTGGAATTAGGCGAATATAATCTGATTTATCTCCCTTCTGAAAGTCCAAAATAAAACATATATATATATATATATATATATATATATATATATATATATATATATATAAAGAGTAGAACTAGTGTGTTCCTAAGTTCACCAAGTCCTGTGAACTCAACTCAAAAACTTATTGGATTGGTTTCAAACGATGAATCCAAATGGTTGAAATCCTTCTACCTTACGGGTGATGCATCTACATATGAAAATTTTAAAATTTTAAATTAATTTTGTATAGAGTTAACTAATGTGTTCTGCCTGTTTTTTGGGTTGAGAAAGTAATAATAATATACATTCTTGCAGTTCACAGAAAAAGTGGATGATTGCAAAATTGCAGCGTTTTTGTACATTGTTTATTTATCAATTCATTCTTTCTACTTATTAGTGCTGGCACAGAGTAAAAAACATATTTATAAACATTACCCACAAAAAATTGAAAAAAACAAAAATAATAAGTTAATATGACAACCGTTTCGTTTTCCATTTTTTCAAGTTGTTATTATACAATTTTGTATAGAGTTAAGTGGTCAAAAGGCGTCTAAAAAATGAATGCATTATAATTAATTTATAAACCTCCTAATTTTGACCACTTGACTTTATACTAAATTAATTAGAAACTTTAAAATTCTCACATGTAGGCGCATCACTCATAAGACAGAAGAATTTCAACAGTTTAGATTCGTCGTTTGAATCCAATTCAATAGGTTTTCGAGTTGAGTTCACAAAGAGTCTTAGTAAACTTAGGAACACCCTAGTTCTACTCAGTCCTTGGTCATACCACTATGACCTTAGACAATCACTCTCTTAACATGTTCTCCATATGAAACTGTCCCTGGAGACCAAATTTTATAGTTTTTTTAAATTTATTACTATTTCTTACGATGGGTACAAAATCGATGTTTATCAAGAAAAAAATGGTAAAAAAAAACAACAAATTTCAAAAATTCCAAACAAATAGTAAAAAGTTTCCGAAAAATGTAAAATTTATTCTCCAAGTATATTTTAATATAGATATCACGTTGAACTTTTTGGATCGACTTTTTGGACTTTGAATCCAATGATTTAGAATCCAAAGCACAAGAGGGTCTATACATTGCAATGTACCATAACCCATCTCTCTCTCTTGATAGAGAGAGAGAGTCCAGCTGCGCAACTTAGCATATCAGTGCATATGTTTATAAGTCATGAAAATATATCCGGTTTCAAAATCCAATGTGTGGATTTTTTTCTTGCTTATAATCTTTTGCTGTCAAATGAATTGTTTTACCTGTTTTGGGCTGAGAGAGTAATAATAATATACATTCTTGCAGTTCACAGAAAAAGGGGGTGATTGCAAAATTGTAGCGTTTCTGTACATTGTTTATTTATTAATTCATTCATTCTACTTATTAGTGCTGGCACAGAGTAAAAAGCATATTACAAATATTACCCTCAAAAAATTGAAAAAAAAACAAAAATAATAAGTTAATATGACAACAGTTTTGTTTTCCAATTTTTTCAAGTTGTTATTATACAATTAATCCAATTGAGACTTGCGGTTCTGGTATATGTATTATTTGTAATTCAAAATCAGGCTTTCCTTGTACTTTTTGATAACCAAATTAATATTCCTTTAATAAAAGTCGCTTCCATGAATTTCGGCCTTTACATATGAGCTGGATCTGTGCATTGGAGTAATAAAGTTTTATAAGTCAACTGAAACAAACATGTCATGTGACAAATAATATTAAAAAATAAAATCTCATGTTGAATCAGTTGTGGAGCTCAATGATTCTAGCTAATCATGGGAAGCAACGATCATATTTGTATTTGTTGAGCAAGGCTTGGATCTAGCCAGGCATCTACAAGAAAGAGACCAAAAAGGGGGAGGAGACAAGGAGAGATAGAGAGAGAGAGACTTGGCAGCCACTGTCAAGGTTTAAAAAAGAGAGAGAGATAGAGAGAGTGAGAATGGAGATTAACTATGAGAAATGGAAAAACCGATGGAGCACAAACGAGATAATTGTTCTCGTCCTTCTCAGCCTTGGCATGCAAATTGGTCTCATCGTCTTGGCACCGTTTCGTAAACGCAGCAAGAACCCGGTGCTCAAGTTCACGCTCTGGCTGTTGTACCTGACTGCTGACTCTGTTGCTACATTAGCACTGGGTAACATCAGCCACCAGGCCAATCCTGAAGAAATTGTTGACAGTGGACCCATGCCAGGCAAACTCACTGTCTTGTGGGCCCCGTTCCTCCTGCTTCACCTCGGGGGTCCCGATAGCATCACATCATACTCAGTTGAGGATAACGAGCTCTGGTGGCGTCACCTTTTGGGGCTCGTTGTTCAGGTTGTTGTCACAATTTATGTATTTTGGCAATCACCACCAAAAGGGTGGATGTGGATACCAACAATGTTAGTTTTTATCCCTGGACTAATAAAGTTTGCCGAAAGGACCCATGCTCTCCGCTTAGGAAGCAAGGACAATCTCAAGGACAAAATTATCTCAGAAGTCGGCCTAGGAAATGAAAAAAAGAAAGGTACACATATATCCCAACCTTCCACTAACATCCGGTTAACAAAATTATCTCGAGTGAAATCTTATTTTTTTCTAAGAGTACCTTATTGTTTGATTTAATTGTTGTCCACTCAGATAGCAACGGTAATACTACCTCGGATCCCGTCGAACCAGCAAATCGAACTACTGAAGGTACATATATCCCAACCTTCCACTAACATCTGGTTACCAAAATTATCTCGAGTGAAATCTTATTTTTTCGAAGAGTACCTTATTGTTTGATTTAATTGTTGTCCACTCAGATAGTAACGACAATACTACTTCGAACACCGACAACCCACCAACTGGAACTACTAAAGGTACATATATCCCAACCTTCCACTAACATCCGGTTAACAAAATTATCTCGAGTGAAATCTTATTTTTTCTAAGAGTACCTTATTGTTTCATTTAATTGTTGTGCACTCAGATAGCAACAATAATACTACCTCGAATCCCGTCGAACCAGCAAATGGAACTACTGAAGGTACATATATCCCAACCTTCCACTAACATCCGGTGACCAAAATTATCTCGAGTGAAATCTTATTTTTTCGAAGAGTACCTTATTAATTGTTTGATTTAATTGTTCTCCACTCAGATAGTAACGATAATACTACTTCGAACATCGACAACCCAGCAAATGGAACTACTAAAGGTACATATATCTTTAGCTTCCAATAGCATCCAGTTAATAATATTAACTTGAGCAAAATCTTATTATTCTTGCTAATACATTAAGATTTTATTTAATTGTTCTCCCCTCAGGTATATGGGGCATTCTCAAGGATAAAATTTTGGTACTCTTCCCAGCAAAAGACACTACAGGTACATATATCCCGACCTTCCTCCAACTTCTGGTTAACTGTATTAACTCGAGCGAAATCTTACCTCCTGTTAATAATAACTTAAGATTTGATTTCGATATTCTGTTGATTTTTAGAGTTCATTTGACTATAAACTTTATTGCTCAAAATAGTTATATTTATAATCTACAATCTCAAATCTAAATATACAGTCCAAATATTTCGACCCGTTGAAAATGATGCTGGAAATGGAAATTTAGACGGTTGCTTAATTTTAATTTACGTAAATTATCGGGAGCAGGTTAGAAAGATGAGGGAGTAGAGAGTTAATTCGCAAAATTCAAGTGTGGTTATGCTGCGTGTACTTGGTTTTATTACCTCCAGCATATTTAAATATATGACGAGTTTGGGATTATTATAAGGACATTATATAGATTATTGTCAAAAAAAAAAATAGCTTAGTTGCCTGTGCATACAGTTTCCAAATTTAGAAGGTTCTAAATTTAAACTAAGTATTGTTTGTGACATTTTCAAACAGTATAATATAAAATAAAAGCAAATAAATTCTGATCTTATCAGAAATCGAAGTTGTTGAACTGAATAGAATTAGTCAACATTATTGAGTCCAACAAATTTACATAGTAAGGTTCCTTTTCCAGGTACCCAAAATGAAGACTTTATATCTTTATTACCATAAACATATATATAACAAACAACAACAACAACAACAAAGCCTTTAGTCCAAAACAAGTTGGGGTAGGCCAGAAATGAAACCCAACCGGAGTCACAAAACCAAGGTAGATAGTAATAAAAATAAAAATAATATTGATAATACTAATATGAGTAGAGCTAAGGTGTTCTTAAGCTCACCAAGCCCCTTTGTGAGCTTAACTCAAAAACCTATCGGATTGACTTCAAAAGACGCATCCAAACCGTTGAAACTGACATACTTCATGAGTGATGCGTTTTCATGTCAAATTTTTGAACTAATTTAGTATGAAGTCAAGCGGTAAAAATGATGTATAAGTTAATTTTTCATTATTTTTTTACCGCTTGACTTTATACTGAACTAGTTCGAAAAATTATAAATTTGACATGTAAATGCATCACTGGTGAAGTACAACGGTTTCAATGATTTGGATGTGCCGTTTGAAGTCAATCTAAAAGGTTTTTGAGTTAAGCTCACTAAGGGGCTTGGTGAGCTTAAGAACACCTTAGTTCTGCTCATACTAATACTAATAATGGTACCAATAATAATACTAATAATACTAATAACAATGCTAAGAATATTATACCTACACGTAAATCTTAGGGGTTGAAGTCGTAAGTCCAACATTCTTAATCCCGAATCAAAAGCCTTAGGACCTAAAGCCTATAAATGTACCCCTAAATCCTGATTCCTAGGCTATGGTTATAGTACATGGATCATTAACTTCCACGCGCTCATGTCTGAATCCAACTCTTTGGATACATTTCATTCCTTCATGTCCCTTTTTACTACTTTCTCCCTTGTTATCTTGGCCGACCTCTGCCTCTCCATCTTCTTTCGAAACAACTTATAATTCCAGTACGCACCGGTACCTCGGGAGGTCCCCGTTGGAGATGCCCAAACCATCTCAAGCTATGCTGGACAAGTTTCTCCTCAATCGATAGAACCCAAACCCTGTCACATATATCACGTTTTTTATTCGATCCCTTCTTGTTTGACCACAGATCCACCGCAACATACGTATCTCTGCTACACTTATCTTCTGGACATGTTGTCTTTTAGTAGCCCAACATAGGATGCCAGATGTATGCTGCCGTTTCACTCACCCAACTCTTATCCTATGGCTAAGATCTTCATCAATCTCGTCATCAATCATTAGCATTGACCCCAAATATGGAAATGTGTCCTTCTTGTGCACTACGTGTCCAGCCAAAGTGACATCTCCATCCTCTTATTTGACACCGCTGAACTCGCATTTCATATACTCGGTTTTGGGTCTACTAATTCTAAAACCCATCGATTGTAAAGTCCGTCTCCACAACTATAGTTTCCTATGAACCCCTATCCTACCCAAATCAATTAGCACCACATCATTAGCAAAGAGCATGCACCAGGGAATCTCCCCTTGTATGTCCCTCATGAATTCTTCCACCACTAGGCTGACCCTTGATGTAATCTTATCTTAAGAGGAAAGTCACTGGTTTCAAGAGCCCACCACATGACCTATCTCGGTTGGTTTGGTTTGTTTGACGATAAATTTATATATAATATTTCTAATTATTATGCTTTGTTTCAGTCAGCTTAGTTTGTTTATTTACTTGTTGTTCAACCATAAAAATGAGAAGTTCTAATATGTCATCTTTTGTAAAAAAAGTATTTAAGGAGAATCAGTTTTATACTAGTAGTTATGGCAGCGCTTTTCGTGCAGGAGAGTAGGTTCGGAATTGGGTTAATTTTTTTTTTAATATTTAAAGTTGAGAAAGTCAACTCTCATCTTTATCTAAAAGTGAAGTATCTAAGCCGAACAGAGGTTGATAGCAGAAAGTTCCCCAAAACAAACGTAGAGAACCAACATGTGCGCAACATGTACTATGGGTACAATAATCAGGAGCTATTTAGAGAATCAACATCGGCCCTTTAGTGTTGGTCAATTAATCGACTGTCTTCTTTCGAAAAAAGAAAAAGAATGGTTTACTAATATGACCAACTTTTAAGTTTATACACGATTAAACATATGACAAATAAACAGATTTTGTTATATAATTATCTACTAATTTTACTTTGTACTGTAATGGGTATGAAACAGCATTTATCTAAATCCATAGTCGGTAAATAAATTAAGAAATCAAAATATTTTACCAGTACCGTCGAGATTGTCATTAGCTAAGTAGAAAATATTTTACCACGTTGTTGAGAAAATATTTTTTATTATCCTCTATGCTATCCCCAGACAAAAAACCTCATGTTTTTCTGGTGAAACAAATGCATTACGAAATGGTTTACCCCAAGGATTTTGTGTTAGAAGAAAAATTGTGGAACTGGACAAGATAGATATGTTTCCTACCAAAAGTGATGTACAGCTCACAAATTCAAAATAAGCATGGTACCAAAATTAGGATTTCCCCAATTTAAAACTTCACTCTAGCCATCCTAGCTTAAGACTGAATGCTAACCATAATGTATCCAAACGACACGTACACATCTGAAGCAAATACACATAAAATGCTTCTGCAAATTAAGAACAAAAGTGGACAGGGATATGAAGCATTATTGGTAACTACATTGACAAAATATCATGTATGAGTGTGGACCCATTAATTGTCAAATTGTTAGAAAATATGAACACAGCACTTCCAAGAAACTCCCTTCCCTCCCATGTTTTATTTCATTCAAGAAGAAGATTACATAATACGATAATTTCATATTGTTACATGGAAATAGACAGCAGCCTCTCATATATCATGTCTAGTTATTTCCTTCCTTAATCTAGGATTGTATAATTATTACATTGATTGTCTAAATATTACAATTAATGGAAACTAAATCTCCTGCTGCCTTTTTCTTCAACTCACGCCAACAGTAGATAGTTTCCTTTCTTCACCATCACAGTTGCCTTGTGCGCCACTTCTCTTCAGATATTTTGTGGCTCTTGTTAACACTCCCCCTCAAGTTGGATGTAGATGTCTTTCATGCCCAACTTGACAAGTGAATCATGAAAGATTGTGCTAGAGACCCCTTTCGTTAATATGTCTGCAAGTTGATCCTCAGTTCTCACAAACGGAATGCTGATGACCTTCTCCTCCATATTTTGTCTGATAAAATATCTATCAACTTCTATATGCTTGGTACGATCATGTGTACAGAATTCTGAGATATGACAATTGCAACTTTATTGTCACAGAAGAGTTTCATTTCTTCTTCAGATTTAAATCCGAGTTCACTCATAATTTTTCTCAACCATATTAGTTCCTATAGTCCTTGAGCAATACCTCCAAATTATGCATCTGCACTAGACAGTGCTACGATATTTTTTTTCTTGCTTCTCCATTTACCAAGTTTTCTCTAACAAATGTAAAGTATACGGAAGTGGATTTCTGATCATTTATATCACTCGCCCAATCTGAGTCTGTGTACCCTTCAATTCTTAGATGCTCATTTTTCTTAAAGTAGATACCTCTTCTAGGTGCTCCTTTCAGATATCTAAGGATTCAAAATACAGCATCCATATGTTGTTCACTAGGAGCATGCATGAACTAGCTTACTACACTTACCGCATACGTGTTATCTGGTCTGGTATGTGACAGATAAATAAGTTTACCTGCTAATCTTTGGTACACTTCTTTATTTGCTGGTACCTGGTTGGGGAACTCACCCAATTGGTTTGCAATCAAGCATCCCAGTTTCGGGAAGTAAGTCTAACACATACTTACGTTGAGACAAGGATATACCTTCATGAGTTCGTCCAACTTCAATTCCAAGAAAGTATTTTAGTTCTCCTAAGTTCTTCATTTCAAATTTCTAAGATTGCCTTTCTTCTAGGCTCTTGATCCCATCATGATCATTCCATGTGATTATCATATCATCAACATAAATGATCAAAACTATTATCTTTTCTTGTCTTTTTATGTAAAACAAAGTATGGTCAGAATCATTTTGAGAATATTCATATCCCTTCATCGCATTGCAGAATCTCTCAAACCATGCTCTGGGAGACTATTTCAGTCCATACAGTGCCTTCTCTAATTTACACACCAGAGTTTGAGAACTTGAGTAACAATATCCAGGTGGAATATCCATGTAGATTTCCTCCTCAAGATCACCATGAAGGAATCCATTCTTTACATCAAACTGATGCAACGGCCAATTAAGATTAGCTGCAAGGGACAACAAAATTCTGACAGTATTCAACTTAGCAACTGGTGAGAAGGTTTCTTCAAAATCAATACCATTATTTGGGCAAACCCTTTTGCAACTAATCTGGCTTTCTATCGATCTATTAAACCTGTTGGACCATATTTAACATTAAACACCCACTTACATCCCACAGTCTTTCTACCTTTGGGCAGATTGACCAATTGCCAAGTACAGCTCTTTTCCAGTGACTCCATTTCAACTTGCATGGCTTCTATCCATTTTGGATCACTCATCGCTTCTTCTGGGTTTCTAGGTATATGAACAGAGGCTAGTACTATCAAAGTCCTTCAAGGGGCTAGAAAGATGGCATGTTGAGACAAACTTTCCGATTGCATAGTTTCCTTCACTGCTTTCATCTGGACTATCTTCTAGGAGCTTTACCTCTGTTTTTCTGTATGGTAATCTTAATTCAGAATTAGAATTTGTAACTTCAGAGTTTTGAGTACGTACCTCTCTTTCAGGAGATTGACCTTGTTGTAGTTGAGGGGACTGTATCATTTGTTCTTGCTCCCTATTGTCATAGTTTGTAAGGTCAATCCATAAATTACTTCTATCTTCTGATTCAACATCACTTGGCGCACTTGGTTCATCAACTGGGTTAAGAGGGACCCGAGATGAGCTCGGATTAGTAGGATCAGATGCTAAACCTGAGATGGGTTCAGTCGATGAATTTGGTGGAGAGAGTTCAGTTGTGAGCATCGGATTCGGTCCACTCGGACCAGCCAGACCTAGATTCAGTCCAATTGGACCAGTCAGACCCAGTTCCACACGCACAGGATCAGATGTGCCCATGTCCATTTTAAACCAAGATTCATCCTCAGATACCCCCTGAGGAGGAATATTTTCCTTTGTGAAAAAACCTTCATTTTCAATAAATGTCACATCCATCGTTGTGTATAACCTTTTAGAGATATGATTTAAACATTTATACCTCTTCTGATTTTGACCATATCCCACAAAGACACATTTTTCTGTGCAATGCTATAATTTTGATCGTTGGTGTTTTTGTATATGGACATATGCTACATAGCCAAAAAAATTTAGTGGGAGGTTAAGAACTGACAGAATTTTGGCATATGAGGAGAGAGCTTGGAGGGTGTTTTGAAATCTAATACAACCGATGACATATAGTTAATTAAGTAAACAATAGTTGCAACTGCATGATCCCAATAGATTTGTGGAACATCATACTCAAGTAACATTGACCGAGCTGTCTTTAAGACATGTTTATTTTTTCGTTTGACTACTCCATTTTGTTGTGGAGTTCTTACGCAACTTGTTTCATGGATAATCCATTGAGTATTAAAAAATTTCCGAAGTGTTTTATTCACAAATTCACCTCCATTATCACTTCTCAGGTACTTGATATTTTTATCAAACTGATTTTTGACCATATTAAAATATGATTTGAACACCGTGGCACCTCATTTTTTGTCTTAAGCACATACTATTGGAACTTTTTCGAAAAAAGGAAACAGAACACAAAATTGGATTTTTCACACAACTTTATTAATTCATCAACAGATACAGACACGGTATTTAAGATGGTGCATATACCTAATTTAGCACCCACTAACCCCAATATAACGCTGCTATAACTTGCCTATAACCAACCACTACATGACAAACTAAATATAGAAACTACCCTTTCTAAACTACTCCCTGCACACGTCTAAACAAAGAACGTGCTGCCTAAATTTAACAACCAGTTTATAATTAATTCTTAACAAAAATAAACCTGCAACTAAACCGCAACTTCTAGAAACTGTATCTCTTATGCACTTTGCTGCTGACTTGGATTATTTTCAACACCCCCCCTTAATCCAAAGTCCAGCACATTCATCATGTCTCGACACCAGTTGAACTTCTCTCGTGTGAGTGATTTGGTCAGCACATCTGCAACTTGCTGGTTCGTGTTCACATACTGCAACTCTATCATCTTTTGCTCAATCAGATCTCGTATGAAATGGAGCCGAGTGTCTATGTGCTTTGTTCTGTTGTGATGCACCGGGTTGTTACTAATTGCAATTGTCGACTGATTATCACAATAGAGTATTGTTGCACCTTTCTGCTCACAATCTAACTCTTCCAATAAGTGCCTTAACCATACACCATGCTGCTGATGTTACTGCATTGTACTCAGCTTCTGCGGTTGATAGTGCAACTGTTGACTGTTTCTTCGAATTCCAACTTATTACGCTGTTGCCAAAGAAGAACACCTGACCAATGTGCTTTTTCGATCATCTATGCTGCCTGCCCAGTCACTATCGCTGTAGCCTGTCAAACACGGTTCATCAACACCCTTTACCACAGACCATAGCTTGTTGTACCTGCAATGTACCTAAGAATTCGCTTTGCTGCTCCCATGTGTTGTTTAGTTGGATTCTGCATGTATCTCGCAACCATTCCAACTGCATGTGTGATGTCTGGTCTTGTGTGCGTCAAGTACAACACCTCCCACCAAACTCCTAAACCGAGTTGCATCTGCAGCTCCGGTTCCATCAATAGCTGTCAACTTCTCGTTTGTATTCATTGGAATTAGTACGGGATTGCAATCTTTTAATCCGAACTTTTCTACCAAGCCTCTTGCATACTTGCGTTGGGACACAGAGATTCTCCCCTTCTCTTGTTCAACCTCCAGACCTAGAAAGTAATGCATTGCTCCTAGATCGGTCATCTCAAACACACGCATCATTTGCTCTTTAAACTCCTTCACCATTGCGTCATCTGTGCCAAAATAAATCATATCATCAACATAGAGACATAAGCTATTAAACCTCCTTTTTCTTTGCGTTTGACATAGAGATTAGGCTCATTCTTGCTTCTCTCAAATCCCAATTTCTGAAAATGTGCATCAATCTTGCTGTACCATGCATGAGGGACCTGCTTCAAGCCGTATAATGCTTTGAACAAACGGTACACCCACTGTTCTTTGCCCTTCACCACAAACCCTTTCGGTTGCTCAACATAGACCTCTTCTTTTAGTTCACCATTGAGGAATGCTGACTTCACATCAAATTGATAGATAGGTTGTCTCAATTGGGCAGCCAATGCAATCAACAACCAAACCGTTTCAAATATGGCCACCGGGGAGAACGTCTCTTCATAGTCTATGACTTGCTTTTGGGCATATCCTTTTGCCACTAATCTTGCTTTGCATTTTAATACACTGCCATCTGGACCAAATTTAGTCTTGTAAACCCATTTAACTCCAATTGCATTGCGATCTTTTGGTAATTCTACCAACTTCCAGGTTTGGTTTTGCTCGATTGAACTCATTTCTTCTTTCATTGCTTGCACCCATTTCTTTCTTTCTACGGCGTCTTCATAGGACAATGGATCTGCTACATACAAAACCTGAGTTGCTTCATACAATTCTTGTAAGGATCGTACCTTTCTTCCTTGTGTATCCGGATCAACCATCCGATGTGATGTGCTACTCGAGCTTGGACTGCTTTGCGGCTGCTCACTGCTGCCTTCTTCTTCTTCATCTTCTATTTCTACTATTGGTGTGTTGTCTTCCTCCATAGACCATCTCCAACTAGCATTCTCATCGAACATGATATTTCTACTGACTATAATCTTCTTTGTCACCGGATTAAACAACCTATAACAATTAGATTGTATGCAATACCCAATGAACACACACTTTTCAGATTTTGAGTCCAGTTTTTTCGGTTTTGTGTACTTATGAGAGTGTAAGCAATGCACCCAAAAACACGCAAATGCCCCACACTGGGCTTCCTTTCAAACCACGCTTCAAACGGTGTTTTGTTCATCACTGCCTTGGTTGGTGACAGATTTAAAACATATACCGCTGTTGCTACTGCTTCAGCCCAAAAACTATTCGGCATACCTTTAGATTTCAGCATACTTCTTGCTAGTTCTACTACCGTGCGGTTCTTGCGTTCAGCTACACCGTTTTGCTCAGGTGTGTATGGAGTGGTCAGCTGCTGTAGCACCCCTTCTTTCTCACAAAACTGCTTGAATTCTTTTGATTGAAACTCACCACCACGATCTGATCTTAGAGCTTTCAGCCTAGCCCCTGTTTGCGTCTCTGCCATGGCTTTGAATCTTTTGAACAGCCCAAATGCTTCACTTTTATAGCTAAGGAAATAAACTCAGGTCATCCTACTATAATCATCAATAAACAACATAAAATACTTGCTTCCTCCCATTGATTCAGCCTCCATGGGACCGCACAAATCAATATGCACTAACTCAAGTACTTTGGTAGCACGCAAGGACTGATCTTTTGCAATGGCAGCTTTGATTGCTTGCCAAACACACATCCTTCACATAACCCGATTTCACCAATTTCGGGTAACCCATTCACCATTTTCTTTTGATTCAACAATCTCAAACCATTCATGTTTAGATGACCATACCTTAAATGCCATAGCTCACTGGAACTAATCTCCTTGGCCGCAAGTGCCTTGTCTTTCACCTTGGATATCTCCAGAGGGAACAAGTTGTTTTGTGTCTTCTTGATTGTTGCCATCGTCTGATCCGTGGATGCATCTACAATTTTGCAATTGTCGCCTTCAAACTTGATGGTACACCCACTGCCCATCATCTGACCGATGCTGAGTAGGTTTTGGGATAGTTGAGGAATATAGTACACATCATGTAGCATCCGTTTATTGTGACTGCTGGTCTGCACGGCTACATGATGCTACATGATGTGTACTATATTCCTCAACTGTCCCAGAACCTACTCAGCATCGGTCAGATGATGGACAGCGGGTGTACCATCAAGTTTGAAGGCGACAATTGTAGAATTGTAGATGCAGCCACGGATCAGACGATGGCAACAATCAAGAAGACACAAAACAACTTGTTCCCTCTGGAGATAGCCAAGGTGAAAGACAAGGCACTTGCAGCCAAGGAGATTAGTTCCAGTGAGCTATGGCATTTAAGGTATGGTCATCTAAACATGAATGGTTTGAGATTGTTGAATCAAAAGAAAATGGTGAATGGGTTACCCGAAATTGGTGAAATCGGGTTATGTGAAGGATGTGTGTTTGGCAAGCAATCAAAGCTGCCATTTGCAAAAGATCAGTCCTTGCGTGCTACCAAAGTACTTGAGTTAGTGCATACTGATTTGTGCAGTCCCATGGAGGTTGAATCAATGGGAGGAAGCAAGTATTTTATGTTGTTTATTGATGATTATAGTAGGATGACCTGGGTTTATTTCCTTAGCTATAAAAGTGAAGCGTTTGGGCTGTTCAAAAGGTTCAAAGCCATGGCAGAGACACAAACAGGGGCTAGGCTGAAAGCTCTAAGATCATATCGTGGTGGTGAGTTTCAATCAAAAGAATTCAAGCAGTTTTGTGAGAAAGAAGGGGTGCTACAGCAGCTGACCACTCCATACACACCTGAGCAAAACGGTGTAGCTGAACGCAAGAACCGCACGGTAGTAGAACTAGCGAGAAGTATGCTGAAATCTAAAGGTATGCCGAATAGTTTTTGGGCTGAAGCAGTAGCAACAGGGGTATATGTTCTAAACCTGTCACCAACCAAGGCAGTGATGAACAAAACACCGTTTGAAGCATGGTTTGAAAGAAAGCCAAGTGTGGGGCATTTGCGTGTTTTTGGGTGCATTGCCTACACTCTTATAAGTACACAAAACCGAAAAAAACTGGACTCAAAATCTGAAAAGTGTGTGTTCATTGGGTATTGCATACAATCTAAAGGTTATAGGTTGTTTAATCCGGTGACAAAGAAGATTATAGTCGGTAGAAATATCATGTTCGATGAGAATGCTAGTTGGAGTTGGTCTATGGCGGAAAACAACACACCAATAGCTGAAATAGAAGATGAAGAAGAAGAAGACAGCAGTGAGCAGTCGCAAAGCAGTCCAAGCTCGAGTAGCACATCACATCGGATGGTTGATCCGGATACACAAGGAAGAAAGGTACGATCCTTACAAGAATTGTATGAAGCAACTCAAGTTTGGTATGTAGCAGATCCATTGTCCTATGAAGAAGCCATAGAAAGAAAGGAATGGGTGCATGCAATGAAAGAAGAAATGAGTTCAATAGAGCAAAACCTAACCTGGAAGTTGGTGGAATTACCAAAAGATCGCAATGCAATTGGAGTTAAATGGGTTTACAAGACTAAATTTGGTCCAGATGGCAGTGTATTAAAATGCAAAGAAAGATTAGTGGCAAAAGAATATGTGCTAAAGCAAGGCATTGACTATGAAGAGACGTTCTCCCCGGTGGCCAGATTTGAAACGGTTCAGTTGTTGATTGCATTGGCTGCCCAATTGAGACAACCTATTTATCAATTTGATGTGAAGAGGTTTATGTTGAGCAACTGGAAGGGTTTGTGGTGAAGGGCAAAGAACAGTGGGTGTACCATTTGTTCAAAGCATTATACGGCTTGAAGCAGGCCCCTCGTGCATGGTACAGCAAGATTGATGCACATTTTCAGAAATTGGGATTTGAGAGAAGCAAGAATGTGTCTAATCTCTATGTCAAACGTAAAGAAAAAGGAGGTTTAATAGCTTATGTCTCTATGTTGATGATATGATTTATTTTGGCACAGATGACGCAATGGTGAAGGAGTTTAAAGAGCAAATGATGCGTGTGTTTGAGATGACCGATCTAGGAGAAATGCATTACTTTCTAGGTCTGGAGGTTGAACAAGAGAAGGGGAGCATCTCTGTGTCCCAACGCAAGTATGCAAGAGACTTGGTAGAAAAGTTCGGATTAAAAGATTGCAATCCCGTACTAATTCCATTGAATACAAACGAGAAGTTGACAGCTATTGATGGAACCAAAGCTGCAGATTCAACTCGGTTTAGGAGTTTGGTGGGAGGTCTGTTGTACTTGACGCACACAAGACTAGACATCACACATGCAGTTGGAATGGTTGCGAGATACATGCAGAATCCATCTAAACAACACATGGGAGCAGCAAAGCGAATTCTTAGGTACATTGCAGGTACAACAAGCTATGGTCTGTGGTACAAGGGTGTTGATGAACCGTGTTTGACAAGCTACAGCGATAGTGACTGGGCAGGCAGCATAGATGATCGAAAAAGCACAACAGGTCAGGTGTTCTTCTTTGGCAACAGCGTAATAAGTTGGAATTCGAAGAAACAGTCAACAGTTGCACTATCAACCGCAGAAGCTGAGTACAATGCAGTAACATCAGCAGCATGCCAAGGTGTATGGTTAAGGCGCTTATTGGAAGAGTTAGATTGTGAGCAGAAAGGTGCAACAATACTCTATTGTGATAATCAGTCGACAATTGCAATTAGTAACAACCCGGTGCATCACAACAGAACAAAGCACATAGACACTCGGCTCCATTTCATACGAGATCTGATTGAGCAAAAGATGATAGAGTTGCAGTATGTGAACACGAACAAGCAAGTTGCAGATGTGCTGACCAAATCACTCACACGAGAGAAGTTCAACTGGTGTCGAGACATGATGAATGTGCTGGACTTTGGATTAAGGGGGGGTGTTGAAAATAATCCAAGTCAGCAGCAAAGTGCATAAGAAATACAGTTTCTAGAAGTTGCGATTTAATTGCAGTTTTATTTTTGTTAAGAATTAATTATAAACTGGTTGTTAAACTTAGGCAGCAAGTTTTCTGTTTAGACATGTGCAGGGAGTAGTGGGTAGTTTCTATATTTAGTTTGTCATGTAGTGGGTTGGTTATAGGCTAGTTATAGCAACGTTAGTGGGGTTAGTGGATGCCTAAATATGGCAGCACTTGTAATAGAGTTAGTGGGGTGCTAAATTAGGGATATGCACCATCTTAAATACCGTGTCTGTATCTGTTGATGAATTAATGAAGTTGTGAGAAAAATCAATTGTTGTGTTCTGTTTTTATTTTCCGAAAAAGTTCCAACACAAACATCTGAATGAATTAAGTCAAAATGTATGGTTTTTTTGTTCAAGGCTTTAGGAAAATGAGCACGGTGATGTTTTGCTTTAATACAAACATCACAAATAAAAGTTTTATTCTCATAACCAGAAAATAAACTTGGATAAAGTTTTTTCTAAATACCCAAAAGATGGATGCCTTAAATGTTTATGCCACATCCAAATGTGAGAATTTTGATTTAAAGGTAAACTTGTGGTAAATGAGCCTTTCCAGCAACCATGTCGTCCAAATGATATAGTCTCCCTCTTCTAGAACCTTCATTAGAAGGTCCTGAAAGATACAAAACTGATGATATATGAGCATGGCACGATTTAATTTCTCACAAATCTGACCAACATAAAGTAATCTTGTTGACAAGAAAGAAACCAATAATGTATTTGATAAGGTAAGAGATAGTAAAATTTGCACATCTTCGACTCCTGTTACCGGGTAAATCTCTCCATTAGTGTTAACAATTTATGTTCTCCTTGGTTTGGAGTCCCTCACCATGTCCTTCTTGGAGTAAGTCATATGATCTGTCAAAATATGAACACAACACTCCCAAGAAACTCCCTTCCCTCCCATGTTTTATTTCATTCAAGAAGAATACAAAATACGATAATTTCAAATTGTTACATGGAGATAGACAGCAGCCTCTCATATATCATGTCTAGTTATTTCCTTCCTTAATCTAGGATTGTATAATTATTACATTGATTGTCTAAATATTACAATTAATGAAAACTAAATCTCCTGCTGCCTTTTTCTTCAACTCACGCCAACAGTAGATAGTTTCCTTTCTTCACCATCACAGTTGCCTTGTGCGCCACTTCTCTTCAGATCTTTTGTGGTTCTTGTTAACATTAATCTAATATTATTTATGTAATAGTTAAGAGTTAACAGATATTATGAACTATATACTTTCGTTTACTATGGTGCCGTATGAAAAAAATAGCCAGTTCTTCTAGCTCAAACTGTCAATAATGTCATTCAAATTTTTCCAGTCTTGTCAAATTTTTGTTTCTCTACCTTGTAACGGTCTTTTTGCAGTACTAAATTACATTGAATAAAAGTGCTGAAGCCCAACTCTTTTTGTTTAATCTAGTAGTTAAGGCAGCGTTTTTCATGTGGGAAGTTGTAGGTTCGGAATTGGGTTCAAATATTTTTATGAATATTTAAGAGGGAGGCTACGGTACTATGCATAGCATGGTTGGGTCTGTGCTACGGCTCAATATTTGAGTTTTCAAAATCCTAACGGTCGATCCAAACCGTTCAACATGATTTATAAAATAATTCCATTATGTACTTGCAAACCAAATTTTACATTTTTTTGAATTTTTTTACTATTTTTTTAGATAGGTAGAAAATCACTGTTTTTTGATGGTCCAGAATTTTCAGATCAAGTGATTTTCTACCTATCTAAAAAAATAGTAAAAAAATTCAAAAAAATGTAAAATTTGGTTTGCAAGTACATATTCATTTTATAATCATGTTGAACGGTTCGGATCGACCGTTAGGATTTTGAAAACTCAAATATTGAGCCGTAGCACGGACCCAACCGTGCTATGCATAGTACCGTAGCCTCACTCAATATTTAAAGTTGAGAGCTCAACTCTCATCTTTATTTAAAAACAAAAGTGCTAAAGCCCAAACGAGGTAGGTTGCAGAAAGCTCACAAAACTAAATGTTCAGAACTGCGGTATGTGCACAATACCAATTATTTAAACTCGGGGGAGGGGGGGATAATCAACTCTTCTTAAAAATAAAAAATAAAAGATATGAAAGGTTTACTAATATGACCCACTTGCATGTAATATTATACACCATCAAACATACGTCAAACAGATTTTGTTTTATAATTTCCTACTGATTTTAGTCTGTAGTACAATGGGTATGAAACATTAATTTATCTATATCCATAGTTGATATATAATTAGGAATGAAAATATTACATTAGCTAATAAGAATAAATATTACATAGATCCACATAAATTAAGAAATGAAAATATACATTAGCTAAGAAGAATAAATATTACATAGATCCACGTTGTTCAGTATTAATTAGTGCAGACACCTCACACCTGACTCGTAGAGAATGAAAGATAAATATAAGTAGTTGTTCTTCATAATACTCTGTGTTATTCTTCAGTAAAATTCATTGTATGTACTAAATTACTGTACGGTACCAAAAAAACAAATGTTTGAATGAATTCTGAAATTGTTTAACATAAGGACTTTTTCTTAAAAGACAAATATCGGACTGAAACTTCACAAGATAGATATGTTCTATCAGGAATTAGTTTAAAAAGAACATTAATATGATCCCGACAACTATCACAAATAGCGTCTACCCAAAAGCGATATGCCTCAAACATTAAAAATATGCAAGGTACCGATATTTGGATGTCACAAGAAAAAAAGGGTGATATTAGTGAGAGAGCAATGATTAACAAAATACTTTTTTAACTTTATGCAGTTGTGTTAAGCGAAAGCGAAAAGAAAAGCAAGGACATTTGCGACGGTTATAATTGGTTCAATAAGTTCAAGCGCCTTTTGGTAGATGTAACTTTTTCTGCAGATCTGTTAATGGAGAGTCAGGATTACTTCTCAGAAATGAATGCAAAGGATGCACTTGAATTGGTCACCATAGAGCTCGCATTCCTGTATGACATCCTACATACGAAGGCAGGCCACATGCACAGCAATTCAGGCCGTGCATTGCGCTGTTTATCTATTGTCTCCATCATAGTAGCACTGGCTGTATTTCATCATCTTGACATGCAAAAATATGCATCTAAAGATATTACCATAACCTATATCCTATTCGGTGCAGGCCTCATCCTTGAGGTCATCGCTGCCATGCTTCTTGTATCCTCTGACTGGACAGTTGTGTCTCTTAGTAAGAAGCGTTGGAGAAAGTGGTTTGCACATGCTATAACCTCAATGGTGAAAGCAATTACCTTCAGCAAGGGCAAAAGTCGGTGGTCGAAAAACATTGGGCAGTTCAATCTTGTTGGTCTCTGCCTAAGAGAAAGGTATACCCCACGTACATTGATCTTGAAACCAATAATTAAAATAAAACAAAAATGGGACAACATGCGTGAGAGCAAGTCAATTCCCTTACAGGAGACATTGGAGAATATTATGTACACTGAGGCAAAAAGGAGAGCACAAAACGTTCATATATACAAAGTGTTACTAGAGGCAAGAGCATATAGGGGAGGCAAATCATTGGAACGTCACAACCAACTGGAGACTCTCGAGTGGAGCATGAAAAGGGAATTTGATGAGTCAATTATTTTGTGGCATGTTGCCACAGACATTTGTTATTATAACAAAGAACCTTCCAACCCACCTAATGGAGAAAATCCAGAATCTTCCAACCCACCTAATGGAGAAAATCCAGAACGTTCCAACCCACCTAATGGAGAAAATCAAGAATCTTCCAACCCACCTAAAGGAAGAAAAAATTGTTGGTCTCTGCCTAAGAGAAAGGGACAGCCCAATGAAAAAATTGACATTGAGCGTGATGTTAGTTGGAAGACATCCAATTACATGGTCTATCTCCTAACCCAGCAGCAGTCAATGATGCAGCTCGGATATGGTAAGACACAATTTGAGGCCACATGTGCTGTCGTCAAGAAGAAATTCAAGGGTAAGGGGAAGCTTGAAGACAAGGATGCACGCGAAGAACTTATTAAGAAGGATGAACCGGCCGCACCGGTACTTGAGAAGAATGATGCACAAGAACCAGCTGACGGCCATCAAATAACAGATAAAAAGGATACATTTGTATTGAAGAAGATATGGGCAAATTTGAGATGCTGGGGTAGGCGTAAGCGTGAGGAGGATAAGCGTAAGCGTAAGGAGGATAAGCATAAGCGTGAGGAGGATAAGCGTAAGCGTGAGGAGGATAAGCGTAAGCGTAAGGATGAGGATGAAATCGGCAAATTGGTATTAAGGGACAGTCTTAGACTTGCAGACGAATTGCAAAAAGTCGACGAACAAATAAGATGGAAGTTAATTAGCGAGACCTGGATGGAGATGCTGGGATATGCCGCCATTCATTGCGATTCATACCAACATGCCAAGTCCCTGAGGAGAGGTGGTGAATTACTCACTCATTTGTGGTTGTTGATGTCTCAATTGGGAGTTGTCGAAGAGCACAAGATGCAGCAATACCAATCTGGGACCGTCTAATTGATACATAATTTTGTGTTCTTTCTATTATTTCAACGAACATAGATTGTTGTTATGTGTTCTTTCTCTTATTATGCATTCTTTACCTTTTTCTTTTATTGGCAAAGGATTTACATGTTATTTATTTTTTCTTTCTTTTTAGTGTTTTATTTATATGTAACAATTGTTGTTTTGTATTGGAAGTGTTATGGGCATTTTAATTTGTATTTTTTTTATTTATCAATGTGTTTGATGAGCAAAAAGTGGCAAGGAAAATGCATGCATCTGCTTGAAGTAAACATTACACTCCTATGCTAATGAGTATTTAGTTATTAAATAACAGGGAATTCAAATATTACATAAAGAAAGAAATGAGAACGAGCATTCTACTAAGCCCCAATTTGCCACTATCTAAGTTGCAGCTGCAACAGTCGGAAATAAATATGTTGTTATTCCTTGGGAATAACATGAACCTGTTATTCCGATCCCAACCGTTCAAAACTTTTTCATGCACGAATCTTAACAAAGTAAGTTTTTGGTGCACGAATCTCAATAAAGATCAACAGTTGGGATCGGAATAACAGGTTCCTGATATTCCAAAGGAATAACAGCAGAATTATTTCCACAACAGTCAGGTGTATATCCCATCAGCCCTAGAAACTAACTCAGCAGGAATGCCACAGTGACACCATTATTTCCAATAGGCGATAATTCCAAATATACTCGCAGTAAATAAAACACCCTCCTGTTGCACAAGACCAAATTCATGTTGAGTCTCGTGATATCCTGCTGGTATATGTCCCTTTTTCTCTTTCAATGGCTGACTAAAAGTCTAAAAGGTTAAATGCGTGCTTGCTTGCTTGGTTCCTTGCTGGCACTGGAGGCTGTGTCAATTATCTTGATTTAACTGTTTTTGCTGGTTTTCTGTCTTTGCTGGTTTCACTGGTTCCTAGTTGTCGTGTAAAATTTGTGAAATTGGGATTTGCTGTTGATATTCTCTACTATCTGTGAAAAATCCGAAATGATAGAAATTTCGGAAACAGGATTTTATAAGTTACATATGAACACAATAAAGATTTTCATACACTGTCAACTGAAGTTTTACAACTCAGCATGATAAATTGCCGAAATTTTTTATTAATATCCAAAAATAATAATTAATTTATATATCTACACCCTGTTGAACAGGATTTCGAAAAATGCCCGAATTATGAATTAAAATTGTGGTTTTGGGCCTACTTTCCGCAATTTTAATTCGCACTTGACGGAAAACCGCAAATTTTATTTCCTGTTTTGGGTTCGGAAATAAAATTTGCGATTTTGAGCTAAAACCGTTAATTTTTTTTTGTGGTTTTACCGTTTTCACTTTCTGATTTTAATGATTTGTAGCGTAAAAATAAAAATTAAATATAAGGATATGGTTTGAAAGGAATTAAAAGAGAGAAAAATTGAAGAAGAAGGCTGTCCCTCTCATCTGGGAATTCACATCTTCCCCAGTACCGTAAAAGGGAATCTTTTAGAATTAGTGGATCTGGACCGTTATTTTAACTTTGCACGAATCTCAAAGTTCAAATAATACTGCCCCTGTGCTAGTCCGAATCTCAAAGCGAATGAAAGTAAATCAGAAACCGTAAAGTGAAGGCAATCTTTTACACATATTGGAGAGGATATTCTTCCCTCATCTGGGAGAACTCAAAATCTTTTTGCAACCAAACAGCCGACAGCTGTCCCTCTCATCCTCTCAGTTATTTAACACCAGTCTCTCTCTGTTCTATTTTTAAATAGGAGCCTTTATTTTCACGCCACAAATTAAGAAAGTGGAAACGGTGAAACCGCAAATTTTATTTTTGGATCCAAAACCGGAAAATAATATTTACGGTTTTGGGCTGAAGTCGTGAATTTTTTTTGCGGTTTTCCATTTCCAAATCTTGAATAAAATTGTGGAAAGTAGGCCCAAACACTACAGCAAAATTGAGCATCAGCGACCGGTAGCAGCGACCGATACTTTCGCCGGTCGCTGATGCTTTTTTTCCCAACCAAAAAAATGAAATCACAAAAGTTTCAGGCGACCGTTTCAGCGACCACCTTTAACACCGGTCGCTGAAAGTTTTGGTGAAAAAAAGCGCCAGACCCCAAAATATGCCCGCCACAACCCAAACCCTGTGCCGCCCCTCAACTTCTCTCTCTCTCTCTCTCTCACTTTCCGCAACCTACGCACCAGGCGGCGCGCGGCTAGCTCCTTCTCTGCCTCCTTCTCTCCAGGCGCGCGACTCCGGAGCACACTCCTTCTCTGCCTCCTTCTCTCCAGGGGCGCGACTCCTAATCGACACTCCTTCTCTGCCTCCTTCTGGCCGTGACGCTCCTCTTTACTGGCACCGTACCAGTTGCTGGTACGATATAACTTATAATATAGGAAAGGGTTTTTTGTTTCAAGTTGCTGAATTAGTTTTTACTGGCACCGTACCTCTTTACTGGCACCGTACCTCTTTATTGGCACCGTACCAGTTGCTGAATTAGTTTTTTGTTTCAAGTTATTGCCCTTTGTCTGGTACGATATAACTTATAATATAGGAAATGGTTAAATAAAATGAATCACCTCTCAGTAAATACAACCACACTTGGCTGATTTTACTGGCACCGTACCAGTACTGGTACGGTGGGTTGCGGGTTTCTGTTCTGTGGCTTGTTCCTTTTGTGTACTGGTACCGCCGGGTTTCTGTTCTGTGGCTTCAAGCTGGTGTTTCGGTATGAAGGCAACATGGTTTTCAATGTGAAGGTGTTTGGTTTGAATGGATGCCTCAAGGATTACAATCAAGGTGCAGTAAAAATGATCAGGAGAATTGGATTCAATGCCTCAAGAGAGCAATCTCCAGCAAAATGTGCAAGTGTTACAGAAGGCAAGCTTTTCCTTAATTATTATACTTCTGTCCCCTTTACTATCACTACTATTTCTATTGTTGTTTTGAACTATAACTCAATGTTAATGAAAACAAAGACAATTAAGAATGAGATCTGATATAATTATATAGCCAACCATTTTAAGGGTCTAGTACCATTAAGCTGATGAACAATATCCAAAACAACCTCTAAAACTATATTAGTTTTAATTGAATTCTTTGAGCTGCAGCATCATCATCTTCAGGCAAACAAACAAAAATAAAGCATGACCTTTTAATATAATGACATTAATGAATTTTACCTGATCTGTGCAGAGCCAAGCATACAAATGGTGGAAGCCGAATAAAACAATATTAAAAAGTGTATGCTGCAATTAAGTACCCCCTTGTTTTATATTGGGGAAGATTCGGGTAATTAATTAATTAATCTCACCTTTATTCTGGAAAAACTAACATGTTATTTGTCATAACAATATATATGATGTGTGTTTCTATATTAATTAATGATTAGGTCACCAATACCATTTGGAGTGCCAATGCATATTGTGATTGGTAAACCAATTCTGTTCAAGAAGAATCCTCAGCCTACTTATGATGAGGTACATTAATTAATTAATTGCATTACTGATTTCATATATAGATATGGTTAAAATGAAACAAAATTAATGATCTTTCAATCTTAATTTAATTTCCATGGCAGGTAAATGAAGTGCATGCGCAATATGTAGCGGCAATGCAAGAGCTATTGGAGAAAAACAAGGCTAAGTACGGTTCAAAAGGATCTTCAACTTAAACTTTTCTAGACTAGACTTTTTTATTATCAATCAGAGAAACAATATAATGGAAGTTGGATTGATAAGATATAAAGACCATGTATTTATTTATTTCCTTGTCCTCTTAGTTTTTTATTTTAATTAATTGAAATTCTTGTTCAACCTTCAATTTGCCGGCAAATTTGTTTGTATGTTTATGTTGTATGTTGGTACGTGTCGTACCAATTATTAAATGGTGCAAATTTAAATAATAAAAAAAATTCCAAAAACCTGACAGAACACTTTCTGTGACCGGTTTTAAGTATCAGCGACCATTTTTTGGTCGCAGATACCTTTTTCTTGACGTCAGAAAAATAACAACGACCCAAAAAAAAAGTGGTTGCAAAAAGAGTATCAGCGACCGGGTGACGTCATTCAGCGACCGGTGACGTCATCAGAAGAGTATCAGCGACAAAGCTTACAGCGACCGGTCTTTCAGCGACCGGATTTGACTTTCTGCGACCGGAAATAGTATCAGCGACCGGCGCCAATACTATCAGCGACCGGTCGCTGATGGTCCTTTGTGCTGTAGTGAAATTAAACCGCAATTTTAGTTCACGGTTTGGGTACTTTTTGAAATCCTGTCCAACAGGGTGTAGATTTATAAATTAATTATTATCTTTGGATATTAATAAAAATTTCGGGATAAATTGGGTGGCTTCCTGAAGTCTGGTCTTTGTTTAGAAGATTTGGTAGTGCTATTATGTTAATGGGTTTAATACTTTTGGGTTTTGACCAAAAACCTAAAACTGAGCATAAATTAAATTTCAAATCAGCTCTATAAAATGTGAATTTTTGTTTATAAGCTGAATAATTGGTTGGATATATAGGAAAATCTCTGTTAAATTCTCTGAGCATTACAAATGGCATGCCGGGTTTATAATTAAACCCAAAACCACTAACGAGTGGTACATGACCAGATCATGTATTTTAAGGGATTCAAATGATATTTCATCTAGAGCAGAGAGCCGACTTCAGATCTTGTGTGAAATCTGCTCAGCTGAGATCTTTCATTTTTAATTGAGCCATGTTTTTGATCTGTTTGGGCCTTCCAGCTGTTGAAATTATAAGGAAAAAAAACGACAACTTGAAATTCAGGCTTGGGCTTGGGCTTTTTTGGGCATAAAATCACCTAATGCTGGAAATTTCATACTTTTTTGGGCTTTTTTGGGCATGAAATTTCATACTTGGTCTAATTATGTTGGAAATTCTGTAAAAAGGCCGAGCTAGAGTATTATTTATTTAATTATTTCATAAGTTCTATATGACCCGGTTGGATTGCCTTGTAGTTCACCGATCCAAAGGGTAAAAAAAATAATAATCTTTAACTGTATTTTTGCAATATTTCTACAAAATTACACAAATATCCATTGAATAATAGTTAAGTATATATTAAACAATAATCGATTATGCAAATTAGGAGTACATCAAACGAGCATGGGAAATCAAAATGCTCGTCAATTTAATTTGGTTAAATAGTCAAGCGATATAAAAAATTGCAATTTGTTTCTTTATGAAGAATTAATGCTTTGGGTAATCTAAATTAATTACAGTGGGTTCTATAAATTACGCACCTTTGTTATGTATGACAAAACATATTTTTTACATATATAAAAAGGTGATTACGTACATTCATATGAGGAATATAATTTTTTTTTTTCAAAATATTGTAAGACATTTTAAGAAATGTGAGAGAAATATTAACAAAATATTAATTTGAACATTTTTTTAACAAATATTCTTATTCTACAAGAATAACTCATAAAAGCAATATTACACGAGTATTCAGTCAATTTACTATAAACATTATAATACAAATTTCCACATTTTCATTGAATTTAACATGAAATAAGAGAGGAAGGAAGCGGTAAAGATAGAGACCACTTCTGTTATTAATTAAGAAAAAAACAAAACAAAATAAAATACAGAGAACATAAAGATGTTAAAATTGAAATATATTCCTGTTCCTATATGGAGTTAGACTGAGCCAGTTATGAAGAGGGACAATTGGAAACTATAAGACGGAAAAAATATTATTTGTTATCAAGAAATTTAATTATCAATACTACATATTTGTTTTTAACTATTGTTATTGTTATATAATAACTTGAGTATATTGAAGGTCCGGACTTATTGTTGTGATTTGTGCGATTAATTATTATCTAATGCCGGACACTATTAGATAATAATTAATCCCACAAATCAGCATCGAATCCTCTCCAGTACTTAGTTAAACAAAATAAAATATTGTCCATGTTATCAAGAAATTTAATTATCAATACTACATATTTGTTTTTAACTATTGTTATTGTTATAACCCGTAAATTTGAGTCTAATTAATTAGACTAATAATCAAAATTTACAACTAGTTAAAATTTTAGTTAATTAATTAACTAAGAGTGTAAATTAAATAATGAAATTAATGATGTAACTATTTAAAATTTAGTATTTAATAAAATTGTATTTCTACAAGTCTTAGGTTTGAATTTAAAACTAGACAAATTTGAAGTTACTTAATTAAATAAATAATTGAACTATATTGTTATGTAGTTAATCTAACGTGCGATTCACAAAATATTACCAAGATTGATTATATTAAATTGTATACTAGATTAGATTAAGGTTTACGAATGGTAAATTAATTTTTGTAAATGCAATCTTCTAATTAAGAGTACTCGTATTAATGACCGTTATAATTAATATATTAAAAAGAATTAAATAAAATTATCAAATAATATTGAATAATATTAGTGAATAGTTGTAGGAATTTTAAACGTAAATTCTCGTGAAAATTTAGTTGATAATCAAGAAAATTATTGATTTCATTTAATCGTGAACTTTAATTTTTGAATTTGGGATTTTTTTTTTGACTAGATAAGATTATAAATTAATTTTATAAAATTCACATGACTAACGTTCGATAAATCCGTAGAAATTTCTAAACACAAATCTCGTAGAATTAAATTATTTTAACTCATTTGTTCTGGAATTTTCTCAACCGTTCAGTTTAGATTCTACAAAATACAAATTTAACTATAAATTGTTAAATGAAAATTTACAAAGTTAACCTAACGTAAATTAATAGAAATTTGATTTGTAAAATTGAAGCTTGGTTGAGATGTGGATCCCCGATTGCAATTCTATTTTTGACTCAAATTTTGTTCCATTCTCTCTGATTGACTCCTCTCCTATTTTGTTCCAAATAAACTACCATTAAATGTTGAATCCAGATCCGTGCCCTCCCTCTTACTATTTCTATGACAAATGGACCCTACCCCCAAACTTAAATCATTTTTTATTCCCTCACTTACCAGCGGACCCCACCTATTAGAGCCCCTCTCTTTTCATTTTCTTCCGCTGACTCCAGACCACCATCCCTCTTTCGTTCCCTCTCTGGTTCGCTGCCCCCACTAGGAACCCCTCTCTCCCTCTCCCTCGTTACTTCTTGGAGAAGGAACCGGAAGAGACCCGCTCCCGCTTTTTCCCCCTTGATTTCGAAATTAATTCGCTCGACCTACCGCTGTCGCTTCACCCTCGTGGCGCGATGACTTTGGTAGTACGGTTGTCAGAGCCCTTGACCCGCTCTCTCTCTTGCGCTATTTGCTCTGCCGGGTTGATATATATGTTGCCGACCTATCTCAATTGTGGGTTGTTGCTCTCTTTTCGCTCATGTGTTGAGAATTTCTATCTCCCTCTCTCCTTTTCGTTTTTCCTCTGTTGCATGCTAATTTTCAAAACTCTAGGGTTTTGACTGTGCTTGGTTTGTGATTTTGGTTCTTTGGTGATATTCTCTTGTGCTGGCGGTGCCTCGTGATGTCTCTGTCTTGTGGCGCTTGTTGATTTCGTGACGGTCGAGAGGCGAGGTGAGAGGACCTTGGTGCCGGCTGTCGTATTGCCATCCGAACGAAACCCGGGTAAGGCCTAGTACACTCCGTGTCGTTGTTTGTTGTTGCTCTGTGTTGAACTCGGTTGCTAGGGCTGAGCTCCTTTTCTTGTGTTGTGAATTGCTTGTGAATGTGATGTAACCGACCCATACCCTCTTGTTGTTTTTCTTCTTGTTTCTCATACGCCTCTGTGATACCTGAGATGTGCCGATTTTGGTGATTTCTGCCTTGGTGCCTTTGTGCCATGGTTTGAGCCCTGAATCTGGTACCGGTTACTATGACCTGGTGTTGTTATCTAGAGCCAACTATGTGCCCTTTCTTTGTCCTGGTTTTGCTGACACCCTTGTCTTGCTTGATTCTTGGACCGACCTTGCTTATTCTGTGTTGATTTGGTTCTGTGCCGATTTTGGTGCTTAACCTGACAGGGACCTTGTGCTTAATTGGGTACCAAGCTTTAACCTCACAGGGACCTTGTTGTGAATAATTGTAGTTTAGGGGTTTATTCGTAAAATTTGGGCCCTTGGTAGTTTTTCCTTAACAAAAGGGCTTAAGTGTAAAGATGTGGAGTTTTATTATTGTTAGGGTCTCGGTTTAAATAGATGAGAAATTAGGTTCGGCCGAATTCAATAAATTGGAAATGGGCCTCTGTTATGGGCTCGGCCTTAAGGCTTGATTGAAATTTTATAAATAAGAATGTTATTTAAAAATCTGATTTGGGCTCTTTAATCTGGGCTGAAATTAGAAAATTTATTAGATTGAATTTTTAATTAAATTAATTAGAAATGGCCCAATTTTGATTGGGTTGTGTGCCAACCCAACATATAATAGGTTAGAGCACAAAATTAATTTGACGTAGCTTGAGTTAGAGATGCGATACATTAGAATCTAGATCGAAACCACGGTTTGGACCTTAGATAAAATAATTTTATTAATGAAAGTATGATAATGTGTTAGTATGTTAATATATATATTCTAAGGACAAATAAAAACATTAGGTGATGATAGAACTACGTACGATTAAATTGTGTACAAACTCAACTAAATATTTCTTTTATAACGCAATGTAGTTTATCAATAAACTATATGAATAGTATTTAACTCATAATGATATTATTTAAATAAAATTGATTAACTAATAAATAAATAAATCGTGACTATGTGCACCATATTTATATGCAATTGACCTACCAAATCAATTATACCTTAATTATGACATGTACTATTTAAAATATTATTTTAAGTACTTGTTAATCCTAAATAAATTATATAACACATTAGAACACCACCCACTCCGTAGTCAATTATACATGCATCACACTATTTAATATACTAATTATTTATATTATCTCAACAAATCAAGCATGCATGCATTAATTACTAATTGACCTAAATAAGCAATAATAAGTAACAGAAAATTAGAGGAGGAAAAGAGAAATATATACACGACTAACCTTAGCAAGATAGAGAGGAGAAATACAAATTAACTTGAAAGATCTCAGATCCGGCCTCCTTGTGCGCAGAAATCAGACCAATTCGTAAGAGTATTAATTGATCAAAACGGCGCTGGAAGGAGAAGGCCTTTATCGATAATAAAACCGTACAATAACCTTTCTCCACGGATTATTATGTAAACAGCCGTGTAGCTCTGTCAAAGATTTCTACACTGTTATTTAAACAAAGATCCGTGTGCATTTCGCATATTTCTACACGGTTTTCACCATAAATATCCGTTTAGCTCTCTCATGGCTATCTACACTGGTAGTTAAACAATAATCCATTTACAATTCCTGATAAACGTCCATGTAGCTCTCTCAATGATTTCTACACTGATTCTTTAATAAATATCCGTGTAATAGATCCCACAGATATTTCGGGCTTCCAAAAAATTACAATATCACACGGTTTTTATATAAAATTGTTAAATCCGTATACAATGTGCCGTGTACAATGACCATTTCTGTAGTAGTGATTAAGTTTCTCATTAAGATGAAATTTCCTTTGAAAAACTTGCAAGTCTTATCATTCAATAAAGAGGGGATGGGTTTGCTATATTTAGAAATTTTGTAATTTTGAGAGTTCAGAGATTTTTTTTTATTTAAATATCAGTTTTGTTTTTCCATTTATTTTTCTCACCTAATTAATAAAAAAGTTAATAAAGGAAAGAAATACTAAGAGAATTATGTTACTTTCCTTATGGCAAGATTTGCGAATAATTCGGATTTGAATCGGTCCCGAAGCAATCCCCGTATTTATTCGGTTTTCCGAATTATTCGCAAATTTTTCAATTTTTTCCCAAATTTTTTTTTTGGCTCTCTAGACTGCAGGTAAGTATACAAATCTAACCGAATTTTTCCCGAATTATACCTGAATTATTTCCAATTCACAAATTTTTAACCCCATCGAACCTTTCCCGAATCATTAAGTTATCACTATGCTTAGTACAAAATTGAGAGAATTATGTTACTTCCCTTCTGAGTAAAAAAAAAATTATCAGTACAAAACTTAATATTAAGAGCACAAAATATTTTTCTTGTTATACCTCTATTACTCCTAATAAACACTCTAAACTCAACTAATTAATAAATGCAACTAAAACTAGTTAGCTGGCACATTTTTTTCCCCTATATATGCATCACTATTCAAAATTATGATTTCCTGTCATTTTTTTGGTATTTACTAAATTATAGAGAGTTATTTTTGTTTTGAAACTATACTGCTAGAAATCTGTTTATAAAAGTTCAATTTTTTATATAATTTATTCTTAAACTTTAATTTTTCTAAATCATAATTTTTATAAAAATGTTTTGTAATATTTTTTTTAGCGGGCATTCATTTTTGCACAATGTTATCCATCATTAAAGGATCTAATTTCTTTTTATTCAATAGGGAACGCATAGTGTTTCTATAAATGAAATTATTAATGCTAATTTAAATCCTTTATATAGCTATGATTATAATAATACTTAGAGATGTTAATGACCAATAGGCAGAAGACATAGGTGATTATATCTATCAACAAAATGTATCCTTCAAAGATTAACATATTCATATAAATTTCCAATGTTATCAGAACCAGACCGGATATCGTCCCGATAGAGTATCGGGTCAGCAGTTTACTGGTCGGACCGATGAGTCAACCGGTTCAACCGTAGATTTTCTAAATAATTATTTTTATTTAGTAGATATTTATTAGATATGAACACTACATATAAAAATAATCATATTGTTATTTTTGATGAAAATTCACACATAAATATTGATTAATATATTATACTGATTTTAAATAATAGAAACCAATGCCCCACAAGTTAAGGATTGTGAGTTTATAATGAATCTGAAAGTGTTTGTGAGTTTATTTTTTTGTAGTAAAATTAAGGATTGCTCAAGTCTCACTAGATAAGAAAATTTTATGCAAGTAAATAAATGAAAACCTGGACTTCGATTCATTTTTATGCAAGTAAATCTCTTATCTAAATAAGTTAAGAAATTTAAAATATTTCATGAAAGGAATCACTAGATAGTGATTATTTTTTTACATATTGTTAGTGACATCTTTAATATTCGTGCAGATTTTGATTGAGCAGTCCAGATCTAGACAGAAATATTTTGTTACCTTATAACTCAAACATCTCCTTAAATGCTACAATTGCTTTTTTTTTTAAGTTTTGGTTAATGATTTATCTTTCCCTACATGTTAGAATCATACTTTTCAGAAACAATATTTATTGATTAGAAGTAATTATTCTGATGGTCCATTTTTTAAATTCTGGAAACTAATTAATTCTTATATATTTTGAAAACTTCTTTGTGGGGAAGGTTCATAATACATAACCAGCTTTTAACCAAATGCAAATGGTGAGAAAGATCATGTGCTGCATCATCTATTACTAATTAGAGAGGATATTAATTAATGTGACTATTCTTTTGATCTTGACAAAAAAAAGTTGTACGGTATATAACCCCCCAATTAAATCAAGGGATCAACTAACAGTCTCCCCCATTCAGTTCCCTAAACGTCCCCCCGCTAACTAACGGTCAAAGTACAACTGGGGACCACTAACCGTAATTCATTGATTAAATTAATTCACATACAAAATGGAAAGTATTCATACCTAAGATATCAAATATTCATATATAATTCATCAAGTATTCATACCTAAGATATCAAGTATTTAAAAAAAAACTGGACACATCACTTACTCATCTTTTACACGTTTTTCAAGGTGGTTTTTTTTTCTCCGTTCAATCTAACTAATATTTCTGACGATCTATGAGGAATTTTGCAAATCTAAAACCACGAACATCTTCTACACAATTTTCTCTTTCAAATGAGATCCATGATGACATACTTTTGAGTTATCTGTCACACAAGTATTCATACCTAATCGAGCAAGTATTCATACCTAATCGAGCAAGTATTCACACAAGTATTCATACCTAATCTGTCACACAAGTATTCATCACTAAAATTGAAAGTATTCATACCTACGCAATGAAGTAGGAATATTTACGTTGAATAATATTTGAAACAAAGTAACTGGAGGGGAGGGGACCACTATATAAATGGGGACCATTACTTTTCGGAGCCAGTAACGACCAGCCTGGATTGGGGACCACAAAAAGTCACGTGGATCACACCACCAGTGTTACATTCATTGATTAAATTAATTCACATACAAAATGAAAAGTATTCATACCTAAGATATCAAATATTCATATATAATTCATCAAGTATTCATACCTAAGATATCAAGTATTTAAAAAAAAACTGGACACATCACTTACTCATCTTTTACATGTTTTTCAAGGTGGTTTAATGATTGACATAGTTAGTTAGAATGGGGGGACGTTTAGGGGACTGGAGAGCGGGGGACAAAAGAATTACTCTTAAATCAAATTGAAGAAGTTCACCAAACTTTTTTTCTTCACAAAAATAAACAAATAACCCCCTCTAGTTCTGAAAATACCAGGAGATCAAAAGAAAGGAAAAACTTGACAAAAAGAAAAAAAAGAAATACAATCAAATACCATCAAATACAAGGACCCAAATTATTGAAGGCTTCACAATTCGAGTCTATTAATGCCAAAATTAAGGAGGTAAGCTCTTTTACTATGTTCCTCTTCTTCTTCTTCTTTTTTTGGGAAAAGTTTTCAAAGTAATGATTATACAAGACAACAAAAGTACCATCTAAATTCTAAAAAACCCCTTGTGAAATCATTATTAAATCATAGTGAAAATATCACAGATCCGCCTTCTATCCAAATGAAAGAGGGCTGAAAATGCCAATGCCAATGCACCTTTAAGTTTCAAATTAAAAACACACACAAAGTAAAGAACAGAGTTTCCACATTATTTTTAAGAAAAGGGACACACACAACACCTCATTATAGAAACTAAACTGCAGTTTTATGTTTCAAATTAAAAGACGTTAATATACTTAAAATTCAAATTTAGATAACTTCATTGCAAGCAGCATATCACCATTCACAACACAAGTCCACCATTAAGTGCCAATGCTGAAGACAAACAAAGAAAATGATTTGAAAGAAACAAAACAGACAACTTCATTTCAAGTCGACTATGGTTGGTCGCTTGACATGAGTTGTATATAGGCAACCATCCTAGAAAATGTCATCTTCATCTACATCCAACTCTTTATTTATTAAAACCCGTACCTTCATATTTTGAAAGTCATTTTGAAAGGCTGGAAACCCTAAAGGTACAAAAAGGGAAGAAGCACCCACTTCACCCCTCTTCCACTTCTTCATTGAAATAACCGGCAACTTCAACTGCATCGTGGTTGTATTATAACGACCATACACCGTAAGTTCAAATGAAAAAGCATTATGTTCCTGATGCAGCAGATCAATGTAACAGAGAGAGAGAACATTCCCAACATTGAGGATGGGTTCATTCACAAACAAAAACAGATCTTTATCGGGTCCAAGAAGGGTAAAATAAAGATCCTCTTGAAGCTCCTTTTCATTAAATAGCATATAGATGGATCGACCATAACTGTAGTTACTGCCCTTGTCCCAGTGGTCTTTCAGAAAATGGTCCCGCCATTCTCCTACAACATTGTGCATAAAACAAATAAAGGAACCCAAACAAACTTCTCGTCAGAAAAATTGAGAAATCAAGATTTGCTTATCAAGGCTCGCATAACACAAATTATTTTAGTAAGCTGTACAATATGTAGTTTAAGTTTCAATTTGAGAACAGTACAACCGTGCATTTTTGTGCTTATGGTCATTGTTTTGCTAACGTGTTAGTGGATTAGTTGTACTAATAATACCAAGACAAAAAAAAAAAGTATTGACAAGAAAAAATGTGCACCTGAAAAGGCCTTGTGAGCACAACCCGGAATTGGGCATGAAGACCGGCCGTACTCACAAGTATCAGCATGCACTTGCCTCTGTGAGTAGGAAACAGACTTTTGGCAACCTAAATTGGCGTAAGTGCATGAGAGATGTACTGATTCCAAAACCTTCTCAAGTGCAATATTACGGGACAATCCAAGACGGGTGTAGAGGTAGCCCTTGTATAGTATAGACCAGCAGGAGTGACACAATGTTTGCCCACGTTGTTTCAGACAGTCTCATAAAAACGGAATAATATAAGATAATTGCTGATGGATAAAATATGGAGTAAGGTACTATGCATAGAGCATTTAAGTCCGTACTATGGATTCATATTTTCATTTTGAAAGTCTAAATAGTCAATCCGAACCGTTAATCATGATCTCCATATGAAAATGTACTTGGAGTCCAAATTTTACATTTTTTCAATTTTTTTTACTATTTTTTTTAGATAGGGAGAAAATCACTACTTTTGGATGGTCCAAAATCTTTAGATGAAGTGATATTGTACATATTTAAAAATAATAATAAAAAAATCAAATATGTTAACTGGTACAACCAGGTCGGTGCGTAGACTAACAAATTTGAATGATAGGTTGAAATCTCGGTATGTTTATATCAAATATGATTTTATATCGTTTTTTCTAGGCCCACATAAAAAAGATTCAAGTTATTCAGATTTTTTTTTTCAAAAATCGACAAAATTTAACGAGACACATGCACATTGATACATTTATTGTACCGTTAATTATAATTGCGACAGGATACACAAGCATTTTAAAATGTCTTAAATAGATCTTATAATGTAGAAATTTCCAAACAAATATACATCCTCTAAAATTTATATTTTGATGTAGTAAATAATAATAAAAATATAAAAGATCATGATACCTTTCAAGAGATCGAGAACCTAGCTCATATTGAACTCCAAACATAATGATATTTACAAGAGAGTTTGGTGTGTGTTCGGAGACTTCAAGTAGGATATTTATAGATTATGACAAGTCTAACTCCTTGATTTCATTGTGGGATTAAGGAAAAGAACCGACTGGATCAATATTATGTGGAAGTCATTACTTAAATATAATTTGCTAATATTATCTACTTGTAAATATACAGCGGATCTGTTCAATGCACCGTATCTTTTTGAATGAATCAAACAGAAACTTTTTAGTGAAATACTTTTTTTTTTATATTAACGTGAGTTAAAACTTTCTAATCTAATTCAGTTAAAAGGATGTTAATTATTTGTCTAGCAACATTCTTTGTTATTTTGGAAAGGAGTAGTGTAATGTAGGCTGTGTTAAAATTCAAGTTGAAAATTGAAAAATGGTACTAGTCGGCCCAACAAAACCCAAAATACATCGGGGCCTATATAATAGGTTTTAGTTGGGCTGCCCGATGAATTGGTTGGGCCCAACTTTTTATTGCAAAGGGAACAACAGTGGGCTTTAAATAGATGGGCTTCGGTCCTATAAAGCTGAAGAAGCAGGGTCATTGGAGAAAGGGGTCCACCAACAGATAGGCTTTCTTTCGTTTCTTTTCTTTTCCATCTTATTCTTATTTTTAAGATGCAAAATTTATTGTTTAATTACTTCCTACATAATCGAAAATTAATTACAAAAATATACTAAATTAGTGTAGTTCGCTATGAATTTGTTGTTTTTAATATATTGCTAAATTATTATTTTAATTTTTGTGCTGAACTGAACTATCGAGAATTACAATTTTACAATACTTTTTAATTAGTAATTTATATGCATGCTATGAATTTAACAAAGGGATTTGCTAGCATTAAATGTTTTGTTTGGTAGTGATTTATATGCATGCTATGAATTTGAAACGAGTATCTCCTCAGATATCGAACTCGGTAAAATGAGTCACATTATGACATACATGAATGGTGCTTCTCTATGGAAGCAGTTAGACAATCATTGCTCTGACAACTGATATACTTTCTTGGGATAAAGTTAGTTTCCTCCAAAGTAACACAAAGTTTGAGTTTGGATCCGGTCCGTCCGATTAAGGAGATTGCTGCATTAATGAAGAATATAATTAAGGTAAAAAGAGCATAGAGAGTTGTGAAATGTCGGTGAGTGCAATTTTATATCAAGTTCCTTTGATCGGACGTCTGGATCCAAACTCAAATTTTGAGTTACTTTAGATGAAAAACCCACAAAATTGCCCTCTCTTTTCCATCCCACCGTCGTTAGGATTGAGAATAAATATTTTCACAAATAAAATGTAGTACATTTTAATCCGATTCTCTAAAGTAGCTCAAAGTTTGAGTTTGGATTAGAATTTTTTGCGGTTATAAGAAAAACTAAAATATTCTTTGTGTGTTACTAAAAAATAAAAATGTTTTGAATCTGAGTTATTGATACCAAAAGTTATTTATAGTACAATGAAATTCTAAGGTACTCCATCTATTTCGCTAAAAGTAATTTTAGGAAAATATTAAAATATTAAAAATATAAAATAGTTTCTAGGTAAATAAACAGAGTACCTTAGAATTTGAATGTACTAGTAGAACCACGGTAATTTCTTATTTACACATAAATGACTTTTGAACCGGGATCAATAACTCATATCCAACACATTTTTATTTTTATTTTCCATAACACACAAAGAAATATTTTAATTTTTCTTACAGCTGCAAAAAATTTTGACTGAAAAATGTTAATCCGGATTATTTGTTGCAGTTTTTATTTCTAATATTTTAAAAGAAAAAAAGAAAAAAATCATAAAATCTTCTAATTAAGTAAGAAAAATCACAAATCAAATATTCGGCAACCGGAGGTCAAATCTAAATACATATTATAACAGAACCGCCGAGATTTATGGCGGTCCATTTTCTTTCAGAACCGCTGAAATTTCCGGCGATTTTGAAAGAAAATGGACTGCTGAAAATTTTGGCGGTTTGGACATTTTTATAAATTTTAAAAAATGTGGATATTTTTATAATTTTTCATGTAATGTTGGATATTAATAAAAAATCGTAATAGGAAAGACGAACAAACTCGAAGAAAGATATACCTATTTATAGCCTAAATAATGGGTTATAGGATAGGTTCGATGTGCCGATTCTTCAATCAGGTGACCTTAGCAGGAATCGCTTAATATAACTCCTAGAAATGTGATTGTCATATCGAAACAAAATTACTAGAAATTTGGAGGCTAATTTTAAACTAATTTTTGTAGTTTGTATTATGAAAAAAAAAAACTACATAAATTATTAAATTTGTAACAAAAAATTGTAAGAAAATTATCTCATTTCAAGGAGTATATTCACCAAGTCCTCCATTTTTTTTTTCTTACCAATCCCACATTCCCTGCGATGAACTTATATCATGCCTGCTAATTACTTTCGCACACATTCTGACAGGTAAAATTTGTTAAAACTGTTTCAAATGTGTCTAGGCGTACTGGTCACATGTTTTTATAATACTTGTCCATATATTTGATCATGCTTCTTTGATTAGTTTTGTTATCCTTGAATTTCGATAAAAAATATTATCTTAGGGATAATTTAGGGCGGGTAAAACAGATTTTATACTGTTTCTTTATAATTAAATAAGCTATATATCATGAGGACGGCATAAAATAACAAATCATTTTTAAAATAAACAGAGAAAGACCTAAATTGTGTTTACTGAACTCTGTTACAAAACTTTTGTAACACATTTTAATGCAAGTAAATAGGGGCTTGACCCTTATTTTTAACTCCAAAAAAAAAAAAACAGATAAAGACCATTAAAGAAAACAAATAACAAGCACAAATTATATAAGTGGCGCCTCTGAACAGCTGGATTTAATATGTATTAATTTGTGCAAGCTCCTTATCCAAGACTGCATGCCACGTTCATATAATTAAGGATATAAACCTATACATGTTCTCCATGATTTGCAATTGGCTGTATACTAAAGAATGCCTTCGAGAATTATGAAAGGGGATTTCCATCTGGTCCATTTTTCTGCTTTCGATTTAAGGTCATTTAATATGATATGTTGTTAAATTCATTGTAAATTTTACTACGTATGAATTAAAGGTTCATAACATTGAGACAGTACAACTGATCTCGCTATTAACTACTTTATAAGATACTTGTAAATGCTTAATGTCTAAGCTCAATAACAAAAGATCAAATTAATTAGCAACAAAAAAAGAATTTGTAAATGCTTCGATGACGGAGTATTGATTGTTAACATTTTATTAAGAATTGGACTCCATATTATCAGAGAAAATTAGGGATTTGATATCAATTTAAAAAACAGCTCAGATAAATAGTGCATGTTAACAAAGTGTATAAATAAAAGCTGTTCAGCACCAGATGAGGGTCAAAGATGCCTAAGATATTTATAATTTTTCTTCTGAATTATTTGATTGACTTTTTATAAAATTTGGCTATTCCTCAAAGTAATGGTAGTAGAACTAGGGTGTTCTAAAATTCACCAAGTTATCTTCTGAACTCAACTCAAAAATCTATTGGATTGGCCTCAAACGGTAAATTTAGACCGTTGAAATTCACCTACCTTACAAGTGATGTGTCTAAATGCGAAAATTTTAAATTTTCGAACTAATTTTGTATAGAGTCAATGGTCAAAAAACATCCAAAAAATAAATGCATTAAAATTAATTTATTAATCTTATAATTTTGACCGCTTGACTTTATACTAAATAAATTTGAAAGCTGAAAACTTTTGCATGTAGACACATCTGAAGTCAATTCAATTTGAAAGAAGATGAATTTGAACGGTTTGAATTCGTCATCTGAAGTTAATTCAATAGATTATAGAGTTGAGTTCACAAAGATGCTTAATGAACTTAAAAATACACTAAATCTACTCAAATAATGGTTCAAATTTCTATATATGTCAAAGATCACATGGCTACATTATAGTTGCTTGAGTTAGGGTGCTTGCTCTGTTGGGCAAGAGCTATTAAAGTAATCAATCCGCATAGAAAATAATTGGGAACATGTGGCCTTCGTATTAATTATCTGAGATTCAATTCCAAATAAATATATAGATGTTTCAGAAATTAATAAATTGTGTGAGTTTGCACAAGAAGACTTAATTTCTCATGTATCCTTGAAACCTCCTCTAATTTCTTTTTTTTTTCTTCTCATTTTTTTTATAACAAATATGTTTGTCAACTTTTAAAAACTTTTTTTATGCCCATGTAATTCTCCAGTATTAATTAAGGTTGAAACATCGAAGCTTGTAATACCCGTTAATTTTACCCCTTCCTCTCCTCCCCCATTTGTATTTTCTATAATATTCTATCTCTTTAACCCCCTTTAGATCTCTGTCCATCTTGTCCAAAATTAAATAGGAACAGAAGTTTTTTGGCTTTGCTAAATTTCTCCATTCTTGTATTTTTCTTAGTATATAAATTGCAACTTGTATTTTTATAGTATAGAAAAGCTTATCGTGTTAATTTCTCGAACTACAAGTAGCAATTTAGTTGACTTGGTGCGTGGATGGTTTCATTGTTATCAGTTTGTTTGCATGTGCATGTGCTTTCCATTAAGTTGCTTAACTAGGCGCAAATTAAACAACACTTTTTTTAATGGTGGAATTTATTGAGATGGAGACCGATATTTCATCAAATTTTAAAAAATTACTGAAATGTTATTTTTCTTATAGATTCATTGTGTATTAATGGTCATATACTTGTATCATCAGATATTTCATCAAATAAAATTAAGTACGAATCGTTCCAAGTTTCATGATTTTTCATGATGAAGTAGAAAAATCTATGGTTATCGTGGGGCCCCACCACCCTCCTAGCCTTTTAATAGCAGCCGTTTGATGTCGTGCTGAAATTTTGCATGTGATTGAATCACGTTCTTTCAGAGACTCGAGGATAAAAAATAACTATTGCTAAAGGTAAGCCGACAGAAATTGTTATTTCCGAGGATATTGCTATTCCCGAGAAATATTCACGGATACCAATGCTATTGAACACTCTTACTTTGACGAATACTGATAGATTCTTGTTGCAAAAAATACGGTAGGACCCTAATTGCTAGAATTTGATGTCTCTATTAGAGGAGGTGAATATGGGGCATTTTATAATTATGAACTCTTTTGGATTGATCGTTCAAGGAATAAAAGATCTCAAGTGCAAATAAATAAATAGATGAGTTTAGAGAGATTGACACAAGAAATGTTAACGGAGTTCGGCAAAACATGGCCTGCGTCTCCAAGGCATCGTGACCACTGACGCACATTTCTATTACTCAATTAGAAAGGAGTACAAGGTGGAACCGGTGAGCCCTTACAAACAATCGGAAAGTCAACACGGCCAAAGAAGAATGAGCACAAAAGGCTCTAAGTTCAACACAAGCTCCAAGAATCACTAAAATCACTCTAATCTCAATTTGGATTAATATTGGTGAAGTGGATTTGAGGTTGTTGAATTGATATTGAAGTTTGATGAACAAGCAACAATGGAGAAATCATGTCTCACAGAAAATTCGAATTTTGCAGCTGAAAAGCAGCTGAAGTGATAGAAGGGAAACAATCAAACCTTCTATTAATTGAAAAGGAAACAAAATCAGAGCTTTTACTTGAACAGTTTGTAACTGTTACAACGGTTGGAGCAGATCTAAACATCTGCGAAATTAGGGTTTGCATGTGCATTGATCAAATGTTCCAACGTTTGCCCAACTGTTGGCAATGGTTGGACTCTGGTTGGTTTGTGCTGAATTTGCCTGGAAAAATATTTTTGCAATTTGGGATTTTGATTTTAGCTGTTACAAAGGTTGACAACCGTTGGTAACAGTTGGACTCAGGCAGCACAACCTCAAATTTACTTTACCATATTTTCGAATATAAAATTGATAAAATCAAATGGTAAATTAAAATATCTTGCTCTTAATGATTCAGCCAATCCATATAGCATTTGTTCACCATAAATTATGTCTTGATGCTTTTCTTGATAATCATTTCATATAGCAATTATACCTGCAAATATCTCAAACAAAAAAACCGTAAAATTCAATATTTATATGTTTTGGAAAAGGTTACTGCTACAATTTTTTAGTCTTACTACATATATTGAAGAATTTGATGATATGGAGCAAGAATTAGGATCGAGCCTGACGGAGATGCCAAACTCTGTGTTACGGTCCGCAACAGACTATTTCTCTATGATGTAGGTAATTAATTAAATCATTAAATCAGTAATCTTGAGGACGGCATTGCATAACAAATCACTTTCAAAATAAACGGATAAAGAGCATTAAAAGAAACAAAGAACGAGTTATGGTTAGCACGTAATATATAAGTTGTTGTTTACAGCTGTTTCTCTATGGTGGTTAGCACGTAATGTATAATTAGTTGTTGTTTACAGCTGGATTTAATTTGTTGTTTACAACGAAAAAAAAAAAATGAACCTATACATGTTCTCCATGATTTGTAATAGGCCCTACGTATACTAAAGAATGCCTTGAAAAATTATGAAAGGTCGTTCAATCGAAAGTCAAATTATAATAAAAGGGACTATTCATCTGGTCCAGTTTTGCGCTTTCAATTTTATGTCATTTTATATGTCGTTTAATTCTGTGCAAAATTTGGTATTTATGAAATGATGATAACATTAGAGAGTACAACTGATGGCGGATTGGCAAATGGCTTGATGGTGGAGTATTAATTATTGATTGGGAACATTTAATTAAGGTCGGAGAAAATTAGGGTTTTGATATCAATTAAAGAAACAGCTCAGAGAAAGAGCGCACGTTAAAAAATGTACTCATAATTGTCTAAGATATATGGTGAAAGGTGCCTAATATATTTATATGTGCAATTTGTCTCTTCCTCAAAGTAAAGGGTGAAGTTTCTTTTTCCATGATCTCGAATAACTACATATTATATAATTAAGCATACTTGGACAGTTGGACAAGAAATATTAAATTAACTAACACATTAAAATAATTGGGAAATGGTTACCGCGAAGGATTGAATTCCAAATAATATATTGACATCTAAGAAATTAACAAGTTATGGTCAGCACGTAATATACAAGTTGCTGTGTACAGCTGGATTTATGACATATGACAATAAATGAAAAAATATATATGAACCTATACATGTTCACGATGATCTGCAATAGTCCGTATTCTGTAATTAGACTGCCTATAAAAATTATGAAAGGTCATGATTTAATTTGTTGCTAAATTTAGTGCAAATTTTAATACGTATCAAAGGTTGAGAACATTGAGGTAGTACAACTGATCCTCCTATTAACTAAAGTTACAATGAGCTTAATCTCAATAGTGAAAGATTCATTAAATTTTTTATCCACAACAAGAATTGGCAAATGGTTTGCTGACGGAGTATTGATTGGGAACATTTTATTAACAATTGGAGTACATATTATCAGAGAAAATTTGGGATTTTATATGATATATATCAGGTCAAAGATGCCTAAGATATTTATAATGTTTTGATCTGAATTATTTGATCGACTTTAAATGCAATTTGTCTCTTCCTCGAAGTAACGGGTGAAGTTTCTTTTTCAATGAACTCATTAACTATATTTTATATTAGCATGATCGAGTAAGAGTGCTTTGAATGCTTTGAATATATTTTAAATTATATTTAAATTAATTAGTCTAGAAATATGTTTTTCAACTTTTTCAAACTATTCTTATTTGCCCATGTAACTCTCCAGTATTAATGTTGAAACACCGAAGTTCGTACATATATAATACCCATTTTACCCCTTCCTCTCCTCCCCGACCCATTTGTATTTTCTATTTTATATATTCTCTCTTATGCCTCGCCAGAAAATCCACCTTTTAGATCTTTGACTTGGCTTTCTCCATTTTTTGAATGTTTTGAGTATACAAGTTGCAAGTTGTATTTTTATAGTATAGAAAAGCTTATGGTTTTTATATGGTAGATTTCCTATATATGTAAGCTTGTGGTTTTTTCATTGGTTGACTTGGTGCGTGGGATGTTTCATTAATATCAGATTGTTTGCCAGTGCATCTGCAATCCATTACGGAGCACAATGGAACCTTGCATCTCGGAGGTCCATATCACCGTTCTCCACTGGAAGTTTTGGTTTTGGCCCAGACATCACGTAGCTTAACTAGGCACAAAACAACACATTTATTTACGATGGAATTTAGTGTGACGGACTTGTCTTTAATAATGTTTAATCAAATTTCATTAAAAAAAATTTAAAATAAAAAAATATTTCTTTTCTTATACATTAATTGTATATTACACAACTATAGAATGTACATTCAACACCGATTTTGATTTACTTCGGTGGAGTTTACAATCCAGAGCAAAAAAATAAAATAAATCCTTTTATTACCAAAAAACCGGTGCCAGACGCTTAGGAAAACCGGTGCTGTATCTAGGGGTGCAAACAGATAGGAAATTATACGTCCTTATCCGGATATTTATCCGTAACCGTATGTTTTCAATTATTCGGATGTCCGTCAGTGCAGACTCAGATACAGATACGGATAATTATCCGTATTCATATTTTTTTATCCGTCTGTTTTAGAATCATATATATTTAGAGATAAATATTTTTTGTTGGCATCTATTCATTAAAAATATGGTTATGTTGGAGTTATACATCATGCAGCATGCATTCTGCGCGGCAGAGAATAAGGTAGATATCTTCAAAGAAACCAAGCATCACTACAAAAGACTGGCACATTTCACGAGGATAAAAAATGACTTTTCGCAATGGAGTACCGTCATAAACGTGCTTTTTCTAAGCGACGGTATTTTTCGCGACGGAGTCCCGTCATAAATGTGTTTTCTCTCTCGCAAAAAGTGCCTAGTCTTTTGTAGTGATGCTTGGTTTCTTTGAAGATATCTACCTTATTCTCTACCGCGCAGAACGCATGCTGCATGATGTATAACTCCAACATAATCATATTTTTAAATTTATAGAAAGCCATGCTCGATGTATAACTCCAACATAAGCTGGATGCGTTTTCTCTCTCGCGAAAGGTACCTCTTGACATCTCTAGAAGACAAGACCTCACTTTAAAGAAGTACATGATAAAAATAGTCATAATACAATAAGACATACAACTTGCGGGTGACTTTTTACTGGATTGTTTTAATTAATACATACAACATGACAGCCACTATCAAGCTTTTTTTAAAAAAAAAAAAGGTGAATAAGACATGGGAACGGCAATTGTGGGACCTAGACATTAAAAAGTCAATGGTTCAAAGATAACTTATGAAGTATCTTATTCGTAACAAGGGGCAGCCACTATGAAGCTTATTAGTACACATGACGAGCTAGATACAGATAGGCGATCTGAAGTTCTGAACTCGACTATATCAACCGAATTAAACAAATGAAGTTGACCTCTGTAATTCAGTTTGACTAATTAATGAATTAAATACAAATTATCAGTCGGCAATTGGCATTTATGGTTCGTGCCTGGCTGTTCTGTGCGACACTACATGTTCTGATACTCTGGCAGAACTTGAGACCTTATCTAGCTGGCAAAATTATGTATTTAAAATTTAAAATAAATGATGTGCTATATATGCTACCTTATCTGTGTCATGCAGGTATAAATTTGTAGAGCAACCAAGGTTTTTTGTGTACTTGGAGTATTTTATATTTTAAATTATACTTGAGAATAGTATTCCTATACCCCACCCGAAACCTTTGAACAATTTCCAAAAATATGAAGAACATTTTATTTGGACAATTATCAAATAGGTTGTTATCATTATCAACACATTTTTGTTATCAATATATTTTTTTTTCTTCTAACTTTTGTTATATATATATATTTTATTTAATATTTTCTTTGCACAAATAATAGTTAAGGGCACATGAAGGGATCCGCACTGTGTGCTCCCTCTGACCCGGAACTTTTTGGATAATAATTTTGTATTCTCAACTACTTTTCATGATGGGTATTTTGTATTGAAATTGAAATGAGTACTGATTTCCAGGTGTACATGCATCACCTAATAATGTTACATGCGGCTGCACCACTTCTCTCAATATCTAATGATAAACTTCAATATTGTTAATTTAAATCTAATTTAACATGATAGAATTAAATTTTCTAAATTAAATACTTTTAATGGCTACCCAAAGATCCTACAATATATTGTATTCATTTATCATTAGATATCATATGACTTTCTTAAACTTATCTCTTAATTTTACCGTTACATTTATTCCTTCTTCGATCTCCTAATCGACCAAACGAAACCAAAAAATAAAGAAAAGAAAAAAACCGTGACCATGATTAGTGGGTAGCAATACGGGCATAATTGTTTTACGAAATTAAAGTTAATAAAATCTTATTTACGAACAACTATGACTCAAGATAGGTTGAATGGATTAACAATATTAAGTGTTGAAAAAATTATGTTGAAAACTATTGATGTTGAACATATAATTGATGATTTTTTTTCTAAAAATACAAGGAGGTGTCATTTCAGATGAGATGTGGTTTATACATGCTTTTTGTGTAGGTACAACATACAAGTGTGCAGAATTGTTTATCAAGAAGCAAGAAGCATGGTTTGGGTATGTTAATTATTATATATGTTCTATTTTGAGGGGTTTTGGTTTGATGTCCTCCCTATTTTGTATGATCTATTGACATACTAATAATAAAAAAAATTTGTATATAAGAAGCCAAATTTTTGTTCTGCCCCGGGCCCCAAAATCTTGAGGACCGGCCTGTATATATATTTACTGAATAGGAGTTTCAGAAAATCATATTACTGAATAGAAGATGTGTGGATAATAATAATTTTCTAAAGAGAAATCTCAAAGAACCTTAATGATGTATGAGTTAACATGCTTCATAATAATGCCAATGCACGTTTTGACGGACTGTCGACAGTCTAATCAGCTTCTCTTTCTTAATTTTTCTTGATTGAATGATTTCAGCATTTTTGCTTCTAACCTTTCATTTAAAATGAATTTATATGAAAATAAGTACTATATATTACATTGTGATATAAATCTATTTGGTGTCCCGGGATATATTAATTACTTACTAACTTTATCTGATAACATTGCTTTAATTTCGGTTCACAATACAAAGTAATAGAGAAAAATGTACGTATTACCCAAATCAATTTTATATATAGAAAGCAATTAATTTGAAGGGACGCATCTCTTCTGTTAACGCAAATGCATGCTATGGGATAATTTCATTTGAAGAACGCGTTTGAGAGAGATTAATTTCTTTGTTTCTCAACGCTCTTGATTGTTAGCTACAGATATCTTATTATATTATTGCCTCTTCTGTCAAACGAAATGCAACAATTAATGGAGTAACAAGGGCACATGCATGATCCACATTTTGTGCTCCCACTGAGGCAGAATTTCTTGGATAACTACAAAGTCTTCTTGCAGTTTTGTTATTCAATCCTATATCCTCTAATTTGAATCCTAAGAGATGCCAAAGCACATGGGATATTTTCCATAACATTATTGTAACAGAGGGCCCCATTTTAGTTTTATAATTTCGTAATCTTTTCACCTTTTAATTAAAAAGAAGTTGTGTTTTCGTTCACTAATTGTCTCGATTCTCAATCAGTCATCACCAAATCCTTAATACATTCTCCCAGACCAAAATGGTCGATTGGCAGTAAAAGATTTGTCGCTGTCAATAGGTAGCAAGCATAAATTTCTACAAATGATACTTACAGATTAAATATATATATATATATATATATATAGAGAGAGAGAGAGAGAGAGAGAGAATGGCTAATATACAAACGTTTGTTCCTGGACTCAGGAACAAACGGTTCGGTTCTCCGATTTTCAAAGTCCAAACAGTCAATCCAAACCATTAGACATTCAATCTATATTAAAATGTGCTTGGAGACCAAATTTTATATTTTTTAGAATTTGTTTACTATTTATTAAGCTGATTTGAAAACCACTGATTTTATTAAACTTATGCACCATTGAAAAACAACGGTTTTCAAACCAGCTTAATAAATAGTAAAAAATTTCTAAAAAATGTAAAATTTGGTCTCCGAGCACATTTTAATATAGATTGAATATCTACCACTGATTTTATTAAACTTATGCACCATTGAAAAACAACGGTTTTCAAACCAGCTTAATAAATAGTAAAAAAATTCTAAAAAATGTAAAATTTGGTCTCCGAGCACATTTTAATATAGATTGAATATCTAACGGTTTGGATCGACTGTTTGGACTTTGAAAATCGGAGAACCGAACCGTTTGTTCCTGAGTCCAGGAACAAACGTTTGTATATTAGCCATTCTCTATATATACATATTTACAGAGAAGAAGTATAGTTTTAGTAAATCGTATAGTTAGTAGACCAATGTGAAAATCCAGGAATGTACTATATATTCGTATTAATGATGTATGAGTGAACATGCTTCTTAATAATGCCAAGGCATGTTTCGACAGAATTTTTATTGAATGATTTCGGAATTTTTGTTTCTAACCCTTCATTTAAAATGAATTTATATAAAAATAAGTACTATATATCACATTGTGATATAAATCTATTTTTTTGTCCCGGGATATATTAATTGCTTTCTAACTTTATGTGATAACATCAATTCGTGCTTTAGTTTCGGTAACCAATACAAAGTAATTAATTTGATATATAGAAAGCAATTAATTTGAAGGGACGCATCTCTTCTGTTAACGCAAATGAATGCTATGGGATAATTTCATGAACGCGTTTGAGAGAGATTAATTTCTTTGTTTCTCAACGCTCTTGTTAGCTACAGATATCTTATTATATTATTGTCTCTTCTGTCAAACGAAATGCAACAATGGAGTAACAAGCGCACATGCATGATAAAAATAGCACAAATAATAAAGCAATATGGGTGAAGGGCACATGCAACAATGGAGTAACAAGGGCACATGCAATAATGATCTAGCATGATGTATTACTGTGGTTTCATGTTTTTCACTGAATTTTGTTTGTTAAGACTATATTGTAAACTTTTTTGTTTCTTACTGTCTTCAAAATAATGTGTAGGGCGCAGAAAGTTGCACAGCGGGTATGAAAGGCGTGTGTGCATATGTATTTAAATGTCTCATGATTCAGTGCTCTCGATTGTTTGAAGAACATCGAACTTGAAACATTTACTTTCTTTCTACAATTCCTTCTGGTTCACCCTCGACAGACCTACTGTTCATAATCAGCCCGTCGAGAGAGTTTAATGATTGTGGGGACGTTTAACTCCCAGCGGGCGCAAGCCCCCGCTGTTAATTACATCAGATGACCCTTCCAAGCCATACTGAACACCTCGTTCATTCCGGGATTTGTGCCTATTTGTTGTGAATTAAATAAAGGGGCTAAAAAGGGGGACTCGTGTATTGATTCTGGTTTTGATTTGGTTTTCTATATGTATTTAGACATATGTGCATGTGTGATTTTACATTAAAATCATGTTTATAGTATTTCAGAAATGGGGATTTGGACATTTGAAAAGTGTATGTACAATATTTGCTTATATTTAATTTATGGTGTGTTTATTTACATTTTTTTGTTAATAAAATTATTTAAATTTGGAGAAAGGGTATTTTGGTCATTTCAGGATTTGGCTGATGCTTGGACATGCTCAATCTTGATTTAGAAGCGTGGAGAATTCAATTTGGATTCGTTTGGGGGTGGTTTGAGTCGATTCGGACTTAAAATGAATAAGTTAGGCTTGAAAAGGACTGAAAAGGACCTATTTGTAAATATTTATGTTTTTTTCAGGGGCTTATTTATAAGGCTGGAAGGGCGTGAATTTTAATTTGGGCTTTATGTAGGGTTTTATGTGAAACTTGGTTCTTTAGGGGCTTGTTTGAAATGATTTTAAGCTGTTAAGGACCTTGTTGCAATTTTGCAAGGACTGCGCTGTGAATTAAATTTTATCAGAAGGGTTTATTTATAAAGGGGTTTTGTTTTAATCATTTTATTTATATCTGGGCTCTGAGATTCGTGTATTGGGCTTGGAGATATGTAATTTGGGCTTAGAGATATGTGATTTGGGCTTTGAGGTTTGGTTATGAAACTTTGAGATATGTGCTGCGCCTCGGGTCTTTGGATGCAGCTTTAAGATTCAATCAAGTGACTTCAAGTTTTAGCTTTGAGTTGACCGATAGGTGGGCCCTACCATGCAGTAGCCGTTTGAACTCCAGTTTTGAATTTGGGCCTTTAGATCGATTCTTTGCTTTAAGATCCGTATATGTGTTTCAAAACTCGTGCTTAGCCAGCTGACAAGCTAGGGTTCACCTACGATGAACTGAGTCTGGTCGATCCTGGCCACGGCGGTGCCGACCAAGGGCGGGGTTGTGATCGTCTCTTCACCAGGAATCCATTGATATCATCATCGGCGGCTGGAGATCGCTGGAGACGACGGCCCGAGGTTGGAGAACAATTATCAGTACCGATAGGCCACTGAACCAATTTCCTTCGGTTTTCTCATGATTTTCTTCAGTAATTCGATCATTTGACGTCGCATGAATACATGGAAGTGATCAGAGACATCAATTGTACTTTTAATTTGGTTTTGGTCATGAAAGAGGGTTTTCACCTCTCGGCTCCAGTACCGATTGGTATTTACAGCTGGTACAGGGGTTTTAGAATCAATTCAGGCACATGGAAGACTTAGTTTCAGTTATTTTGAGGTGATCTAAGCACAACATGGGTATCAATTTGACTAAAATCACATTTTGAGGTAGAAACAGTATAGAGGTTCATACTGTCAGATCCTTTTTCATTTTTTTTCTTGTGAATTCTGTGTATAAGTCATGAATTTTCTTTCACAGGATCATGGAGGGATGTGTGAATAACATTTGTGTCGATTTTTATCATTTTAGGAGATTTATTTGTATTCTTGTGATTTTAACTTCAGAGGAGGGGTATGGGGAGTAATTTTCTCATTTTTGTTTGCTGATTTTTCTGTCTTGAGTGATGGTCTTTGAAAATTCATAATAAAGTCAAATGGAATCAGAAAAATATGAAGTTTATATCCATTTTGTGTATTTTGAAGTCCTGTAAATGACTATTATATCCATTTTTTTTATTTGGTCTTTTAATCAATATTTATGGTGTGATTTACCAGCAGAGGTTCTCAGATCATCTAGATGCTGATTTTTCACTTTTGAAACCTGAACTTCAGTAATTCATGTAAAATCGAAATAAAATCCAATTAGTATGAAATTTGTGTCAATTTTATGTATTTTGGAGTCCTTTATCTGACTGTGTAGTTTGTTTTTCATTTTAAAATGTATGGTGACTTGTGCAGTTCAGTTTGTGAACAGTGGTCATTTCTGGCCTGTTGGAGTGCATTAGTGTACCAGCAGCTCTTAACTCATGTTTGGCTGCTGGGTTTGGGTTTGGCACTGTACCAAGGGCTGATACACATGTGTTGATACAGGTCACATTGACTGGTTGAGGTCAAGGCAGGTTTTGAAGGCTTGAAAGCCACTGTTTCTGTACCAGTCAAGGAGAAGGAAAAGATTAAGAGCTCCATAAAATCATCTTTCAACATTTTTAAATTATCAAAAGAACATCAGACTTGGAAAATTGCAGGGAAGCCCCTGAGTTCTTGGAAATTCATGTTTTATATATATATTTTTACATATTGAAAGGACAAATCATTAAGATGTCATAGGGTTAAAATGTATAAATGGCATAATGCAATTATGGTTGCTGCCTATATACATGTATACATCTTAGCCCTCTATCTTTCACTTTTTGCAAATAAGTCCTCCAAGGCATTGTTATTTAGCAAGTTTTCCTTTAGCTCTATAACATTATACCTTGAATTCCTTTTTTCTTTGCAAATAGGTCCTTTATAGTTGAGGAAATGTAAAGGAAACCAGCTGGCCTCAACTTCACAATCCTTGTGCATTAATTTTTTTTTATTTGTCACTTTATCCCTTTAACTAAGATCTTTTAATTAAAATGAATAAGAGATTGGATATGCAAGGATGCCAGCCGGCTCAACTACACATATCTTCACTAATATATCACTTTATTAAAAGATCTAAAAGGGTGATTAAAAGAAGAAAACAAAGAAGGAAAAGAAAGGATTAAAGTTTTGCAATTTTTCATACATATATCTTTTATTATATGCAAAAATAGTAACAAATCACAATGAGCAAGAACAGAATTTATTAATTAGTGAAAAACTAATGGATTCATTAAAAGAGAAGGTATTTATTTGTTTTTTATATTTATATATATTTTTTTTTTAGGCAGTAAAGGAAAAGCTCTTTTTTTTCTTTTTTTTTGTTTGATCATTAGGCCAAGCCTATCTAACTTATCATGAAATAAGCTAAAATAAACAAGCCTTCACTGTTTTTATAGGGATTCAAACAAAGATCATGAAAAAGATCAAGAAAAGTGCAAATCAAAAGGAAAATCGAAAAAAGAAAAGATCAAGGAAGTTCTTCATTTCAACATGAACTATATACATAATATCATCCCCTTAAAGCTTTACATTTCTGATCCTCTCATTACCTATGAATTTTCTTGCTTTTGAGGGAGAAGAACAAGGCTTTTTAGCTAACTATTCTATATGAAAAATGAAGAAGAAAAGAGTTTCTGCCCTATGCTTATACTGTAGGCTTTTTCTCTAATGGTGTCTTGGGGTTTTCTTTCGATTCTTCATAAGTTTATATAGCCATGAGGCTCAGGGTTTAGGGTTGAGGCATAGGCTGAGTTGGCATCATCTCCACTCTTAATTTTCTTCCTTCTTGATTTTAATGCTTCAGATCCTTTGGTTATGTATTAAGCCTTCATATGCAGGTGCTTTGGCTAATAAAAAGCAGCCATGTTGGCAATCCATAATGCCAAGCGTTTATGACCTTTGATCTTTTTATTTAATGCTTGAGATTTTGCGTATTTCGGGTCATGCTCCTCATGCATGGCTGAGGGAAGATTCTTCTAATTTGGCGCTTTGCTTGAGCCCTGGACAGGTGTAGATGATGACAAAATCTCTGATACACCAGCTGAGCGTCTGGTCTAGTGTGCCTGCTGTTTAAACCGGCTTAACATAGCCTATAGCCGTTTAATTATTCCTCAATCTCCAAAGAGACACCAGGATGCATGTACAACATAAGGGTATCATGCCTAGAGGAGCATTGCACCTTTTAGACTGTCAATTTCCATTTTTGATGCACTGTACCCACTTCTCGCTATCTGTCAATGCACCAGCACTTCATTTCGAGCGATTCTCATTGAATACACATCAATTAATTGGCTGCAGAGTTTCAATAAATCCCCTGCAAGCTATTAAACATCTCACGAGCCTCTTTTTTTGTATCTCTCGTTTTAATTTGGTGAGAACCCGAATGCCGGTACATATTGACTCGAGTGGCCCCCTTTTCTCTTCTTCTTCAATTGAATAGCTAAATAGCATCGCAGAGAGGTAAGGAACATGCTTGTCTCCTCAATTTTGCACTTGGGGACTTAGTTTATAGGGTCCCGAGTTCACTTGATTTTTTCTCCTTCCCAATTCCTCTCTTCGGCTACTTGAAAGATTAAATTAATCATTTCAATGTCCTTGTCGCATGACATAGCATTAGACTTTGCGAGGAATTGAACCAATTTACTCTCTTCCTCATTAATTTCTCCATTTTTTCCTTTCTTTCGGTTATCGGAAGGGAGTAGAGGTAGAAGATGGGACTGACGGGTTCGGGCCCGCTTGTCAGCCTCACTAGATAGCGGGTAGCCCCTCTCTTTTGTTATGTTCCATTTCTCGGGTGTGGGTGTTTCACAGTGGGCCGTGTATAGAGCATGTATTGGCTCATTGTGTTCCATGTGCACGGGAAACGAAGGGTTCAAACATTACCGGCGTCGGGTTTCAAAATGGGTTCGGGTTTAGGTAGACTTGGTTCACAATGCACCAAGTTGCTGCCACCTTGGTTCACCAATTTGATTTCGGTGCACCATGCCCATCCATCTTGGCCTATTAGCGAAATTTAGCTCATTAGGCTGACTTGTGGGCCCGGGCTATAAGGTTTGAGTTCTGTGTACCCAATTTGCACTCGAAGCACTCAGGTTAAATACTAGGGGTACTCAATGCCACATGGCACCAATCAGAAACCTTTATTTTGTAATTTTAATATCTTTCCAACCATTTTGAATTAGAAAATGTGCCTTATACCAAAATTCATGATCATTTGAGTGGAATTTAATCATGAACTTGATTTAATGACTCTCACTTCCTATTTTGTGGTGTTGTGTCAAATCAAAGCCTGATTAGATCTTTAATTGACTAATTTGTGTAGTTAAATGGCACTTTTGTCCAAATAACTATGTTCTTGACTTTTTTTTTTAGGGTCAAACATAATGCACAATTAATAAACATTTTTACTTTCCTATTTGTCATTACATATTATATAAACATATTCTTTCACTTGCACAAGTCATGCATTTTCTATTGAGCATTTACTTAGAATTTGATTTCGAATTTATCACATAAAAATTATTATTTGAATAGTAATTATAATTCTCGTAATTATCTAAATTATAGAAATTGAATAACACATTTTGACATCCATCTTTTGATTTTTATCTTTAATCTTCTAGATAATCTTCAAATAAACTAATGGCTCATACAAAATAAGATTTGCTCTGCCGATACAACTATTTTGGTTTATAATTACAAAAAAAATATAATTATAAAAAGTTTAAATTTGATCATCGAAGTATATCTACCTCTTGACATCTCTAGAAGACAAGACCTCACTTTAAAGAAGTACATGAGAAAAATAGTCATAATTCAATAAGACATACAACTTGCGGGTGACTATTTAATACATAGAACATGGCAGCCACTATCAAGCTTTTTTTTTTTCAAAAATAAAACTGAATAAGACATGGGAACAGCAATTGTGGGACCTACTGACCTAGACGTTAAAAAGTCAATGCTTATTCGTAAGAATGGGAAGATTAGTACACATGACGAGCTGGATACAGATAGGCAATCTGAAGTTCTGAACTCGACTATTACAACCGAATGAAGCAAATGAAGTTGACTTCGAGATCTGTAATTAAGTTTGGCTAATTAATGGTTTAAATAAAAATGATCAGTTGGCAGTTGGCCTTTATGGTTCGTGCCTGGCTGTTATGTGCGACACTACATGTTCTGATACTCCGGCAGAACTTGAGACCTTATCTGGCAAAATTATGTATTTAAAATTTAAAATAAATTATGTGCTATGCTACCTAATCTGTGTCATGCAGGTATAAATTTGTCGAGCAACCAAGGTTTTATGTGTACTTGGGGTATTTTATATTTTAAATTATGCTTGAGAATAGTATTCCTATACCCCACCCGAAACCTTTGAACAATTTCCAAAAATATGAGGAACATTTTATTTCGACAATTATCAAATATGCGAGATTATAATCTTGTGGTGGTTGATGGGACAGAGAGGGAGGTATAATTTATAATGAATATAATGAATATATAATTTCGTAAATTGCAATCCTAGTTCAGATCTCCCATCCTATCCTCCAATTTGAATCCTTATAGATTATTGTAAACAGAAGGTCCCCTTGTAGTTCTATAATTTCGTTATCTTTTTCATCTTTTACTTGGACTGTATTTTTTAACAAACTAGATTAATTATAAATGTGGCATGTATTATCTCATATTTAACTTGTCCTTTGATGTAATATACATAACTTTTATAGCTGTGCAATTATTTTGTTGTTTTTGCAATTTCAAAATCCAAACAACCGATCCGAACCGTTCAACATGTTCTAAATATTGAAATGTGCTTGGAGACTAAATTTTACATTTTTTGGAATTTTTTTACTATTTATTAAGCCACTTTGAAAATACTGATCCGGTGGTCCAGAAAATTTTACTGTTTTTTACTGTTCACAGCAGATCTGCTATTTTCAAAGTGGCTAAATAAATAGTAAAAAAATTCCAAAAAATGTAAAATTTAGTCTCCAAGCACATTTCAATATTTAGAAAAAGTTAAACGGTTCGGATCGGTTGTTTGGATTTTCAAAATGCAAAAACGACTCGTTATAACTTCGGCCGAAGTTATAACGTTATGACATTAGCCTATCTCTATATATATATATATATAGAGAGAGAGATGGGCTATTGTACTTCGCGAAGTAAAACCCCCGTTTACTTCGGGCCATATTTTGTCATTTTCAAAATCCAAACAATCGATCCAAACCGTTCAACATGTTCTAAATATTGAAATGTGCTTGGAGACTAAATTTTACATTTTTTGGAATTTGTTTACTATTTATTAAGCCACTTTGAAAGTTTCTGATCTGGTGGTCCAGAAAATTTTATTGTTTTTTACTGTTCACCGTTGGATCAGAAACTTTCAAAGTGGCTTAATAAATAGTAAAAAAATTCCAAAAAATGTAAAATTTAGTCTCCAAGCACATTTCAATATTTAGAACATGTTGAACGGTTCGGATCGGTTGTTTGGATTTTCAAAATGAAAATATGAGCGTGAAGTAAACGGGGGTTTTACTTCGCGAAGTACAATAGCCCATCTCTCTCTCTCTCTCTCTATATATATATATATATATATATATATATATAAATCTATATATATATATATATATATATATATATAAATCTATATATATGGGTCCGGCATTTCGGCCAGCTGCTGCCGGCAGCAAATCTGCCATACGGATGTTCAAACAACCTATCCGAACCGTTCAACATGTTCTAAATATTGAAATCTGCTTGGAGACCAAATTTTACATTTTTTGGAATTTGTTTACTATTTATTAAGTCACTTTGAAAATTCCAGATCATATGGTCCAGAATTTTGTTGCACTGTTTTTACTGTTCACCCGGATCTGAAATTTTCAAAGTGGCTTAATAAAAAGTAAAAAAATTCCAAAAAATGTAAAATTTGATATAAAAATAGTAGACGTGAATGTTGCCTTGATCGAAATTGGATCTTTTTGGCTTAATTTGATATAAAAATAGAAATCCAAAAGTAATTAACTACACAAACAAATCTTGATTTATAAATATTGTCACCCATAAAGAAAGTGAAGTAAAGAGAGAATTTTCCTACAGGGGATCAAAATATTTTCGACGATTCAAACTCATTTTGCATTTTTTATAAAAATAATAATTATAATTTATTAGCCTCTATATTAAGCGTGAACTATATGTACGTGCTAATTTGCTAATTGTGAACCCATTACCAATTTCAATTGTGCATAATCGACACAAGACATAATTCAAATCTATATAAATTATGTATAAAAAGTTAATAAATTTATTATTTATAATTTTTTTATTGTTAAATATCAACTCTATATAAATTTAAAAACAAACAGAATTCAAATCTTTAGGTGCGAATATGTTTCCTCGACGGTATCTTATATTTTTGTTTGCTTGCTTTAATTATAAATTACATGGTAGGGAATTAATTGGATGATACATAGAGATTACTTTGACTTTGACCATTACAAAATTGGAGACATTTGCAAATATATTTTAGTGTATCACTTTAATTTATTATTGATCAGCACGATATACGGATCAAATTGCAAAATAAATATATCACAGTTGTCTAGGGGGGGACAAACACATCTGTGAATGATTCGCTTGTCTACCAGAATTTAATTTACTTCTCTAACTATTATATTTCACTAATTTGTACAATAATACTCAATACTCGATTTTGAAAATAACAACACCGAAGGCCCAAGCCCAATAATCTATTCTAGATTATTCATGTGAGTCGGTCAAAGTTACTAGAAATTACTTGGTCAAAGTACACTAGAAATTTTCTCTAATATTAAATAAAGGGGCTAAGTTGCATGGAGCATGAGAAACTTCGAAAGAGACCAAGTCCATTCTATAAAATTTAAGAAGTTTCTATCCGACTTATATAGTCGGTAATATGAAATGTCCTAGAAAATGCTTTTGTAATATTTTATATTTAAAAGCATCTAGACTTTTGAGTATCATGTATAATTAATCCAGAATTGTGTTAACCGACATTATAGTATATATATAGGTGGTACAGGCTTATGTGCTCCAAACCTTGTATTCCTCTTTAGTAATAAAAGAAATTATATTACAAACTCCTCTTTCAATACCACAATCCGAGTTTCATTTCCAACACCTTACACGATGAGCTTCGACGACGACAAGCCGATTGTTCTTCCTCCAGGTTCTTTCCCAGTTGTCTAACCGTTCAATTGATTTTTTTTTTTCAAATTCTTTATTTTAAGCACTATTCATCCCAATCAACCATCTTTTGTTCAATATTGGATAAAGTTATTACTCTATAACTTCAGTTCGTACTACATATTGAACGCATTGGAGTTAGTTTGCTAATATTGAAATTACTGCAGGGCCAAGACCCACCGTGCCTGGAAGAGTACAGCTGGCAATCAGAAACAACGACAAGGCACCACTTGAAGAAAACATCCAAAAGGTGATGCTGGAACTCACCGGCGAAGAAAAAAGTCCATTGGGATTGGACCTTGTGGTGGTTTTAGAATCTAACTACCACATAAGACGAGAAGAGTTACTTCAATTGAAAATGGCTCTGCTATTTCTGATGAAGAAACTCAGAGTTGTTGACCGTCTGTCAATTGTCACCTACTCCGATAAAGCAGAGATACTTTGCCCATTGCTACAAATGGCTAAAAGTTCCCAAACGGAACATGAAGATCTAATCACCGCATTGGTTGAAAAAATTGGTTCGAATGGGGAATCTCATGTGAACATCGCTGACGGCCTTGAGACGGCGCTGACTATTCTCAAGAACCGTTCAGTTAGCAGTGGACGTGTTGGCGTCATCATGCTTATGTTCCGTAGTTGGCAGACTATAGGCAATGTTGCTGCTGTTCCGGTAGGAAATGTACCTGTGCACACATTTGGTTTTGGTAAATTCCATAATCCGAAGGTACAGTGGAAAATTGAATGTAAACCCTTATTTATTGACAATTTGAAGCAAAAATTTGCATGTGGTGCATTTTAATTAACTTGTTCAGGTTCTTAAAAGGAGCTCGGAGTTATTGCCATTAATAGTCAGCTGGGAGGAACCTACTCGGCTGTTCGTGAGGGCAACTTGACCTTAGCCTTTTCACAGTGCTTGGCCGGGCTTCTTAATGTGGTTGCTCAGGACTTGACAGTGACTGTGAGTCAAATCAAAGATTTGTCAACAATAAAGAAGGTATCTGCCGGAAGTTATCCGCAATCCAGGGACAATGTTGCTGGTTCTATAACTATAACATTCGGTGATATCTACATCCGAGAGATCCGCAAGGTGTTAGTCAACATTCTTCTCCCTGTTACTAAAAAGGAAGATGAAGCAGATGTTCTCAAAGTCTCTTACACATACAGGTATATCAAATCACAGTAACAAGCAAAGAAAATATGCATACGCCAATAACCTATGAGCATTTTGATGACTATCATTAATCTAATTGTAAATCTTATGCGGATGCAGGTTTGATGGGGAACTCTATGAGGCCAGCCCACAGACTGTTACTGTACGCCGCAAGTCAGGGTTGAGAGCTGAAGAGCAGCAAGCACTACCAGTGGTGAGAGCGGAAGAGGTCCGTCTTGTAATTGCCGAGGTGATCAAACAAGCGACCGCTGATGCTGATGCTGATAAGCCGGATCTTAAAAGTGCTCAAGACAAGCTTGCGAATGGTCTGCTTGAATTGGAGGATGCGGATATAGAGAAGTTGAAGGCCCAGCTAAGGCCCGAGCTAGAGGAGCTGCTCAGATTGATGCAAATGACACGAAAAATTTATATAAGACAAGCCCGTCCTTTTGCATATTCCTTACTGAGTTCCCTTGCCACACAGCGTCAAACGGCAAGAGGAAGTAATATCAGTAAGTTTCCGCTCTTTGCCACTCCCGCTATGCAAGAATTCCTTGTGGAAGCCAAGAAGTCGCATGATATGGAAGATAACAAGCAATATAACAATGATCCAGATTCATCAGATTCATCAGATTCATCAAGTTCATCAGATTCATCAGGTTCGGTCCCAGTTGTCTCATCGTTCATACACTGATGTTTGTTTTACAAATCATTTATTTTAACCAATATTGATCCCAATTAGCCATCTTTTTTTGAAGATTATATAGCGTAATTATCATGATTTGGAAAATCGGCTGATTTTTCACCAGTTGACTCGGTTGTGCGAGTTATGTGCAGAAAAACAAAAATCGATGATAAATTGAAACAATCGGCCAAATCGATGACTCGGTTTTTTTTTTTTTATTTGACTAAAAAGTAAAGAATGGGAGTATGAGATTTACCTAAAAATTTGATTGTTACGAAAATATAAAAGTAGAAATTAAAAAAATAAGTATTTCACTTGTAAATATTAGTTAGTTTACTATTATTATTTTATTTTTAAATTATATAAGTTTTATTTCGTTAAGTAATTTCAGCACAAATTTGATTGTTATTTTTTTTGAAGGTTAGTGGAAATTTCTCCACTAAGAAATATATTGATGCTAGAAAAAATTACAATAGCCAATACCCTGTCCAAGTGGCCCGGGATGGCTCATAAGTTTAAGAAAAAAGAAAGTTTTTGGTCTAATCTACACTACTCATCTCATCATTATATTACAGTGCTCATTTCTCAAAAAGTATTTCTAATAAAATTAAAAAAGCCATGTCTATACGTAGGCCGCTCCTCTGAAGTTGATTATTATGCAAATAAACTCCAATTGTGCACATCGATTGCTGCTGCATTGATTAGGAAGTGCTCGGGTTTCCTCTCCTGTGAGAAAATTCGTCTGTTTCTTTCCTTCCAGACCGCCCATGTCCCTGCCGCCCATGCAGTATCCCATCGTGTTTTTGTTTGGCCTGTAAGATGTTGGCGACCATCCCACCAAATATGGAATGGGTTCGAACCCATCATCGGAGGTAGGTTGAGCTGCGCCCGGAATCCGCGCCAGAATCTCGACGAATATGGGCATCCCCACATCAAGTGGTCTCTTGTTTCTAACTCATTGCTGCCACATAAGTGGCACCCCGGTGTGACCGTACAACCCCTCGTAACCAACACTTGCTGAGTGAGGATTTTGTCTAGAAACATCAACCACAGAAAGATACGTACCTTCATGGGGACCTTTAGCTTCCAGAGAATCCTATGGTGTATTGATCGAACCCCGGTATCTTGCATCATCCTGTAGGCCGATGCACAAGTAAACGATCCATCGGCCGTCCATTTCCATTTGGCCTCCTGTGTGGGGTTGTCTGTTGATGTTGAGCATTTAAAGAATGGGAGCAGTGTTGATAGCTCCTTGAGAAAAAAGGAGTTATGTTGGTTTGTAAGGTGTGATGCCGCTGTGATATCATACAGCTGCCGTAGTGTGGCCGACCAAAGACCTTCCCTGTCTTGGTGAATCCTCCACAGCCATTTGACCAGTAAAGCCTGGTTTTGGCTCTCCAGTGAGATGATTCCCATGCCCCCATTTATTTTCAGCGAACAAACTGATTCCCAATTGGATAGGCAGTTGATACCCTTGCAGGGTCCATTCCCTTTCCACAAGAAGTTCCTCCTTATTTTATCTATTTGTTTGATAACCCCCTTTGGCAGAGCTGTCGCCTGCATGTAGTGAATCGGAATGGCGGAGAGAACTGCTTTTACCAGGGTGACCCGTCCTCCGTAGGACAGGAAGTTTGATTTACATCCTTCCATTCTTCTTTGCACCGTTCGTATCATTGGCTGGTAATCAATAATGCGTGGTTTTTTGATAGAAAGTGGCAGGCCCAGGTACTTGATGGGCAATTTTTCCTGTGGAGAGGACAGGATGTTTTGGATCGTGGCTATGAGGTTGTTTGGGATTGAGATTGATACAAAAGCACTATTTGCTTTGTTTATCCTAAGGCCCGTAAGTTCCTCAAATGTCTGAAGAACTTTGGTGATCACTTTGAGTGTCAATGGGTTGGCCTCGGAAATGATTACCGTGTCATCCGCAAATTGGATGGTTTTGGGAGAAAGGTGAACCGCTGGCGGCATGGCTAGTTGGGCGTTATGTAAGAATCTTGTGAGGGAATCCGCGACTAGGATAAATAGCATCGGGGATAATGGATCTCCTTGTCTCAACCCACGCCTATGCTTGAAGAAGCGGGTTTGGGCACCATTTACCCTGACGGTGGACGTTGCCGATTGAAGGATAGTTAGGACTGAGCTTATCCACTTGGGTGGGAAACCTCTTTCAATGAGGAGGTTTATAAGGAAGCACCAGTCTACAGTGTCGAATGCCTTTTCGAAATCCACTTTGTATAACACTGCCGGTAGTTTCCTCGTACTACAGAATTGCAAGAACTCCCTTGCCACAAGGAATGATTCCATCATCGATCGGCCTCTGATAAACGCCGTTTGGTTCTGCGCTATTAACTGTGGCAGTTGCTGCTGTAGCCTACTGGCCAAGATCTTCGTTAGAATTTTAACTGAGGTGTTGATGACGCTGATAGGACGGTAGTCTGATATTGTGATCGGGGAGTCCTTCTTTGGAATGAGGGATATGGAGGCTCTATTGATTGGTTTGAGATTGTGGTTGGAGTTTTGGAAAGCTTGGACCACTGGCACGAAGTCGTTTTTTATGATATGCCAGAAGGACTTGTAGAATTCGATCGGGAGCCCGTCCGGGCCACTGGCTTTATCATTAGGCACCGCATTTACTGCTTGGAGAATTTCCGTGTCTGTTATAAGATCATCTAAGTGTGCCAGGACCTGTGTTAGGTTTGGCCCCACTTTTCTGGCAAGGTGGAACGGCCGCCTGTTGATTGGGCCCCCTCCCAATAAGGCTGAGAAATGGTTGTATGCGTGTTGGTGTAGCTCAGAGTCCGGGATCGGCGTACCGTCTTCCTTTGCCAGGCCAGTCATCAAATTTCTATTCTTCCTTCCATTTGCAATAGCATGGAAGTACTTGGTGTTTTTATCGCCCGCCTTGAGCCATGTGCATCCTGAACGCTGTTTCCAGCGTAATTCTTTGTCACGTGCCAGGGTAAAGATGTGTTCTCTCAGCCGTATCCTGAGCCTGAACTCAATTGGATTTAGATTTCTCAGTTCTTCGATTCTGTCCAGCTGTCTGAGAACCCATTTAGATCGTCGTAAATAAGTTTCTTTCTTGCAAAATTTCTGGCGTGCCCAACGGTTAAGGTCTTTTTGTACCCTTTGTATTTTGTAGTTGAGGTTGCGAACCGAGTTTGATGAGCCTGAGTGAGGTAACCAAGACTCGGCCACAATATCCTGGATTTCTCGATGCTTTAACCAAGAAGTTTCAAATTTGAACTGCTTTCTTTGTGGATGTTGGTGAGGCCTGATGTTGGGGACCATAGGGGTGTGGTCAGATGCAATTGTTGGGCAATCCTGTAGCGCGGTTGAGGTCCCCAGCGAGTTCCAGTGATCGGATATAAGCACCCGGTCCAGTTTGGAGAAGGTTGGGTTAGGTCGCTTGTTAGACCATGTAAACTCTCTTCCCAGGAGTGGAATCTCAAGGAGATTAGAATCTGATATAAAACTATTAAAGGCCGATAACAGTCCCAAGTTGTGGTTATTGCCCGTCGTGTCTTCAATGTTCCGATATAAATTAAAATCTCCCATGAGGAGCCATGGTAGGTTATTTAAAGCCCTAATTGATCGCAATTCTTGTAAAAATTCTATTTTAATTCTGTTCTCCTGAGGCCCATATACCCCTGTGTACATGAATTTGAAGTTATTGGTTTGAAGTACCGCCGTCACAGTAAAGTTAAAGGTGTATGAGTCAATGAGAGTGAATCTAGAGCTTCACGCGAGCAAGATTCCTCCCTTAGTCCCTATCGCATCTAATGTTAAAAAATTAGTGAACTTCGCGGGGCATACATGCCGCACACGGAAGATCGAGCATTCACTCCACTTAGTCTCTTGATAACTAATTAAGTCTGGGTTAGCATCAATAGCGATATCTTTAATGACATTGCATTTTTGATGGTCCCCCAAACCTCGCACATTCCAATTTAAAGCACATAATGGATGTTTAAAAGACAAATTTTGATCATTCATATAACCATTTGGCACAAGGAGGTTGAACAGCCATAATAAGACATAAAGATAGATAAATAAATGATAGCACTCAGCTAATTAGACAAAAAATGAAACACAAAAGCATGCTGCTTTGCTATCTAAGCCGATAAGAGGCCCTAACGGCCTTCCCCATCCGACGCACCCTCTTCGTTAGTGAGTTTATCGTCTTCGCTGTTGAATTCAAGTTCCCCCAAAATTGATTCACCATAGTCGCCCTCATTTGTTCCTTGACTCTCCCGTATTGCATTGCTCGGCTCACCATGGTGCCCGAACCCCAGCTGGTTTTGAATCCCACAATAGCTTTCAATTTTTGTCTCTCTGCCTTCATCCAGTGGTTTGGCAAGAGCTGCCTCTGTTTGTAGTGCCCGTAAAAGATCGGCTTCAGTAAAGGTTGGCTGTTCTTTGCTCTTTGCCGGCGCCTTTTTCTTCCTTGTTTTCTTTGGGGAATAATTTTTGGTAAAGCCTCTCACCGATATGCGAGCGCTGCGGCGCAGGGATTGTGCATCATCAGCAAGGTCCGGCGGTTCAGCCAGATTTGTCGTACCTCTAGTTGGCTGTTCACCAGGTGGTTCTAATTGGATCGGGTTAGGTGGTTGTTGATTGAGACCAAATTCCACTTCTAGCCCTAGGATTTGTAATTCTGAGTAGGTGAGGGAGTGGTAACTACCAACCGGCGATCCCTCATCAACCGGCGGTTCTTGATTCTGAAGCGCACTCATATCCGCTTGGTATTCTGCTTCTTTTTCCTGAAAAATCTCGTAATCCATGTCCTCCTGGCCCATGAAGGTATTTGCTAGGTCTAGGGGCGGTTCTGTCAATTCATAGGCTTCCGGTGCCGTCTCCTCTGGTGGAAGTGAGTTGGGCACAGGTTCTGTTATTTCTGTTTCTCCATCAGGTTGGGTATGTGCGGTCTGGTTGGGGTCGTCGGTGGTATTTGGAAGGGCCGGGATTGAGGGGGTGACACCGGTTGCTGAGTGTTGGGTGTTCAGTGCAACAGTGAGGTTTGGTTTAAAGATGGCCATGTTTTGGGGGGTGAGTTGGTTGGGCTGCTCGGGAAGGTTTGACTGTTGTAGGGTTTGGGCCGAGGAGGGGAGAGTGGGCTGTTGGGCGGCAGAGTTGGGGGGATTGGGTTTAGGGATGGCCTGCAAGACAGGCGCGGCCTGTGTGCTATTTGGGTTAGTGGGCTGCGGAGGATGGTTAGTGGGCTGGAGGGGAGGGCTTAAGTTCGTGGCCCGTATAGTAGTGGCCTGCGAGAGAGTAGCGGCCTGCGAGAGAGGGGCAGCGGCCTGCGAGAGAGGGGCAGCGGCCTGCGAGAGAGGGGTATAGATGCCGATGGCCCGATCAGTTAATGGGGAAGGCGTGGCTTTGGTGGTATTGGGCTTTGAATAAGGGCCTTAGCCATTTCTTGGAGGCCCTGGATCTGAGGATTTGGTGGGATAATATTTGCTGGGTTTAAGAGCTGCGGGGAGTCCGAAATTTGAACTAAACTCCCTCTGGTTTGAGTCTTGTCAGAGGGATATTCACACAGTGGTATAGTGTCGTACTGTACTTGACTTGGGTTTGACAGAATAAAATTACCTCTCTTAGAAGAGGTACTGGAGGTCGCCAGTGCGGATTGATTGTGGCCAGCGGGGCTGGAGGTGTCCAGTGTGGGTGACTGGGCGATGTTCTTGCCCTTGTCTTCAACTTGTCGGCCGGCCGGGGGTGGTTTAGCAACCACTATCGCATCAGATTGTACGTGTGTAGCAAAGAGGGGGGAGCTCCGCAAGGTTTTTTCAATTTTGTCTTTCTCTTTGCCGATCGGGAGGTTCCTCCAAACCGAGAGGAGGGTAGGGAAGTCAATGGTTAAGACCGGATCTCCCTGGTTTTCACCTCTGTAGATCGTCACTGTGTTGGTATTTTCCTTATGGATTCTTTGGAAGTATTCTTCATTGGGGGTAGGGTCAATCGGTGGGTTCAATGGAACGGGCTCCTCAAGCCAACTTAGTACCCGAACCTCGACATCATGGCCAATGCCTTTTAACCATACTTGAAGTGAGTGTGGGATTTTCGCAAGGTCAGGTACGGCCACCACCGCGATCATGCTGTCCAAGGAAGTTGCTCGGGTCATTGACGCATGTTCAAGTACTATCCCGAAGGCGCTGGCCGCCGCAATCAAGTGGTCGATTGTCCAAGCTTGGGGGGACATGTGTTTCAACTCGATCCAGACCTTAAACTTGAGGCGCATGGGGTAGCCGTTTATTGCAGGGCTCCATGGATATGTCACATATCCAAGGTCTTGGAGAGGCTTTTCATAACTCAACAGAAAGAGGTGTCGGTCAGAACCCGCCGGGAGCAGCAGTAGATATTGGCTCCCCGTCATGTGCGTAATGGGGAATGGGAAGTCTGACTTACACACATTCATGAGCACCAGCTGGACTATCTCGTTGGAGTGCTTTATCTTTAAACGGGCATCGATTACCACCGCCCGATCGAATTCGATGGCGTCGGTTTTCATAAGGTTTGTTTCTGGGATAAAAACTACTGCTTGTCGGGGTCGATTTGGTGGGAGGTTTGCGTCTCCCATATTTCCTCGTGGTTGTAGTGGGTCGAACCGAGCTTTCTTTGCAAGCGGAGAGTGTGCGCAGTTTTTCGCCTCGTGTCCTGTTGTCCAACAGTTGGCGCAGACCCTGTCGGTGGCGCGGCATTCGTTCTGATCGTGGCCGTACTTCAGACAGTTGTAACATCTCCCTCTCCACAGGGGATGACTTGGGTCGGGTGGCAGTGGTAAGGGCGAGGGGTTCAGCGGGAGTTCGGGGTGTTGGATATGGGGAAACTGCCAAGGATTGTGGTCGAGGAAGTGCTGCCAAGGCGGGCTTTGGTATCGCTGAACCGTTGGGGGGTAGTGGGGCTGCTGGATGTTGGGTGGGGGGGTAAGAATTTGCGCATAGGACCTGGGGTTGGGGTTTAGTGGGCTGTTACTCTGTCTTGCAGAATTTAGTGTAGGAGGGGGGAGTGCAGGTGGGATGGTGCGCCTTTTTGGCATGATGTTGGTGGAGTTAATGCAATGTGGAGTTGGGGAGTTAATGGTGTGATTAATGCTGTGGATATGGCACTGTTTTGTATTGGGGAGATGGCGTGAGAGGCCATGGTTGTGGAGAGCTTCATTAATGGGAGGTGATGGGTTAGGATGATAGACGTACGGGAATAGGCTGTCAACAGTGGTAGAGGTCGCATGGTGAGGTGGATCGGCGCCATTAATGTGGGAAAAGCAGTGTTTGTAACGATTTCGTGCGTTACCTGTACTACAGTAATGATGGCGTCCCTTCATGTTCCCATTCCCCAAGGAGAAGTGAGAGGTGTTACCTGTTGTTAATGGCCGCCGTTGTCTACCGTTGGGATGCAGAGCTTGTCTTCGAGGTTGTCTTCGAGGGTGTCGTGGGCGGCCGTTGAAAGGAGGATGCTGCCGACGGTGTTGAACTTGGAACCACCCATCACCGAGGGCTGTTGTTTTCACTTTCATCCTTTCCCCTCAGATTAATTTGATTGTTATTATATTAATGTTTTTCACTTGTGACCGATTCGGATTCGGATTAAATATTTGATTGTTACGAAAATATAAAAGTAGAAATTAAATATTTGACCCTTTCAACAGTCAAGTGACCGATTCCGATTACGATTCCGATTTTCAAATTATACCATAACTGAAATTCATACCACATTGAATTAGTTTTGCTTAATTTGCTTATGGCTATTACTGCAGTGCCGAAACCCATCATGCCTGAAAAAGTAGAGCTGGTAATCAAAAACAACAATAAGGTGCCACTTGAAACAAACATCCAAAAGGTGTTGTTGGAGCTCTCCGGTGATGTAGATAGTGAGTTTGCGTTAAACATTGTGGCGGTCTTGGATGTTAGCAGCAGCATGGAAGGATATAAGTTAGCAAAAATGAAAATGGCCATGCGACTTTTGATTGAGGATCTCAGCTTTAAGGACCGTTTGTCGATTGTTGAGTATTCTAGTAAAGCAAAGAGGCTATGCCCATTGACCCAGCTGACTGAAAGTTCTAAAACAAAACTCGAAAATCTGATCGATGATTTGAAACCTCAGCCTGGAACGAACATCACTGATGGCCTTGAGATGGCGCTGAATGTTCTCAAGGATCGTTCATTTAGCAGTGGACGTGTTGGTGTTATCATTCTTATGTCGGATGGTGAGCAGAATGAAGGCGGTGATGCTGCTGATCTTCCAGTAGGCAACGTTCCAGTGTTCACATTTTGTTTTGGTGAAGATCACAATCCGGAGGTACAGTTAAAATTTCAAAATAACCTCTTACTTTTTGACCATTTCAAGCAAAATTTTACCCGTGCTGCATTCTTATTAACTTTTTCAAGTACTTAATAGGTGCTCATCGCTATCGCCAATAATAGCTGGCAGGGAGGAACCTACGCGCAGGTTTCCATGGACAACTTGAACTTAACCTTTGACCATTGCTTAGATGAGCTTCAAAGGGTGCTTGTTTGGGACCTGACGGTGACTGTCACTCAAATAGAAAAAGAGTCAACAGTAAAACGGGCATCTGCCGGAAGATATCCCCACTCCGTAGACAATGCTGCTGGTTCTGTAACTATATCATTTGGCACTTTCTACAGGAAAGATATACGCAAGGTGTTAGTTCACATTCTTCTCCCTCTTACCGAAAAGGAAGGTGAAGTAGATGTTCTCAAAGTCTCTTACACATACAGGTATATCAAATCACAGTATCTTCCAAAAAAATTATGTATATGTGTAGTTATGTACTTGTGTACAACTTATCACTATTTTGATGACTCTGAGCAGAAACAGCTTTGATGGAGAACTGTTTGTGGCCAATCCTGACACTGTTACTGTATGCCGCACGTCAGAGTTCGCAGATTTTGGAGATTTTTCTTTTCTCCTTAATTTGGGAGAGGTCGAACTGCTTATTGCTGAGGTGATCAAACAAGCAACAGGTGTTGCTGATAAGGAGGATCTGAAAAGTGTTCGGGATGAGCTTGTGATTACATTGGGGGAGCTGAATACATTGTGGGAGGAGGACAGGAATTTCATAATGGAATATCTGAGGAGGTATCTGAAGGATTTGAGGGCCGAGCTGGAGGAGCTGAGTGAATTGATGCAATCACAAGCAATAAATGAAAAGCAAGGCCGCTCTTTTGCATATTCCTTACTGATTTCCAATTTCACCCAGCGTGGATTGGAAAGTGGTAAATTTGAGCTCTTTTACAGTCCTGCTATGCGAGAATTCATTGAGGAAGCGAAGATGTATGATGAAATAGATGATTTACATGTCTATATGGACCGGTTCATTGGTGCTGTCGAATCCATTCAAATGATTATCCACAAAGTTGAGAAGGAGTGGAAAAGGCAAAGTGAAAGAGTTTGTTCAGTAGGTTCTGACTCCTCTCATGGTGACTGAAGGAGCTACTGAAGCTTCAGTTCTTTTTCTTTCATTGGCACAGTATTTAATTAAAATAAAATATTTCTTTTTGTACTTATAAGCGGTGGTCAAATGACTTGGGACCTTTATATTATGTTCCCCAACCAAAATTAGAGTATCATATAGCGTACTTGCCAGGTAACTACTAGTAATTAATTATTTCATTATCATTTTAAATTTCTATTTTATTGCTTTTCTTGATTAAAGGGAGCATCATACCACATGACCGTAAATGAATATGATAATAGAGGTTGTATGATTTCAAATATACAAGATTGAACAAATTGTGAATACTTTTTCCAGAAACTGTGAATACTTTTGCTCTCTGAGATTTGTGGCATGGCCGAAATTATATAATTTTGAGAAACACAAAATTTTTAAAGTTGCATATATTCACAATAAAGATTTTCCAACGATAGCTGTAACCATACTGAACATGAAATTTAAGGCTGGTCTGATTCTGTTGGAAATTATGTAAAAAGGCTGTAACCATTCCGTTGGAAATTTAAGATTTTTCCCACGCTGTAACCATACTGAACATGAAATTTAAGAGTTTCCTACGACTTTTTCTTCTAACCAACTATGCTATGCCCATCCTAAAATAAAAAAATTAAGTACCGGCCAGAAAATTGCCGGTACTATATTAAAAAAAAAAATTTGGGTACTGCCGACCGGTACTGAATTAAATTGGGTACCGGCCAAAAAATGACCGGTACGGATATTTTTATAACTTCCCAGCAGAGGTATATTAATTAATTTCTACTAAACTTTGGATATTAATAAAAATGTCGGACATCTTTTGTCCCAACTCTATGCCACGTGTTCAGGTTTTATTCGACGAACTTTTTGATGGATTTTCTTGCTGATTTTTTTATTAATATATAGAAAATAAAAATTAAAAATATCGCAGATGGGAAATGGTTTGATGAAATTTCGATATATAAGTAAGACGGGACAATTTATCCCGTCCCACAAACTCATATATTACGACACCGAAATAACAATCTGACTTCGAGTGCGCGAAAATCCAAAATCTTTCTTATTTGTGGGACGGGATAAATTGTCCCATCCTACCTATATATCAAATTCCTGCCAAACCGTTCCCCATTTGCGATATTTTATTTATTTTTTCGATTAATAAAAAAATCGGGATTTTCTTGCTTGTTAACAGAATTGATTGATGACTACGGGCTTGTATTAACAAAAAAAAATGAATTGGTTGAAACTTTGAATCAGTACTATGTATAAGGCATTATTCATTTATTTTTATGTTAAAAATATATTAATAAATTAATATGTATATTTGACAAATACATATGACTCAATTATCCGATAATTATTCGTTTTGTATATGTATTCGAATCCGTGTTAGGTACAAATATCCAGTATCATTGGAAATAAAAATAAAAATTTGATATAATATATTAGGTGCAAATACTTGGCGTATGAACTATTCACACATACAAGAAGAAAAATTAATAGAATCTATTAGATACAAACATCTTATACATTAAATATTCATACTTGTATGACGATGTATGAATACTTGATATTTATACTTATAAACGTCATCCAATGTTATATGGAAAAAAATAATAATAGAATTTGTTAGATTCAAACACATGATACATGAAGTATTCACACTTGCATTACGAGGTATGAATACTTACAATACTCGATATTAATACTTTCAGACATCATCCAATGCCATATGGGAAAAAAATTAAAATTTCATAGAATTTCTTAGGTATAAACACTTGACATATAAACTATTTACACTAGCATGACGGGTATAAATACTTGCAATACTTGATATTAACACTTTCAAACGTCATCCATTGCCATATGGAAAAAAAAATTACATTTTTATTAAATCTAGTAGGTACAAACATTTGACACATGAACTATATACACTTGCATTACGAGGTATACATACTTGCTGAACGAGGTATAAATACTTGTGCAACGGAGAACCGGAAAGTACTTTATCATGGATCTCATTTGAACGAGAAAATTACGTAGAATACGTTTGTGGTTTTTGATTCGCAAAATTCCTCACAGATCGTGAGAAATATGGACGAGATTAAACGGAGAAAAAAAAATCCATCTCTAAAAACGTGTAAAAACTGGGTGAGTGATGAGAGAGAAAAAAAAAGTTGATATGTTCAGTTTTTTTATAAATACTTGTTTCTTAGGTATGAATACTTGCATTACGAGGTATAAGTACTTGCTCGACGAGGTATGAATACTTGCACTACAAGGTATGAATACTTGTTCGACAATGTATGAATACTTGCTTGATGGAAAACTCGAAAGTATGTCATCATGGATCTCATTTGAAAGGAAAAATTGCGTAAAAGACGTTCGTAGTTTTTGGATTCGCAAAATTCCTCACAGATTGTCAGAAATATTGGTGAGTTGGAATAGAGAAAATCAATCTCTAAAAACATTTAAAAGATGAGTGTGTAATGAGAGAAATAAAAGAAGAATGATATGCTCATTTTTTTTCCGAAATATTTGATATCTTAGTTATGAATATTTGATATATAATATATTAATACTTGTGCGCTTAGGTATCTATATTTGTGCACGCCAGTTGTAAAATCTTTTAAATATTAGGCGGTCCCTCCCAGTTAATTAGCGCCCCCTACGTAATAGCTGATATTTAAGCATTTTTTTTTGTCTTTTTGCGTTGGAAATTGTGGTCCCTTCCAATTAATGACCGGAGATGAATGGGAGAAATAAACTGGACGATAATTAGAAACTCCCAATAAAGTTTGACAATAGGATCATCCACAGATATGTGATATATATATTTTGCAATTTGATCGTTATATCGTGCCGATCAGCAATAAATTAATATGATACACAAAATATATTTGCAACCGTCTCCAATTTTCTTATGTACGAAGTCAATGCAATCTCTATGTATCATCCAATTAGTACCCTACCATGTGGCAGCATGTTATCTTTAATTAAAGTAAGAAAACAAATATAAAATACAGTCAATAAGCAGCATGTTATCTCACCTTGAAGTTCCGGTTTTCCTGTGAAACATATTCGCACCTCAAGATGTCAATTCTGTTCATTTATAAATTTATATAGAGTTGATATTTAAAAATTAAAAAATTATATATAATTAATGTTTTATAACTTCGTAAATTATTATATTCTGTCAAGTGTCGATTTAGCATCGTACATATAGTTCACGCTTAATATAGAGGCTTGACCTTGCTAATATTTTTATTTTATAATATATATATTATTTGAGTTTCAATAGTCTAAATTATTTTAACTTGGAGTCATGCTACAAGAATCGGTGCGTATATGCAAGCTGGTAAAATAATGACTATTACCAAGAATAAGGCGACAAAAATTGTTATTTCCAAGATACTGATATTGTTAAGCACTCCTCGCGGATAGTTGCAAATAATTCTTGTAGTATATCATCCGTCTATCTTATATAGATGTCTACTTTACTTGTTGTTGAAGAACAATCTCAGATTTGATTTCATCATAGATCAAGGGCATTTTTGTAAAAATTGCAATAGGCATCTTAGGAAATAAATTCCATCGTTACACAGTACCAAAAGTAGCAAGCAATAAATGAGCCAATGGCTATATACCTTGTCATATAAATAGGATCTTAGAATTGTAAAAATACAAGATAATCATATCTATTATTTCTCCTCAGATTCTCATCTCTGTTAAAAAAGAACAACACTTGCTTTATGGGTGAACAAATTTGTGACTCAGGACTTGTTTGCTTGAGTTAATTTCATTTTGATTTTTTATTTCAAATGAAGCCAAAAGGATGGAATTTCGATCAAGGCAACATTCACCTGTACAAAATTGTCTATAGCGACAAAAGTATACACTTATTTGGCTTTATGTTTTTATCTCACATAATAATCTCCATTCTATTTTTTTCCAATTTTAAATTATTCTCATAGGCTTAACCTAAATTTAAAACTAAAATGATAAGGGTAAGATGTTCGTATTATCAGTTAAATAGGGTATTTTTTATTAGGTATGTTGGATGTTCAGATCTAACGTACTAATAAATTAGAGAATACGAAAAAGATGCAAACAGATCAATACAATAAGTCTAAAGAAAACGTAATGTTCTCATGTAGAAAGTATATATATATATATAGAGAGAGAGAGAATGGCTAATATACAAACGTTTGTTCCTGGACTCAGGAACAAACGGTTCGGTTCTCCGATTTTCAAAGTCCAAACAGTCGATCCAAACCATTAGTTATTCAATATATATTAAAATGTGCTTGGAGACCAAATTTTACATTTTTTGGAATTTTTGTAGTATTTATTAAGATGGTTTGAAAACTGCTGTTTTTATTAAATTTCTGCAGCATTGAAAAACAGCGGTTTTCAAACCAGCTTAATAAATAGTAAATTTTTTTTAAGAAATGTAAAATTTGGTCTCCAATGACATTTTAATATAGATTGAATGTCTAACAGTTTGGATTGACAGTTTGGACTTTGAAAATCGGAGAACCGAACCGTTTGTTCCTGAGTCCAGGAACAAATGTTTGTATATTAGTCATTCTCTCTCTATATATATATATATGGAATGTCACCGATTAGAAATTCATATAAGAATATTAAAATCTAGAAGACCTTTCTCTACAAAAAAATTATTATGTACAATTGTTATCAATCAATGGATACAATTGTTATCATTTCATAATATGTAACACGAGATATTAGGGCAGCTAAAACGTACTTTGACTTCGAACACTCAATATCCTTATTGCTTTGGTTGATGAAAAGCAATTCATGGCTTCGAACACTTGATAATTTTAAATTTGAATCATCTTGTCCCTAAAATGAGAGTGATATGTCAAATAACAAATTACATTATGTTCAGTAAGAATCACAGTTTAGGCCAAACCAGAAAACAACACTAGTGGAAAAACACACATCAGGAACGGTTAAAAACACGCATCAGGAGCGGACCTAGAGGCGACACTGACCCAGCTGTTACAGATAGTAGAACTAATCAGGAACGGTTAAATAACCGACACTAAATCCCATAATCAGGAACGGTTGTTTGATATAGCCGATACTGATATGGACAATCAGGAACGGTTGTTTGTTATTAGCCGATACTGATGTTGATAATCAGGAACGGCCTTTAAGAACAACCGATACTGATTTTAACAATCAGGAACGGCCTTTTAATAAACAACCGTTACTGTTCATATATATATATATATATATATATATATATATTTTTTTTTTTTTTGCAAAATGTGGGTATTCGCATGAGCTAATTCAAATATCACATTTAGATCAATAATTAATATGCCACAATCACAAACAAAAGACATCAAACAAGTTAATTGCCATAAAAAAATATCCAAATTTAATTCCATATATCCACAAAACACACAAAAGACACAAAATTATCCAAGTTAATTGTCATATATTCGTCTAAGTACTTAATTTGAGGCTTAAATATCAACGCCGGTCCAAAAAATGGAAAAATTCTATTGCAGGTGATGTGCTCTACCAGTTGGATATAGATCTATGATAAAATAACATACTGGCGACATCATAAACAATGACAGCGACTGAGGAGTCACGAATGTAGCTGGGAATAAGACTCCTAAATCGCTCTTGTCCAGCTGTATCCCTGTAGTTGAAATGTTAAATAATAATAAGATTCAGAACAAGACCAAGAAATGAGCCTAGAATAGATGACACAAACAACGCATAAAGGGATAGCATAAGCCCTAATAGAAAACATAAATGATCCTGTCAATTGAGAATAAATTGAAAGCGTTATCTTGATAAATTGTAAAGGTAATGATACTAATTTAATTCCATGTAGCATACATAGCCATTATCAGTTTAATTCCATGTAGCATACATAGCCATTATCAGTTTAATAACGGGAACATATGTATGATATGTTCGGTTCTCCTTTTACCTAATTATTTAAATCACATAAAACAAACATTTACCAATTAATTAAGAATTTAAGAACCAGATTAATTTAAGTAAAATAATTTACTTTACCTTAAATTACCCTCCTGATTTTAAATCTAAAAAATCTAAAAATCTAAAATTTGGCATCCATGTACATTTTCAACTATGATAACTATGATAGTAATAATAGAGACTTATTATTTACCAGAACTTTTGCACTTCCGAAATCACAGATCTTGACTTGATGAGTGAGAGGATCCACCTGTGAATACAAAATGCAATATTGGGTGCATTAGTACTTTCGAATTAAAAATGTATTCAAAATGTATTCAAAATTTCCCAACCATTTATTTCCCATCTAAATTTTTTGATTTGAACAGTCCATTCCAACTAATAATACCAACTTGTGCTTAGACCCCTCTAACAAGAAGTATTTACTCCAGTTTTGAAATTTATAAAGATAGACCTTTTAAAATAGAAAATTCACAATTAAGTTGATGGAATTTGTATACCCTACCCAAACTCTCAAATAAGGAACTGGGAATTAAATTAAGTTGAAATTCTACTCAAAGACAACACAACCCAAATTATCAAGCGCAGGTATTGTGTGTTGACTGCCAACTGCAATCGGGTTCAAACCCGTTATAGAATCAATAGAGAAAAGAGGAATATTCATAATTTATGCGACATTAGTCCATCTCAACTTGTTTTCCTTTTTAGTTCCACAATTTAGGTATAAATTTCAGTTTCATTTGGAATCTCACAGAAATAGTGAAGAGAGCATTTGCAAAAGGAAGGCGGCTTCGTCGGACTACATCTTCTTCTCATGCTGTTCAATCACCTGCAATGTACAACCTTCCTCTGACATATATGAATGACATGTACAACCTGCAGTACATAGATCAAAACCCCAGCTACAGCTACACTGCTGTGCCTTTTCACAACTACGCGTACACTACCTATTCTCCTCAGCCTCAGCCTCAGCCTCAGCCAGCACTCAGCTTCTTTGATCCAACTATGCAATACATTCAGGTAATTATGCATCAATATATATATATATATATAGTCACTAGCTAGCTCTGTCACTCCATCAATTAATATATATGTTTTGTGTAATTAATTAAACAATCTGAATCTCTGTACCAGCAACCCAACATACTGGCAAGTGGATGGAACATGGGTTATACCCCAACCCCAGTTATGGATTATGCTCAGAGTTCAACTCCAGTTATGGATTATGCTGTCGGTTCAACTCCAGTTAAGAATGCTTGTACCAATTCTGGGAAGAGAGCTGCAAGGGTGAAAACTAGGCTGAAAAAACAAACCTGAGGCTGCTTAATTGCTGCATGCGCATCACTAACAATATACACAGCAGGTTTACCACGCCTCCCTTTTAATTTGATTCTCATCTTGCCAAATTATAGATCAATATATAATATACATGTTTGTTCAATTTCAGGGTAAATGTGCTTGCCTGTACAGAGGAATTAATAAAGCGCTCCAACAAATTTCCAGGGCAGAGAGAGCTGTTGTCTTAGCGTTTTTTTTTTTTTTTTTTTTTCTCTCGTGTTGTTTGTTTTCCACAGTTATTGATGAGGTTTTTTCTTTACAGAAATTTTTGGGATGTGTTGCCCCTTGCTCGGCAACACTTATTAGTTCAGAAGACTGTTCATTTTCTGTTTCTTTTTTAGTTTATGTATCCTTTTCTGTAAGAGTGACATGCTGGTCAATGCATACTTTTGATCCACTTAACAATCATTCTTTCTTTAAATACTCTAATTTTCTAGTTTTGTTTGTGCATCATCTCTCATTCAATCTCTACTTCTAACCAATTAATTCAATTGCAACACATGAACAAAATAAGGTTATAATACTCAAGCAAGGCAAGACCTAAAACAAACACTATAACCTTGCTATTAACTACTAAATTCCAACTTGAAAGAACTCAAAGGTAGGATACCAGAGTTACCTGCGATTTGTAGAATTCTAGAGAGACGGGGCAAACCGAGTCTCGAGACAGTCGTGAGTGTTCCCACTGTGAGTGCGGCGACTAGAGTGGCATTTAGCATTTAGCATTGGCTGCTGCGCGGTTCAATTCGTCCGGCGAGATGGCCGCTGCGCGGATCAATTCGGAGCGAGGTGCGGCGGAGAGAAGCGGCGACTAGAGTGACCTCCAGGTGCGGCAGAGCGAGGTGCGGCGGAGCCGCCCGCGAGAGAGAGAGAGCCCGAGTGAAAAGCTTGGCGCAGAGAGAGAGAGCCCGCGAGAGAGAGAGAGAGAGACCCCGGGACGTGACTTGAGCGCGAGGGAGAGGGTCTGAGTCCGAGAGAGATTTCAAAATGAGATATGAACCTAGCTTGGCGCAGAATGAACCCTAGCTTGGCCCATTAGCATCGGCTATTAAAATAACAGTTCCTAATACCTATCAGGAACGCACCTAATACAACCGATACAAAATACTACTAATCAGAAATGCCTCTTTATAAAACCGATCCTATTAAGACACAATCAGGAACGCCTCTTTATAAAAGACCGTTCCTGATTTGGCCAGCACTATCAAGAACGGATTTTTAAATACAACCGTTCCTGATAAGTGAAATCAAGGTCGGCTTTGTAATGTGCCCGTTGCTGATCTGTATCCGTATCGGGTAGGGCTTAAATCCGACACTGATGGGGCGACACTAATTGTACTTTTTCCACTAGTGCAAAAGGAAAAAACAACAAAAATATTTGCATACTCACATTATTCTTGAAGGCTAGTTCAGGTTTGACATCATGGGACAACTCAATGCAAAAAACAAAAAAAAAACAAAAAAAAGAGAAGAAAGTGGGACGCCATGGGACAACCCAACCCAGGAAACGAAAAAAGGAAACAAGTCCCCAAGATTGCAAAGACAAGATTTTTTCGTTTCCTGGGCTGGGTTGTCCCATGGTGGCCCACTTTCTTTTTTTCTTTTTTTTTTCTTTCCTGGGTTGGGTTGCCACATGGCGTCCCACTTACCAAAAAAAAATTTTCATTTTTTTTCATGGTGCCTTTTCATTTTCCAAATTCCCACGCAATATTTCTTATTTTAATTTTTTTATTTTCCTATGTGTAAAAATTTCGGAGGTTCCTACCTAACTGGTGAGCATGTACTAGATTGTTTTATTTTATGTATACAACTTGACAGCCATTATCAAGAAATGGAAAGGAACATACTATCAAAAAGCATCATTCACCATTATCAAGACATGGAAAGGGACATACTATCTAAACTAAAAGCATCATTCATGATACATGTGTAGATTATTTTTTATGTTTTTCCAACTGGAGTGCAACGCATTTACTATTGTCGTTTAGTACACTGTACACATGAGCCGCTGAGTACAGATCTGAACTCGACTAAATCAACAAAATTAAACAAATGAACGAGACCTCGAGATGTGCCATTGGGTTTGACTAATGAATTAAAGACAACTGAGTAGTTGGAAAATGAAGGTTAATTTTGTTCAAAATGATATAGTCCAGGAATCCAAAATTCCATTAGTTGTTGGGCCGAAGCCCATTGCTTCGTCTGGGCCTAACTAAGAAGTGCAATCCTTAGTCATAATTAATATCAAGAGTGAGGCTATGGTGCTATGCATAGCACGGATGGGGTCCGTGCTACGGCTCAAAATTTGACTTTTCAAAATCCTAACGGTCGATCCAACCGTTCAATGTGATAACCATATGAATATGTACTTGCAAACTAAATTTTATATTTTTTCGAATTTTTTTACTATTTTTTTAGATAGGTAGAATTTTGATGGTCCAGAATTTTCAGAAAACACTGATTTTTCTACCTATCTAAAAAAATAGTAAAAAAATTCGAAAAAATATAAAATTTAGTTTGCAAGTACATATTCATATGGTTATCACATTGAACGGTTGGATCGACCGTTAGAATTTTAAAAAGTCAAATTTTGAGCCGTAGCACGGACCCCATCCGTGCTATGCATAGCACCATAGGCTCACTCTTACTATCAATATAAAGCACAAGCACACACTAGTGAAGTACCTATATGATATTAATCATCAAGATTGGTTCAGGTTTGATACTATGAAGGCATGCCGGTACAGACATAGCACAATTAAAGTATGTACCAATCAGCATGCATGTAACACAAATTAATCTTTCGAATTGTAAAATGTGCAACATATCAAGGACCAAACTATACCTTGTGTAGAGAAGGTGTCGTACAGGAAAAGAAGAGCAACATTTTTAATCATGAAACAATTAAGCCCCCTTCCAACTGAAATTGTAAAATGTGCAAACATGAGTTAATTAACCATGCACCTAAAAAAGATACATCCTCATTTGCATACCGATGCCAAATTGGCCTGAAATAAATTAGTGTTCAGTTATTAACCTGTCAATATTGAGCGCCTTAAATTAGTGTTCAATATCAACACAGAAAGTCACACGTCATAAAAAAAACAATCCTTAAGCACCAGCTTTCTCTGTGGGACATTGTTTTCTACCTTTCTAATAAAAATATATTAATATTTTATTATATTAATTTTCAAAATTGAAATTTAACACAATATTAAAAATGCAACCATGAATTGAGATTAACATAGCGCAGAAATAACAAACATATCGTATTAATTTGTTATATATATAAGTGTATTATAGTGATATCATATTAAGTGTTGTCACTATTCAACACAAGAAAGACACAAGCGGTAACGCAACAGTAGAGAGAAAATTGAACAGTTGTACAAAATTTTAAACTCAAGCCTTTCTCCATCAACAATATGGATAAAAAGAGAACTTTTAATTGTACCTCTACTAAGAACAAATCCGCCCAATACTATAAAAATAAAAATCAAGTAGATGAAACGAAAATAAACTTTAGCCTTGGGTTTGTATACTGTCTCTATTCATTATGATAATTTGTATATAAATTTTGAAAAGCACATGATCCGCGTTGTGAGCTCCCATGCACTGATGTGGATATCTTGGACAAGGACAAAGTCTTCTTCCAGTATAGTTTATTCCTATTCTCAAATAAATTTTAAGATGGGTATCAATTTTTTTTAGTACATTAAGGTCGCCGGGTTTCATGCATTCACCTTGAAATCAGTATTAAATATTTGAGATGAACATTCAATAACCTAAGAAAGTAACATGCAGCTGCCCCATTCTCTCAACACATCTAAAGATAAACTGATCAAATTTGAAATATAATTTACATTTCAATTATGTGTTTAGAAATGATTAAAAAAAAATTAAAATTTAATATATATAGTTTCTCTAAACAATGATATATTAAATTCTAAATTTTATCTCTTTAATTTACATTTACGTTACTTGATTTTTATCATTATCCACTACCCCATCTGCAAATTTATCATTGAAGCCTACCAACATATATAGATGTCACATCCTACGGCCATCATATTGTACACTCTCTATGATTTTCTGAAAGCTATAATTAATTTATTCAAAAACTGGAAAGAAAGATCTATTTAAGCTCATGTCCAAGTTCAGGTAGATTGTTTTCTGTTCAGAAACTTCTGAAATTCATATTGATATTGCCTGTGTTTCATAGTTTATCGACAATTTTGGTTAAATATTTACTTGTCTATTTCAATATTATGATATATCGTCCAAACTAAAACAATTTCAATTAATAAAGAAACTGTTCATAGTTTTTATTGGTGCTTATTAGTACATTCTTTTTCATGTCGTGTGGTTATAAAATATATATGCCGGCTTGAGTCTGTATATATATAATTTTTCAAATCTTGAAAAGTCTGGTTAAATAATTTTGGAGAGAGGACACTGAAAGATTAAATTTACACTAACACTAGGTAAAGCATTATTTTAATTCAAATCTGCGATTTAATATATATGCCATTTGCTATTTCTCTATTTCCAATCAAGTCTGTCTTCTTATTTATTTTAAATTTCACATATATTTTTATAGTTTGTTTTTAAACATATAAATATCAGAGAATACGGATAATTTTTTTTTAATATTCACTTGTATATATAGGCCAGATCCAGCAGGCTGCACAATAATATAGACTAGATACATACTACTAATATTATATAATAGGCTAAAATTAATATAAAAATCGGTAGTCACTTCTTGGATGATTAATAGTTTATAAATAATTTTAGAGGGAATTTCACGTGTACCCCTGAAAAACTTCAAAATTACGTATTTCCCCTTCTAAACATTGAAATTATGTATTTCCCCATTTTATTATTTTTTATATTAAAACTCATTCTAAATTAATAAAATACCCATTTTACGCTTTATTAAAAACTTAAAAAACCCATCGGACTCAAATTTGAATTTGAAGGGTTCAACTACTGTCTAAGCAGCTTTAAGATCCATGTGTGCAAGATCAGCACGAATCTTAAAACGAACGCACACGGATGTTGAAGCGACGTATACGAATCTTAATGTGATTTGTGGGGGTCAAAATTGCTTTAAGATCCATGCATGCTAGATCAGTACGAATCTTGAAGCGAACACGCACAGATATTGAAGCGATGTGCATGAACTAGATTGTTTTATTTTATACATACAACTTCACAGCCATTATCAAGACATGGAAAGGAACATACTATCTAAAAGCATCATTCACCATTATTAAGACATGGAAAGGGACATACTATCGTAACTAAAAGCATCATTCATGATACATGTGTAGATTATTTTAATGTTTTTCCAACTAGAGTGCAACGCATTTACTATTGTCGTTTAGTACATTGTACACATGAGCCGCTGAGTACAGATCTGAACTCGACCAGATCAACAAAATTAAACAAATGAACGAGACCTCGAGATGTGCCATTGGGTTTGAATAATGAATTAAAGACAACTGAGTAGTTGGAAAATGAGGGTTAATTTTGTTCAAAATGATATTAGCCCAGGAATCCAAAATTCCATTACTTGTTGGGCGGAAGCCTATTGCTTCGTCTGGGCCTAACTAAGAAGTACAATCCTTAGTCATAATTACTATCAATATAAAGCACAAGCACACACTAGTGAAGTACGTACCAATATGATATCAACCATCAAGATTGACTTTAGTTAAACATACTGGTTGATGAAAAGCAATTCATGGCTTCGAACACTCGATAATTTTAAATTTGAATATTCTTGTTCCTAAAATGAGGGTGATCTGTCAAATAACAAATTACATTATGTTCAGTAAGAATAACAGTTTAGGCCAAACCAGAAAACAAAAGGAAAAAAAAACAAAAATATTTGCATACTCACATTATTCTTGAAGACTGGTTCAGGTTTGATACTATGAAGGCATGCCGGTACAGACATAGCACAATTAATGTACCAATCAGCATGCATGTAACAAATATCTTTCGAATTGTAAAATGTGCAACATATCAAGGACCAAACTATACCTTGTCTAGAGACGGTGTCGTACAGGAAAAGAAGAGCAACATTTTTAATCATGAAACAATTAAGCCCCCTTCCAACTGAAATTGTAAAATGTGCAAACATGAGTTAATTAACCATGCACCTAAAAAAGATACATCCTCATTTGCATACCGATGCCAAATTGGCCTGAAAAAAATTAGTGTTCAGTTATTAACCTGTCAATATTGAGCACCTTACCTTCAAGTCCAGGGTGTTCAATATCAACACAGAAAGTCACACGTCATAAAAAAAACAATCCTTAAACACCAGCTTTCTCTGTGGGACATTGTTTCCTACCTTTCTAATAAAAATATATTAATATTTTATTATATTAATTTTCAAAATTGAAATTTAACACAATATTAAAAATGAAACCATGAATTAAGATTAACATAGCGCAGAAATAACAAAAATATTCGTATTAATTTGTTATATATAGGTGTATTATAGTGATATCATATTAAGTGTTGTCACTATTCAACACAAGAAAGACACAAACGGTAACACAACAGTACAGAGAAAATTGAACAGTTGTACAAATTTTCATCTCAAGCCTTTCTCCATCAACAATCTGGATAAATGAGAAAGCTTAATTTTGTGCCTCTAGTAAGACAAATCCACCCAACTCTATTAAAATAAGAATCAAGGACATGAAACGAAAATTAACTTTTGCCTAGGGTTTGTATACTGGCTCTATTCATTATGATAATTTGTATATAAATTTTGGAAAGCACATGATCCTCGTTTTGCGGATATCTTGGAGAAGGACAAAGTCTTCTTCCAGTTTTTGTTATTATGCTATTCTCAAATATATTTTAAGATGGGTATCAATTTTTTTTAGTACATTAAGGTCGCCGGGTTTCATGCATTCACCTTGAAATCAGTATTAAATATTTGAGATGAACATGCATCACCTAAGAAAGTAACATGCAGCTGCCCCCTTCTCTCAACACATCTAAAGATAAACTGATCAAATTTGAAATATAATTTACATTTGAATTATGTGTTTAGAAATGATTTAAAAAATTAAAATTTAGTACATATAGTTTCTCTAAACAATGATATATTAAATTGTAAATTTTATCTCTTTAATTTACATTTAGGTTACTTGATTTTTTATCGTTATCCACTGGCCCATATTCTGCTAAAATTTATCATTGAAGCCTACCTACATAGATGTCACATCCGACCGCCATCATTTTGTACACTCTCTATGATTTTCTGAAAGCTATAATTTATTCAAAAACTGGAAAGAAAGATCTATTTAAGCTCATGTCCAAGTTCAGGTAGATTGTTTTCTGTTCAGAAACTTTTGATATTGTCTAAATTATACCAGTATATAGATATACACGAATTGACTCTTGAAATTCATATTAATTGCCTGTGTCTCATAGTTTATCGACAATTTTGGGTTAATATTTACTTGTCTATTTCAATATTATGATATATCGTCCAAACTAAAACAATTTCAATTAATAAAGAAACTGTTCATAGTTTCTACTGGTGCTTATTATTACGTTCTTTTTCATGTCGTATGGTTACAAAAAGTCTGTATATATATTATTTTTCATATATATCTTAAAAAGTCTGGTTAAATAATTTTGGAGAGAGGACACTGAAAGATTAAATTTAAACTAGGACTAGGTAAAGCATTATTTTAATTCAAATCTGCGATTTAATATATATGCCATTTGCTATTTCTCTATTTCCAATCAAGTCTGTCTTCTTATTTATTTTTAAATTCGACATATATTTTTATAGTTTGTTTTTAAGCATATAAATAGCAGAGAATACGGATAAATTTTTTTAATATTCACTAATATATATAGGCCAGATCCAGCAGGCCGCAAAATAATATAGACTAGATACAAACTACTAATATCATATAATAGGCTAAAATTAATATAAAAATCGGTAGTCACTTCATGGATGATTAATAGTTTTTAAATAATTTTAGGGGGAATTTCACGTATACCCCTGAAAAACTTCCAAATTACGTATTTCCCCTTCTAAACTTTGAAATTATGTATTTCCCCCTCTAAACTTCAAAAACTCACAAATTTACCCATTTTATTATTTTTTATGTTAAAACTCATTCTAAATTTATAAAATACCCATTTTACCCTTTATTAAAAGCATAAAAAGACCCATCGGACTCAAATTTGAATTTGAAGCGTTTATCTACCGTCTGAACAGCTTTAAGGTCCGTGTGTGCAAGATTAGCACGAATCTTAAAGCGAACACACACGGATTTTGAAGCGACGTACACGAATCTTAATGTGATTTGTGGGGGTCAAAATTGCTTTAAGATCCATGCATGCTAGATCAGTATGAATCTTGAAGCGAACACGCACGGATATTGAAGCGATGCGCACAGATATTAATCCAATGCGTGCGGATCAGATGGTAATAGAACCCTTGAGATTCAAATTTAAGTATGATGGGCATTTTATGCTTTTAATAAAGGGTAAAATTGGTATTTTATAAATTTTGAATGAGTTTTAATATAAAGACAATAAAATGGGTAAATTTGTGAGTTTTTGAAGTTTAGAGGGGGGAATATGTAATTTCAAAATTTAGAGGGGGAAATACGTAGTTTTGAAGTTTTTGAGGGGTATACGTGAAATTCCCCTAAATTTTATACACGAGCTAGCTGCCGAATTTTGTTTTTTAAATCTTAGCAGACGAAATTAAGGAGAACATTTTCATTTAACAATTAATCATTAAATTTGTTCTCATTGTTATTGACACGTTATTTTTGTTTAGTAAGTTGGGTCAAGCCAACAATTGTTTTTATATACACAAGGAATCCTCCTTTAGAATTTCGAACATGCAACCTCCCACACAAAGATCTTTGCCTTTGCCATTAGAATTTGTTCTCATTGTTATCAACACATTTTCTTCTAAATTACGCACTATTTGTTTTCACATGATTCTGTACAAGAGTCCATATTCATTAATTACTGATTCCATGCTCTAATAGAACGTCCATGTGGTGTTCAGCCCGTCTGACTAACTGCATTGAGTTGCAGTTTATCTCTTTATGTGGAAGGGATTATATATCAACTCAGCCCAAGTAAGACGATTAGGTAGAACACCACATGGTCATTTTATTCTCCCCTCTACATTTTTTAATTCAATGTGCATTTTTTAGTCCCTGCAAGTGTTGAAATGACAAACTAATTACCTACAAATAAAACATGTTATAAATAAAAATTGAAGAAGTCATATCTAATCAATTAAAGAAGAAAAAAAAAGTACATAAAACATGTTGAATATTTGTTATACATATATAGGAGTTATGAATGTATATGCATGTTGAGTATTTGTTGAACTATGAATGTATATATATGTTCATTTAATGTTGAATGTAATAATTGTTTCTGTAAGTTGAATGTTGAATGAATATTATTTTCTGTATGTTGCAAATGTTCAATATTTTTTGAATTATGGATGTGTAATATGTTGTTTGTTTAATGACTAGCAAATATGGATGCTAGCTCATTATAAATTGAATAAAAAATATGTATCAATTATACACGGTTCTTGAAAACAAACAGTGTATGAAGGGTAACAAACACGGTTAATAAAAACCAACCTTGTATGTTTTCCACAAATCATACACGGTCTCTTGTAGAAACCGTGTATATAACTGTCGTTATTATACACGGTTACTATGACTGCATATTAATGTAACACCACGTAAATTTTTATATTATTTTTGAAATTATTATGGACTTACTTGCAATATTTAGAATTAGAAGGTTACTTGTATAAAAATGTTGAACTTAAGAAATAAATGATCCAACGTGGCATTCCTCCACGTGTCGCCCATGCATAAAATCCCATCCCTTTGACCACCGTTAAAACCTCTTTATATGGGGTATTCTCTTTCGGATTAGGGTTAAAAAAAAACAGAAGCCAAATAAAATTGGAGAGAAAAAGGAAATGTGAATGAAATTTTGGGGAAAATAAAAGAAATATTTTGATATTTATTAAGATTTGATTTCCTGTTCGATTGGAATTCCGACTACGTCGCGTTGATTCTGAACAATGGTTGCAGTTTGATTGGATTTCTGAATTGATCGCTATTAGGTAACAGGACTTCTCTATAATTTGTGTTTTCGTTTTGTGGTTGAATTGGATGTGTTTTGTTCATTTGAATTGGGTATTAGATTATGAGGTATATTTTAACGGGATAGCGGGTCTGAGGTTCGAATTTGATTATACATGAACTGATGAGATTGTGTGTACTGTGAATGTGAGAATTGTCTGTGGCAGACATTCTAAATGTGTGAATACTGTGTGACTTGTTCTACTGATAACCTAGACCCAAGTGCTATCATCGTTAAATATGCAGGCATAATTTGATGTGAAATTGTGTGGATTAATCCAGTCTGTTTAAATGGTTGCTTAAATAAGCCAATTATAGAGAAGCGCATTGTTAAATAATCGGTTACTGAGCTTTGTAGCTTACTCCGTGTTGTTTCTGTTTGTGTTTTTTGTTTGCGACGTAGGTTGACGGGATGAAGGATGGATGCAAGGGTGCCTTAAATTGTCACAACCCTGCCGCCCGGCCGGGGCACGCGGCAAGAGAGGCACCCTCGCATCCATCCTTTGTCCTTTCAACCTACGTCGCAAACAAAAATAACAAACAGAAACAACACGGAGTCAGCTACAAAGCTCAGTAACCGGTTATTTAACGATGCGCTTATCTATAATTGACTTATTTAAACAACCATTCAAACAGACTGGATTAATCCACACATATTCATATCAGATTATGCATGCATATTTAACGATGATAGCACCTGGGTCTAGATTATTAGTAAAACAAGTCAGATAGTATTCATATCATTTCATTTCACACAATCATATCATTTCACACATTCTCGGAACACACAATCTCATCATTTCACAATCAAATTCGAGCCTCAGACCTGCTATCCAATTAAATATGCCCTCATAATCCAATACCCAATTCAAAATCCAGTTTAACCACACAAATCGAAAACACAGATTATAGAGAAGTCCGGTTACCTGAATGCAATTAATTTGAAAATCCAATTCAAGTTGCAACAATTAATCAAAACCAACGCGATGTAGTCCGAATTCCAATCGGACATATAATCAAACAATAATCAATATCCAAAACTTTTATCGAAAATATATTTTTTTTTCTCTCTTTCAATCTCTGTTTCTGTTTTTTTTTTCTTCGATTTTATTTGGTCCCTTTTATTTTTTTAATGAATCAATTAAAGTGAGAAACAAATATTATTTCCAAAAATTTATTTGGTCCCTTTTATAATAATTTATTTGGTCCCTTTTATTTCCAAAAATTTACATTTGAACTTTTAACTTTTGCAATATTACGAATAAGTCCAAAACAAATATTAGAATATCTATAAAAATTACCGGGTGGTACAATTAATCAACTGTACCAATGCCTTTTTTTGAGGTTTGACACGGTCCCCTTATAGGAACCATGTTTGTAACTTATTTATAGACACTTTCATATACGATGCACGCAGACACAGTTGCAGAACCATGTGTCATTAGTGAAATTTTGGCACACCAATTGAAAGTAATTATAGAAAAATGTATTTACCCAAATCATTTTCAGTAGCAGTGAAGATATCGATCTGTTAATGCGAATGCTACGGGATAAGGAGATTAATTTCAGTAGTAGTGAAGTTTCTCAACGCTATTGTTATTAATTAGCAGAAAATATCTTATTATATTATTGCCACTTCTGTTCAAAGGAAATGCTACAGGGCACACGATCCGCATTGTGCTCTCCCACGTCGAACTCATCTTCAAATTTTGTTATTCAACAATGTCAATTACTAATATTGTATGCTCAACTACTTTTTAAGATGGGTATCTTCCACCAAACTGAGTATTAAATATTGTGTTTTCCATTGGCTTCACCACTTCTCTCGGCATCTAATTAACGATAAACTAATTCAATTAATCTTAAATCTACTGTACGCATAAAATTTTGTGTCTAGAAAGAATTAAAATTAAAAAAAAAAATAACCGTACGTGACCATATATAGTTATTTGTAGGTAATGATACGGGGATATGAGGAATGATAACACTAACAGATTAAATTTTAACTAAGACGAAATTGAGCTTTATTTTATTTCATGTGTTTGCTAATTTAGACTTTACAAATATAATTATTTGCCTGTTTTATATTTTGAATCCAGTCCGTTTCATTATTGAAATAAGATATTATTTGTAAATTCGGCATTAATTTTTTTACCTTTTTATAAAAACTAATTATGCATATGTTTTGTGCACAGAGATAAGAATCCGGTCCTTACAACAAGATAGATAGATCCATCCACAAATGTTTTGTAATAAATTAAAATTAATTACTAATAAAAATTGCTAGTCACTTGATGGATGATCAATGGTTTTAAAATTGAAATAAATAGACAATCTACAATTATGGAGAACATTTGGTTTTAAACAACCATTGAATTGGTTGTCGATGTTATCCGAACAATTTAATTATCAATAAAACATATTTGCTTTTAACTATTGTTATATTTTGTTGAATATTTAGACTCTACAACTTACAAAATAATAGTTAAAATATAATGACATATGGTATGAACCGATAACATATATATGTAGTTGTAATATTATTTAAATTCTCTATGCATTATTGAAATCTTTATATAGTGTGAGGGATTAAAATGTACAATCAAAATCGTTTTTATGGGATAAATTTTGTGACAATCCAAATTAAATAATATCAATATATATATATATATATATAGAGGAGGGATCGGATGACACCTCTTTTTTGGTGACATCGGATAACACTATGCATTTTCAAAGTCCAAATCGTCGATCCAACCGTTCAACATGATTATCTAAATAAAGTGTACTTGCAGATCAAATTTTACATTTTTTTGAATTTTTTTACTATTTATTAAGATGGGTACAAAAATTCAATGGTCTGAAAACAACGATTTTGTAAAATACTTAATAAATAGTAAAAAAATTCAAAAAAATGTAAAATTTGATATGCAAGTACATTTTAATATATCCATCATATTGAACGGTTTGGATCGACTGTTTAGACTTTGAAAACTTTGAAAATGCATGGTGTTATTCGATGTCACCAAAAAGAGGTGTCATCCGATCCCTCCTCATATATATATATATATATATATAGCAGCTCTTTTGTCAACGGGTTACGGGATCATTGCATGTGAAGCATGAAGCACGAGTTGGAGAGAGAGAAAGAAATATTAATTTCTGGTGGTACTGAGGTATGGATCCGCCAAATGTAGGAGAATTTTTCATTAACTTCTATTTTTATAAAAATGAATCTTTAGTTGGATTTACATTACCTATCAAAAGCTCAAAAGAAAAAAAAAACATTACAAGAGTTATTAAACCTGAAAGGAACAAAAAAACCAAGTATAACATTGTTCAAGTAAAGAGCAGGGTCAACTCTAGCATTATTCATGTATTCGTTTATATGCTCCAACGACATGGATATTAAAATGAACAGAAAGGTCATTGCACTCTGTTAATAAAAATGCACAAAAGAACTTGGCCAAACTGCCAAACCAAATGATTTTGTGAAAAATATCATTACAAATGTGAAATTACCAATCTTGATCGGAGCAAGGGGTGGGTAGATCTGGCCGTCAGAGTGCGGCGATAAGTAGATCCCACCATTGGAGCGCGGCGGCTATCAGACGGAATCGGATCCGGTCGTGAAGAGAAATGGAGAATGAGGTATTATGGTGTTTAAGAGTGTAAATAAGTAGGATTAGATGATGAGAGTAGTTTAAATTAATTAATGAGAATAAAAGAGTTTAGATCTAGTAATTAGAGTCATTTGACTTGATGTAAATACGTTTTTTATCAATGAAATTGTTAGTTGGCATTTAAAGCCACTAACCTTCAAAAAAAGAAATTAAAGCGTATACAATAGTATATTCAGGAATACGGTCCAGTTATCTGTTGGCAACAACATTTTCAAAAATAATACTATACAACAATTCCTGTAAAACTTTGGACATATTGGTTATTTTATCATCAACGTTTGCAAAAACACAGTAATATAAGTTATGGGAATATTATATTAAATAGTCAACGGCTCTATAAATTGCTAGTTGTAATCCATCATTGTAAGGATTTATTTATGTAACAATTGCTAGTTGTAACAATTGCTTAAACAATTCAAGCAGACAGCCTGGCTAGTTGTCTTGCAACCAAATGATAAGTGTTACAATTTAAATCATGGAAATGTTTCATAAATTTTCAAAATACAAATCCGAAATCTCAAATACTTACATAAAGATTCATGTCAAAACCAAAACAAAATATACTGAAGTCATGCCAAAATTAAATACTCAACCATATTACCACTTAAATACTTAATTAGTCACGCCTCGAAACTTGACTCCGTTGAGTACTTAATTGCTTGAAATGAAATATCGACATATTTCTTTTAAGGTAAAAAGAAAAAAATTATCCACAATCAAAGTCTACTAAATATGCGACTGGAATTAGGTGAATATAATCTGATTTATCTCCCTTCTGAAAGTCCAAAATAAAACATATATATATATAAATAAAGAGTAGAACTAGTGTGTTCCTAAGTTCACCAAGTCCTTTTGTGAACTCAACTCAAAAACTTACTGGATTGGCTTCAAACGATGAATCCAAACGGTTGAAATCCTTCTATCTTACGAGTGATGCGTCTACATATGAAAACTTTAAAATTTTAAATTAATTTTGTATAGAGTCAACTAGTGTGTTTTGCCTGTTTTGTGGGCTGAGAAAGTAATAATAATATATATTCTTGCAGTTCACAGAAAAAGTGGATGATTGCAAAATTACAGCGTTTTTGTACATCGTTTATTTATTGATTCATTCATTCTACTTATTAGTGCTGGCACAGAGTAAAAAGCATATTTATAAATATTACCCTCAAAAAATTGAAAAAAACAAAAATAATAAGTTAATATGACAACAGTTTTGTTTTCCAATTTTTTCAAGTTGTTATTATACAATTAATCCAATTGAGACTTGGGGTTCTGGTATATGTATTATTTGTAATTCAAAATCAGGCTTTCCTTGTACTTTTTGATAACCAAATTAATATTCCTTTAATATATAAAAGTCGCTTCCATGAATTTCGGCCTTTACATATGAGCTGGATCTGTGCATTGGAGTAAGTTTTATTAGTAAACTGAAACAAACATGTCATGTGACAAATAATATTAAAAAATAAAATCTCACGTTGAATCAGTTGTGGAGCTCAATGATTCTAGCTAATCATGGGAAGCAACGATCATATTTGTATTTGTTGAGCAAGGCTTGGATCTAGCCAGGCATCTACAAGAAAGAGACCAAAAAGAGGGAGGAGACAAGGAGAGATAGAGAGAGAGAGACTTGGCAGCCACTGTCAAGGTTTAAAACAGAGAGAGAGAGAGAGAGAGAGAGAGAGAGAATGGAGGTTAACTATGAGAAATGGTTAAACCGATGGAGCACAAACGAGATAATTGTTCTCGTCCTTCTCAGCCTTGGCATGCAAATAGGTCTCATCGTCTTGGCACCGTTTCGTAAACGCAACAAGAACCCGGTGCTCAAGTTCACGCTCTGGCTGTTGTACCTGACTGCTGACTCTGTTGCTACATTAGCACTGGGTAACATCAGCCACCAGGCCGATCCTGCAGAAATTGCTGACAGTGGACCCATGCCAGGCAAACTCACTGTCTTGTGGGCCCCGTTCCTCCTGCTTCATCTCGGGGGTCCCGATAGCATCACATCATACTCAGTTGAGGATAACGAGCTCTGGTGGCGTCACCTTTTGGGGCTCGTTGTTCAGGTTGTTGTCACAATTTATGTATTTTGGCAATCACCACCAAAAGGGTGGATGTGGATACCAACAATGTTAGTTTTTATCCCTGGACTAATAAAGTTTGCCGAAAGGACCCATGCTCTCCGCTTAGGAAGCAAGGACAATCTCAAGGACAAAATTATCTCAGAACTCGGCCCAGGAAATAAAAATAAGAAAGGTACACATATATCCCAACCTTCCACTAACATCCGGTTACCAAAATTATCTCGAGTGAAATCTTATTCTTTCGAAGAGTACCTTATTGTTTGATTTAATTGTTCTCTACTCAGATGGTAAAGATAATGCTACTTCGAACACCGACAACCCAGCAAATGGAACTACTAAAGGTACATATATCCCTAGCTTCTAATAGCATCCAGTTAATAATATTAACTTGAGCAAAATCTTATTATTCTTGCTAATACCTTACGATTTGATTGAATTGTTCTCCCCTCAGGTATATGGTGCACTCTCAAGGATAAAATTTTGGCACTCTTCCAAGCAAAAGACACTACAGGTACATATATCCCAACCTTAATTCCACTAACATCCGGTTAACAAAATTATCTCGAGTGAAATCTTATTTTTTCTAAGAGTACCTTATTGTTTGATTTAATTGTTGTCCACTCAGATAGCAACAATAATACTCCCTCGAATCCCGTCGAACCAGCGAATGGAACTACTGAAGGTACATATATCCCAACCTTCCACTAACATCCGGTTACCAAAATTATCTCGAGTGAAATCTTATTTTTTCTAAGAGTACCTTATTGTTTGATTTAGTTGTTGTCCACTCAGATAGCAACGATAATACTCCCTCGAATCCCGTCGAACCAGCGAATGGAACTACTGAAGGTACATATATCCCAACCTTCCACTAACATCCGGTTAACAAAATTATCTCGAGTGAAATCTTATTTTTTCTAAGAGTACCTTATTGTTTGATTTAATTGTTGTCCACTCAGATAGCAATGATAATACTACCCCGAATCCTGTCGACCCAGCAAATGGAACTACTAAAGGTACATATATCCCAACCTTCCTCCAACTTCTGGTTAACTGTATTAACTTGAGCGAAATCTTACCTCCTGTTAATAATAACTTAAGATTTGATTTCAATATTCTGTTGATTTTTAGAGTTCATTTGACTGTAAACTTTATTGCTCAAAATAGTTATATTTATAATCTACAATCTCAAATCTAAATAAACAGTCCAAATCTTTCGACCCGTTGAAAATGATGCTGGAAATGGAAATTCAGACTGTTGCTTAATTTTAATTTACGGAAATTATCGGGGGGAGGTTAGAAAGATAAGGGAGTAGAGAGTTAATTCGCAAAATTCAAGTGTGGTTATGCTGCGTGTACTAGGTTTAATTACCTCCAGCATATTTAAATATATGACGAGTTTGGGATTATTACAAGGACATTATATAGATTGTTGTCAAAAAAAAAAATAGCTTAGTTGCCTGTGCATACAGTTTCCAAATTTAGAAGGTTCTAAATTTAAACTAAGTATTGTTTGTGACATTTTCAAACAGTATAATATAAAATAAAAGCAAATAAATTCTGATCTTATCAGAAATCAAAGTTGTTGAACTGAATAGAATTAGTCAACATTATTGAGTCCAACAAATTTACATATATAGTAAGGTTCCTTTTCCAGGTACCCAAAATGAAGACTTTATATCTTTATTACCATAAACATATATATAACAAAGAACAACAACAACAAAGCCTTTAGTCCAAAACAAGTTGGGGTAGGCCAGAAATGAAACCCAACCGGAGTTACAAAACCAAGGTAGATAGTAATAAAAATAAAAATAATAGTGATAATACTAATACGAGTAGAACTAAGGTGTTCTTAAGCTCACCAAGCCCCTTTGTGAGCTTAACTCAAAAACCTATCGGATTGACTTCAAAAGACGCATCCAAACCGTTGAAACTGACATACTTCATGAGTGATGCGTTTACATGTCAAATTTTTAAATTTTTGAACTAATTTAGTATGAAGTCAAGCGGTAAAAAAAAAATGATGTATAAGTTAATTTTAATGAGTTCATTTTTCATTATTTTTTGACCGCTTGACTTTATACTGAACTAGTTCGAAAAATTATAAATTTGACATGTAAATGCATTACTGGTGAAGTACAATGGTTTCAATGGTTTGGATGTGCCGTTTGAAGTCAATCTAATAGGTTTTTGAGTTAAGCTCACTTAGGGGCTTGGTGAGCTTAAGAACACCTTAGTTCAACTCATACTAATTCTAAGAATGGTACCAATAATAATAGTAATAATACTAATAACAATGCTAATAATATTATACCTACACTGTAAATCTTAGGGGTCGAAGTCGTAAGTCCAACATTCTTAATCCCGAATCAAAAGCCTTAGGACCTAAAGCCTATAAATGTACCCCTAAATCCTGATTCCTAGGCTATGGTTATAGTACATGGATCATTAACTTCCACGCGCTCATGTCTGAATCCAACTCTTTGGATACATTTCATTCCTTCATGTCCCTTTTTACTACTTTCTCCCTTATTATCTTGGCCAACCTCTGCCTCCCCATCTTCTTTTGAAACAACTTCTATTTCCAGTACGCACCGGTACCTCAGGAGATCCCCGTTGGAGATGCCCAAACCATCTCAAGCTATGTTGGACAAGTTTCTCCTCAATCGATAGAACCCAAACCCTGTCACATATATCACGTTTTTTATTCGATCCCTTCTTGTTTGACCACAGATCCACCGCAACATACGTATCTCTGCTACACTTATCTTTTGGACATGTTGTCTTTTAGTAGCCCAACATAGGATGCCAGATGTCTGCCACCGTTTCACTCACCCAGCTCTTATCCTATGGCTAAGATCTTCATTAATCTCGTCATCAATCATTAGCATTGACCCCAAATATCGAAATGTGTCCTTCTTGTGCACTACTTGTCCGGCCAAATTGACATCTCCATCCTCTTATTTGACACCGCTGAACTCGCATTTCATATACTCGGTTTTGGGTCTACTAATTCTAAAACCCATCGATTGTAAAGTCCGTCTCCACAACTATAGTTTCCTATGAACCCCTATCCTACCCAAATCAATTAGCACCACATCATTAGCAAAGAGCATGCACCAGGGAATCTCCCCTTGTATGTCCCTCATGAATTCTTCCACCACTAGGCTGACCCTTGATGTAATCTTATCTTAAGAGGAAAGTCACTGGTTTCAAGAGCCCACCACATGACCTATCTCGGTTGGTTTGGTTTGTTTGACGATAAATTTATATATAATATTTCTAATTATTATGCTTTGTTTCAGTCAGCTTAGTTTGTTTATTTACTTGTTGTTCAACCATAAAAATGAAAAGTTCTACTATGTCATCTTTTGTAAAAAAAGTATTTAAGGAGAATCAGTTTTATACTAGTAGTTATGGCAGCGCTTTTCGTGCAGGAGAGTAGGTTCGGAATTGGGTTAATTTTTTTTGAATATTTAAAGTTGAGAAAGTCAACTCTCATCTTTATCTAAAAGTGAAGTATCTAAGCCAAACAGAGGTTGATAGCAGAAAGTTCCCGAAAACAAACGTAGAGAACAAACATGTGCGCAACATGTACTAGGGGTACAATAATCAGGAGCTATTTAGAGAAAAGACATCGGCCCTTTAGTGTTGGTGAATTAATCAACTGTGTCTGCTTTTTCTCAAAAAAAAAAAAAAGGAAAAAAAGAGAAAGGTTTACTAATATGACCCACTTGTAAGTTTATACACGATTAAACATATGACAAACAGATTTTGTTATATAATTATCTACTAATTTTACTTTGTACTGTAATGGGTATGAAACAGCATTTCCCTAAATCCATAGTCGGTGACTAAATTAAGAAATCAAAATATTTTACCAGTACCGTCGAGATTGTCTTTAGCTAAGAAGAAAATATTTTACCACGTTGTTGAGAAAATATTTTTTATTATCCTCTATGCTATCCCCAGACAAAAAACCTCATGTTTTTCTCATGAAACAAATGCATTACGAAATGGTTTACCCCAAGGTTTTTTTGTTAGAAGAAAAATTGTGGAACTGGACAAGATAGATATGTTTCCTACCAAAAGTGATCTACAGCTCACAAATTCAAAATAAGCGTGGTACCAAAATTAGGATTTCCCCAATTTAAAACTTCACTCTAGCCATCCTAGCTTAAGACTGAATGCTAACCATAATGTATCCAAACGACACGTACACATCTGAAGCAAATACACATAAAATTCTTCTGCAAATTAAGAACAAAAGTGGACAGGGATATGAAGCATTATTGGTAACTACATTGACAAAATATCATGTATGAGTGTGGACCCATTATTGGTAACTACATTATCAAATTGCTTACTCCCTTCTCTCCCATGCATGTTTTATTTCATTCAAAAAGAAGATTACAGAATATGATAATTTCAGATTGTTACATGGAGATAGACAGCAGCCTCTCATATATCATGTCTAGTTATTTACTTTCTTAATCTAGGATTGTATAATTATTACATTGATTGTCTAAATATTACAATTAATGGAAACAAAATCTCCTGCTGCTTTTTTCTTCAACTCATGCCAACAGTAGATAGTTTTCTTTCTTCACCATCACATTTGCCTTGTGCGCCACTTCTCTTTAGATCTTTTTTGTCTCTTGTTTACACTCCCCCTCAAGTTGGCATGTAGATGTCTTTCATGCCCAACTTGACAAGTGAATCATGAAAGATTGTGCGAGAGACCCTTTCATTAATATGTTTGCAAGTTGATCCTCAGTTCTCACAAACGGAATGCAGATGACCTTCTCCTCCATATTTTGTCTGATAAAATATCTATCAACTTCTATATGCTTGGTACAATCATGTTGCACAGGATTCTGAGATATGGCAATTGTAGTCTTATTGTCACAGAAGAGTTTCATTCCTTCTTCGGATTTAAACCCGAGTTCACTCACAATTGTCATCACCCATATTAGCTCCTGTAACCCTTTAGCAATACCTCTAAATTCTGCCTGAGCACTACACAATGCTACTACCTTTTGTTTCTTACTTCTCCATGTTACCAAGTTCCCACCAACAAATGTAAAGTATCCAGAGGTGATTTTCGATCAGTTATATCACCTGCCCAATCCGAGTCTGTGTGCCCCTCAATTCTTAGATGCCCATTTTTCTTAAAGTAAATACCTCTTCCAGGTGCTCCTTTCAAATATCTAAGAATTCGAAGCACAGCTTTCATGTGTTGTTCACTAGGTGCATGCATGAACTGACTTACTACACTTACCGCATATGCAATATTAGGTCTGGTATGTGCTAGATAAATAAGTTTCCCCACTAATCTTTGGTACACTTCTTTATTTGCTGGTACCTGGTTGGGGAACTCACCCAATTGGTTTGCAATCAAGCATCCCAGTTTCGGGAAGTAAGTCTAACACATACTTACGTTGAGACAAGTATATACCTTCCTAAGTTCGCGTAACTTCAATTCCAAGGAAGTATTTTAGTCCTGCTAAGTTCTTCATTTCAAATTCCTGAGATAGCCTTTCTTCTAGGCTTTTGATCCCCTTATGGTTGTCCCCTGTGATTATCATGTCATCAACATAAATAATTAGAATTGTTATCTTCCCCTGTCTTTTCTTGTAAAACAAAGTATGGTCAGAATCACTTTGAGAATATCCATATCCTTTCATCGCATTAGAAAATCTCCTAAACCATGCTCTAGGAGACTGTTTCAGTCTATATAGTGCCTTCTTCAATTTGCACACTAGAGATTGAGAACCTGAGTAACTATATCCAGGTGGGATATCCATGTAGATTTCCTCCTCAAGATCACCATGAAAGAATGCATTCTTGACATCAAACTGATGTAAGGGCCAATTAAGATTAGCTGCAAGAGATAACAAAATTCTGACAGTATTCAACTTAGCAACTAGTGAGAAGGTTTCTTAAAAATTAATATCATAGTTTGGGTAAACCCTTTTGCAACTAATCTGGCTTTGTATCGAACTATTTAATAGTAAACACCCATTTACAGCCCACGGTCTTTCTACCTTTGGGCAGATTGACCAATTGCCAAGTGCAACTCTTTTCCAGTGCCTCCATTTCAACTTGCATGGCTTCTATCCATTTTGGATCACACATCGCTTCTTCTGGGTTTCTAGGTATATGAACAGAGGCTAGAGTCCTATCAAAGTCCTTCAAGGGGCTAGAAAGATGGCTTGTTGAGACAAACTTTCTGATTGCATAGTTTCCTTCACTGCTTTCATCTGGACTATACCTTCTAGGAGCTTTACCTCGGTTATGTCCATGTGGTAATCTTAATTCAGAATTAGAATTTGTAACTTCAGAGTTTTGAGTACGTACCTCTCTTTCAGGAGATTGACCTTGTTGTGGTTGAGGGGACTGTATCATTTGTTCTTGCTTCCTATTGTCGTAGTTTGTAAGGTCTATCCATAAATTAATTCCATCTTCTGATTCAACATCACTTGGCGCACTTGGTTCATCAACTAGGTTAAGAGGGACTCGAGATGAGCTCGGATTAGTATGATCAGATGCTAAACCCGAGATGGGTTCAGTCGATGAATTTGGTGGTGAGAGATCAGTTGTGAGCATCAGATTCGGTCCACTCGGACCAGTCAGACCTAGATTCAGTCCAATCGGACTAGTCAGACCCAGTTCCATACGCACAGGATCTGATGTGCCCGTGTCCATTTTAAACCAAGATTCATCCTCTGATAAATACTCCCCCTGAGGAGGAATATTTTCCTTTGTGAAGAAACCTTCATTTTCAATTAATGTCACATCCATCGTAGTGTATACCCTTTTTGATATAGGATTTAAACATTTATACCCCTTCTGATTTTGACCATATCCCACAAAGACACATTTTTCTGCGCAAGGTTCTAATTTTGACCGTTGGTGTTTTTGTATATGGACATATGCTACACAGCCAAAAAATTTTGGTGGAAGGTTGAGAACTGACGGAATGTTGACATTATGAGGAGAGAGATTGAAGAGGGGTTTTGAAATCTAATACACCTGACGGCATACGATTAATTAAGTAAACAACAGCTGCTACTGCATGATCCCAATATATTTGTGGAACATCATACTCAAGTAACATTGATCTGGCCATTTCTAAGACATGTCTATTTTTCCGTTCTGCTACTCCATTTTGTTGTGGAGTTCCTACGCAACTTGTCTCATGTATAATCCCTTGAGTATTAAAAAATTCTTGAAGTGTTTTATTCACAAATTCACCCCCATTATCACTTCTCAGGTATTTGATATTTTTATCAAACTGATTTTGACCATATTAAAATATGATTTGAACACCTGTGGCACCTCATCTTTTGTCTTAAGCACATACAACCATGTCATTCTAGTACAATTGTCAATAAACAAAACAAACCACCTATTTCCAATAGATGAATTAACCGGGGAAGGCCCCAAACATCTGAATGAATCAAGTCAAAAGGTATGGTTTTTCTGTTCAAGGTTTGAGAAAAATGAGCACGGTGACTTTTTGCTTTAATAGAAACATCACAAATAAAAGTTTCATTCTCAAAACCAGAAAATAAATTTGGATAAAGCCTTTTCAAATACCCAAAAGATGGATGCTCTAAACGCTTATGCCACATCCAGATTTTAGATCTTCGATTTGAAGGTAAACTTGTAGTCAGATGAGTCTTTCCAGCAACCATGTCGTCCAAATGATACAGTCTCCCTCTTCTAAAACCACGGCCAATCACTTCCTTCGTTAGAAGGTCCTGAAAGATACAAAACTGGGGATACATGAGTGTAGCACAATTCAATTCCTCATAAATTTGACCAAGAGAAAGTAGTCTTGTTGATAAGAAAGGAACCAATAATGTATTTGATCGAGTTAGAGATGGTGAAATTTGAACTTTTCCAGCGCCTGTTACCGGGTATATCTCTCCATTAGCATTAACAATTTCTGTTCTTCTTGGTTTGGAATCTCTCACCATGTCCTTCTTGGAGTAAGTCATATGATCTGTCAAAATATGAACACAGCACTCCCAAGAAACTCCTTTCCCTCCCATGTTTTATTTCTTTCAAGAAGAAGATTACAGAATACGATAATTTCAGATTGTTACATGGAGATAGACAACAGCCTCTCATATATCATGTCTAGTTATTTCCTTCCTTAATCTAGGATTGTATAATTATTACATTGATTGTCTAAATATTACAATTAATGGAAACTAAATCTCCTGCTGCGTTTTTGTTCAACTCACGCCAACAATAGATAGTTTCCTTTCTTCACCATCACAGTTGCCTTGTGCGCCACTTCTCTTCAGATCTTTTGTGGCTCTTGTTAACATTAATCTAATATTATTTATGTAATAGTTAAGAGTTAACAGATATTATGAACTATATACTTTCGTTTACTATGGCGCCGTACGAAAAAAATAGCCAGTTCTTCTAGAACTGTCAATAATGTCATTCAAATTTTTCCAGTCTTGTCAAACTTTTGTTTCTCTACCTTGTAACGGTCTTTTTACAGTACTAAATTACATTGAATAAAAGTGTTGAAGCCCAACTCTTTTTGTTTAATCTAGTAGTTAAGGCAGCGGTTTTCATGTGGGAAATTGTAGGTTTGGAATTGGGTTCAAATATTTTTATGAATATTTAAAGTTGAGAGCTCAACTCTCATCTTTATTTAAAAACAAAAGTGCTAAAGCCCAAACGAGGTAGGTTGCAGAAAGCTCACAAAACTAAATGTTCAGAACTGCGGTATGTGCACAATACCAATTATTTAAACTCGGGGTAGGGGGGGATAATCAACTCTTCTTAAAAATAAAAAATAAAAGATATGAAAGGTTTACTAATATGACCCACCTGCATGTAATATTATACACCATCAAACATACGTCAAACAGATTATGTTTTATAATTTCCTACTGATTTTAGTCTGTAGTACAATGGGTATGAAACATTAATTTATCTATATCCATAGTTGATATATAATTAGGAATGAAAATATTACATTAGCTAATAAGAATAAATATTACATAGATCCACATAAATTAAGAAATGAAAATATACATTAGCTAAGAAGAATAAATATTACATAGATCCACGTTGTTCAGTATTCATTAGTGCAGACACCCCACACCTGACTCGTAGAGAATGAAAGATAAATATAAGTAGTTGTTCTTCATAATACTCTGTGTTATTCTTCAGTAAAATTCATTTTATGTACTAAATTACTGTACGGTACCAAAAAACAAATGTTTGAATGAATATTCTGAAATTGTTTAACATAAGGACTTGTTCTTAAAAGACAAATACCGGACTGAAACTTAACAAGACAGATATGTTCTATCAGGAATTAGTTTAAAAAGAACATTAATATGATCCCGACAACTATCACAAATAGCGTCTACCCAAAAGCGATATGCCTCAAACATTAAAAATATGCAAGGTACCGATATTTGGATGTCACAAGAAAAAAAGGGTGATAATAGTGATTGAGAGAGCAATGATTAACAAAATACTTTTTTAATTTTATGCAGTTGAGTTAAGCGAAAGCGAAAAGAAAAGCAAGGCCATTTGCGACGGTTATGATTGGTTCAATAAGTTCAAGTGCCTTTTGGTAGATGTAACTTTTCCTGCAGATCTGTTAATGGAGAGTCAGGATTTCTTCTCAGAAAGGAACGCAAAGGATGCACTTGAATTGGTCGCCATAGAGCTCGCATTCCTGTATGACATCCTACATACGAAGGCAGGCCACATGCACAGCAATTCAGGCCGTGCATTGCGCTGTTTTTCTATTGTCTCCATCATAGTAGCACTGGCTGTATTTCATCATCTTGACCTGCAAAAATATGCATCTAAAGATATTACCATAACCTATATCCTATTCGGTGCAGGCCTCATCCTTGAGGTCATCGCTGCCATGCTTCTTGTATCCTCTGACTGGACAGTTGTGTCTCTTAGTAAGAAGCGTTGGAGAAAGTGGTTTGCACATGCTATAACCTCAATGGTGAAAGCAATTACCTTCAGCAAGGGCAAAAGTCGGTGGTCGAAAAACATTGGGCAGTTCAGTCTTGTTGGTCTCTGCCTAAGAGAAAGGTATACCCCACGTACATTGATCTTGAAACCAATAATTAAAATAAAACAAAAATGGGACAACATGCGTGAGAGCAGGTCAATTCCCTTACAGGAGACATTGGAGAATATTATGTACACTGAGGCAAAAAGGAGAGCACAAAACGTTCATATATACAAAGTGTTACAAGAGGCAAGAGCATATAGGGGAGGCAAATCATTGGAACGTCACAACCAACTGGAGACTCTCGAGTGGAGCCTGAAAAGGGAATTTGATGAGTCAATTATTTTGTGGCATGTTGCCACAGACATTTGTTATTATAAAAAAGAACCTTCCAACCCACCTAATGGAGAAAATCAAGAGCGTGATGTTAGTTGGAAGACATCCAATTACATGGTCTATCTCCTAACCCAGCAGCAGTCAATGATGCAGCTCGGATATGGTAAAACAAGATTTGAGGGCACATGTACCGTGGTCAAGAAGATACTTCAGGCTCAGAGAGAGCTCGATAATAAGGCAGCACCCAACGAGAAGCAGTCAATGATGCAGTCCGCATGGTCTGTAGTCAAGAAGATATTTAAGTGTCAGAGAAAGCTCGATAATGAGGCAGCACCCAACGAGAAGCAGTCAATGATGCAGTCCGCATGGTCTGTAGTCAAGAAGATATTTAAGTGTCAGAGAAAGCTCGATAATGAGGCAGCACCCAACGAGAAGCAGTCAATGATGCAGTCCGCATGGTCTGTAGTCAAGAAGATATTTAAGGGTCAGAGAAAGCTTGATGATGAGAAAGCACGCCGAGTGCTTTACGACAAATCAAAGGACCCTGTTGATGACAAAACTGAGGATCAGAGGGAGAAAGATGGCCAAATATTATTAAGGGACTGCCATCGACTTGCAGAACAGTTGCTTAAACCAGAAATAAAATGGATGTTAATTAGCGAGACCTGGATGGAGATGCTGGGATATGCCGCCATTCATTGCGATTCATACCAACATGCCAAGTCCCTGAGGAGAGGTGGTGAATTACTCACTCATTTGTGGTTGTTGATGTCTCAATTGGGAGTTGTCGACGAGCACAAGGTGCAGCAATACCAATCTGGGACCGTCTAATTGATACATAATTTTGTGTTCTTTCTATTATTCAACGAACATAGATTGTTGTTATGTGTTCTTTCTCTTATTATGCATTCTTTACCTTTTTCTTTTATTGGCAAAGGATTTACATGTTGGATATTTTTTCTTTCTTTTTAGTGTTTTATTTATATGTAACTATTGTTGTTTCGTATTGGTAGTGTTATGGGCATTTTAATTTGTATTTTTTTTATTTATCAATGTGTTTGATGAGCAAAAAGTAGGAAGGAGAATGCATGCGTCTGCATGAAGTAAACATTACCCTCCTATATATGCTAATGAGTATTTAGTTATTAAATAACAGGGAATTCAAATATTACATAAAGAAAGAAATGAGAACGAGCATTCTACTAAGCCCCAATTTGCCACTATCTAAGTTGCAGCTGCAACAGTCGGAAATAAATATGTTGTTATTCCGATCCCAACCGTTCAAAACTTTTTCATGCACGAATCTTAACAAAGTAAGTTTTTGGTGCACGAATCTCAATAAAGATCGACAGTTGGGATTGGAATAACAGGTTCCTGATATTCCAAAGGAATAACAGCAGAATTATTTCCACAACAGTCAGGTGTATATCCCATCAGCCCTAGAAACTAACTCAGCAGGAATGCCACAGTAACACCATTATTTCCAATAGGTGATAATTCCAAATATACTTGCAGTAAATAAAACACCCTCCTGTTGCACAAGACCAAATTCATGTTGAGTCTCGTGATATCCTGCTGGTATATGTCCCTTTTTCTCTTTCAATGGCGGACTAAAAGTCTAAAAGGTTAAATGCGTGCTTGCTTGCTTGGTTCCTTGCTGGCACTGGAGGCTGTGTCAATTATGTTGATTTAATTGTTTTTTTCTGGCTTTCTGTCTTTGCTGGTTTCACTGGTTCCTAGTTGTCCTGTAAAATTCGTGAAATTGGGATTTGTTGTTGATATTCTCTACTATCTGTGGAAAATCCGAAATGATAGAAATTTTGGAAACACAATTTTATAAGGTACATATGAACAAAATAAAGATTTTCATACACTGTCAACTGAAGTTTTACAACTCAGCATGATAAATTGACGAAATTTTTTATTAATATCCAAAAATAAATAATTACAAATCTACACCCTGTTGAACAGGATTTCGAAAAATGCCCAAACTGTGAATTAAAATTGTGGTTTTGGGCCTTCCGCAATTTTAATTCGCAGTTTTGGAGATGGAAAACCGCAAATTTTATTCCTGTTTTGGGTTCGGAAATTTTTTTGCTGTTTTGAGCTAAAACAGTTAATTTCTTTTTGCGGTTTTACCGTTTCCACTTTCTGATTTTAATGATTTGTGGCGTGAAAATAAAAATAAAATATAAGGATATGGTTTGAAAGGAATTAAAAGAGACAAAAATTGAAGAAGAAGGCTGTCCCTCTTATCTGGGAATTCACATCCTCCCCGTACCATAAAAGGGAATCTTTTAGAATTAGTGGATCTGGACCTTTATTTTAACTTTGCACGATTCTCAAAGTTCAAATAATACTGCCCGTGTGCTAGTCCGAATCTCAAAGCAAATGAGAGTAAATCAGAAACCGTTAATATAATGTGAAGGGAATCTTTTACACATATTGGAGAGGATACTCTTCCCTCATCTGAGAGAACTCAAAATCTTTTTGCAACCAAACAGTCGATAGTTGTCCCTCTCATCCTCTTAGTTATTTAACACCAGTCTCTCTCTGTTCTATTTTTAAATAGGAGCCTTTATTTTCATGCCACAAATTAAGAAAGTGGAAACGGTGAAAAACCGCAAAAAAATTTAACGGTTTTAGCCCAAAACCGCAAATTTTATTTCCGGATCCAAAACCAGAAAATAATATTTGCGGTTTTGGGCTAAAATTGTGAATAAAATTGCAGAAAGTAGGTCCAAATCAAAACCGCAATTTTAATTCACGGTTTGGGTACTTTTTGAAATCCTGTCCAACAGGGTGTAGATTTATAAATTAATTATTATGTTTGGATATTAATAAAAATTTCGGGATAAATTGAGTGGCTTCCTGAAGTCCGGTCTTTGTTTAGAAGATTTGGTAGTGCATTCATTGATGGGTTTAATACTTTTGGGTTTTGACCAAAAACCTAAAACTGAGCATAAATTAAATTTCAAATCAGCTCTATAAAATGTGAATTTTTGTTTATAAGCTGAATAATTGGTTGGATATATAGGAAAATCTCTGCTAAATTCTCTGAGCATTACAAATGGCATGCCGGGTTTATAATTAAACCCAAAACCACTAACGAGTGGTACATGACCAGATCATGTATTTTAAGGGATTCAAATGATCTTTCATCAAGAGCAGAGAGCAGACTTCAGATCTTGTGTGAAATCTGCTCAGCTGAGATCTTTCATTTTTAATTGAGCCATGTTTTTTATCTATTACATTAAATTGTATGAACTTTTTCTTTGAATGAAATCGATTTTAAATCTACATCTTTCACCCAAAAATTATTTTTACTTTTCTTTTTGCATTAAATTGTATGAACTTTTTCTTTGAATGAAATCGATTTTAAATCTACATCTTTCACCCAAAAAATAATATTGATTGAAGAGTAATTATAATTTGTCTGGTTCTATAAATTATATCTGTTACATTTGATTTTTTTTTTTGTTGTACATGATAATCTATATACTTGGTCTCCTAGATAATTTTGAATTTGGTCAGCGGAGTATATCTACCTCTTGACATCTCCAAAAGACAAGGCTTCACTTTTAAAGACAAGTACATGAGAAAAATAAACATAATTTATAAGACATGGAAAAGCGATATATCATCTGATGAAGACTGAAAGCCTCATGATACATGGGTGAATTATTTTCTATATGTTCAAATGGAGACAGCGCATTTAAAGCACTTAGACGTGACAAGTCAATGATTCTCTCCCCATCCAACAACTAATAATATTAATTAATCGTTTTCAATTTTTAATTGTTTCCTACACATGTCCAGCTGGGTGCAGCACGAAAATTGTGATCTGAACTCGAATAAATCAACCCAATTAAACAAATGAATGAGACCTCGAGATCTGGACATATTAAGTTTTACCAATGCATTGAAGACAAATTAATGAGTAGTTCGAAGCTAGCAATTGGTTCGTGAGTGGTTGCTCTGTGCGTGAAATCTGCTGAAGACAAATTCAAAATGCATTAAAGACAAATCTTTCATCTAGGGCAGAGAGCAGAGTGCAAATCTTGTGTGAAATCTGCTGACCTCAGATCTTTCATGCATTTTGAATTGATCCATGTCTTTGATCTGTTTGGGCCTTCCGGCTCTTGAAATTATAAGGGAAAAAAGGACAACGTGAAATTAAGGCTTGGGCTTGGGCTTTTTTGGGCATAAAATCACCTAATGCTTTGGCAGAGATCGAATATTAAATTTAATGCTTGGCCTAATTATGTTGGAAATTCTGTCAAAAGCTAGAATAAAAATGCTAAATGTGGGCTAATAAACGATTAATTAAATTGTACAAACACCATTTATACAAAAATAGAAACTTAATTTCTATCAAACAAATGCGGGATGGTGTATTACTACCTTGTTTTGTTTTTTAGTAGATTTTGTTTCTTAAGGGTTTATTGTAATGAACTTCTTTGTTTGTTATGTAATTTTGTAGTTCTTTAGTAATAAAGGTCTTTACTTTTCTATTTACATTAAATTGTATGAACTTTTTCTTAGAATGAAATCGAGTTTAAATCTACTTCTTTCACCAAAAAAATAATATTGATTGAAAAGTAATTATAATTTGTCTTCTTCTCTAAATTATATATGTTGCGTATGATTTATATTTCTTGTACATGATATTCTACATACTTAGGGTGCGTTTGGATCCCAAGTTAGGGTGCGCTTGGATCACTTGGGGTAAAATCTTAAAATTCTATTTACCGCTTCTATGTGGTGTTCTTGGTGAGTGCATGAACTTACGAAATTCTATTTAATCTGGAAGAATCTTTCATGATCACATGAATGTACAATTTTCTAAATTTTTTAAACCGAGTACACAATTAATTGAACCTGTATGAGAATGTCAATGACCCCTTTCACAAGACAAGTCATGTGAAAGGGATAAAATTAATCCCACATCTAACAACTTTGTTTATTTATTAGGGCTAAAAATATTCATTTATTAATCATTACTGAGTAATTTGCACCAACCTATTTTACTATAATGATGGTTTTTACATCCCCAACGGAAGCCTCCCGAAGCACCAGTGCATACTGGAATTATAAGGCATATTGAAAACACAAGGAGAGGCAGAGAGGTCAGCCACGACTGACATGGGACGAAGCAGTAAAAATGGACTTGAAGGAGTGGAATATATCCAAGGAGTTGGCTTCGGACAGGAGCGTGTGAAAGCTACTGATCCACGTACCAGAACTATGACCTAGAAAATATTGGTTACGGATTGTTTTAGGGGTAGTGTTATAGGCCTTAGGTCATAGGACTAGTAATTTAGAGTCAAGGACGTAAGCTTAACACTTTGACCCCTATGATCTATAGTTTAGGCAGAATATAGTTAATATTAGTATATTACTATTATTATTGATGCCATTATTACTAATAGTACTACTACTATTGTTATTATTATTATTATTATTATGATTATGATGATTATTATTATTATATTATTATTATTATTATTATTATTATTATATTACTACTTATCTTGACTTTATGATTGTGATTGGGTTTCATTTCTAGTCTACCCCAATCTGTTCGGGACTAAAGGCTTGGTTGTTGTTGTTCTTTTTATTATTATAATGATCTAGCATGATGTATTACTGTGGTTTCATGTTTTCCACTGAATTTTGTTTGTTAAGACTATATTGCAAACTTTTTTTGTTTCTTACTGTCTTCAAAATAATGCATAAATAATAAAGCATTTTGACTTTCCTATTTGACATTACATTATGTAAACATATATATATTCTTTCACTCGCACAAGTCATGCATTTTCTTTTTAGCATTTTCTTAGAGTTTGAAATTTATACCTTTCACATAAAAATTATTACTTGAAGACAAAGTAATTGGCGTAATTATCTAAATTATAGAAATTGATAACACATTTTGACATCCATCTTTTCATTTTGATCTTTAATCTTCAAATAAGTTAATGGCTTATACAAATTAAGATCTGCTCTGCCGATACAACTATGTTGGTTTATATTTACAAGAACTTAAATTTTATCAGCGAAGTATATCTACCTCTTGACATCTCGAAAAGACAAGACTTCACTTTAAAAATAGTCATAACTCAATAAGCACTTGAGAGTAGGTCCGATGGGCATCGGACCTACTCTGGTTCGATGGGTTTAAACACCCTCGATTTGCTTTAAGATTCGTGCGGAATGCTTTAAAACTCGTGCATTTTTGTTTCAATTTTTTCGTGCGCACAAATTTAAATTAGATCGGACGGTCATCATGCTCGTTGAACCTAAAAGTAGGTCCGATGAGCATCGGACCTACTCCGTTCTCCTCAATAAGACGTGGATTGTAAGTGGGTGCCTACCTTGCGGGTGAGGATCTACTGAATTGTGTATTAAATACACACAACTTGGCAGCCACTGTTAAGCCTTTTAAAAAAAAAAAAAAACTCAATAAGACATGGAAAAGGGACATATCATGCATGATATTTTTCTAATAGGGGCCACAGCATTTGTGGGACCTGGACGTTAAAAAGTCAATAAGTCAATGGTTCAAAGATAACTTATGAAGTAGCTTATTCTAAAGAAGAGGAAGATTATTCCCATTCCAACAACTATGTTAGTTAATCATTTCCTGTTGTTGTTTAGTACAAATTATGAGCTGGGTACAGATAGGCGATCTGAAGTTCTGAACTCAATTATATCAACCGACTTACACAAATGAAGTTGACCTCGAGATCTGTAATTCAGTTTTGACTAATAAAGAAATTAGATACAATGTTCAGTTGGCCTGGCTGTTCTGTGCGACACTACATGTTCTGATACTCTGACAGAACTTGATACCAGTGCGTACCGGAACGAACTTGAGACCTTATGGCAAAAAATTTCTATTTAAAATTTTAAATAAATGACGTGCTACGTACCTTATCTGCGTCATGCAGGTACAAATTTATAGAGCTACCAAGGTTTTCTGCTTACTTTGTGTATTTTATATTTTAAATTATACTTGAGAATTGTATCCCTATACCCCACCCGAAACCTTTCAACAACTTGCTAAAATATGAAGAATATTTTATTTCGACAATTATCAAATAGGTTGTCATCATTGTCAAAACAATTTTGTTATCTGTAAAACTTTTTTTTTGTAACTTATCTTATATATATATTTTTTTGAATATTTAATCTGCACAAATAATAGTTAAGGGCACATGAAGGGATTAACCTCTTCTGTTATCAGTATACCTTTTGAACATTTGTAGTTCTCCAAGAAAATGTAGTTCTCCAAGAAAATTGAAGGGTAAGGGCACATGATCCGCACTGTGTGCTCCCTCTTACCCGGAAGTTTTTTGATAACTACATAGTATTCTTCCATTTTTCTATATATTCAGCACTTGAGGAAATAACATTTAATAATTTTCTATTCTCAACTACTTTTTAAGATGGGCATCTTTCATTGAAATTGAAATGAGTATTAAATATTCTGATTTCCAGGTGTTCATGCATAACCTGACAAAGTAACATGGGGCGGCGCCATTTCTCTCGAAATTTAATGATAAATAATTTTTTTTTTAAGAACTTGGTAGTGATTACCAAGATTGTATCTAATGATAAACTTCAATCTTAAATCTAATTTAACATGAATAATGTGTTTAGATAGGATTAAATTTTCTAAATTTAATACATAGAATGGCTACCCAAATCTTCTACAATATACTGGATTCATTTCTAATTAGTTATCATATCACTTTCTGAAACTTCTCTTCATTTTACCTTCACATTTCATTCTTCGATCTCCTAATCGACCAAACGAAAATAGAAAAGGACAAAACCGTGCCCATGATTAGTAGGTAGCAATATTTTTTATAGAAGACACAAAAAGATTAAATTTCAACTAGGACGAAATAGATCTTTATTTTAATTCAAGTTTGCTGAGTTTAGACTTTAAAGATATCATTTGATTGTTTTGTATTTTGAATCCAGTCTGTTTTCTCAATGAAATAAGATTACCTGTAAATCAAACATTTATTTTTTGAATCTTTTCTAAAACTTGTTCAAACGTACAAGGCCTGATCTAAGATTTTCGTCAGCGGGGGGGGGGGGGGGGGGGGGGGGCAAAAAAACAGCGAATCGGGTTCAACCCCATTAGCTAATCAGGTACTAGATAAAAAAAATACTCTTAACTTATAATTTCCAATGCTCCAAATTCTAATTTCCGATATTATCACGTTTAATTCTAATTACCAATCCGAATTCAAGGAATTCATTCTAATTATAACCTAAAATTTAATCCAAATTACAAACCATAATCCAGGGAAGGGCAAAGTTGGTCCGGCCCTGTAGATCTACATAAAGTTTAAAAATTAGTATCAAAATAATTAGTCTCTTGATGGATAATCAATGGTTTTAAAATTAATTAATTGCACAACCTATCTAAACCTTTTCTTTTAGTGTAAGGTGGCAACTTGCCATCTCACAACCTAACTAAATTATGGAGACGTTTTGTTTTAACAATCATTTTTATTGGTTGTCAATGGTTTATCAACACAGTTTCATTCTTCATACAACTTTTTTCTTTTTAATTATTATTACATTTTGTTGAATATCTAGAGTCTACAGCCTCCAAAATTAGAGTTTAAATTTAATCACATATGGTATCAACCTATTATTATAGAATGTGTCCGGACGAAAATAGATTAGACGATGGAAACTCATATATATATATATAGAGAGAGAGAGAATGGCTAATATACAAACGTTTGTTCCTGAGGTTCGGTTCTCCAATTTTCAAAGTCCAAACAGTCGATCCAAACAGTTAGATATTCTATCTATATTAAATGTCCATGGAGACCAAAATTTATATTTTTTTATAATTTTTTTACTATTTATTAAGCTGGTTTGAAAACTGTTGTTTTTCAATGGTGCATAAGTTTAATAAATCAGCGGTTTTCAAACTAGCTTAATAAATAATAAAAAATTCTAAAAAATGTAAAATTTGGTCCCCAAGCACATTTTAACATAGATTGAATATCTAATGGTTTGAACCGACTGTTTGGACTTTGAAAATCAGAGAACCGAACCATTTGTTCCTGAGTCCCGGAACAAACGTTTGTATATTAGCCATTCTCTCTCTCTCTCTCTCTCTATATATATATATATATATATATATATATATATATATATTATTTAAAATAATCATTATAATATATTAGCAACGTCAAGCCTCTATATTAAGCCTGAACTATATGTACGACGCAAATTTGCTAATTGTGAATCCATTACCAATTTCAATTGTACAAAATCGACACTTGACTGAATATATTAATTTATGAAGTTATAAATTAACCATTAATTATATTTTTAAATATCAACTCTATATAAATATTAAAATGAACAGAATTGACATCTTTAGGTGCGAATATGTTTCACAGGAAAATAGGAGCTTCAAGGTGGGATAACATGCTGTTTATTGACTGCATCTTATATTTTTGTTTGCTTGCTTTAATTAAAGATAACATGCTGCCACATGGTAGGGAACTAATTGGATGATACATATATAGAGATTTGCAAATATATTTTAGTGTATCATATTAATTTATTATTGATCGGCACGATATACGGATCAAATTGCAAAATAAATATATCACAGATGTCTAGGGGGGAACAAACACATCTGTGGATGATTCGCTTATTTGTACAATACTGAATTTAATTTACTTCTCTAACTATTATATTTCACTAATTTGTACAATAATACTCAATACTCGATTTTGGAAGTTGTACAGTCCATTCAAATCGTTACAATTAATTTTACTTCACATACAGTATAAATTATTAAGTTGATGTCACCCCTAAATATAATAGTTAACATTCACTTAAAAATTTCTCTTATAAATATAATTTGTTTTGTATTAATTCACATTCATTAAACAATTGTTTTGTCAAACGAACAATTCTGAACCAACATTAGTGCCCTATATAATAACGCACTCGAGAAACCAAATTGATTAACTCCATAATATAATGATCGCTCGTTCTTCTACTCTCCCACCGTATCTTAAGTGAATAGTTGGAAGCACTGCAGTATACCAATTATCCTTACACGATGAGCTTCGACGACGACAAGCCGATTGTTCTTCCTCCAGGTTCGTTCTCAGTTGTCTAACAGTTCAAAGAATTGATATTTTTTTCTACAAATCCTTTATTTTAAGCACTATTCATCCCAATCAACCATCTTTTGTTCAATATTGGATAAAGTTATTACTCTATTAACTTCAGTTCGTACTACATATTGAACGCATTGGAGTTAGTTTGCTAATATTGAAATTACTGCAGGGCCAAGAACCACCGTGCCTGGAAGAGTACAGCTGGCAATCAGAAACAACGAGAAGGCACCACTTGGAGAAAACATCCAAAAGGTGATGCTGGAACTGACCGGCGAAGAAAAAAGTCCATTGGGATTGGACCTTGTGGTGGTTTTAGATGCTAGCAAAAGCATAAGAGAAGAAAAGTTACTTGAATTGAAAATGGCTCTGCTATTTCTGATGAAGAAACTCAGAGTTGATGACCGTTTGTCAATTGTCACCTACTCCCGTAAAGCAGAGATACTTTGCCCATTGCGACAAATGGCTAAAAGTTCCCAAACGGAACATGAAGATCTAATCACCTCATCGGTGGAAAAAATTGAATCGGGTTCAGAATATCGAGTGAACATCGCTGACGGCCTTAAGACGGCGCTGACTATTCTCAAGAACCGTTCAGTTAGCAGTGGACGTGTTGGCGTCATCATGCTAATGTTAGGTAGTTGGGAGGATATAGGCAATGTTGCTGCTGTTCCGGTAGGAAATGTACCTGTGCACACATTTGGTTTTGGTCAATGGCATGATACGAAGGTACAGTGGAAAATTGAATGTAAACCCTCATTTATTAACAATTTCAAGCAAAAATTTACATGTGATGCATTCTAATTTGTTCATGTTCTTAATAGGCGCTCAAAGTTATTGCCAATAATAGTCAGCTGGGAGGAACCTACTCGGCTGTTCGTGAGGGCAACTTGAGCTTAGCCTTTTCACAGTGCTTGGCCGGGCTTCTCAATGTGGTTGCTCAGGACTTGACAGTGACTGTGAGTCAAATCAAAGTTGAGTCAACAATAGAGCAGGTATCTGCCGGAAGTTATCCGCAATCCAGGGACAATGTTGCTGGTTCTATAACTATAACATTCGGCGATATCTACATCCGAGAGATCCGCAAGGTGTTAGTCGACATTCTTCTCCCTGTTACTGAAAAGGAAGATGAAGCAGATGTTCTCAAAGTCTCTTACACATACAGGTATATCAAATCACAGTAACAAGCAAACAAAATATGCATACGCGAATAACCTATGAGCATTTTGATGACTATCATTAATCTAATTGTAAATCTTATGCGGATGCAGATTTGATGGAGAACTCTATGAGGCCAGTCCTCAGACTGTTACTGTACGCCGCAAGTCAGGGTTGAGAGCTGAAGAGCAGCAAGCACTACCAGAGGTGAGAGCGGAAGAGGTTTGTCTGGTTATTGCCGAGGTGATCAAAGAAGCAACCGCTGATGCTGATAAGAAGGATCTTAAAAGTGCTCAGGACAAGCTTGCGATTGGTCTCCTTGAATTGGAAGATGCGGATATAGAGAAGTTGAAGGCCAAGCTAAGGCCTGAGTTAGAGGAGCTGCTTAAATTGATGCAACTGACACAAAAAATTTATAAAAGACAAGCCCTTCCTTTTGCATATTCCTTACTGAGTTCCCTTGCCACACAGCGTCAAACGGCAAGAGGAAGTAATCTCAGTAAGTTTCAGCTCTTTTCCACTCCCGCTATGCAAGAATTCCTCGAGGAAGCCAAGAAGTTGCATGATATGGGAGATAACAAGCAATATAACAATGATCCAGATTCATCAGGTTCGGTCCCAATTGTCTCATCGTTCATACACTGATGTTTGTTTTACAAATCATTTATTTTAACCAATATTGATCCCAATTAGCCATCTTTTTTTAAAGATTATATAGCGTAATCTTGGGAAAATCGGCCGATTTTTCCCAAGTTGACTCGGTTGTGCGAGTTATGTGCAGAAAAACGATAAAATCGATAATAAATTGAAACAACCGGCCAAATTTTCTCTATTTCTCTTGCGTTTAGAGCCAAATTAAACTGTTTTGAAAATTAAATCGAACCAATTTGTATTTTTCCATGGATGTCAAAGACAATTGGGGAAAATAGATGCGAGTCGGAGAAGAGAAGAAGCTTTAAAGGATTATAAAATGTTAGATAGACTGGATGTACGTGAGGTGTGTACTATTATATTTGACAATATAATTGTTTCACGGTAGACCATGTTCATACCAACTATTATATAGATAAGTGATCCGAAACGGATTGTTTAAATTTGTAATGTTTTACTGAATGGAGACAAGAGTGTATTGTCTACAGCTGTTGACACTCGACTGGTTTGTTTGTTTTTCTTATTTGACTAAAAAGTAAAGAATGGGAGTATGGGATTAACCTAAAAATTTGATTGTTATGAAAATATAAAAGTAATTAAAAAAAAGTATTTCACATGTAAATATTAGTTAGTTATTATTATTTTTTTATTTTTAAATTATATAAGTTTTATTTCTTTTAGTAATTTCAGCACAAATTTGATTGTTATTATATTAATGTTTCTATTATTTGAATCAGAACAACAATATCTGCTTTTATATTTTAATACAGAGAATAATAAGATGATCCAGCTAGGTCGTCAGAGCCTTTGACAGTAAAAAAAAAATATGTTATGGTTATAATGCTTGTATTATCTTATATTAGTGCATTATTTGAGTGTAATATTTTATCTTAACATAATTTTTTTGACAAATTATTTTTTTATCAATTTTTTCTATTTTTTCAGTACAAAATAAGATTATGCTAAAAAATCCGAGTTTCCTATCCAATCGGCCGATTCCGGCTGATTTATCCGATTCCAATTCAACAGTCAAGTGACCGATTTGGATTACGATTCCGATTTTCAGAATTATACCATAACTGAAATTCATACCACATTGAATTAGTTTTGCTTAATTTGCTTATGGCTATTACTGCAGTGCCGAAACCCATGTTGCCTGGAAAAGTACAGCTGGAAATCATGAACAACAATAAGGCGCCACTAGAAACAAACATCCAAAAGGTGTTGTTGGAGCTCTCCGAAGTAGAAAATAGTGAGTTTGGGTTGGACCTTGTGGCGGTCTTGGATGTTAGCAGCAGCATGGAAGGATATAAGTTAGCAAAAATGAAAATGGCTATGCTACTTTTGATGAACAATCTCAGCGATACGGACAGTTTGTCAATTGTTGAGTATTCTAGTAAAGCAAAGAGGCTATGCCCATTGACCCAGATCACTGAAAGTTCTAAAACAAAACTCGAAAATCTGATCGATGATTTGAAACCTCAGCCTGGAACGAACATGACTGATGGCCTTGAGACAGCGCTGAATGTTCTCAAGGATCGTTCAGTTAGCAGTGGACGTGTTGGTGTTATCATTCTTATGTCGGATGGGGAGCAGAATCATGGCGGTGATGCTGCTGATCTTCGAGTAGGCAATGTTCCAGTTTTCACATTTCGTTTTGGTGAAGATCACAATCCGGAGGTACAGTTAAAATTTCAAAATAACCTCTTACTTTTTTACCATTTCAAGAAAAAATTTACCTGTGCTGCGTTCTTATTAACTTTTTCAAGTACTTAATAGGTGCTCATCGCTATCGCCAATAATAGCTGGCAGGGAGGAACCTACGCGCAGGTTTCCATGGACAACTTGAACTTAACCTTTGGCCATTGCTTAGATGAGCTTCAAAGGGTGCTTGTTTGGGACCTGACGGTGACTGTCACTCAAATAGAAAAAGAGTCAACAGTAAAACGGGCATCTGCCGGAAGATATCTCCACTCCGTAGACAATGCTGCTGGTTCTGTAACTATATCATTTGGCACTCTCTACAGGTATCATGTCTGCAGGGTGTTAGTTGACATTCTTCTCCCTCTTATCGGAAAGGAAGGTGAAGTAGATGTTCTCAAAGTCTCTTACACATACAGGTATATCAAATCACAGTATCTTCCAAAAAAAGTTATGTATATGTGTAGTTATGTACTTGGGTACAACTTATCACGATTTTGATGACTCTGAGCAGAAACAGCTTTGATGGAGAACTGTTTGTGGCCAATCCTGCCACTGTTACTGTACGCCGCCTGTCAGAGTTCACAGATTCTTCCAGACCTTCATTTCGTGACACTTTGCCTGCACAAAACATTGTTAATGTAGAGGTCGAACTGCTTATTGCTGAGGTGATCAAACAAGCAACAGGTGTTGCTGATAAGGAGGATCTGAAAAGTGTTCGGGATGAGCTTGTCCATAGTCTGAATACATTGGGGGAGGAGAGCAGGAATTACTTAACGAGATATCTGAGGGAGGATCTGAATGATTTGAGGGCCGAGCTGGAGGAGCTGAGTGAATTGATGCAATCACAAGCAATAAATGAAAAGCAAGGCCGCTCTTTTGCATATTCCTTACTGATTTCCAATTTCACCCAGCGTGGATTGGAAAGTGGAAAATGTTGGCTCTTTTACAGTCCTGCTATGCGAGAATTCATTGAGGAAGCGAAGATGTATGATGAAATAGATGATTTACATGTCTATATTGACCGGTTCATTGGTGCTATCGAATCCATTCAAATGATTATCGACAAAGCTGACAAGGAGTGGCAAAGGCAAATGTATGGCTCTGACTCCTCTGATGGTGATTGAGTTTTTTTTTTTTTTTTCAAAAAGATTAATTTCTTGATTAACGACTGAAGGAGCTACTGAAGCTTCCAGTTCTTTTTCTTTCATTGGCACAGTATTTAATTAAAATAAAATATTTCTTTTTGTACTTATAAGCGGTGGTCAAATGACTTGGGACCTTTATATTATGTTCCCCAACCAAAATTAGAGTATCATATAGCGTACTTGCCAGGTAATTACTAGTAATTAATTATTTCTTTATCATTTTAAATTTCTATTTTATTGCTTTCCTTGATTAAACGGAGCATCATGCCACACGACAAAATTACCGCCATACGCACTTGCCGTAATACAAAACTCGTCTTCCCATCATACTACTAAATATCATACTTGGCCGACATAACCATTCAATTTCTTCAAACTCCCAATTAACCGATTTCCCAAGTATCAAATACACCCCGAAACCAAAGTAGAAAATTCTAATTCAAAGAATTAAATTAGAATTACCAAATCAAATCACTTCTGACCAAAATGCACAAACCAATTAGAATTGACTCTTCGCTGAAAATGGTAAAATCAAAACATCAAATAAATTCTCCTTGGTCTACCTGCGCGGTCCACGAAACAGAAATGGAAGCTGCTCTGGTTGGTCTTGTCGCGGTGTACAGAAATCCCAATGCAGTCTACGGGCAGAAATCATCAAACGTAATCAAAACCACGGTCCTTGCGCGGTCCACCGAAGACCGGCGACGCTTTTCACGCGGTCCACAGAACCCTTTGACGCGGCTCACAGAAGTGAAGTCAGAAAAGCACGCGCGATTCACAGCAGCGGCGATCGTCAATTGTGACATCAACTTAAAAATCGATTTTAGAGTTTTAATATTGTACAAATTAGTGAAATATAATTACAGTGCGAAATTAAACAAGTAAAATAAAGGTTGATCCGCCATAGATAACTGTGATATATTTATTTTGCAAATTGATCCGTATATCGTGCAGATCAATAATAAATTAATATGATAAACTAAAATATATTTGCAACTGTCTCCAATTTCGTAATGTTCGAAGTCAAAATTAGTTCCCTCCGATGTAAACAGCATGTTATATTGTTATGTTTAATTAAAGCAAGCAAACATAAATAAAAGATACGGTCAATAAACAGCATGCATGTTATCTCCCTTTGAAGCTCCGGTTTTACTGTGAAACATATTCTCACCTAAAGATGTCAATATGTTCATTTTTAACAATTAAAAAATTATACATAATTAGGGCCTGTTCGGCGGTAGAGGAATGGGTAGAGAAATGAATATGGGATGAAATATTTGAACTGAAAATTACTGTTCATGTGGAAAAAAAAAATTCACTTTGAGTGAATTTTTTTTTTTCCCACTTGAACAGTAATTTTTCAACAGCAGCCGAACAGGCCCTTAACGTTTAATAACTCCGTAAATTAATATATATTCTGTCAAGTGTCGATTCTGCACAATTTAAGTTGGCAATGGGTTCACAATTAGCAAATTAGCATTGGACATATAGTTCCCGCTTAATATAGAGGCTTAAAAAAAAATACAAAATGAGTTTAAATCGTCTATGATATTTTGGTCATTGACTCATCCGTCTACATAGTACACATGTCTATTAGCGAAATTATCTCTATATTTCACTTGCTTTATGGGTGAAAATATTTCTGAATCATGATTTGTTTGCCTGAGTTACATTGGATTTTTACTTTTGTTTCAAATTAAGCCAAAAAGATCCAATTTCGATCAAGGCAACATTCACCTCTACTAAATTGTCACTGGTATACATTCACTCTGGCTTAATTAAACAACCATTCAAATAGACTGAATTAATCCACACAGTTTCAAATCAAATTATGTATGTATTATACCGGTGATAGCACCTGGGTTTAGATTATCAGTAAAACAAGTCACACAATATCCATATCATTTCATTTCACACAATCATATCATTTCAAAAATTCTCAGAATACACAATTTTATCATTTCACAAATCAAATTCGAACCTCAGACCCCCTATCCAGTTAAATATGCCCACATAATTTAAAAACCCAATTCGAACATCCAATTTAATCACACAAATCGAAAACTTAGATTATAGCGAAGTCCGGTTACCTAATAGCAATCAATCTAGAATCCAAATCGAACTGCAACGATTGTTCAGAATCAACGCGACGTAGTCGAAATTTCAATCGGACAGGAATCAATATCATATTTTTTTATCAAAATATTCGTTTTTATTTTCTCTATTTCTTTCTCTTTCTCTCATCTATCTGATTTTACTTTGTTCTTTTTTTTTTTCATCCTAAGGAAATCAAATGGATCTTTTTATAGTGTGTTTTAAACGGTGGTACAGAAAATTTACATGCATAAGGCCGTGGCTAGAATGCCACGTTACATAATTCTTTTTTTTTTCAAGTTTTGCATTTTTATAAAATTGACCCTTAAGTTTTCTAGTTTTACAAATAAGTCAAACCGAACATATCAAATTCATCAGATACAGAGAAATCAAAAGAAAATAACTTTGAATCAATTTAATTTTATTATTTTTAAATGCAATGATCATATAAAACCATGTTAGATGTATAATCAATCGGATCAAAAATCACAGATCTTAAAAATGAAAAATAATTTTTCAGAGAAAATTTATGACTGTTAAAATTTATGAAAAATAAATAATTTTTTACATGGATCAGACCGTCAAAATTTTAGGAACAGATGTTTCAAGGTGTCAAATTTCAATTCTTAGGCTTTACGAATAATTGTCAAACTGATTTCAAATCATAATTCAAATGAAATACAAATAACAAAGACATATGGATCCAAACACAATCTGAGAAACAAATATTCTGATACCAACATAGTCAAGGCCCCACTACCGGACCAGGGCTTGCGACAAGAGAGGCACCCTCGCATTCCATCCATCATCCCCTCAACCTACATTGCAACAAAAGTAACAAACGAAAACAATGCGTGCAGAATCAGCTACAAAAATCAATAATTAGTTATTTAACAATGCGCTTCTCTATCATTGACTTAATTAAACAACCATTCAAACGGACTGAATTAATCTGCACAATTTTAAATTAAATTACGCGCTTCTCTTTTTATAGTGTGTTTTAAACGGTGGTAAAAAAAATTTACATGCATAAGGCCACGTGGCTAGAATGCCACGTTAGAGAATTCTTTTTTTTTTTCAAGTTTTGCATTTTTATAATTGACCCTTGAGTATTCTATTTTTACAAATAAGTTCAAATAAATTTCAGAAAAATAAATAAAAGTACGGGAGTTACATTTAATAACTTCATAAATTAATATATATTGTGTCTAGTGTCGATTATGCACAATTTAAATTGGTAATGGGCTCACAATTAGCATATTAGCAAAGTTATACTGTTAGTATTTAATAAGAACTTAATATATTTAATACTGAAGGAAAGAAAATTCTATGACAGAATTTATTTTCTATTTTCAATATTTTTTTACTTTCTTACTCTCTTACATTAAAACACTTATTACATATTATACAAATCCATAAGAAGTTTCTACACACTCTACAATTGCTAAATGACATTTAATTCTCCCATAAACCTCCTCCATTTCCTAGATACGTTTATGTTTATTTTTCAAGATAATCTAAAAGACTACAACATTAAATAATACATTCATGACAATTTTAGAGAGTTCCAACATTAATTATTACATTTGACTAACAATTAAGTTTACTTCTTCCAACATCCATCTTTAAACTTAATTATCTTTCTTCTCACATTCCGAGCTTCTTTCATTGCGGCTTGCCATTTATCGTCATTAATGGCTTGTTCGAATGTAGTGTCTTCCACATCTGCCAAAAGACACATTATGTGTAATTCATTTGTCACCTCGTAAAGATCTCTCAAGCTTCTTGTTTTTGGTGTTCTCGACTCATCTTCGTTGTTAGATAATGGCGAAGATGTTTCTGCTTGTGTTGATGTTATTGTTGTGTTTGTCGATGTAGGAATCATTGTCGATGTTGCTTTTTCCATCTCTTCATGAGACATCTCCTCCATGCAACTCCAATTCCACGTGCCGTCTTCATTAATCTGCACATCACAACTCACATGTACCTTTTTAGGAATAGGATCATAGATATTAATTACAGTCGGTAAAAAGTTCGAAATAAATTACAGCACTGCCTCTGATTACATACACCATCCGTGCAGAATGACACCACATGATAAAGAGGAAATAGTAAATGTGTTTTTTGTAGTAGTGTGCCTACCTACCAGTGAGAATGTCCTAGATTGTTTTATTTTATACATACAACTTGGCAGCCATTATCAAGACATGAAAAGGGACATACTATCTAAAAGCATCATTCATGATATATACATGTGTAGATTAATTTTTATGTTTTTCCAACTGGAGTGCAACGCATTGGTGGCACCTAGAGGTTACAAAGTGATGCAAGGCGGTCCCAATACTATCTTGCCCGATAAGCTCAAGTACTCGGTTTATTAGTAAAGAGGAGAATAAAATGGAATTTCAGTCACAATAGAACTCAACTAAACTCAACTCAATTTCATATATCAATTCACTGTCTTACAACAACAACACCCATACCCTTTTATAACCAAACATTACTTAACCCTTAAGATTAAATATTAAATGCTATTTAATTAAAAACCTAAAACCCAAAAAGAAGTAAATACGTTTGTTGAACAAAACAGATTCCAAAGGAAATTATTAAATTGTTTAATTGCTTCAAGAATCCTAGAAGACCATCCATGCCTAGAAGACCATTCATGCCTAGAAGACCATCCATGCCATTAATTTCAAGTTGAATAAATTAAATCCTTGATTGGTTTGGATTTATTGTGGCCATCGTCCGTATCCGAGTCTGAATCGGTTGAGATCTCGGTACGCACTACGTCACAAAGTTAATGGTGCAAAGATAACTTATGAAGTAGTCATTTACTATTGTCGTTTAGTACTCTGTACACATGAGCCGCTGAGCACAGATCTGAACTCGACTAAATCAACAAAATTAAACAAATGAACGAGACCTCGAGATGTGCCATTAAGTTTGAATAATGAATTAAAGACAACTGAGTAGTTCGAAACTGGCAATCGATATTTATATATGCATGGTTGGCACATGGCTAGCTGGCTAGATGCTCTGTGTGTTTCTAGTTTTTCACCATACTTGTAAAATGAGGGTTAGTTTTGTTCAAAATGATATAGTCCGGGAATCCAAAATTCCATTACTTGTTGGGCCGAAGCCCATTGCTTCGTCTGGGCCTAATTAAGAAGTACAATCCTTAGTCATAATTACTATCAATATAAGCAAAAGCACACACTTGTGAAGTACCAATATGATATCAACTCAACTATATATCAAGATTGATTTTAATTAATCATAATGGTTTCAGAAAATCAATTCATGTCTTCCCTCCATAATTAAAATCTGAATTTGCTTGACCCTAAAGTGAAGGTGACCTGTCATACAACAAATTACCTTATGTTAAATAAGAATCACGGTTTAGGCCAAACCAGAAAAAAAAGGAAGAAACATTAACAAAAAATTTAATACTAACATTCTTCTCTGAGGGCTGGTTCAGGTTCGGGAATATTGATTTATAAAACAATCAATATACTATGAAGGCATGCTATTAAAGACAGTGAGGTGCCTTTTTTATAGAACTGCTTCCCGACCACATCTTTTTTTTTTTGGATGCGATAAAATGTGTATAGTGTTAGGGGGGAAACAAAAGAGTACAAGAAAGAGACTTCCTGGTTCACCATCGCGCGTAATATTCGTATGAGAGAGTTTATTGATTGTGAAACATTCATTCTTCCAACATGCGCAAGCTCCTGCCGTAAATTACCGCGAGACTTTTAGGTCTCCAGCACCTCAACATTCTGATATATAGGACCTATGAATTAAATAAGGAGTTGTTTACTATGTCATCTACTTCCCTCCTTATTTATAATGCATATGCAATTAAGATATGCACTAAAGCTTCCTAGAGATTTAGACCCTTAATGTGTTTGTCCTTAGGTTACTAATCTCGGAGGATTGGGAATTTTGCTCCATATTGGTCTATAAAGGTCGTAATTTTTACTGCTTAATTTTACCAAGACATTCACAATTCCTTATCCTAATCTAACAATACATTGTATCATTTTTCTTGACATAATAATTTTCTGAAATTTATCTCTTAATTTTACCACCAATTCAGCTGTGCACCTTCTCTTCTCTTGTCAAATTTTGCCCACCAAACCGTCATATCTACATATCTGTGCTTTCCTTGAAGCTATAATTTATCCTAAATGTTAAAAGACAAGATTACCTAATCTGCTAGAAATATTCAGCTTGTTTCTTGTCCAAAATATGCATCTTCCTGGTTCTAATCTCAACAAATTTCGCGGGTGAGAATGTACTGCGATTGTTTTATTTAATACATACAACTTGGGAACTATTATCAAGCCTTAAAAAAAAACAGAACTCAATAAGACATGGGAAAGGGACATACCATCTAAAAGCATCATGCATGATACATGTGTAGATTATTTTTTATATTTTTCCAACAGGAGTGCAACGCATTTGTGGGACCTAGAGGTTACAAAGTCAATGGTTCAAATATAACTTATAAAGTAGCTTATTCGTAAGGGGCCGGCTAATCTAGCAACTATGTTAGTTAATCATTTAATATTGTCGTTTAGTACACAAGAACAGCTGGGTACAGATAGGTGATCTGAACTCGACTAAATCAACCAAATTAAACAAATGGAGGAGACCTCGAGATCTGCAATTGAGTTTGACTAATAAATTCAAGACAAATGAGTGGTTGGAAGGTAGCAATTGGTATTGATGGTTCGCACATGGATAGCTGCTCTGTGTGTTTTCATTACTACCATATTTGTAAAATGAGGGGTTTATTTTGATCAATTGGATATAGTCCAGGAATCCAAAATTCCATTACATGTTGGGCCGAAACGGGCCCATTGCTTCCTTTGGGCCTAATTAATTAAGATTGATTTGATTATTTGCAGAGTAATTATAATTGCCATAATTATCTAAATTATAGAATTTGGATAAACACATCTTGACATCCATATATTGATTTGACATTTATTCTTCTAGTTAATCTTCAAATAAATAATGGCTCATAGAAATTAAGGTCTGCTCTACCGATACAACTATTTTCAAACATACATAGGCCGCGTGGCCTTAGTGCCACGTTGGCATCTTATCTTTTTTTTTTTTTAATTCAACCTTGAAAATTCTAAATATTATAAATAGATCCAAATTAATTTCAGAAAAAAATTTAATTTATCGTATGTTACAATTTTCCTCCCTTCAAAAGAATTTTGTCCTCAAAATTCAAATGGATCGACAGATATCAAATCAAATGATCAAATAGACGATAATAAATCAGATTTATCAGATATAAAGCAATCGGAGGAGATAATCAACTTGAAATAATTTAATTTACAAACTTTTCATATAATTATGTTTGAATTAAAGATTATATAAAATCATATAAGATAATAAACCAGATCATAATCAAATTGTGCATCACGAATGACACATGTTTTGAAATTGATAATCAAACGGGGTTACTCAAACTTTTCTGATTAATCTTATAAATCAAACAGAACGGGATGGGAGTCGCGACAAGAGAGGTACTTTCACATCCACTAAACCCAAAACCAGTAAGGAGTGGTGCATGACCAGATAATGCATTATTCAAAATTGTGTATTTTTAAAAAGAAACAACAGAAACAATACGGAGTCAGCTACAAAGCTCAGTAACTGATTATTTAACAACGCACTTCTCTATAATTAGCTTAATTAAACAATCATTCAAACATAATGGATTAATCCACATAAATACAAATCAAATTATAAATACATATTTAACCGACGATTGCACCTGGATCTGGATTATCAATAAAACAAGTCACACTGTATCCATATCATTTCATTTCACACAATCTTTTGATTTCTCAAATTCTCAGAACACACAATCATATCATTTTACAAATCAAATTCCAACCTCAGACCCGCTATCTCGTTAAATATGCTTCATAATCCAATACCCACTTTAAACATTAAATTCAACCAAACAAATCAAAAACACAGATTATAGATAAATCCGGTTACCTGACACAATCAATTCAGAAATCCAATCGAGTTGCAACGACTATTCAGAATCAATGCAACGTAGTCAAAATTCCAATCTGATATGCATTCAAATGATATCGATATCAGAATATTTTTTCAAAATATTTCTTCTCATTTTCTTTTTCGTTTCTCTCCTTTTATTCGGTTTTACACTTTGATTTTCAGTCATCATTTTTTTTATTCTAATCAAATAAAGAGAGATAATGGTCCTTTATAAAGAGAAATTTAACGGTCGTAAAAATTCAAGATGTCAAAACATACATAGGCCGCGTGGCCTTAGTGCCACGTTGGCATCTTATTATTTATTTTTAATTCAACCTTGAAAATTCTAAATATTATAATTAGATCCAAAATAATTTCAGAAAATAATTTAATTTATCGTATGTGACATTAAACCTCATAAGTTTTGTATGGGATCAATCATATAAATTTTGACATATAAAGGTCAATTTTGTAGTATTCATAGATTTACGATATATTATATATCAAAATCGGGCCAATGTACGAAATTTTTTAAATGAATGATGATCAATTGACTCCATTGATGATGATTGACTCCGCCAGAGATAAAATGTTTAATTGAACAAAGACAATATTGTTCATGCCTTGGAAAAAGAAAAAGAAATAAAAAAACAAAAGAAACTTCAGGACCGAGATCAATAATTTTATCATCACATTTTAATTGAGGAATCTCATGAATTTCTTTAAAAAAAAAATGTTTCATACCTTGACCGAAAAAACAGATCCGATAACGGACTTCTCCTCTCAAATTAAAACTTATTCCAATAAACGGAATTGAATTTGATCAACAAATCAAGATATTTTAATTTTTTTAGGATTGTAACGCCATTTTTGTTCTTCTATGTACTTCGTTGGCTGTACGTACGAAGAAACATATGAGAGGGAGAGAAGAGAGAGAGGCCCACGGGACCACAACAAAATTATCCCACGTTTTGGAACAGTATGGTTTCTACAGATCCAAACTCCACCAACCAAATTCAGGATCCTCTGTAGCTCCGTCTTCATAACCAAATATAAGGAGATGGTCTCTCGTTCTTCTCCTCTCCCACCGTTTGTTAAGTGAATAGCTGGAAGCACTGGGATCCTAATTAGCCATTATAAGTATATTAGGAAATTCTGTTAATAAACATAGCAACCCATTCATCCCTTCACCATGAGCTTCAACGACGACGAGCCGATTGTTCTTCCTCCAGGTTTGTTCTTAGTGGTCTAACCTTTCATAGAATTGATTTTTTTTTTTTACAAATCATTTATTTCACCACAATTCAACCCAATTAGCCATCTTTTGTTGAAGATTGGATAAGTTAACTCTATAACTTGAATTCATACTACGTATTGAACGCATTTTAGTTAGTTTGCTAATATTGAAATTACTGCAGGGCCAAGACCGACCGTGCCTGGAAGAGTAAAGCTGGTAATCAGAAACAACAAGAAGGCACCACTTGAAGAAAACAACCAAAAGGTGATGGTGGAGATCACCGGTCAAGCAAAAAGTCGATCGGGGTTAGACCTTGTGGCAGTTTTAGATGTTAGCGGCAGCATGACTGGAGAGAAGTTAGCAGAATTGAAAAAAGCTATGCTATTTGTGATGAAGAAACTCAGTGCTGTTGACCGTTTTGTTAAAAATTGATTAAAAGTTGCAATTAGCATCAGAGGCGTGGGTACTATAATTAGGAATTTCTATTTTAGTAAATTTAGTAATTAGAGGCATAATGTGCCTGAAATAGTATGAGTTGCAGTTTCGGTCAGCAGAGTTATTTATGGTAATGGATGCTAAATCTAGATTGTAGTGCAGTTATAGAAAGTAGTGGGTTCTAAAATTAGATAGATATACTTGTTATAAATCTGTAAGAATGTTATGTAATAGTTTGCAAGGAGTAAGTAATGAAGAAGTGAATTTCTGCAGAAATTCTGTCTCTGTTTTTTGTTTATCCTTCCGAAATTTCCAACAAATTGGTATCAGAGCCGAAGGTTCGGTGGGCAAGCAATTGAAGGTAGAGTCAAGTTGCAATTGGTGGTAGAGTTGATTGTTGTGCAACCTTGAAGAATTGGGGCGTTTTCATGGCAGAAAACGGCAGCACCATGGTGAATGTCACACAACCAGCAATTCCTCTGTTCAAAGGCGAGAATTATGAGTTTTGGAGCATCAAGATGACGACCTTGTTCAAGTCTCATGGCCTATGGGACTTGATAGCAAATGGAGTTCCTGATCCAGATCCTAATCCGCAAGAGAATCAGAAGAGAGATGCACGAGCGTTGTTTTTCATCCAACAAGCAGTGCATGACACCATCTTCTCGAAAATTGCAGCAGCCACCAATGCAAAGGAGGCATGGACAACCTTGAAGACGGCATTTCAAGGAAGCACACGAGTTATGGCCATCAAATTGCAAGGCCTTCGTCGAGATTTCGAGACACTGCTCATGCAAACAGAAGAACCAGTGCAGATTTTCCTGTCAAGAGTCACATCCATTGTCAACCAAATTCGCACATACGGAGACAACATGTCAGAACAGACCGTGGTGGCAAAAGTATTGAGAAGTCTACCACCGAAATTTGATCACGTTGTGGCAGCAATTGAAGAATCAAAGGATCTCGCAACGTACACCTTTGATGAACTCATGGGATCATTGCAGACCCATGAATCAAGGCTGTCCAGATCAGAAGAAAGTGGTGTTGAAAAGGCCTTTTACACGAAGGGGGAGTCAACTCGAGGTAGAACCACGAGCAGTAAGTTTCCACCTCAATTCCAGCAAAGGTATCAACAAAATCAGCAACAATTCCAGCAGTTCCAGCAGTCCAACAGATTGCAAAGGAAAGATGTACAGTGCTATTATTGCAACAGGTTCGGGCACTACCAATCCGAGTGCTACAAGAAGCAAAGGGAGGAGAATCAAGCAAGCTATGCTGTAGAAGAAAATGGGCAACCGTCGCTCTTCATGGCATACACCGAAAGCAAGATTGACGCAAGCAGCAAGGGCACAGTAGGAGTGCACATAAAAGAAAATGGTGGCAGCAGTCCAGAAAGTGGCAAAATCATGGTGAGTAGAAATTTTTTGTTTGATGAAAAAGCCCTCAAGGTGGAGAATGTAGGGCTCATTCGTCAGAGGCCGTTGAAGCTGGTGTATAACCATGATATACGGCTGGCTCAGATGTCAGAAAAATGTAGTTTCAAGGTGTTGAGAGATATTGTGACGAAGAGGTTTCCTTCATTAAAATATGTGCTGATCAAGTACAAGGATTCTGATGGGGATCTGGTTACCATTACTGATACACAAGTGCTGAGGATGGCAGAATCATGTTTCGACCAGCATGTACAGATGGAGGCAGAGAAAGAAGAAAAGGGACTTTCCTTGATGAGACTACATATTGTAGAAGTCAATCCTGAGCAAGAGCCAACAATCACAGAGGAGGAAACTGAAGTTCTTGTTTCCACCACAAACTTAAATGAAGTAACCAAAGAGGCCACAGCTGGAGCAGATGTTAACATGCAGGATTTGAAACCTGAAGCAGATGCTGCTGCTGCTGCTCCTGGGAGTGAAATTGGCACCCCAGAATCTGATGAGAAGTATGTGCAGATGGAAACCGAGACCAAGGTGGAGTCTAAGAAGAAAGTAAAGAAGATCAATGTGTCAGTGCAAGAAATGGTATATGGTGCATTGCCAGCTGAGGAGGCAAAGACAAGAAAGAAGGAGAAAGTAAAGGAGAAGCAATTGAAGAAGATGCTAGAGTGCAAGCTTCTAATTGGGAAACATAACGACGAAGCAGCAGAAAATGAAGAATGGCATCAAGCAAAGTTAGAAGAATTGATTGCAGCAAGAACAGTGAAGCTCAAGCGGAAAAATTATGAAGAACAAAACGCATGCATATTTACAAAGGCAATGGCACGAGGCAAGTTCAACAAATTCAGTTCTGCAATTGGAGTTGGCAACTTTGAATCAAGGGGGAGTGTTAAAAATTGATTAAAAGTTGCAATTAGCATCAGAGGCGTGGGTACTATAATTAGGAATTTCTATTTTAGTAAATTTAGTAATTAGAGGCATAATGTGCCTGAAATAGTATGAGTTGCAGTTTCGGTCAGCAGAGTTATTTATGGTAATGGATGCTAAATCTAGATTGTAGTGCAGTTATAGAAAGTAGTGGGTTCTAAAATTAGATAGATATACTTGTTATAAATCTGTAAGAATGTTATGTAATAGTTTGCAAGGAGTAAGTAATGAAGAAGTGAATTTCTGCAGAAATTCTGTTTCTGTTTTTGTTTATCCTTCCGAAATTTCCAACACGTTTGTCCATTGTCAAGTACTCCACCGAAGCAACGAGGCTATGCCCATTGCTCCAGATGACTGAAAGTTCCCAAACTAAACTAGAAAATCATATCAATGCCTTGAGAGCTGGTGGTAATACGAACATCACCGCTGGCCTTCAGATGGCACTGAATATTCTCGAGAACCGTTCAGTTAGCAGGGCACGTGTTGGTGCAATCATGCTTATGTCGGATGGTGAGCAGAATCGAGGCGATGCTGCCACTGTTCCAATAGGCAACGTGCCCGTGCACACATTTGGTTTTGGTGATGGTCAGGATCCAAAGGTACAGTTGAAAATTGAAAATAATCCCTTACTTTATTGACAATTTCAAGCAAAAATTTGCTTGTGCTGCATCCTAAATTTCTGATTAACTTGTTCATGTTATTTCTTAATAGGTGCTCAAGGCTATTGCCGATAATAGCCAGATGGGAGGGACTTACTCTGATGTTCGCATGGACAACTTGAGCTTAGCCTTTTCACAGTGCTTGGGTGGGCTTCTCACTGTGGTTGTTCAGAACCTGACAGTGACCGTCCAGCAAATCGACAAAGAGTCAACAATAAAGCCGCCGGTATCTGCAGGAAATTATCCGCAATCCACGGACAATGATATTGGTTCTGTAACTATAACATTCGGTGATCTCTACATCCAAGAGGTCCGCACAGTATTAGTCGACCTTCTTCTCCCTGCTATTAAAAGAGAACGGGGCGCAGATGTTCTCGAAGTCTCTTACACATACAAGTATATCAAATCACAGTATCTTGCAAACAAATTATATATACGCATATAACCTATCACCATTTTGATATCTGTCATCAATCTAATTGTAATACTTATGGGGATGCAGCTTTGAAGGACAATTGTTTGATGCCCCTCCTGCGACTGTTACTGTACGCCGCATGTCAGCGTTGACAGCTGAAGAACAGAAAGCACCACCAGAGGTGAGAGCTGAAGAGGTCCGGCTGCTTATTGCTGAGGTGACCAAACAAGCAACTGCTGATGCTGACAAGGAGGATCTGCAAAGTGCTCAGGACAAGCTTGTCTATGGTCTGAAATTGTTGGGGGATGCGGATATAGAGATTTTGAAGGCCGAGCTGGAGGAGCTGCTGAAATTGTTGCAAAGAGAAGCAATCTACAATATTCAAGGCCGTCCTTTTGCATATTCCTTACTGATTGCACTTGCCACACAGCGTCAAACGGCAAGAGGAAATAATATCAGTAAGTTTCAGCTCTTCGCCACTCCCATTATGCAAGAGTTCCTTGAGGAAGCCAAGATGTGGGGTGAGAGAGATAATTACGTGCAATATAGCATGGGTCCCTCCACAATGAGCTACAATGATGACGACCAGATTGTTCTTTCTCCAAGTTCTGGTTCGTTGTCAATTGTCTAACCGTTCATACAATTTATCTTTCTCTTGCAAATCATTTATTTCCAGCACTATTGATCCCAGTTAGCCATCTTTTGTTGAAGAATATATAACGTAAACGTAATTATACTATTTAAGTGTAATTGATACTGTATTGAGCATGCTTTTGTTAATTTGCTAATTGCAAGTACTGCAGGGCCAAAAGCAAAGAAGTTGCATGATATAGATGATCATAAGCAACACAGCAATTATCCCTTCACGATGAGATTTAATGACGACGACCCGATTGTTCTTCCAGATTCAGGTTCGTTCCAGTTGTCTCACTGTTTATACAGTTGATATTTGTATTACAACTCTTGAATGTTAAGCACTCTTGACCCCAATTAGCCACCTTTGTTGAAGATTGGATAAGTTAACTCAATAACTTGAATTCATACTACATATTGAACGCATTTTAGTTAGTTTGCTAATATTGAAATTACTGCAGGGCCAAGACCGACCGTGCCTAGAAGAGTACAGCTGGTAATCAGAAAAAACGACAAGGCAGCACTGGAAGAAAACATCCAAAAGGTGATGCTGGAACTCATCGGTGAAGCAAAAAGTCGATCGGGGTTAGACCTTGTGGCAGTCTTAGATGTTAGCGGCAGCATGACTGGAAAGAAGTTAGCAGAATTGAAAAAAGCTATGCTATTTGTGACGAAGAAACTCAGTGCTGTTGACCGTTTGTCCATTGTCAAGTACTCCACCGAAGCAACGAGGCTATGCCCATTGCTCCAGATGACTGAGAGTTCCCAAACTAAACTTGAAAATCATATCAATGCTTTGAGAGCTGGTGGTAATACTAACATCACCGCTGGCCTTCAGATGGCACTGAATATTCTCGAGGACCGTTCAGTTAGCAGGGCACGTGTTGGCGTCATCATGTTTATGTCAGATGGTCAGGAGAATAGAGGGGATGCTGCCGCTCCCAGTAGGCAACGTGGCTGTTCACACATTTGGTTTTGGTGAGGATCATGATCCAAAGGTACAGTTGAGAATTGAAAATAAATCCTTACTGGGAGGAACCTACCGCTGTCCCAGTAGGCAAAAATTTGCTTGTTCTGCAATCTAATTAACTCGTTCATGTTCTTAATAGGTGCTCACGGCTATTGCCGATAATAGCCAGATGGGAGGAACATACTCGGAAGTTCGGATGGAAAACTTGAACTTAGCCTTTTCCCAGTGCTTGGCTGGACTTCTTAGTGTGGTTGCTCAGGACCTGACGGTGACCGTTACTCGAATTAACGATGAGTCAACAGTGAAGCAGGTATCTGCAGGAAATTATCCGCAATCCACGGACAATGATATTGGTTCTGTAACTATAACATTTGGCGATCTCTACATCCAAGAGGTCCGCACAGTTTTAGTCGACCTTCTTCTCCCTGCTATTAAAAGGGATCGGGACGCTCATATTCTTGAAGTTTCTTACACATACATGTATATCAAATCACAGTAACTTTCAAACAAATTATACATATGCATATAGCCTATCAGCTTTTTGATGACTGTCATCAGTCTAATTGTAATACATATGCTGATGCAGGTTTGATGGAGAATTGTTCAAGGGCAGTCCTGCAATTGTTACTGTACGCCGCATGTCAGGTTTGACAGCTGAAGAACAGCAATCAATACCAGAGGTGAGAGCGGAAGAGGTCCGTCTGCTTATTGTCGAGGTGACCAAACAAGCAACTGCTGATGCTGACAAGGAGGATCTGCAAAGTGCTCGGGACAAGCTTGTCGATGGTCTGAAAACATTAGGGAATGCGGATATAGAGATGTTGAAGGGCGAGCTGGAAGAGCTGCTTGAATTGTTGCAAACAAGAGCAATCTACAATAAGCAAGGCCGTCCTTTTGCATATTCATTTCTGATTTCCCTTGCAACACAGCGTCAAACGGCAAGAGGAAATAACATCAGTAAGTTTAAGCTCTTCGCCACTCCCGCTATGCAAGAATTTCTTGAGGAAGCCAAGAAGTTGGATGATTACAAGCAATATAGCATTGGTGCCTTAACAATGAGCTTCAACGACGACGAGGAGATTGTTCTTCCACCAGATTCAGGTTCGTTCCAGTTGTCTCACCGTTCATACAATTGAGGTTTGTTTTACAAATTATTAATGTTAAGCACTCTTGATCCCACTTAGCCACTTTTGCTGAAGATTATAAAATATAATTATACTATAACTGAAATTATATTACACTAAACGCATTTGTTTTAATTTGCTAATTGCTATCACTGCAGGGCCAAAACACTTCATACCTGGAAGAGTAAAGTTGGTAATCAGAAACAATAATATGGCACCACTTGAAAAAAACATCCAAAAGGTGATATTGGAACTCACCGGCAAAGAAAAAAGTCGATCGGGGTTGGACCTTGTGGCGGTCTTAGATGTTAGTGGCAGCATGGATAGAGAAAAGATAGAAAAAATGAAACTGGCTATGCTATTTGTGTTGAAGAAACTCACCCGTATGGACCGTTTGTCAATTGTCAAGTACTCCACTAAAGCAACGAGGGTATGCAAATTGACCCAGATGACTGAAAGTTCCAAAACGAAACTTGAAAATCTGATCAAAGGTTTGAAAGCTCGTGGTAATACGAACATCACCGATGGCCTTTTGACGGCGCTGAATGTTCTGAATGGCCGTACAATTAGCAATGGACGCGTTGGTGTCATCATGCTTATGTCAGATGGTCAGGAAAATAAGAGCAGTGATGCTTCAAAAGTTGTATGCAACGTGCCTGTGCACACATTTTGTTTTGGTGATGGTCGGGATCGAAAGGTACAGTTCAGACTTGAAAATAACCCCTTATTATTGACAATTTCAAACAAGAATTTTCTTGTGTCGCATTCTGATGAACTTCTTCATGTTCTTAATAGGTGCTCACGGCTATTGCCGAGAATAGCCGACTGGGAGGAACATACTCAGATGTTGGCATTAACAACTTGAACTTAGCCTTTTCCCAGTGCTTGGCTGGACTTCTCAGTGTGGTTGCTCAGGAGCTGACGGTGACCATCAGTCAAATCAACAATGAGTCAACAATAGAGAAGGTATCCTGCGGAAGTTATCCACAATCCATGGTCAATGCTGCTGGTTCTGCAACTGTAACATTCGGTGATCTCTACAACCAAGAGGTCCGCACGGTGTTAGTTGATCTTCATCTCCCTGCTACTAAAAAGAAACAGGGCGCAGATGTTATTCAAGTCTCTTACTCATACAAGTATATCAAATTACAGTAACTTGCAAATATATTATACATACATGTATAACCTATCACCATTTTGATAATTGTCATTAATCTAATTGTAATACTTCTGTGGATGCAGATTTGATGGAGAATTGTTCAAGGGCAGTCCTGCAATTGTTACTGTACGCCGCTTGTCAGGGTTGACAGCTGAACAAAAGCAAGCAGTGCCAGAGGTGAGAGCTGAAGAGGTCCGTCTGCATATGGCTGAGGTGATCAAACAAGCGACAGCTGATGCTGATCAAAATTATCTGGAAAGGGCTCGGGGAAAGCTTTCTGATGGTCTGAAAACATTGGAGAATGCGGATATAGAGCAGTTGAAGGCCGAGCTGGAGCTAATGGAGCTGAGAAAATTGATGGAAACAAAAGAAATCTATGAAAAGGAAGGTCGCGCTTTTGCATATTCCTTGATGATTTCCCTTGCCACACAACGCCAAGCGGCAAGAGGTAATGATATGAGTCAATTTCAGCTATTCGCCACTCCTGCTATGCGAGAAATCCTTGAGGAAGCCATGGAGTTCGATGATTACAAGAAATATAGCATTGAGCCCTACCTGATGAGCTTCAACAATGACGACGAGATTGTTCTTCCTCCAGATTCAGGTTCGTTTCCAGTTGTTTAACCGTTCTTACAATTGATGTTTGTTTCACAAATCATTTATTTTAAGCACTCGTGATCTCAATTATCCATCTTTTGTTGAAGATTATAACATCATTAGACTATAACTCTAATTGATACTGCATGTAACACGCTTCTGTTAATTTGCTAATTGCAATTAGCAGAGCCAAGACCCATGGCTGGAAGACTACAGTTGGTAATCAGAAAAAACTACAAGGTTCCACTTGAAAAAAGCATCCAAAAGGTGTTGTTGGAGCTATCTGGTGTAGAAGAAAGTCAATCGGGGATGGACCTTGTGACGGTCTTAGATGTTAGCAGCAGCATGAAAGAAGACAAGTTGGCAATAATGAAAACAGCTATGCTATATGTGATGAGCGAACTCAAACTTATCGATCGTTTGTCGATTGTTGAGTTTTCCTGTAAAGCAAATATGTTATGCCCATTGCGCCAGATGACTGAAAGTTCTCAAACAGAACTCCAAAATCTGATCCAAGATTTGAGTGTTAAGCCTGGAACGAACATCACCGATGGCCTTGATATGGCGCTGAATGTTCTCAAGGACCGTTCAATTAGCAGTGGACGTGTTGGCCTCATCATGCTTATGTCGGATGGTAAGGAGAATCAAGGTCGTGATGCTGAGGATGTTGATGTAGGCAACGTGCCCGTGCACACATTTAATTTTGGTGAAGATCAAAATTCGAACGTACATAGGGAATTTTAAAATAACCCCTTTTTATCAATTTCAATAAAAAATTTGCCTGTGCTGTATTCTTATTAACTTGTTATGTTCTTCATAGGTGCTCATTGCTATTGCCGATAATAGCCCGATGGGAACCTACACGAAGGTTTGCCTTGACAATATGAAATTAGCCATGTCCCATTGCTTACGTCAGCTTCACAGTGTGGTTGCTCGGGACCTGATAGTGACTGTAACTCAAGTCAAAGATAAATCAGAAGTAAAGCCAGTATCATATACCCAGTCCATGGAAAATGCTGCTGGTTCTGTAACTATAACATTCGGCGATCTCTACATCCAAGAGGTCCGCAAGGTGTTAGTCAACCTTCTCCTCCCTGTTACTAAAGTGGAAAATGAAGCAGATGTTCTCGAAGTCTCTTACACATACAAGTATATCAAATCACAGTATCTTCAAACAAATTATGTATACGGTATAACCTGTCACTATTTTTTATGACAGTCAACAATCAAAATGTAATACTTATGCGTATGCAGCTTTGATGAAGGTAGCTTTAAGGCCGATCCTATCAAAGTTACTGTACACCGTGTGTCAGAGTTGACAGAAGAAGAACAGCAACAGTCAGAGGTGACGGCTGAAGAGGTCCGTCTGCTTATTGCTGAGTTGATAAAAAAAGCAACTGGTGATGCCCATAAGGAGGATCTGAAAAGTGTTCGGGAGAAGCTTGACCATAGTCTGAAAACAATAGGGGATAAGGACAGAGAGCAGTTGATGGCCGAACTGAGGGCCGAGCTGGCTCAGGTGAAGGCCGAGCTGGAGGAGATGAGTAATAAATTGATGCAAACACAAGAAATAAATGAAAAGCTAGGCCGTTCTTTTGCATATTCATTACTGATTTCCCATGCCACACAGCGTGGACCAACAAGAGGTAATAGTATCGATAAATTTTTGCTCTTCGCCACTCCTGCTATGCGAGAATTCCTTGAGGAAGCCGAGATGTGTGATGAACTAGAAGATTTAGAAATCTATATGGACCGGTTCATTTGTGCTATCGAATCCATAGAAAAGATTATCAACAAAGATTGAGTACTTGGTCGCCATCAATTTGCTTTGTGATTTTTATAGTTCCATGAATAAGAACACTTGAATAATGAATATCCTGCCAGTGGCCAACGAAACGGTTCCTTTCTGTCTCCCTTCTTGTTTACTTCTTTTTCCATTTTTTTTATGATCATGTTGATGTTTTGGGTTTAATGTCTTGCTTGAGATGCACAAATCAGGAAGACTTCTTTTTATCTTCTACTACTTTTGTATCGATCTAGTGTTCATTCGTAAGTACATGAATTTCAGTATTATTTTCTTATTGAAATACTTATCTTGAGAATCAATCATCTCAAGAAATTATGTTGGAAGTTGATTCAAAATTAACACACCTAATTAAGATGGCTGCCGAAGTTAGTGGGTTAGAATTTCTCCAAAATTAGAAGTCTGTATTTGTCATGTGTTCTAGAGTTAGTATTTCTATATTTAGTTGAGTTAGTGGAGAATATGGTTTCCTTACTTACACTAGGCAGAAATAGCATGTAGTAGGGTTAGTGGATTCCTTATTTAGATTAATGTTTAGCTATAAATTCAGATGTACTTTGTATCCGAATTAATAGGGGCAATAGAAGTTAATTTCAGCAGCAAATTTCTTCTCTCTATTTTGTTGTATCCTTCCGAAATTTCCAACAAATTATACTATTAAAAATAACTTTATTTCTCAAAACACCCATACTAATTGACTGAAACAATATAAAATAGTGAGAGAAACAATCATGGTTTGCAAAATCAGCCGAGTCAGACCGGAATCGATTAAACGCCGAACCAATTTTAGACTGAGTTATACGCATGGTTCTGAAACTCGGAATCGGAATCGGAATCGGATACTTGACCGTGGAATCGGAATCGGATGAATCGGCCGGAATCGGAAGAATTGGATCAGAAACTCAGATTTTTTTTGGCAGAAGCTTGTTTTGTAGTCAAAATATAGGAAAAAATTGGTAAAAAAAATAATTTGTAAGAAAACTATGTAGACAAAATATTATAATCAAATAATCCACTAATTATATAATATAATATAAGCATTACAAATAGAACACACCTTTTATGCAAGCTAGCTATAATTTATGCATAGAAAAGCAAGATTACAATAAGTAAAACTATAGCGAGTAATACCATAATGATCCAACATATATAAAATATAAAGTCTAACAAATAATAAAAGATGAAAACCGACAAAATTGAATAGTTTTTTTGCGGTAACATGTTTTTTTTTTTTTTTTGGGAGGCAATATGCCCGTAGGGTTGATGCGGTTAACATGATTTGTTTTCTAGCTTGCAATTATTAGAAGAGTATACACACTGCAATATTTATTTGAGAATGATTAGAATGGTTTCATTTGTTGTGTCTTTATCACGTGTACATTTTTTTTTATTTTTTTATAATAAAATTTTGAAAACTTAAACGTTAGAAGAAAACTATTAGATATGATTTATATTATATTTTATATATACATGTTAAAAATTACTAATTTTTGATTTTTTTTTTTATCTAAATTTGTAAGTTAAAAAAAAATCAATACTCCGAAATTATCTACATTAGTGAAGTTTTACCAGCAATTAACAATCAAAGTTGAAATTTCATACTCTTTCATTTGCATGGAGTAAATGATATAGATTTTATTTAATAGTTTTATTTTGTTATTCAAATTTTAAAATTTATATTATTGAAGTTTTAAAAGTGGCACTATATTGAAGGCACAAAACTAACAGCATTTTAATCTCTCTTCGATTTATTTATTTATATTTTATATTGTTGATAAGCTAGATCATGTGATTCATCATTCATGTCCTCTTAATTATTGATCAGAGTCAAAATGATGATGATTTACGTAGGGTTTTGGCTTAGGTTTTACATATTTTCTCACACTTATGTTTACTTTATTAGAGAAAAAGGCTACTGTCACCCTTCTTTATGTTTTATTGTAGAAAACAGGTTTTGGGACTATTTTACACCAAATGGAGCTAGAATCAGGTCAATCGGATCAGCGACGCTCATCGACTAAGTCCCTGTTACGGCCAGTATTGACCAATACGGACCAGGCCTAGCACAGACCAGAAGATAGCGCTGGAAGCAGTTAAACCCTAACTGCCAAGGTCCTAATACGGACCGTATCACCTGATACGGTCCGTATTCGAAGGCATCTCTTGGGGAATAACTGCCGACAACTGTTTCCAGATGGATTTCTTAGCCTCTACTCAACCTCTACACGTCCCTACACTCCTATGTAAGACCCCTGGGCAGAAGGATACTTCATCTTTGTAATGAGGGTTAGATTTGATTAAAGAGAGAAGAGAGGAGTGATTGTAACCATGCCGTTCCGCGGCTAAGTTCCTTTTCTTAGGGCTAGGCAGTAAACCTTGTTACTCTTGATGTTTTGATATATATATTTCTGTTGATTATGGTTTCTTGTTGTTGTATCGAATATGCTTTTGTGATTTATTATCTCTTCATCTAATTTCAATGATCTAGTTTAAGTTCATTAGGGTAGTGACAGTGCTTTAATGACGATAGAAACTATTTGGATGAGTTAGCCTCGTTGAGATCTATTAGGTTTATGTGAAGAAAACCTTCGCGGGGAAACCATAAACCAGAACAACAAAACGCATGACCAAATTCCATCATTTGCGTAAGGTAAATCGCAGTGATCTGTGTAGTAATTTGGGAGATAAGAGACCCGATAGTTGCGTAAGGTAAATCGCATTGTCCTGAGTAGAGTCTCGATGAAAGATCTGTCATTCTGGCGTAACATAAATCGCAGTGACCTTTGTAGTCATCTTTCATAAAACAACAACAGGAAATCAGATGCAACAGGAATATATTGTCAAGGCGGATTGAGTGGCAGTGGTGTGCCGAAACCCTAGGAATTCTCATCTCTATCTTTATTTTAATTACTTTTAATTGTTTTCTAATTTACATTGATCAACAAACATCTCTCAAATTTCAGATTTCATCTAGCCTTTCGAAAGGTTGTGATTCGATCGCTTGAAGTACTGAACCAATATTCCCTGTGGATCGACCTCGCATATACTACTCGATAAGGATTGTGCGCTTGCAGTCCGAACCGATAGCATTTACGAGTTTATAAATATTAAAAGAAACATTGCTCTCTTTTGAGTGATCAAGCTTTTTGGCGCCGTTGCTGGGGAATAACGGTTCATTGTGCAAGGCCTCGCGAGACGCCCTTGCTTTGACCATTGAATCCAATTAATTAGAAACGCCTAGATTTCTTTTTATTTTCTGCATTTTTATTTTCCTTATATTTTCAATCTCGTTTTTATTTTTATTTTCTTTTTTATTTTCAGTTTTTAGTTTAATTTTCAGATTTTCTTTTCTTTGTAGGAAACTGCACGCTGGCCGAATCATCCGTACGAAGATCCGAGAGGATTGCTAGTAGGAGAGGACAATTCGCTTCCACATCACCGATAAGAACCAATCATAGTTCTTCATCAAGTAATTCTGAAAGCGAAGAAGACTCAGATTCGATCAACATGAATATCCCACCGAACGAACCGATTAACAATGGAAGACAAGACAATGGTGATCAAGGAGTTCACGATGCAGCAAGACCCAAACTTCTACGAGACTATTGCGTACCGCGCGCGAATGATCCTAATTCTAGTATAAACCCGTCAACTGTTACAAACCGTAATTTTGAGATCAAACCTGCTCTCATAAATATGGTTTCGCAACAGCAATTTGGAGGATTTCCACATGAAGATCCACATCTTCATCTGTCAATTTTCCTAGGGATATGCGAGACGATAAAGATCAACGGAGTTACCGATGAAGCAATCAGGCTAAGGCTATTTCAATTCTCATTAAAAGATAAAGCAAGAGCATGGTTGTTTTCCTTACCGGCCAATTCCATCCAAACTTGGGACCAATTGTTTAATGTGTTTATTGCAAAATATTTTCCACCATCTAAAACTTCAAGATTCAGAAATGCAATTACTAATTTTGAACAAAGGGATGGTGAAACATTGTGTGAGGCATGGGATAGATATAAGGATATGTTAAGGTGTTGTCCACATCATGGTCTAGAAAGATGGCTGATTGTCCAAACTTTTTATAATGGTCTAAACCCTACCGATAGGTTGTCTATTGATGCTTCCGCAGGAGGAGCAATCATGAACAAGGAACCTGACGAGGCCTACAACCTAATTGAAGAGATTGCAATCAACCAACACTACTGGATCCCTGAGCGAAAGAAGCCAAGTCCAACACCTGGCATGCACCGAGTAGATGACATATCCATGCTGAGCGTAAAGATTGATGCTTTGCAAATGGCACTCAACAAGCAGACCAAGCAGCGAACAGTAGCAGCAGTCAATGCCGCAACAGCATGTGGCTATTGTGGAGGAGCGCACGAGATGACCAAATGTATGAATGTGACGGAAACTGAGGAAGAAATAGAGCAAGCAAACGCGATCGACAACAGCTTTCGACCTCAGCCCGCTTACAATACATACCATCCAAACAACCGAAACCATCCAAATCTCTCATACGCGAACAATCAAAGGCCTGCTGCACCCCAACAGAACTACCAACCACAGCCCAATTATCAACCAAGATACAACAATCCCCAACAGAATTATCAACCAAGGCAATACAACCAACCACAGCAACCTGACATCACATCCTTAATGGAGAGATTCCTAGAGAAGCAAGATAAGGCTAACGCCGAAATCGCGCAAAAGATCGAATCCTTAACGAACCGCAACAAAGACTTAGAAGACAATGTCTCTAAGATGGCAAAAGAACTCTCAACTATCACACGTGGAAAAGGCAAATTTCCGGGCCAACCGGAAGAAAACCCAAGAGAGACTTGCAAGAGCATAACACTAAGGAGCGGTACAGCTTATCAGGGACCTCCCATGCCCGATCAAACTTCCGATGAGATGCATGCAGAGCCACCGCATTCAGAAGAGTACGAGCCGCAACCACTGGAGCCGCCCGTACTTGAAACGCAGGCAGACCTTATTGAGGAGCAGAATGACACCGTAGGTGGAGACGAGCGACAACCCGAACCTGAATATATTGCACCACCACCCTACAAGCCACCTCTGCCATTCCCTCCAAGGCCGGCCAAGCACAAGTTGGAGCCACAATTCGCGAGATTCATGGAGACACTTAAGCAACTACAAATCACAATCCCCTTCACTGAGGCAATTGCAAACATACCTTCATATGCTAAATTTCTGAAGGAGATTCTTTCAAACCGCAGTAGACTCCAAGAATTCTCGACAATCCCGCTCAACCTGGAATGTAGTGCGCTCGTGCAGAGCAAATTACCGGTAAAGTTGAAAGATCCGGGAAGCTTTTCGATACCGTGCACAATTGGTACAACAGATTTTAAAAAAGCTTTATGTGATCTGGGGGCAAGTGTGAGTTTGATGCCAAAGGCAGTATTTGACAAATTGAATTGTGGAGAACTATCACCGACTCAAATGGCATTACAACTGGCTGATCGGTCAATTCGATATCCTGAAGGAGTATTGCTAGATGTACCGATAAAAGTTGGAGACCTTTGGATACCTGGAGATTTCGTTGTAGTAGACATGGAAGAAGATGAACACATTCCGATCATCCTTGGGAGGCCATTCCTCGCCACATGTGGAGCAATGATTGATGTTAAGAATGGGAAAATTTCGTTAAATGTCGGAAAGGACAAGGTTACTTACGACATAAATAGAGCTTTAAAATACCCTTCTGACATTGATCGTGTCTTCAACTTGGGCATCACTGATGAATTTGAAGAGGAAGAGTACCCATTCGATGAATTTGGAGAGTTCATGGGTATTGAGGATTTGGATAGCCTTCTTGGAAGGGAAGATGATGAAGTACAACCTGAACAAGATGTCACCACTAAACCTGACGAGGTTTACAATGAAACTTGCGCAAGATGCACTACTATCACTGAAGAAGAAGTAATTCCCGTGTCCAAAGTCCTACAACCCATATTTTCCAATATGGGTAGTAACGAAGAGAAGAAGAAGGAAAAGGCAACCTCTCCTCCACAACTCGAGCTTAAACCTCTTCCACCCAACCTACAATACGAATTTCTGGGCCCAAATCGAACCTATCCGGTAATTGTCGGCTCTCAGCTTAACAAGACCCAAATCAGCAAACTCGTCAATACACTCAGGAAACACAAGAAAGCAATTGGCTACTCAATCGATGACATCAAAGGCCTCAGTCCTACCATTAGCATGCACCGAATTCTGCTAGAAAAAGATCACAAACCTTCACGAGAACCACAAAGAAGACTCAATCCAAACTTAAAGGAAGTGGTCAAGAAAGAAGTCCTGAAGCTGCTAGATGCAGGCATCATTTACCCCATCTCTGATAGCAATTGGGTGAGTCCCGTCCAGGTCGTTCCGAAGAAGGGAGGTACCACAGTTGTGAAAGGAGATAACGACGAAATGCTCCAAACAAGAGTTGTTACAGGGTGGCGAATGTGCATTGATTATCGGCGGCTAAACATGGCAACAAGAAAGGATCACTACCCTCTTCCGTTTATCGATCAACTGTTGGAGCGACTAGCAAAACATTCATACTTCTGTTACCTTGATGGATACTCCGGCTTCTTCCAAATCCCAATTCATCCTCAAGATCAAGAAAAGACCACATTCACATGCCCCTACGGAACTTTCGCTTACCGTCGCATGCCCTTCGGGTTATGCAACGCCCCAGCGACCTTCCAAAGAGCCATGGTGTCTATCTTTTCAGATTATGTTGAGGAAATAATGGAAGTATTCATGGATGATTTTTCAGTTTATGGGGATACCTTCGACTCATGTTTAAGGAACTTGTCTAAAGTTCTAAAAAGATGTGAAGAAGTGAACCTCGTATTAAATTGGGAAAAATGTCATTTTATGGTACAGGAGGGAGTAGTGCTTGGTCACACCATATCCTCTAAGGGATTGGAGGTCGACAAAGCAAAAGTCGAGGTGATTGAAAAATTAACTCAACCAACATGTGTTCGTGACATTCGCAGTTTTCTTGGTCATGCAGGTTTTTATCGAAGATTTATCAAGGACTTCTCGAAGATCGCAAAGCCACTCTCAAACTTGACCATGAAGGATGCCGAGTTCATCTTCGATGGAAAATGCATCGAAGCATTCAACACACTCAGGAATGCTTTGATTTCAGCCCCAATTCTCCAACCACCTGACTGGGACCATCCTTTTGAAATCATGTGCGATGCAAGTGATTATGCAGTAGGAGCAGTCCTGGGACAGCGGAAGGATAAGAAGCCCTATGCAATTTATTACGCGAGCAAAGTTCTAAATGAAGCTCAATGCAATTACACAACAACTGAGAAAGAACTACTCGCAGTAATCTTTGCAATTAACAAATTTCGATCTTACCTTGTAGGTTCAAAAGTCATCATTTATACAGATCATGCAGCAATCAAGTACCTCATCAACAAGAAGGACGCAAAACCTAGACTCATTCGATGGGTACTTCTCCTACAAGAATTTGATATCGAAATTAGGGATAAGAAGGGCACAGAGAATTCGGTAGCCGACCACCTGTCAAGGCTGAGACAACCAAACAGTGATGATCAACCAATCGATGATTCTTTTGCTGATGAACACCTTTACTCTGTAGAGACATGCAGACGGCCATGGTACGCAGATCTGGCCAACTACATTGCATGTGGGGCCATCCCGCCTAACATGACATTTCAGCAAAAGAAGAGATTTCTAACAAGTGCCAAACATTACTACTGGGATGATCCTTACCTCTTCCGCCTTTGTGTAGACGGAATACACAGGAGATGTGTCACACACGAAGAATCGAAAAGCATCATCCATGACTGTCACTCCTCGCCATATGGTGGCCATGCTTCATTCCGAAAGACGGCATTGAAGATTCTTCAAGCAGGTTTTTATTGGCCCGACATCTTCAGAGATGTCCAGGATTATGTCTCCCGCTGTGACGCATGTCAACGGACGGGAAACATATCCAAACGCGATGAGATGCCACAAAACTCAATCCTGGAAGTGGAGATTTTCGATGTTTGGGGAATTGATTTCATGGGGCCATTCCCAAGCTCAGGTAACAACAAGTATATCCTCGTAGCAGTCGACTATGTCTCGAAATGGGTGGAAGCAATTCCAGCACCATCAGCAGATGCAAATGTAGTCAAGCGGCTGTTTCAGAAGATCATATTTCCAAGGTTTGGCATCCCTCGAGTAGTGATAAGTGATGGAGGATCGCATTTCATCAACAACCAATTCAATAACCTTCTGAAGAAATATGGCGTCTCACACAAGGTGGCAACTCCTTACCATCCACAAACCAATGGGCAAGTAGAAATTTCAAACAGAGAAATCAAAAACATCTTGCAAAAGACGGTGTCTTGGTCCAGAAAGAATTGGGCACTCAAACTAGACGAAGCACTTTGGGCCTACAGAACCTCGTTCAAAACTCCAATCGGAATGACACCCTACAAGCTGATCTACGGAAAGGCTTGTCATCTGCCGGTGGAATTAGAACACAAGGCATATTGGGCAATAAAAACGTTCAATTATGACCTTAGAGATGCAGGCAAGAAGAGGCTACTAGATCTGAATGTACTAGACGAACTGAGACTACACGCATACGATAATGCAAAGATGTATAAAAAACGGGCGAAATTCTACCATGACAAAAAGATAAGAAAAAGGGAGTTCAAGGAAGGCGACATGGTGCTTCTCTTCAATTCACGATTAAAACTCTTCCCCGGAAAATTGAGATCTAGATGGACATGGCCATACAAGGTCACATGCGTATACCCTTATGGAACAATCCAAATCTGGAGTCAAGAAACCGGGTATTTTAAGGTGAACGGCCAGAGGTTGAAGCACTACATCGCAGGAACAAATGATGAGCATGAAGAAACATATTCCTTCGGGAATCAGCCAAACGAAGGATGAGATCAAGAAGTCAAGCTAATGACTTTAAACAAGCGCTTCTTGGGAGGCAACCCAAGGCCACTTTTTGCTTTCTTTTTCATATAAAAATCCTAAAATCAAAAAAATATTTTATTTTATCCTAAACTATTATACTGATCACAGGGTTACTAATCTCACTTACAGGAGGAGATGCTGGAAGAATTTAATCGACAAAATTCGAAGCCCGTCGCGAAAAATTATTCTCTGTTACGGACTGTATCAGTTCAATACGGAGTAGTTCCCCAATACGGGCCCATCCTGGACTTGGCACAGAAAAAGGAAAGTTCAACACAAAACCGCACAACGGTTACGGACCGTATCAGTTGATACGGACCGTAATCAATAAGCAGTTTTAACCAACCCTATTTCTGATGCTTCAAGAACAAAAATTCGAATTTCAGCCAAAACTAACCTCCCACTACCAGCACTTCCTGCACATTCATCACATCTTTTCACTGCCATATAAACCCTGCATTCACTTCCCTTTTTCCTGCACCATTTTGTAGAATTTTCAGATCAAAATTTGAAACCTGTCCACAGAAATTCTCCAAGTCAAGCCCGTATCAGCACCGTATCAGCTGAATACGGCCCGTAACAGAGACCGAAACTAGAGAAAAATGGCGCACAACAGCCCCCGTTCCTCCGATCCTCAATCCGATAATGAACACATCTTCGCAACAGCCATGGGAATCAAGTTCTACAGCAAACAAGAATTTGATCGTGCTCAAACATTGCTCGACCGTACCGTCGCGAACAACAAGGCGATGTGCATAAACACCATGAAAGTCCTTGGATGCTATGACTATGTGCGCGTGTCCCTTAATAACATCAATTTATGGAATTTGGCGAACAGCCTACGAACCACAAGAGTATACTTACGACCCTCCATCGAATTTTTATCAACACTACAGTGGGAAGGCGACACAATCACATACCGTTTACTCAACCGCCCATTTACCATAACCATGGAGGAATTTTGCAAGGCGCTGTCCATACCCACCAATGGCGAAATCGAACTATGCACGAGGGAAAAGCGCACGAAGTATTGGGAGATGGTCGCAATTGATGAGCGCAAAATATACCGCAAAGACTCACGCTTTATTTCTTCAATAGAATTGAGGTATATTCATATTATCTTGACTAACTCTATCTTCCCAATAGGAGAAGACACAACGGAGGTGCAAGAGCGAGATATCTTCATCATGCGTTGCATGAAGAGCCATAAGCATCAACCACATCTTGGCCACCACATCTTGCATCACCTTACTTCCGTGGCCGCCGACACGAAAAACAACCATGTGGTTTCTGTGGGTTGTTTCGCAACCCTCCTTGCACATCACCACAACATAAGTTTTGACGGCTTCGTGGAAGTGTTCGGCAACAACCGCCTAAATATGAACTATTTGGTGAACAACAACCATGTACAAGCGGTCTTCAACGCACACACCGGCGACATTAGGTACACTCTCAAAATTGGTGAGAATATGACCCTCCATATTGGCACGGATAGGGGGTCGTTTCAGTTCGGATATGAATTCGAACACGAAGATGAAGCACAAGAAGAGGAGGAACCAACGGAGGAAGAGCCTACGGAGGAGGAGCCAACCGAAGAAAATATGGAGGAATCCCAAAGCACACCACACCAATCAACCATCCATCACCATGACATGGCGTTCGTACGCCATCTCATTCCACCGCGCGAAAGCACAAATGAAACAAACTCCATGCCCGCTCCAACCGGTTGGGAGCAAGAAACAACAATATCTCAACCTCGCGAACCAGGCCCTACCGCCCGTTACGCCAACAACACCCTCAAAAATCTAAAGAAGCGCACACGCTACTTGGAAGAATATTTGGACAAGGTAAACAAAGCACATGAGAATTTCTACGAATATTGCCTTTCCAAGGGAATTCCATTCACACCACCGATTCCATTCAACCCACCACCACCCCGCGACATTGAGTAATCTGTGAGATCTTTCTTATCCCTCTCTTTCTTGTTTATTTTCTTGCATTGAGGACAATACAAAATTTAAGCATGGGGGTAGGGAGTAAGAAATTAGTTTAGGAATTGCATTGTATCTAGGATCATGGCATGTATGACCCTTATTTTTAATTTTTCGCTAGCAGTTTTACTCAATCGGGACCATTTTTCAAGGATTAACCAAGATAAGTTGGGAGGAACGATTGATTTTTTTATCTAGCGTGCATATAGGCATTTGCATTGATAGGATCATATAATTTGCATGTAGATTAATCAAATAGGAATTGTTTTAAAATTTTAATTAGGCTAAGGTTTAGACAATTGGCCATGATACCAAAAATTCAGAATTTTAATTATTTATGATTTCAAAGTGAACAATTAATTGCTAACCATGAGAGTTGATCAAAAATTGCAAACCCTAGAATTTTTATTTTGAGTAATTTATTTTTGCAAAGTCTTTTAAATTTGATAGTGTTTTAGAATACCCATTTATTATAGATAGATCCCTAGCGAAACTATGCAATAATTTCTTGTATGAATGAATACTTGAAATTGTGTGTAATCATGGTACTTGTGACACAAAAATATGTTATTTTATTTTTCAGAAAAAATAGAAAAATACAAAAAAATCGAAAATGAGGAAAATCCAAAAAAATAGAAAAACATAGAAAAAGAAAAAATAGAATAAAAGATGGAGGATAAAAAGAGTACGGTGCCTACGCAAGACTGGTTACCAATAGGCTCGAGAAAACCTCTCAAATTTTAAATTTTGTACATATTTAATTTTTCAAAAATAGTCACAAGTACCAACACACTTAGTTGTCATACTTTGCTCCAATCAATTAGGAAGGAAAATCAAAATTTATATCATTAGAATTCCTATTGATTAGAAGGGATCCATTTATAATCGAAGGGGAAATTAATACTCTCAATTTTAAGGATATTTGTGGATTAGATTGTTCGATAATAATTTTTCTAGGGTTAGCATAATGAGGTCAATCATGGGGTGAATAAATTGTTCAAGGGAGAGATCATTAATATTTTAGAGTTCTAAATTTTTATTGTCATGCCAATTGTACCAAACCAAAGTTCTAATTTAATTTTAAACAAGTCCTTGAGATTGTATGGTTTAACCTAGACCGGATCTTTGACCAGCTGGGATGTCGTTGCTTGAGGACAAGCAACAATTCAAGTTGGGAGGCGTGATCAGAGTCAAAATGATGATGATTTACGTAGGGTTTTGGCTTAGGTTTTACATATTTTCTCACACTTATGTTTACTTTATTAGAGAAAAAGGCTACTGTCACCCTTCTTTATGTTTTATTGTAGAAAACAGGTTTTGGGACTATTTTACACCAAATGGAGCTAGAATCAGGTCAATCGGATCAGCGACGCTCATCGACTAAGTCCCTGTTACGGCCAGTATTGACCAATACGGACCAGGCCTAGCACAGACCAGAAGATAGCGCTGGAAGCAGTTAAACCCTAACTGCCAAGGTCCTAATACGGACCGTATCACCTGATACGGTCCGTATCCGAAGGCATCTCTTGGGGAATAACTGCCGACAGCTGTTTCCAGATTGATTTCTTAGCCTCTACTCAACCTCTACACGTCCCTACACTCCTATATAAGGCCCCTGGGCAGAAGGATACTTCATCTTTGTAATGAGGGTTAGATTTGATTAAAGAGAGAAGAGAGGAGTGATTGTAACCATGCCGTTCCGCGGCTAAGTTCCTTTTCTTAGGGCTAGGCAGTAAACCTTGTTACTCTTGATGTTTTGATATATATATTTCTGTTGATTATGGTTTCTTGTTGTTGTATCGAATATGCTTTTGTGATTTATTATCTCTTCATCTAATTTCAATGATCTAGTTTAAGTTCATTAGGGTAGTGACAGTGCTTTAATGACGATAGAAACTATTTGGATGAGTTAGCCTCGTTGAGATCTATTAGGTTTATGTGAAGAAAACCTTCGCGGGGAAACCATAAACCAGAACAACAAAACGCATGACCAAATTCCATCATTTGCGTAAGGTAAATCGCAGTGATCTGTGTAGTAATTTGGGAGATAAGAGACCCGATAGTTGCGTAAGGTAAATCGCATTGTCCTAAGTAGAGTCTCGATGAAAGATCTGTCATTCTGGCGTAACATAAATCGCAGTGACCTTTGTAGTCATCTTTCATAAAACAACAACAGGAAATCAGATGCAACAGGAATATATTGTCAAGGCGGATTGAGTGGCAGTGGTGTGCCGAAACCCTAGGAATTCTCATCTCTATCTTTATTTTAATTACTTTTAATTGTTTCCTAATTTACATTGATCAACAAACATCTCTCAAATTTCAGATTTCATCTAGCCTTTCGAAAGGTTGTGATTCGATCGCTTGAAGCACTGAACCAATATTCCCTGTGGATCGACCTCGCATATACTACTCGATAAGGATTGTGCGCTTGCAGTCCGAACCGATAGCATTTACGAGTTTATAAATATTAAAAGCAACATTGCTCTCTTTTGAGTGATCAATTATCAGTAGTCATTTTTTTTTTGAAAACTTTCAAATAAAATTATTCACTACTACAGAAAAACAGATTGCACACGGACATTAATGGAAGAGCTACACGGATTTCCTGCTGTGTTTAAAGCCAGGGTGTATGAATAGGTCAGAAACTACACACGGATATTTAACCGTGTGTGATTATAATGATTTCTACACCGATATTCCCTAATTAACCGTGTACAAAGACCTGCCGGTGTCGCTCTACAAGTTACCGAGCTACACGGATATCCCCTAATTAACCGTGTACGATTCCTCTTTCTACACGGCTTTGTATTAAAAGTCCGTGTAGCTCTCTTAGCTATTATACACGGACTTTTGGTAAATATACGTGTACAAATAGTTGAAGATTTTTTGTATTTCGCCTCCAGCAAGGCTATCATACACGGATTTTTCTAAAATATCCGTGTATGATTAGTATTGCACACGGTTTTTTATAAAATGTCCGTGTAGCTCTATGCTATTGTACACGGACAACTGTTAAATAACCGTGTGCAATAGCTAATTTTTGATTTTATTTTTTCTATCGTACACGCACAATTGTGAAATATCCGTGTATAAATACCTTTTTTTTTTTGTATATTTTGTTTTTGGGCTAGCCTCCAGCTTTGCTAGCCAATTTTTTGCAACAGAAATACAAATATTCATTCGAAACAGATTAATTAGCAAGAAATTACTAAATTTATACAAAATTCATATAGCAATAAATTCATTCGAAACATATTTTTATTACAAATCTATGCAAATCCATATCGAGGATTACAAAATTCCATGGCAAACCACCTTGCCCACATGCACCGCACATCGTCGATCTGATCCTTGGTGTAATGCGCTTGCTTTGTCACATCCTACAAAATTATAATTTGATAATAGTTAGTATTTCAGAAAAGGTAGATATCAATTGCTTATGGGAATAGGAATTGTATTCTTTCGACAAAGTCAAACATGAATATCATCGTGTAATAAGCGCATTCCCAACCATCCTTCTGTTGCGGGCTCTGAAATTTACATTTAGCGGCATTTGTTAGAATGACAATAATTTTTTTAACAAGATATGAAATTTCTAACTCATAAAGAGTGTGCTCACCAACATCCACTTCCAACTCAACTTGATTTTCTTGCACGTGCCCGTGCCCGTGCTATCTGATCCTCCCTCTTTAATATATTTCGCAAAAGCCCTTACAAAATTGAGTGAATGTAATTAGCAATTTTATAATTTGATATGATTGAAAGAAATGCAAACCTATAGAATTATTATTGCTTACTTATTCACAAAAGGGAAGATAACTTTGCACTTGTCAAGCGCGATCCTTCCTTTGGGCTTACAAGAATCAACAATTATGCCCACATTTAGGTACGGCACAATGAGAATCGAGCACCAATGTTTGCTGTGGGATCGAGGAGAAGAATTATAGTACTTTAGCATATAAAAGTGACACAAGTGTTTGCTATGATTGATGGTGTGATTTCATTTTTTTATGTTTAACTTTTAATTCCTTTATACAATTCTTTAATTAAAATATAAACAACACATAAGTTAAGATTAGAACTAACCCCTCGTGGTATGGCATGAGAATGAATTTCTTCTCCTCCGCCTTAGCACGATGCATCGCAGAACACATGTACTCGATAGCCATATCCGGATAATATGTCACTGCCGTAGAACTCACTTTCTCGGGGTCCAGAAACATGCACAAGTTCTTCTTTTCAACCATCTCATCACAGTTTCGGACTAGCTTCCTGAAACTCATCATATTGTAATTAGAATATATATTTGAGTTCTATACAATAATGAAAATATTTTAATATCACTAACATGAGGAAAATGGTGATGTGTGAAACATCGAGCCATTTGTCGGATGACAAGTGGTGGAAGAGGTCCTTGAAGTCTTTGAACGACAGCAGGAGATCCCTGCCTTCGTGTAGAAACATCCCAGGTGGGACAGGGATGATGATAGCCTCCATGCCTTCGGGCGCCGTCATCAAGTAGTCGTGGAGAAGGCGCAAATCATTGGGCAAACGGCCGTATTCTTCTTCGGTGACCATAGGACGGGGCGGTGATTGTGGCGCGTCAGCCGCGACGTCACAAGCCACCTCCTGACGTACCGGTGACATCGCCGTACCGGTAACATCATCTCCTCGTGTCTGTATCAAGTTATAGATGGATTATTCTAGTATTTCAAAAAGAATGAGTTGAATGTAACAAATAAATGGATTTTTTTATGGATTACCTGATCCAAAACAATCTGACTCTTGGGCCATTGGACAAATGACATCCGTGCATCATCAAGCACAAACATCTCGTCGGTAGGGACAGGAAGGGGTACGCGCTGCCACCCATCCACGACTAACTCAACCTGCACGCATGCATGGTCGGGCCTTAGCTGACCAAAGTGTACACTCTTGGCTCCTGGATGTACAACGCCCTTAGCAACGATCAGAGGAACACTACCATGCAACAGGACGAGGTCGCATGCTCTGGGGTCCTGCAAATTTATAGGAAAGTTGTTTATTTTAATGATGCGATATTGTCTAACAAGGTTGCAAACAGGTTTTAATTACCTTTAGATTATGAACAAGTATTGATTACCTTGAGATTATCCAAATCGTCTAAGGCCCACGTGCCGGATGCTTGACTACTTCGCTGAATTCCCGGCGAAATGGGAGGTGGTTGCTCGGATGGCTGCATAGTTGCTGATCTAATTTGTGTCAATATTGCTTCCATCTCAGCAAACCTTGCGTCGTACTCTTTGCTCACCTCCGCGCGTATCTGCGCAACTATCTCGTCTTTGTTTACCTTGGCACGAGATTTTCTTCGAGGTTTTTGTCCCTCCACTCGGAACACCTCCTTCCAGCCCCTGTAGCCCCCTACACCCCTTACTCGACCCGGGTGTTCTGGATTCTCGAGCGCTGCGGACAAGGAATCATTTTGTCGTTCGACACTCCGGGCACCCGAGTTGACCTCCTCCTCCACTTCCAACTGTTCAAGTAGAAGAATTAGTTAAAGCAAAAGAACAATTGATGTACTTTCGGAGTTATAATTTTCGGATGAATGTCACAAAGTAAGTATAAATGACTCTTATCATTCTTTGAGCCACGGGTTGCAAATCCTTTGGGAGTACTATCCTCCCGTCAGCGGTTACCTCGGCTCTACCCATGACCCAATCTTTGCCCCTAGGATTTTGGATCCTAACCACGGGTGAGTCAGAATCCTTGTTTTGCTCCAGGACTTTCCTCCATTCTGCCGACTTACCCTCGTAACCAGCTGACCCTAGATGGTGTGGATACTTGTTAAAGGCAACGGTCCTCCTGCCTTTATCACTTTTTGCCTTCACAGAAACAAGACAATAACGATCAGTTAGTTTTAGAAAGATAAGTACATATCGAGAAAGAATAAGCACAAAAGAGGCACGAGTTAGATACCTGGAACTCTTTGGTAGACTTCAAAGCTTGAAACGCATCCCAGTCCTCTTGTTTTAGCCATTTGTAGTAGCCGACCGGAGTTCTCCCTTTCTCCATGAACTCCGTCTTCAACGTGCTCTTGAATTGCTTCCAACCATTGTTCATAATCTTCAAAGTCTTATCCTTTGGAACATCATTCTCGATGTTCCACTGAGCCTGATTGACACCAAAATTTAGTTTATTTAAGTATAGATCATACATAAGTGAAAATAAAGCAAAGAGTTGTTAGGCACTTTACCTTCACCATGTTCCACCACTCGTCCTTCACCGCATCCTCAAAATGATCCCATCTCTCAACAAGGATACTCGCTTTTTGCCTCACCAAACTCGTACACCAATTTGAGTATTTCTGCTGTTTTTCTCCCTGCGCACGCCCGTCTTCTGTGAACCAGATTTCTTGATGGGTCTGCTCGGACATGCTCGTGCACATTGTCGGCCCTCTTTTCCTTCTTTCTGATGAGGCAGTAGCTTGCTGCTCCTCTTCTGCCATCATATCGACGTACTCATCCTCATCCGACATGGTTCTGCATGAAATTAAAGATCAAATCATAAGTGACCAATAATTGATATTCTTGTACAAAAATTGAATTCTTGTACCAATAATTGAAATTAAAGATCAAATCATAAGTGACCAAATCATGAAATTAAAGATCAAATCATAAAATTGATATTTTGTACAAAAATCCTAAATTGATATTCTTGTACAAAATATCATAAGTGACCAATAATGAAATCCTAAATTGATATTCTTGTACAAATATGCTAAAATGACCTCTTGCTAAAATCACCTCTTGCTAAAATGAACATAAAATAAAATTGACAAATCTAAACCTCTTGCTAAAATACCCTAAATTAATCAATTTTTGGCAAAATACCCTAAATCACCTCTTGCTAAAATACCCTATATCATATAACCTAGATTAATCAATTTTTGGCACAATTTTTGACACAATTAATGAATGAATTGATATTCTTGTACAAGTAATTCTCACACAATTAATGAATGAATGAATTGATATTCTTGTAAACAAATCACTGCAACCATCATAATAATATACAAATTAACAAGTACCATAATGTATTCAATACTAACTCGGTATAGCACCATAAAGATATCCGGTAACAAAATTAGCCAACCATGGCTAACGGGTTCAAACCCAATAAGAAAAATAAAGTAAAAAGAATATGACTTTCAGTCAATCAACAAGAGCTCAACTCAGTTTAAAGCACCAGAACCCCTATTGCAAAATAACGAGAGAGAGAGAGAGACGCTAACCACGGGTGAGAGAGACCGCGGGTTAGAGAGAGAGAGACCACGGGTGAGAGAGACCGAGGTGGTGAGGCGGCGAGGCGGCGAGGCGGTGAAGAGCTCGGAGAAGGCTTTCGAAATTCTCTGTGAGGGTTTTTGGAACTGAACCGCTTAATTCTCTGTGAGGGTTTTCGGACTTATGAAAATTTTGGCAGAGAAGGATTTCGAAATAATAGTGTTTTCCTCATTATACACGGACTTTTAACTTAAAAGACCGTGTACAAAGAGCTTTCTACACGGACATAACTCTAAAGTCCGTGTGCAAAGAGCTTTCTACACGGACATAACTCTAAAGTCCGTGTGCAAATCTCCTTTCTACACGGACATCTAGCTAATAGACCGTGTAGCTCTCTTCCATTTCTACACGGACTATTAGCTAAAAGTCCGTGTATAAATAGGTCCGACAGGCGGGTCCCAGGTTCAGTAAAATTTCAGGTTTCCAGTTGAGGGCCGCAATAAATAAATTACGGGCCGCAAGTTCACTGTATAAATGGTTACGGGCCGCAATATGAATGGTTGCGGGCCGCAATACTTCAGCAGGATTTTAGGATGATTTGGTAAATTTGGCAATTTGGTAAATTTGATGATTTTAGGATGGCAAATAGGAAATTTTGAAAACTAATATTTTAACTAATATTTATTTTATTTTATTATTAAATGTTTTAACTAATATTTTCAAAAACTAATACTAATATTTGATAATATTATAAGCATTAAACATAATCGATCCTTCATTGTTGCAATATTTGATAATATTTGATAATCCTTCATTAAACATAATCCTTCATTGTTTCAAAAACTAATACTAATATTTGATAATATTTGATAATACTAATACTACATTATGCTTTTTTCCTTTTTTTCCTCTTTTTTTCCTTTTTTATTTGATATATTACAAGCTAAAGTTGCAACATTCAAAAAGCTACACGGTCTTAAACAAAATAAATATTATACATTATGCTTTTTTTTTTCCTTTTTCTCCTTTTTTCCACTATTTGAACAGTACCCTCGGCCCATAATCCTTCATTGTGGTCGGACCGCATGTAGTCAGCTTCGTCTACCCCTTCAAGTGTTGCTACCTCAGTTTGCACATCGGTACAAAATGGAGGTACTTCGTCGAACTGGTCGTACTCTTCTTCATCGACGACATTTTCTACCCCGACAATCCTTCTTTTTCCGGATAGGACGACGCTCAACCTATCATCACTCGGGTCAGTGGCATAAAAGACTTGGGTGGCTTGCTTGGCGAGTATAAACGGATCATCAACATGCCCAACCCTGTTTAAATCAACGAGTGTGAACCCGTCGTTATCAACTTTAACACCTCGGTCTTCGACCCATTGACACCGAAACACAGGAATGCTCAGGCGAGGACTGTAAATGAGCTCCCAAATTTCTTCAATAACACCATAATATGACATTGATGCTATTACAGCCCGGTCATCTTTGGATCTATTGAATTCTTGTGACGTCGCTACCAACGTCACCCCACTATTTTGCATTGTGCTTTTATTATCTTGTGATTTTGTGTAAAATGTATATCCATTAATATCGTATCCTTGGTATGTTCTAACCACAATTTGAGGTCCTTCGCCAAGCAGTTTAACAATTTCTGGTACGGGGTGTGACTGCACTCTTTCTTTTAGCCATTCTATAAAAGAACGATTGTGCTCGTTAGTAATCCACTTTTCACTTCTCCTGCTATTTTGTTGTCGAAGGATTGTCATGTGCTCATCTATATATGGAGCAACATCTATCATGTGTTGTAGGACAATAAAATGTGCCTTTTCTAGTAGGTTTATATCAGCAACTACGGCTTTCAACCCAATCGTCCCTACTCCTTGGAGCCTTCCCTCGTATCGAGATTTTGGAACGCCAATAGGATCCACACCGGTCAAGTAGTTGGTGCAAAAATCAATCACCTCCTCCGTAGAATATCCTTCTATAATGCTGCCTTCGGGTCGATGTCGGTTCCTTACGTATTTTTTCAAGATGCCCATGTATCTCTCGAATGGATACATATACCGAAGGAACACGGGACCACAAATCTTAATTTCTCTCACAAGATGAACAACAAGGTGAACCATGACATTGAAAAAAGATGGCGGAAAATACATCTCAAGTTGGCAAAGAGTAACGACGACCTCCTTTTGCAAAGAGTCCAATTTTAGAGGGTCTATCACTTTGGAATTTATTGCATTGAAGAAAGAACAAAGCTTCGTAATGGTTTGACGAACATGCTTTGGTAAAATTCCCCGAATTGCAACGGGAATTATATGTGTCAATAAAACATGACAGTCGTGAGATTTCAGACCGACCAGTTTCAAGTCCTTCATCGACACCAACTTCTTAATATTCGAAGAATATCCTGATGGGACTTTTATACCATTGAGGCATTCACAGAAGCTTGTTTTCTCTTTCTTTGACATTGTGCACAGACATTTTTTTCGACATGCATGACATCTAGGCAATGCCTCACTTCTAAATATTTCCAGTACGGTAGCTCCCAAAATATGGACCTCTTTTTCCAAATATTCTTCGGTAGTGCTTTGGCGCATTTTTCAAAAACAACATCAATGTTTTTTACCCGTTCGAAGACACTCTCCCCGTCTAATGGATGACGAGCCACTCCAAGCTCAATTTTCCCGTTGAATGCCATCTTCTTCTTACGATATGGGTGATTAATAGGAAGAAACCTACGATGCCCCATGAATACATTCTTTTGACAATTTTTCAACCTCAGCACCTGCGTGTCATCTTCACAGATCGGGCACGCTTTTGCTCATTTACAAGTGTAACCCGACAAATTCCCGTATGCGGGGAAATCATTTACGGTGCAAAACACCATGGCCCGCAAGTTAAAGGTCTCTTTCATATACGCATCCCACACCGGGACGCCATCACGCCACAATTTTTGGAGGTCCTCGATTAATGGTGCGAGATATACATCTATGTCATTTCCGGGTTGTCTGGGTCCTTGGATTAGTAATGACATCATTATATATCTGCGTTTCATGCACAACCAAGGAGGAAGATTGTAGATGCATAAAAGAACTGGCCAAGTACTGTGCCGACTGCTCATACTTCCAAACGGACTCATTCCATCTGAGCTCACCACAATCCTAAGGTTCCTCGTTTCAGAACCAAATTCTTTGAAATGTCTGTCAATGTTTCTCCATTGAGGAGAATCAGCCGGGTGCCTTAGTTTACCGTCATTTTTGCGCTCTTCTTCGTGCCAGCGCAATAATTTTGCATCTTTGGGATTCGCAAACAACCGTTTGAATCTCGGTATTATCGGCAAATACCACAACACCTTAGCCGGAGGTCGGCCATTTGTGTCCTCGTTACAATCATCAGTGTCCTGGTCCTTACGATGTTTATATTGTGAAACACCGCAGTTTGGACACACATGCATGGCCTCGTACTCGTTACGATACAATACACAGTCATTCGGACATGCATGTATTCTTTCGATCTTCAACCCCATTGGACATATCAACTTCTTTGCCTGATATATTGTACCGGGTAACTCGTTGTTATCTGGGAGCATTTCTCCTAAAAGCTGTAATAAGGACGTGAAACTCTTATCGCTCCAACCATTGTCTGCTTTTAAGTTTAATAATTTCAACACAGCTGACAGTTTTGTAAAATTGGTACACCCGGGATACAACGGCTTCTTGGATTCATTAGACAAATTTTGAAATTTATCATAATTTTTATCACTAATTTTATCTTCCACATCACGTAACATATCCTCCAAATTTTCAGTAAACTCGTGTTCTACATTTTCATCAAAATTCCTCTCCATCTCATCATCGTCATTTTCGGGTTCGACGTTATCAGAATATTCGGCATTCTCATAATCCTCGTTCCAATCAAGTTCAAAATTATCAGAAATTCCAACATTCTCATCATTCAATTCACGATTACAATCTTTATTGGCACTATTACTTTCCCCAAATTTCTCACCATGCATGAACCAACATGTATATCTCTTCTTAAATCCCCGACAAATCAAATGAGCTCTAATTTCTTCGATGTCCAAAAATCTTAATAAATTTTTACAATCTTTACAAGGACATAAAATGTCTTCTTCTTTTTTCTTCACTCTATAACTCTCAGCAAATTTTATAAACTCATCAACGCGAACCAAATATTCTTCACTGTCACGTCGCATTTCATACATCCAGCTTCGATCCATCTGTAAATTAAATTAAAAAAATGATTTGATCAATTAATCATGCATGGTCAACATTCTCCTTCGTGTACAAAATTTTGGGCTTACAAAGGGCCGGTTTACAATCCTAACCCACTCTTTGAATATTATGTGTCACACCCCGCAGCAACGAGGCGCGACAGGTGCTCTCCTGCCGTAGACATACGGTTTCCCGTATGCCTACAAGGCAATTACGATATAAAAGTAAAGGAAAACATAAACAAACAACCAACAAACCAATAACATAAATCCCAGCTGGTCAGGTAATATCATACAAACCCGTATCTCGATGGATACGCACCACAAAATGACATAGAGATCATATATGTACACAATGAAAACATAACTATATACATAATCTCTAATGTCCCCATACCAGACAATCTAAGCAGCGGAATAACCAGGCCTACCGACCTCGTGCCTCTCTCGGATCTGCTGACCCGGAACCTGAAAAGATAACCCAAAGAGGGGGTGAGAAATAAATTCTCAGTGCGATAAATTTGCCACGTTTCGCTCCTGGACTTGCAATCACAGATTATATTCAAAAATAAAGCACAAATAAAGCTCAGAACAGTTTATGATAATATATAAATATGCACGCATAAAACCGACATCAATAAGCCAAATGGAGTCCAACTCAGGAATTGCCAAACCGAAATTCAATCACACAATATTTGGTTTAACTCGAATCTCAGAATATCTGGTAGTACAGGCTTAACCGTTTAATTATTAGTCTGGTTCCATTTCATATCCAGAAAATCCATATAAAACCAATCGACCATCCAAACGCATTCACCCCCTGGGTAATGCCTCCGATACACAAGTCACATATATTCCAATTCATAATACAGAGTCACTTACCCCTCGTCCCAACCGGTACTGGGAACTGCTGAGGGCCAGACGATCTAAAGCTTTAGAATACTGGGTCGTCAAAGTCCTTGCAAAGACTTTGACAAATCCGAACTCACCCCCTGGGTGTCGTCGCCACGATGGGGGACGGTAATACCATATCCACCAACCGATGGTGATATAAATCACGGTGACTTTTAATTCCAAATTAGATCATTCAGATCAATACACAAAGAATACCATACCAGTATGCAGATCAATCAGCTATGCAATTCGAGTTCCAATTAATTAGGGCAATGCAATGCATATGCAACACAATCCGATAATGCATATCAACCAATAATCAACATGTCAATCGAAACACAGTTTAATTCTGAATATAAACTATCAAACAAGTCCAGAAACCCCGCACCTGAGTATATAGTGCACTCGTCTAAGGCTCAGGCGTCTCGAACGATCCCGAGATCCGATGCCTCGTAGGTTTACCACCTATTTATACGTTTAGACTCGATTAAAACATTCGATTGGTATCCCGTAGGTTAAACCGAGTTAAATTAGGTTAAACACGATCTAATGTTCGTATTCGGGTCCTAATGGTATAGGTTTAAGTCATGGTTCAACCAATTAGGTTTAGATAATACAAAATACACATTTTCAGAAATTAAGCAAAAGAGCAAAACAGCCTTTTTGTGCGGGCCGCACGGATTCTGTGCGGGCCGCACGGATTTGTCCGAGAGTTTTGCGGTTCCTCGTGCGGGCCGCAGGAAATTTGTGAAGGCCGCACAAAAATTACATCTGTGACACACAGTTCGTATTTTGGCCATATCTTTGTCATACAGACTCCGATTTGGGTGAATCAAAGCTTGACTGAACCAGAACGAAAAGATCTACAACTTTCATGAAGGAAACAAATCCAAATTCGGAATGTAGAATTTTGTACAGCCGCACCAATGGCCGGCCAGTCTGGATTTGGACAGATTTTATTGTCATTTTCGCCCGATTCACCTCCAGATTTTGTTTTGATCGAGGTTCGACATGGTTAACCCTTGCTACGTATTATCGGTTCAGAAGGTATATTACATCTAGGTTATCGAGAATCGACACCTTAAACCATATATTCAATTGGTATACAATTTGGCATAAAACCCTAATTCCAAAATCAACCCAAACGAATAATTCAATCGAACAATACGAATCGAGATGTTCAAACGATTATAACTCGATCAATTCAGATCCAAATGGTGCATAACACCTGAAAATTCAGTAATTTCCCCAAATCCCACCATTTTTACCAAACCCTAATTCCATTTCCAATTTCCCAAACAAAATCAATCGATTCAATCCAAATCAAACCGAATATCGAGTTATATCGAATCAATCGAACTTAAATTCGAATTCTCAAAGAAATATATCAATTCGAACAACTTAGGGTTTCTCAAAAGATCACAAGGAAGGAAGATTATACCAGATTGAAGCTTTAGAATTGATCACGATCGTCCAATTAGCTCGAATCTCCGATTTCCGACAATTTTGACCTGATTTCGTGCTCGATTTCACTCTCTCTCTCTTTCTCTCTTAGGTTCGGCCAAAACCTAGCCCCTCACGATATAAGAGGTGTAAATGGAAATATTAAAGATGAGAAGAAAGGTGTCATGTTTAATATATGGAATTTTTGCACATAAGCCCTCCAAGTTTATAATATCGCATAACTTAAAAATCTTCACAAATAGGCCCTTTTTGCATATTTTTATTTATAAAATCTTTACAATTAAGCCATTTTTATATATTTTTATTTATTCAAGGATTAGAATGTAACATTATGTCTCATATGTGAACACATATTAGCGAGATTTAATTAGTATTTGAGAAAAATTCGGCAGCATTTCCCCTTAACTCCCCAAGTATGCGTACGAACCACATACTCGTAGGAGCAATAAGGGAAAATACTGTCGAACTTTCTGTTGGGGTTTTGACTGTTCAAACCCGTTGATTAACTTTTAGGCTCAAGCTGCGGAAAGACCGTAGAACAAAAATTTCTACGTCTAACTCAAGCCAAAAGAATTGAAGTGGTATGTCGAATAATCTACCGAGAGTTACATACCTGTTCAATCCGTTTCTCAGATTAAAAACCGTAAGTAAAACTTTACTCATTCAGATCATAGATTAAGTAGTATGTCGGATAACCGAGAGTTACATACCAGATTAATCCTTTATAGACCTAAAGTAGTAAAACCGTATTTACTTGTTTTTAATCAGTTTATAGATCTATTCCCGTAATTGATTTCTAAAACTTAAATCTATTTATCAAGTAAATAAATTTATATAACATTTATACCTTGTTTCCAAATTACAATTGGAATGCAGACCGAGCGAGAAGACCGGATCTGAGCAATGTCTTCTTTCGGAGCAATGACTTCTCTCGGAGCACCAAACATATGGTGCCTCTATAGGTTATCCACCAGGACTAACCAGAGAGCGGTTTATTTCTTTTGCCAGAAATACTGTAAACCGCGGTCTTACGCAAAAACACTATTCACGAGAAAAAGACGAAATAGCAGAATTCCCGACCCGCAGTTATTCTGATTTTACTAAAAGGCAAAACAGAAATATCGCGACTTTCGGGAAAACACTATTCACTGAAATCCCGCAAACACTATTCAACAACTCGAAAGATAATACGTAACTGTTACGTATAACTTTCGTTTAAACCGCAACACTATTTGGGAGAGAAAACGAGAAAGAGAACGATAACCGAGCCAATTCGAATCGAACTCAGACTTTTCGAACTTTTCAACTTATGAATTCTCTTACCCCTACCCTTCTATTTATAGGGTTAGGGAGGTGCTTGTAAGCTGCTTGCAGCGGAGGTGCTTGTAAACTACTTGTAAGCTGCTTGCAGCAGATGTGCTTGTAAGCTGCTTGCAGCAGAGGTGCTTATGTGGATAGGATTGATGACATGTCATGTAGATAGGATCGGTGACGTGTCATGCGGATAAGGACGAATCTGAAAAGACCAGAATGCCCTCGCCCCGAACACAATTAATATCCGTATAATTATTCTGAATAATTAAATTTCTTGCGGTTGTTTGATTTTGGTAATTTATACAATGTGTCCAGCACGTTTATAAATTAACCGGTTAACTTTTATACAACGTGTCATACACGTTTATAAATTAACCAATGTTTTTGCTTGTCATTTTTACATGACATTTATAATATAATTATATCAAGTATAATTAATTATAAACCATTTTATTATTGATCATAATCAATTTATAATCAATCAATAAGATTCTCCGATTAACTCCTATAGGTGTGACCCGATATGATCTGTGTTATGTTGGTAAATAGAATTAAAACCGTTTTAACTTCTATAATCATGAGAGGCATCTGGCAAAACGCATCATGACCATCCAATTACACAGATGATGCTGTACAGAACAATATCACGATCCAGTAAACTATTTTACTCGTGTTAATTCTTTTGTCTCATAGCTGTCAGATTAATTTCAAGGTAGGTTTGTGTCATCCTTGCAAATTAATCTTTTCTTGATCTTGAGCAGATTATCAAATATGATTACTCTTGTATTCATACTGCTAGCAGATATTCTTACTCTATCAAGGGGCCCAGTGACACTATAACTCGTATAATAAATACGAGGGACAATAGTACTTTTGGTAGACCATCACTACCTCAGCTAAGTTATGTATACCGAAGAGCTACCGTTATAGCTACTTTTTACAGATAGCGTTAGGTAACAATCACACATACACATCTCTTAGTTAGGAAAGATGAATACCTCATACTGTAGAACTTAACACTGAATGAAAGCATTAATGACACGAACACAATTCCGTATAATGTTTCATTCGGGGTCTGTCAAATATCATGTTCTCTAACATGTATCTATGTGATTAAATTGACAACTCCTTGTCTATGGTCAGTAAAACTTAACCATCATTTAATCCACATACTAACATTTAATTGGGTAATTAGTGTCTTTGCTAATTACCTCGGTCAGTGACTATTAAGAGTATTTATCATCTATATTATGAAGTTCTACTCATTTCGAATCCGAATGCCGAAGTGATCCATAATTCGATAAAACTCAAAGAACAAAATGATATTTTATTAATCATTCAATTCATGAACAAAGCTTTATATAATTAAATTATCGTATTATTTGACTTCTAGATTATTACTTACTAACACTTTCCTCAAATACTAATTAAATCCCGCTAATATGTGTTCACATCCTAAATGAGACATAATATTCAAAGAGCAGTCCCAAAACGGAAACTATCCAAAATTAATCCCTATTGGATTAATTTTGAACGGGCATGGACCTAAAAGCATCTAAAGGTCGGTTATTGGACCACAATACACTAATTAATTACATCTAAAATTAAGAAATCAAGCATGCATCAAATGACCTAAATAAGCCTAAATAACAGAAAATTAGAGGAAGAAAATGATTTAAATACATATTACTAACCTTAGAAAGATGGAGAGGAGAAAATACAAACTTAATTCAAAGATCTCAAATCTCAGCTGCTGGCCTCGATCAATTCGTAGAAATCTGATAGGAAAAAGCTCAGTTCAGAGAGATGTATTAACTAAAAGACTTGATCAAAACGGCGCTGGAAGGGGAAGACATTAAAACCCTACACTATTATACACGGCTATTTAGTTATAAATCCGTGTAGCTCTCCAACTAAACATACACGGCTCTTTTGTTATTAATCCGTGTACAATTATACTATTTCTACACGGATATATTATCAAAAAACCGTGTGTAATATTCCTACACGGCTTTGTATTAAAAGTCCGTGTAGCTCTCTCAATTATTTGCACAAGGACCTCTTTACACACGGATTTTTGGTTTCTCTAATAAACCATGTAGCTCTCTCTAATAATTCTACACTGATTATTAACTAATTATCCGTGTAGAAATCGTGCAGATCTTTTGAACAAGTAAAAAATCATATTTGGTACACTGTTTTTAATATAATTGTCAAATCCGTGTACAATGTGCAGTGTACAAAGCCAGTTTTTGTAGTAGTGATTTTTAGTGTTGAATGGGCCGAATATAGTGTTTATATTGTTGAAAAGAGTTCTAAATAGAGACGCTATAACGTTTTTGGACCATTAAAGTTATGACGCTATTAACACTATAGCACGCTATAGCGACGCTATATAACAATTGCGTAATTTTTTTAGCCGTTCCGCTATGACGCGATAAATACTATTTATTCATAAGCCTTAACCAAATTATTCGTAAAAGTGCCCCTAAATGCTTCTAGAATATTCCTTTATTATGATCATATGACACATGCGATTTGACTTCTCCTATTTTTCTTTCTCCCTCTTAAATTAGAGGTACTCATAACCGTAAGTATTGGAGAATCAATCCTTAACGCAATGTCAAGATCCATAATTATTAGAACTAACAATAAGTTATTTCATTCCCTTAAATTTGATGCTAGAATTGATATTAACTAAAATTAGAACAATAAACAAACACTACATACTCATTAAATATCCATATACAATAATAAATTCAAATAAAGGTAAACCCCATTACCTCAAGATGCTGGTTCCATTAATAAGTTGTCTTTGGACTAAAATATTAACTTCTTGTGATATCTTGGCGTAGTAATCAATCACTGATAATTAAGTAACATGTCGAACAATTAACTTTTTTTTGGGCCAATTAAATTGATCACACGTAAATAAACCAAACAATCATCACTACACTTATTACCACAAGGCGCATATGCAACTTTAATAAATATTGGTCTTCCTTTGGGCCGATGAATATTTACAATCATTACATGCACACAATAAAACCTTTTATATTTTAAAATAAATTAATTTCAAAAGGAGAGCTCACTTTGGCGAGGTGCAATTGAAACCAATCTATTTTAAAATATATAACTTTAATACTTATTCGAACTAAAATTATATCTGAAATCTAAAATTACGGTTTAAACATAAATCTAAATCCATCCTTAATTTATTAAGAATCAAATATATATTTTTTCTCTTTTGATTCTCTATTGCCATGTGGATTTAGTTCAACCGTAATTAACTTAATTCTTATGCTATACCGAAAATATACATATGTCGTGGTATCTCAATTCACAGCGTACTTAGAGTTTCACATCTTATCACCAATAAAGGTGTATCTGAATCCATTTCCTTTCGCTGAGTAATTCTCTGTTCCACTCATAAATGTATATTTTACCATGAAATAATTCAAATCTAAATTCATCTCAACTTTATTAAGAATCAAATACAAATTTTTCTTATTTTGATTCTCTATTTCCATGTGAATTTAGATTAATTATAATCATCTTGATCTTAAATTAAACTATACTGAAGGCTTAAACCGTATTTTATATAAACTATAGGCACAACCAAATAATTTAATTAATATGATAGGCCTAAATCAAAACCTTAATTTATTAAATGGGCTTGCCTTCCGAAAGAAATACAACTCATGTAGCGTAGTCAAACCTCACATTAATTTTGGTGTTTGCGTGGTTCACAAAATAAAATATTTACTATGGTCCACGCACGGTGTATCATGAAATGACGCGTGCTGAGCCACTGAATATTGCGCAGTGCACGAAACTTTTCACGTGCGATGATGGAACGTGGTGTATGCGCGGCTCACGCAACCAACGCGATGAGCAAGGGGTTTTTGGCTGGTCTATGCGCGATCTACAGAACTGAATGGTTGGGAAATTGATTTATTTCTGGTTAAACTTGGTTCACACGCGGACCATACGTGAAACTCAGATCAGAAATGGCGATTTCGAGGTTCTGGACCGAATTTCAAGGACAGAATTAACCAAATTAACAAATCTAAAATCGCCAATAATCAGAAATTCAATCTTATACCATAACTGTATCGAAAAAATATAGAAAACTTATTTCAAACACAGAGCGGCTCTGATACCACTTGTGGAAACCGACGAAAATCATCATCGGCCACCGCAGGACCATCTGTGTTGAATATAAAACTGAATAGCGGAAGCGTACCTTAATCCATGATTGTTTTGTGCAAGAGAGGGCCACCGATTCGGTTTTTCCAGAATAACAAGGCTCTTTAGAGAGTCTCATTTGTTCTGTTTTCTCCAAAGTCTCTCATATTCTTCTCTAATTAATGGGGTAAGAAGAAGCGAATTCAGATTGCCTTGTATTCTGGGGACCAAATCATATATATACAGCACAAGAAAACTCTTGTCTGTCTTATGTAGGAATTATTCAATTCAACCCATAATTAAATTGAATATTACACCTTAAGTTCTACACATTAAAGGTCCACACCCTATATGACACATTAATGTTCAATAAATTATATAATGCATATTACCATTTTTAATTGAGCATAAAATTGACAGTATACAATACAAAATTATTTTACATATTAGTCTAACGTTGGATTAATATCCAACATGAGATTCCTCTGAAACGAGAGCATACCAATGACAGACGTCGTGATCGCGGACCTCCCAACGATGGGCCCAACATGCGACAACTCTAAATGTTTATAATAAGAGAGACAATACCATTTTCTTCTTCTTCTCCTACTCTTGGACGATCGACGAGCATGTGAAGGCCAATTTGGTCTTTCATCAATGGACATGTTGATGCAACTGCGAAAGGTCTCCAACCATTTTTTTGTTAAATCTGCAATTAAACTATGTGAATCTCCATTGAATCTTTGTAATAAACTTTAATATAAGCCATTAAATAAAATATAACCAAATAAGATAACACTCTTGTAACATAAACAGATCGTGTTGTTTGCCTTTATAATTTTTATTTTTATCTCGAAAACAGTTTTAACCCATGCAAATTACAGCAATCTTTTTTAAAATAAAAAGCTAAATAACTTACGTTTTTAAATCGCGGTAGAAATGAGAGATCGATTTGCTTCTGTAATATATTAGTCTAATGATTCTCCTAATTTTTAAATAGAGGAGGATAAGTAATTTATGGTAATAAATTTCTGTTACTATTTTTATTTTGGGTAATTATATGTTCCGCCATCTATCCATCCCCCATTTCATCCCCCAACTAACTAACTACCTTTTCTAACTAACTTTCAAAATTCCAACTACATTTTCTAACTAACTACATTTTCTAACTAACTACCTTTTCAAAATTCTAACATATGGATGAATACTTAATGTTTTAGAGATGAATACTTCAACGTTTATGGATGAATACTTAATATCTTAGGCATAAATACTTTAAATTATTGTGCAACTTGCATGACAAGATGAGGATGAATACTTGCTTAATGCGGGATGAATACTTGCATGACGAGGTGTGAATACTTGTGCAACGGACAACTCAAAAGTATGTCATCATGGATCTCATTTGAAAGAGAAAATTATTTAAAAGACATTGGTGGTTTTAGATTTGCAAAATTCCTCACAGATCGTCAGAAATATTGGTTAGATTGAACGGAGAAAAAAAAACCCACCTCTAAAAACGTGTCAAAGATGGGTGATTGATGTGTCCAAATATGCTTCTATTGCAAGGATGAATACATTTATATAGATGGATGAATGCTAGTTGTGTTACAGATGAATACTTTTTTTGCAAATTTTGAATTTTGAAAGTTAGTTAGAAATTAATGCTCTGACAGTTGTGCGGTCCCCCACATAATTAATGCTCTGACAGTTGTGCGGTTCCCCACACGTGTTGTTTGTCCCCTACTTTATTGTTGTAATATATCCAAATATGTTTCTATTGCAAAGTGAATACCTTCATATAGATGGATGAATACTAGTTGTGCTACATGTGAATACTTCTGCAAATTCCTAAAATACACTGACAGTTATAAATGTGAATACATTCATATAGATGGGTGAATACTTCTGCAGATGTGAATACTTATTGTTGTAATATATCCAAATATGTTTCTATTACAAATGTGAATACATTCATATAGATGGGTGAATACTAGTTGTGCTACATATGAATACTTCTGCAAATTCCTAAAATACTTTTGACAGTTATAAATTCTAACTAAAGTAGTTAGTTAGTTGGGGGATGAAATGGGGGATTGTTCACGGGGGAGAGCTAGGCAGACCCTTTTATTTTTCACTGAACTCATTGATTCCGCGCCAAAAAAAAATAATCCCGCGCCAAAATCTGTACACTGTAGTGTTTTGTTAATATGTCATACCGTGTCCACACCACAAATCTTTGGTATTTGATATGGGCCATTAGATAGTATATAATATTTATTAGAAAGAACTAGCATAATTATTCGCAAAAGTTATTTAAAAGATCAATTAAAAATTCAAAATAATTGCTGTTTGACACTGCTCATATATGTCCATTAAATATATCCACATCTTTTTACAAAATCTTGATTCATAAAATGTTATGCATTTGTTAATTAATTTCTCAAATAATTCGAGACTTTGAGTATAGTTGATAATAATGAACAATCATGAATTTTAGATTTTTTAAAAAATATTTAAATTATAACTTAGTTAATTACAAAATATGAACTAATTAAGTCTTATTATTTTTAATAAAATATTATACATTTATAACGGTTTTAATGGTTTTTAATTCATTATTTGAAATTATACCGATAGGTTTTGTAGTTGGGCTGGCTAATATTTTTAACAAAGAGGAGGGTTCAAATGTCACATGCCTATCATGCCTCATTGTGCCTTGTATTTTTTATCTCTGTTTTCAAAGTTCAAACAGTCGATCCAGACCACTCAATATGATCTTCATATTAAATATAATTGGAGACCAAACTTTATATTTTTTTGAAATTTTTATATTTTTTAATAGGTAGAAAATCATTATTTTTGGATGGTTCAAGACACAATGACTTTTAAAATATGTTTGGATCGACTATTTGGTGTTTGAAAACAAAGATAAAAGATATGAGGCACGATGAGGCATGAAATACATGAGGCATTTTAACCCTCCTATTTAACAAAAAAGTTTATTGTTAATATGAAGATGATGATATTAATTTTATTGAGATGTATGAATCAAAATATTTTAGAGAAATATTTAGAATATACCTAAGAATTATTTGTGAAAAATAATATTTTTCAAATCAAATTAATTTGATAATATTAATAATTAAAAAATATATTATATGTTGTTCGAAATATATATAACTTGGTAATTAAATTCTCCAAAAATTTAGACTTTTAAGTATACTTGATAATACAACAATATAATCATGAATCTTATTCTTTAAAAAGATATTTAAATACACTTTGTGTATACTTGATAATTTGACACTTTGAATATATTATGGTATGCTTCTTTCATTTCATACTAAATTTATTTACTAATTTTGAATGCATACATTCAATCAAAACATATACGTTCATAAATAAGATATAGCGTGTGATTGAAAGCCGAATTTACTTCCTAAAAGCCTGATGTGTCATTGAAAGCCGAAATCGGGTGCTGAAACCCGCGATCCATTATCCGAAACCCGCGATCAATCCTGAAAGTCTGCTCTCGTCCAAGCACAGGCCTAGTATCTTTCTCTTCACTATGATCGCTCATATCCTCAGGATCAACATCACCTCAATTTTCCTCTGCCTCTAGTAATTTCGAATCCACTGTTTCATCGGTTTCATCTAGATCACAAGATTGACCCCAATGAGCGGTTCGAATAGATGAATTATGGTCAGTCCGGGTGGGGCCCGAAGGGAGGGCCGACTACTGGAGGGTCGGTCCCTCTGAATTGGGGCCCGACTACTAAACGGTTGGTCAATTTGGACAGGGGACGGACAAGAGCAGGATGAGTTACCCCGACTACGACCCTGGATTAACCTCATAACTGGGTTGGAACGCCGAGCTCTGGTAACCTCCACATATAGGTTAATTATCTTGTATACACCCCCAGAAAAACTCATGGTTTGGTTGTACAATACCTGCCAGACTCCCTCATACTGAATTGGAAAGAGTTGGAACCAGGTTTGTGCTGAACTAGTCGGACTGATCCAACCCCAAACTCTGACATATACTCGATTTAAGCCCCACATAATCAGTACCCGGCAATACCGGAATCATAGTAACAGGTCCGATACTATAATAAACCCCATTAGGACCTGTTAAAACATCCCCACCAGTATAAATAGATACCATAAGAGCCATTTTCAATCCAATACACAAGAAACCTTAAATTAAAAATTAATTAAATCAATTATTAACCTACTGAAAATTAAAAAAAATGAAAAGAAGAGAAAAAATCTTACAGATCAAAGACTATTTTCCAGGAGAGAGAATGTGTGAGAGTGTGAAATGAAATTTTCCTGAAATCGACCCTACAAAAGAATAGGGTCCACTCTGGCATTATGCAGCTCTGGATCCGCACCGGTGTTGTGCGGACCCATTTCAGGGTCCGCACTAGCATTATGCGGCCTCCCTGAAATGGGTCCGCACCGGTGTTCTGCGCCCATGGTGAATTTCGAAATTTCCAAAAACAGTGGTTTTTTGGTTTATTTTTTTTAAGGTGTGGTATAAATAAAAATTCCGTCGCGAGAATGGTGGATCGGTTAAAGTTAGTTTATAGAATAAAATACCAAAACATGTATCTTGGGATGACATTTTTGTTATTATTAATGTAAAATTGAATGATAAATATTAATGCTTTATGAAAGTCTTTCTTTGAATTATGTATCTTTATTTTATATTCTAGTTATAATTTATATTATCTGAGAGTATTTATTCATATTAAAAAACTGTTACTAAATGTTTGAATGACTAATTGCAACAAAATAATTATCGAAAATAGAATGCGTCATCATACCAATTGCATTAAAATATTTTATTGTTGTATTAGATTTATTTATTGCAACCATATCAATGGTTGCAATAGATTTTGGTATGCATTTTGGCAATGAAAATTTGGTCGCATTTATTTAACAAGTTACCATCAGGAATTTCGTTGCGATACACTACATTATTACAACTGTTAATTTGGTTGCAACAAATTATTGTTACGCATTTCTTACAACTAAATTTGGTTCCATTTATTTAACAAATTGCAACCATCAATTATGTTGCAATACGCTACCTTATTACTACCATTTTTCAATTGCGTTAGATGCGCAATAGCAACCATTTATTTGGTTGTAATATCCTATTGCTGCGGTGATTTTGCAATGAAATTATATTTGCAATAAAAAAAGACAATTGCAACCAAAAAATTGTTGTGAATATATTGCAATGAAATCTTTTGCAACCACTAAAACTAATTTCGTCCGTCGCAAAATTATTTTATTGCAACCAAAAATTTGATTGCCCGAAAACAAAAGGAAGCTGATAACAGTACCCGCATTGTACCATAACTGCCTGGGGGACCGCAAAAAACTCAAGCACTGAATTTTTTTTCTAAAGTATTAATACCTATGTAAGGAGGTATTTATACCTATGAGCTGATAACAGTACCCGCGCTACAGCACCCGCACTGTACCCGCATAATAACTACCATAACTACCATAACTATATATCTGGGGGACCACAAAAACTCGCACAAATATTTTTTCTAAAATATTAATACATATGCAATAAAATATTTATACATATGCACGGAAGTATTTATATCTATGAGGTGAACAATTTTTATGTAAATAATTGTCTTCCAACCAAATCTCCCAAACATATCCGCATGATAAATATCTATGGGGGGACCACTCAATCTACATAGGGGGACCATACACATTTTTAGAGGTGAATTTTTTTTTCTCCGTTCAATGTCTTCCATATTTCTAACGATCTGTGAGAAATTTTGTGAATCTAAAACCACGAACGTCTTCTACGCAATTTTCTCTTTCAAATGAGATCCATGATGATGTACTTTCGGGCTCATCGCCACACAAGTATTTACACCTCAATGTGCAAGTATTTATTCTTATATATCTTGCAAATATTTTTTACATATGACACTAGATGACATCTGAAAGTATTAATATCAAGTACTGCAAATATTTATGCCTCTACACTAAAGTATTTATACTTATGTGGTCAACTATTTTTGTTAGAGGAAGGTTGACGCAGGGATGATTGGATAAGGTTGATGTGGCCCCACTACTTCATTAGAGAAAAGTTGACACAGGAACGATTGGGGGACTGGAAAAGGGATGATCATAACAAGTTACGCATCAAAGTATTAATATCTCATTTTTCAAGTATTAATATCTTTTCTTCCAAGTATTTATATCTACGAAGGTTGACGCGATTTATATTTATGAAGGTTGACGTGGGGACGAGTGCATGGACTGTGAAAGATGGACCATATAATTAGTGGAGATCATAGAAGAAAAGTGTTGCTGGAATTTTTGAATAATAATTAGTGGGGACCATAGTACATTATTCCTATAAATGCGGGTACTGTAGTGCGGGTACTGAAATAATTATTCAAATATATGTGGGGACCACTCAAACTACATGGGAGGGGCATACACGTTTTTTAGAGATGATTTCTTATTCTTCGTTCAATCTCGTCCATATTTCCTACGATCTATGAGAAATTTTGCGAATCTAAAACCACGAACGTCTTGTACTCAATTTTCTCTTTCAAATGATATCCATATTGAAGTACTTTCGGGCTCGTCGGCACACAAGTATTTATAACTCGTCGTGCAAGTATTTATGCGTATACTTGTAAGTATTTTTTACATACAAGGTCCCCACTATTTCATTAGAGTAAGGTTGACACGGGACAATTGGGCGACTGGAAAATGAATGATCATAACAAGTTACGCATCAAAGTATTAATTTCTTATTTTTCAAGCGTTACTATGTTATCTTCCAGGTATTTATATCTATGAAGGTTGACGCGGGGACGAACGCGGAGACTGGGAAAGGGGACTATATAATTAGTGGGGACCATAAAAGAAGAGTGATGCACGGATTTTAAAATAATAATTAGTGGAGACCATATAATTAGTGGGGACCATATAATATTTTTTTAAAATAATAATTATTGGGGACCATAGTACATAATTTCTCTAAATAGGGTGTGGAGATTTTGGAGGTACTAGAGTGAGGGTACTCAAATAATTATTCAACACGAAAATGGTGTAGTGCTTCGTCAAATCTAGAGACCATTAAATTAATTGCTGACTCGACTTTAAATAGTTTAGGAAACTATGCATGCAAATTTCATCATGCAAGATAATTCACGTCTTAATTATGGTGTATTTATATTCTTTTCTAATTACGACTTGCAAAAGTGAAGCCATAGCTTTTTCATTCTACTTGAATTAAGCTCAAATTTAAAAACTTTTCTTAACGATCAGAGTGGACTTGATGTGATTAATTTGAATCGAACAGATAAATTCACATGTTATAAAATTATTATATTACTTTGCAATAATGACAGTAGAGTTGGACTCATCTCCTGACCATTTTACAGTAAATTAGGACATGATAATTTTCTCAAGCTGGCCTTTTAGAAAATTTATTATATAATAATTCTCGTATGAGCATAGCAACAAGTTTGAGATCTGAAAAATAATATCTACACAATTTGGGAATAATTATCTTTTTTTATAATTTGCACAAATATATGAAAATTTTGAATTTTTGGAAAACTCCAAACTTCTGTGAAAAGTTTAAGGATGATGACCCCGGAATCCGTTTAATTTGTTTTTTGTACAAAAAAAGTACTTGGAAAGTGAACACTAAAAATTCATATATTTGCAATTTTTTTTATTTGCTCTTGAGGAAATCGTGTCTAGTTTAGAATCAAAACACATCATTCATAATAAAGAAAAAATAAAAGAGTAAATATACCATTTGATTTATATGGAAACACCAAATCCATGAAAAACATTTAATTTACTCCATGTAATCCCAACATACATTATAATTAACACAATGATACACAGAGCACAACATACATTAAAACAGGAACATAAAAAATAAGGGACACATGCAAAAGTAAAAAAGAAAACAAATTGAATCAAATCAAGACACCGAAAGCAGCATTTCGTTTATGCTTCTCGAGTTTGCAGTAGTTAACTAATTCAGTAACATGCTTTAGATCGGGAAGGTTCTCGAGTTTGCAGCAGTTAACAACATGCAATGTGGTAAGCTGTGGCATAGCCGTCGGTTTCATCTCCCATGTCTGCAAGTTCTCCAATTTGGAAAGTTGTAAGAACTGCAACTGTGGAAACCCATTTGTGGAGCAAACCATTTTCTTCCCTCTGTATGCTCCATCTTGTAAGCTCAGATATTTCAGGGCCCATAGTTTTTCTAGACTGGGCATGGGGTCTTCCGTCAAACCAGATTTGGTTAGGGTGAGCTTAGTAAGATTTGGTGGAAATTGAACATTATCTATGAATAGTTTCCTGCTATTCCATTTTCCCTCTAATTTAATTGACTTCACCGTCTCGAGGTAGGGAAAATGTTGGAAAGGCCCTTGTGTCAACAAACTCTGATGGTAAAATGTCGCCTATAATTGTCATTGAGAGGAGATTAACCATGTGACTCAACATAATGGAAATAGATTCCCAGTATAGATTGTTCCTATTTGAGAGTGCTAACTTTCTAAGATTGATCAGGAACATTGGAGAGTTTCCTAGCCACGACTTATGAACCGTAACTGTTTTCAGGATTTGTAGGTTTGATGTTGTTGCTGTAGAGGGTGGGCCTTGAATTTGGGGCTTAGGATTGACATATACATGACGAAGTGTTGAGATGGTCCATAGAGATTCAGGTAGAGTTTTTATGCTTGTATCCCTAACATCTAAGGTTTGGAGAAATTTTATGAGCCACATAGTTGTAGGAAGCTCAGATATCTTGCTACGCCTCAAGCCCAAATATCGTAGGCGACACATGCTTGTAAAAGGTGCTTCTGGTATTGCAGAATTCCTCAATTCCAACACCCGCAACATATCAGACATTTTCACATCATTCCTATCAACATCAAAACACGAAAAGGAAACTATCCTCCTATTCAGTACCAGGTTTGGGTTTTGTTTCTTGTTGTCATGAATTGCTACACGGAACATGGATTTTATTTCTTTCAGATCTGCATTGGCAGCCAAAAACCTTTCTTCGTAGGATTGTTTGATGGCATATTCATGAATAGATCGACCTACTCGGCAACATTTGATTGTGCCTAAGATTGATCTCTTTGAAACACAAACCAACGATCTGTAAGCAAAAATAAAAAAAATTAACATCACGTACATATTTTTATAAAAGAAATAAAATTTCTAGATGGACATGAGGACCTTTTAATCTATAAGCAAATAAAGAGTCAATTTGCGGAAATGAATATATATATATAATTGCTTAGTTCTTGGGGAAGTGTTGTATATCGCTCAAGTATATAGTTGGTGTTAATTTTGCCGCAGGAATCGAAATCCACCAATGCCATTATTTAGTCTCCTTTCTTGAGGTAGAAGAGTCACCTTAATTCTTAGTTTACTTAAATAGTAAAAAAGGTGCTTTTATCGATCATCGAGTAGACCATAGAAAATTATCTATTATTTGGTAATAAAACATACAAAATTCAGTTTAATTGATGACCTAATTTTAGGAAACTATGATCTAATGTTTCAAATAGCAATCCTATAACTCTTTGGATGTCATTTATGCTAGAAAGGGAAAAACCATAAACCAAATAATCACCTGTAAATCATAAGACGGAATGTCAATTTCTATAAATTTTGAGATTACCTTTGGACAAGTTGCTCCAGGTAGTTATTTGCGGTCTCCTCTGCCGTCTGTCCTTCCTCTGGTGTAACAAATCCTTCAGCAATCCATATCTCAGTTAGAGACCTTGCAGGAATCTCATAATCTATTGGGTAACATGCTAAATAAAGAAAGCACGATTTGATAATGGCAGGTAAATCATTATAGCAGTAGTTAATAACGTGCAACAAATGATAGTTAGTTGCAACATTATCAAACTCTTTTATCTCGACTAACAGATCATCTTTCACCTTGTTCCATGTTTTGTAGTCCATTGGTTTAAATGAAAGGAGACTCCCTAAAAGGAGAAGAGCCAAAGGTTGTCCTCCACATGCCTTGCAAATCAGTTGGGGAAGATTGTCCAGTTCTTTGGTTAACTCTAATAAGAACTCCATAATTTTATGAGGTTCTTTGAGCTCACGAAGATATGGAAACACTGTCACGAGGAAGAATGTTCCGCCCTTCTCCTCATTTGTTAAGCAGGTTGAACTATCTGCTTTGTCAGTAAGCCAGTCTTCAATTCTTTTTAGGTAGTCGAGAGTGTTTATAACTGCATCTATATCTTTGTGCTCCAAGTCACCTTCTGCTTTTGTGTGCTTAAAATAATTGCAGGAAATCATGTCATTAATATTATGATTTAGTTTTTTCTTCCAATATGACACAAAATTATGTGTCCTTAAACCGGGGATATGCTCTCCGGAAGCACGTCCAAATTGACGGGCTTGTAGTCGCATACACTTAATTAGATCAATTTTTTTGTCCTCAGTGTCCCCCACGAGGTCAAATCTAATTTTCATTAGGACAGACACGATTTCACGAGATAGCGAACGCTTATAATCCTCATGAAAAGGGCCATCATTAAATTGGATATCGTCTGATAAAAAAACTCTGAGGGCGGGTTCAGATAGGATTTCTTTTATGAAAGGTAATGCATCCATATCTGTTTCAACTTTCTCAAAAGTCAAAATCACACCCGACCTATCTCTTTTGGTATACTGGTTAAATCAAAACAGTTTAATCCTTACTTCCCTCCCTCCCTCGATTACACCCAATTCAACAGCAAGCTCCACTTTGTAACTGCAATTCAAAATAAACATTTAAAAAAAGTATTATAATTGGTGCATTAAGGAGTTGCTAAAATTTATCAAATGCTAGACCTTAGAGCCCCTGTCAACAGATCAGGCCCCACCATGGAGACTGGAACAGGACAGGATGCGCAAGAAATCAGTGAAAGAGAAAGAAGTGAACCCAGAGAAATTAAGGAGAGAGGAGACACTCACCCAGTAGCGTTGCTGTTTCGGGTTGATGGACTCGGCAGGAGAAGAGAGAGGAAGGAGAGGGTAAGTGAGGGAAGGGGGGAGGAAGTAGAGGTAGATTGATGAGGGGCTTGCGTGAGAGGAACTAGTGGTTGATGGGAGATTATAATCTTGTGTCGGAGAGGGACAGAGGGAGGTATAATTTATAATGAATTTATGATACAGGTATAAGCCGAGCAAAAATTTGGTTTTTTTTAAAGTAAATTGCAATCCTCGTTCAGAACTCCAACCCATCCTCCAATTTGAATACTAACAGATGCCACCGCACATGGATTTTTCACAAATTTATTGTAACAGAAGGTCCCCTTCTGGTTCTATGAATTTGTTATCTTTTTCACCATTTACTTGGACTGTTTTTTTTATAAAATAGATTAATTGTAAATGTGGCATGTATTATCTAATCTTTTACTAGCTTTTTGATGGAATATAGATAACTTTATTTGATAACTTTGATAACGGTGCAAATTTATATATTTTGTTGTAATTTGAAAATCTCTACTCATTGATATGCTTTGTGGTCACTTGATGGATGATCAATGGTTCTTAAATTAAATTAAATTTCATACACAACTTATATAAATTATGAAGTTCTTTTTTTCTTGAATAACATCGAATTCGTTGTCATTATTATAAAAAAAATTACTTATCAATATTTCTTATTCTTTTGTTAACTTTTGCTATATTTTTGTTGGATATTTTTGTTATATTTTTGTTGGATATTTTTGTTAACTTATAGTCAAAATTTAATCACGTATGGTATGATCGAATAATGTCTGCAATAATGTGATTTAAAGAGCAATATTCAAATAAATCATCTTAGTGTTTCTTTGATTAATTTTATTTTGATTCTAATCAAATTTTCATTGTCTTTCATTACATCATAATTAATGCCTCACATTCTTACCTTAAACTGGTACCTATCCTTTGGTACCAATTTTTGAACATTTATTCCACCGAATGATGAGAAAGGAATGTTATCACTAATATGACAGACTTAGTATAATTTATTTCTGACAAACGGAAGAGAAAAAATGTATAGGATCGATCTAATTTAATGTTATCACTAATATGACAGACTTAGTAATTAGTATAATTTAATAGTGGAAGAGAAAAAATTGAGGCGAACTTAGTATAATTTAATTAATAGTGGAAGAGATAACACTTTTTGACAGAAATTTTAACTTCTATTATGAATATTCTCTTACTCTCTTACTTTCTTACATTGAAAAACCTCCTTACATGTTATATATATACTCCTATATGACCTTTCTACACACTCTTGATGAAGCCAAAACATATAGCAACAATCACTATCTTTTCATTCAGAAAATGACAGAAAGTGAATGCAAAGTAGCCATTTTTTCCGATTTATTTACCGCAAACGTGTTTTTAGATTTTTTTTGACAGGTTTTTGAGAAAATTGTGTATTTAGGACAAAAATATATCCGGCTCGGACCCTCTCCAAAATTTCTTTCCGCTCCCGCTCCTTCAATCACTTCGCTTTTCAAATATTGTAACTTTATTTGAACTGCAGTACTTTATATAGGCTTCAGATTAACTTGAATGTTGATTGTGGGACTAACCCACAACACATGTCTGGTATTATGCTCTATGTGCGCTGGAGCCTGGAGAGCCACGAGTAGGGGTGTCAATGGATACGGTATAGGTCGGGTGGAGGTATTTTCATACCCATACCCATTAAAATTGATTTTACTCATATCCTATCCATACCCATTAAAAATTGACCTTACCCTATCCTACCCTTACCCGTTAATATTATCGGGTAACGAAACGGTAGCGGATGAATAACAGATATTACTAATATAATAATTAGTTTTATTATATTTTACAAATTAAATATAGAAAACTCATTCATTTCACACATATGTAATTACATTTCTAATAAAAAATAAAAATGAATGTGCAATCAATTCCAACTAAATTGTTTTTTATAAAGGAAGAAAATTCAAAAACACAAATACATATTTAGGTGAGTTGGAAATTGAATTGAATATATATTTAGATTTTATAATTACCCTATAGGGTAACGGGTACGAAATAGTCATTACCCATACCCTTATCCTCTCATACCCTTATTCATTTGGTAACGAAAAAAAATTCTTATCCATACCCATACCCAATAAGCTAACGAAAAAAAAACTTTATCCAAACTCACCTTATCGAATACGATACGGGTCGGATAAACAGCTAAAAATGTACCATTGACACCCCTAGCCACCAGCCCGCGCCCCAGTCCCCACGACTTTTCCATTGTTTTATCTGTTTAATATTTGTTTCACTTCTTCTCTATTTATATAGCTATGGAGACATCCATTTTATTTTTTATTTTTAGTTGTTGATTTATTTTTTATTTGATATCTGTATCTTAAAATTTATATTACTTACTTATTCGATAATGATTCGTTTCGTATCGTTGTCAACAAGATACTCTTTTGTTTTTTATATTATTTTTTATTAGTTAATTATAATTTTTTGTTTATCATATTTTTATTTGTATCTTAAAGTATATAACTCAATTATCCGATAATTATTCATTTAGTATTCGTATTCGAATCCGTATTTGAATCCGTATTCGTAGATTATCCGCTCCGTATCCGTATCCGTTTAAGGCAAATTTGATTTTGAATTTTGATATCCGTTTACTATCCGTATCGACTCAGTGAAAGTCGGATACGGATATGGTATCGGCATTATCCGCTCCGAATCCTCTCCGTTTTCATCCCTACATCCTTCTCTAGTTAATATTAAAAAAAACTAATGGCTCATACAACTTAAGATCTGCTCAGCCGATACAACTATTCATGGTTCGCGCGTGGCTTTGCGACACTCCATGTTCTGCTTCAAATGAGCAGTTGGCAGTTGGCATTAAGTGGCTGTGCGACACTACCTGTTCAGTTTGACTAATAAATTAAATACAAATCAGCAGTTGGCATTTATGGTACGCGAGAGGCGGTGCCTGAAACTACTGTTATTATACTCGATTTTGGAAAATTCAATTTCACTGATTTGTACAATAAAACTCCATGCTCGATTTTGGAAGTTGTACAGTATATTCAAATCGTTACAATGCATTTTACATATAGTATAAATTACTAAGTTGATGTCACCACTAAATATAATAGTTAACATTCACATAAAAGTTTCTTATATATTTAATTTGTTTTGCACTCACATTCATTAAACAATTATTTTGTCAAAACGGACCTGACGAACCAACATTAGTACTACACTGGAGATTTTTTTATCTATAAAAAATATTAAAAAAGAAGGGAGAGAACAAAAAGATTACGGGTGAATATTCATAGATAGAAGGATCGGTAGAATTCTAAATAGGTAGGAATTCTACAGATCCAATTTTTTTATTTTTTTTAAATCTGGCGCAACAATACGAAAAGAAACAAAGTTAATGAAATTGGTATTTGGATCGGTAATATTCCCACCGATCCAAACTCTATTTTATTTTTTATTTTCGGATTTTTATAGTTAATATAATTGGATTTTGGATCAGTGCCACGTCAATAAGACAATCATTTACTCTAGTAATATGATACAACTCAATATTCTTCAGAGCTGTGATCATTTCTGCACTATATTGCACGTGCTTCCAATGTGCGCTAGTACACAACCAAATTGTTTTGCAACAATTTAATATTTACTATTGCCAAAAATTTATAACACAACATAACTGATTAATCCAAAAGAACAAAATTTAGAAGTAAATGAATATACAATTTTACCTTCTTTCAATCACTAATATATGAAGAATCCTTTATACATAAATTAATATAACACAAGAATGAATTAATCTAAAATATTTATAAAACATAAATGAATTAATCTCAATTGACATGTAAATTGCATGCAACTAAAATAACTTAATCTAACTTAAATTTGCATGCAACAAAAACTAATAATTTAAACATAAGCACACAAATAAATTATAAATGCAATTACAACATAGGCTAATAATCTAATAATCGAATCTAAATTAGATCAATCTATATTCAACATGCATGCATGCAATTACAACATAAACAAAATATAAATTAATAATTCAAAATTTGCTATTAATAATTAAATAGCCTATATATAACTAATATTGGTCTCTTATAGCATCATTTTAACTAAACTAACTACAAATAAATTAATCTACATTTAACTAAATTATACTAAAATAACACTACATTACACTAATTATATCTACATTAATATAACTAAATAACAGTAAAATTACACTAATTATCAACTAATTATCTATATTACACTAAAAAAATTACAGTACCTAAAACAAAATTTATAAACATCCTGAAAAGGACTAGAACACTTCAAAATGAACAATATAAATTAATTCTATAGTTAATTTCGGATTAAGTAAATTAAAAAAACGTTTAGTGAAACTTAAGTGAGACTTTCACAAACATAAGCAACTCAAAGACAAAAGTCAAATAAAACACTGCCTTTCATCACTGGAATACACAGTCAATCAATTACATTTTTTTTATCTTTCGCTTCTAATTAAAGCAACTTATGTAATTTATACAATTATTTAAAAAAAGATGAGCATGAAATTAAACATAAGTTGATATTAATGCTACATACATGTTACTCTGAGCATCAGCATTATGTATGATAATCAATTCAGTCTCTTTAAAAATGGTCCCAAAAATATATTCATGAAATTTTGACCTATCCTGCAAAATATACATTATTGATGTCTCTTTGGGGCCATTCGGCAACAATGGATTAAGAGTGGAGGATTAAGAGCTTAAGGAGCGCTAAGGAACCGATGTTTGGTTGTCTTAATACGTGGGTGAAAGCTAACGAAGCTAAAGGAAGGGGTAGAGGTGCCTTAAGGTCCGGGCAAAAGGAGACTAAATGAGGTGATCTTAATCCGCGCTAAGGAACCGGTGTTCGGCAGGATTAAGCGGCTAAGGAAGCTAAAGAAAGCGGATTAAGCCTTAAGGAGGCTTAATCCGTTGTTGCCGAACAACCCCTCACCCGAGAAATAAATATACGCGGCCCCATCACCCAAACACAAAATACCATTTATCTAAAGCTGATATACAGTAAATTAAGGCAAAGCTAGTAATATCACACCTCAAAATTACCCATGTACAAAAGCTGTAAGTCCAAGAAGCGCCCCACGAAAGAATCATGAATAAGGCATCGGATTTATTTTAGATTCGATGGGTTAAAGACAGTTCGATCTGCACACGGATCTTAAAGCAGATCGGACAATCCTGAATCCAAAAGTAGGTTAATTCGATGTCCATCAGATCTACTCCGTTCTCCTTACGTTGCTAGTAATATTAGAAGTTTTTCAACGCACTGGTAATTCTGAAATTTTAATTTCTTCAAATGGTAAATAAAAAAATTCGGTTTAATCTACTGGAACAATTTTGAATGATTCCCTCTCAGGAACCGAAGTCCCATGGTGCGACACCGATTTTATTTGGTTGCCATTTAAAATATATATATATAGAATTAAAATACTTTTTTGAGAAATTACATTTTCACCCGGTACGTAGGAAGCAGGCTGGGTGAGCAACTAATTTGTCTGCACGAATAACATTTGTGTGCCCGACCTCGGGTGCAGCACAAATAATATTTGCGTGCCCTTGATTTAATTTTTTTTTTCGACTTAAGATTTCACATTTTTTGTTGTAGTTGTTTTGTTCTGCGTCCCACTGTTATTATATTTAACTATTAAGAATATTCAATTTATGATCCTTTGTACTATAAAATTCCACACTCGATATTAAGAATATTCAAATCGTTACCATGTATTTTACATACAGTATAAATTATTAAGTTGATATCACCATTAAATATAATAGTTAACATTCACTTAAAATTTCTCTTATATATTTAATTTGTTTTGTACTCACATTCATTAAACTATTATTTTGTCAAAACGGACCTGATGAACGAACATTTCTGAACCAACATTAATGCTACACTGGAGAATTTTTTATCTATAGAAAATATTAAAAAAGAAGAGAGCGAAACAGAAAGAGTACGAGTGAATTTTCAAGATAGAAGAATCGGTAGAATTCTACTGATCCGAAAGATCTAAATTCGGAATCTAGAAATTCTACCAATTCAAATTCAATTTTTTTTAAAATTTGGCACAACAACACGAAAAAGCAACGAAGTTAATGAAATTGGGTATTTGGATCGGTTATATTCCCACCTATACAAACTCTGTTTTATTTTTTATTTTCGAATTTTTGATAGTTAATATGATTGGATTTTGGATCAATGCCTAAATTAACTAAAAAATTGTTTGGATTGGTGGGAAATATTTCCACAGTCATCTCGCCGGTAGATAAATGAAAACTATTGGTCTCTGTCCTCCATCTCTCAACAAGGGAAGTGATCAACACCATGTCAATAGGACAATCATTTACTTTGGCAATTTGATACAACTCAATATTCTTCAGAGCTGGAGTCATTTCTGCGCTATATTGCACGTGCATCCAGTGTACGCTAGTACGCAAAACTGAATCGTTCTGCAACAATTTAATATTTACTACTGCCAAAAATTTATAACACAACATAACTAATTAATCCAAAAGGAACAAAATTTAAAAGTAAATGAATATGCAATTCTAACTTCTTTGAATCACTATATGTAAAGAATCCTTTATACCTAAATTAATATTACACAAAAATTAATTAATCTATAATATTTATAAAACATAAATGAAAACATAAATGAATTAATCTCAATTGACATATAAATTGCATGAAAACTAAAATAACTTTATAACTTAAATTTGCATGCAACATACATTAATAATTTAAACATAAGCAAACAAACAAAATTATAAATGCAATTACAATATAGGCTAATAAACTAATAATCCAATCTAAATTAGATCAATATATATTTAACAGGCATGCATGCAATTACAACATAAACAAAATATAAATTAATAATTCAAACTAGGCTATTAATAATAAAATAACCTATATATATAACTAATATTGGTCTCTTATATAATTTCTACAATTATTTAAAAAAAAAAAGATGAGCATGAAAACGCAAGTTGATATTAATGCTACATGTTACTCTGAGTATCAGCATTATATCAATAATCAATTCAGTCTCTTTAAAAATGGTCCCAAAAAATTATTCATCATATTATGACACATCCTGCAGAATATACATTGATGTCTCTGTAAGTACTACAACCTACATTGATGTTTTTTTGTAGTAATGTGCCTACCTACCGGTGAGGATGTACTAAATTGTTTTATTTTATACATACAACTTGGCCGCTATTATCAAGACATGGAAAGGGACATACTATCTAAAAGCATCATTCATGATACATGTGTAGATTATTTTTTATGTTTTTCCAACTGGAGCGCAACGCATTTGTGGGACCTAGAGGTTACAAAGCCAATGGTTCAAAGATAACTTATGAAGTAGTTTATCATTTACTATTGTCGTTTAGTACACTGTACACATGTGCCACTGAGCACAGATCTGAACTCGACTAAATCAACAAAATTAAACAAATGAACGAGACCTCGAGATGTGCCATTGAGTTTGAATAATGAATTAAAGACAACTGAGTAGTTGGAAACTGGCAATCGGTATTTATATATAGTCCAGGAATCCAATGAGTTAAAGACAACTAATGAATTAAAGACAACACATGGCTAGCTGGCTAGATGCTCTGTGTTTCTAGTTTTTCACCATACTGGAGTGCACATGGCTAGCTGGCTAGATGCTCTGTGAGTTAAAGACAAATAATGAATTAAAGACAACTGGAGTGCACATGGCTAGCTGGCTAGATGCTCTGTGAGTTAAAGACAAATAATGAATTAAAGACAACTGGAGTGCACATGGCTAGCTGGCTAGATGCTCTGTGTGTTTCTAGTTTTTCACCATACTTGTAAAATGAGGGTTAATTTTGTTCAAAATGATATAGTCCAGGAATCCAAAATTCCATTACTTGTTGGGCCGAAGCCCATTGCTTCGTCTGGGCCTAATTAAGAAGTACAATCCTTAGTCATAATTACTATCAATATAAGCAAAAGCACACACTAGTGAAGTACCAATATGATATCAACTCAACTATATATCAAGATTGATTTTAGTTAATCATAATGGTTTCAGAAAATCAATTCATGGCTTCCCTCGATAATTAAAACTGAATTTGCTTGACCCTAAAGTGAAGGTGACCTGTCATATAACAAATTACCTTATGTTAAATAAGAATCACAGTTTAGGCCAAACCAGAAAAAAAAGGAAGAAACATTAACAAAAAATTTAATACTAACATTCTTCTCTGAGGGCTGGTTCAGGTTCGGGAATATTGATATATAAAACTAAACAGAGGGGTCCATCCAATCAAGGCACCAAAGTCGATCCACTACAATTTTGCTTCAGCAAAGCTTTGACAGTTGTTCAAAATTTTCATCTCAAGCCTTTCTCCATCAAACAATCTGGATAAAAAGAGTGCTTTTGTACCTCTACTAAGAACAAATCCACCCAATACTACACAAATATAAATCAAGTAGATGAAACGATAATAAACTTTAGCCTTGGGTTTGTATACTCTCTATTCATTATGATAATTTGTATATAAATTTTGAAAAACACATGATCCGCGTTGTGAGCTCCCATGCACTGATGTGGATATCTTGGATAAGGACAAAGTCTTCTTCCAGTATAGTTATTCCCATTCTCAAATAAATTTTAAGATGGGTATCAATTTTTTTTAGTACATTAAGGTCGCCGGGTTTCATGCATTCACCTTGAAATCAGTATTAAATATTTGAGATGAACATGCATCACCTAAGAAAGTAACATGCAGCTGCCCCCTTCTCTCAACACATCTAAAGATAAACTGATCAAATTTGAAATATAATTTACATTTCAATTATGTGTTTAGAAATGATTAAAAAAATTATAATATAATACATATAGTTTCTCTAAACAATGATATATTAAATTCTAAATTTTATCTCTTTAATTTACATTTACGTTACTTGATTTTTATTATTATCCACTGGCCCATCCGCAAATCTCAATATTCTGCCAAAATTTATCATTGAAGCCTACCAACATAGATGTCACATCCTACGGCCATCATATTGTACACTCTCTATGATTTTCTGAAAGCTATAATTTATTCAAAAACTGGAAAGAAAGATCTATTTAAGCTCATGTCCAAGTTCAGGTAGATTGTTTTCTGTTCAGAAACTTTTGAAATTCATATTGATTTCCTGTGTTTCATAGTTTATCGACAATTTTGGTTAAATATTTACTTGTCTATTTCAATATTATGATATATCGTCCAAACTAAAACAATTTCAATAAATAAAGAAACTGTTCATAGTTTCTATTGGTGCTTATTAGTACGTTCTTTTTCATGTCGTGTGGTTACAAAATATATATGCCAGCTTGAGTCTGTCTATATATTATTTTTCATGTCGTGTGGTTACAAAATATATATGCCAGCTTAAAAAGTCTGGTTAAATAATTTTGGAGAGAGGACACTGAAAGATTAAATTTAAACTAAGACTAGGTAAAGCATTATTTTAATACAAATCTGCGATCTTAGACTTTAAAAATACCATTTGCTTGTTCTCTATTTCCAATTAAGTCTGTCTTCTTATTTATTTTTAAATTCGACATATATTTTTATAGTTTGTTTTAAACATATAAATAACAGAGAATACGGATAAAATAACAGAGATCTAGCAGGCCGGAGGGTTCAAATGCACCATAATTTTTGTGCTCCAATATGCTCCACATCCTTTATCTCTATTTTCAAAGTCCGAACAGTCGATTCGAACCATTCAACATGATCTTCATAATAAAATATGTTTGGAGACCAAATTTTATATTTTTTAGAATTTGTTTACTATTTTTTTAGATAGGTACAATATCACTTTATCGGATGGTCCAGAATCTCTTTAAAAATGTGATTTTGTACCTATCTAAAAAAATATATGTCTAAAAAAATATATCTAAAAAAATATATCTAAAAAAATATATGTTTAAAAATGTGATTTTTGTGCCAAGGCATGTTTTGACAGCCTGTCGATGGTCTAATCAGCTTCTCTTTCTTAATTTTTCTTGATTGAATGATTTCAGTATTTTTGCTTCTAACTCTTCATTTAAAATGAATTTATATGAAAATAAGTACTATATATTACATTGTGATATAAATCTATTTGGTGTCCCGGGATATATTAATTACTTACTAACTTTATATGATAACTTTGGTTCAATTTCTGTCACCAATACAAAGTAATAGAGAAAAATGTACGTAAATGCATGCTATGGGATAATTTCATTTGAAGAACGCATTTGAGAGAGATTAATTTCTTTGTTTCTAGATCTCAACGCCCTTGTTAGCTACAGATATCTTATTATATTATTGTCTCTTCTGTCAAACGAAATGCAACAATGGAGTTAACAAGGGCACATGCATGATCCACATTTTGTGCTCCCACTGATGCGGAATTTCTTGGATAACTACAAAGTCTTCTTGCAGTTTTGTCATTCAACCCTTGAGGAAATGTCAATTAATAATTTTCTATTCGCAAATACATTTTAAGATGGGTATATATCATGCATTCACGTTGAAATCAGTATTAAATATTGTGATTTCCAGGTGTACATGCTTCACTTAACAAAGTAACATGTATCTTCGCCACTTGTCTCGGCAGCTAATGATAAACTAATTTAATGCTGAACTTTTCATGTAAATTCTGTTTAATTTTAGACCTTCAATCCTATATCCTCTAATTTGAATCCTACGAGATGCCAAAGCACATGGGATATTTTCCATAATATTATTGTAACGGAGGGCCCCATTTTAATTAGTTTTATAATTTCGTAATCTTTTCACCTTTTAATTAAAAAAAAGTTGTGTTTTCGTTGACTAATTGTCTCGATTCTCAATCAGTCATCACCAAATCCTTAATACATTATCCCAAACCAAAATGGTCGATTGGCAGTAAAAGGTTTGTCGGTAGCAAGCATAATTTCTACAAAGGACACTTAAAGATTAAATATATATATATATATATATATATATATATCTACAGAGAAAACGTTTTAGTAAATCGTATAGTTAGTAGACCAATGTGAAAATCCAGGAACGTACTGTATATTCGTATTAATGATGTATGAGTGAACATGCCTCTTAATAATGCCAAGGCACGTTTTGGCATTTAAGTTCGTGCCTGGCTGTTCTGTGCGACACTACATGTTCCGATACTTTGGCAGAACTTGAGACCTTATCTGGCAAAATTATGTATTTAAAATATGATGTGCTATGCTACCTTATCTGCATCATGCAGGTACAAATTTGTAGAACAACCAAGGTTTTTTGTGTACTTGGGGTATTTTATATTTTAAATTACACTTGAGAATAGTATTCCTATACCCCACCCGATTGAACAATTTTCAAAAATATGAAGAACATTTTATTTGGACAATTATCAAATAGGTTGTTATCATTATCAACACATTTTTGTTATCAATATATTTTTTTTCTTCTAACTTTTGTTATATATATATTTTATTTAATATTTTCTTTGCACAAATAATAGTTAAGGGCACATGAAGGGATCTGCACTGTGTGCTCCCTCTGACCCGGAATTTTTTGGATAATAATTTTGTATTCTCAACTACTTTTCACGATGGGTATTTTGTATTGAAATTGAAATGAGTTCTTAATATACTGATTTCCAAGTGTACATGCATCACCTAACAATGATTATTCACATGTGTGATGTGAACCATAAACTGCGTGGATGATTGCTTTCTTAATCTTAAGATCATGCATGTTTAGGCTAAAAAATTTAAAATTGCACCATCTAGCTACAAGCAAACCCCAACAATATCATCCAGTTCCTCCACGACGATCAATTTGAGATATATATATGATATGGCCTTCTCCTTTACGGGTGTAAAACAATCAAGAAATTCACATGTGAAGTCAAGATTTAGGTGATCAATTGTATCGGATCTCATTTGTATAAGATAAGATGAGCTTTGACACAATTAATAACCTAAATTTGCACACCGAGATTTAGGTGATCAGTTGGGTTTTGAATGACCGTGTGGGTATTTATGAGCTTATTTTCACGCAAGCTCCTCCTCCCATTACACACTGTTAATGTGTAAATTTTCTCATCCATGTATGATATGCCGTGTATGGTCGCGTTTTTGGTACTAGTGTATAAAACAACGATTTTGTATCTATCTACAAAAATAGCAAAACCTTTCAGAAAAATATAAAATTAAGTCTCCAAGCACATTTTTGGAAATCCTGTTCAGTGGTTTGGATCATGTTTGGACTTTATATACATAGATAAGTACATTAGATATGATTGAGATATGAATGACACGAGACATTTAAACCCTACTCATATTTAAATCTTTGATATTTTACAACAGAGGAAAACGTACTACTGAATTTGTTTTTATGCGAAAAAAAATTTGGTCACCAACGCAAAAATAATATAAAAATGTAATATCCTAATCGAATATACCTATTGAAAGAAACATTTGAAGAAGCACACCTCTTTTATCAAAAGAATTGCTCGAATTATATTTATGGAATGAAATAGTAATACCCTAATATTTTTTATGTGAACAAAATGTACTACCCTAATTGTTTTTTGGGGTAAGGGCCCATGATCCAAGAACTTAATGTCCTACATTATTATTTAATGGTAAGGAGAGACAAGTCCAACTCTGCTATTATTGTTGTAAAATAATATAATAATTATATAACATGCGAATTTATCTGCACGATTCAAACTAATCACATCAAATTATCTTTGTTCTTTAAGAAAAAATTTCAAATTCGAGCTAAATTCAAAGTTATGGTTTCATTTACATGTATGGCAGTACTTGCATAATAATACAAATATGCCATGAGACTTGAAAGGACATTATATCTGGAAGTATATTTCATGTCACATGAATGTACAGTTTTCTAATTTTTTTAAATCGTGTCCACAGTTAAATGAACCTGTATGAGAATGTCAATGACCCCTTTCACAAGACAAGTCCTGTGAAAGGGTTAAAATTATTCCCCCATCTAACAACTTTGTTTATTTATTAGGGCCAAAAATATTCATTTATTAACCATTACTGAGTAAATTGCACCAATTTTTTTTATTATAATGATCTATCATGATGTATTACTGTGGTGTCATGTTTTTCACTGAATTTTGCTTGTTAAGACCATTGTAAATTATTTGTTTCTTACTGTTTTCGAAATAATGTAAAAATAATAAAGCATTTTTACTTTCCTACTTGTCATTACATATTATATAAACATATTGTTTCACTGGCACAAGTCATGCATTTTCTTTTGAGCATTTACTTAGAGTTTGATTTCGAATTTATACCTTTCACACAAAAATTATTATTTGAAGAGTAATTATAATTGGCGTAATTATCTAAATTATAGAAAATGGATAACACATCTTGACATCCATCTCTTGATTTTGATTTTTAATCTTCTAGTTAATCTCAAATAAACTAATGGCTCATACAAATTAAAATCTGCTATGCCGATACAACTATTTTGGTTTATATTTACAAAAAAAAATATAATTACAAAAAGTTTAAATTTGATCATTGAAGTATATCTACCACTTGACATCTCTAGAAGACAAGACCTCACTTTAAAGAAATACATAATAATAATAGCCATAATTCAATAAGACATACAACTTGCGGGTGACTATTTAATACATAGAACATGGCAGCCACTATCAAGTTTTTTTTTTTTTTTTTTCAAAAATTGTGGCAGCCACTATCAATGCTTATTCGTAAGAAGGGGAAGATTAGTACACATGACGAGCTGGATACAGATAGACAATCTGAAGTTCTGAACTCGACTATATCAACCGAATTAAACAAATGAAGTTGACTTCGAGATCTGTAATTAAGTTTGACTAATTAATTGTTTAAATAAAAATGATCAGTTGGCAGTTGGCATTTATGGTTCGTGCCTGGCTGTTCTGTGCGACACTACATGTTCTGATACTCTGGCAGAACTTGAGACCTTATCTGGCAAAATTATGTATTTAAAATTTAAAATAAATGATGTGCTATGCTACCTTATCTGCGTCATGCAGGTATAAATTTGTAGAGCAACCAAGGTTTTTTGTGTACTTGGGGTATTTTATATTTTAAATTATACTTGAGAATAGTATTCCTATACCCCACCCGAAACCTTTGAACAATTTCCAAAAATATGAAGAACATTTTATTTCGACAATTATCAAATAGGTTGTTATCATTATCAACAAACACATTTTGGTTATCAATATATATTTTTTTCTTCTAACTTTTGTTATGTATATATTTTATTTGATATTTTCTTTGCACAAATAATAGTTAAGGGCACATGAAGGGATCCGCACTGTGTACTCCCTCTGACCCGGAACTTTTTGGATAGTAATTTTGTATCTCAACTACTTTTCATGATGGGTATTTTGTATTGAAATTGAAATGAGTACTTAATATACTGATTTCAGGTGTACATGCATCACCTAACAATGTTACATGTGGCTGCACCACTTCTCTCAATATCTAATGATAAACTTCAATATTATTAATTTAAATCTAATTATTTTAACATGATAGAATTAAATTTTCTAAATTAAATACTTTATTTGGCTACCCAAATATCCTACAATATATTGTATTCATTTATCATTAGATATCATATGACTTTCTGAAACTTATCTCTTAATTTTACCATTACATTTATTCCTTCTTCGATCTCCTAATCCACCAAACGAAACCAAAAAATATAGAAAAGAAAAAAACCGTGACCATGATTAGTGGGTAGCAATACGGGCATAATTTTTTTATAGAAAAAGACACTAAAAGATATATTTCAACTAGGATGAAAACATTGAGCTTTATATTAATTCAAGCAAGCTAGGCTGAGTTTAGACTTCAAAAATACCATTTCCTTCTTTTCTATTTTGAATCCAGCCTGTTTTGTCATTGAAATAAGATTATTTGTAAATCCGGCATTTAAATTTTGAATCTTTTCTAAAACTTGTTCATACGTATGTGCTGCGCACAGACTGACACAGATAATATTTATTTCCATATTAGACTTGCTATTAAGAATTCAGTAAGCATAATAAGATAAACTAGATCCATACCGTCACTTGATGGTATTAAAATGAATTAAATGCACAACCAAACTAAAACTTTTTTTGAGGGTAATGTGGCAAGTTGCCATCTCACAACCTAACTAAATTATGGAGAAAATTTTGTTTAAAAAATCATTGAATTGGTTGACAATATTTTATCAACACAATATAATTCTTCATACAACATATTTCTTTTTAATTTTTTTTTTTTTGGATAAAAGGCTGCCGCCCGTTCTTTTTAATTATTATTACAATTTGCTGAATAATTAGACTCTACAACTTACAAAATTGTAGTTTGAAATGAATCACATATGGTATAAACTGATAACGTATGTAATATTATTATTTAAATTTTCTATATTTTATTTAAATCGTTTTATTTTGTAATAGATTATCATTTTTATGGTGAGAAATTTTGAATCGCCAAGCTATATAATATAAAAATCCCAGCACTCTTCTGACAACGGGTAAGTGGTCATTACATGTGAAGCATGCGTTGGAGAGAGAGATTTTATTTTTTCTCAACTTGTAATATCACTGCCTCTTCTGTCAACGATAATGCTACAATATTAAGGAATCATTTCATGTGAGAGAGAGACAGAAAAGTATATATATGTATAAATTATTTGTTTCTCAACGCTCATGTTCGTTGGAGATATTATATTAGTGCCTCTTCTCTCGACGTGGAGCCGGGATGTGTCTGGGGTAAAACAATTTTATCTTATTTTCATTATGAATTATTGTATGGAGGAATGGTTCTGCCAAATGTCACCAACTTATTAATGTTAGAAAATATTTCATTCATTTTCTATCTTTAATTTAGTTTTTAATTTGTTCCCTTCTATCAATTAATTAGATCCATTTTTATAATAATGAATCTTAGTTGGCTTCCAGTATCATTCAGAAATGTCAAATGTTATCGGCTCAACTCCGTTGAAAGAAGGAATAAAAGTGTTGTCCCCAAAGACAGAGATAAAAACTTAGAAAAAAAAGCTTACGGGTACCCGCTGTGCATTGCTAAAAAATATGAGAACATGCTTACGGGTACATCCCGCTATGCTTGTCAATTATTAAATATCAAATTTTAATCAATTTAAGCATCAATTATTAATTTTGTGTGTGTCAAATTTTAGTTATTTATACATAAACATATAAACAAAAAAAAAATATTTATTAGAATCTCCGTTGATTGATAACAACCCTACATAATAAATTCTTTTAGAGAACGGTCTTCCAGATTTTAATATTTTCATATGAATTTCTAATCGGCGCTTTCCCATACATATATATATATATATATATATATACATATATATATATATATATATACTTTCCATATGAGAACATTACGTTTTCTTTTGTCTTATCTAATCAATTTTAATCTCATTAATGTATTACAAAATAATTTGTCTAGTTAAAAATACCCTATTGACTGGTAATACGTACATCTTACCTTATCATCTTAGTTTTAAATTTAGGTTAAGCCTACGAAGATAATTTAAAATTGAATGGAAATTTCCTTGTGGATTGAAACACAAGACCAAATGAATGTATACGTACAAATTTAGTAGACGTGAATGTTGCCTTGATCGAAAATATTGGATCTTTTTGGCTTAATTTGATATAAAAATAGAAATCCAAAAGTAACTACGCAAACAAATCTTGATTTCGAAATATTGTCACCCATAAAGAAAGTGAAGTAAAGAGAGAATTTTCCTACAGGGGAAAATATTTTCGACGATTCAAACTCATTTTGTATTTTTTATAAAAATAATAATTATAATTTATTAGCAAGGTCAAGCCTCTATATTAAGCGTGAACTATATGTACAATGCTAATTTGCTAATTGTGAACCCATTACCAATTTAAATTGTGCATAAAAAAAATCAACACGAGACATAATATATATTAATTTTTTATGTATAAAAAGTTAATAAATTTGTTATTTATAATTTTTTTATTGTTAAATCTCAACTCTATATAAATTTAAAAACAAACAGAATTCAAATCTTTAGGTGGGAATATGTTTCCGAGGAAAACCAAAGGTGAGATAAGAAATTTAACATTATATTTAATTAAAGATAACATGCTGCCACATGGTAGGGAACTAATTGGATGATACATAGAGATTACTTTGACTTCGACCATTACAAAATTGGAGATATTTGCAAATATATTTTAGTGTATCATATTAATTTATTATTGATCGGCACTATATACGGATCAATTTGCAAAATAAATATATCACATCTATGGATGATTCGCTCAATAATATAATGATTAACTCAATATAATGATCCACTTGCTGAAGAGTAAATAATATAAAAACAAAATAAGGAGTCCCGGAGATGATCGCTCATTCTTCTACTCTCCCACCGTATCTTAAGTGAATAGCTGGAAGCACTGGAATCCTAATTAGCCATTATAAGAATATTAGCAAATTCTGCTAATAAGCATAGCAGTATACCATTAATTGATCCTTACACGATGAGCTTCGACGACGACAAGCCGATTGTTCTTCCTCCAGGTTCGTTCCCAGTTGTCTAACCGTTCAAAGAATTGATATTTTTTTTACAAATCCTTTATTTTAAGCACTATTCATCCCAATCAACCATCTTTTGTTCAATATTGGATAAAGTTATTACTCTATAACTTCAGTTCTTACTACATATTGAATGCATTGGAGTTAGTTTGCTAATATTGAAATTACTGCAGGGCCAAGACCCACTGTGGCTGGAAGAGTACAGCTGGTAATCAGAAACAATGACAAGGCACCACTTGAAGAAAACATCCAAAAGGTGATGCTGGAACTCACCGGCGAAGAAAAAAGTCCATTGAGATTGGACCTTGTGGTGGTTTTAGATTCTAGCAACGTCTTGTTCAGAAAAGAAAAGTTACTTGAATTGAAAATGGCTCTGCTATTTCTGATGAAGAAACTCAGAGTTGTTGACCGTTTGTCGATTGTCACCTACTCCAATAAAGCAGAGATACTTTGCCCATTGCGACAAATGGCTAAAAGTTCCCAAACGGAACATGAAGATCTAATCACCTCATGGGTGGAAAAAATTGAATCGGATTATGAAATGGATGTGAACATCGCCGACGGCCTTGAGACGGCACTGAATATTCTCAAGAACCGTTCAGTTAGCAGTGGACGTGTTGGCGTCATCATGCTTATGTTAGGTAGTGAGGACACTATAGGCAATGTTGCTGCTGTTCCGGTAGGAAATGTACCTGTGCACACATTTGGTTTTGGTAAATATCATGATCCGAAGGTACAGTGGAAAATTGAATGTAAACCCTTATTTATTGACAATTTGAAGCAAAAATTTGCATGTGGTGCATTCTAATTAATTTGTTCATGTTCTTAATAGGTGCTCAAAGTTATTGCCAATAATAGTCAGCTGGGAGGAACCTACTCGGCTGTTTGTGAAGGCAACTTGAGCTTAGCCTTTTCACAGTGCTTGGCCGGGCTTCTCAATGTGGTTGCTCAGGACTTGACAGTGACTGTGAGTCAAATCAAAGATGAGCCAACTATAAAGCAGGTATCTGCCGGAAGTTATCCGCAATCCAGGGACATTGTTACTGGTTCTATAACTATAACATTCGGCAATATCTACATCCGTGAGATCCGCAAGGTGTTACTCGACATTCTTCTCCCTGTTACTAAAAAGGAAGATGAAGCAGATGTTCTCAAAGTCTCTTACACATACAGGTATATCAAATCACAGTATTATGCATACGCGAATAACCTATGAGCATTTTGATGACTATCATTAATCTAATTGTAAATCTTATGCGGATGCAGGTTTGATGGAGAACTCTATGAGGCCAGTCCTCAGACTGTTACTGTACGCCGCAAGTCAGGGTTGAGAGCTGAAGAGCAGCAAGCACTACCAGAGGTGAGAGCGGAAGAGGTTCGTCTGGTTATTGCCGAGGTGATCAAACAAGCAACCGCTGATGCTGATGAGGAGGATCTTAAAAGTGCTCAAGACAAGCTTGCGAATGGTCTGCTTGAATTGGAGGATGCCGATATAGAGAAGTTGAAGGCCCAGCTAAGGCCCGAGCTAGAGGAGCTGCTCAAATTGATGCAAATGCCACGAGCATTTTATGAAAGACAAGACCTTCCTTTTGCATATTCCTTACTGATTTCCCTTGCCACACAGCGTCAAACGGCAAGAGGAAGTAATATCAGTAAGTTTCAGCTCTTTTCCACTCCCGCTATGCAAGAATTCCTTGAGGAAGCCAAGAAGTCGGATGATATGGAAGATAACAAGCAATATAACAATGATCCAGATTCATCAGGTTCGGTCCCAGTTGTCTCATCGTTCATACACTGATGTTTGTTTTACAAATCATTTATTTTAACCAATATTGATCCCAATTAGCCATCTTTTTTTGAAGATTATATAGCGTAATTATCATGATTTGGAAAATCGGCCGATTTTTCCCGAGTTGACTCGGTTGTGCCAAATTTCCTCTATTTCTCTTGCGTTTAGAGCCAAATTAAACTGTTTTGATAGTTAAATAGAACCAATTTGTATTTTTCCATGGATGTCAAAGACAATTGGGGAAAATAGATGCGACTCGGAGAAGAGAAGAAGCTTTAAAGGATTATAAAATGTTAGATAGACTGGGTGTACGTGAGGTGTGTACTATTATATTTGACAATATAATTGTTTCACGGTAGACCATGTTCATACCAACTATTATATAGATAAGTGATCTGAAACGGATTGTTTTAAATTTGTAATGTTTTACTGAATAGAGACAAGGGTGTATTGTGTACAGCTGTTGACACTCGACTGGTTTGTTTGTTTTTTTTATTTGACTAAAAAGTAAAGAATGGGAGTATGGGATTAACCTAAAAATTTGATTGTTATGAAAATATAAAAGTAGAAATTAAAAAAGAAGTATTTCACTTGTAAATATTAGTTAGTTTATTATTATTATTTTATTTTTAAATTATATAAGTTTTATTTCTTTAAGTAATTTCAGCACAAATTTGATTGTTATTATATTAATGTTTTTATTATTTGAATCAGTACAACAATATCCTCTTTTATATTTTAATACAGAGAATAATAAGATGATCCAGCAAGGTCGTCAGAGCTATGGACAGTAAAAAAAAATATGTTATGGTTATAATGCTTGTATTATCTTATGTTAGTATCTTATTTGAGTGTAATATTTTATCTTAACATAATTTTTTTGACAAATTATTTTTTATCAATTTTTTCTATTTTTTTAGTACAAATTTCCGATCCGATTCGGCCGATTCCGGCTGATTTATCCGATTCCGATTCAACAGTCAAGTGACCGATTCGGATTACGATTCCGATTTTCAGAATTATACCATAATTGAATTAGTTTTGCTTAATTTGCTTATGGCTATTACTGCAGTGCCGAAACCCATCATGCCTGAAAAAGTACGGCTGGTAATCAGAAACAACGATAATGCGCCACTTGAAACAAACATCCAAAAGGTGTTGTTGGAGCTCTCCGGAGTAGAAAATAGTAAGTTTGGGTTGGACCTTGTGGCGGTCTTAGATGTTAGCAGTAGCATGGAAGGAGATAAGTTAGAAAAAATGAAAATAGCTATGCAACTTTTGATTAAGAATCTCAGCTTTAAGGACCGTTTGTCGATTGTTGAGTATTCTAGTAAAGCAAAGAGGCTATGCCCATTGAGCCAGATGACTGAAAGTTTTCAAACAAAACTCGAAAATCTGATCAATGATTTGAAACCTCAGCCTGGAACGAACATCACTGATGGCCTTGAGACGGCGCTGAATGTTCTCAAGCATCGTTCAGTTAGCAGTGGACGTGTTGGTGTTATCATTCTTATGTCGGATGGTGAGCAGAATCAAGGCGGTGATGCTGCTGATCTTCCAGTAGGTAACGTTCCAGTGTTCACATTTCATTTTGGTGAAGATCACAATCCGGAGGTATAGTTAAAATTTCAAAATAACCTCTTACTTTTTGACCATTTCAAGAAAAAATTTACCTGTGCTGCGTTCTTATTAACTTTTTCAAGTACTTAATAGGTGCTCATCGCTATCGCCAATAATAGCTGGCAGGGAGGAACCTACGCACAGGTTTCCATGGACAACTTGAACTTAACCTTTGGCCATTGCTTAGATGAGCTTCGAAGGGTGCTTGTTTGGGACCTGACGGTGACTGTCACTAAAATAGAAAAAGAATCAACAGTAAAACGTGCATCTGCCGGAAGATATCTCCACTCCATAGACAATGCTGCTGGTTCTGTAACTATAACATTTGGCACTCTCTACAGGCAAGACGAATGCAGGGTATTAGTTGACATTCTTCTCCCTCTTACCGAAAAGGAAGGTGAAGTAGATGTTCTCGAAGTCTCTTACACATACAGGTATATCAAATCACATTATCTTCCAAAAAAATTATGTTTATGTGTAGTTATGTACTTGTGTACAACTTATCACTATTTTGATGACTCTGAGCAGAAACAGCTTTGATGGAGAACTGTTTGTGGCCAATCCTGCCACTGTTACTGTACACCGCACGTCAGTGTTCACAGATTTTCCAGAATCTTCATCTGGTGAAGAATCTTTTCATGACACTTTGACTGCCGAACAGATTGTTGAAGGAGAGGTCCGTCTGCTTATTGCTGAGGTGATCAAACAAGCAACAGGTGTTGCGGATAAGGAGGATCTGAAAAGTGTTCGGGATGAGCTTGTCCGTAGTCTGAATACATTGGGGGAGAGGGGCAGGGATCACTTAACGAAATTTCTGAGGTGGGAGCTGAATGAGTTGAGGGCCGAGCTGGAGGGGCTGAGTGAAATGATGCAATCACAAGCAATAAATGAAAAGCAAGGCCGCTCTTTTGCATATTCCTTGCTGATTTCCAATTTCACCCAGCGTGGATTGGCAAGTGATTACCGTGATAAATGTGACCTCTTTTACAGTCCTGCTATGCGAGAATTCATTGAGGAAGCGAAGATGTATGATGAAATAGATGATTTACATGTCTATATGGACCGGTTCATTGGTGCTGTCGAATCCATTCAAATGATTATCGGCGAAGATTAATATTGGTTCAATTTAGGCTCTTTTTGTCTCCTCTGATGGTGCTTGAGTTTTTTTTTCTTTTTTCAAAAAGATTAATTTCTTGATTAACGACTGAAGGAGCTACTGAAGCTTCCAGTTCTTTTTCTTTCATTGGCACAGTATTTAATTAAAATAAAATATTTCTTTTTGTACTTATAAGCGGTGGTCAAATGACTTTATATTAGAGTATCATATAGCGTACTTGCCAGGTAATTACTAGTAATTAATTATTTCTTTATCATTTTAAATTTCTATTTTATTGCTTTCCTTGATTAAAGGGAGCATCATGCCACATGAGCGTAAATGAATATGATAATAGAGGTTGTATCATTTGAAATATACAAGATTGAACATATTGTGAATACTTTTTCCATAAATTGTGAAATATACAAGATTTGAATTAATAGAGGTTGTATCATTTGAAATATTTCTTTTTGTACTTATAAGCGGTGGTCAAATGACTTTATATTAGAGTATCATATAGCGTACTTGCCAGGTAATTACTAGTAATTAATTATTTCTTTATCATTTTAAATTTCTATTTTATTGCTTTCCTTGATTAAAGGGAGCATCATGCCACATGACCGTAAATGAATATGATAATAGAGGTTGTATGATTTGAAATATACAAGATTGAACAAATTGTGAATACTTTTTCCATAAAATGTGAACGATTGTCCTGCCAACCAATAATTCACGTCTTTAATTTCACAGGTACAAAATTATTTTTTGTTTATATTCAATATATATTTGCTCTCTGAGATTTGTGGCATGGCCGAAATTATACAATTTTGAGAAACACAAAATTTTTAAAGTTGCATATATTCACAATAAAGATTTTCATATGCTGTGACCATACTGAACATGAAATTTTAAGATTGGTCTAATACCGTTGAAAATTATATAAAAAGGTCATAATACAAAAGAATGAATTTATATTAAGGGATGGTTACACATTAATGTCACCGTTCACCAAGACGCCTATATTACAATTAACTATGATAACCTAACACCATGACAGAAAAAGATGCGACCAGATCAATACGATAAGTCTAAAAAAAACGTAATGTTCTCGTGTAGAAAGTATATATATATATATATATATATGAAATGTTACCGATTAGAAATTCATATAAGTATATATATATATCTGGACCTTTTCATTATGGAACTTAATTGTCACCGAACTAATTTTGGCAACCTTACACATGTTATTGTCCCCCATGAGATTTTTACCATCCATAGGCTCATAAGTCTCAAACCAATCCGTCACCCAACAACGAATGTCATCAACACTGGTATCTACCACACAGAGTATCAACCTTGTCACACTCGGCCACATTGGCCTCCTCAAAAGAAGAACATTTAGCATCGGCCTTTTGTTTATTTTTAAGTTTGAAACAATCGATCTTAATGTGTCCCTTCTTCTTACAATAGTTACACGCTAAATTCTTGTGCTTAGACTTCGAATGGATCCTTGTATCTTTCGAGTTTCGGTCCCATGACCTACCTCGATCAATAACCAAACCAACACCTTGACTCCCTTTCTCACTATTGGTCATTTCTTTATCAATGGGTAACTTGGCTTGCCAATTGCTCTTAACATTCTCAAGGAAAATCTTGTTTCTATTATAAATCAACATGTCTCTAAAGGCCTTGTATGATGCGGGTAATGATCACAATAACAAAAGGACTTGGTCCTCATCCTTCACCTTAACATCAATCTTATCTAAGTCATTCAAAATAGATGCAAACTCCGAAATATGATCGGAAATTGATGTACCTTCAACCATGCGAAGGCTGTAGAGATGCAACTTTAATCGCAATCGATTGGTGAAAGACTTTTTCATGTAAATGTTCTCCAACTTCTCCCACAAACTCTTAGTGGTTTTTTCCAATATCCTCTTGCAATGTCGAATTGCTCAATCACAATTGGATAATGAAGAGTGCATTATCATCCATATAATATCCATGAACGCATCAATCAAATTTTCTCGATAAAAAATAATATCCTTAACGCCTTGGCTTGACAAAATTATCACCATACGCAATTGCCATAATATAAAACTCGTCTTCCCATCATACTACTCAATATCATACTTGGCCGACATAACCATTCAATTTCTTCAAACTCCCAATTAACCGATTTCCCAATATCAAATACACCCCGAAACCAAAGTAGAAAATTCTAATTCAAAGAATTAAATTAGAATTACCAAATCAAATCACTTCTGACCAAAATGCACAAACCAATTAGAATTGACTCTTCGATGAAAATGGTAAAATCAAAACATCAAATAAATTCTCCTTGGTCTACCTGCGCGGTCCACGAAACAGAAATGGAAGCTGCTCTGGTTGGTCTTGTCCCGGTGTACAGATCGAAATCCCAATGCAGTCTACGGGCAGAAATCATCAAACGTAATCAAAACCACGGTCCTTGCGCGGTCCACCGAAGACTGGCGACGCTTTTCACGCGGTCCACATAACCCTTTGACGCGGCTCACAGAAGTGAAGTCAGAAAAGCACGCGCGATTCACAGCAGCGGCGATCTGAAACCCTAGCGATCGTCAGGTCCATTTTGACAATTGTGACATCAACTTAAAAATCGATTTTAGAGTTTTAATATTGTACAAATTAGTGAAATATAATCACAGTGCGAAATTAAAGAAGTAAAATAAAGGTTGATCCGCCATAGATAACTGTGATATATTTATTTTGCAAATTGATCCGTATATCGTGCAGATCAATAATTAATTAATATGATACACTAAAATATATTTGCAACTGTCTCCAATTTCGTAATAATAAAGTAATATGATAAATTAATGTGAAAAACTAAAATATATTCAAAGAAGCTCCGGTTTTAATGTGAAACATATTCTCACCTAAAGATGTAAATATGTTCATTTTTAACAATTAAAAAATGGACCTGTTCTTAGTATTGGGTGGATTTGTTCTTAGTAGAGGTACAAAAGCATGTAAAGATATTCTCACCTAAAGATGTAAAGATGTAAAGATGTAAATATGTTCAAGTAAACATATTCTCATTAATTTGTTCATTCGAAATTTACATAAAAAAATAAAAATCAAGTAAACATATTCTCACCTAAAGATGTAAAGATGTAAATATGTTCATTCCAAATTTCAATCGGACAGAAATCAATATCATACATTTTTTTATCTAAATATTTGTTTTTATTTTCTCTATTTCTTTCTCTTTCTCTCATCTATTTGATTTTACTTTGTTCTTTTTTTTTTCATCCTAAGGAAATCAAATGGATCTTTTTATAGTGTGTTTTAAACGGTGGTACAGAAAATTTACATGCATAAGGCCACGTGGCTAGAATGCCACGATACAGAATTCTTTTTTTTTTTTTCAAGTTTTGCATTTTTATAAAGACCCTTAAGTTTTCTAATTTTACAAATAAGTCAAACCGAACATATCAAATTTATCAGATACAGAGAAATTAAAAGAAATTTTGAATCAATTTTATTTTATTTTTTTTAAATGCAATGATCATATAAAACCATGTTAGATATATAATCAATCGGATCAAAAATCACAGATCTTAAAAATGAAAAATAATTTTCAGAGAAAATTTATGACTGTCAAAGTTTATGAAAAATAAATAATTTTTTACATGGATCAGACAGTCAAAATTTTAGGAACAGATGTTTCAAGGTGTCAAATTTCAATTCTTAGACTTGACGAATCAATTTATAATTTGTTCAGATAAGTCGGGATAATTGTCAAACTGATTTCAAATCATAATTCAAATGAAATACAAATAACAAAGACACATGGATCCAAACATAATCCGAGAAATATACTCTGATATCAAAATTGTCAAGGCCCCACTGCCGGATCAGGGCTCGCGACAAGAGAGATCCTCGCATCCATCCATCATACCCTCAACCTACGTTACAACAAAAGTAACAAACGAAAACAATGCGAAATCAGCTAAAAAATTATAATTAGTTATATAACGATGTGCTTCTTTGATTTAATTAAATAACAATTCAAAGAGACCGAATTAATCTACACGATTTTAAATTAAATTATGCGCTTCTCTTTTTATAGTGTGTTTTTAACGGTGGTAAAAAAAAATTACATGCATAAGGCCACGTGGCTAGAATGCCACGTTAGAGAATTCTTTTTTATCAAGTTTTGCATTTTTGTAAAATTGACCCTTAAGTTTTCTATTTTTACAAATAAGTCCAAATAAATTTCAGAAAACCAAATAAAAGTACGGGAGTTACATTTAATAACTTCATAAATTAATATATATTGTGTCTTGTGTCGATTATGCACAATTTAAATTGGTAATGGGTTCACAATTGGTATACTAGCATAACACAATTAGCATATTAGCATAGTTATACTGTTAGTATTTATAAGAACTTAATATATTTAATACTGGAGGAAAGAACACTCTATGACATAATTTATTTTCTATTTTCAATATTTTTTAACTTTCTTACTCTCTTACATTAAAACACTTATTACATATTATATAGATCCATAAGAAGTTTCTACACACTCTACAATCGCTAAATGACATTTAATTCTCCCATAAACCTCCTCTATTTCCTAGATACAATTATTTTTATTTTTCAAGATAACCTAAAAGACTACAACATTAAATAATACATTCATGACAATTCTAGAGAGTTTCAACATTAATTATTACATTTGACTAACAATTAAGTTTACTTTTTCCAACATCCATCTTTAAACTTAATTATCTTCTTCTCACATTCCGAGCTTCTTTCATTGCGGCTTGCCATTTATTGTTATTAATGGCTTGTTTGAATGTAGTGTCTTCCACATCCGCCGAAAGAGACATTATGTGTAATTCATTTGTCGCCTCATAAAGATCTCTCAAGCTTCTTATTTTTGGTGTTTTCGACTCATCTTCGTTGTTAGATAATGGCGAAGATGTTTCAGCTTGTGTTGATGTTATTGTTGTGTTTGTCGATGTAGGAATCATTGTCGATATTGCTTTTTCCATCTCTTCATGAGACATCTCCTTCATGGAACTCCAATTCCACGTGCCGTCTTCATTAATCTGCACATCACAACTCACATGTATCTTTTTAGGAATATGATCATAGAGATTAATTACAATCGATAAAAAGTTCGAATTAATTACAGCACTGCCCCTGGTTACATACACCATCCGTGCGGAAAGACACCACAGATAAAGAGGCAATAATAAATGTGTTTTTTTGTAGTAGTGTGCCTACCTACCGGTGAGGATGTACTAGATTATTTTATTTTATGCATACAACTTGGCAGCCATTATCAAGACATGGAAAGGGACATACTATCTAAAAGCATCATTCATGATACATGTCTAGATTATTTTTTATGTTTTTCCAATTGGAGTGCAACGCATTTGTGGGACCTAGAGGTTACAAAGTCAATGGTGCAAAGATAACTTATGAAGTAGTTTATCATTTACTATTGTCGTTTAGTACACTGTACACATGAGCTGCTGAGTACAGATCTGAACTCGACTAAATCAACAAAATTGTCGTTTAGTACACTGTACACATCAGCCATTGAGTTTGAATAATGAATTAAAGACAATTGAGCAGTTGAAAACTAGCAATCGGTATTTATATATGCATGGTTCGCACATGGCTAGCTGGCTAGATGCTATGTGTGTTTCTAGTTTTTCACCATACTTGTAAAATGAGGGTTAATTTGGTTCAAAATGATATAGTCCAGGAATCCAAAATTCCATTACTTGTTGGGCCCAAGCCCATTGCTTCGTCTGGGCCTATCTAAGAAGTACAATCCTTAGTCATAATTACTTGTAGAGAGAATTGAACAGAAGGCTCCATCCAATCAAGGCACCAAACTCGAGCCACTACCATTTTGCTTCAGCAAAGATTTGACAATTGTTCAAAAATTTCATCTCAAGCCTTTCTCCATCCACAATCAGGACAAAAAGAGAAACCTTTTGTACCTCTACAAAGAACAAATCTAACCAATACTATAAAATTAAAAATCAAGTAGATGAAACGAAAATAAACTTTGGGCCTTGGGTTTGTATACTGTCTCTATTCATTATGATAATTTGTATAAAATTTTTGGAAAGCACATGATCCTCGTTTTGTGGATATCTTGGAGAAGGACAAAGTCTTCTTCCAGTTTTGTTATTATGCTATTCTCAAATACATGTTAAGATGGGTATCATTTTTTTTAGTACATTAAGGTCGCCGGGTTTCATGCATTGACCTTGAAATCAGTATTAAATATTTGAGATGAACATTCAATCACCTAAGAAAGTAACATGCAGCTGCCCCGTTCCCTCAACACATCTAAAGATAAACTGATCAAATTTGAAATATAATTTACATTTCAATTATGTGTTTAGAAATGAATAAAAAAATTATAATTTAATACATATAGTTTCTCTAAACAATGATATATTAAATTCTAAATTTTATCTCTTTAATTTACATTTACGTTACTTGATTTTTATCATTATCCACTAGCCCAGCCGCAAATCTCAATATTCTGCCAAAATTTATCATTGAAGCCTACCAACATAGATGTCACATCCTACGGCCATCATATTGTACACTCGATCTCTATGATTTTCTGAAAGCTATAATTTATTCAAAAACTGGAAAGAAAGATCTATTTAAGCTCGTGTCCAAGTTCAGGTAGATTATTTTCTGTTCAGAAACTTTTGATATTGTCTAAATTATAGAAGTATATAGATATACACGTATTGACTCTTGAAATTCATATTTCAAGAGTTTATCGACAATTTTGGTTTAATATTTACTTGTCTATTTCAATATTATGATATTAGTACGTTCTTTTTCATGTCGTGTGGTTACAAAATATATATGCCAGCTTGAGTCTGTATATATATTATTTTTCATATCTTGAAAAGTCTGGTTAAATAATTTTGGAGAGAGGACACAGAAAGATTAAATTTAAACTAAGACTAGGTAAAGCATTATTTTAATTCAAATCTGCGATCTTAGACTTTAAAAATACCATTTGCTTGTTCTCTATTTCCAATCAAGTCTGTCTTCTTATTTATTTTTAAATTCGACATATATTTTATAGTTTGTTTTTAAACATATAAATAGCAGAGAATACGGATAAATCTTTTTAATATTCACTTATATATATAGGCCAGATCCAGCAGGCCGCACAATAATATAGACTAGATACATACTACTAATATTATATAATAGGCCAAAATTAATATAAAAATCGGTAGTCACTTCATGGATGATTAATAGGTTTTAAATAATTTTCGGGGGAATTTCACGTATACCCCTGAAAAACTTCAAAATTACGTATTCCCCCCCCTAAACTTCAAAAACTCACAAATTTATCCATTTTATTATTTTTTATATTAAAACTCATTCTAAATTTATAAAATACCCATTCTACCCTTTATTAAAAACATAAAAAACCCATCGGACTCAAATTTGAATTTGAAGGGTTCATCTACCGTCTAAGCAGCTTTAAGATCCGTGTGTGTAAGATCAGCACAAATCTTAAAGCGAACACACACGGATAATGAAGTGACGTACTCGAATCTTAATGTGATTTGTGGGGGTCAAATTGCTTGAAGATCCATGCATGCTAGATCAGTATGAATCTTGTAGCGAACACGCACGGATATTGAAGCAATGCGCATAGATATTAATCCAATGCGTGCGGATCGGATGGTTAGAGAACCCTTCAGATTCAAAGTTGAGTATGATGGGCATTTTATGATTTTAATAATGGGTAAAATGGGTATTTATAAATTTAGAATGAGTTTAAATATAAAAGACAATAAAATGGGTAAATTTGTGAGTTTTTGAAGTTTAGAGAGGAAAATATGTAATTTCAAAATTTAGATGGGGAAATACGTAATTTTGAAGTTTTTGAGGGGTATACGTGAATTAATGCCCCCTAAATTTTATACACGAGCTAGCTGCTGAATTTTTTCTTGAAATCTTAGCAGCCGAAATTAAGGAGAACATTTTCATTTAACAATTAATCATTAAATTTGTTGTCATTGTTATCGACACATTTTTTTGTTTAGTAAAGTTGGATCAAGCCAACCAATTGTTTTTATATACTCCATTAGAATTTTGAACCTGCAACCTCCCACACAAAGACCTTTGCCTTTGCCATTAGAGTTAGTTCTCATTGTTATCAACACATTTTCTTTTAATTACGCACTATTTGTTTTTATACGTACATGATTCTCTACAAGAGTCCTTTTTAAGATGGGTATCTTCCACCAAACTGAGTATTAAATATTGTGTTTTCCATCGGCTTCACCACTTCTCTCGGCATCTAATTAACGATAAACTAATTCAATTAATCTTAAATCTTATGTACGCATAAAAATTTGTGTCTAGAAAGAATTAAAATTTTAAAAAAAAATGTAATGCTCCTAAAAAAAAAAAAATTACCGTACGTGACCATATATAGTTATTTGTAGGTAATGATACGGGGATGATGAGGAATGATAACAGTAACAGATTAAATTTTAACTAAGACGAAATTGAGCTTTATTTTAATTCATGTGTTTGCTAAGTTTAGACTTTAAAAATATAATTATTTGCCTGTTTTCTATTTTGAATCCAGTCCGTTTCATTATTGAAATAAGATATTATTTGTAAATTCGGCATTAATTTTTTTACCTTTTTATAAACACTAATTATGCATATGTTTTGTGTACAGAGATAAGAATCCGGTCCTTACAACAAGATAGATAGATGCATCCACAAATGTTTTGTAATAAATTAAAATTAATTACTAAAAAAATTTGCTAGTCACTTGATGGATGATCAATGGTTTTAAAATTGAAATAAATAGACAATCTACAATTATGGACAACATTTCGTTTTAAAACAACCATTGAATTGGTTGTTGATGTTATCTGAACAATTTAATTATAAATAAAACATATTTGCTTTTAACCATTGTTATATTTTGTTGAAAATTTTTGGACTCTACAACTTCCAAGATAATAGTTAAAATTTAATGACATATGGTATGATCATGAACCGATAACATATATATGTAGTTGTAATGTTATTTAAATTCTCTATACATTATTGAAATCTTTATATAGTGTAAGGGATTAAAATGTACAATCAAAATCGTTTTTATGGGATAAATTTTGTGACAGTCCAAATTAAATAATATCAAAATATATATTGCAGCTCTTTTGTCAACGGGTTACGGGATCATTGCATGTGAAGCATGAAGCACGAGTTGGAGAGAGAGAGAGAGAGAAATATTAATTTCAGTCTGCAGATAACTTAGTATATTATATATAAATTAATTTCTTTGTTTCTCAACGCTCTTATTATATTACTACCTCTACTCTGGACTTGGGTCCCTTCGGGAAATGTTTTGTTTAACCAGGAATGGATGCCCTTTGGCTCACAGGAGGGCCGGGATGTGTCTTCTGGTGGTACTGAGGTTTGGATCCGCCCAATGTAGGAGAATTTTTCATTAACTTCTATTTTTATAAAAATGAATCTTAGTTGGATTTACATTACCTTTCAGAAGCTCAAAAGAAAAAAAAACATTACAAGAGTTATTAAACCTGAAAGGAACAAAAAAAACAAGTATAACATTGTTCAAGTAAAGAGCAGGGTCAACTCTAGCATTATACATGTATTATATTCGTGTATATGCTCCAACGACATGGGTATTAAAATGAACAGAAAGGACATTGCAATCTGTTAATAAAAATGCACAAAAGAACTTGGCCAAACTGCCAAACCAAATGATTTTGTGAAATATATCATTACAAATGTGAAATTTACCAATCTTGATTGGAGCAAGGGGTGGGTAGATCTGGCCGTCAGAGTGCGGCGATGAGTAGATCCGACCATTGGAGCACGGCGGCTATAAGACGGAATCGGATCCGGTCGTGGAGAGAAATGGAGAATGAGGTAGTATGGTGTTTAAGAGTATAAATAAGTAGGATTAGATGATGAGAGTAGTTTAAATTAATTAATGAGAATAAAAGAGTTTAGATCTAGTAATTAGAGTCATTTGACTCGATGTAAATACGTTTTTTATCAATGAAATTGTTAGTTGGCATTTAAAGCCACTAACCTTCAAAAAAAGAAATTAAAGCGTATACAATAGTTTATTCAGGAATACGGTCCAGTTAATTATCTGTTGGCAACAACATTTCCAAAAACAATACTATACAACAATTCCTGTAAAACTTTGGACATATTGGTTATTTTATCATCAACGTTTGCAAAAACACAGTAATATAAGTTATGGGAGTATAATATTAAATAGTCAACGGCTCTATAAATTGCTAGTTGTAATCCATCATTGTAAGGATTTATTTATGTAACAATTGCTAGTTGTAACAATTGCTTAAACAATTCAAGCAGACAGCCTGGCTAGTTGTCTTGCAACCAAATGATAAGTGTTACAATTTAAATCATGGAAATGTTTCATAAATTTTCAAAATACAAATCCGAAATCTCAAATACTTCCATAAAGATTCATGTCAAAACCAAAACAAAATATACTGAAGTCATGCCAAAATTAAATACTCAACCATATTACCAGTTAAATACTTAATTAGTCACGCCTCAAAACTTGACTCCGTTGAGTACTTAATTGCTTCAAATGAAATATCGACATTTCTTTTAAGCTAAAAAAAAAAGTTATACACAATCAAGTCTACTAAATATGCGACTGGAATTAGGTGAATATAATCTAATTTATCTCCCTTCTGAAAGTCCAAAATAAAACATATATATATATATATATATATATATATATATATATAGAATTGAGCTATGCTACTACATGGAGTAAAACGCGTTGGTGCTCCACGCCGCTATATTTTTATTTTGAAAGTCCAAACGACCGATCCGAACCGCTCAACATGATCTCCATATTGAAATGTGCTTGGAGACCAAATTTTACATTTTTTAGAATTTTTTTACTATTTATTAAGCCACTTTGAAAATCACTGATCCGGCAGTCCAGAATTTTTTACTGTTTTTCACTGTTCACCCGGATTTTCAGATTTTCAAAGTGGCTTAATAAATAGTGAAAAAATTCTAAAAAATGTAAAATTTGGTCTCCAAGCACATTTCAATATGGAGATCATGTTGAGCGGTTCGGATCGGTCGTTCGGACTTTCAAAATAAAAATACGGCGTGAAGTACAAACGCGTTTTACTCCACGTAGTAGCATAGCTCATCTCTATATATATATATATCTTTTAGAACTATTGTGTTCCTAAGTTCACCAAGTCCTTTTGTGAACTCAACTCCAAAATTTATTGAATTGGCTTCAAACAATGAATCCAAACGGTTGAAATCCTTCTACCTTACGAGTGATGCGTCTACATATGAAAATTTTCAAATTTTAAATTAATTTTGTATAGAGTCAACTAGTGTGTTTTGCCTGTTTTGTGGGCTGAGAGAGTAATAATAATATACATTCTTGCAGTTCACAGAAAAAGTGGATGATTGCAAAATTGCAGCGTTTTTGTACATTGTTTATTTATTGATTCATTCATTCTACTTATTAGTGCTGGCACAGAGTAAAAAGCATATTTATAAATATTACCCTCAAAAAATTGAAAAAAACCAAAAAAATAAGTTAATATGACAACAGTTTTGTTTTCCAATTTTTTCAAGTTGTTATTATACAATTAATCCAATTGAGACTTGGGGTTCTGGTATATGTATTATTTGTAATTCAAAATCAGGCTTTCCTTGTACTTTTTGATAACCAAATTAATATTCCTTTAATAAAAGTCGCTTCCATGAATTTCGGCCTTTACATATGAGCTGGATCTGTGCATTGGAGTAATAAAGTTTTATAAGTCAACTGAAACAAGCATGTCATGTGACAAATAATATTAAAAAATAAAATCTCACGTTGAATCAGTTGTGGAGCTCAACGATTCTAGCTAATCATGGGAAGCAACGATCATATTTGTATTTGTTGAGCAAGGCTTGGATCTAGCCAGGCATCTACAAGAAAGAGACCAAAAAGAGGGAGGAGAGAAGGAGAGATAGAGAGAGAGAGACTTGGCAGCCACTGTCAAGGTTTAAAAAAGAGAGAGAGATAGAGAGAGAGAGAGAGAGAGAGAGAGAGAGAGAGAGAATGGAGATTAACTATGACAAATGGATAAACCGATGGAGCACAAACGAGATAATTGTTCTCGTCCTTCTCAGCTTTGGCATGCAAATAGGTCTCATCGTCTTGGCACCATTTCGTAAACGCAGCAAGAACCCAGTGCTCAAGTTCACGCTCTGGCTGTTGTACCTGACTGCTGACTCTGTTGCTACATTAGCACTGGGTAACATCAGCCACCAGGCCAATCCTGAAGAAATTGTTGACAGTGGACCCATGCCAGGCAAACTCACTGTCTTGTGGGCCCCGTTTCTCCTGCTTCACCTCGGGTGTCCCGATAGCATCACATCATACTCAGTTGAGGATAACGAGCTCTGGTGGCGTCACCTTTTGGGGCTCGTTGTTCAGGTTGTTGTCACAATTTATGTATTTTGGCAATCACCACCAAAAGGGTGGATGTGGATACCAACAATGTTAGTTTTTATCCCTGGACTAATAAAGTTTGCCGAAAGGACCCATGCTCTCCGCTTAGGAAGCAAGGACAATCTCAAGGACAAAATTATCTCAGAAGTCGGCCTAGGAAATGAAAAAAAGAAAGGTACACATATATCCCATCCTTCCACTAACATCCGGTTAACAAAATTATCCTGAGTGAAATCTTATTTTTTCGAAGAGTACCTTATTGTTTGATTTAATTGTTCTCCACTCAGATAGTGACGGTAATACTACTTCAAACACCGACAACCCAGAAAATGGAACTACTAAAGGTACATATATCCCTAGCTTCCAATAGCATCCAGTTAATAATATTAACTTGAGCAAAATCTTATTATTCTTGCTAATACCTTAAGATTTGATTGAATTGTTCTCCCCTCAGGTATATGGGGCACTCTCAAGGATAAAATTTTGGCACTCTTCCAAGCAAAAGACACTACAGGTACATATATCCCAACCTTCCACTAACATCCGGTTAACAAAATTATCTCGAGTGAAATCTTATTTTTTCTAAGAGTACCTAATTGTTTGATTTAATTGTTGTCCACTCAGATAGCAATGATAATACTACCCCGAATCCTGTCGACCCAGCAAATGGAACTACTAAAGGTACATATATCCCAACCTTCCTCCAACTTCTGGTTAACTGTATTAACTTGAGCGAAATCTTATTTTTTCGAAGAGTACCTTATTGTTTGATTTAATTGTTGTCCACTCAGATAGTAATGATAATACTACTTCGAACACCGTCGACCCACCAAATGGAACTACTAAAGGTACATATATCCCAACCTTCCACTAACATCCGGTTAACAAAATTATCTCGAGTGAAATCTTATTTTTTCTAAGAGTACCTTATTGTTTCATTTAATTGTTGTCCACTCAGATAGCAACGATAATACTACCTCGAATCCCGTCGAACCAGCAAATGGAACTACTGAAGGTACATATATCCCAACCTTCCACTAACATCCGGTGACCAAAATTATCTCGAGTGAAATCTTATTTTTTCGAAGAGTACCTTATTGTTTGATTTAATTGTTCTCCACTCAGATAGTAACGATAATACTACTTCGAACATCGAAAACCCAGCAAATGGAACTACTAAAGGTACATATATCCCTAGCTTCCATTAGCATCCAGTTAATAATATTAACTTGAGCAAAATCTTATTATTCTTGCTAATACATTAAGATTTTATTTAATTGTTCTCCCCTCAGGTAGATGGGGCATTCTCAAGGATAAAATTATGTTGGTACTCTTCCCAGCAGAAGACCCTACAGGTACATATATCCCAACCTTCCTCCAACTTCTGGTTAACTGTATTAACTCGAGCGAAATCTTACCTCCTGTTAATAATAACTTAAGATTTGATTTCAATATTCTGTTGATTTTTAGAGTTCATTTGACTATAAACTTTATTGCTCAAAATAGTTATATTTATAATCTACAATCTCAAATCTAAATATACAGTCCAAATCTTTCGACCCGTTGAAAATGATGCTGGAAATGGAAATTTAGACTGTTGCTTAATTTTAATTTACGTAAATTATCGGGAGCAGGTTAGAAAGATGAGGGAGTAGAGAGTTAATTCGCAAAATTCAAGTATGGTTATGCTGCGGGTACTTGGTTTTATTACCTCCAGCATATTTAAATATATGACGAGTTTGGGATTATTATAAGGACATTATATAGATTATTGTCAAAAAAAAAAATAGCTTAGTTGCCTGTGCATACAGTTTCCAAATTTAGAAGGTTCTAAATTTAAACTAAGTATTGTTTGTGACATTTTCAAACAGTATAATATAAAATAAAAGCAAATAAATTCTGATCTTATCAGAAATAGAAGTTGTTGAACTGAATAGAATTAGTCAACATTATTGAGTCCAACAAATTTACATATATAGTAAGGTTCCTTTTCCAGGTACCCAAAATGAAGAGTTTATATCTTTATTACCATAAACATATATATAACAAACAACAACAACAACAAAACCTTTAGTCCAAAACAAGTTGGGGTAGGCCAGAAATGAAACCCAACCGGAGTCACAAAACCAAGGTAGATAGTAATAAAAATAAAAATAATATTGATAATACTAATACGAGTAGAGCTAAGGTGTTCTTAAGCTCACCAAGCCCTGTTATAGTTCTAGGGTTTTAGAGGAGACAGCAGCCAAAATAGAGAAACGAATTTGGGGCAATTTTCTGTTGTATTCTCTTCTCCAAAGTTTGTGTATAAAATAAGTATAAAAAGGAAACTTACAAATATAACCCTATAAAATTAGGAAATAACAAATGGTGAGATAAGAGACATATTTATAACAATCTCCACCTTGCATCGAAATCTCACCCAAAATGAAACAAAATAACAACTAAAGCAAAAACAAAAACTAACAACAAACAGAAATTAAATTTGCACAATAGTTGAACTTCATGGTCGGTATGGGCTTGGTGAGCATGTCGGCTGGATTGTCGGCAGTAGCAATCTTCATGATCTCTACTATACCCTTCGAGATAACCTGCCGAACAAAATGATGCTTGACATCAATGTGCTTGCTTCTTTCGTGATACACGTGGTTCTTCGCTAAGTGAATAGCACTTTGACTATCACAAAAGATTGTAGTAGTACCACCATGTGCTGAAATTTCTTCAAGCAAGCCCTTAAGCCACATTGCCTCCTTAACGCTTTCTGTAACCGCCATGTATTCAGCTTCTGTTGTTGATAGAGCAATAGTGGATTGCAAATTAGCCTTCCAACTAATTGCACATCCACCCAAAGTGAAAACATAACCGGTCAAAGACCGTCTCTTGTCAAGATCTCCCATAAAATCTGAATCTACATAACCCGTTAGCCTTTCATCGTTTCTCCCAAATTCCAAACGTGCATTTGCGGTACCTTTCAAATAGCGGAGTATCCACTTGACCGCCTCCCAATGCATTCTACCGGGACATGACAAATAACGACTCACCACACTAACAGCGTGTGCTATATCGGGTCTAGTGCACACCATCAAATACATGATGCTTCCAACGGCACTAGAATATGGGACTCTTGACATGTCTTCCTTCTTCTTCTCAGTTTGCGGACTTAATTGCCTCGACAACTTGAATTTGGTCGCAAGAGGAGTAGATACAGGTTTTACATCCTTCATGTTGAAGCGATGCAACACCTTCTCAACGAAATCCTGTTGTGAAAGATACAATTTTTCATTTGACCTATTCCTTGTGATCTCCATGCCGAGAATCCTCTTGGCAGCCCCGAGATCCTTCATCTCAAATTCTGAGCTTAATTGTTCTTTCACCTTCTTAATCTCCTCCTTGTTTGAGGCCGCAACTAACATGTCATCTACATAGAGAAGTAGATACATGAAGAAGCTGTTGTCCGACAACCTCTTGAAGTAGACACAACTATCAAATTCGGATCTACAAAATTCGATGTTCAACATGAAAGAATCAAACATCTTGTACCACTGCCTTGGTGACTGCTTTAAGCCATACAACGACTTCTTCAACAAACACACATGTTTCTCCTTACCCGCAACTATATAACCTTCTGGTTGTTGCATGTAAATCTTTTCCTCAATGTCGCCATGTAAGAATGCAGTTTTCACATCTAACTGCTCTAATTCCAAATTCCCCATAGCAACTAATGAAAGCAGTACTCGAATAGAAGTATGCTTTACCACAGGTGAGAAGACCTCATTGAAATCAATGCCTTCAACTTGACTATAGCCCTTAGCCACCAATCTTGCTTTGTATCTAACACCGGCAGTGTCATCCTTCCTTTTGAACACCCACTTGCAACCAACAATTTTCTTCTCTTTAGGTGCCTCAACAAGCGTCCAAGTTTGATTCTTTTGAAGAGAGTTAATCTCCTCTTCCATGGCGGCTGTCCAATTTGCTGCATCATAGGAAGATATCGCTTCCTTGTAATTTGAGGGATCACAAAACTCTACACTTTCAGCTACAGCCAAACAATATGCAAAGTCAGAATAACCATACCTTGTAGGTGGTTTGATTTCCCTCCTTGCTCGATCCCTTACCAATGCATAGGGTTGCTCCTCTTGGTTCTCCTCGTCAGAGTCATCTAATTCACCAACTAAATGAGGAACATCATCATGTGTCGAATGAGGCTGAGTCACACTAACCTGTGGATTTGGGGTCTCTAACTCCACCTCCTTCATAGGTCTCTCAACCTCCTTAACTGGCTCGGGCGTTAACTCCTTTGCCCGTAACATAGCCGACTCATCAAAAGTCACATCTCTTGAAATGAGGAACTTTGAACTCTTAGAATCTGGACACCACAAACGATATCCCTTAACACCTGAAGCATATCCGAGAAAGATACACTTCTTTGCTCTTGGCTCGAGCTTCCCTTCATTCACATGTGCATAAGCCGGGCATCCAAATACCCGCAACATCGAGTAATCTGCCGATTTACCTGACCACACCTCTTCAGGAGTCCTGCACTCAATCGCAGTGTTTGGAGAGCGATTCACCAACCAGCAAGCAGTGTTAATGGCTTCAGCCCAAAACTCCTTGCCCAAACCTGCATTAGAAAGCATACATCGAGCCTTTTCAAGTAGGGTTCTATTCATGCGCTCGGCCACTCCATTTTGTTGTGGAGTAGCAACAACTGTATGATGCCGAGCAATTCTTTCATCCTTGCAAAACTTATTAAACTCCTCATTGCAAAATTCTAAACCATTGTCGGTTCTTAACTTCTTGATTTTCTTTCCGGTTTGGTTCTCAACAAGTGTCTTCCATTGCTTGAATGTGACAAACACTTGACTCTTTTCCTTTAAGAAAAACACCCAAACCTTTCTCGAGAAATCATCAATAAACAAGAGCATGTAATGGGAACCGTTACCTTTTGAGGGAACACGCGAAGGACCCCACAAATCTGAGTGAATGTAATCCAAAGTACCTTTTGTGTTGTGGATGGCTGTGCTGAAACTGAGCCTCTTTTGCTTGCCGAAGACGCAGTCCTCACAAAACTCCACCTTGCCGGTACTCTGGCCACATAGAAGGCCTCTCTTGCTCAACACTGCCATGCCACGCTCGCTCATATGTCACAACCTCATGTGCCACAGCTTGGTAATGTCAGAATCTGAGGTAGAGCTAGCAACGGCAGCCGAGCCTGTGATCGTGGTACCCTCCAAGAAATAGAGAGTGCCCACCTTCTTTGCCTTCATCATGGTGAGAGCCCCCTTTGACACCTTAAGGACTCCACCTTCACTCTGAAACTTGCAACCAACATCCTCAAGAGAGCCCAGAGAGATCAAGTTCTTCGTCAAATCCGGGATATGTCTCACACCCATCAAAGTACGGGTAACCCCGTCATGCATCTTGATCTTCACGGTACCAACACCTGCAACCTTGCACAGATGATCATTACCCAAAAGGACTCCACCTTCATTAGTCGCCTCATATGTGGCAAACCACTCTCGATTCGGGGTCATGTGCTGAGAAGCACCCGTATCCATCACCCAATTCTTATCGAATTTTTCTTTACCATCCCCAACAAATAACAAATCACCAACTTCTGAGTCGGCTACATTTGCCTCTCCTGAACTGGTACCTTTTTGTGCCTTTTGTTTGTTCTTGAGTTTGTAACAATCGGCAACAATGTGTCCCTTTTTCTTGCAATAGTTACATGAGAGGTTCTTATGTGCGGACTTGGAACGGCTTCTTCCTTGGTGATGTTTTCTCTCATTGTTTTTCCCTCTCTCAACATACAAACCAACCTCTTGGTTACTTCTCTCAGATGTGGTCAAGTTATTTTCAATGTCGGACTTGACCAACAAATTGCTCTTCACATCCTCAAGGGTGAGTGAAACCCTACTATGAAGCATGGTCTCCTTGAATCCCTGATATGACTTAGGCAGCGAGCATAGCAAAACAATGGCCTTGTCTTCATCCTCCACCTTAATACCAATCCTCTCCATGTCATTGAGAAGAGCGGTATACTCGGAAACATGAGCCTTAACGGAGGTATTTTCTGCCATTCGCAAAGAGTGAAACCTTTGTTTTAATCTCAATCGGTTCGTAACCGATTTCTTCATAAAGATTTCCTCTAACTTCTTCCAAGCATCAGCTGCTGTTGTTTCTGAGAGAATTTCTTGAAGTGTTGAATCACTCAAACACAATTGAATAGTTGAGAGAGCCCTATCATTCATTGTCTCCCACTCCTTATTTTTCTCATCTCCTTCTAAATCCTTAGGCCGACTATATATGACAGTCTTAACACCCAAATTAGACAAAATTGATTTCATCCGAACTTGCCATAGTGCAAAACTACTTATGCCATCAAATTTCTCAATATCAAATTTGGTAGATATGGATGAACTTGAACTCATAGTAACAAATATTTAATCACTAGAGTAATAACCAGATTCGATAATTTGACACAAAATTAGAGAAATCTGAAAGATTTACCAGAAAAATTCTAGTACTGTGACCCGACGAGTTTGGATCTGGCTCTTGCGCAGTTCAAGGGAAAAACAGGAGAAAAGTTTTGGTGATGCGTAGAAGCAGCCAAAAATTGAAACTTAGGAATAATCCAACTTTCATTAATTCCAATTTTGGCGCTGTGCAGAAAAATCCAAAACAGAAATGCGGCTTACCAAAAAAAAAACTCAAATCGCGGCTGTAACAATTTGCTCCTGGTCCACTATCGCGGCTCACAAAGAAAAGTGAAATGGAGAGGCGAACTTGGGTCTTTACGCGGCTCACATAAAATCCTGTCGCAGCTCACTACTTCGGCGACACGGTTCACCAGCGGCGACGCAGAATGAAACTGAACAGCGAAATCCCTAGCAAGCAGCGGAACAACGATCTGAACCCTGAACCACCGATCGAAACTAGCAACCAGCGAACTTGGCTCTGATACCACTTGTTATAGTTCTAGGGTTTTAGAGGAGACAGCAGCCAAAATAGAGAAACGAATTTGGGGCAATTTTCTGTTGTATTCTCTTCTCCAAAGTTTGTGTACAAAATAAGTATAAAAAGGAAACTTACAAATATAACCCTATAAAATTAGGAAATAACAAATGGTGAGATAAGAGACATATTTATAACAAGCCCCTTTGTGAGCTTAACTCAAAAACCTATCGGATTGACTTCAAAAGACGCATCCAAACCGTTGAAACTGACATACTTCATGAGTGATGCGTTTTCATGTCAAATTTTTGAACTAATTTAGTATGAAGTCAAGCGGTAAAAATGATGTATAAGTTAATTTTTCATTATTTTTTTACCGCTTGACTTTATACTGAACTAGTTCGAAAAATTATAAATTTGACATGTAAATGCATCACTGGTGAAGTACAACGGTTTCAATGATTTGGATGTGCCGTTTGAAGTCAATCTAAAAGGTTTTTGAGTTAAGCTCACTAAGGGGCTTGGTGAGCTTAACAACACCTTAGTTCTACTCATACTAATACTAATAATGGTACCAATAATAATAGTAATAATACTAATAACAATGCTAAGAATATTATACCTACACGTAAATCTTAGGGGTCGAAGTCGTAAGTCCAACATTCTTAATCACGAATCAAAAGCCTTAGGACCTAAAGCCTATAAATGTACCCCTAAATCCTGATTCCTAGGCTATGGTTATAGTACATGGATCACTAACTTCCACGCGCTCATGTCTGAATCCAACTCTTTGGATACATTTCATTCCTTCATGTCCCTTTTTACAACTTTCTCCCTTGTTATCTTGGCCGACCTCTGCCTCTCCATCTTCTTTCGAAACAACTTATAATTCCAGTACGCGCCGGTACCTCGGGAGGTCCTCGTTGGAGATGCCCAAACCATCTCAAGCTATGCTGGACAAGTTTCTCCTCAATCGATACAACCCAAACCCTGTCACATATATCACGTTTTTTATTCGATCCCTTCTTGTTTGACCACAGATCCACCACAACATATGTATCTCTGCTACACTTATCTTCTGGACATGTTGTCTTTTAGTAGCCCAACATAGGATGCCAGATGTATGTTGCTGTTTCACTCACCCAGCTCTTATCCAATGGCTAAGATCTTCATCAATCTCATCATCAATCATTAGCATTGACCCCAAATATCGAAATGTATCCTTCTTGTGCACTACTTGTCCAGCCAAAGTGACATCTCCATCCTCTTATTTGACACCGCTGAACTCGCATTTCATATACTCGGTTTTGGGTCTACTAATTCTAAAACCCATCGATTGTAAAGTCCGTCTCCACAACTATAGTTTCCTACGCACCCCTATCCTACCCAAATCAATTAGCACCACATAATTAGCAAAGAGCATGCACCAGGGAATCTCCCCTTGTATGTCCCTCATGAATTCTTCCACCACTAGGCTGACCCTCGATGTAATCTTATCTTAAGAGGAAAGTCACTGGTTTCAAGAGCCCACCACATGACCCATCTCGGTTGGTTTGGTTTGTTTGACGATAAATTTATATATAATATTTCTAATTATTATGCTTTGTTTTAGTCAGCTTAGTTTGTTTATTTACTTGTTGTTCAACCATAAAAATGAAAAGTTCTACTGTCATCTTTTGTAAAAAAAAGTATTTAAGGAGAATCAGTTTTATACTAGTAGTTATGGCAGCGCTATTCGTGCAGGAGAGTAGGTTGGGAATAGGGTTAATTTTTTTTTTAATATTTAAAGTTGAGAAAGTCAACTCTCATCTTTATCTAAAAGTGAAGTATCTAAGCCGAACAGAGGTTGATAGCAGAAAGTTCCCCAAAACAAACGTAGAGAACCAACATGTGCGCAACATGTACTATGGGTACAATAATCAGGAGCTATTTAGAGAATCAACATCGGCCCTTTAGTGTTGGTCAATTAATCGACTGTCTTCTTTCGAAAAAAGAAAAAGAATGGTTTACTAATATGACCAACTTTTAAGTTTATACACGATTAAACATATGACAAATAAACAGATTTTGTTATATAATTATCTACTAATTTTACTTTGTACTGTAATGGGTATGAAACAGCATTTATCTAAATCCATAGTCGGTAAATAAATTAAGAAATCAAAATATTTTACCAGTACCGTCGAGATTGTCATTAGCTAAGAAGAAAATATTTTACCACGTTGTTGAGAAAATATTTTTTATTATCCTCTATGCTATCCCCAGACAAAAAACCTCATGTTTTTCTGGTGAAACAAATGCATTACGAAATGGTTTACCCCAAGGATTTTGTGTTAGAAGAAAAATTGTGGAACTGCACAAGATAGATATGTTTCCCACCAAAAGTGATGTACAGCTCACAAATTCAAAATAAGCATGGTAACAAAATTAGGATTTCCCCAATTTGAAACTTCACTCTAGCCATCCGAACTTAAGACTGAATGCTAACCATAATGTATCCAAACGACATGTACACATCTGAAGCAAATACACATAAAATGCTTCTGCAAATTAAGAACAAAAGTGGACAGGGATATGAAGCATTATTGGTAACTACATTGACAAAATATCATGTATGAGTGTGAACCCATTAATTGTCAAATTGCTAGAGAATATGAGCACAACACTCCCAAGAAACTCTCTTCCCTCCCATGTTTTATTTCATTCAAGAAGAAGATTACAGAATACAATAATTTCAGATTGTTACATGGAGATTGGCAGCAGCCTCTCATATATCATGTCTAGTTATTTACTTTCTTAATCTAGGATTGTATAATTATTACATTGATTGTCTAAATATTACAATTAATGGAAACAAAATCTCCTGCTGCCTTTTTCTTCAACTCACGACAACAGTAAATAGTTTCCTTTCTTCACCATCACATTTTCCTTGTGCGCCACTTCTCTTCAGATCTTATGTGTCTCATGTTAAAAATTCCCTTCAAGTTGGCATGTAGATGACTTTCATGTCCAACTTGACAAGTGAGTCATGAAAGATTGTACTAAAGACCCCTTCGTCAATATCTCTGCAAGTTGATCCTTGGTTCTCACAAAAGGAATGCAGATGACTTTTTCCTCTAGATTTTGTCTGATAAAATATCTGTCAACTTCTATATGCTTGGTACGGTCATGTTGTACAGAATTCTGAGATATGGCAATTGCAGCTTTATTGTCACAGAAGAGTTTCATTTCTTCTTCAGGTTTAAACCCAAGTTCACTCATAATTCTTTTCAACCATATTAGTTTTTGTAACCCTTTCACAATGCCTCTAAATTCTGCTTCAGCGCTAGACAGTGCTACTACCTTTTGTTTCTTACTTCTCCATATCACCAAGTTTTCTCTAACAAATGTAAAGTATCTAGAAGTGGATTTCCGATCGGTTATATCACTTGCCCAATTTGAGTTTGTGTTCGTAAATGCTCATTTTTCTTAAAGTAAATACCTCTTCCAGGTGCTCCTTTCAAATACCTAAGAATTCGAAACACAGCTTCCATGTGTTGTTCACTAGGTGCATGCATGAACTGACTTACTACACTTACCGCATATGCAATATCAGGTCTGGTATGTGACAAATAAATAAGTTTCCCCACTAATCTTTGGTACACTTCTTTATTTGCTGGTACCAAGTTGGGGAACTCACCCAACTTGAGATTTTGTACAACTGGTGTATGTACTGGTTTGCAATCAAGCATCCCAGTTTCGGAAAGTAAGTCTAACACATACTTATGTTGAGACAAGGACCTTCCTGACTTCGCGTAACTTCAATTCCAAGGAAGTATTTTAGTCCTCCTAAGTTCTTCTTTCAAATTCCTGAGATAGCCTTTCTTCTAGGCTTTTGATCCCCTCATGGTCGTCCCCTTGTGATTATCATGTCATCAACATAAATAATTAGAATTGTTATCTTCCCCTGTCTTTTCCTGTAAAATAAAGTATGGTCAGAATCACTTTGAGAATATCCATATCCTTTCATCGCATTAGAAAATCTCCCAAACCATGCTCTAGGAGACTGTTTCAATCCATATAGTGCCTTCTTCAATTTGCACACTAGAGATTGAGAACCTGAGTAACTATATCCAGGTGGGATATCCATGTAGATTTCCTCCTCAAGAGAATGCATTATTTACATCAAACTGATGTAAGGGCTAATTAAGATTAGCTGCAAGAGATAACAAAATTCTGACAGTATTCAACTTAGCAACTGGTGAGAAGGTTTCTTGAAAATCAATACCATACGTTTGGGTAAACCCTTTTGCAACTAATCTGGCTTTGTATCGATCTATTAAACCGGTTGGACCATATTTAACAGTAAACACCCACTTACAGCCCACAGTCTTTCTACCTTTGGGCAGATTGACCAATTGCCAAGTGTAGCTCTTTTCCAGTGCCTCCATTTCAACTTGCAAGGCTTCTATCCATTTTGGATCACTCATCGCTTCTCCCGGGTTTCTAGGTATATGAACAGAGGCTAGAGTCCTATCAAAGTCCTTCAAGGGGCTAGAAAGATGGCATGTTGAGACAAACTTTCTGATTGCATAGTTTCCTTCACTGCTTTCATCTGGACTATATCTTCTAGGAGCATTACCTCGGTTATGTCTGTATGGTAATATTAATTCAGAATTAGAATTTGTAACTTCAGAGTTTTGAGTACATACCTCTCTTTCAGGAGATTGACCTTGTTGTGGTTGAGGGGAGTGTATCATTTGTTCTTGCTCCCTATTGTCGTAGTTTGTAAGGTCTATCCATAAATTAATTCCATCTTCTAATTCAACATCGCTTGGCGCACTTGGTTCATCAACTGGGTTAAGAGGGACCCGAGATGAGCTCGGATTAGTAGGATCAGATGCTAAACCTGAGATGGGTTCAGTCGATGAATTTGGTGGTGAGAGATCAGTTGTCATCATCAGATTTGGTCCACTCGGACCAGTCAGACCTAGATTCAGTCCAATCAGACCAGTCAGACCCAGTTCCACACGCACAGGATCAGATGTGCCCATGTCCATTTTAAACCAAGATTCATCCTCTCATAAATACTCCCCCTGAGGAGGAATCTTTTCCTTTGTGAAGAAACCTTCATTTTCAATTAATGTCACATCCATCATAGTGTATACCCTTTTTGATATAGGATTTAAAGATTTATAACCCTTTTGATTTTAGCCATATCCTATAAAAACACATTTTTCTGCACAAGGTTCTAATTTAGACTGTTGGTGCTTTTGTATATGGACATATGCTACACAGCCAAAAAAAATTTTGGTGGAAGGTTGAGAACTGACAGAATGTTGACATATGAGGAGAGAGATTGAAGAGGGGTTTTGAAATCTAATACACCTGATGGCATACGATTAATTAAGTAAACAACAGCTACTACTGCATGATCCCAATATATTTGTGGAACATCACACTCAAGTAACATTGATCGGGCCGTTTCTAGGACATGTCGATTTTTTCGTTCTGCTACCCCATTTTGTTGTGGGGTTCCTACGCAACTTGTCTCATGTATAATCTCTTGAGTATTAAAAAATTTCCCAAGTGTTTTATTCACAAATTCACCTCCATTATCACTTCTCAGGTACTTGATATTTTTATCAAACTGATTTTTGACCATATTAAAATATGATTTGAACACCGTGGCACCTCATTTTTTGTCTTAAGCACATACTGTTGGAACTTTTTCGGAAAATAAAAACAGAACACAGCAATTGATTTTTCTCACAACTTCATTAATTCATCAACAGATACAGACACGGTATTTAAGATGGTGCATATCCCTAATTTAGCACCCCACTAACTCTATTACAAGTGCTGCCATATTTAGGCATCCACTAACCCCACTAACGCTGCTATAACTAGCCTATAACCAACCCACTACATGACAAACTAAATATAGAAACTACCCTTTCTAAACTACTCCCTGCACACGTCTAAACAGAGAACGTGCTGCCTAAATTTAACAACCAGTTTATAATTAATTCTTAACAAAAATAAACCTGCAACTAAACCGCAACTTCTAGAAACTGTATCTCTTATGCACTTTGCTGCTGACTTGGATTATTTTCAACACCCCCTCTTAATCCAAAGTCCAGCACATTCATCATGTCTCGACACCAGTTGAACTTCTCTCGTGTGAGTGATTTGGTCAGCACATCTGCAACTTGCTGGTTCGTGTTCACATACTGCAATTCAATCATCCGTTGCTCAATCAGGTCTCGTACGAAGTGGAGCCGAGTGTCTATGTGCTTTGTTCTGTTGTGATGCACTGGGTTGTTGCCAATTGCAATTGTCGATTGATTATCACAATAGAGTATTGTTGCACCCTTCTGCTCACAATTTAACTCCTCCAACAAGCGTCTTAACCATACGCCTTGGCATGCTGCTGCTGTTACTGCATTGTACTCAGCTTCTGCAGTTGATAGTGCAACTGTTGACTGTTTCTTCGAATTCCAACTTATTACACTGTTGCCAAAGTAGAACACCTGACCAATTGTGCTTTTTCGATCATCTATGCTGCCTGCCCAGTCACTATCGTTGTAGCCTGTCAAACACGGTTCATCAACACCCTTGTACCACAGACCATAGCTTGTTGTACCTGCAATGTACCTAAGAATTCGCTTTGCTGCTCCCATGTGTTGTTTAGTTGGATTCTGCATGTATCTCGCAACCATTCCAACTGCATGTGTGATGTCTGGTCTTGTGTGCGTCAAGTACAACACCTCCCACCAAACTCCTAAACCGAGTTGCATCTGCAGCTCCGGTTCCATCAATAGCTGTCAACTTCTCGTTTGTGAATATTGGAATTAGTACGGGATTGCAATCTTTTAATCCGAACTTTTCTACCAAGTCTCTTGCATACTTGTGTTGGGACACAGAGATTCTCCCCTTCTCTTGTTCAACCTCCAGACCTAGAAAGTAATGCATTTCTCCTAGATCGGTCATCTCAAACGCACGCATCATTTGCTCTTTAAACTCCTTCACCATTGCGTCATCTGTGCCAAAATAAATCATATCATCAACATAGAGACATAAGCTATTAAACCTCCTTTTTCTTTGCGTTTGACATAGAGATTAGGCTCATTCTTGCTTCTCTCAAATCCCAATTTCTGAAAATGTGCATCAATCTTGCTGTACCATGCACGAGGGGCCTGCTTCAAGCCGTATAATGCTTTGAACAAACAGTACACCCACTGTTCTTTGCCCTTCACCACAAACCCTTTCGGTTGCTCAACATACACCTCTTCTGATAGTTCTCCATTGAGAAAAGCTGATTTCACATCAAATTGATAGATAGGTTGTCTCAATTGGGCAGCCAATGCAATCAACAACCGAACCATTTCAAATATGGCCACCGGGGAGAACGTCTCTTCATAGTCTATGCCTTGCTTTTGGGCATATCCTTTTGCCACTAATCTTGCTTCGCATTTTAATACACTGCCATCTGGACCAAATTTAGTCTTGTAAACCCATTTAACTTCAATTGCATTGCGATCTTTTGGTAATTCTACCAACTTCCAGGTTTGGTTTTGCTCGATTGAACTCATTTCTTCTTTCTTTCTACGGCTTCTTCATAGGACAATGGATCTGCTACATACAAAACCTGAGTTGCTTTATACAATTCTTGTAAGGATCGTTCCTTTCTTCCTTGTGTATCCGGATCAACCATCCGATGTGATGTGCTACTCGAGCTTGGACTGCTTTGCGGCTGCTCACTGCTGCCTTCTTCTTCTTCATCTTCTATTTCTGCTATTGGTGTGTTGTCTTCCTCCATAGACCAACTCCAACTAGCATTCTCATCGAACATGATATTTCTACTGACTATAATCTTCTTTGTCACCGGATTAAACAACCTATAACAATTAGATTGTATGCAATACCCAATGAACACACACTTTTCAGATTTTGAGTCCAGTTTTTTTTTGTTTTGTGTACTTATGAGAGTGTAAGCAATGCACCCAAAAACACACAAATGCCCCACACTGGGCTTCCTTTCAAACCACGCTTCAAACGGTGTTTTGTTCATCACTGCCTTGGTTGGTGACAGATTTAGAACATATAACGCTGTTGCTACTGCTTCAGCCCAAAAACTATTCGGCATACCTTTAGATTTCAGCATACTTCTTGCTAGTTCTACTACCGTGCGGTTCTTGCGTTCAGCTACACCGTTTTGCTCAGGTGTGTATGGAGTGGTCAGCTACTGTAGCACCCCTTCTTTCTCACAAAACTACTTGAATTCTTTTGATTGAAACTCACCACCACGATATGATCTTAGAGCTTTCAGCCTAGCCCCTGTTTGCATCTCTGCCATGGCTTTGAATCTTTTGAACAGCCCAAATGCTTCACTTTTATAGCTAAGAAAATATACCCAGGTCATCCTACTATAATCATCAATAAATAGCATAAAATACTTGCTTCCTCCCATTGATTCAACCTCCATAGGCCCGCACAAGTCAGTATGCACCAACTCAAGTACTTTGGTAGCACGCAAGGACTGATATTTTGCAAATGGCAGCTTTGATTGCTTGCCAAACACACATCCTTCACATAACCCGATTTCACCAATTTCGGGTAACCCATTCACCATTTTCTTTTGATTCAACAATCTCAAACCATTCATGTTTAGATGACCATACCTTAAATGTCATAGCTCACTGGAACTAATCTCCTTGGCCGCAAGTGCCTTGTCTTTCACCTTGGCTATCTCCAAAGGGAACAAGTTGTTTTGTGTCTCTTGATTGTTGCCATCGACTGATCCATGGCTGCATCTACAATTATGCAATTGTCGCCTTCAAACTTGATGGTACACCCGCTGTCCATCATCTGACCAATGCTGAGTAGGTTCTGGGACAGTTGAGGAATATAGTACACATCATGTAGCATCATGTAGCCGTGCAGACCAGTAGTCACAATACACGGATGCTACATGATGTGTACTATATTCCTCAACTATCCCAAAACCTACTCAGCATCGGTCAGATGATGGACAGCGGGTGTACCATCAAGTTTGAAGGCGACAATTGCAAAATTGTAGATGCATCCACAGACATACTGATTATGGTTTACTAATATGACCCACTTGCATGTAATATTATACACCATCAAACATACGTCAAACAGATTATGTTTTATAATTTCCTACTGATTTTAGTCTGTAGTACAATGGGTATGAAACATTAATTTATCTATATCCTTAGTTGATATATAATTAGGAATGAAAATATTACATTAGCTAATAAGAATAAATATTACATAGATCCACATAAATTAAGAAATGAAAATATACATTAGCTAAGAAGAATAAATATTACATAGATCCACGTTGTTCAGTATTCATTAGTGCAGACACCCCACACCTGACTCGTAGAGAATGAAAGATAAATATAAGTAGTTGTTCTTCATAATACTCTGTGTTATTCTTCAGTAAAATTCAATTTATGTACTAAATTACTGTACGGTACCAAAAAACAAATGTTTGAATGAATTCTGAAATTGTTTAACATAAGGACTTTTTCTTAAAAGACAAGTACCGGACTGAAACTTCACAAGATAGATATGTTCTATCACGAATTAGTTTAAAAAGAACATTAATATGATCCCGACAACTATCACAAATAGCGTCTACCCAAAAGCGATATGCCTCAAACATTAAAAATATGCAAGGTACCGATATTTGTATGTCACAAGAAAAAAAGGGTGATATTAGTGATTGAGAGAGCAATGATTAACAAAATACTTTTTTAACTTTATGCAGTTGAGTTAAGCGAAAGCGAAAAGAAAAGCAAGGCCATTTGCGACGGTTATTATTGGTTCAATAAGTTCAAGCGCCTTTTGGTAGATGTAACTTTTCCTGCAGATCTGTTAATGGAGAGTCAGGATTACTTCTCAGAAATGAATGCAAAGGATGCACTTGAATTGGTCGCCATAGAGCTCGCATTCCTGTATGACATCCTACATACGAAGGCAGTCCACATGCACTACAATTTTGGCCGTGCATTGCGCTGTTTATCTCTGGTCTCCATCATAGTAGCACTGGTTGTATTTCATCATCTTGACATGCAAAAATATGCATCTAAAGATATTATCATAACCTATATCCTATTCGGTGCAGGCCTCATCCTTGAGGTCATCGCTGCCATGCTTCTTGTATCCTCTGACTGGACAGTTGTGTCTCTTAGTAAGAAGCGTTGGAGAAAGTGGTTTGCACATGCTATAACCTCAATGGTGAAAGCAATTACCTTCAGCAAGGGCAAAAGTCGGTGGTCGAAAAACATTGGGCAGTTCAATCTTGAAACCAATAATTAAAATAAAACAAAAATGGGACAACATGCGTGAGAGCAAGTCAATTCCCTTACAGGAGACATTGGAGAATATTATGTACACTGAGGCAAAAAGGAGAGCACAAAACGTTCATATATACAAAGTGTTACTAGAGGCAAGAGCATATAGGGGAGGCAAATCATTGGAACGTCACAACCAACTGGAGACTCTCGAGTGGAGCCTGAAAAGGGAATTTGATGAGTCAATTATTTTGTGGCATGTTGCCACAGACATTTGTTATTATAAAAAAGAACCTTCCAACCCATCTAATGGAGAAAATCCAGAATCTTCCAACCCACCTAAAGGAAGAAAAAATTGTTGGTCTCTGCCTAAGAGAAAGGGACAGCCCAATGAAAAAATTGACATTGAGCGTGATGTTAGTTGGATGACATCCAATTACATGGTCTATCTCCTAACCCAGCAGCAGTCAATGATGCAGCTCGGATATGGTAAAACAAGATTTGAGGGCACATGTACCGTGGTCAAGAAGATACTTCAGGCTCAGAGAAAGCTCGATAATAAGGCAGCACCCAACGAGAAGCAGTCAATGATGCAGTCCGCATGGTCTGTAGTCAAGAAGATATTTAAGTGTCAGAGAAAGCTCGATAATGAGGCAGCACCCAACGAGAAGCAGTCAATGATGCAGTCCGCATGGTCTGTAGTCAAGAAGATATTTAAGTGTCAGAGAAAGCTCGATAATGAGGCAGCACCCAACGAGAAGCAGTCAATGATGCAGTCCGCATGGTCTGTAGTCAAGAAGATATTTAAGTGTCAGAGAAAGCTCGATAATGAGGCAGCACCCAACGAGAAGCAGTCAATGATGCAGTCCGCATGGTCTGTAGTCAAGAAGATATTTAAGGCTCAGAGAAAGCTCGATAATGAGGCAGCACCCAACGAGAAGCAGTCAATGATGCAGTCCGCATGTTCTGTAGTCAAGAAGATATTTAAGGGTCAGAGAAAGCTTGATGATGAGAAAGCACGCCGAGTGCTTTACGACGAATCAAAGGGCATTGTTGATGAATCAACTAAGGATGAGAGGGAGAAAGATGGCCAAATATTATTAAGGGACTGCCATCGACTTGCAGAACAGTTGCTTAAACTCAAACCAGAAATAAAATGGAAGTTAATTAGCGAGACCTGGATGGAGATGCTGGGATTTGCCGCCATTCATTGCGATTCATACGAGCATGCCAAGTCCCTGAGGAGAGGTGGTGAATTACTCACTCATTTGTGGTTGCTGATGTCTCAATTGGGAGTTGTCGAGGAGCACAAGATGCAGCAATACCAATCTGGGACCGTCTAATTGATACATAATTTTGTGTTCTTTCTATTATTTCAACGAACATAGATTGTTGTTATGTGCTCTTTCTCTTATTATGCATTCTTTACCTTTTTCTTTTATTGGCAAAGGATTTACATGTTGGATATTTTTTTCTTTCTTGTTAGTGTTTTATTTGTATGTAACTATTGTTGTATTGTATTGGAAGTGTTATCGGCATTTTAATTTGTATTTTTTTTATTTATCAATGTGTTTGATGAGCAAAAAGTGGCAAGGAAAATGCATGCATCTGCATGAAGTAAACATTACCCTCCTATATATGCTAATGAGTATTTAGTTATTAAATAACAGGGAATTCAAATATTACATAAAGAAAGAAATGAGAACGAGCATTCTAGTATTCTACTAAGCCCCAATTTGTCACTATCTAAGTTGCAGCTGCAACAGTTGGAAATAAATATGTTGTTATTCCTTGGGAATAACATGAACCTGTTATTCCGATCCAACCGTTCAAAACTTTTTCATGCACGGATCTTAACAAAGTAAGTTTTTGGTGCACGAATCTCAATAAAGATCAACAGTTGGGATCGGAATAACAAGTTCCTTATATTCCAAAGGACTAACGGCAGAATTATTTCCGCAACAGTCAGGTGTATATCCCATCAGCCCTAGAAACTAACTCAGCAGGAATGCCACAGTGACACCATTATTTCCTATAGGCGATAATTCCAAATATACTCGCAGTAAATAAAACACCCTCCTGTTGCACAAGACCAAATTCATGTTGAGTCTCGTGATATCCTGCTGGTATATGTCCCTTTTTCTCTTTCAATGGCTGACTAAAAGTCTAAAAGGTTAAATGCGTGCTTGCTTGCTTGGTTCCTTGCTGGCACTGGAGGCTGTGTCAATTATCTTGATTTAATTGTTTTTTTCTGGTTTTCTGTCTTTGCTGGTTTCACTGGTTCCTAGTTGTCGTGTAAAATTTGTGAAATTGGGATTTGCTGTTGATATTCTCTACTATCTGTGGAAAATCCGAAATGATAGAAATTTCGGAAACAGGATTTTATAAGTTACATATGAACACAATAAAGATTTTCATACACTGTCAACTGAAGTTTTACAACTCAGCATGATAAATTGCCGAAATTTTTTATTAATATCCAAAAATAATAATTAATTTAGAAATCTACACCCTGTTGAACAGGATTTCGAAAAATGCCCAAACTATGAATTTAAATTGTGGTTTTGGACCTACTTTCCGCAATTTTAATTCGCAGTTTTGGAGATGGAAAACCGCAAATTTTATTTCCTGTTTTGGGTTCGGAAATAAAATTTGCATTTTTGAGCTAAAACCGTTAATTTTTTTTGCGGTTTTACCGTTTCCACTTTCTGATTTTAATGATTTGTGGCGTAAAAATAAAAATAAAATATAAGGATATGGTTTGAAAGGAATTAAAAGAGAGAAAAATTGAAGAAGAAGGCTGTCCCCCTCATCTGGGAATTCACATCCTCCCCGTACCGTAAAAGGGAATCTTTTAGAATTAGTGGATGTGGACCGTTATTTTAACTTTGCACGAATCTCAAAGTTCAAATAATACTGCCCCTGTGCTAGTGCGAATCTCAAAGCGAATGAGAGTAATTCAAAAACTATAAAGTGAAGGGAATCTTTTCCACATATTGGAGAGGATACTCTTCCGTGGGAGAACTCAAAATCTTTTTGCAACCAAACAGTCGAGAGCTGTCCCTCTCATCCTCTCAGTTATTTAACACCAGTCTCTCTCTGTTCTATTTTTAAATAGGAGCCTTTATTTTCACGTCACAAATTAAGAAAGTGGAAATGGTGAAACCTCAAAAAATTTAACGGTTTTAGTCCAAAATCGCAAATTTTATTTCCGGATCCAAAACTGGAAAATAATATTTGCGGTTTTGGGCTAAAATCGTGAAATTTTTTTTCGGTTTCCCATTTCCAAAATCTTAAATAAAATTGCGGAAAGTAGATCCAAATTAACCGCAATTTTAATTCACGGTTTGAGTACTTTTTGAAATCCTGTCCAACAGGGTGTAAATTTATAAATTAATTATTATATTTGGATATTAATAAAAATTTCGGGATAAATTGGGTGGCTTCCTAAAGTCTGGTCTTTGTTTAGAAGATTTGGTAGTGCTATTATGTTAATGGGTTTAATACTTTTGGGTTTTGACCAAACACCTAAAACTGAGCATAAATTAAATTTCAAATCAGCTCTATAAAATGTGAATTTTTGTTTATAAGCTGAATAATTGGTTGGATATATAGGAAAATCTTTGTTAAATTCTCTGAGAATTACAAATGGCATGCCGGGTTTATAATTAAACCCAAAACAACTAACGAGTGGTACATGACCAGATCATGTATTTTAAGGGATTAAAATGATCTTTCATCTAGAGCAGAGAGCAGACTTCAGATCTTGTGTGAAATCTGCTCAGCTGAGATCTTTCATTTTTAATTGAGCTATGTTTTTGATCTATTTGGGCCTTCCGGCTGTTGAAATTATAAGGAAAAAACGACAACTTGAAATTCAGGCTTGGGCTTGGGCCTTTTTTTGGGCATAAAATCACCTAATGCTGGAAATTTCAAACTTTTTTGGGCTTTTTTGGGCATGAAATTTCATACTTGGTCTAATTATGTTGGAAATTCTTTAAAAAGGCCGAGCTAGAGTAAGACTATGCAGCGACAGGAATTAATTACTTGGCAAGGGCATGAATAATTCCTGTCGCTGCATTGCATTATCATAATTAGCTATAAACCCGGCATGGCATTCGTAATTCTCAGAAAATGTAACCGAGATTTTCCTTTAATCCAGCAAATTATCCAGCTTATAACCAAAAATTCACACTTTTTAGTTTTTAGAGCAGATTTGAAATTCAATTTATGCTAAGTTGTATGGTTTCGGTCATAACCTAATATATCAAACCCATTATCATAACAGCTCTACCATCAATCCTCTAAATTCAGACCAGACTTCTGTAAAACACCCATTATAATGTTGAGTTGTAAAACATTCACAGTTTATGAAAACCTTTATTGTGCATATACAAACTAAATTTTTTTGTTTCAAATAATTCAACAATTGTGACCTTGCGAGAGATCTTTGAGGGCATCAAGAAAAATCTCAATTTCAAAAATTTTACACGACAGTTATGAACCAGTCAAATCAGCAAAGACAGAAAATAAGAGAAAAAAAAACAATTAATTCAAGATAACTGACACTGCTTCCAGAGCCAGCAAGGAACCAAGCAAGCAAGCATGCATTTAATCTTTAAGTCAGCCATTAATGGCAATTTTTCCAAAATCAAACAATATATAGAAAGAGAAAAAGGGACGACATATACCAGGATATGACGAGGCTCAACGTGAAATCCCTGATATTCAAAATCGGTCTTGTGAAACGGGAGCCTGTTTTATTTGAAAATACACCCGACTGTTGCAGCTACAACTTAGATAGTGGAGAATTGGGGCCTAATAGAATGCTCGTTATCTTTTCTTTCTTTATGTAATATTTGTATTCCCTGTTATTTAATAACTAAATAGTTATTAGCCTAGGAGTGTACTGTTTACTGGAGGTTTATTATTCTTTCTATTCAAAGCCAAGCATGTAATCTAGAAAACAAATCAAGAAATTTTTGGCCGAGTAGACAGCACTGATGCATCAATCATTGGTTGGTTTTGTCTGGTAATAGTGTTATGAGTTCATAGAAATTATATGTATTATGAAATTATATGGAAAATAAAACAAAAAACAAACACAACGCTCAAATTAATTCAATCCATCCGAAACTAACAATATTGTTACATATAAATAGAAAGGTACAATGAAAAGAATCACAACAACAAAGTAGGCACTTATCGCGAGGAAAAAAACGCATTTATGACGGTTGTCCGTCGCGAAAAGTACCGTCGCGAATAGAAAAAGCACAGTTATGACGGTACTCCGTCACGAAAAGTCACTTTTTACCCTCACAAAAAAGTCAGTTATTCTTGTTGTGAATTATTCTATATGTAGGAAAAAAGGAGCAAGTATATAATTACTGTTTTCTCTACATATAATTATATAAAAGTTGGATCCAAATTGAAATTGCCATGTATTCTCTCTTAAGTTCGTCAACGAATACCGATCAGCCCTCTTTTTGCCTCTCCTCATCAGTTGAGCCACCATCCTTTGTTTTATCGTCAAGCACTCGTCGTGATTTCTCATTATCGAGCTTTTTGTGACCTTAAATATCTGTCAACTTGACCGGAGTCGACTCGGCGAGTCGGAACAGTATAAATAGGGGCTAAATCAAAATAATCGGCCCAATTTTCACTCATTCTCTTACCTCTAGAGAAAAAGTACATTGTTTTAGTACTTTAATCGGACCAATTTTTGAATTTTTGCAATGGCAGTCAAAGGATTTGGGGAAGTCGCGAAAGGATTTGGGGGAGTCGCGGATACAGAAAGAAGAAGAAAGAGTTCAGATAATTATACAATATTGAATAGACTAGGTGTATGAGTAGTGAACTACTTTGTTTTGGAAATAAGACATGGTTTATTATGGACCATGTGCAGGTTGATGATTAAATAGAAAACAGCTATTCTGAACGCATATTCAGCGCTAACATAGTACTTGTTTCATTAAAACCAAACTTAATGGAAACATTTAATGCAACATTCAATATTGATTAGATTATCTAAGGAAATAATTAATTCAATGGTACAAATTTGGACAAACTTCTCTAATTTTGTAAAGACCACAATTAAGGTAAGGGAATTTTTGTTACTGTTATCCGTTTATACAAAATTAACCAACAAAAATTTGAGAATCATTTTATATATTGACAATCTTTACTATTTTTCTGTTACTATTTTTCTATTACAATATAAAATGCTTCGACAAATTTACATATTATGTAAAATGTAAGAACAAATTGAATTACTGTGTACAATCATACTACATGAAATTAATTAGCTACAAAAATATTATTAATTAATTAATTTTGTTATGAATGCTTATATATTTTTATTGTATTATATTATAATAGTGTATTATTTGAGTATAATATTATCTTAACATCATTTTATGTCAAATTATTTTTTCTATTAATTTTCCAATTTTTTAGTACAAAACAAGTTTCTGCCAAAAAAATTCGAGTTTCTGATCCGATTCTTCTGATTCCGGCTGATTTATCCGATTCCAATTCCATGGTCAAGTATCCGATTCCGACTCTGTAACATCCCAATTTTGAAAATTTGAGAATTTTATTTGATATAAAGTGAAAAACATAATTCAAGATAAAAAAAAATGTATGACATTGTAACTTATTTGGACTCACTTTGAACTTTTGTAAATAAAAATGAACTATTTAGTTATTTGATTATGAGATCACGTAAGTGAATATATGAATAATTGTTAATCTTGAAATATTTTGTAATAAATACACTAGGAATACATAGGAATAATTAAATTAGAAACTAGGTAATTGTAAATTCCTTAACAAATGCTGATTAATAAATTTTGCAAGTGTTGAAATCTGAAATTCTGGAAATATTGGAACATGACTAATTTTGTATTGAAATATGGTAAATTATTTATTTATACTTGTTAATTAATTAAATTTAATTTTCTTATAAAGTCATATATACAATAATTTGAAAAGTTTTACTCTAGCTTTAGATATTTTCACTGTAATATGATGTTAGTTAAAATCTTGGTAATTATAATGTTCAATTTATTTTAAAAAAATGCAAAAGAGTTAATTGCAAACCTATTAATCATTTAGTTGAGAACAATATATAATAGAATATATTTCTTTAAGTTCTAGAATTTTATTTGGGGACACATGGCACGGCCTTTACTTTTCTATTATCATTTTTTCATTTTTGTCACCACTAACCTAACTTCATTCTCACCCACGTGTACACTCCCTCTTCTCTCCAAATGTTAGTACTTTTATTTTACCCTTTTCTCAATAATGCTATAATCTATTTCCTATTTTTCTTTATTCTCCCCAGTGAGGATTTATTTTTCTTGTTGAGTCCGCACAAAACTTTCCTTCCCTCCGCCACACACCACCTCACTTCCATCATATCTCATTGCCCTCACTTGCAAAAATTATTAATCAGCATGATAAGAATGCATAGTATAATTTCTCATGAAGCATAACATATAGTCATATGTGTAATTGATTAAATATTAAAATGGATACTTGACCGGTCATGTAGGCACTGTCTTTTCGTGGTAGCGCATGACCGTGGTAATGTATTGATTGAATATTAAACTTGAAAATTTGACCGGTCATGTAGGCGCTGTCTTTTCGTGGTAGCGCATGACCGGGGTCATGTAGGCGCTGTATTCGTGGTAAGCGCGTAATTTCTGTTATGTAGGCGCCGTTAATTCGTGGAAGCGCATAACAGAAATTGCGTAGGAACCTTATTCGTGGTAGCGCGTGATCCAATTATGTAGGCGTCATTGATTCGTGGAAGCGCATAACTGAAGGCACGTAGGCGCCGTATTCGTGGTAAGCGCACAATTTCAGGTTATGGCCATAACAGAAATTGTGTAGGCGTCGTATTCGTGGTAGCGCATGACCCGTAGTCAGATATGTGTCGAATCTGGATCGCAAGATAGAAATGTTAAAAGAACTGATTTACAAGAACATTTGTGCATTAAGTAAGATTCACGAGCATTGCATTCGGGTACCTAATTCATATCATATGCATGGAAAAAGATTGAATTTTGTTTCAGTGTTTCTCTTTATTTCTATTATCTTTATTATTTTCTTATAATCGTTCTCAGTGTTGTTTTGGTTTAGTTGGTTGGGTCTTAGAATAACTCGACTGGAACTGAATACCGCACTTAGAGATTTTCAATCTCTAATATTTTTTTCCACTTCGGTGGGTTCCAGGTACAAAGCGCTAGACAAGGTACCGAGAGGTCGAATTGGAAGGCTGCGAAAGCTGCCACAATAAAAAGCATATGTTTATTTAAAATAAATCTGCTATGGTATTTCGATTGTCTTTAATTATACCGTAACAGGTTTATATTATATTTGCTTACAAATGTATATTATGAAACATTTGGGAAAATTTTATCATATATTGTGGCTCTTGTCTTGCCATTGGTAATGTATGTATATATGTGATTGTGTATGATAATTGAAACGCCTTGCGCTGTTGTGCGCGGCGGGTTGTCGGCCCTATTGTCGGGGTGTGACAGTATTCTATGTTTAACACATGTAATTGATTTACTAAAGATACCAAGTTATGTTGATAAAAAGGGGATGCTACAGCCGTGTAAAACAATTAAGAAAGAAAAGAAATAAAAATAATGGAGGGAAGGGAGATTCATGGGAGTCTTGTGTTCTTGAGTTGTTCTATTAATTTTGACATGGTATTAGAGCCTCATTTCGAGTGCTAATCCAAACACAGAGAGAGATGTCAGAAGCTGAATCCCAAGAATCGATCACCACTGCCACCTTGATTGAGCAGATGGCTAGAATAACTGGACCGTATTCCTGAACAAACTATTGTATACGCTTTAATTTGACATTTGTAATGATATATTTCACAAAATCATTTGGTTTGGTAGTTTGGCCAAGTTCTTTTGTGCATTTTTATTAACAGAGTGCAATGTTCTTTCTGTTCATTTTAATATCCTAGTCGTTGGAGCATATACATGTATACATGTCGTAGAATGATAGGGTTGAGCTTGCTCTTTACTTGAACAATGTTATACTTGTTTTCTTTGTTCCTTCAGTTTTAATAACTCTTGTAATTTTTCTTTTTCTTTTTGAGCTTCTGAAAGGTAATGTAAGCCAAGTAATATATATTCATTTTTATAAAATTAAAAAAAGTAAAAGAAGAGAACAAAAAACTATATATAAGATGGAACATCAATGAAAAATTCTCTAACATTTGGCGGATCCACCAGAAGACACATCCCGGCCCTCCTGTGAGCCAAAGGACATCCATTCCTGGTTAAACAAAACATTTCCTGAAGGGACCCATGTCCAGAGTAGAGGCAGTAATATAATAAGAGCGTTGAGAAACAAAGAAAAGTTATAGAGTCCAAATATTAATTCAACAAAATATAACAATAGTTAAAAACAAATATGTAGTATTGATAATTAAATTTCTTGATAACATCGACAACCAATTCAATGGTTGTTAAAACAAAATGTTCTCCATAATTGTAGATTGTCTATTTATTTCAATTTTAAAACTATTGAACATCCATCAAGTGACTAGCAATTTTTTTTAGTAATTAATTTTAATTTATTACAAAACATTTGTGGATGGATCTATCTATCTTGTTGTACGGAATGGATTATTAATCTCAAGTATATATAAAATATAAGTGGATATTAAAGAATTTTAACTACACCAAATTTAGTCTTTTGCAACAACATATTGCAACTAATGAACTAATTGGTTGCATTAAATTAATAATATTACTACCAAACCAATTAGTTGTATTAGAATATTAACTTGCTCTTCTTCTCCTCCGCTTATCTCCATCTCATCGGCAACTATTCCAAAAACCTGCTACCCTCCTCCTTCGGGTTTGGTTCTATTAAGTTACTTTCATCTAAAATCAGCGTATTTCAATTTGTGCAGACTGAACTGGTACCAGCCACAATTTAGCGTTAACAGCCACAATTTCAATCTTGGGTAACTCGGGGCAGGGCTCATTGGCCTTAAATTTCAACAAGTCGTAGTTAATGTCTTATTTGTAATTTTTTTCTTTTTACTTCGTTCAGCTCATAGGGCTAGCTGATGTCAGCAGCTACTGCTTGAAAAATTGGGGCTTTAGGTATGTAATTTATTTATTTATTTTACCATTTTCTGTAGTTGTGTTGAATTATTAATAGAAATATATGTAGATTAATAAAAAAATATTAATAAATACAAAATTAGTTCACTTATAATTCATGTGCTGAATAATTTATAAAAAAATAAAATTTAATATTGGATAGTACTGTTTTGGAATTTTCATTTATTTTGTAATACGGGTAATCTGAGTGGTTGAAAATTGATGTACATAATGTGTGGCTCAAAATTGGTGTAGATGTATACATCATAGCAAATCAGGGTTTTTTTAGAAAGCTGAAGAGTAGATTTGGTATTTTAACGATTTATACATGCATAAGAGGCTCTTTTTAAGGAAATAACTTACTCTGTGCTTCAGACGGGGTGCTGGAAGGGAGCGAAGAGAGTAAGGTATGGAAAAAAAATAAAATGTTACATGCTCCGTAAAATAAAATCAGAAGGGAGGGAATGGAAGAGAGGGTGACTTCTTTACTAGGAAATTATCCCCCCAAAATCGGGGTGTAGCCGAGGGTAAGAAGGGCCACCGGAGGATATACCAAATATACCCTTTTCTTTTCACGCCTCTTTTCTTCTTTTCTTTTGTTTTCCACCCAAAAGCAGATGAGAAACTTGGTGTATAATACTGATTTTGCAACAAAAGATAATACTGATTGTTTATCTCTTTTGTTTTTTTCCTTTCAAATGTTGGAAGCAAGTTCTTTTGCGAACTTGACTGCAAGGGATGGTGAAAAACCGAGAAGGAAGAGACATATTTGAGGCTCGTTGTCAGATGAGAAAAGCACAAACAGTTAGTTTTCTGAATTTGCAAACAGCACTCCAATACTAGAACATGAAGTTGCATGATATCTAAGTTGTACCTGGTTTCTGCATCTTGAACAAACCAAATCATATTCTAACCAATACATGCAAACTCAGAACCATATTGAAGTTCTCATTTGTTTTAATTTGAACAAACCAAATCATATTCTTGTACCTGGTTTCCCACCATCAGATATGTATTGACTTCTACGTGTCAAAAAGATAAGTTAATTGTTGACTCTCAGGTCCAATCAATTGTATGATTGGATTCTTTTTTCGAAATTGTCATGAAACCAATACTCAAATGATCAATGTCAGATTTTGAATAATTTGCACTTCTGGAATTTTGTGATTTTTGGCAGAATTTTTGCAATTTGCAAATCAGTTTGAAATGAGATTCAACAAAGATTCTAATGTTATAACTCAATTTATATACATGTAATAAAGTATTGTTTAGCGGGATTTCGAAATTTTTCAAAATATAATGAATTTGGAAAATTTGGGTAAAATCTTGGCTAAAATTGAAAAATTACATTTTGTTGATTTAAGCATAAATTTCAAACTTTTTAGCATTCTCCATATTTGAAATAAGTTAGTCCTGTCACTGGATTTATAGCAACATAAGATAAAAATTAATTAATTGATTGGATCGAAATTAAATTCTCATGAACTATGATTAGCAGCCTTGAAGCTCTGAGTGATGCCTCAGCAATAAAAGCCCCCCTGCACCAAAAATAAAAGAAAATGTGAGCTGATCATGTTTCATTTGAACCTCTGAGTGATGCTTTAAGGGACATACAACCAAAAAAAAAAGAGAAATTATCTAGGAAAAGAAGGGTAATTACAAGGTTTCTAAGAGCATTCTGGCACAGGACTGTCTAGTATTCCCTTCCAAAAGATGATTCAAAGAAATGTGTCCATTTTATTGTTGTAAACAATTAAAAATGGCTAACCTAATAGAGAAGATAGATTGTAAAGAAGAAAGAAGACAGAGAGAGTTTCTGCAGCAAAATCTTTAATTAACTTGTTATTCTGGTACACTTAAACACAAATACAAAGGCTGATTATATAGCCTCTCATACACAAAACTGACTACCTAAATTTGGAACTTTTGACTTCCTAAATTAACTAACAGCTCTTCTATTTTAGCTACTGCTACAAATAAATAATGCTAACTATAGCCCCCACTAACATTAAATAACTACCCACTTATATTTCTGCTGCAACAATTCCAAATATAGCTTAAACACGTCTAAAATACATCTGATCTAATTTTGACCTTCAACAGTTTGTGTTTCAACACTCCCCCTCAGCGGTAAAACGATTACATCTGGGATACACCTATGTGTTCCCTGTTGAGTTCAAACTTCTCCTTTGTTAGCACCTTCGTAAAGATGTCTGCAAACTGTTCGTCAGTTCGACAAAACTTCAACTGCACTTCTTGTTTCTCGACTGCATCTCTAGTGTAGTGATACTTGATGGCAATGTGCTTGGTTCTGTCATGGCTGATTGGATTCTCGCTGATTGCTATGGCAGATTTGCTGTCACTGTAGATAGTGACTGGTTCCTCCATTTTGCTATTGACATCCTCCAATATTCTTTTGAGCCAAATGGCCTGTGCAACGGCTCTTGCTGCTGCAACGTATTCTGCCTCGGCTGATGACAAGGCGACCACCGTCTGTTTCTTGGATGACCAAGAGCAAATACCTGATCCAAGCGAGAACGCATAGCCTGAAGTACTCTTCATGTCGTCTTGGCATCCCGCCCAGTCGCTATCGGTGTAACCAATCAGCTTTGAGTTGTTGACAGGTTTGTACCATATGCCATAAGAAACAGTGCCTTTGATGTACCTTAGAACTCGTTTTGCAGCTGTAAAATGTTTTTGAGTAGGACAGTCCATATACCTTGATAAAAGGCTTGAGCTGAACATGATGTCCGGCCTTGTTGCAGTCAAGTACAATAAACTTCCAACTAAACTGCGAAATTCAGTTGGATCTGCTTTTGCCGAACCATCTTCCTTCTTGAATTTTTCAATTGGAACAAGTGGTGTTGTGACACTCTTGCAATCTTGCAACCTATTCTTTTTCAATATGTTTTCTGCATATTTCTTCTGAGATATGAATATCCCATCTTCAACTTGAACCACTTCTATACCTAAGAAGTATTTCATCAATCCAAGGTCACTCATTTCATAGGTATTCATCATGTCTCCTTTAAACATTTGCATCATTGCTTCACTGTTGCCTGTGTAGATCAAATCATCAACATATAGAGCAACGATTAAAATGTGAGTACCTCTTTTCTTCACATAGAGAGTTGGTTCTGACTTGCTCTTCTCAAACTCGTTTTGCAGAAAATATTTGTCAATTTGACTGTACCACGCTCGTGGAGCCTGTTTCAGTCCATAGAGCGCCTTCTTCAATTTGTAGACTTTGTTATCTCCCCCTTGAGCTAAAAATCCTTCGGGTTGCTCAACAAAAATTTCTTCGTTAAGTTCTCCATTTAAAAAGGCTGATTTGACATCTAGTTGATAGATGCGCCACTTTTGCTGTGCAGCTAGGGCTATGATCGTACGGATTGTTTCTAAACGTGCAACTGGTGCGTATGTCTCAAAGTAGTCGATTCCAGGTTTTTGCTTGAACCCCTTTGCAACGAGCCTTGCCTTAAACTTCTGAACTGAACCATCTGGATTCAACTTGGTCTTGTAAATCCATTTAACACCAATTACACTTCTATCGGTTGGTCTGTCCACTAACTCCCATGTATTATTTTTCTCAATCATCCCAATTTCTTGCTCCATGGCTTCTCTCCAATTTTCTTGGTGTTTTGCTTGCTCAAACGATTGTGGTTCAACCACCGAGAAATTGCATCTTTCTGTCCTTTCATATATTTCAGCCAAGGTTCTAACTCTACTTGGAGTAACTGCTAATGTAACATCAGGATGCTGTGAACTGGAGCTAATGGGTTGCGAATTAGAGGCATTTGGTTGCGGGTTGTCTTCAGGTTGCGCAGCTGAACTGCTGCTGGGGTCTCGGCTGGGTGTGGTTTGTGGTGGTTGACTTGGAGCTGCTACATTTGGTATGCTTTGGACATCTTGGTTTTGAAGTATGATGATTGGTGTTGGTTGACATGTGGGTAATTGGTTATTTTCCCAATTATAGACTTCTTTCTCATCAAAGATGACATCTCTACTAACAACCAATTTTTTCTTCTCAAGGTTATACAATCTATACCCTTTGGTGCCATCCGAATATCCCATAAAAATACAGCGTTCACTTTTATCATCGAGTTTAGATCTATTTTCCTTTGGGACATGGGCATAGCATACTGAACCGAAAATTTTCAAATGACTAATATTGGGAGTGGTTCCGCTCCATGCTTCAATTGGGGTTTTATTTGGTACAGCTCTTGTGGGACTTCTATTCTGGATATAGACAGCCAAAGAGACTGCTTCTGCCCAGAATTTTAATGGTATACCCTTGTCTTTGAGCATGGCTCTTGCCATTTCTACTATGGTACGGTTTTTACGTTCGGCAACACCGTTTTGTTGAGGGGTATAGGCAGTTGTGAGTTGTCTCTTAATTCCATGATCTTCACAGAATTTAACAAATTGGTTGGATGTATATTCTCCACCTCTGTCACTTCTTAGCACCTTGATTTTGAAATCACTTTGGTTCTCAACTAGAGCTTTAAACTTTCTGAATACTTCAAGTGCTTGTGACTTTTCTTTGAGAAAATAAACCCAAGTCATTCTTGTAAAATCATCAACAAAGATAAGAAAATACCAGTTTTGTCCTTCTGATGGTGTTTGCATTTTGCCACATATGTCGGTGTGAATTAACTCTAATGGTGAACTTGCCCTCCATGCACCCCTTTTCGGAAAAGAGTTTCGATGTTGCTTGCCTAGAATGCACCCTTCACAGGTTTGACGGTTTGTGTTGATCTCCGGTAGGCCTTGTACCATCTCCTTTGTTTGCAGCAGTTTGAGTGCACTATAGTTGAGATGACCGAACCGCTTGTGCCACAGAATTGACTCATCTACAGTTTCGGTTTGAAGAACTAGATGTGGAGTATGCTTTAATTGTAACACGAAGTTTCTGTTGTCTTCCATCACAATATTTGCCAGCACTTGGCCATGCCGATCAATTATCTTGCAGCCATGCTTCTCAAAATGTACTGCATAACCGTTTTGAACCAATTGCCCCACACTGAGAAGATTCTGCTTCAAATCGGGTACTAGTAGCACATCTCTTATCAAGCGTGAACCCATCTTAGTGTGTACTGCAATGTTGCCCTTGCCCTTGGCTTGAACCAATGCACCATTTCCCATTCGAACATTTGTTTCAAATGAGGTGTTGATTTCATGGAAGATCTGATGGTTGCCGGTCATATGACTTGTACATCCGCTGTCTAGATACCAGATGTCGCCTCTTTCTTCACTTGCAGAGTGACATGCATAGAAGATGGTTTCTGAATTTTCCTTCTGTTCTGTGAAGTTGACTTGAGCAGGAGGTGGTTGTGCTTGATTTGTGGCTTGGTTGGTTTGTTGAGAATTGTTTGTTCTGCAGAGCCGAGCTATATGGCCTTTCTTTTTGCATTTGTTGCACTGTTTGGTAGACCAACAATATTTGGTATCGTGGGTATCCTTCTTACAGATTTCACACCATCGGTTGGCCTTACTAGATTCTGCATTCTCATCTGTTTTGGTTTTTTCAAGATTTTCTGTTTTTCGGAAAATTCCAGATTTGAAGGCTGGACTTGCTTTGAATGCGTTTTCATTAGACATGTGTCTTAGCAATTTTCTCTCTTCATGCGCTTCAAGAGAACTAATCAATTGTTGTATGGGTAAGGTTTCAAGGTCTTTGGACTCCTCTATAGCCGTGACTATAGAGTCAAAACTCTCAGGAAGGCTAATCAACATCTTTTCTACAAGCTTCTGTTCGGTAATATCTTTATCACCAAGCGAACGCATCTGATTTACTAAATCCATAACTTGTGAAAAATACTCTTTTACCTTCTCTGAATCTTTCATTTGCATGTTTTGGTATTGCCTTCGTAAGGTTTGTAATTTGACAACTTGCACCTTAGCCGATCCTTTGAACTCTTGTTGCAGCATGTCCCAAGCATCCTTTGATTTGGTTGCGTTGATGATGCGTGAGAAAATGTTTTCTGCTACCCCTTGTTGAATAAGGAATAGCGCTCGTGCATCTTTCATCTTGTCTTCCTTCAACTTCTGTTTTTCGTCTTCTGTTTGTTGGTGGTTGGCGGCATACGTGGTATACCCATCTTCAACGATATCCCACAAATCTTGTGAGAGTAGTAGAGTCTCCATCTTCGCTTTCCATATGCCGTAGTTGTTACCGGTCAGCATAGGAGCTGGGAATTGCGCCATGTTTGCGCCTGAAGACATTGCTTCAATGCTTCGTCGATGGGAGATTTTCTTCTACTCTTTGGATTGCGCCCTTTATGGCTCTGATACCAATTGTTGTAAACAATTAAAAATGGCTAACCTAATAGAGAAGATAGATTGTAAAGAAGAAAGAAGACAGAGAGAGTTTCTGCAGCAAAATCTTTAATTAACTTGTTATTCTGGTACACTTAAACACAAATACAAAGGCTGATTATATAGCCTCTCATACACAAAACTGACTACCTAAATTTGGAACTTTTGACTTCCTAAATTAACTAACAGCTCTTCTATTTTAGCTACTGCTACAAATAAATAATGCTAACTATAGCCCCCACTAACATTAAATAACTACCCACTTATATTTCTGCTGCAACAATTCCAAATATAGCTTAAACACGTCTAAAATACATCTGATCTAATTTTGACCTTCAACAGTTTGTGTTTCAACACATTTTGACATGCTATATTATGGACTACATGGAAGTGTTCTATCAGGTACTTTGCAACATATTACTTTCTTTGTTACTGGCTTATTAGAAAAATGAAGAACTGAACCAGTACCATTAATTACTAGCACAACTGAGCTGATACCAGTGCAAATCAGGTGCAACCTATGTGCAACACATTGGTACAGAGTACTGCATACAAAAGACTTGATATTTATTTGTAAATTGTAATATTATATTCATTCTGTTTTCAGCTCTTTGGCCAAATGTGATGATCATATATGAGAAGTTATAAAAACTTCTTTTTACTGATATAAGGGCCAAGTAGTCATATTTAAATAAAATATAAGTTAAAATCAAAACTAAACTCAGTAACTTCTGTACCTCTGTGTATATATCTGGAGCAAGTGAATGCACTTGAATTCTCTCCTCCCTTGTCCTTGCCTCCTCTTCCCTCCCCTTCCTTCCTTTACAAAGCTCTGGAGCATAGTCTTAATTACTGTGGCTGCATTGCCATTGAAGAATATATTTGAAAAGTAATTAATTCCTGTCGCTGCATAGTCTTAATTCCTGTCGCTGCATTGCCATTAAAGAATTAATTCTTTAAAAAGGCATGAATAATTTCATACTTGGTCTAATTATGTTGGATCCGTTTACACCCCTGTTAGTACTACAACAATAATTATGAAAAAATATTTTTGAAGATATATTTAATTACTTTAGAAAATATTAACTAAGTGTTATTTGAAATTTAAAAATTAAGATACAAAAAATTCAAAGTGATTATTTAGATTTTATAAAGCTTAACATTAGCACAAAAAAATGCTTTATTAAAATAATAATTGATATGATAACAATTTAAAATTTCTAAACTAATATCAGTTACGATAATAACAATTAAATTCATTGACTCTAGGTTTTAATGTCTATCAACTCTGAACTATAATTGACATTATTTATTTTTTCAAATAATTTGTAAATATTTTAGGAATATCATTCACAAATAATTTGGAAATAAAATTCTGACAAAGACGTATTCATGATTAAAATATAATTACGTTCCAATTTAATTTTAACAAATAATTATTCATGATTAAAAAATAATTATGTTCCATTTTAATTTTGACAAATAACATTATTTTTTGGGCGATCAGTACGTTCCAATTTATTTTTTTTCAGGGCGCGAAAGCCTATCTCCAATTTGCGCCAAACTAGTTTGCTCCCAGAAAATTTTAAAAAAAAAGGAAGAAAAAAAAGAAAAAAGGAAAAGAAAAGAAAATTCTATAACCATAACCTTGCTTGCAAACCTCCCAAAAGTTAATAACTGTATTATATTGTTAATATATATACTATGTTTCCAATTTGAATAATCTTATATTTGAAGTTGAACGTGAAATAGTAAATTTCAGGGACCATATGGTGTTGACCAAACAATTTTACAGCACCAATTGTATCTTAATAATAGAAACACATTTGCAATATGAAACGAGCATGACAGCTGGGGCATTTTTCTTCTCTCAGCGGTTACACACAAACCGCGCGCGAAAGAAAAATTGTAATATGGCGCGGAATCAGATAACTGCACCGAAAATTTAAAAGTAAATAAAAAATATTGCTGATATATATTCCCTCTGTTGCCATAAATTAAATTATCCTCCTTATTTTCCTCCTCCCAACAAGTACTGATCGGTGCTTCACCAAATGTAAGCCCTCTTACTAGCTTTTTCTTTTTTAACTATTGTTGCTTCCTTAATTCCTTTTCATAATAAGTGTAGCGGGATTTGATTCACGAATTGATTTGTTAGAAATATATTGGAAAGGCTTGATCTATACTTTTGGTACACTATTCCGGTTCTTAAAGTTTGATTTTTTAGTTTATAGTTAAGCTTGAGGTTATTGACAAAAATCACACTCCACCTCCTTGGAACGCACTTTGGAGTGGAGTTTGTGGTCTTTTGTGGTACAGATACTTACAATAACTATAAAATTCAAACTTGATATAATATTAATTATTTCTTATTAAAACTAACAAAAACTGCATACCAGTAAAACTAACAAAAACTGCTCCCTAAAACTAATACTTATCCGTAAACTAAAGAAAACTGCTCCCTAAACAAAACAAAATCGTACCAGTACACTAAAAACCTAACATACAATGCAATTTGTTACAGCCAACAATGAGAACTAAAATTGTAAATGAAAAAACAGTAAATCTGACTTATTTATCATTGCTCATGTCTCCAGATCTGCATCAAACTGGAAATTTTGTCGATCCAGATGATTCTTTATCTCCAATTCTGTCATAAAAGACTGGGACGGTATGCCTGTAAAGGATTGTTGACTCCTCCCCCAGTTTCGGCAGCCCTCCAGGAAGGTAGGTCATGTGCTGTGACACTCCTTGTTGCCGCTATGAGTACTTCGCAATCCAATTATATAACATAGCTGCTCCCTCTGTACCCCTTCCCTCCTTGGTTGCGTACTTCCGTCAGTATGTACTGGAGAGTGTCTAGGAGTACTGTTGCCTCTGCTTGTAGCGGATCATGCAGTTTGAAAAACTTATAGAATACCTCTTTTAATTTACCCCTCTGATCAAAGATCTTGTACCTGTTCCAGTTTTCATTGTGGTGTCCCATGATGCCTGTATGCTACCCAACCTCATTTTCCAATGCTGAGATGGAAGTCAAAAGGGAAACGAGTACTGTTGCATTTTATTTAAGGGTTAAGTGAAGCATTATTGGGTCAAATTTATAAACAAACAGTTAAATCAAGCTGTAGTGATTTTTTGGGTTTAGAAATTTTATAGGAAAAAACAGTCAGAAAAGACAGAAGATAAAAAAGATAAAATAACGGCAATGCAGCGACAGTAATTAAGAGGAGGGAAGAGGAGGGAAGGACAAGGGAGGAGAGAATTCAAGTGCATTCACTTGCTCCAGATATATACACAGAGGTACAGAAGTTACTGTGTTTAGTTTTGATTTTAACTTATATTTTACTTAAATATGACTACTTTGCCCTTATATCAGTAAAAAGAAGTTTTTATAACTTCTCATGTATGATCGTCACATTTGGCCAAAGAGCTGAAAACAGAACTGAATATAATATTACAATTTACAAATAAATATCAAGTCTTTTGTATGCAGTACTCTGTACCAATGTGTTGCACATAGGTTGCACCTGATTTGCACTGGTATCAGCTCAGTTGTGCTAGTAATGGTACTGGTTCAGTTCTTCATTTTTCTAATAAGCCAGTAACAAAGAAAGTAATATGTTGCAAGGGCATGGAAAAGTACCTGATAGAACATTACCATGTAGTCCATAATATAGCATGTCAAAATGGACACATTTCTTTGAATCATCTTTTGGAAGGGAAGACTAGATAGTACTGAGCCAGAATGCTCTTGGAAACCTTGTAATTACCCTTCTTTTCCTAGATAATTTCTTTTTTGTTTTTGGTTGTATGTCCCTTAAAGCATCACTCAGAGCTTCAAATGAAACATGATCAGCTCTCATTTTCTTTTATTTTTGGTGCAGGGGGGCTTTTAATTGCTGAGGCATCACTCAGAGCTTCAAGACTGCTAATCATAGTTCATGAGAATTTAATTTCGATCCAATCAATTAATTAATTTTTATCTTATGTTGCTATAAATCCAGTGACAGGACTAACTTATTTCAAATATGGAGAATGCTAAAAAGTTTGAAATTTATGCTTAAATCAACAAAATGTAATTTTTCAATTTTAGCCAAGATTTTACCCAATTTTTCCAAATTCATTATATTCTGAAAAATTTCGAAATCCCGCTAAACAGTACTTTATTACATGTATATAAATTGAGTTACAACATTAGAATCTTTGTTGAATCTCATTTCAAACTGATTTGCAAATTGCAAAAATTCTGCCAAAAATCACAAAATTCCAGAAGTGCAAATTATTCAAAATCTGACATTGATCATTTGAGTATTGGTTTCATGACAATTTCGAAAAAAGAATCCAATCATACAATTGATTGGACCTGAGAGTCAAGAATTAATTTATCTTTTTGACACGTAGAAGTCAATACATATCTGATAGTGGGAATATGCACATTCCTAAAATATAGGGACTGATTAGTGAGCATGCTTGTGCTTCCAACAGATGTTTGTGGATGGGTCCATGGGTGTGAATTTCTATCTTGACAACTTTGGTATCTACAAATGGTTGGTTGCCAGTTCTATTCTACTGGTTAATTTTGCTGAATTAGACCATGGTTAGTATAAGTACCAAACTATTGACAATTTTGCCCATAGTTGTAATAAGCCACCCCCACCCCCCAAAACAAAAGAATAACTAAACAAAAATTAAAACAAATGAGAACTTCAATATGGTTCTGAGTTTGCATGTATTGGTTAGAATATGATTTGGTTTGTTCAAGATGCAGAAACCAGGTACAACTTAGATATCATGCAACTTCATGTTCTAGTATTGGAGTGCTGTTTGCAAATTCAGAAAACTAACTGTTTGTGCTTTCTCGAGACCAGTACATCACCACATGGCCAGAGATTGACATATCTCTTTTCTCATCTGACAACGAGCCACAAATATGTCTCTTCCTTCTCGGTTTTTCACCATCCCTTGCAGTCAAGTTCGCAAAAGAACTTTCTTCCAACATTTGAAAGGAAAAAAACAAAAGAGATAAACAATCAGTATTATCTTTTGTTGCAAAATCAGTATTATACACCAAGTTTCTCATCTGCTTTTGGGAGGAAAACAAAAGAACAGAAGTAAAGAGGCGTGACAGAAAAGGGTATATTTGGTATATCCTCCGGTGGGCCCTTCTTACCCTCGGCTACACCCCGATTTTGGGGGGACAATTTCCTAGTAAAGAAGTCACCTTCTCTTCCATTCCCTCCCTTCTGATTTCAGTTTACGGAGCATGTAACATTTTATTTTTTTTCCATACCTTACTCTCTTCGCTCCCTTCCAGCACCCCGTCTGAAGCACAGAGTAAGTTATTTCCTTAAAAAGAGCCTCTTATGCATGTATAAATCGTTAAAATACCAAATCTACTCTTCAGCTTTCTAAAAGAACCCTGATTTGCTATGATGTATACATCTACACCAATTTTGAGCCACACATTATGTACATCAATTTTCAACCACTCAGATTACCCATATTACAAAATAAATAAAAATTCCAAAACAGTACTATCCAATATTAAATTTTATTTTTTTATAAATTATTCAGCACATGAATTATAAGTGAACTAATTTTGTATTTATTAATATTTTTTTATTAATCTACATATATTTCTATTAATAATTCAACACAACTACAGAAAATGGTAAAATAAATAAATAAATTACATACCTAAAGCCCCAATTTTCAAGCAGTAGCTGCTGACATCAGCAATCCCTATGAGCTGAACGAAGTAAAAAGAAAAAAATCACAAATAAGACATTAACTACGACTTGTTGAAATTTAAGGCCAATGAGCCCTGCCCCGAGTTACCCAGATTGAAATTGTGGCTGGTACCAGTTCAGTCTGCACAAATTGAAATACGCTGAATTTAGATGAAAGTAACTTAATAGAACCAAACGCGAAGGAGGAGGGTAGCAGGTTTTTGGAATAGTTGCCGATGAGATGGAGATAAGCGGACGAGAAGCAGAGGAAGTTAATATTCTAATACAACTAATTGGTTTGGTAGTAATATTATTAATTTAATGCAACCAATTAGTTCATTACTTGCAATATGTTGTTGCAAAAGACTAAATTTGGTGTAGTTAAAATTCTTTAATATCCACTTATATTTTATATATACTTGAGATTAATAATCCAGTCCGTACAACAAGATAGATAGATCCATCCACAAATGTTTTGTAATAAATTAAAATTAATTACTAAAAAAAATTGTTAGTCACTTGATGGATGTTCAATAGTTTTAAAATTGAAATAAATAGACAATCTACAATTATGGAGAACATTTTGTTTTAACAACCATTGAATTGGTTGTCGATGTTATCAAGAAATTTAATTATCAATACTACATATTTGTTTTTAACTATTGTTATTGTTATAACCCGTAAATTTGAGTCTAATTAATTAGACTAATAATCAAAATTTACAACTAATTAAAATTTTAGTTAATTAATTAACTAAGAGTGTAGATTAAATAATGAAATTAATGATGTAACTATTTAAAATTTAGTATTTAATAAAATTGTATTTCTACAAGTCTTAGGTTTAAATTTAAAACTAGACAAATTTGAAGTTACTTAATTAAATAAATAATTGAACTATATTGTTATGTAGTTAATCTAACGTGCGATTCACAAAATATTACCAAGATTGATTATATTAAATTGTATACTAGATTAGATTAAGGTTTACGAATGGTAAATTAATTTTTGTAAATGCAATCTTCTAATTAAGAGTACTCGTATTAATGACCGTTATAATTAATATATTAAAAAGAATTAAATGAAATTATCAAATAATATTAAATAATATTAGCGAATAGTTGTAGGAATTTTAAACGTAAATTCTCGTGAAAATTTAGTTGATAATCAAGAAAATTATTGGTTTCATTTAATCGTGAACTTTAATTTTTGAATTTGGGATTTTTTTTTTGACTAGATAAGATTATAAATTAATTTTATAAAAATTCACATGACTAACGTTCGATAAATCCGTAGAAATTTCTAAACACAAATCTCATAGAATTAAATTATTTTAACTCATTTGTTCTGGAATTTTCTCAACCGTTCAGTTTAGATTCTACAAAATACAAATTTAACTATAAATTGTTAAATGAAAATTTACAAAGTTAACCTAACGTAAATTAATAGAAATTTGATTTGTAAAATTGAAGCTTGGTTAAGATGTGGATCCCGGACCTATATATATCCCCGATTGCAATTCTATTTTTGACTCAAATTTTGTTCCATTCTCTCTGATTGACTCCTCTCCTATTTTGTTCCAAATAAACTACCATTAAATGTTGCTAGGGCTGAGCTCCTTTTCTTGTGTTGTGAATTGCTTGTGAATGTGATGTAACCGACCCATACCCTCTTGTTGTTTTTCTTTTTGTTTCTCATACGCCTCTGTGATACCTGAGATGTGCCGATTTTGGTGATTTCTGCCTTGGTGCCTTTGTGCCATGGTTTGAGCCCTGAATCTGGTACCGGTTACTATGACCTGGTGTTGTTATCTAGTGCCAACTATGTGCCCTTTCTTTGTCCTGGTTTTGCTGATACCCTTCTTGCTTGATTCTTGGACCGACCTTGCTTATTCTGTGTTGATTTGGTTCTGTGCCGATTTTGGTGCCTGGGTTAGTAATTGTTGACCTGTGTTGCCTTGTGCTTAATTGGGTACCAAGCTTTAACCTGACAGGGACCTTGTTGTGAATAATTGTAGTTTAGGGGTTTATTCGTAAAATTTAGGCCCTTGGTAGTTTTTCCTTAACAAAAGGGCTTAAGTGTAAAGATGTGGAGTTTTTATTATTATTAGGGTCTCGGTTTAAATAGATGAGAAATTAGGTTCGGCCGAATTTAATAAAATTGGAAATGGCCTCTGTTATGGGCTCGGCCTTAAGAGTTGATTGAAATTTTATAAATAAGAATATCATTTAAAAATCTGATTTGGGCTATTTAAGCTGGGCCGAAATTAGAAAATTTATTAGATTGGATTTTTAATTAAATTAATTAGAAATGGCCCAATTTTGATCGGGTTGTGTGCCAACCCAACATATAATAGGTTAGAGCACAAAATTAATTTGACGTAGCTTGAGTTAGAGATGCGATACGTTAGAATCTAGATCGAAAACACGGTTTGGACCTTAGATAAAATAATTTTATTAATGAAAGTATGATAATGTGTTAGTATGTTAATATATATATTCTAAGGACAAATAAAAACATTAGGTGATGATAGAACTACGTACGATTAAATTATGTACATGTACCTGTTATGTACTTAAGAATATATGTGTACAAACTCAACTAAATATTTCTTTTATAACGCAATGTAGTTTACAATAAACTATATGAATAATATTTAACTCATAATGATATTATTTAAATAAAATTGATTAACTAATAAATAAATAAATCGTGACTATTTGCACCATATTTATATGCAATTGACCTACCAAATCAATTATACCTTAATTATGACATGTACTATTTAAAATATTATTTTAAGTACTTGTTAATCCTAAATAAATTATATAACACATTAGAACACCACCCACTCCGTAGTTAATTAGAATTTGAAACTTAAGTATTTAAATTTACTAAACATAATTATTATATTGTTAATTAATTAGGACAATTAATTAACAATGTATTTTTATTTTATAAATACTTAGGAATAATTTCAAGTTATCATTAGAGTAGTTAATTAACAAAAGAACTTTCATCCTGTACGTATTAAAATGTGATTAATTATCGCAATATTTAAGTTAATACCAAATCTCCGTATTTTGATCGTATAAGTAATTATTAGAATAGTTAATATTATGGGAAATATTATTTCAACAGTTTATCTTCAAATTAAAATATAATGAACAATTAAATTACGTTAGATTAAACCGTAGTTAGTTAATTAAATTCGAACACTTAGTAACAATAATTAAACGAGGAAAAAAGATTACAAATGCTTAGTTTAATATTTAATTAATGAACGTCCGAATTTCAGGTCCCCAGACCTATTTCGACTCTGACCTGTGATTCGATCCCGCTGATGGTTATACCGGAGCAGGTGAGGATCGAGCGGATTGCGGAGATTACTAGCACGTTGCTTTCGGCCGACATATCAAGTGTGGGATATCTACATTATCTTTTTCGTGGTGTACTCTTACCAGTCGACCACTTGACCTGACATTCGCACCTTTATTTATGTAGTTGCATTAGATCATGTTTAATCCTTTCTGAACTGTAATTAGAATTTGCATAATCCCTTATAAATGGAAAATTTACTGTTTTCTTAGGAGTAGAGTAATTTAATTAATATTATATTAGATTAGGATATTAGTTCTCCTCTTCTTGTAGAGGACAACATATTATTGTAGATTAAGCATGTGCATTGGTGAGAGTTGAGAAGAAGACTGAGTGACTGTGTTCTGGCTGGTTGGTATGGAACCGGTCGACCCGTTAGCCATTGAGCCAAGAGACCACTTGGTTTCTCGGATGGTCTTACTAGGATTATATATTATTATATGCATTGAGTTGTTATTATATTATTTTCGATCATTTTACCATTACGTGCGGGCCGGACACGAGCCTAGAGGCACGGAGACGATTCGGGAGTTACTCCCTACATTAGGAGCTACAGGCCTAGTACGGCTGCCGAGGTTGCGGTGGCAGATTTTATTTTTATTGTTATTGTATGGGCCGATCACGAGCCCTTGTCCCATTGGTCTGGCCGGACGGTGGAGTTCCGTTGTCTGCTCATGAGGAAACGGATTAACACATTCTTACGCCTTGCTTGTAGATTTCTCCTATTGGATTTGTTTGGATGAAGGATCGTCTTAGAGTAAGAAAAATACACAAAATTTGGTATAACCATCGGCTAGCGCGCCTTTCTTGTGGGGCAAAGCTCGATGCTATTAGTCATTGAGTATCTTTGTACCCTCTGATCGCAGTCCTTGGATTATATCGCATTTGAGATGTAAATTCAAATTGGCACGGCACGGGGAGACAAAATTATCCGTATTATATTATATTAATTTGTACACACAGTACCTATTTTACTGGACCTCGATTGTATATAAATATGTTCTTCTCCTTGTATTTTATTTTGGAAAATTTTAATCATGTTGGCATAATTGGATAATCGCATCATATCATATACTATATATATTTTTCTTTTGTAGTTATTATGATAGGTTTAAATTACCGCAGCATGTGCATTAAAAGTGAAACGATTACCGAATTGTACGTAGACTTCAAATTAAAATGTGCTTTGACTTAGAGGATCCCTGAAGGGATAATACTGGGCGATCGTTCGCTCACCCATCTTTTGATGTGGGATTTCAGGTACAGGGACTGGCGTTCCGCAGTAGGAGGCATCAGGAGCTGTCCCAGATGGCAGTCCGTTTGATTTAGGACTTTGATTAGGGTACGAGTCCAATGTTTTTGTTATGCACATTGGACTCGATATATTATGTATTCCCTTTGTTTAGACAATGTTTATTTTATCCCGCTGGAGATTGTATGGATGCTATGTATGTACTGATATTTATTTGATATTTATGACTGTTGCTTATTTGTGTTCTTTTCTGCTTCCGCTGTATATTATTATTTATATGTGTTTAGCCTTGCGTGTCTTGTGATTATTAGACACGAGACGGGGACTGATCATACCCTAATCCGGAGATTCTGGTTTGAGGTGTGACAGTTATATTTTGTTGAATATTTGGACTCTATAACTTTTCTTTGTTTCTCAACGCTCTTATTATAATACTGCCTCTACTCTGGACGTGGGTCCCTTTAGGAAATGTTTTGTTTAACCAGGAATGGATGTCCTTCGGCTCACAGGAGGGCCGGGATGTGTCTTCTGGTGGATCCGCCAAATGTTAGAGAATTTTTCATTGATGTTCCATGATCACTCAAAAGAGAGCAATGTTTCTTTTAATATTTATAAACTCAGAAATGCTATCGGTTCGGACTGCAAGCGCACAATCCTATCTAGTATATACGAGGTCGATCCACAGGGAATATTGGTTCAGTGCTTCGAGCGATCGAATCACAACCTTTCGAAAGGCTAGACGAAATCTGAAAATTGAGAGATGTTGTTGATCAATGTAAATTAGGAAACAATTAAAAGTAATTAAAATAAAGATAGAGATGAGAATTCCTAGGGTTTCGGCACACCATTGCCACTCAATCCGCCTTGACAATATATTCCTGTTGCGTCTGATTTTCTGTTGTTGTTTTATGAAAGATAACCACATAGGTCACTGCGATTTATGTTACGCAAGAATGACAGATCTTTCATCGAGATTCTACATAGGACACTGCGAGTTTCCTTACGCAAATGACTGATCTCTAAACACCCCAAATTACTACACAGATCACTGCGATTTTCCTTACGCAAGTGATAGAATTTGGTACGCATTTTGTTGGTCTGGTTTATGGTTTCCCCGCTAAGGTTTTCTTCACATAAACCTAATAAATCTCAACGAGGCTAATTCATACAAATAGTTTCTCTTGCCATTAAAGTACTGTCACTACCCTAACGAACTCAAACTAGATCATTGAAATTAGATGAAGAGATAATAAATCACAAAAGCATTTTGATACAACAACAAGAAACCATAATCAACAGAAATATATTAATCAAAACATCAAGAGTAACAAGGTTTACTGCCTAGCCCTAAGAAAAGGAACTTAGCCGCGGAACGGCATTGTTACAATGACTCCTCTCTTCTTTCTTTAATCAAATCTAACCCTAATTACAAAGATAAGTTATTCTTCTGCCCAGGGGCTTTATATAGGAGTGGAGGGACGTCTGGAGGTTGAGTGGAGGCTAAGAAACAGATCTGGAAACAGCTGTCGGCAGTTATTCCCCAAGAGGCGCCTTCGGATACGGACCGTATTGGGTGATACGGTCCGTATTAGGACCTTGACGGTTAGGGTTTAATGCTTCCAGCGCTATCTTCTGGTCTGTGCTATGCCTGGTCCGTATTAGGCAATACGGACCGTAATAGAGACTTAGTCGATAAGCGTTGCTGATCCGATTGACCTGATTCTAGCTCCATTTGATGTAAAATAGTCCCAAAACCTGTTTTCTGCAATAAAACATAAAGAAGGGTGACAGTAGCCTTTTTCTCTAATTAATTAAACATAAGTGTGAGAAAATATGCAAAACCTAAGCCAAAACCCTACGTAAATCATCGTTATTTTGACTCTGATCACGCCTCCCAACTTGAATTGTTGCTTGTCCTCAAGCAACGACATCCCAGCTGGTCAAAGATCCGGTCTAGGTTAAACCATACAATCTCAAGGACTTGTTTAAAATTAAATTAGAACTTGGGTTTGGTACAATTTATTCAGAACTCTAAAATATTCATGATCTCTCCCTTGAACAATTTATTCACCCCATGATTGACCTCATTATGCTTACCCTAGAAAAATTATTATCGAACAATCTACTTCACAAATATCCTTAAATTTGAGAGTATTAATTTCCCCTTCGATTATAAATGGATCCCTTCCAATCAATGGGAGTTCTAATGATATAAATTTTGATTTTCCTTCCCAATTGATTGGAGCAAAGTATGACAACTAAGTGTGTTGGTACTTGTGACTATTTTTGAGAAATTAAATATGTACAAAATTTAAAATTTGAGAGATTTTCTCGAGCCTATTGGTAACCAGTATTGCGTAGGCACCCGTACTCTTTTTATCCTCCATCTTTTATTCTATTTTTTTCTTTTTCTATATTTTTCTATTTTTATTTTTATTTTTCTCATTTCTGATTTTTTTTATTTTTGTATTTTTTCTGAAAAATAAAATAAAATATTTTTGTGTCACAAGCACCATGATTACACACAATTCCAAGTATTCATTCATACAAGGAATTATTGCATAGTTTCGCTAGGGGTCTATCTATAATAAATGGGTATTCTAAAACACTATCAAATTTAAAAGACTTTGCAAAAATAAATTACTCAAAATAAAAATTCTAGGGTTTGCGATTTTTGATCAACTCTCATGGTTAGCAATTAATTGTTCACTTTGAAATCACCAATAATTAAAAATTCTGAATTTTTGGTATCATGGCCAATTGTCTAAACCTTAGCCTAATTCAATTTAAAACAATTCCTATTTGATTAACCTACATGCAAATTACCCCTAAATTATATGATCCTATCAATGCAAATGCCTATATGCATGCTAGATAAAAACCTCAATCGTTCCTCCCAACTTATCTTGGTTAAGCCTTGAGAAGTGGTCCCGATTGAGTAAAACTGCTAGCGAAAAAATGAAAAATAAGGGTCCTACATGCCATGATCCTAGATACAATGCAATTCCTAAACTAATTTCTTACCCCTACCCCCATGCTTAAATTTTGTATTGTCCTCAATGCAAGAAAATAAACAATTAAGAGAGGGATAAGAAAGATCTCACAGATTACTCATTGGTGAGGGGTGGTGGTGGGGTGAATGGAATCGGCGGTGTGAATGGTATTCCCTTGGAAAGGCAATATTCATAGAAATTCTCGTGGGCTTTGTTTACCTTGTCCAAGTATTCCTCCAAGTAGCGGGTGCGCTTCTTTAAATTCTCGAGGGTGTTGTTGGCGTAACGTGCGGTTGGACCGGGTTCACGAGCTTGAGATATGGTTGTCTCTTGTTCCCATCCGGTTGGTGCGGGCATGGAGTTTGCTTCGTTGGTGTTATCGCGCGGCGGAATGAGGTGGCGTACGAAAGCCATGTCATGATGGTGGATGGATGAGTGGTGTGATGCGCTATGTGTTTCCTCCATGGGCTCTTCGGTTGGTTCCTCCTCGGTTGGTTCTTCCTCTATTGGTTCCTCCTCGTCGCTTCGTGCATCATCTCCATGTTCGGATTCGTATCCAAACTGAAATGACCCCTTATCCGTGCCGATATGGAGGGTCATTCCCTCGCCTATTTTCAACGTGTACCTTATGTCTCCTGTGTGTGCATTGAATACCGCTTGCACGTGATTGTTGTTCACTAGGTAGTTCATGTTAAGGCGGTTGTTGCCGAATACTTCAGTGTAGCCGACAAGTTTTATGTTGTGGTGGTGTGCAAGGAGGGTTGCATAACAACCCACGGAAACCACGTGATTATTCTTTGTGTCGGTGGCCACCGCTATGAGGTGGTGCAAGATGTGGTGTCCAAGGTGCGGTTGATGCTTGTGGCTTCATGCAACGCATGATAAAAATGTCCCTTTCTTGCACTTCCGTTGTGTCCTCTCCTGTTGGGAATATAGAATTAGTCAAAATAATATGAATATACCTTAATTCTATCGATGAAATTAGGCGTGAATCTTTGCGGTATATTTTGCGCTCATCAATTGCGATCATTTCCCAATACTTCATGCGCTTCTCCCTTGTGCATAGTTCGGTTTTGCCATTTGTGGTAATGGACAGCGCCTTGCAAAATTCCTCCATAGTTATGGCAAATGGGCGGTTAAATAAACGGTATTTGATCATGTCGCCATCCCATTGTAGTGTTGATAGAAATTCGATGGAGGGTCGCAAATAGACTCTTGTGGTTCGTAGGCGGTCCGCCAAATCCCATAAATTGATATTATTAAGGGATACTCGCACATAATCATAGCATCCAAGGACCTTCATGGTGTTAATGCACATCGCTTTGTTGTTCGCGACGGTGCGGTCAAGCATTGTTTGAGCAAGGTCGAATTCTTGTTTGTTGCGGAATTTGATCTCCATGGCTGTCGCGAAGGTGTTTTCATCGTCGGATTGAGAATCAGAGGAACGAGGGTTGTTGTGCGTCATTTTTCTCTGGTTTCGATCTCTGTTACGGACCGTATTCACTTGATACGGGGTTGATACGGGCCTGACTTGGAGGATTTCTGTGGACAGGATACGAATTTTGATTCTGAAAATTCTATGAAATGGTGCAGGAAAAAGGAAAGTGGATGAAAGATTTATATGGCAGTGAAAGGGTGTGATGATTGTGCAGGAAGTGCTAGTAGTGGGAAGTTATATTTGGTTAAAATTCGAATTTTTGTCTTGGAACGCCAGAAATAGAGAGTTGGTTATTTTTGCTCATTGAATACGGTCCGTATCAGTTGATACGGTCCGTAACCACTGTGCGGTTTTGTGTTGAACCTTGCCTTTTCTGCGCCAAGTCCGAGATGGGCCCGTATTGGAGAACTACCCCGTATTGGACTGATACAGTCCGTAACAGAGAGTAAATTTTCATGACGGGCTTCGAATTTTTTGATTAAATTCTTCCAGCATTTCCTCCTGTAGGTAAGAATAGTAACCCTGTGATCAGTATAATAGTTTAGGATCAAATGAAATATTTTTTTGATTTTTGAATTTTTATATGAAAAAGAAAGCAAAAGTGGCCTTGGGTTGCCTCCCAAGAAGCGCTTGTTTAAAGTCATTAGCTCGACTTTCTGATCTCATCCATCGTTTGGTTGATTCCCGAATGAATATGTCTCTTTATGCTCATCATTTGTTCCTGTGATGTAGTGCTTCAACCTTTGGCCGTTCACCTTGAAATATCCGGTTTCTTGACTCCAGATTTGGACTGCTCCATAAGGGTACACGTACGTGACCTTGTATGGCCCCGTCCATCTGGATCTTAATTTTCCGGGGAAGAGTTTTAGTCGTGAATTGAAGAGAAGCACCATGTCGCCTTCCTTGAACTCCCTTTTTCTTATCTTTTTGTCATGGTAGAATTTCGCCCGTTCTTTATACATCTTTGCATTATCATATGCGTGAAGTCTCAGTTCGTCTAGTGCATTCAAATCTAGTAGCCTCTTTTTGCCTGCGTCCCGAAGGTCATAATTGAACGTTTTGATTGCCCAATATGCCTTGTGTTCTAATTCCACTGGAAGATGACAAGCCTTTCCGTAGATCAGCTTGTAGGGTGTCATTCCGATTGGAGTTTTGAACGAGGTTCTGTAGGCCCAAAGTGCCTCGTCTAGTTTGAGTACCCAATTTTTCCTGGACCAAGATACCGTCTTTTGCAAGATGTTCTTGATTTCTCTGTTTGAAATTTCTACTTGGCCACTGGTTTGTGGATGGTAAGGAGTTGCCACCTTGTGTGTGACGCCATATTTCTTCAGAAGATTGTTGAATTGATTGTTGATGAAATGTGATCCTCCATCACTTATCACTACTCGAGGGATGCCAAACCTTGGAAATATAATCTTCTGGAACAGCCGCTGGACTACATTTGAATCTGCTGACGGTGCTGGAATTGCTTCCACCCATTTTGAGACATAGTCGACTGCTACGAGGATATACTTGTTGTTACCTGAGCTTGGGAATGGTCCCATGAAATCAATTTCCCAAACATCGAAAATCTCTACTTCTATGATTGAATTTTGCAGCATCTCATCACGTTTAGATATGTTTCCCGTCCGTTGACATGCGTCACAGCGGGAGACATAATCCTTAACGTCTCTGAAGATGTCAGGCCAATAAAAACCTGCTTGAAGGATTTTCAATGCTGTCTTTTGGAATGATGCGTGGCCGCCATATGGCGAGGAGTGGCAGTCATGGATGATGCTTTTCGATTCTTCGTGTGTGACACATCTCCTGTGTATTCCGTCTACACAAAGGCGGAAGAGGTAAGGATCATCCCAGTAGAAATGTTTAGCATTTGCCAAGAATCTCTTCTTTTGCTGAAATGTCATGTCGGGTGGGATGGCCCCACATGCAATGTAGTTGGCCAGATCTGCGTACCATGGCCGTTTGCTTATCTCTACAGAGTATAGGTGTTCATCAGCAAAAGAATCATCGATCGGTTGATCATCATTGCTTGGTTGTCTCAGTCTTGACAGGTGGTCGGCTACCGAATTCTTTGTGCCCTTCTTATCCCTAATTTCGATATCGAACTCTTGTAGGAGAAGTACCCATCGGAGGAGTCTAGGTTTTGCGTCCTTCTTGGTGATGATGTACTTGATTGCTGCATGATCTGTATAGATGATGACTTTTGAACCTACAAGGTAAGATCGGAATTTGTTAATTGCAAAGATGACTGCGAGTAGTTCTTTCTCAGTTGTTGTGTAATTGCATTGAGCTTCATTTAGAACTTTGCTCGCGTAGTAGATTGCATAGGGCTTCTTATCCTTCCGCTGTCCCAGGACTGCTCCTACTGCGTAATCACTTGCATCGCACATGATCTCAAAAGGATGGTCCCAATTAGGTGGTTGGAGAATTGGGGCTGAAATCAAAGCATTCCTGAGTGTGTTGAATGCTTCGATACATTTCCCATCGAAAATGAACTCGGCGTCCTTCATGGTCAAGTTTGAGAGTGGCTTCGCGATTTTTGAGAAGTCCTTGATAAATCTTCGATAAAAACATGCATGACCGAGAAAACTGTGAATGTCACGAACACATGTTGGTTGAGTTAATTTTTCAATTACCTCGACTTTTGCTTTGTCAACCTCCAATCCCTTAGAGGAAATGGTGTGACCAAGCACAACTCCCTCTTGTACCATAAAATGACATTTTTTCCAATTTAATACGAGGTTTACTTCTTCACATCTTTTTAGAACTTTAGACAAGTTCTTTAAACATGAGTCGAAGGTATCCCCATAAACTGAAAAATCATCCATGAACACTTCCATTATTTCTTCAACATAATCTAAAAAGATAGACACCATGGCTCTTTGGAAGGTCGCTGGGGCATGTGTCGGTATGCGAATGTGGTCATGCGTCGGTATGCGAACGTTGCATAACCCGAAGGGCATGCGTCGGTATGCGAAAGTTCCGTAGGGGCATGTGAATGTGGTCTTTTCTTGATCTTGAGGATGAATTGGAATTTGGAAGAAACCGGAGTATCCATCAAGGTAGCAGAAGTATGAATGCTTTGCTAGTCGCTCCAACAGTTGATCGATGAACGGAAGAGGGTAGTGGTCCTTTCTTGTCGCCACATTTAGCCGCCGATAATCAATGCACATTCGCCACCCTGTAACGACTCTTGTTTGGAGCATTTCATCGTTATCTCCTTTCACAACTGTGGTGCCTCCCTTCTTCGGAACGACCTGGACGGGACTCACCCAGTTGCTATCAGAGATGGGGTAAATGATGCCTGCATCTAGCAACTTCAGGACTTCTTTCTTGACCACTTCTTTCAAGTTCGGATTGAGTCTTCTTTGCGGTTCTCGTGAAGGTTTGTGATCTTCCTCTAGCAGAATTTGGTGCATGCAAATGGTATGACTGAGGCCTTTGATGTCATCAATCGTGTAGCCAATGGCTTTCTTGTGTTTCCTGAGTGTATTGACGAGTTTGCTGATTTGGGTCTTGTCAAGCTGAGAGCCGACAATTACCGGATAGGTTCGGTTTGGGCCTAGAAATTCGTATTGTAGGTTGGGTGGAGAGGTTTGAGCTCGAGTTGTGGATGAGAGGCTGCCTTTTCCTTTTTCTTCTCTTCGCTACTAACCGTATTGGGGAATATGGGTTGTAGGACTTTGGACGCGAGAATTACTTCTTCTTTTTCCGTGACAGTAGTGCAACTTGCGCATGTTTCATTATAAACCTCGTCAGGTTTAGTGGTGATATCTTGTTCAGGTTGTACTTCGTCATCTTCCCTTCCAAGAAGGCTATCCAGATCCTCTATACCCATGAACTCTCCAAATTCATCAAATGGATATTCTTCCTCTTCAAATTCATCAGTGATGCCCAAATTGAAGACACGATCGATGTCAGAAGGGTATTTTAAAGCTCTGTTTATGTCGTAAGTAACCTTGTCCTTTCCGACATTTAATGAAATTTTCCCATTCTTGACATCAATCATTGCTCCACATGTGGTGAGGAATGGCCTTCCAAGGATGATTGGAATGTGTTCATCTTCTTCCATGTCAACTACAACAAAATCTCCAGGTATCCAAAAGTCTCCAACTTTGATCGGTACATCTAGCAATACTCCTTCAGGATATCGAATTGACCGATCAGCCAGTTGTAATGCCATTCGAGTTGGTGATAGATCTCCACAATTCAATTTATCAAATACCGCCTTTGGCATCAAACTTACACTTGCCCCCAGATCACATAAAGCTTTCTTAAAATCTGTTGTACCAATTGTGCACGGTATCGAAAAGCTTCCCGGATCTTTCAACTTTGTCGGTAATTTGCTTTGCACGAGCGCACTACATTCCAGATTGAGCGGAATTGTTGAGAGTTCTTGGAGTTTACTGCGGTTTGAAAGAATCTCCTTCAAAAATTTAGCATACGAGGGTATGCTTGCAATTGCCTCAGTGAAGGGGATTGTGACTTGTAGTTGCTTGAGTGTCTCCATGAATCTCGCGAATTGCTGCTCTACCTTATGCTTGGCAGGCCTTGGAGGGAATGGCAGAGGTGGCTTGTAGGGTGGTGGTGAAATGTATTCAGGTTCGGGTTGTCGCTCGTCTCCACTTACGGTGTCATTCTGCTCCTCAATAAGATCTGTCTACAGTTCGAATACGGGCGGCTCCGGTGGTTGCGGCTCATACTCTTCTGAATGCTATGGCTCTGCATGCATCTCATCGGAAGTTTGATCGGGCATGGGAGGTCCCTGATAAGCTGTACCGCTCCTTAATGTTATGCTCTTGCAAGTCTCTCTCGGGTTTTCTTCCGGTTGGCCCGGAAATTTTCCTTTTCCACGTGCGATACTTAAGAGTTCTCTTGCCATCTTAGAGACATTGTATTCTAAGTCTTTGTTGTGGTTTGTCAATGATTCGATCTTTTGCGCGATTTCGGCGTTAGCCTTGTCTTGCTTCTCTAGGAATCTCTCCATTAATGATGTGATGTCAGGTTGCTGTGATTGATTGTATTGCCTTGGTTGGTAATTCGGTTGAGGATTGTTGTATCTTGGTTGATAATTGGGTTGTGGTTGGTAGTTCTATTGGGGTGCAGCAGGCCTTTGATTGTTTGCGTATGAGAGATTGGGATGGTTTCGGTTGTTCAGATGGTATGTGTTGTAGGCGAGCTGAGGTCGAAAGCTGTTGTCGATTGTGTTTTCTTGCTCTATTTCTTCCTCAGTTTCCGTCACATTCATACATTCGATCATCTCATGCGCTCCTCCACAATAGCCACATGCTGTTGCGGCATTGACTGCTGCTACCGTTTGCTGCTTGGTTTGTTTGTTGAGTGCCATTTGCAAAGCATCTATCTTTGCGCTCAGCATGGATATATCATCTACTCGGTGCATGCCAGGTGTTGGAGTTGGCTTATTTCGCTCAGGGATCCAGTAGTGTTGGTTGATTGCAATCTCTTCAATTAGGTTGTAAGCCTCGTCAGGTTCCTTATTCATGATTGCTCCTCCTGCAGAAACATCAATAGACAACCTATCGGTAGGGTTTAGACCATTATAAAAAGTTTGGACAATAAGCCATCTTTCTAGACCATGATGTGGACAACACCTTAACATATCCTTATATCTATCCCATGCCTCACACAATGTTTCTCCATCCCTTTGTTCAAAATTAGTAATTGCATTTCTAAACCTTGAAGTTTTGGATGGTGGAAAATATTTTGCAATAAACACATTAAACAATTGGTCCCAAGTTTGAATGGAATTGACCGGTAAGGAAAACAACCATGCTCTTGCTTTATCTTTTAATGAGAATTGAAATAGCCTTAGCCTGATTGCATCATCGGTAACTCCATTGATCTTTATCGTCTCGCATATCCCTAGGAAGATTGACAAATGAAGATGTGGATCTTCATGTGGAAATCCTCCAAATTGCTGTTGCGAAACCATATTTATGAGAGCGGGTTTGATCTCAAAATTACGGTTTGTAACAGTTGGCGGGTTTATACTAGAATTAGGATCATTCGCGCGCGGTACGCAATAGTCTCGTAGAAGTTTGGGTCTTGCTGCATCGTGAACTCCATTATCACTATTGTGTCTTCCATTGTTAATCGGTGGGATATCCATGTTGATTGAATCTGAGTCTTCTTCGCCTTCAGAATTACTCGATGAAGAACTATGATTGGTTCTTATCGGTGATGTGGAAGCGAATTGTCCTCTCCTACTAACAATCCTCTCGGATCTTCGTACGGATGATTCAGCTAGTGTGCATATGTATTTAAATGTCTCATGGTTCAATGCTCTCGGTTGTTTGAAGAACATCGAACTTGAAACATTTACTTTCTTTCTGCTGTTCCTTCTGGTTCACCCTCGACAGACCTACTGTTCATAATCAGTCTGTCGAGAGAGTTTATTGATTGTGGGTACGTTTAACTCCCAGCGGACGCAAGCCCCCGCTGTTAATTACATCAGATGACCCTTCCAAGTCATACTGAACACCTCGTTCATTCCGGGATTTATGCCTATTTGTTGTGAATTAAATAAAGGGGCTAAAAGGGGGACTCGTGTATTGATTCTCGTTTTGATTTGGTTTTCTATATGTATTTGGACATGTGTGTATGTGTGATTTTACATTAAAATCATGTTTATAGTATTTCAGAAATGGGGATTTGGACATTTGAAAAGTGTATGTACAATATTTGCTTATATTTAATTTATGGTGTGTTTATTTACATTTTTTTGTTAATAAAATTATTTAATTTTGGAGAAAAAGGGGTATTTTGGTCATTCCAGAATTTAACTGATGCTTGGACATATTTAACTTTGGTTTAGAAAAATGGAGAATTTGATTTGGGTTCATTTCGGGGTGGTTTGAGTCAATTTGGACTTGAAACGAAGAAGTTATGGTCAAAAAGGACTTATTTGTAAATATTTATGTTTTCCCAGGGGCTTATTTACAAAGCTAGAAAGGTGTGGATTTGTGATTTGGGTCTTAGACAAGGTTTTATGTGAAAATTGGGCCTTTAAGGGCTTATTTGAGAGAGTTTTGTGCTGCCAATGACCTATTTGTAAATTTACAGGGGCTTCGCTGCAAATATTTAAAAATCAGAGGGGCTTTTTATGAAAAGGGTATTGATTTACAATTTTATTTATTATCTGGACTTTGAGATGTGGATTTTTGGGTCTTTAGATTGGTGTATTGGGCTTTAAGATATGGGCTGGGCTTCAGGATTTGTGCTGGTTATTTGATTTATATTTTAGACTTTGAGATTCGTGTTCCCATTCAAACTCCATTCTGGCGCCAGAATTAAAGGTCTCCAGTTGCTTTAAGAGCCGTGCAGATGAAACATGTTTTGTTTGATTTCCATTTGTATTTAACATCTGAATCTTTAAAAATTCATATCTAATTGAAATGAAGTCAGAAAAATATGAAATTTGTGTCCATTTTATGTATTTTTAAATTCTCTATCTAATCATGATGTTTGTTTTTTTGATTTAATTTTTCAGTCATTTGATACTGCCCATTTTTCAGCAGCAACCCCCTTTTTATTTAAATGCTGAATTTTTTTCTGTTTTTGAACCTGAACTTTGGAAATTCATATAAAATCGAAATATAATCAGAAAAATGTAAAATTTGTGTCCATTTTGTGTGTTTTAATGTCCTCTATCTGATGGTGAAGTCCATTTTTCATTTTGATCCCTGTATCAGTCCAGAAGGTTCTGTTTACCAGAGAAGGTCATTTTGACACTTTTGAGTGCTTTTTCTTGTGTCATTGATGCATGCTTTGTGATTTGATGTTGATCCACTGTTCCAGAGGGCATTAGGGACTGGTTTAAAGCATTTACAACTGATTCCATGAATTAAACACTATTTTAATGAACTTTCATAGCCTTTTTGCTATGTCTTTGGTACCAACAAAAAAAAAGGAGAAAATCCAAAATTCTAAAATAATATTTCTTTAGATGTCAAAAATCAGCCAAAATGTGGTTTTATGCAGGGAAGCCCCTGATTTTGTTTAAAATCAAGTTTTTGATATTTGGAGGGACATGTCATTGAGATTTCCTTGGATTTAAATATGCAAAAATCATGAACAAGCATAACTTGTTATTTATTTACATTTTTAAACCTTCCATCTCTCACCATTCATATATTTGAGATATTTAATTTCTTTTAGCATATTTGCTTAAGAAAATCAAATATTCTTTCATACACAAATGGGTCCAAAATGGGCAAATCATTGAAATATCATAGGTTTAAAGTATAAGTGACATATCATAGCAAATGCTAATGTCTTTTATACTTTAGACCTCAATTTCTCACTATTTGCACATAGTTTTTAATTTTGCCAATATTCATGCATATAAATACACTAATTATTGACTAAATCAATCCTTTTGTGCAAATAGGCCCTTTGATCATTTAGGTTGAGAGAATAATAGGGAAGACCTCATGGCTCAACCCTACTACCTCTTGTGTTTAATTTTTTTTATTGTCACTTTATTATTCTTTTAACATCCTCACAAAATAATTAATATAGTTTTCATATGAAGGGAGACCTCATGGCTCAACCCTCATACTTCTACTACTTAATTATTTTTAGAAGAAGCCAAAAGAGTTAAAGAAAGAGAGAAGTATCAAAGATTAAAGCTTTATCATTTTTATTTCATAAGCTCCAAGCAAAAGAAGTAATAAAATATTAGCATGTGTATATATATTAATACTTATGTATATATATATTTTTTTAGAAGGTGAGGTAGAAAAGGTAAGAGGAAAATCATATTTTTAATATTTTTCATTATTATTTCATGAAAGATGCAAGAAAAGGAAGTAAAAATATTTTTATTTGATCATCAAGCTACACATTTCATTTTGTTCATCCTATGATGAACTAGAAATCATATAGCCTTCACATTTATCATTTTTGAAGGAATGAGAAGAAGGTAAGAAATCAATGCTCAAGAAAATGAAAAAGAGAAGAGATTCATCAAAAAGAGACTTCTTTATTTCGATTAAAACTGAAATATATACATATCATTGCTCATCCAGAGCCTTGCATCTTTTCAGGTATGAATTACCTTTCTAAACTTGCTTAAGAAAGCTTCAAGCTTTGAGCTTTTAACCTAACTTTTGTATGAAAATGGGGTTTTCTAGATTGTTTCTTTTACAGGGCCCTCTGGAGAAGAAGAAGTATATCTGAAGTTTGCATTTGGGGTGCCTTATATTGGGCAATATTAGGGTTTTCGGATTGGGAGTTGCTGATGTGTCTTTTTCTATGCACACCAGGTGCTTGATCAAGGGTCCTGATCTATTTGATGCTCTCAAGCTTGCTTACATGGCACATGCTATCCAGTAGGGGTTTAACATGTCACCTATTCATACCTGGAGTAACTTCAGCCATTGGATCGGCCTTGGGCATCATGCCTTGGCTTGTAGCCCTTGATTAACCGACCTCTGAATAGAACTTTCTATTCACGTGCTCCAGCACCCTTGGAAGGGAATTTCCTTCTTTGTCATGTTGTTTGGAGTGAGGGGCACGTGTCCCTGGGACCAGCTAGCTAATGAATAGCTGTATGGACCAATTGGGTGTTGTACCGGCGGTTTATTATACCTTAACATAGTCCATTCTTATCCTTTGTCCTTTGGCTATTGAGAATGCAACACCTAGCACCGTAATACACCCCTTAACGTGTTCTAGGGCATATCAATTTTTGCCAAGAGCCAATTTGTCATTTTCTCACCATGCCCGAACTGCACCATGTCAGTTTCGGGTGTAGCTCCAATTCAATGCATATTTCATTAAATTGAACTTTCCAATGACATCGTGATGTGCATAAAGGGCTCCTGCCAAATCCTTAGTCTTCAATTTTTGCTATTTGGGCCGAATCACCTTATTACACTCATAGTTCTTCGGGTCGGGTTGAGAGAGAAGAAATTTGTTCAAGCTTGGAGGAGAGCGGGAGGAAATAGAAGAAGGGGTGCCTCGTTAGCCTCGGGTGAGCGCTTGGGTAGTGCAGCGAGGTTTAAACCCAAACTCTAAATTTGCTTCTCAGTTAGGATTGCGAGAGAGAAGATGAAGGAGGAACTGACATGGTGGGACCCACATGTCGGCCTCCTCTGTTTTAACATCAAACTCCTTTCTTTTCTTTCTCTATTTTGGTTGCGTCCGGTGTTCCATGGACCATACTTTAGACTATGCACGGTTCATGAAACACCGAGGCTATGTCGGGTGAAGGGGTCAAAATTGCTGGAGCGCCGGGTTTTTAATTTTGGGCACACGGGTTGTCTGAACTTGGTGCATCATGCACCGAGTAGCTGATTATTTGGTCTACTAAGCTATATCTGTGTAGACCGAGTCCATTTATTTCATTCATCCAGCGAAAAATGGCATTGTATCACTGATTCGCGGGTCCCCTGTTGTCAGAACTTGTTTTGGTGTCCCCAATTCGTACCCAGAACAACTTGAGACTTGGTTTTTTTAGGTGTTACAACATCTTGCACCCAGAAAATCACTCATGCATTGTTTAGATTGTAGGAAATTATTTCCTTTGTAATTTTGACTGTGTGACACATCAAAATTCGTGGTTTCGTGGCTTCATGTGTAGAATACTATCACGAATTTTAACATGCTGTACTCAATTTGTTTTTGAAGGGCCTGAGTACAACCTTGGCATTTTAATTCCCCATAAATTACAATTTGTCGTGTTGAGTTTAAATAGCAACTTTTTAGGGTCAAACAGTTGGTCTGGTTTATGGTTTCCCCGCTAAGGTTTTCTTCACATAAACCTAATAAATCTCAACGAGGCTAATTCATACAAATAGTTTCTCTTGCCATTAAAGTACTGTCACTACCCTAACGAACTCAAACTAGATCATTGAAATTAGATGAAGAGATAATAAATCACAAAAGCATTTTGATACAACAACAAGAAACCATAATCAACAGAAATATATTAATCAAAATATCAAGAGTAACAAGGTTTACTGCCTAGCCCTAAGAAAAGGAACTTAGCTGCGGAACGGCATTGTTACAAGCACTCCTCTCTTCTTTCTTTAATCAAATCTAACCCTAATTACAAAGATAAGGTATTCTTTTGCCCAGGGGCTTTATATAGGAGTGGAGGGACGTCTGGAGGTTGATTGGAGGCTAAGAAACCGATCTGAAAATAGCTGTCGGTAATTATTCCCCAAGAGACGCCTTCTGATACGGACCGTATCAAGGTGATACGGTCCGTATTAAGACCTTGACGGTTAGGGTTTAATGCTTCCAGCACTATCTTCTGGTCTGTGCTATGCCTGGTCCGTATTAGGCAATACGGACCGTAATAGAGACTTAGTCGATAAGCGTCGCTGATCCGATTGACCTGATTCTAGCTCCATTTGATGTAAAATAGTCCCAAAACCTGTTTTCTGCAATAAAACATAAAGAAGGGTGACAGTAGCCTTTTTCTATAATTAATTAAACATAAGTGCGAGAAAATATGTAAAACCTAAGCCAAAACCCTACGTAAATCATCGTTATTTTGACTCTGATCACTCCATCTTATATATAGTTTTTTGTTCTCTTCTTTTACTTTTTTTAATTTTATAAAAATGAATATATATTACTTGGCTTACATTACCTTTCAGAAGCTCAAAAAGAAAAAGAAAAATTACAAGAGTTATTAAAACTGAAGGAACAAAGAAAACAAGTATAACATTGTTCAAGTAAAGAGCAAGCTCAACCCTATCATTCTACGACATGTATACATGTATATGTTCCAACGACTAGGATACTAAAATGAACAGAAAGAACATTGCACTCTGTTAATAAAAATGCACAAAAGAACTTGGCCAAACTACCAAACCAAATGATTTTGTGAAATATATCATTACAAATGTGAAATTAAAGCGTATACAATAGTTTGTTCAGGAATACGTCCGGTCCAGTTATTCTAGCCATCTCCTCAATCAAGGCGGCAGTGGTGGTCAATTCTTGGGATTCAGCTTCTGACATCTCTCTCTGTGTTTGGATTAGCACTCGAAACGAGGCTCTGATACCATGTCAAAATTAATACAACAACTCAAGAACACAAGACTCCCATGAATCTCCCTTCCCTCACTTATTTTTATTTCTTTTCTTTCTTAATTGTTTTACACAGCTGTAGCATCCCCTTTTTATCAACATAACTTGGTATCTTTAGTAAATCAATTACATGTGTTAAACATAGAATACTGTCACACCCCGACAACCGGGCCGACAACCCGCCGCGCACAACAGCGCAAGGCGTTTCAATTATCATACACAATCACATATATACATACATTACCAATGGCAAGACAAGAGCCACAATATATGATAAAATTTTCCCAAATGTTTCATAATATACATTTGTAAGCAAATATAATATAAACCTGTTACGGTATAATTAAAGACAATCGAAATACCATAGCAGATTTATTTTAAACAAACATATGCTTTTTATTGTGGCAACTTTCGCAGCCTTCCAATTCAACCTCTCGATACCTTGTCTAGCGCTTTGTACCTGGAACCAACCGAAGTGGACAAAAATAATAGAGATTGAAAATCTCTAAGTGCGGTATTCAGTTCCAGTCGAGTTATTCTAAGACCCAACCAACTAAACCAAAACAACACTGAGAACGATTATAAGAAAATAATAAAGATAATATAAATAAAGATAAATACTGAAACAAAATTCAATCTTTTTCCATGCATATGATATGAATTAGGTACCCGAATGCAATGCTCGTTAATCTTACTTAATGCACAAATGTTCTTGTAAATCAGTTCTTTTAACATTTCTATCTTGCGATCCAGATTCGACACATATCCGACTACGGGTCATGCGCTACCACGAATACGACGCCTACACAATTTCTGTTATGGCCATAACCTGAAATTGTGCGCTTACCACGAATACGGCGCCTACGTGCCTTCAGTTATGCGCTTCCACGAATCAACGGTGCCTACATAACTGGATCACGCACTACCACGAATATGGCACAATTTCTGTTATGCGCTTCCACAAATTAAAGGCGCCTACATAACAGAAATTACGCGCTTACCACGAATACATCGCCTACATGACCCCGGTCATGCGCCACCACGAAAAGACAGCGCCTACATGACCGGTCAAATTTCCAAGTTTAATATTCAATCAATACATTACTACGGTCATGCGCTACCACGAAAAGACAGCGCCTACATGACCGTTCAAGTATCCATTTTAATATTTAATCAATTACACATATGATTATATGTTATGCTTCATGAGAAATTATACTATGCATTCTTATCATGCATGCCACTGTTCACTTAAATTGAACTTATGATTCAACCAAATGAATTATCATATCAAGTCATGTATCAATTTCATAAAAGTATGATCGTGCTTCCTAAGACATCATGCATTTATATCATACAATTCAAAACTTCAACAATATAGTAAGTCAAACAACTAGAAATCAACAAGCAATTATCAAGACAATAGCAATCAAGCAAACCAAATCATATTTCATATAATATTAAACCAAATGATTCAATCATGTCATCTAGTCCCATAAATCGATACGGAAATAGTAAAATATACCAGACTTGAGGCTTATGTAATCATGTCCAAATTACAACTTCTTGTTTAAATTGTGTCACTATACACATCGATTTGGTTTACAATTCAAAGGGTTCAAGTATTACATGGTTCACTAATTATAGTCTCCATCCATTATATCACTTTCATGATTCATGTTATGTCATGCATTATGCAAGTATGAACCATTACCATACTTTACTAAATCAAGCAACCCAATCGACAATGCTAATCAAATAATCCCGCAATGAAATCACAATCATCAAGCAATCAACATGCAACCAAAAGCAAGCAAACAAACCCACAAGCATACAACAACAATTAAGGAAGTTAGAAGGAGCTAGGAATAACTCGAAATCTGCACCTTAGAAATGTCGGGCTCAATGAATAACTTGTCACTGTGGCGTAGACACATCCGATAGTCCTGCTTGTTCCCGTCATGCAATGTTCACCCTTATGCCGGATTATCGAAATATCAATAATCAAACAAGAGATTACGGAAGAATTCGTCAGGATCGAAGAGGTTGACGTGTTGCAAGCGTCTCCGCCTCATTCATCTATCGTTGTATAATCGTCGGCGCCACCACCTATCTTCTCTTCTTCCGTATGCTTTGGTTGCACTTGAGCCACATCCTTCTAACAAATTATTTCCAATTTCAATTGCCGGGTACACCAAAGGAAACGAGATATGATGGAAGTGAGGTGGTGTGTGGCGGAGGGAAGGAAAGTTTTGTGCGGACTCAACAAGAAAAATAAATCCTCACTGGGGAGAATAAAGAAAAATAGGAAATAGATTATAGCATTATTGAGAAAAGGGTAAAATAAAAGTACTAACATTTGGACAGAAGAGGGAGTGTACACGTGGGTGAGAATGAAGTTAGGTTAGTGGTGACAAAAATGAAAAAATGATAATACACTACTACAGAAAAAGAGATTGCACACGGACATTAATGGAAGAGCTACACGGATTTCCTGCCGTGTTTAAAGCCAGGGTGTATGAATAGGTCAGAAACTACACACGGATATTTAACCGTGTGTGATTATAATGATTTCTACACGGGTTACTTTGTAAACCGCCGTGTACAAAGACCTGCCGGTGTCGCTCTCCAAGTTACCGAGCTACACGGATATCCCCTAATTAACCGTGTACGATTACTCTTTCTACACGGTTTTGTATTAAAAGACCGTGTACCTCTCTTAGCTATCATACACGGACGTTTGGTAAATATCCGTGTATAAATAGCTAATCTTTTTTGTATTTTCGCCTCAGAATTGCTATCATACACGGACATTTTAGAAATAATCTGCGTATGATTACTCTTTATACACGGATTTGTATTAAATGTCCATGTAGCTCTCTTAGCTATCATACACGGACATTTGTTAAATATCCGTGTTAAATAGCTAATTTTTTATTTGTTTTTCCTATCATACACGGACATTTGTTAAATATCCGTGTATAAATAGCTAATCTTTTTTTTTTTGTATATTTTGTTTTTGGGCTAGCCTCCAGCTTTGCTAGCCAGTTTTTTGCCACAGAATTATACAAAATTCATATAGCAATAAATTCATTCGAAACAGATTAATTAGCAAGAAATTCATATACTAAATTATACAATATTTTATACAAATCTATGCAAATCCATATCGAGAATTACAAAATTCCATGGTAAACCACCTTGCCCACATGCACCGCACATCGTCAATCTGATCCTCGGTGTAATGCGGTTGCTTTGTCACATTCTACAATTATAATTTCATAATAGTTACTATTTCAGAAAAGGTAGATATCAATTGCTTATTATATAGGAACAATTAATATGAAGTACATACCGCTTTTGGGAATTGGAATTGTATTCTTTCGACAAAGTCAAACATGAATATCATCGTGTAATAAGCGCATTCCCAACTCTCCAACTGTTGCGGGCTTTGAAATTTACATTTAGCGGCCTTTGTTAGAATGACAATAATTTTTTGAACAAGATATGAAATTACTAACTCATAAAGTGTGCTCACCAACATCCACTTCCAATTCAACTTAGTTTTCTTGCGCGTGCCCGTGCTATCTGATCCTCCCTCTTTAATATATTTCGCAAAAGCCCTTACAAAATTGAGTGAATGTAATTAGCAATTTTATAATTTGATATGATTGAAAGAAATTCAAACCTAGTGAATTATTATTGCTTACTTATTCACAAAAGGGAAGATAGCTTTGCACTTGTCAAGCGCGATCCTTCCTTTGGGCTTACAAGAATCAACAATTATGCCCACATTTAGGTACGGCACAATGATAATCGAACACCAATGTTTGCTGTGGGATCGAGGAGAAGAATTATAGTACTTTAGCATATAATAGTGACACAAGTGTTTGGTATGGTTGATGGTGTGATTTCATTTTTTTATGTTTAACTTTTATTTCCTTTATACAATTCTTTAATTAAAATATAAACAACACATAAGTTAAGATTAGAACTAACCTCTGGTGGTATGGCACGAGAATGAATTTCTTCTCCTCCGCCTTAGCACGATTCATCGCAGAACACATGTACTCGATAGCCATATCCGAATAACATGTCACTGCCGTAGAACTCACTTTCTCGGGGTCCAGAAATATGCACAAGTTCTTCTTTTCAACCATCTCATCACAGTTTCGGATTAGCTTCCTGAAAACTCATCATATAATTAGAATATATATTTGAGTTCTATACAATAATGAAAATAATTTTTGATCACTAACATGAGGAAAATGGTGATGAATGACACATCGAGCCATTTGTCGGATGACGAGTGGTGGAAGAGGTCCTTGAAGTCTTTGAACGACAGCAGGAGATCCCTGCCTTCGTGTAGGAACATCCCAGGTGGGACAGGGATGATGATATCATCCATGCCTTCGGGCGCCGTCATCAAGTGGTCGTGGAGAACGCGCAAATCATTGGGCAAACGGCTGTATTCTTCTTCGGTGACCATAGGACGGGGCGGTGATTGTGGCGCGTCAGCCCCGACGTCGCAAGCCACCTCCTGGTGTACCGGTGACATCGCCGTACTGGTGACATCATCTCCTCGTGTCTGTATCAAATTATAAATGGATTATTCAAGTATTTCAAAAAGAATGATTTGAATGTAACAAAATAAATTGATTTTTTTATGGATTACCTGATCCAAAATAATCTGACTCTTGGGCCATTGGACAAATGACATCCGTGCATCATCAAGCACAAACTTGTCATCGGTAGGGACAGGGAGGGGTACGCGCTGCCATCCATCCACGACTAAGTCAATCTGCACGCATGCATGGTCGGGCCTTAGCTGAGCAAAGTGTACACTTTTGGCTCCTGGATGTACAACGCCCTGAGCAACGGTCAGAGGAACACTACCCTGCCACAGGACGAGGTCGCATGCTCTGGGGTCCTGCAATTATCAGAAAGTTGTTTATTTTAATGGTGCGATATTGTCTAACAAGGTTACAAACAGGTTTTAATTACCTTTATATTATGAACAAGTATTGATTACCTTGAGATTATCCAAATCGTCTAAGGCCCACGTGCCGGATGCTTGACTACTTCGCCGAACTCCCGGCGAAATGGGAGGTGGTTGCTCGGATGGCTGCGTAGTTGCTGATCTAATTTGGCTCAACAACCTTGATTCCATCTCAGCAAACCTTGCGTCGTACTCTTTGCTCACCTCCGCGCGTATCTGCGCAACTATCTCGTCTTTGTTTACCTTGGCACGAGATTTTCTTCGAGGTTTTTGTCCCTCCACTCGGAACACCTCCTTCCAGCCCCTGTAGCCCCCTACACCCCTTACTCGACCCGTGTGTTCTGGATTCTTGAGCGCTGCGGACAAGGAATCATTTTGTCTTTCGACACTCCGGGCACCCGAGTTGACCTCCTCCTCCACCTCCAACTGTTCAAGTAGAAGAATTAGTTATAGCAAAAGATCAAGTGATGTACCTTCGGAGTTATAATTTTGTACATGAGTGTCACAAAGTAATAACAAAGGACTCTTACCATTCTTTGAGCCACGGGTTGCAAATTCTTTGGGAGTACTATCCTCCCGTCAGCGGTTAACTCGGATCTACCCATGAACCAATCTTGGCCCCTAGGATTTTGGATCCTAACCACGGGTGAGTCAGAATCCTTGTTTTGCTCCAGTATTTTCCTCCATTCTGCCGACTTACCCTCGTAACTAGCTGACCCTAGATGGTGTGGATACTTGTTCAAGGCAACGATCCTCCTGCCTTCATCACTTTTTGCCTTCACAGAAACAATGCAACGATCAGTTAGTTTTAGAAAGATAAGTACATATCGAGAAAGAATAAGCATAAATTTGGCACGAGTTAGATACCCGGAACTCTTCGGTCGACTTCAAAGCTTGAAACGCCTCCCAGTCCTCTTGTTTTAGCCATTTGTAGTAGCCTACCGGATTTCTCCCTTTCTCCATGAATTCTGTCTTCAACGTGCTCTTGAATTGCTTCCAGCCCTCATTCATTATCCTCAGAGTCTTAACCTTTGGAACGTCGTTCGGGATGTTCCACTGTGCCTGATTGACACCAAATTTAATGTATTCAAGTATAGATACATCAGTGAAAATAAAGCAAAGAGTTGTTAGGCACTTTACCTTCACCATGTTCCACCACTCGTCCTTCTCCTTTTTATCAAAATGATCCCATCTCTCTACAAGGATACTCGCTTTTTGCCTCACCAAACTCGTACACCAATTTGAGTATTTGATCCGTTTTTTACCTTGCGCACGCCCGTCTTCCGTGAACCAGATTTCCAACTGCTTCTGCTCGGACGTGCCCGTGCACATTGTCGGACCTCTTTTCCTTCTTTCTGATGAGGCAGTAGCTTGCTGCTCCTCTTCTGCCATCATATCTACGTACTCATCCTCAACCGACATGGTTCTGCAAGAAATTAAATATTGTTACATATCTACGTGCTAACCCCTTAACCTAAAATGAGCTCTTGTTACAGATCAGAAACTAAGGGCTAATTGAAAATCCAAAAAAATAATCCACTTCAACAGAAAGATAAAGGACCAAAAGACAACCAATTTAGACTTAAACTTCGCATTTTTCTGATTTTATTTCCATTTTCTATGATTTTTCAAAGTTCAGTTTTTCAAATGGTAAAATCTGTTTTTTCTAATGCAAAGGTTTAAATGCAAAGTTTTATAATTGCCAAATATATATAACACAAGATGAACAAATATGGTAAAATGAACAAATATGCCAAATATATATAACACAAGTTGTTTAATTACCTCTTAAAATTTACTCTTTTCAAAATAAATAAAACTAGTGCATTCGGGCTTAGGCAGAAAACCCCTATTTTGTTTGTTTTGTTTTTTAAGTTTCTCCCAATGCACAGAAAACCCCTATTGCAAAATAACGAGAGAGAGAGAGAGAGACGCTAACCACAGAGAGAGAGAGACCCTAATTTTCCGAGGCGGTGAGGCGGTGAGGCGGTGAGGCGGTGAGGCGGGCGAGGTGGTGAAGCGGGCGAGGCAGTGAGGCGGTGAGGCTGGCGAGGTGGTGAAGCGGGCGAGGCGGTGAGGTGGTGAGGCGGGCGAGGCGGTGAAGCGCTCGGAGGCTTTTGGAGGTTTTTGGAACTCAACCGGTTCTTTGAGGTTTTTCGAACTTATGAAAAATTTGGTAGAGAAGGCTTTTGAAATAATAATGTTTTCCTCATTGCACACGGACTTTTAACTAGACGACCGTGTGCAAATATCTTTCTACACGGACATTTTGCTAAAAGTCCGTGTGCAAATCTATTTCTACACGGACTTTTAACTAAAAGTCCGTGTAGCTCTCTTCAATTTCTACACGGTTGTACGTAACAATCCGTGTACGATAATTGTTTAGACACGTATTATTAGCTAATAGTCCGTGTACGAAAGTTCAAAAAAATTAAATTGGCTTTTTATATTTCTAGAGAGGTAATAACTTAACTAAAATTGTATATTTCTAATATTTAAACACTTATACCGATTACTAAATATTAAAATCTAATACTGATATTTTAAAAGTTATTTTTATTATTAAATGTTTTAACTAATACTAATATTTGGACTAATATTTGAATATTTAATACTTAAATATTTAAATGAAATATTATAAGCTACACGGTTTTAAACAAAATAAATATTACACATTGTCTTGGCGTTTTTTCTTTTTCTCTTTTTTTTCTCTCTTTTTTCTCTTTTTTATTTGATATATTATAAGTAGAAGTTGTAATATTAAAAGCTACACGGTTTTAAACAAAATAAATATTATACATAAACCTTTTTTTTCCTTTTTCTCTTTTTTCCACTATTTGAACAGTACCCTCGGCCCATAATCCTTCAAGTGTTGCTACCTCAGTTTGCACATCGGTACAAAATGGAGGTACTTCGTCGAACTGGTCATACTCTTCTTCATCGACGACATTTTCTACCCCGAGAATCCTTCTTTTTCCGGATAGGACGACGCTCAACCTATCATCACTCGGGTCAGTGGCATAAAAGACTTGGGTGGCTTGCTTGGCGAGTATAAACGGATCATCAACATGCCCAACCCTGTTTAAATCAACGAGTGTGAACCCGTCGTTATCAACTTTAACACCTCGGTCTTTGACCCATTGACACCGAAACACGGGAATGCTCAGGTGAGGACTGTAAATGAGCTCCCAAATTTCTTCAATAACGCCATAATATGACTTTGATGCTATTACAGCCCGGCCATCTCCGGATCTACTGAATTCTTGAGAGGTCGCCACCAACGTCACCCCACTGTTTTGCATCGTGCTCTTATCACTCTGGAATTTAGTGTAAAATGTATATCCGTTAATCTCGTATCCTTGGAATGTTCTAACAACAATTTGGGGTCCTTCGCTAAGCAGTTTAACAATTTCAGCTACGGGGTGTGACTTCACTCTTTCTTTCAGCCATCCTATAAAAGAACGATTATGCTCGTTAGTAAGCCACTTCTGACTTCTCGTGTAGTTTTGTTGTTGAAGGATTGTCATGTGCTCATCTATATAGGGAGCAACATCTGTCATGTGCTGTAGTACAATAAAATGTGCCTTTTGTAGTTCATTTAGATCAGCAACTACGGCTCTCAACCCAATTGTCCCGACTCCTTTGAGCCTTCCCTCGTATCGAGATTTTGGAACGCCAATAGGATCCACACCGGTCAAGTAGTTGGTGCAAAAATCAATCACCTCCTCCGTGGAATATCCTTCTATAATGCTACCTTCGGGTCGATGTCGGTTCCTTACGTATTTTTTCAAGATGCCCATGTATCTCTCGAATGGATACATATACCGAAGGAACACGGGACCACAAATCTTAATTTCTCTCACAAGATGAACAACAAGGTGAACCATAACATCGAAAAAAGATGGCGAAAAATACATCTCAAGTTGGCAAAGAGTAACGACGACCTCCTTTTGCAAAGAGTCCAATTTTAGAGGGTCTATCACTTTGGAATTTATTGCATTGAAGAAAGAACTAAGCTTCTAATGGTTTGACGAACGTGCTTTGGTAAAATTCCCCGAATTGCAACGGGAATTATATGTGTCATTAAAACATGACAGTCGTGGGATTTCATACCAAGCAACTTCAGGTCCTTCATCGACACCAGCTTCTTAATATTCGAAGAATACCCTGATGGGACTTTTATACCATTGATGCATTCACAGAAGCTTGTTTTCTCTTTCTTTGACATTGTGCACAGTGCGGGGGGTAGGTATGTGCGCTTCCCTTTCTCCTGCGGTGCGAGCTCGTGTCGTATTCCCATCTCTACCATGTCTTTTCTCACTTTAATACCATCTTTAGTCTTCCCCGGAATGTTCAATAATAAACCAATTAAACTGTCGCAGACATTTTTTTCAACATGCATGACATCTAGGCAATGCCTCACTTCTAAATATTTCCAGTACGGTAGCTTCCAAAATATGAACCTTTTTTCCAAATATTCTTCGGTGGTGCTTTGGCGCATTTTCCAAAAACAACATCAATGTTTTTTACCCGTTTGAAGACACTCTCCCCGTCTAATGGATGACGAGCCACTCCAAGCTCAATTTTCCCGTTGAATGCCATCTTCTTCTTACGATATGGGTGATTAATAGGAAGAAACCTACGATGCCCCATGAATGCATTCTTTTGACAATTTTTCAACCTCAGCACCTGCGTGTCATCTTCACAGATCGGGCACGCTTTTGCTCCTTTGCAAGTGTAACCCGACGAATTCCCATACACGGGGAAATCATTTACGGTGCAAAACACCATGGCCCGTAATTGAAAGACCTCTTTGCAGTACGCATCCCAGACCGGGACGCCATCACGCCACAATTTTTGGAGGTCCTCGATTAATGGTGCGAGATATACATCTATGTCATTTCCGGGTTGTCTGGGTCCTTGGATTAGTAATGACATCATTATATATCTGTGTTTCATGCACAACCAAGGAGGAATATTGTAGATGCATAAAAGAACTGGCCAAGTACTGTGCCGACTGCTCATGCTTCCAAACAGACTCATTCCATCTGAGCTCACCACAATCCTAAGGTTCCTCATTTCAGAACCAAATTCTTTGAAATGTCTGTCAATGTTTCTCCATTGAGAAGAATTAGCCGGGTGCCTTAGTTTACCGTCATTTTTGCGCTCTTCTTCGTGCCAGCGCAATAATTTTGCATCTTTGGGATTCGCAAACAACCGTTTGACTCGGTATTATCAGCAAATACCACAACACCTTAGCCGGAGGCCGGCCATTTATGTCCTCATTACAATCATCAGTGTCCTGGTCCTTACGACGTTTATACCGTGAAACACCACAGTTTGGACACATGCATGTTCTCGTACTGCTTCCGGTACAACACACAATCATTCTGACAAGCATGTATTCTTTCAATTTCCAAACCCATTGGACACAACAACTTTTTGGCTTGATATATCGAATGAAATAACTCGTTGTTATCTGGGAGCATTTCTCGTAAAAGCTGTAATAAGAACGTAAAACTCTTATCGCTCCAACCATTGTCTGCTTTTAAGTTTAATAATTTCAACACAGCTGACAGTTTCGTAAATTTGGTACACCCGGGATACAACTGCTTTTTAGAATCATTAGACAAATTTTTGGAATTTATCATAATTTTTATCACTAATTTCTTCTTCCGCATCACGAAACATTTCCTCCAGATTTTCAATAAACTCGTGTTCTACATTTTCACCAGAATTTATCTCCATCTCATCATCGTCGTTTCCGGGTTCAATATTATCAAAAATTTCGACATCCTCATAATTCTCGTTCCAATCAAATTCAAAATTATCAGAAATTTCTACATTCTCATCATTCAATTCACAACGATTAAAATCTTTATTGGTACTACTACTTTCACCAAATTTCTCACCGTGCATGATCCAACATGTATATCTCTTCTTAAATCCCTGACAAATTAAATGACCTCTAATTTCTTCGATGTCCAAAAATCTTAATAAATTTTTACAATCTTTACAAGGACACAAAATGTCTTCTTCTTTTTTCTTCACTCTATAACTCTCAGCAAATTTTATAAACTCATCAACGCGAACCAAATATTCTTCACTGTCACGTCGCATTTCATACATCCAACTTCGATCCATCTGTAAATTAAATTAAAAAAATAATTTGATCAATTAATCATGCATGGTCAACATTCTCCATTGTAACAAAAATTTGGGCTTACAAAGGGCCAGTTTACAATCCTAACCCACTCTTTGAATATTATGTCTCATATGTGAACACATATTAGCAAGATTTAATTAGTATTTGAGAAAAATTCGGCAGCATTTCCCCTTAACTCCCCAAGTATGCGTACGAACCACATACTCGTAGGAGCAATAAGGGAAAATACTGTCGAACTTTCCTCAAATACTAATTAAATTCCGCTAATATGTGTTCACATCCTAAATGAGACATAATATTCAAAGAGCAGTCCCAAAACGGGGACTATCCAAAATTAATCCCTATTGGATTAATTTTGAACGGGCATGGACCTAAAAGCATCTATAGGTCGGTTATTGGACCACAATACACTAATTAATTACATCTAAAATTAAGAAATCAAGCATGCATGAAATGACCTAAATAAGCATAAATAACAGAAAATTAGAGGAAGAAAATGATTTAAATACATATTACTAACCTTAGAAAGATGGAGAGGAGAAAATACAAACTTCAAAGATCTCAGATCTCAGTTGCTGGCCTCAATTCGCAGAAATCTGATAGGAAAAAGCTCAGTTCAGAGAGATGTACAGAGGTGCATATATAAAAGACTTGATCAAAACGGCGCTGGAAGGAGAAGACATTAAAACCCTACACTTTTATACACCGATATTTACTTATTAATCCGTGTAGCTCTCCAACTAACCATACACGGCTATTAACTTATTAATCCGTGTACAATTCTACCATTTCTACACGGATATATTATCAAAAATCCGTGTATATATTCCTACACGGATATTTAACAACAATCCGTGTAGCTCTCTCAATTATTTGCACACGGACCTCTTTACACACGGATTTGTGGTTTCTAATAAACCGTGTAGATCTCTCTAATAATTCTACACTGATTATTAACTAATTAGCCGTGTAGAAATCGTGCAGATCTTTTGGGCAAGTAAAAAATCATATTTGGTACACGGTTTTTAATAAAATTGCCAAATCCGTGTACAATGTGCAGTGTACAATGACTATTTTTGTAGTAGTGATAGAAAAGTAAAGGCCGTGCCATGTGTCCCCAAATAAAATTCTAGAACTTAAAGAAATATATTCTATTATATATTGTTCTCAACTAAATGATTAATAGGTTTGCAATTAACTCCTTTGCATTGTTTTAAAATAACTTGAACATTATAATTACCAAGATTTTAAGTAACATCATATTACAATGAAAATATCTAAAGCTAGAGTAAAACTTTTCAAATTATTGCATATATGACTTTATAAGAAAATTAAATTAAATTAATTAACATGTATAAATAAATAAATTTACCATATTTCAATAAGAAATTAGTCATGTTCCAATATTTCCAGAATTTCAGATTCCAACACTTGCAAAATTTATTAATCAGCATTTGTTAAGGAATTTACAATTACCTAGTTTCTAATTTAATTATTCTTATGTATTCCTAGTGTATTTATTACAAAATATTTCAAGATTAACAATTATCCATATATTCACTTACGTGATCTCATAATCAAATAACTAAATAGTTCATTTTTATTTACAAAAGTTCAAAGTGAGTCCAAATAAGTTACAATGTCATACATTTTTTTTTATCTTGAATTATGTTTTTCACTTTATATCAAATAAAATTCTCAAATTTTCACAATTGGGATGTTACTGAGTCGGAATCGGATACTTGACCGTGGAATCGGAATCGGATGAATTGGCCGGAATCAGAAAAATCGGATCAGAAACTCGAATTTTTTTGGCAGAAACTTGTTTTGTACTAAAAAATTGGAAAATTAATAGAAAAAATAATTTGACATAAAATGATGTTAAGATAATATTATACTCAAATAATACACTATTATAATATAATACAATAAAAATATATAAGCATTCATAACAAAATTAATTAATTAATAATATTTTTGTAGCTAATTAATTTCATGTAGTATGATTGTACACAGTAATTCAATTTGTTCTTACATCTTACATAATATGTAAATTTGTCGAAGCATTTTATATTGTAATAGAAAAATAGTAACAGAATAATAGTAAAGATTGTCAATATTTAAAATGATTCTCAAATTTTTGTTGGTTAATTTTGTATAAACGGATAACAGTAACAAAAATTCCCTTTGCTTAATTGTGGTCTTTATAAAATTAAAGAAGTTTGTCCAAATTTGTACCATTGAATTAAATATTTCCTTACATAATCTAATCAATATTGAATGAAACAAGTACTATGTTGGCGCTGAATATGCGTTCAGAATAGTTGTTTTCTATTTAATCATCAACCTGCACATGGTCCATAATAAACCATGTCTTATTTCCAAAACAAAGTAGTACACTACTTATACACCTAGTCTATTCAATATTGTATAATTATCTAAGCTCTTTCTTCTTCTTTTTGTATCCGCGACTCCCCCAAATCCTTTCGCGACTTCCCCAAATCCTTTGACTGTCATTGCAAAAATTCAAAATTGGTCTGATTAAAGTACTAAAACAATGTACTTATGCTCTAGAGGTAAGAGAATGAGTGAAAATTGGGCCGATTATTTTGATTTAGCCCCTATTTTATACGGTTCCGACTGGATTGGAAAATCGGCCGAGTCAGAACGGTATCGGTCGGGTCCGAGCCGAGTTTCGTCCGAGTTTTGCGCCCATGCGATTTTTTCATCAAAACTCGGTTGAATCGGATGACTCGGCCGAGTTATCCGATTTTTGGTCCGAGTCAAGCCGAGTCAGGGCGAATCAGACCGATTCAGGCCGAGTCTGTTAAGTAATCGGAAGATTGAAGAAGGAATTTTGTTAGAAGGTTATCTAGGTTTTTGATTTGGGACAAAAAGTCGCAGAACTTTTGGAGAAGAAAGACGCATTGCTTGCCAAAGGAGACGGTTCATCTGCGTAGACTCGTTTCACTATATTATTGCTCAACAATTTTAAATACGGTTCATGGTTCAAGCTACACCATGTTAGCCTAGATATACTGAGCACATTTAATTTTAGTTCTTTACATATGTCCATTTGGAACTTCATGCTCTCAATGTAGCGGGTCAATTTTATATACTTTTTCTAATTGCCACATTACTGATCATAGAAAAAAAGCACGTACAAAATAATATAAACTAGTGGATTCTTATACTCTGTCCATTCTACTTTTTTTTTTCCTCTAAAATTCAGCTTTCCTAATTTAAATGTCACGTGTATATATATATATATATATATATAGAGAGAGAGAGAGAGAGAGTGGCTAATATCAAAATGTTTGTTCCTAGCCCCCGGTGTGCAACCAAGTTGTTTTCGGATTTTCAAAGTTCAAACGGCCGATCCGAACCGTTCAACATGTTCTCTATATTGAAATGTGCTTGGAAACTAAATTTTACATTTTTTGGAATTTTTTTACTATTTATTAAGCCACTTTGAAAATTGCTGATCACATGGTCCAGAATTTAGTTGCACTGTTTTTACTGTTCACCCGGATCAGCAATTTTCAAAGTGGCTTAATAAATAGTAAAAAAATTCCAAAAAATGTAAAATTTAGTCTCCAAGCACATTTCAATATAGAGAACATGTTGAACGGTTCGGATCGACCGTTTGGACTTTGAAAACCCGAAAACAACTTGGTTGCACCGGGGGCTAGGAACAAACGTTTTGATATTAGCCACTCTATCTATATATATATATATAGAGTGGCTAATATCAAAACGTTTGCACCAAGCCTCTCGTGCAACCAAGTCGTTTTCGGATTTTCAAAGTCCAAACGGTCGATCCGAGCCGTTAGATGTGATCTCTATATTAAAATCTGCTTGGAGACCAAATTTTATATTTTTTGGAATTTTTTTACTATTTATTAAGCCACTTTGAAAATTACTGATCACATGGTCCAGAATTTAGTTGCACTGTTTTTACTGTTCATCCGGATCAGCAATTTTCAAAGTGGCTTAATAAATAGTAAAAAAATTCCAAAAAATGTAAAATTTGGTCTCCAAGCAGATTTTAATATAGATTGAACATCTAACGGTTCGGGTCGACCGTTTGGACTTTGAAAACCCGAAAACAACTTGGTTGCACGAGAGGCTTGGTGCAAACGTTTTGATATTAGCCACTCTATATATATATATATATTATGTATGTTATTAATTATTTGTCTTCAAATAAACTAATGGCTCATACAAAATACAAAGTAATTAAGATCTGCTCTCCCGATAGAACTTTTTTTATTTATATTGACAAAAAGCTTATATTTGTTCTCGGGAGTAGAAATCTCTAGAAGACAAGACATCACTGTATACATAATAAGTACATGATAAAAATAGTCATAATTCAACATGATATATGCGAGAATTACTTTTTATATGTTTCCAATAGGCCGGGCAGCGCATTTGTGGGGCCTAGCTACAGGTTACAAAATCAATGGTTCAAAGATAACTTATGAAGTAGCTTATTCATAAGAAGGGGAAGGTTATTTTCCCATCCAACAACTATGTTAGTTATTTAATAATTTTCTATTGTTGTTTAATAGACATGAACAGCTGGGTAAACATATACATATACATATATATATATATAGAGATAGATTATGGTGAGTTGTGAAGTAAAACAACGTTTTACTTCACGCCATATTTTCATTTTAAAAATCCAAACAACCGATCCGAACCGTTCAACATGTTGTAAATATTGAAATGTACTTGGAGACTAAATTTTACATTTTTTGGAATTTTTTTACTATTTATTAAGCCACTTTGAAATCACTGATACACTTTGAACAGTAAAAAAACAGTAAAAATTTCTGGACCACCGGATCAGCGATTTTCAAAGTGGCTTAATAAATAGTAAAAAAATTTCAAAAAATGTAAAATTTAGTCTCCAAGCACATTTCAATATTTAGAACATGTTGAGCAGTTCGGATCGGTTGTTTGGATTTTCAAAATGAAAATATGAGCGTGAAGTAAAAATGACCTCTTACTTCACAACTCACCATAGCCCAGCTCTATATATATGATCGATCTGAACTCGACTAAATCAATTGAATTAAACAAATGAAGATAGCAGACCTCGAGATCTGTCATTTAGTTTGACTAATAAATTAAATACATTAATTGAGCAGTTGGCAGTTCCCATTTGGCATTTGGCATTAATGGTTGCTCTGAGAGAGATTACGTGTTCCGGTACGTCTTTGAGAAAAGTGAAGAGGTAGATATAGTTGTATCAACAGAGAAGATCTGAATTTGTATAGTCTTCACTTTATATGAAGATGAACCAGAAGAATAAATATGTAGAATATCACGCACAACAAATAAAAAAAAAAAAAAAAACAAGAGATGGATGTGAAGATAGTGTTATCCAATTTATGTAATTTAGATAATCATGCCAATTATAATTACTCTTCAAATCAATATTCTTTATTACAAAATTTCATTAGAGACCAAATTTTATATATTTTAGAATTATTTTAATATTTCTTTAGATAGATACAAAATCAATATTTTCAGAAGATTCTGGACCATCTAAAACAGTAATTTTATACCTATATAAAAAAATAGTAAAGAAAGTTCCAAAAATTATAAAATTTGGTCTCCAAGAACATTTTAATATGAAGATCATGTTGAGCAGTTCGGATTGATTGTTTGGACTTTGAAAATGGAGATAAGGATGTGTAGCATGATTGGAACACAAAACCAATGGTGCATTTGAACCCTACTATATATATATATATATTTGAGATCTAAAATAATTCTCGCATGAGCATAGCAACAAGTTTGAGATCTAAAAAATAATATCTACACAATTTGAGAATAATTATATTTTTTTATATTTGCACAAATATATGAAAATTTTGAAGTTTTGGAAAAATTCAAACTTCTGTGAGAAGTTTAAGGATGATGACCCCGGAATCCGTTTAATTAGTTTGTTTGTATAAAAAAACTACTTGGAAAGTGAAAACTAATAATTCATAGATTGGAGAATTTTTTTATTATGCTCTTGAGGAAATCGTGGCTAATTAGAATAAAAAAACAACATGCATAATAAAAGAACACTAAAAAGAGGAAATATACCATTTGATTTATTGTAAACACCAAATCAACTAAAAACATTTAATTTACTCAATGTAATCCCAACATACATTATAATTAACACAATGATGCAAAGAGCACAACATGAATTAAAACTGGAACCTAAAGAACAAGTGACACATTCAAAAGTAAAAAAGAACACGAATTGAATCAAATCAAGACACCGAAAGCAGCATTTCGTTTATGGTCCTCGAGTTTGCAGTAGTTAACTAATTCAGCAACATTCTTTAGATTGGGAAGGTTCTCGAGTTTGCAGCAGGTAACAACATGCAATGTGGTAAGCTGTGACATAGCCATTGGTTGCATCTCCCAAGTCTGCAAGTTCTCCAATTTGGAAAGTTGTAAGAACTGCAACTGTGGAAATCCATTTGTAGAGCAAACCATTTTCTCACCCATGTATGCTCCATCTTGTAAGCTTAGATATTTAAGGACCTCTAGTTTCTCTAGCCTCGGCATGGGGTCTTCCACCAAACGAGATTTGGTTAGGGTGAGCTTTGTAAGATTCGTTGGAAATTTAACATTATCTATGATTAGTTTCCTGCAATTCCATTCTCCATCCAATTTAATTGTCCTCACCGTCTCAAGATTCGGAAAGGCTCTCAAATCAGCTAACTCTGATGGTACAATGTCGCCTACAATTGCCATCGAGAGGAGATGAACCATCTGGCTCATCAGGTCAGAAATAGATTTCCAGTATGATTTTGATTTTGACTTTGTATTGCCCCTGTTTGAAATTGCAAACTTTCTAAGGTTGATCAGGCACCGCGGAAAGCTTTCTAGCCACGACTCTGGAACTGAAACTGTTTTCAGTATCTGTAGGTCTGATATTTTTGCTGTGGAGGGTGGTCCTTTAATTTCGGGACTAGGATTGACATATACATGGAGAAGTGTTGAGATGGTCCATAGAGATTCAGGTAGGGTTTTTATGGTTGTATCTCTAACATCCAAGGTTTGGAGAAATTTCATGAGCATCATAGTTGGAGGAAGCTCAGATATGGTACTACCCCTCAATCCTAGATACCGCAAGTAACTCATGCTTATTAAAGGTGCTTTTGGGATTTCGGAATTCCTCAATTCCAACACCCACAGCATATCGGACATTTTCACATTATTTTTTTTAATATCAAAAGCCAAAAAGGAAACTACCCCCCTATTCAGTACCAGGATTGGGTTTTGTTTCTTGTTATCATGATTGATTGCTACACGGGACACGGATTTTATTTCATTCAGATCTCGGTTGGCAGCCAAAAACCCCTCTTTGTGTGATTGATCGATAGCGTATTTATGAATAGATTGACCTACTCGGCAACATTTGATCGTGCCTAAGACTGATCTCTTGGAAACACAAACCAACGACCTGTAAGCAAAAATAAAAAAATTAACATATCGTACATTATTTATAAGAAACAAAATTTCTACATGGACATGAGGACCTTATAATCTATAAGAAAAATAAAGAATCAATTTGCAGAAATGAATATATATAAAATTGCTTTGTTCGTGGGGAAGTAGTTGGTGTTACCTTTGCCGCAATAATCGAAAACCACCTTAATTCTCACTTTACTTAAATAGTAAAAAAAAAGGTGCTTTTATCCATCATTGAGTAGACCAGAGAAAGCTATCTATTCTTTGGTAATAAAACATACAAAATTCAGTTTAATTGATGACCGAATTTTAGGAAACTATGACCTATTGTTTCAAACAGCAATCATCCTATAACTGTTTTGAGGTCATTTATGCTAGAAAGGGAAAAACCATAAACCGAACAATCACCTGTAAATCATAAGACAGAATGTCAATTTCTCGAAAATTTGAGATTACCTTTGGACGAGTTGTTGCAGGTAGTGATTTGCGGTCTCCTCTGCCGTCTGTCCTTCCTCTGGTGTAATGAATCCTTCAGCTATCCATATCTCAGTTAGAGACCTTGAAGGAATCTCATAATCGATTGGGTAACATGCTAAATAAAGAAAACACTTTTTGATAATGTCAGGTAAATCTTTATAGCAGTAGTTAATAACGTGCAACAAAAGATTGTTAGTTGCAACATTATCAAACTCTTTTATCTCCACTGCTAACAGATCATCGTTCACCTTGTTCCATGTGTTGTAGTCCATTGGTTTAAATGAAAGGAGACCCCCTATAAGGACAAGAGCCAGAGGCTCTCCTTCACATGCCTTGCCAATCAGTTGAGGGAGATTGTCCAGTTCTTTGGTTAATTCCAGTAAGAACTCGAGAATTTTATAAGGTTCTTTGAGCTCACGACGTGCTGGAAACGCCGTTATGAGGAGGAGTGCCCGGTTCTTCTCGTCATTTGTGAAGCAGTTTGAACTATCTGCTTTGTGAGGAAGCAAGCCTTCAATCATTTTTATGTCGTGGAGAGAGGATATAAGCACATCTATGTCAGTGTGCTCCAACCCACCTACTGCTTCTGTTTGCTTTAAATAATTGGATGAAACAATATCTTTAATATTATAATATATTCTTTTCTTCCAATATATGGAAACATTATGTATCTTTAAAGCGGAGATCGGCTTTCTGGAAGCCCGTCCAATTTGACGGGCTTCTAGTTGCATACGCTTAATTAGATCCACCTTTTCGTCCTCAGTGTCCTTCATGAGGTCAAATTTAATTTTCATTAGGATGGACACAATTTCACGTGATTGCAAATGCTCAATTTTCTCATTATCAGGAACATTGTCTGATAAAAGAACTTTGAGAGAAGGTTGAGATAGAATTCCTTTTATGAAAGGTAAGGCATCCATCTCTGTTTCAACTTTCTCAAAAGTCAAAATCACACCCAAACTATCTCTCTGCTATCCTTGTGAAATGAAAACTGCAAGTTCCTCCAATTCAACTGCAATAAAAAGAAATATTAAAAAATTAAATACTATAAATTTGTGCATGACTGAAATCTGACATTAATTATGGAGTTGCTAAAACTTATCAAATGCTACCAACTTAATAAATAACTGATCAAACTTGAAACTCTAGACCTTAATCACCTATGGTATGATTAGAAAGTGTCTGCATTAGTTTTTTTCAAATTCAATATATCTTATCTAAAAAAAAAATTATAATAGTTGAGGATGTAATAATGAAATCACTATAATGGAAAGGTTTTCTGGGTCACCAATGCAAAATATTATAAAATGTAGAACCCGAGTTGATTTCATATATTTAAATTTTTTTGAAGAGATCCACCTCTTCTGTCAATGGTGATGTCCCGGATAACGAACAAAGGAGAGTGAGTGGGAGCCTTGGCTAAATTTTTTATTTTGTTTAAGGTTCACTGAAAGAATCTATTTTAAAACAGAAATATAATTTTAAACCAGCGTGAGTGTTAGAAACAGAGATGGTAATAAAGTAACATCCAGAATTCGAAAAAATTATCTCACAAACAACAGGCCTACAACCACGACGATAATATTTGTTGGTTCTACTACAATACAACTTAAATGCAACAAAAACTTAGAAAAAAATGTAATTATAGGTAGTAATGACTGTCTAATTTTAATTAGATGTATTTGCTATAAATTAGTTTGCATGTCATGTATTTAAAATAAGGTGTAAGAAATAATTAGCATTTTCACAAAATAAGTTTGTGTTTACCAGAATTGCGATCTACAGTTCTGCCAACACTTGCTTCCTCTATCTCTCTCGTTAAATCAAAACAATTTAATCCTTCGTTCGCTCCTCCCTCACAATAATTGCAACCGCAAGCTCCACCAAGTAACTGCAATGGAAAATAAATATGTAAAAGCTAATATAAATGGTAAAATAGTTAAGTCAGACATTATGAAGTTGCTAAAATTTATCAAATGTTACCAACTTGAAGACTGTTGAAACTTGAACCTCTAAACCTTAGCCCCTGTCCCCACCATGGAGGTCGGAACAGGACACATGGGCAGGAAAACAATGAGAGAGATAGAAGTGAAACCAAGAGAAAGGAGAGAGAACACACTCACCTGGGATTGTTGCTGTTTAAGGTTCAGGACAGGAGAAGAGAGAGGAAGGAGAGGGCTAGTGAGGGAAGGGGGAGGAAGTAGGTGTAGATTGATTAGGGGGCTGCGAGAGAGGAAGTGGTGGTTGATGGGAGACTATAATCTTGTGTTGTAGAGGGACAGAGAGGGAGGTATAATTTATAATGAATATAATGAATATATAATTTCGTAAATTGCAATCCTAGTTCAGATCTCCCATCTATCCTCCAATTTGAATCCTTACAGATGGCACCGCACTAGATTATTGTAACAGAAGGTCCCCTTGTAGTTCTATAATTTCGTTATCTTTTTCATCTTTTACTTGGACTGTATTTTTTCAACAAACTAGATTAATTATAAATGTGGCATGTATTATCTAATATTTAACTTGTGCTTTGATGTAATATAGATAACTTGTATAGCCGTGCAATTATTTTGTTGTAATTTTAAAACCTTCTACTCCTTGATATGCTTTTTAGTCACATGATGGATGATCAATGGTTCTTAAATTGAATTAATTGTTAGTATATCACAAATGAAACAAATAATTTCATAAAATGACAAAATATATAGTCAAAATACAGAACAAATAAATTCTCTTCAAGTTATTCCTATTAACCTTATTATTAAATTTACAAAATGAAAAATAATTAGTTTTTTATATTTATTAAAACGAAAATCCAGTAGCAAAATCTTTATGTTAAGTTTTTTTTTTACTAAAGATACATCTAGTTTAATCGCAAGCTAGTAAATGATAAAAATGGTCAATAACTCAATAAGAGGTGAGAAAGCAACATACCATTTGAAGAATTCAAATCCTCCCAGGTACCTGACTCAAGCAAATTGAAACGGACGGCCCAGGTTAACTTAAAACGGTGTCTATTCGTGCTAAGTTAAAAGAATGATCATCGGCCATCCGTTTCCAATTTGCTTGAGTCAAGTACCTGGGGTGATCGGAATTCCCATTTGAAATTAAGCATCATGCATGACATACGGGGATTATTATTATTATTTTTTATTAAATAGAGGTAGGGGTATTTATGGGACTTAGATGTAACAAAGTCAATGATTCTTGTCATTGAGTTTGAGGAATGATTTAAATTATACAAATGAGCAGCTGGCATGCAGTGCGCAATGTGAATTAATTACAAAAAATAATGGACCACGAGATTTGCCATGAAATATGTCCTAATTAATTAAGGTGAGTTTTGGGATAGAACCTTAATGATACATCAAGGTCACTTGAAGATATAACACAGAATTTGAAGGAAAATATGATAAAATGGTCGATGGCCTCAAACTCACTTTTCCGAAATATTTTCTGAATTGTTGATAATTATTCTTAGAAATGACTATCAAAATTATAGATCTGTCTCAATTGTTTAGACACATGTTGTACATTAAATTTGTGTGATTTGAAAGACATTGCGCTAGTCTCCCAACAAACAATTAAATTTTTTTAACCGTGTATTATTAATTTAAATTATATTTTCATACATAAGAGAATACGAGTGGAATATATATATTATAAAAATTAAATATATATACTTCAGTTTATTTAAATTTTTCTGTATAGACGCCAAATCTGAATTAAAGTTGTTATATCTTGTTGACTTTTGACATAGCAGCAGCGGTTGTGTTGGGTGTAAACCTTATTTTTAGGGTCAACGAAACTAAAATATTTCGGGCTAATTAATTATTTTATATGCAATAATAGAGAATATTATCATGTTGCTGCCAATGTGACACCATGTTCTCATTTAATTTAGAATAAATTGAAGATCGTATCCAATGTGACACCATGTTCTCATTTAATTTAGAATAAATTGAAGATCGTATAAAAATAAATAATGAAAGGGCATTAAAAAATTGTTAATCAGCAATTCAATAAAGACTGTGTTTCGCCAGTATTTTCAAAAACTCAAGGGCAAAAAATAACATAAAAGGCATTCCTATGATCTATCTCTTAAAGTTAACAATTAATGTGCATTTAGTAAACAGAGAAGAAGAATAGATTGTAATGATTTCTATTTGTTATCTCCGCTGGATACAAGGAATTATATACACATAGGTAATAAGAAATAGAAAGAATTGTAAAAGGTAACTAAATCTAAATCAAAATAATATATCTCCAGCTTAGGAAACAGAAAGAATTTGAATTCCTCATTTTGTTCAATATCGAACTTACACTATTTTTAAGGTCATATTTCTAAAATATAAAAATAGTAAAATTGAATTTTTAAAAAAGTAAAATTTTGTATTGTACAATATTTTTCTTTATATTATATATATATATATATATCGAGTGGCTTGGATTCACTATATGGACATACAAATGCATGATTTCACCGTAATTTAACATATCAGAAAGTTAGTAGGTTAGTCTAACACTTACGTAGCATATATTTCCAAAGCTATATTTGCCAAGTGAATAACTGAGTATATATATATTACAAAAGAGCTCTTACATTTAGATTTTTTTACGTTGACTTTTTACCTCTCCAAAATATGCGCGCTTATATTGGTACATTCTGTGTTGTTACATTATCAATATTGGTCTACAGTCTTGAGCGATCAAATCACAATCATATAAATTATGAAGTTATTTTTCTTCTGAATAATCACTGAATCGATATGACTTGTTTTGAATGTCATTATTAATAAAAAATTAATTATCAATATGACTTATTATTTTGATAACTTTTGTTATACTTTTTTTTAATATTTGAACTCTTGAACTAATGAAATAATAGTCATATTTATACAATAGTGTGATTTAAATTCCGCTATATGTTATATTTAAAGAACATACCTCATGTCCTTCTTGTCTCAATCATACCTCACATCCCAATTTCTTCCCTCAATCATATAGCGGAATTTGCAAAGCTACTCCATTGGAATTTGTGTCATTGGTTTCACAAGCTACTCAATCCCAATTTCTTCCCTATCATAATTTGCAAAGTATCCAACATTAACAAAGTCACAATAAGTTAATGAGACATACAAAAAGCACTAGCAAAAAAACTAGTTATTCAAATCAAACTGAGACAACATCAATTACATCTGAATCTCATTATATACATATCTCATTATATACGTACAATAAATATCTATCCATTTAAACTGAATATCATTATAACTAGAAGACTTCATCATAAAATCCAAAAGAGGGTGTGTTTTCAAATGGAGGATCGAAGTACGATGCACTTCCTCTGTCTTGTGGATCAATTGTCCTAACGTGTACAAAGAAGACACGGTTTAAAAGTACAAATTTGTATTTAGAGATTGGTTCTAATCATACACGGCCTTTTACTAACTAACCGTGTACGATTTTATATGATCGCGCAAGCGCCTCCTCCCATTACACACTATTAATGTGTAATTTTTTCTCATCCGTGCATGATATGTCGTGTATGGTCGCGTTTTCTGTACTAGTGTATAAAACAACGATTTCTGAGGGTCAGCTCGAAGAACTTAACATGTCCTACATTATTATTTAATGGTAAGGAGAGATAAGTAACTCTACTATCATTGTTGAAAAATAATATAATAATTATATAACATGTGAATTTATCTGTACGATTCAAATTAATCACATCAAATTCACTTTGTTCTTTAAGAAAAAATTTCAAATTCGAGCTAAATTCAAAGTTATGGCTTCATTTGCAAGTATGGTAGTACTTGCATAATAATATAAATAGAGTAAGGTTTGGGTGCTATGGATAGCATAAGGCCATCCGTGCTACGGCCCCAAAAATCTATCGTATAAACTTGAAATTTCGATCTAAGTAGCTCAGTAAATTGGTTATATAATAAATTTGTAGAATACAAATTTTTACTATTTTTGAATTTTTTTTACTATTTTTTATGATTTATGAAAGATGGCAAAAAATAACTTAAAATATTGGCAATTATTATTTGAAGAGTAATTATAATTCTCGCACAAGTCATGCATTTTCTTTTGAGCATTTACTTAGAGTTTGATTTCGAATTTATACCTTTCACATAAAAATTATTATTTGAAGAATAATTATAATTCTCGTAATTATCTAAATTATAGAAATTGAATAACACATTTTGACATCCATCTTTTGATTTTGATCTTTAATCTTCTAGATAATCTTCAAATAAACTAATGGCTCATAGAAAATAAGATTTGCTCTGTCGATACAACTATTTTGGTTTATAATTACAAAAAAAATATAATTACAAAAAGTTTAAATTTGATCATCGAAGTATATCTACCTCTTGACATCTCTAGAAGACAAGACCTCACTTTAAAGAAGTACATCATAAAAATTGCCATAATACAATAAGACATACAACTTGCGGGTGACTTTGTAGTGGATTGTTTTATTTAATACATACAACATGACAGCCACTATCAAGCTTTTTAAAAAAAAAAAAAATGAATAAGACATGGGAACGGCAATTGTGGGACCTAGACATTAAAAAGTCAATGGTTCAAAGATAACTTATGAAGTATCTTATTCGTAAGAAGGGGCAGCTACTATCAAGCTTATTAGTATACATGACGAGCTGGATACAGATAGGCGATCTGAAGTTCTGAACTCGACTATATCAACCGAATTAAACAAATGAAGTTGATATCGAGATCTGTAATTCAGTTTGACTAATTAATGAATTAAGTACAAATGATCAGTCGGCAGTTGGCATTTATGGTTCGTGCCTGGCTGTTTTGTGCCGACACTACATGTTCTGATACTCTGGCAGAACATGAGACCTTATCTAGCTGGCAAAATTATGTATTTAAAATTTAAAATAAATGATGTGCTATGCTACCTTATCTGTATCATGCAGGTATAAATTTGTAGAGCAACCAAGGTTTTTTGTGTACTTGGGGTATTTTATATTTTAAATTATACTTGAAAATAGTATTCCTATACCCCACCCGAAACTTTTGAACAATTTCCAAAAATATGAAGAACATTTTATTTGGACAATTATCAAATAGGTTGTTATTATTATCAACACATTTTTGTTAGTAACTGTGGCTTGCAATGGAAACTGATCATTATTATTAGATGCTCCTTTTTTTCATTCCATTGGGCTAGAAATGCTGAGTTAGTAAAATTGAGGGGCTTGATGAGTTTTGGTTTTATTTAGCTTTTATAATTGTACAGTTGCAATTTTGTCAAAAGTACTTGTTTTTTATCAACTTATATTGACAAAATCAAATTTATTTTCTCGTGTAGGTTCTACAAATGGTATCAGTATGCTTGCGGCAGCAACTGCATATCTTGCTAGAAAACTGGTAAGTTTTAATTACTCAAGCCGAAGCCTCTCGGTCTCCATCTGGGTAACTCATAGTTGGGTCTAAGTCAACGTTGCCTCTGTGCCTCATTACACAGGTTCTAAACTTTATTTTTTTTAATTTAAAACAATGTTTCCTAGAAAACATGCATCAGGTAGCGAAAAAAGAAACATAAAAAGAGAGGTAGAAGAAAAACTAAAACCTCAATAAGGTTCTATTCAAAAGATTTGGAAGAAAATTAAACCGCAAAATGAGTCTTTGGAAAACCAAGTTGTGAAAAAGATGGACATGTTGCCAAATATTTTTGTTACTTATAGAGTTTTACTATCTGTACCTATTACTGTGGCATATGCAGAAAGGAGTTTTTCGAAATTAAAGTTAATAAAATCTTATTTACGAACAACTATGACTCAAGATAGGTTGAATGGATTAACAATATTAAGTATTGCAAAAATTATGTTGAAAACTATTGATGTTGAACATATAATTGATGATTTTTCTTCTAAAAATGCGAAGAGTCATTTCAGATGAGATGTGGTTTATACGTGCTTTTTGTGCAGGTACAACATACAAGTGTGTAGAATTGTTTGTCAAGAAGCAAGAAACATAGTGTGGGTATGTTAATTATTACATCTGTTTTATTTTGAGAGGTTTTGGTTTTATGTCCTCCCTATTTTGTATGATCTATTGACATATTAATAAAAAAATTGTGTATATAAGAGCCCAAATTTTTGTTCCACCCCAGGCCCCAAAATCTTGAGGACCGGCCCTGTATATATATTTACTGAACAGAAGTTTTAGAAAATCGTAAAGAACCTTAATGATGTATGAGTTAACATGCTTCATAATAATGCCAAGGCACGTTTTGACAGACTGTCGATGGTCTAATCAGCTTCTCTTTCTTAATTTTTTGTGATTGAATGATTTCAGCAGTTTTGCTTCTAACCCTTCATTTAAAATTCATTTGTATGAAAATAAGTACTATATATTACATTGTGATATAAATCTATTTGGTGTCCCGGGATATATTAATTACTTACTAACTTTATCAGATAACATTGCTTTAATTTCGGTCACCAATACAAAGTAATAGAGAAAAATGTACGTATTACCCAAATCAATTTCATATATAGAAAGCAATTTGGAGGGACACATCTCCTCTGTTAACGCAAATGCATGCTATGGGATCATTTCATTTGAAGAACGCGTTTGTTTCTCAATGCTCTTGATTGTTAGCTACAGATATCTTATTATATTATTGTCTCTTCTGTCAAACGAAATGCAACAATGGAGTAACAAGGGCACATGCATGATCCACATTTTGTGCTCCCACTGATGATGAATTTCTTGGATAACTACAAAGTCTTCTTGCAGTTTTGTTATTCAACCCTTGAGGAAATATCAATTGATAATAATCTATTCGCAACTACATATTAAGATGGGTATCATGCATTCACGTTGTAATCAGTATTAAATATTGTGATTTCCAGGTGTACATGCTTCACTTAACAAAGTAACATGTATATATCTTCGCCACTTGTCTCGGCAGCTAATGATAAACTAATTTAATGTTGTTGTGGAGAGGGCGGGCGCGATAGAGAGAGGGAGGTTTAACTTTTCATGTAAATTGCGTTAAATTTTAGACCTTCAATCCTATATCCTCTAATTTGAATCCTAAGAGATGCCAAAGCACATGGGATATTTTCCATAACATTATTGTAACGGAGGGCCCCATTTTAGTTTTATAATTTCGTAATCTTTTCACCTTTTAATTAAAAACAAGTTGTGTTTTCGTTGACTAATTGTCATCACCAAATCCTTAATACATTCTCCCAAACCAAAATGGTCGATTGGCAGTAAAAGATTTGTCGCTGTCAATAGGTAGCGAGCATAATTTCTACAAAGGACACTTAAAGATTAAATATATATATATATATATATATATATATATATATATATATAGAATTGAGCTATGGTGAGACGTGGAGTAAAACAAGTTTGTACTCCATGGCACTATATTTCAATTTTGAAAATCCAAACAACCGATCCGAACCGTTCAACATGTTTTCTATATTGAAATGTGCTTGGAGACCAAATTTTACATTTTTTGGAATTTTTTTACTATTTATTAAGCCACTTTGAAAATCGCTGATCCGGTGGTCCAGAAAATTTTACTGTTTTTTACTGTTCACAGTGGATCAGCGATTTTCAAAGTGGCTTAATAAATAGTAAAAAATTCCAAAAAATGTAAAATTTGGTTTCCAAGAACATTTCAATATAGAGAACATGTTGAACTGTTCGGATCGGTTGTTTGGATTTTCAAAATGAAAATATGGCGTGGAGTACAAACTTGTTTTACTCCACGTCTCACCATAGCTCATCTCTCTCTATATATATATATAGAGTATGGCTAACGTGCTTCCTCTAGAACTTCAGCGATATGCTTCCGGGAACATATCTTAGTGTTTGATGTTCAAACAACAAATGCAAACCGTTAGATGTGATATCTATATTAAAATCTGTTTGGAGACCAAATTTTATATTTTTTGGAATTTTTTTACTATTTATTAAGCCACTTTGAAAATTCCAGATCATATGGTCCTTACTGTTTTTACTGTTCACCCGGATCTGGAATTTTCAAAGTGGCTTAATAAATAGTAAAAAAATTTGAAAAAATGTAAAATTTGGTCTCCAAGCAGATTTTAATATAGATTGAACATCTAACGGTTTGAATTTGTTGTTTGAACATCAAACACTAAGATATGCCCCCGGAAGCATGAGGCCGAAATGCTTCCAGAAGCACATTAGCCATACTCTATATATATATATATGAGGAGGGATCAAGTTACAACAAATTTGAGTTACAACAACCATTTTGTTTATTTTTAAAGTCCAAATCGTCGATCTAAACCGTTCAACATGATTATCTAAATAAAATGTGCTTGCAGATCAAATTTTACATTTTTTTGAACTTTTTTACTATTTATTAAGATGGGTACAAAATTCAATGGTCTGAATATGACTATTTTTTGTAAAATACTTAATAAATAGTAAAAAAATTCAAAAAAATGTAAAATTTGATCTGCAAGCACATTTTATCGTGGAGATCATGTTGAACGGTTTGGATCGATGATTTGGACTTTAAAAATGGAAAAAATGATTGTTGTAACTTGATCCCTCCTCTATATATATATATATATATATATATATATATATTTACAGAGAAGAAGTTTTAGTAAATTGTATAGTTAGTAGACCAATGTGAAAATCCAGGAATGTACTATATATATATTCGTATTCATGATGTGTGAGTGAACATGCTTCTTAATAATGCCAAGGCACGTTTTGGCATTTAAGGTTCGTGCCTGGCTGTTCTGTGCGACGCTACATGTTCTGATACTCTGGCAGAACTTGAGATCTTATCTGGCAAAATTATGTATTTAAAATTTAAAATAAATGATGTGCTACGCTACCTTATCGGCGTCATGCAGGTATAAATTTGTAGGGCAACCAAGTTTTTTTGTGTACTTGGGGTATTTTATATTTTAAATTATACATGAGAATAGTATTCCTATACCCCACCAGATTGAACAATTCCCAAAAATATGAAGAACATTTTATTTGGACAATTATCAAATAGGTTGTTATCATTATCAACACATTTTTGTTATCAATATATTTTTTTTTTCTTCTAACTTTTGTTATATATATATTTTATTTAATATTTTCTTTGCACAAATAATAGTTAAGGGCACATGAAGGGATCCGCACTGTGTGCTCCCTCTGACCCGGAACTTTTTGGATAATAATTTTGTATTCTCAACTACTTTTCATGATAGGTATTTTGTATTGAAATTGAAATGAGTACTGATTTCCAGGTGTACATGCATCACCTAACAATGTTACATGCGGCTGCACCACTTCTCTCAATATCTAATGATAAACTTCAATATTGTTAATTTAAATCTAATTTAACATGATAGAATTAAATTTTCTAAATTAAATACTTTTAATGGCTACCCAAATATCCTACAATATATTGTATTCATTTATCATTAGATATCATATGACTTTCTGAAACTTATCTCTTAATTTTACCGTTACATTTATTCCTTCTTCGTTCTTTTTAATTATTATTATAATTTGTTGAATATTTAGACTCTACAACTTACAAAATTGTAGTTTGAAATTAATCACATATGGTATAAACTGATAACGTATGTAATATTATTATTGAAATTTGCTATATTTTATTTAAATAGTTTTATTTTGTAATAGATTAAGATGTAAAGTAATCATTTTTATGGTGAGAAATTTTGAATCGCCAAGCTATATAATATAAAAAACCCAGGATGCACTATTCTGACAACAGGTAAGTGATCATTACATGTGAAGCATGCTTTGGAGAGAGAGAGATTTTCTTTTTCTCAACTTATAATATCACTACCTCTTCTCTGTCAACGATAATGCTACAATATTAAGGGATCATTTCATGTGAACCACGCATTAGAGAGAGACAGAAAGGTATATATATGTATAAATTATTTGTTTCTCAACGCTCATGTTCGTTGGGGATATTATATTAGTGCCTCTTCTCTCGACGTGGAGCCGGGATGTGTCTGGGGTAAAACGATTTTATCTTATTTTCATTCTGAATTATTGTATGGAGGAATGGTTTTGCCAAATGTCACCAACTTATTAATGTTAGAAAATATTTCATTCATTTTCTATCTTTAATTTAGTTTTTAATTTGTTCCATTCTATCAATTAATTAGTTCCAATTTTATAATAATGAATCTTAGTTGGCTTCCAGTATCATTCAGAAAGGCCAAATGAAAAAAAATACATTAATTACAAGAGTTATTAACATGCCTAACTAAGAGTAAAGAATATCGGCTCAACTCCGTTGAAAGAAGGAATAGAAGTGTTGTCCCCAAAGACAGAGATAAAAACTTAGAAAAAAAAGCTTACGGGTACATCCTACTATGCATGTCAATTATTAAATATCAAATTTTAATCAATTTAAGCATCAATTATTAATTTTTTATGTGTCAAATTTTAGTTATTTATACATAAACATATAAATACAACTTGATATTTTAAGTATTAGTTCTGGTACAATAAAGAGAAAATATACAAAAAAAATATATATTTTTTCTTATTAAAAGTGGGTCAATCTATAAAATATCCTAATCATTATGGCTTGGTCCAAGTTAATGTGTTTAGCTGTCGTAACTATCATTTCCTTTTATTTTACACCGAAGCAACAGTAACATGTAATCATTTCTTCAAATTTCTTATCTGTAGGAGAAATTCTTAACATGTATTAAGAAATGATTAGTCTGCATCAAGACAAAAAAAATGTTATGATCAATTTAACTTGTTATGATGTTCTGAAACTATAATTGTTCCGAGAGTCCAGCTAATACACTTATATAAGAACTTGAACAACATATGTTTATAATTCATTTTTGCGTTTTCAAGGTCCAAACAGTTGATCTGAACCATTCAACATTATATCCATATTAAAATGTGTTTACAGAATTTTTTTTAATATTTTTTGGAATTTGTTTACTAATATTTTAGATAGGTAGAAAATCATTGTGTTTAAAAAAATATATATATGGATTTTCTGATCGTAAGATCGTGCATGTTTAGGCTAAAAAATTTAAAAGTGCACCATCTAGCTGCAAGCGAACCCCATCAATATCATCAAGTTCCTCCACGACGATCAATTTGAGATATATATATGATATGGCCTTCTCCTTTACGGGTGTAAAACAATCAAGAAATTCACATGTGAAGTCAAGATTTAGGTGATCAATTGTATCGGATCTCATTTGTATAGATAAGATGAGCTCTGACACAATTAATAACCTAAATCTGCACACCGAGAAATAAGAGAGAAAAATGAAGATGGCATATAAGATTCTAAGAGAGAAAATAAAACGACAAGGGAGAGGGACTCAGAGGGTAGGACTTAAATTGGATTTAAGGGGACAGGGGTGAAAAGGCGCGCATAGCGAGAGGCGATTGGTACAAGAAATTAATTTTGAGTAGGGTTGGTTGAAAAAGCGAGAGCAAAGACTACATGGTTTAAATGTACAAATCCGTATTTAGAGATTGGTGCTAATCATACACAACCTTTCACTAACTAACCGTGAACGATTTTATATGGTCATGCACGGTTTAGTATTAACAAACCATGTAATAATATTGATGACCTTAGTACACAGTTGGCTTTTAAATGACTGTGTGGGTATTTATGAGCTTTTTTTCGCGCAAGCGCCTCCTCCCATTACACACTGTTAATGTGTAAATTTTTCTCATCCGTGTATGATATGCCGTGTATGGTCGCGTTTTTGGTACTAGTGTATAAAACAATGATTTTGTATCTATCTACAAAATAGCAAAACTTTTCAGAAAAATATAAAATTAAGTCTCCAAGCACATTTTTGGAGATCCTGTTCAGTGATTTGGATCATGTTTGGACTTTATATACATAGATAAGTACATGAGATACGATTGAGATATGAATGACATGAGACATTGAAACCCTACTCATATTTAAATCTTTGATATTTTACAACAGACGAAAACGTACTACTGAATTTGTTTTTATGCTAAAAAAAATTTGGTCACCAATGCAAAAATAATATAAAAATGTAATATCCTAATCGAATATACCTATTGAAAGAAACATTTGAAGAAGCACACCTCTTTTATCAAAAGAATTGCTCGAATTATATTTATGGGATGAAATAGTAATACCCTAATATTTTTTATGTGAACAAAATGTGGTACCCTAATTGTTTTTTGGGGTAAGGGCTCATGATCCAAGAACTTAATATGTCCTACATTATTATTTAATGGTAAAGAGAGACAAGTCCAACTCTGCTATCATTGTTGTAAAATAATATAATAATTATATAACATGCGAATTTATCTGCACGATTGAAATTAATCACATCAAATTAACTTTGTTCTTTAAGAAAAAATTTCAAATTCGAGCTAAATTCAATGTTATGGTTTCATTTGCAAGTATGGTAGTACTTGCATAATAATACAAATATGCCATGAGACGTGAAAGGACATTACATCTGGAAGTATCTTTCATGTCACATGAATGTACAGTTTTCTAAATTTTTTAAATCGTGTCCACAATTAATTGAGAGAATGTCAATGACTCCTTTCACAAGACAAGTCATGTGAAAGGGTTAAAATTATTCCCCCATCTAACAACTTTGTTTATTCATTAGGGCCAAAAATATTCATTTATTAACCATTACTGAGTAATTTGCACCAATTTTTTTTATTATAATGATCTATCATGATGTATTACTGTGGTGTCATGTTTTTCACTGAATTTTGTTTGTTAAGACTATTGTAAACTTTTTTGTTTCTTACTGTGTTCGAAATAATGTAAAAATAATAAAGCATTTTTACTTTCCTACTTGTCATTACATATTATATAAACATATTCTTTCACTCGCACAAGTCATGCATTTTCTTTTGAGCATTTACTTAGAGTTTGATTTGGAATTTATACCTTTCACATAGAAATTATTATTTGAAGAATAATTATAATTGGCCGAATTATCTAAATTATATAAATTGAATAACAGTACATCTTGACATCCATCTCTTTATTTTGATTTTTAATCTTCTAGATAATCTCAAATAAACTAATGGCTCATACAAAATAAGATTTGCTCTACCGATGCAACTATTTTGGTTTATAATTACAAAAAAAAATATAATTACAAAAAGTTTAAATTTGATCCTTGAAGTATATCTACCTCTAGACATCTCTAGAAGACAAGACCTCATTTTAAAGAAGTACATAATTCAATAAGACATACAACTTGCGGGTGACTTTGTACTGGAATGTTTTATTTAATACATGGCAGCCACTATTCGAGATCTGTAATTAAGTTTGACTAATTAATGGTTTAAATAAAAATGATCAGTTGGCAGTTGGCATTTATGGTCCGTGCCTGGCTGTTCTATGCGACACTACATGTTCTGATACTCTGGCAGAACTTGAGACCTTATCTGGCAAAATTATGTATTTAAAATTTAAAATAAATGATGTGCTATGCTACCTTATCTGCATCATGCAGGTATAAATTTGTAGAGCAACCTTGAGGTATTTTATATTTTAAATTATACTTGAGAATAGTATTCCTATACCCCACCAGAAACCTTTGAACAATTTCCAAAAATATGAACAACATTTTATTTCGACAATTATCAAATAAGTTGTTATCATTATGGACACATTTTTGTTATCAATATATATTTTTTTTCTTCTAATTTTTGTTATATATATATATTTTATGTAATATTTTTTTTGCACAAATAATAGTTAAGGGCACTTGAAGGGATCCGCACTGTGTGCTCCCTCTGACCCGGAACGTTTTGGATAATAATTTTGTATTCTCAACTACTTTTCATGATGGATATTTTGTATTGAAATTGAAATGAGTACTGATTTCTAGGTGTACATGCATCACCTAACAATGTTACATGCGGCTGCACCACTTCTCTCAATATCTAATGATAAACTTCAATATTGCTAATTTAATCTAATTTAACATGATAGAATTAAATTTTCTAAATTATACTTTTAATGGCTACCAAATATCCTACAATATATTGTATTCATTTATCATTAGATTTCATGACTTTCTGAAATTTACCTCTTAATTTTACCGTTACATTTATTCCTTCTTCGATCTCCTAATCGACCAAACGAAACCAAAAAATGTAGAAAAGAAAAAAACCGTGACCATGATTAGTGGGTAGCAATACGGGCATAATTTTTTATAAAAAAGACACTAAAAGGTCAAATTTCAACTAGGACGAAAAAATTGAGCTTTATATTAATTCAAGCAAGGCTGAGTTTAGACTTTAAACATATCATTTGCTTCTTTTCTATTTTGAATCCAGCCTGTTTTGTCATTGAAATAAGATTATCTGTAAATCCAGCATTTAAATTTTTAATCTTTTCTAAAACTTGTTCATACGTATGTGCTGCGCACAGACTGACACAGATAATATTTATTTCTATATTAGACTTGCTGTTAAGAATTTAGTACGCATAATAAGATAAACTAGATCCATACCGTCACTTGATGGTATTAAAATGAATTAAATGCACAACCTAACTAAAACCTTTTTTTTAGGGTAAGGTGGCAAGTTGCCATCTCACAACCTAACTAAATTATGGAGAAAATTTTGTTTAAACAATCATTGAATTGGTTGTCATTATTTTATCAACACAATTTAATTCTTCATACAACATATTTCTTTTTAATTATTATTTTTTTTTGGATAAAAGGGTGAAAAGCCCGTTCTTTTTAATTATTATTATAATTTGTTGAATATTTAGACTCTACAACTTACAAAATTGTAGTTTGAAATGAATCACATATGGTATAAACTGATAACGTATGTAATATTATTATTTAAATTTGCTATATTTTATTTAAATCGTTTTATTTTGTAATAGATTAAGATGTAAAGAAATCGTTTTTATGGTGAGAAATTTTGAATCGCCAAGCTATATAATATAAAAAACCCAGCACTCTTCTGACAACGGGTAAGTGATCATTACATGTGAAGCATGCGTTGGAGAGAGATTTTCTTTTTCTCAACTTGTAATATCACTACCTCTTCTGTCAACGATAATGCTACAATATTAAGGAATCATTTCATGTGAACCACGCATTAGAGAGAGACAGAAAGGTATATATATGTATAAATTATTTGTTTCTCAACGCTCATGTTCGTTGGGATATTATATTAGTGCCTCTTCTCTCGACATGGAGCCGGGATGTGTCTGGGGTAAAATGATTTTATCTTATTTTCATTATGAATTATTGTATGGAGGAATGCCAAATGTCACCAACTTATTAATGTTAGAAAATATTTCATTCATTTTCTATCTTTAATTTAGTTTTTAATTTATTCCCTTCTATCAATTAATTAGTTGAAAAAAAAAAATTTTGACAAAGAAAACAGGGTCTAGTTCCAATTTTATAATAATGAATCTTAGTTGGCTTCCAGTATCATTCAGAAAGGTCAAATATTATTAACATCCCTAACTAAGAGTAAAGAATATCGGCTCAACTCCGTTGAAAGGAAGAAAAGTGTTGTTCCCCAAAGACAGAGATAAAAACTTAGAAAAAAAAGCTTACGGGTACCCGTTGTGCATTGCTTAAATATGAGAACATGCTTACGGGTACATCCCGCTGTTCTTGTCAATTATTAAAATATCAAATTTTAATCAATTTAAGCATCAATTATTAATTTTGTGTGTGTCAAATTTTAGTTATTTATACATAAACATATAAACAAAAAAATATATATATATTTTCTTATTAGAAGTGGGTCAATCTATAAAATGTCCTAATCATTATTGCTTGGACCAAGTCAATGTTTTTAGATGCCCTAACTATCATTGCCTATTATTGTACACCGAAGCAACAGTAACATGTAATATCATTTCTTCAAATTTCTTATCTGCAGGAGAAATTCTTAACATGTATTAAGAAATTATTAGTCCGCATCAAGACAAAATAATCTCCATTGATTGATAAAAACCCTACATAATAAATTCTTTTAGAGAAAGGTCTTCCAGATTTTAATATTTTCATATGAATTTTTAATCATCGACTTTCCCATATATATATATATATATATATATATATATAGGAGTTGGGTACGGTGCTACGCATAGCATAAAGGGCCTCCGTGCTACGGCTCAATATTTGAGTTTTCAAAATTCTAACGGTCGATCCGAACCGTTCAACATGATCTCCATATGAATATGTACTTGCAAACCAAATTTTACATTTTTTTAAAATTTTTTTACTATTTTTTTAGATAGGTAGAAAAACACTTGATCTGAATGGTACAGAATTTTCAGATGAAGTGATTTTCTACCTATCTAAAAAAATAGTAAACAAATTCTAAAAAATGTAAATTTTGGTTTGCAAGTACATATTCATATGGAGATCATGTTGAATGGTTCGGATCGACCGTTAGAATTTTGAAAACTCAAATATTGAGCCGTTGCACGGAGGCCCTCTATGCTACATGTAGCATATTAGCCAGATTATATATATATATATATATATACTTTCTATATGAGAACATTACGTTTTCTTTTGTCTTATCTAATCTATTTTAATCTCATTAATGGATTACAGAATAATTTGTCTACTCTTTTCTTATGAACATCCCACCTACTATATAAAAAATACCCTGTTGACTGGTAATACGTACATCTTACCTTATCATCTTTGTTTTAAATTTAGGTTAAGCCTACGGTGATAACTTACAATTGAAAATAAAAAATAGAATGGAAATTTCCTTGTGAGATTGAAACACAAGACCAAATGAATGTATATGTACAAATTTAGTAGACGTGATCGAAATTGGATTTTTTTTGGCTTAATTTGAAACAAAAATAGAAATCCAAAAGTAACTACGCAAACAAATCTTGATTTAGAAATATTGTCACCCATAAAGAAAGTGATGTAAAGTGAGAATTTTCCTACAGGGAAAATATTTTCGACGATTCAAACTCATTTTGTATTTCTTATAAAAATAATAATTATAATTTATTAGCAAAGTCAAGCCTCTATATTAAGCGTGACTATATGTACAGTGCATGAAAAATTACATGCTGCCACATGGTAGGGAACTAATTGGATGATACATAGAGATTACTTTGACTTCGACCATTAAAAAATTGGAGACATTTGCAAATATATTTTAGTGTATCATATTAATTTATTATTGATCGGCACGATATACAGATCAAATTGCAAAATAAATATATCACAGTTGTCTAGGGGGGACAAACACATCTGTGGATGATTTGCTTGTCTACCTGAATTTAATTTACTTCTCTAACTATTAGCCATTATAAGAATATTACCAAATTCTGTTAATAAGCATAGCAACCCATGGATCCCTTCACGTTCACGGCGACGACGACGAGCTCCAACGACGACGACGAGCTTCAACAACGACGACGACTACAACCACGACGACGGCTACGAGTACGACCAAGACCACCCATTGTTCTTCTTCCAGGTTCAAGTTCGGATTCAGGTTCGCAACCCATTCATCCCATCACGATGAGCTTCAACGACGACGAGCCGAATGTTCTTCCTCCAGGTTCGTTCCCAGTTGTCTAACCGTTCAAAGAATTGATATTTTTTTACAAATCATTTATGTAAGCAGGATTCATCCCAATCAACCATCTTTTGTTCAATATTGGATAAAGTTATTACTCTATAACTTCAGTTCGTACTACATATTGAACGCATTGGAGTTAGTTTGCTAATATTGAAATTACTGCAGGGCCAAGACCCACCGTGCCTGGAAGAGTACAGCTGGCAATCAGAAACAATGACAAGGCACCACTTGAGGAAAACATCCAAACGGTGATGCTGGAACTCACCGGCGAAGAAAAAAGTCCATTGGGATTGGACCTTGTGGTGGTTTTAGAATCTCCTATTTCTGATGAAGAAATGTTACTTCAATTGAAAATGACTCTGCTATTTCTGATGAAGAAACTCAGAGTTGATGACCGTTTGTCGATTGTCACCTACCGCAATAAAGCAGAGATACTTTGCCCATTGCGACAAATGGCTAAAAGTTCCCAAACAGAACATGAAGATCTAATCACCTCATGGGTGAAAAAAATTAAATCGGATAGGGGAGGATCTGTGAACATCGCCGACGGCCTTGAGATGGCACTGAATATTCTCAAGAACCGTTCTGTTAGCAGTGGACGTGTTGGCGTCATCATGCTTATTTTATATAGTCAGGAATATAAAGGCAATGTTGCTGCTGTTCCTGTAGGAAATGTACCTGTGCACACATTTGGTTTTGGTAAGCTTCATGATCCGAAGGTACAGTGGAAAATTGAATATAAACCCTTATTTATTGACAATTTGAAGCAAAAATTTGCATGTGGTGCATTCTAATTAACTTGTTCATGTTCTTAATAGGTGCTCAAAGTTATTGCCAATAATAGTCAGCTGGGAGGAACCTACTCGGCTGTTCGTGAGGGCAACTTGAGCTTAGCCTTTTCACAGTGCTTGGCCGGGCTTCTCAATGTGGTTGCTCAGGACTTGACAGTGATTGTGACTCAAATCAAACATGAGTCAACAATAAAGCAGGTATCTGCCGGAAGTTATCCGCAATCCAGGGACAACGTTGCTGGTTCTATAACTATAACATTCGGTGATATCTACATCCGAGAGATCCGCAAGGTGTTAGTCGACATTCTTCTCCCTGTTACTAAAAAGGAAGATAAAGCAGTTGTTCTCAAAGTCTCTTACTCATACAAGTATATCAAATCACAGTAACAAGCAAACAAATTATGCATATGCGAATAACCTATCACCATTTTGATGATTGTCATTAATCTAATTGTAATACTTCTGTGGATGCAGATTTGATGGAGAACTCTATGAGGCCAGTCCTCAGACTGTTACTGTACGCCGCAAGTCAGGGTTGAGAGCTGAAGAGCAGCAAGCACTACCAGAGGTGAGAGCGGAAGAGGTTCGTCTTGTAATTGACAAGGTGATCAAACAAGCGACCGCTGATGCTAATGAGGGGGATCTTAAAAGTGCTCAAGTAGAGCTTGCGAATGGGCTGCTTGAATTGGAGGATGCGGATATAGAGAAGTTGAAGGCCAAGCTAAGGCCCGAGCTAGAGGAGCTGCTTAAATTGATGCAAATGACACAAGAAATTTATAAAAGACAAGCCCTTCCTTTTGCATATTCCTTACTGATTTCCCTTGCCACACAGCGTCAAACGGCAAGAGGAAGTAATATCAGTAAGTTTCAGCTCTTTTCCACTCCCGCCATGCAAGAATTCCTTGAGGAAGCCAAGAAGTCGCAGGATATGGAAGATAACATGCAATATAACAATGATCCAGATTCATCAGGTTCGGTCCCAGTTGTCTCATCGTTCAAACACTGATGTTTGTTTTACAAATAATTTATTTTAACCAATATTGATCCCAATTAGCCATCTTTTTTTGAAGATTATATAGCGTAATTATCATGATTTGGAAAATCGGCCGATTTTTCCCGAGTTGACTCGGTTGTGCAAGTTATGTGCAGAAAAACGATAAAATCGATGATAAATTGAAACAATCGGCCAAATTTCCTCTATTTCTCTTGTGTTTAGAGCCAAATTAAACTGTTTTGATAGTTAAATCGAACCAATTTGTAATTGTCCATGGATGTCAAAGACAATTGGGGAAAATAGAGGCGACTCGGAGAAGAGAAGAAGCTTTAAAGAATTATAAAATGTTAGATAGACTGGGTATACGTGAGGTGTGTACTATTATATTTGACAATATAATTGTTTCACGGTAGACCATGTTCATACCAACTATTATATAGATAAGTGATCTGAAACGGATTGTTTTAAATTTGTAATGTTTTACCGAATAGAGACAATGTTGTATTGTGTACAGCTATTGACACTCGACTAGTTTGTTTTTTTTTTATTTGACTAAAAAGTAAAGAATGGGAGTATGGGATTAACCTAAAAATTTGATTGTTATGAAAATATAAAAGTAGATATATTGTTGGCAGTCTTACTGCCAACCTTCTAAAAACAAGAAAATATAAAAGTAGAAATTAAAAAAAGAAGTATTTCACTTGTAAATATTAGTTAGTTTATTATTATTATTTTATTTTTAAATTATATAAGTTTTATTTCTTTAAGTAATTTCAGCACAAATTTGATTGTTATTATATTAATGTTTTTATTATTTGAATCAGTACAACAATATCCTCTTTTATATTTTAATACAGAGAATAATAAGATGATCCAGCTAGGTCGTCAGAGCTTTTGACAGTAAAAAAAAAATATGTTATGGTTATAATGCTTGTATTATCTTATATTAGTGCATTATTTGAGTGTAATATTTTATCTTAACATAATTTTTTTGACAAATTATTTTTTATCAATTTTTTCTATTTTTTTTAGTACAAAATAAGATTATGCTAAAAAAATCCGAGTTTCCGATCCAATTCGGCCGATTCCGGCTGATTTATCCGATTCCGATTCAACAGTCAAGTGACCGATTCGGATTACGATTCCGATTTTCAGAATTATACCATAACTGAAATTCATACCACATTGAATTAGTTTTGCTTAATTTGCTTATGGCTATTACTGCAGTGCCGAAACCCATCATGCCTGGAAATGTACAGCTGGTAATCAGAAACAACAATAAGGCGCCACTTGAAACAAACATCCAAAAGGTGTTGTTGGAGCTCTCCGGAGCAGAAAATAGTACGTTTGGGTTGGACCTTGTGGCGGTCTTAGATGTTAGCAGTAGCATGGAAGGAGATAAGTTAGAAAAAATGAAAATAGCTATGCAACTTTTGATTAAGAATCTCAGCTCTCGCGACCGTTTGTCGATTGTTGAATATTCTAGTAAAGCAAGGAGGCTATGCCCATTGACCCAGATGACTGAAAGTTGTCAAACAAAACTCGAAAATCTGATCGATGATTTGAAACCTCAGCCTGGAACGAACATCACTGATGGCCTTGAGACGGCGCTGAATGTTCTCAAGGATCGTTCATTTAGCAGTGGACGTGTTGGTGTTATCGTTCTTATGTCGGATGGTGAGCAGAATCAAGGCGGTGATGCTGCTGATCTTCCAGTAGGCAACATTCACGTGGTCACATTAGGTTTTGGTGAAGATCACAATCCGGAGGTACAGTTAAAATTTCAAAATAACCTCTTACTTTTTGACCATTTCAAGAAAAAATTTACCTGTGCTGCGTTCTTATTAACTTTTTCAAGTACTTAATAGGTGCTCATCGCTATCGCCAATAATAGCTGGCAGGGAGGAACCTACGCGCAGGTTTCCATGGACAACCTGAACTTAACCTTTGGCCATTGCTTAGATGAGCTTCGAAGGGTTCTTTTTTGGGACCTGACGGTGACTGTCACTCAAATAGAAAAAGAGTCAACAGTAAAACGGGCATCTGCCGGAAGATATCTCCACTCCGTAGACAAGGCTGCTGGTTCTGTAACTATATCATTTGGCACTCTCTACAGGAAAGACGTCTGCAAGGTGGTGTTAGTTGACATTCTTCTCCCTCCTACCGAAAAGGAAGGTGAAGTAGATGTTCTCAAAGTCTCATACACATACAGGTATATCAAATCACAGTATCTTCCAAAAAATTTATGTATATGTGTACTTATGTACAACTTATCACTATTTTGATGACTCTGAGCAGAAACAGCTTTGATGGAGAACTGTTTGTGGCCAATACTGCCACTGTTACTGTACACCGCACGTCAGAGTTCACAGATCTTCCAGAATCTTTTTATGGTAAAGAATCCTTTAGGACTGCACTCGGCATTGTTAGTGGAGAGGTCGGACTGCTTATTGCTGAGGTGATCAAACAAGCAACAGGTGTTGCTGATAAGGAGGATCTGAAAAGTGTTCGGGATGAGCTTGTCCATAGTCTGAATACATTGGGGGAGAAGAGGGATATCTTAACGAGAAATATGAGTGGGGAGCTGGATTATTTGAAGGAGGAGCTGGAGGAGCTGAGTGAATTGATGCAATCAGAAGCAATAAATGAAAAGCAAGGCCGCTCTTTTGCATATTCCTTACTGATTTCCAATTTCACGCAGCGTGGATTGGAAAGTAGTGATAAAATAGATGATATTTTTAAATTTGAGCTTTATACCAGTCCTGCTATGCGAGAATTCATTGAGGAAGCGAAGATGTATGATGAAATAGATGATTTACATGTCTATATGGACCGGTTCATTGGTGCTGTCGAATCCATTCAAATGATTATCGACAAAGTTGAGAAGGAGTGGAAAAGGAGTGAAAAAGATTAATTTCTTGATTAACGACTGAAGGAGCTACTGAAGCTTCCAGTTCTTTTTCTTTCATTGGCACAGTATTTAATTAAAATAAAATATTTCTTTTTGTACTTATAAGCGGTGGTCAAATGACTTTATATTAGAGTATCATATAGCGTACTTGCCAGGTAATTACTAGTAATTAATTATTTCTTTATCATTTTAAATTTCTATTTTATTGCTTTTCTTGATTAAAGGGAGCATCATGCCATATGACCTTAAATGAATACTTTTTCCTTAAACTGTGAACGATTGTCCTGCCAACCAATAATTCACGTCTTTAATTTCACAGGTACAAAATTATTTTTTGTTTATATTCAATATATATTTGCTCTCTGAGATTTGTGGCATGGCCGAAATTATACAATTTTGAGAAACACAAATTTTTTAAAGTTGCAAATATTCACAATAAAGATTTTCCCACGCTGTAACCATACTGAACATGAAATTTAAGATTGGTCTGATTCCGTTGGAAATTATGTAAAAATGCTATAATACAAAATATTGAATTTCCATTAAGCAAATGCGGAATGGTTACACATTAATGTCACCATTCACCAAGACGCCTATATTACAATTAAATTTTTAAAAACACTGTAATATAGGCGTCTATATTGTAAAAAAACACTGGAAATACTATAAAATTTTTATTTTCAAAATTTAAATTTTTTTTAAAATTTTTTTTTCGAAATTTACATTTTTAAATTTTTTAAAATTTTAATTTTTGTAAACAATACTATGAATGCAGATAACATTATAAATACTTTAAAACCACATTATAAATACTATAAAATTTAAATTTTTTTCAAAAAAAAAAATTTCAAAATTTTTTTTTCAAATTTTTTTTTTAAAAAAATAAATTTCTTTTCAAATTTTCATATTTTATATTTACATCTAGATCATGTAAAATAAGTATGATTAGTTGATTAGAGTATAATGGCTAATATTGGTTCAGAATTGTTTGTTTGTCAGGTCCGTTTTGACAAAACAATTGTTTAATGAATGTGAATTAATACAAAACAAAATAAAAATAAGATAAATTTTAAAGTGAATGTCACAGTGCCAAATTTATACTATAATAAATACATTGTAACGATATGAATAGACTGTACAACTTCCAAAATGGAGTATAGAGGTTTATTGTACAAATTAGTGAAATATAATCACAGTGCCAAATTAAATTAAAGTAAAACAAAGTGAAGGACTGGGAGTTAATCTCAAATTCCAAAACGACTGGGACTTAATCTCAAACCGTAAAGTGAAGGAAATCTTTTACAATATCCGAAACAAATCGGGTAAGTAAAATCCACTAGGATCCGGTAAGTGAAATTCAATGATCACGTGAGTCCTTTGAAATCCGATCCGGTTATATCCGGTTTCTTTCTCAAAACATATTTCCTTTATTACTGGTTATATCCGGTTATTTCCTTTATGCCACGTGGGTAAGCGAATGGCGGTATGATAAGCGAATGGTGTGTTCAGGTTTTATTCGACAAACTTTTTGATGAATTTTCTTGCTGATTTTTTATTAATAGAAAATAAAAATTAAAAGTATCACGTATGGAGAATGGTTTGATGAAATTTCGATATATAAGTAAGACGGGACAATTTATCCCATCTCACAAACTCATATATTACAACACTGAAATAACAATCTGACATTGAGTGCGCAAAAATTCAAAATCCTTCTTATTTGTGAGATGGGATAAATTGTCCCATCCTACCTATATATCAAATTTCTGCCAAACTGTTCCCCATCTACGATATTTTATTTATTTATTTTCGATTAATAAAAAAATCGGGATTTTCTTGCTTGTTAACTGAATTTATTGATGCCTACGAGCTTGTATTAACACAAAAAATGAATTGATTGAAACTTTGAATCAGTACTATGTATAGGCATTATTCATTTATTTTTATATTAAAAATATATTAATTAATATGTATATTTTACAAATACATATGACTCAATTATCCGACAATTAATATTCGCTTCGTATATGTATTCTAATCCGTGTTAGGTACAAATATCCAGTGTCATTGGAAATAAAAATAAAAATTTGATATAATATATTAGGTGCAAATACTTGACGTATGAACTATTCACACATACATGAGAAAAAAAATTGATAAAATCCGTTTGATACAAACACCTTATACATGAACTATTCACACTTGTATGACGATGTATGAATACTTGATATTAATACTTATAAATGTCATCCAATGTTACATGGGAAAAAAAATTGATAGAAGTTAGATTCAAACGCATGATACATGAACTATTCATACTTGCATTACGAGGTATGAATACTTACAATACTTGATATTAATACTTTCAGACATCATCCAATGTCATATGGAAACAAAACTAAAATTTCATAGAATTTGTTAGGTATAAACACTTGACATATAAACTATTTACACTTGCATGACGGGTATAAATACTTGCAATACTTTATATTAACACTTTCAAACGTCATCCATTGCCATATGGAAAAAAATTACTTTTATATTAAATCTATTAGGTACAAAAATTTGACACATAAACTATATACACTTGTATTACGAGGTATAAATACTTGCTCGACGAGGTCTGAATATTTACACAATGAGGTGTGAATACTTGCTCGACGATGTATAAATACTTGTGCGACGGAGAACCCGAAAGTACTTTATCATGGATCTCATTTGAACGAGAAAATTACATAGAATGCGTTTGTGGTTTTTGATTCGCAAAATTCCTCACAGATCGTGAGAAATATGGACAATATTTAATGGAGAAAAAAAATTCATCTCTAAAAACGTGTAAAAACTGAGTGAGTGATGAGAGAGAAAAAAAAAGTTGATATGTTCAATTTTTTTATAAATACTTGGTTCTTAGGTATCAATATTTGCATTACAAGGTACAAATACTTGCTCGAAGAGTTATGAATACACTACAGCATTCACACCCATCAGCGACCGGCCAAATCGGTCGCTGATGGTATTTTCGCCGGTCGCTGATGGGTCTATCGGTCGCTGATGACCGAAATCGGTCGCAGATGACCCGGACGCAGTTGCTTCGTCGCTGATGACCACCCCGCTGACGTCACCAGTCGCTGAAGGGTCAGGCGCCGGTCGCTGATGACCCCTTTAGCGACTGATTAGTTCTGTCGCTGATGCTGCGTGCTGACGTGGCGCAAGATCATCAGAGACCGATCGGCCGGTCTCTGATGGTCCAAAATCGGTAGCAGAAGGTTGTTTTTTTTTTATGCTTTTTTTTGTTATTTTTCTTTTTCCCAATTGGTACGAAACGTACCAAGCAATGAAAACATAATTCATTAAAGTTTATTGTTTGTAAATGATTGAACACATCTAATGCCCTCCTCTTTTTCATTAAAATATGTTAATGTCATCATACATATACAAACTAAAAGTATAATGTCTTAATATATGAAATGTCATCATACATATACAAACTACAAGCATAGCATTAACATATCACATTCAGATCAAATCAAATTAAAATTACCATAATCAAATTACCATAATCAAATTCTCTGGAAAGGAATAGGCCTCGTTAACTGGTTATTCTTCAATATCCTACATGATAAATACAAATAATCAAATTAAAATTACCTAAATTTCTGACATGTTAAAAATTATAAAATAATTAAGACTACTTACAGTTCCTCCAGCAATTTAAGCTTGGAAATAGAAAATGGGATATCCCCATAGAGCAAATTCCCAGACAAATCTCTGAAAAGGTTTAATTAAATTCCCAGACAAAATGGTATCTTTTTTTTTTGTTGGTTTAATGAAGGGACTCAAACCTCCCAGTTCAGAGTGTACACACATGAATGTACAAGAGATACAAAAACACAAAATTCATCTTTACTTATATGAAATGTTGGAGTCACCAAGTCTCTGGATTCACCTTAATTTGTATTAGCTTACATTACTGTTCTATAAATCCTAAGGGTATTTTGACCTAACATATCACAGAACTGTAGATGCCATGAATTAGTTTTTTATCATTCCCAAAAATGCTCTGTTTAATTTTTAAATTTCCACAAAAAAAGAGCTGATGAAAACGAAATTAGAACAAAAATCAGTTGCATACCTAATGTGATTAGTTATTTTGCAACACGGCAGCATTTTTCCGTTCAAACTAATTTGAGACAAACGCATCAGACACAGACTTCCTGAAATTAATATTTGTCTGTTAGACCAAGTCCAAGCAAGCTCAAATCTGTACTTGTCCAAATCACTGCAACAAAAACAAGAGATCAATATTTTGATAATTTTGACTGGGAGAAGGCTTTACAAAGCAAGCATTAAGGGATCTTATACTGAAACCTAACTACCATACACAGGTGAACTATTGACTATTGAGAGGAGCTTTTCGATATAAAAGTTACAACAGCTTACAATTGGGTGCTTTTCGATATTTGAGTGCATATTATTTAGTTAGTGATCCAGTTCAGCTAAATGAACTGCTTCGTAGAACTTTGTTAAAAAAACAATGATCTCTGTGACCTCCAATAATAAATCTATTGTCCAGATGTATAACAAAACAAAAATGTCTTCTTACAAATTAGCAATAAGGAGGTAGCGAATATGTTGAGGTAAACCCTTGAGGGGAAAAAAGATCATCCACATGTCCTTGATTGATTTAGTTAAGAACCTGGTAGTAAAATATCCAAAATTTAGAATAATTTAACTGGAAGAAAAATGTGACTTAGCTAAAATTTGCAAGAACCAAAGAACTATTGATTTCAAATTCATGAATAATCACTACAGCAAACTGTAGTATCCGCGACCAGTAATAGCGACTGGCAATAGCGCCGGTCGCTGAAACGTTTTTTTCTCCCAAAAAAAAATCTGCGAACATATCAAAGGCGACGACGCTTTCTGCGGTCGGCGAAAACACATTTCAGCGACCGTTTTTACCGGTCGCAAAAGGTTGCCGTAAAAAAGCCGCCAACCCTCCCTTTGTCTCCTCCGTCTCCCACGTCTTAGGTTAGCCAAAAAAAAAAAGATAAAAACACGCGCCGCCTGTTCCCCCCCGCGCACTGATCGAACCCCGCCTATGTGCCCCCCCGCGCGATTCCCTGCCTCTTTTCCGTTTTGCACTGATCGAACCCCGCCTCTGTGCCCCGCCGATCTGGAGCTTCTGGTGCCGTGGTTGATGGTCGAGAAGGACACAACTCATCGTGTGACTGGCCCGTCTCTGTGCTTCCTCGCTCTCGCTCGGGTATCAGCCACTAGCACCGTCACTTGCGATTTGCATCTCTCTCGCTCGGGTAAATATCTAAGCACACCCTTTGAATTCTTGCTTCTTGTGTGTGCTTGCTTGTGCCTTGTTTATGCGGCTCGATTTTTGCCTCCATAATGTACTGGTACCGACTTTTCCCTGTTTTTCCTGTTGTCGGTTGCACGGTTTGTTTACTGTTAAACGGTACCAGTGGTACCCTGTGCTAAAATCCGAATTTTTACTCGATTTTTGGGTTGGGTTTGTGCTAAAATCCGAATTTTTAGCTTATTTGTTTAACTTATTTGTTTCCTAGACATTTTATCTGCTCCTTCAAACAAAACCAATTTTCTTTGCTTTCTCAAGCTTTTATTTTTGCATAGGCTGCACTGAGATATCTAATGCACAAGTCTATGTACCAGCAGATACCAATCATGATAATTATTAAAATAAAATTGTGTTAGGACTAAAGGTGGAGATTATTCCGACAGCTAGACAACATTTTCTAACACTAGAATGTCATTAAATTTTTAAGAGATATACTGTAATTTTAATTACCATCATTTTTTGAGGGATATTTGACTAGCCTCTGCCTCGTCGCCCGCCGGTGTCTTTCTAGTGTTGCGCCTCCAGCAGACCCTCGGCCAGCATCTCAAATATCCCGTCGCTTCTCTCCAATCTTGGTATGACCCTCTTATCTCTTGTTTTCTGATTTATTTTTGAATTTTAGAGGGTTTATGTTGTAACTTATTTGTTGATTGTTATTTTGGTAAAATCAATTTAGTTGCTTTAATTGAAAATTCCAGCTTTGCTTAGACAATTGTAAATTGTAAATTATATGATGAGGTGTTGTGAGTGCATCAGACACACGTATGTACACTGTAAACTCTATAATGACTTGTCAAAATTAATGCATGACTTGACAAGATTTGCTGGAACAATTAGTATTAACCTACAAATTAGGGGTAAAAAGATAGGATTCATGAGTAGTTGACTCTGAATTCACATACCCTAGTGTTCTGTGGTTGGTTTGGTTAGTTTAAAAGGTAACCATAATGATTCAGTGCTTTCACCTTTATTGAAATTTTTTCTATTTGCAAGCTATTGGATTGTTGAATCTTAAAATCATATGTTCAGGCTGAAAAATTGAAAAAGAAAATTACTTGAGTTTCACGGATAAAATGTGACCTACCAAAGCCAACTTATTTTTAATCATCCAGTCAATGAGATCTCTTTTCTGTCTTAATTTCTTTGTTAAATAACTGTATAGGAAGGGAGATAGAGGGAGAAGTGGATGCGTTGTTAGAGAAACTCTAAGGGACATCCCAACCATTATGAGGTTAGTTAATATTGTTGTCTTTTCTATATCCTACTATTTTTGTTTAATCTCATATATATACTGCAAGAAATGTAGTCAATTAGGCATATTTGTAAGAAAGCATTTATTATTATTTTATTTTAATTTGGGCAGTGGGAAGAAACTTTCAGAAGACGAGCTCCATGCGAGATAGAAGATGCTAACATTCTTGCAAGTAGAAGAGAGCAAACACACATTTGGCATCTCTCGAGGAATCAAAAATTGGTGGGGCGGTTTAAAGATTTGGGTCTTTATGTAGATGTAAAGCTTTCTCCCAACTTGCTTGTACCAATTAAAAGGGTACTATTTGTTTGTAGTCATTGTGCTAATGTAGAGATGCTTTGATAGAATTTGAATTAGGCTTAGTACAGCTTACATTAACGATAAATGTAATTTAGACCAATTTTATACTGTCCTCTCATAAGTAGACATTTTCGTTTTATCCCGAGCAGTCTTCCCAAAGCTTTTGTAATTTATTCTTCGTTGGTTCTCCTGTGCAGAATGTGATAAGAGGGCAGAGTATAGGCTTACTCTATTACCTTTGCCACTACAAAATTTATGTTATATAACAAATATAAGCACTTAATTTGATAAAGACTTTCTGCGACCGGTTTTAAGTATCAGCGACCGTTATTTTTGGTCGCAGATAGTTTTTGCTGACGTCAGAAAAAAACAACAGCGACCAAAAAAAAAGTGGTCGCAAAAGAGTATCAGCGACCGGGTGACGTCTTTCAGCGACCGGTGACGTCATCAGAAGAGTATCTGCGACAAAGCTTACAGCGACCGGTCTTTCAGCGACCGGAATTGACTTTCTGCGACCGGATCAAGCATCAGCGACCGGCGCCCATACTATCAGCGACCGGATCAAGCATCGCTGATAGTCCTTTTTGCTGTAGTGAATAAATAATAGAACAAAAGAGAAAAGACCAAAAACTGAACTGATGTTCTTTTACCTAGCTTTTCTTGAAAGAGAGAATATTTTATGATGAGTTCAATACCACGAACATGAAGTTGCCTAGTACCCAATCTCTCAGCTGAAATGTCCTACTGCATGAAGCACATTCCCATTACTCTGGAAATGAAAATTGCAAGAAACAACCAGAGATAAGCATTAGAAATTGAAGACGGTAGTGACTATAGGGCCGGGGCTAAGCCACTGATACAAAATTGAAGAGATAGATTATTATGAAACTTACCAGTAACATCTAAATCTGTGGCTTACGAATTGTGATCCCATCAATTTGGATTACAGGAATGTGAGAGATGAATTGCCAATCTTCCCCCTCATTTGGTTGGCACTGTTGGACCAAATTTTGAGAGCAACCCATTAAGGTTAACTCCTGTAGGTACGGATTATCACTGAAACTATTTTTCATCACACTTTATAATACACACACACACATATATGCGCACACATACACACAGATAAAGTAGTACACTGTTACTATTTTTCTATAGAGGGCAAAATCCATTAATATAATAGACTTCAGTAAATCCAGTAGCAAGAATTTTTTTTCTATCTAAACAAATAGTAATATATAATAAAAAGATAAGTGTAAAATTTGGCCTCCATAATGATTTTGATATGTTGATATATATGTCGTTGATGTTGAGTTGCTTGGATCCTTTGTATCAATTTAGGATATGAAAATCTGGAGCTAATGTAATGACATATCTTATAATTTGCACAGTGGGCGACTAAAACTCGGAGTCAAAGGTCCTCAACACAGACCTGGAGGCGATGCTTGGTGAAGGTCTCCAATGCCTAATTACCAGCGGCGGGGTCAGCAAGGTCCAGCGAGGTCAGCGGGGTCAGCAAGGTCCAGCAAAGGCCAGCAAGGTCCAGCGGCGGGGTCAGCAAGGTCAGAGAGAGGCCAGCAAGGTCCAGCGGCGGGGTCACAGCGTCGGGGTCGGGGTTCCAGCGGGGGGTCGGGCGGAGGGGCTTCGGGCGGCGCGGGGGTTGGCGCGAGTTTTTTTTTTTTATCTAACCTAAACAGCGGGAGATCGGAGACAGAGAGGAAAGGAATGGCGCGCTGCCTTTTTTTTTTACATAGACCCTTCAGCGACCGGACCAAATCGGTCGCTGAAGGACATTTTCGCCGGTCGCTGAAGGGGTCGTCTCCGAAAACAATTTAATTATTTTTTTTATTGTCTGAGAGAGGGTCTTCAGCGACCGGCGACTAAACCGGTCGCTGATACCGGTCGCTGAAGACTTGTTTTGTTGTAGTGATACTTGCACTATAAGGTATGAATACTTGTTCGACAATTGTTACATCAAGAAATTTTCAACAATAAAAAAAAAAAAAAAAATTATAAAGTTTAGAACATAATAGAAAATTTTATTGATGAACTAGGAGTTGAAAATTTAAAACAATTATAATATTAGTCAGAAATTTCGAAACAGTTAGACTTAATCGAAGTTTGAAATTTATATCTTATAACTTAAAATTACATATATATATATGTGGAGTTAAATACATAATTTCTTCTTTTACTAAAATCAAACAATTGGAGGGTCTATTTAGCAAATTTCCAAACTACACTTGCTCTCTCTCCCTTCGTTTCTCCCCTGTGTGGTCCGATCCCCTTGTGCTTGTGTGTGTGTGTCCGCCAAAACAAAGAGGAAGAGAGGGATCTCCCTTCTCCCTCAAAAGTCCATCAAAGATCTTGGAGAAATGAAAGAAAGAAGTGGAAAATTGTGATTCTCCCTCTCTAGTGGCCAACAAATCCTCCATTGGTACCCCCTTTCTCTCCTCTCTTCTCAAATTTTCGAATTTTTCTCCATTGTTAGGGTTTTGCCCCAAATCTGAAATTTTTGTGTAAATTTTGAGTAATCTATCTCCATTAAGCTTCTATGTTGCTAATTTGGTAATTCATTTCTCAATTTCATCTTAATCTTGGTTTTCTATCTAGGATTTGGTTCAAATCCGAAAATTAGAGAAGAGTTGTGATTAATCTAGTCTAATCCAACAAATAGAGGTGTTAATTGGTAAGTTCTTCCCCTTTTCTTTTAAAATCTGGAATTTATTTTGGTTTTGATTAATTTAGTGTTTGTGTAGTTGGAGAAATTGATTAGTGCGGTTGCGTCCAATTTTAACCGATCTTGCATCTTAAATTTCTGTTACGGATTGAGTGCCTTGAATCGGTTGAAACTTGTGCTAATTTAAAGTTGCCTTTTTTTGTTGATTTCTTGCTTGCTTCTAAACCAGTGACATGAATTGTTCATGCTATGTCTAAAATAAATGAGCATAATGATTAATGTCTCTGTTGGTGCTGCTTGATCCGAGCTTGGCTCTAAATCCTTGATAAATGTATGAACTAGCAATTAAACACCTCATTACACCTGATTTGTTGTTATATACGAGTTGAATTCTTTGATACCTTGCTCTAAATTGCATCCTTACACCTACCTGCACACTGGTATCAGTTAATACCAACATTTCTGATATACTGGTATGCGGTTCTGAGTTTACAATGTCAATTCTGTAATTTTTCAGCATTCTGCACAGTTCTGTGTTATTCTGCAACATTCCAGGGTCTTATCTGTAAAATTTCAGTGTTTTGTACAGCTCTGAGTGGATTCTGGTAAATAACAGGGTTGTAAATACAAAATGTCGGGACTGACAGGGTTCATGGACCAAACTGTGACAGAAAATAAAACTTGTTTAGAAAACAGTCCCTGAAGAGGGACCTCTTTGCGACAGGATGTAAAAATTTGTATGATAAGCCTTTTCTAGTGGGAATTTCATAGAAATATTAGTTTTAAAATGTTGATAACGTGAGTAACAGTTTGGAAAGGTGTATGGATTATGTTAAGGAAAGTATAAAGAAACTAATATAGCTCAAGTATGTTAATATAGGTGTATGTTAATATAGGTGTAGGCTCGGTTCAGCAAGAGTTTGCGGGACCTTTCGAGACGTCCGAACCATAGGTGCGAGATACGCTCTCCGTAATCAGGTGTGGGGTTCTTGGACTTGTTTGATGTTTCATTTTCAGAAATTAAATTTTCTCGATTGTCATGTTGGATGCTTGATTGTTGCATAATTTGGAATTCATGTTGCATGTTTGATTGTTGCATAATTAGAATGGTGTGAATTTATGTGCATAACTCAATCAATTTAAAACTGAATTGTTGTGATATGGTTGATTTGCATATTCGTATGGTTGTCAATCGAATTGTTCTGTTGTGATTTGACTATGGCTGAAAGTCACCATGAATTGAGGATTGTGAAATTATATGTGAATGAATTTGCAAAGTTGAGCTGTATAGCTGACTTTAATCCCAGGAATGTGAATTGAATTTGCAAAGTTGAGCTGTATAGCTGACTTTGATTCCAGGAATGTGAATTGAATTTGCAAAGTTGAGCTATATAGCTGATTTTGATCCTAGGAATGTGAATGAATTTGCAAAGTTGAGCTGTATAGCTGACTTTGATCCCAGGAACCTTTTTGCGCACTAGGTGAATGACCCTCATGGTTTCCCAGTACCGGTTGGGACGAGGGGTGGGTGACTATATAAATGTTGTTGATTGTGATTGTGAGTGACTAGTGTGTAACGTCTGTGGCTCGGGGGCATTATCCTACGTGATAATGCATTTGGAAGGTCAATTGAATATTACGACATGTCGAATGATTTCAAAATGAATTTTCATTATATGACTTTGAACCAGACTTTAGTAAATGGTTAAGCCAAAGCACTGCAGATGGGTGTCAGATAAAGGGTCTAGCTCGGTGGAACATCTATAGGTGTAAGTAACCCTACAGATGAGGGTCAGATAAAGGGTCCAGCTCGGTGGGACATTTGTAGGTGCTACCAGCCTTATTTAAATGAGTTAAGCCTAATAAGTACTTGTTTGAGCTTCATCTTGGAAATTCTGTAAGTTGTGATTCATTTGATTACTGTTGTCGAGCATACGCATTCATATATGTATTGATATAGAACTGTTAATGTGCTGTTGTTTGGATTTTATTTTTGAGTACGAAATCTAATTGCAAGTCCAATAACCTGATTGTGGCAAATTCGCACTGAGAAATTATTTCTCATCCCCACCCTTTGGGTTCTTTTTACAGGTTTCTGTGCGGCTCATCCTGGGGAGGCACGTGAGTAGTAGGCCTTCGGTATAGGTCACCATATTACCTTAGGAGTTGTTTTGGTTATTTGACTAGAGATGTAGATATATTTTTGTTGTATAGTTCTCTGTGTCCTACCCTATGGTTGGTATCCGTATGAGATACGTTTTGTATATGCTACTTTTACCAGATGTTGGGTACTTGGACTGTTATATATAAACTTGTTTTATTCTTTTATTGTGCTATGATGAGTTATATCGTAGTTGCCTTGTAAGCATACATGGAGTTGTATGCTTACGGCGGGGCTCTGTCACTACTCATGGCTGTGGGGTGTGACAACAATGTATGAATACTTGCTCGACGAAGAACCAGAAAGTATGTCATCGTGGATCTCATTTGAAAGAGAAAATTGTGTAAAAGACGTTCGTGGTTTTAGATTCGCAAAATTTCTCACAGATCGTCAAAAATATTGGCGAGTTGGAATCAAGAAAAAGAACCTATCTGTAAAAATGTGTAAAAGATGAGTGTGTAATGAGAGAGATAAAAGAAAAATAACATGTTCTGTTTTTTTCGAAATATTTGATATCTTAGTTATGAATATTTTGTATATTATATATTAATACTTGTGCGCTTAGGTATCTATATTTTTGCCCGCCAGTTGTAAAATCTTTCAAATATTAGGCAGTCCCCCAAGTAGTTGCGGTCCCTCCCAATTAATTAGTGCCCCCACGTAATAACTGATATTTACGCTTTTTTTTTTTGCGCTGGAAGTGTGGTCCCTTCCAATTAATGAGCGGTCCCCCAGATAATTAATGACCGGAGATGAATGGGGAAAATAAACTGAGAGATCATCACAGATATGTGATATATATATTTTGCAATTTGATCGTTATATCGTGCCGATCAGTAATAAATTAATATGATACACAAAATATATTTGCAACCGTCTCCAATTGTCTTATGTACGAAGTCAAAGCAATCCCTATGTATCATCCAATTAGTTCCCTACCATGTTGCAGCATGTTATCTTTAATTAAAGCAAGCAAACAAAAATAAAAGATACTATCATTAAACAGCATGTTATCTCACCTTGAAGTTCCGGTTTTCCTGTGAAACATATTCGCACCTAAAGATGTCAATTATGTTCATTTTTAAATTTATATAGAGTTGATATTTAACAATTAAAAAATTATATATAATTAACGTTTAATAACTTCCTAAATTAATATATATTCTGTCAAGTGTCTATTTTTGCACAATTTAAATTGGTAATGGAGCAAATTAGCATCGTACATACAGTTCACGCTTAATATAGAGGCTTGACCTTGCTAATATTTTTATTTTAGCATATATATATAATTTGAGTTTCAATCGTCTAAAATATTTTTGTCTTGGACTCATGCTACAAAAATCAGTGCGTATATGCTAGGGTTAAAAGATGACTATTATCAAGAATAAACCGACAAAAATTGTTATTGCCAAGATACTGATATTGTTAAGCACTCATCGCGGATAGTTGCAAATAATATCATCCGTCTAACTAATACAGATGTCTACTTCACTTGTTGTTGAAGAACAATCTCAGATTTGATTTCATCATAGATCAAGGGCATTTTTGTAAAATTGCAATAGGCATCTTAGGAAATAAATTCCAACGTTACACAGTACCAAAAGTAGCAAGCAATAAAATGAGCCAAAGGCTATATATATACCTTGTAATATAAATAGGATCTTAGAATTGTAAAAATACAACATAAACAAATATATTATTTCTCCTCAGATTCTCATCTCTCTTAAACAAAAACAACAGTTGATTTATGGGTGAACAAATTTGTGACTCGGGACTTGTTTGCTTGAGTTAATTTGATTTTGATTTTTTATTTCAAATGAAACCAAAAGGATGCTGTTTCGATCAAGGAAACATTAATTCACCTGTACTAAATTGTCTATAGCCACAAAAGTATACACTTATTTGGTTTTATGTTTTTATCTCACATAATAATCTCCATTCTATTTTTTTTCCAATTTTAAATTATTCTCATAGGCTCAACCTAAATTTAAAACTAAAATGATAAGGGTAAGATGTTCGTATTATCAGTTATATATGGGTGCTCAAATCAATTCTGACAAGCTGGGACCCACTGGTCAGCCTTTAGAAGGGATTTTCTCTAAAACCCAAAGATAGCTGAACCTGTTCCACTAATTCAAACTTCATGAACCGCTCAGTCATTGAAACAGTGTACCAAAGACCGAGCTTATACAAATCCTGAGAGAGGAATTAAAACCCAGCGCTAAGCGCTTTGACCCCTTCGCCTCCTGTGAACTTGGAACACGATAAGCCAATAAAGTCTTATACATGGTCCACGGTAGAACACCCACATCCGAGAAATAGGACATAAGAGAGACAAAGCTCTCCGCTCCCTTGGCAAGGCCGACAAGCGGGCCCACCTTGTCAGTCTCCTCTCTAATACCCAGCTATCTGACTCTCTCCAATACCCGATAAGCGAAGAAGAGGAAAGAAATTAACGAAGGAGAAGCTAAATTCCTTCAACCCCCTGAGCATTATGATAATGCTCAATGAGAAAAGGAGATGAAGGTAATTAATTTTACCTCACAGTAATCAAACAAAAGGAATGGCAGTGCCGAATGAACACAATTTATAATTGGGAATTCGCTACTTGTAATAGCAGAGCCTGAATTAAAAGCATGTGTATGTTCCTTGCTCGTTTGCGATGCTCTCGGGCAACTCAATTGAAAGGGAGAAGAGATGGTCTAAAGTGAACCGAAAAGGACCCCTTTCTTTTTTTTTGAAGGTTGGCGGTTGACCGCCAACAATATATTGATTAATGAAAGAGTTTATATACACAGCATAATCACTAAAAGTTAGTAATTCTGCCCTACACCCCGATAACTAGTTATTTACATCAGCTTGCAAAAATAGCCGCTAAGAGAGCACAATACAAAGCCCCCTGGCTTGCCCCCCTCTTACCCAAAACGTGTCCACAAATTAACTTCAAGTGTTGTATCATTGATTAGTATACACACTGGTTTCCTCTTGTCAGAGAAGGACCGCCTGTTTCTCTCTCTCCACAGTGCCCAAGCTCCTGCTGCCCAAACCGAGTTTGCCAGAGACGTGACAGCCACGGTACCTCGTCGGTTGTTGATATCCCATCTCTGTTTTATTGAACCTCCAGTTGGGATATTCATGTTGTAATGCGCAAACAATCCTCTCCAGAATGTTTGGGCATATGAGCAGGACCACATGATGTGGTCTCGTGTTTCCAGACCCCCAGTACCACAAAGTTGGCAACCTGATTGCACCGTGCATCCCCGTCTCGACAAAACCTGCTGTGTTAGAATTTTGTTCTGCAACATAAGCCAGATAAAAATCCGGACCTTCATTGGTGCTTTCAGTTTCCAAAGGCGACCGTGGATGCGCGATAGGACCCCTGTTTGATGTAGTGTTCTGTAGGCGGATGCACAAGTGAATAGTCCCGAGGCCGACCACCTCCATTTTAGCCCATTGTCATACTGAACAGAGCATGAAAAGAAAGGCATGAGAGTAGATAGTTCCTGAAGAAACGGGGAATTAACCAAGTGTAAGTGGTTTGCCGCCGTGATTCCGTGTAGCCTATTGAGCGTCCTTGCCCACAAGCCTTGCGGTTTGTGCTCAATTTCCCATATCCACTTAGCCAATAAAGCTCGGTTCTGACAATGCAAATCGATCACCCCTAACCCTCCATTGACCTTTAGTGCACAGACCTTAACCCAGTTTACAAGGCAATGAATGCCTTTACACAGATCCTTGCCTTTCCACAAGAAGTTACGGCGCATTCTGTCGATGTGTTTGATCACTCCTAACGGAACCTGTAGTGCTTGCATGTAATGCAATGGCATTGCCGAAAGCACGGACTTGACAAGCGTCACTCTCCCCCCATAGGACAAGAAATTCGATGTCCAGCCGTCTAAACGACCCTGGACCGCCTCCAGCATTGGCTGAAAGTCGACTTTACGCGGTTTCCGAACCATGAGTGGTAATCCCAAATACCTGATGGGGAGATCAGATCGGTTCGCATTGAGGATTGTCTTGATTGCCAGGATACACCCCGGAGGTATTGCGACAGGTACAAAGGTTGATTTGGCCGGATTGAGTCGGAGACCCGATAGTTTGGAGTATACCTCTAGAACCTGTGAGATTAACCTCAGCGTGGTTGGGTGCGCCTCGCTGATAATTAGGGTGTCATCAGCATACTGGATGATTTCAGGTGGCATGAATGCATATGGTGGCATCAGATGTTCGACATTTTTGATGAAGCGGCTAAGAGAGTCAGCCACTAAAATGAATAGCATCGGCGACAGCGGATCGCCCTGTCGAAGTCCCCTTTTGTGTCGAAAGAAACTGGTATGTGTCCCATTCACTCTAACCGAGGAGGAAGAGGAATTCAGAATCCCCAGTACCGACGAAATCCACCCCGGTGGAAACCCCCTTTCGACGAGGAGATTTGTCAGGAAGCACCAGCTGACCGTGTCGAAGGCTTTCTCAAAGTCTACCTTGTAGATAACGGACGGTAGCTTGTGTCTAGTGCAGAATCCCAAGAATTCTCGTGCTGAGAGAAACGATTCCATGAGGGATTTACCTTTGACAAAAGCCGTCTGGCTCTGCAGGATCAATTTGTGCAATTGGGGTTGCAATCTGTTTGCCAGGATCTTGGGCAGCAGCTTGGCAATTGTATTTATAACACTGATGGGCCTGTAGTCCGCAATCCTAGTGGGATTGGCCTTCTTTGGAATCATGGTGATGGACGCTTTGTTGATGCAATTAAGTGATACGTCAGCCCGACAGAAGGCACGGACAAGGCTGATGACGTCAGTTTTGACTATATCCCAGAATGATTGGTAGAACTCAATTGGTAGTCCATCTGGTCCGCTAGCTTTCCCCCTTGGCATATCGCTCAGGGCCCGTTGGATTTCTGTCTCGGATATCGGATCATCTAAGCAACGCAGGTCCTCAACCCAAGACGGCCCTATCTTTCCCCGAAGGTTGAAGTGGCCGGGATGTGTCGCTTGGCGGCCCAAGATATTGTAAAAATAGTTGTGTAGTAGGGTTGGTAGCTGACCTTGCTGAGGTAAGCTGTTACCCTGATCATCTTGAGTTACTGAAGTGATTGAGTTAGTATTCTTCCTGCCATTGGCAATTGCATGAAAATACCGTGTATTTTTATCCCCCAGTTGTAACCAAGTACACCCCGACCGCTGCCTCCATTTTTCCTCCTTGTCGGCCGCAAGACAAAGGACCCCTTTCACTGCCAAGCACGAATCAGATTAAAATAAATCGAGCCAATTATGCATCTTCAAGCCTCTGAGCAGTACTTCTGGGATCACATGAGGCCATTAATGTCTTTAATTCGGTATGAATTTAAGGGAAAAGTTTAAAATGGAAACTGATACTCGGCAGACACCAAAAGAAGGGACGTATGTGATCAAAAATGGAAATTGAGGGAGAAATGGGTACAATACCCCGCAGGGCATATTAAAATCGTGTTGTGCATGCCTTGTGTGTCATCCCCTCATTGGCTAGAGGTTCTAAACGGCTCTAAGCCGAGTTGGAAATTAAAATTGGCGCTGGAGCATCGTAATTCTGCCTACTGACATCCCTGCACCATTTTAACTCTATGCACAGCTGTTATTAGCTGCAGGCAAGCCTCCAAAATAGAAGAATCAATGCCTTAGCCGTGCATGAGGTGCATGACTCAAATATGGCCAAATCCAAACCATTAAATCAAGTAAAATGAAGAAATCAAGGGATATAGGTGCTTGGCATTTTCGGATTGCCAACATGGCTCAAGCTCATTGGCCTATGCCCTTGTAAAATAATCTGATACCTTAAAAAGAAATATAGAGCATTGGATCAAAGATGAAATAAATTGAAGGATGAAGATCATGCCAGCATAGACCTGAACCTAAACCCTAAACCTCATGCCTTATGGCTATTTAAACTCATGAAAGAGAAGAAGGTAACAGAGAAGAAGAGAGATAGAAGAGTAATAGAAAGAATTTCTTTTAGAAATTAGCTCCAAAATACAAAAAGACTCAAAGCTTCCACCTAGCCGAAATATACAAAAATTAGGTAGAACTTTATTCTTTTGCAATGTAGAAGCTTAGTGAAGCTTGATCTTTCATGTATGATCATGAATTAATGAAATGAGTTCTTGCTTTATCATTCTTCCTTTTCCTTTTATGCATTTTCAGATTTCCTTCTCTTTCTTCATTTTTTTTTCTTTCTTTTGTTTTCTGTGATGAAAATTGATTGCTTCAACTCATATAAATGAGTTGAAGGCATGAAGCTCTTTAAACAAAATAAACCCTTTTTGCATGATAATCAAATATCATGTTGAAGAGACTTTAAGAAAAATATATATGCACATAATAAAAAGAAATGATCACTATGTTTAAATCTTATAAAAAAAAATATATATATATATATATATATACATGATTATTTCTACTTGGACCTTCCTTCCTTTTTCTCTTTTCTTCCCTTTCTTTGTTTTCTTCTTTTCGCACCCTTTTAGATCTTTTAATAAAGTGATATATTAGTGAAGATATGTGTAGTTGAGCCGACTGGCATCCTTGCATATCCAATCTCTTATTCATTTTAATTAAAAAATCTTATTTAAAGGGATAAAGTGACAAATAAAAAATTAATGCACAAAGGATTGTGAAGTTGAGGCCGGCTGGCATCCTTCATATTTCCTCAACTATAAAGGACCTATTTGCAAAGAAGGAAAGGAATCCAAGGTATAATGTTATGAAGCTAAAGGAAAATTTGCTAAATAACAATATCTTGGGGGACCTATCTGCAAAAAGTGAGAGATAGAGGGCTAAGATATATATAGGCAGCAACCATAATTGCATTATGCCATTTATACTCTTAATCCTATGACATCTTGATGATTTGTCCTTTAATCCAATGAAAAATACATAATAAACATGATTTTCAAAGATTCAGGGGCTTCCCTGCATAAAACCAAATTTCTGACAGCTTCTTAATGTTTAAAAACAAAATAATGATCTTTTTGGAGCTTGATTGATCTTCTTCTCTTTGCTGGTACCAAGTCATGACCTAAAGAACAATGGAACTTGCTATTTATAATCACCAATCAATGATACATGACTTAAGCCAGCCTCTAGTACATAACTAAGCAAAATCTTTGTGGTACTGCGCATGATAGGTACCACTGGTACACTAGAAGCACCTAAAATTGCTAAAAAGACCTCTGTCAGTGAAATGGACAACACAAACTGTTACAGGGACTAAAATGGAAAACCAACTGTACAGTTAAGTAAAGGACTCCAAAACACATAAGTTTGACACAAATTTCACATTTTTATGATTTTATTTTGATTTTATATGAATTTTTGAAGTTCAGCATTTGAAATGTAAAAATCTGTTAAATAAAAAAATACATATATGCCCTTTAATACCCCCCGTCAGAATAAATACATTAAAAATAAAAATAAATTCTGAAAATCATAAAATTTCATAAAGATATCTTTTAGCATCTTCTTATGCTCTCATGATGAAATCTTCTATGTCTTTTAATCAAATTAATAAAAATATGCGAATTTAATAATTAACAGTATAAAGTCTTCATGTTATGTTTAAATTCGAAATTAATTCAAAAATAAATTGAACATTCTGCAGTGGTTGGTAAGTTTTTATAAGCCTACAGAGACCTCCCTGAACCTCTAAACTTACCCAAAAATGATAAATTGAGGGTTCGGTACCGATCCGGTACTGAATAAAAAGCTTGAAGTATGAAGTGTGCATAAATCTGTCACAAAATTCAAATTGATGCTATATGAAGCTTTCATGCCCCTAAACAATGTTAAATGACCAGTCAATTAAACGAAAATGCGACAAAATCGATGAAAACCGGATTAAAATCTAATCGGTACCGAGAATGGAAGTCCGACCAGGTACTGCCGCCTCTGACGGCCAATAGTCGCCGACTATGACCCCCTTTTGTCTTGTCGTGACCGGAGCATGGCCGGAGTTCAAGAAGCCTAGCCTCAGGCAAACCCTTGTTCATATCGGAATTCACACGAATTTTAAAGCATGATGGATCGTTTGATTTTGGTGCTAGAATAAAAAATTTGAAGATTAGAACGGATCTCAAAGCAAGGAAACAATCTGAAGGCCAAATTTTAAACCCGAGGGATTAACAAGTCTCTGCCATATGGGGCCCATTTGTCATTGAATCCAAGGAAGTCCGGGGCCCACTGAGCAAATCTCAAAGCCCAATATTCGTATATGATGTTTCACACGAATCCTAGAGCCCAAAACACAAATCTCAAAGCCCATTATGCAAATCTTAAAGCCCAGATAATAAATAAAATAATTAAATCAAAGCCCTTTTGCAGATAAACCCTTCTAATTTTTAATATTTACAGCGAAACCCTTGCCAGTTTAAACACAAGTCCCTGACAGCCTAAAATTCTCTCAAATAAGCCCTTAAGAGCCAAAATTGCACTTCAAACCCTACCTAAAGCCCAAATCATAAATCCTAAACCTTTCAGCTTTCTAAACAAGCCCCTAAAAAAATATATAAAACTTTACAAATAAGTCCTTCTCAGTCCTTTTTAAGCATAACTTTTTCATCTTAAATCCAAATTGACTCAAATCAGTCCCAAATGAACCAAATTGAATTCCCTATGTTTCTGAATCAAAATTGAGCATATCCAAGCATCAGCCAAGTCCTGAAATGACCAAAATACCCCTTTTCTCAAACTTAATTGATTTTAATCTATAAACAAGATATAAATAAAACATGTCAGGAATCAAACATAAACAAATAATGTATATACACTTCTCAAGTGTCCAAATTCATATTTTAAAATACAATAAACATTATATCTAAAATAAAATCACACACACATATATATATATATATATATATATATAGAGAGTGGCTAAGATCAAAGTGGTATGACCAAGGCCTTTGGTGCTACCAAGTCGTTTTTGGATTTTCAAAGTCCAAACGGTCGATCTAAACCGTTAGATGTGATCTCTATATTAAAATCTGCTTGGAGACCAAATTTTACATTTTTTGGAATTTTTTTACTATTTTTTAAGCCACTTTGAAAATGGCAGATCCGGGTGAACAGTAAAAACAGTGCAACCAAATTCTGGACCATGTGATCAGCAATTTTCAAAGTGGCTTAAAAAATAGTAAAAAAATTCCAAAAAATGTAAAATTTGGTCTCCAAGCATATTTTAATATAGATTGAACATCTAACGGTTTGAATCGACTATTTGAACTTTAAAATTGCAAAAACTAATTGGTAGCACCAAGGCCTTGGTCATACCACTTTGACCTTAGCCACTCTCTCTCTATATATATATATATATATATATATATATGTCCAAACAGATAGAATCAACCAAACCAAATCCAAAGTCAATACATGAGCCCCTTTTTAGCCCCATTATTCAATTCACAAGAAATAGGCACAAATCCTGGAATGAACGAGGTATTCAGTATGACTTGGAAGGGTCATCTGATGTAATTAACAGCGGGGGCTTGCGCCCGCTGGGAGTTAAACGTCCCCACAATCAATAAACTCTCTCGATAGACTGATTATGAACAGTAGGTCTGTCGAGGGTGAACTAAAAGGAACAGTAGAAAGAAACGAATGTTTCAAATTCGATGTTCTCCATGTCTGACAAAAAGAGAGCATTGAACCCTGAGGCATTTAAACACATATGCACATACCTTCCTCCTTTGTGCAACTTTATGCGCCCTACAAGTTGCTTTGGGGAAAAATAAAATAAAATGATAGTTAGGGCAACTAAAACGTACGTTGACTTCGAACACTCAATATCCTTATTGCTTTGGTTGATGAAAAGCAATTCATGGCTTTGAACACTCGATAATTTTAAATTTGAATCTTCTTGTCCCTAAAATGAGTGTGATATGTCAAATAACAAATTACGTTTAGGCCAAACCAGAAAACAAAAGGAAAAAACAACAAAAATATTTGCATACTCACATTATTCTTGAAGGCTGGTTCAGGTTTGACGCCATGGGACAACCCAACCCAGAAAACAAAAAAAAAAAGAGAAGAAAGTGGGATGCCATGGGACAACCCAACATAGGAAACGAAAAAAGGAAACAAGTCGATCCCCAAGATTGCAAAGACAAGATTTTTTCGTTTCCTGGGTTGGAAACATTGTCCCATGGCGGCCCACTTTCTTTTTTTCTTTTTTTTTTCTTTCCTGTGTTGGGTTGCCCCATGGCATCCCACTTATGAATTTTTTTATTTTATTTTTTTTCACGATGCCTTTCCATTTTCAAAAATCCCACACAATATTTCTTATTTTTTTTATTTTTTTATTTTCCTATGTATAAAAATTTCGGAGGTGCCTATCTAGCTCGTGAGCATGTACTAGATTGTTTTATTTTATACATACAGCATGAAAGCCATTGTCAAGACATGAAAAGGAACATACTATCTACAAGCATCATTCACCATTATCAAGACATGGAAAGGGACATATTATCTAAACTAAAAGCATCATTCATGATACATGTGTAGATTATTTTTTATGTTTTTCCAACTGGAGTGCAACGCATTTACTATTGTCGTTTAGTACACTGTACACATGAGCCGCTGAGTACAGATCTGAACTCGACTAAATCAACAAAATTAAACAAATGACGAGACCTCGAGATGTGCCATTGAGTTTGACTAATGAATTAAAGACAACTGAGTAGTTGGAAAATGAGGGTTAATTTTGTTCAAAATGATATAGTCCAGGAATCCAAAATTCCATTACTTGTTGGGCCCAAGCCCATTGCTTCGTCTGGGCCTATCTAAGAAGTACAATCCTTAGTCATAATTACTTGTAGAGAGAAAATTGAACAGAAGGCTCCATCCAATCAAGGCACCAAACTCGAGCCACTACAATTTTGCTTCAGCAAAGCTTTGACAGTTGTTCAAAATTTTCATCTCAAGCCTTTCTCCATCAACAATCTGGACAAAAAGAGAAAGCTTTTGTACCTCTACAAAGAACAAATCTAACCAATACTATAAAATTAAAAATCTAGTAGATGAAACGAAAATAAACTTTGGCCTTGGGTTTGTATACTGTCTCTATTCATTATGATAATTTGCATATAAATTTTGAAAAGCACATGATCCTCGTTTTGTGGATATCTTGGAGAAGGACAAAGTTTTCTTCCAGTTTTGTTATTATGCTATTTTCATGCATGCATTCACCTTGTAATCAGTATTAAATATCCGAGGTGAACATGCATGACCTAATTATAGACAATAAAATCACACTTGTTAGCTTCAAATTAAGCTGGAATGCTGGCAGAGCCAGCGTCCGGGTGAAAATGTTAACAGTACTAATTTGACTTGATGCAGCATACAAGTTCATTATTTTTTTAGCCTATGCAGCTGAGCTCCATGCAATTTAGTTGGTGACGTGTCATGATTTGATTGTAATGCTGAAAGTTGTTTTCTCTTCTCATTTGCAAGGGAACACAAATTTCTTTTGCATGGGGGCTTAAATTATTTTTTTATGAAATATATTAATGTAGTAATTTTTAAATTTATAATATTTATTATATCACAAACAATTTATAAAACTCCATAAATTTATAATATTTATTTCAAAATTCAAATTTAACACAATATAAAAAAATGCAACCATGTGAATTAAGATTAACATAGCGCACAAATAACAAAAATATTCGTACTAATTTGTTTTAACAATAGTTTATTATAATGATATCATATTAAGTGTTGTCACTATTCAACACAAGAAAGACACAAACGGTAACGCAACAGTAGAGAGAAAATTGAACAGTTGTACAAAATTTTAAACTCAAGCCTTTCTCCATCAACAATCTGGATAAAAAGAGACAGCTTTTGTACCTCTACTAAGAACAAATCCACCCAATACTATAAAAATAAAAATCAAGTAGATGAAACGATAATAAACTTTAGCCTTGGGTTTGTATACTGTCTCTATTCATTATGATAATTTGTATATAAATTTTGAAAAGCACATGATCCGCGTTGTGAGCTCCCATGCACTGATGTGGATATCTTGGATAAGGACAAAGTCTTCTTCCAGTATAGTTATTCCTACTCTCAAATAAATTTTAAGATGGGTATCAATTTTTTTTAGTACATTAAGGTCGCCGGGTTTCATGCATTCACCTTGAAATCAGTATTAAATATTTGAGGTGAACATGCATCACCTAAGAAAGTAACATGCAGCAACCCCCTTCTCTCAACACATCTAATGATAAACTGAACAAATTTGAAATATAATTTACATTTCAATTATGTGTTTAGAAATGAATAAAAAAATTATAATTTAATAAACAATGATATATTAAATTCTAAATTTTATCTCTTTAATTTACATTTACGTTACTTGATTTTTATCATTATCCACTAGCCCATCCGGAAATCTCAATATTCTGCCAAAATTTATCATTGAAGCCTACCAAAATTCTTGTGTTCAAAATGATATAGTCCAGGAATCCAAAATTCCATTAGTTGTTGGGCCGAAGCCCATTGCTTCGTCTGGGCCTAACTAAGAAGTACAATCCTTAGTCATAATTAATATCAATATAAAGCACAAGCACACACTAGTGAAGTACCTATATGATATTAATCATCAAGATTGGTTCAGGTTTGATACTATGAAGGCATGCCGGTACAGACATAGCACAATTAAAGTATGTACCAATCAGCATGCATGTAACACAAATTAATCTTTCGAATTGTAAAATGTGCAACATATCAAGGACCAAACTATACCTTGTGTAGAGAAGGTGTCGTACAGGAAAAGAAGAGCAACATTTTTAATCATGAAACAATTAAGCCCCCTTCCAACTGAAATTGTAAAATGTGCAAACATGAGTTAATTAACCATGCACCTAAAAAAGATACATCCTCATTTGCATACCGATGCCAAATTGGCCTGAAATAAATTAGTGTTCAGTTATTAACCTGTCAATATTGAGCGCCTTAAATTAGTGTTCAATATCAACACAGAAAGTCACACGTCATAAAAAAAACAATCCTTAAGCCCCAGCTTTCTCTGTGGGACATTGTTTTCTACCTTTCTAATAAAAATATATTAATATTTTATTATATTAATTTTCAAAATTGAAATTTAACACAATATTAAAAATGCAACCATGAATTGAGATTAACATAGCGCAGAAATAACAAACATATCGTATTAATTTGTTATATATATAAGTGTATTATAGTGATATCATATTAAGTGTTGTCACTATTCAACACAAGAAAGACACAAGCGGTAACACAACAGTAGAGAGAAAATTGAACAGTTGTACAAATTTTCATCTCAAGCCTTTCTCCATCAACAATCTCGATAAAAAGAGACAGCTTTTGTACCTCCACTAAGAACAAATCCACCCAATACTATAAAAATAAAAATCAAGTACATGAAACGATAATAAACTTTGAAAAGCACATGATAATTTGTATATAAATTTTGAAAAGCACATGATCCGCGTTGTGAGCTCCCATGCACTGATGTGAATATCTTGGATAAGGACAAAGTCTTCTTCCAGTATAGTTATTCCTACTCTCAAATAAATATTAAGATGGGTATCAAATATTTTTAGTACATTAAGGTCGCTGGGTTTCATGCATTCACCTTGAAATCAGTATTAAATATTTGAGATGAACATTCAATCACCTAATTAAGAAAGTAACATGCAGCTGCCCCATTCTCTCCACAACAAAAAGTAGGCACTTATCGCGAGGGAAATATAATTTACATTTCAAGATAAACTGATCAAATTTGAAATATAATTTACATTTGAATTATGTGTTTAGAAATGATTAAAAAAAATTGAAATTTAATACATATAGTTTCTCTAGACAATGATATATTAAATTCTAAATTTTATCTCTTTCATTTACATTTAGGTTACTTGATTTTTATCATTATCCACTGGCCCATCCTCAAATCTCAATATTCTGCCAAAATTTATCATGGAAGCCTACCAACATAGATGTCACATCCTACGGCCATCATATTGTACACTCTCTATCATTTTCTGAAAGCTATAATTTAATTAAATTGTCACGACCCTCGCATCCATCCTTCGTCCCATCAACCTACATCGCAAACAAAAATAACAAACAGAAACAACACATAGTTAGCTACAAAACTCAGTAACCGGTTATTTAACGACGCGCTTAATTCTCGGCTTATTTAAACAACCATTCAAACAGACTAGATTAATCTACACTACACATATTCATATCAAATTATGCATGCATATTTAACGATGATAGCACCTGGGTCTAAATTATCAGTAAAACAAGTCACATAGTATCCATATCATTTCATTTCACACAATCATATCATTTCACACATTCTCAGAACACACAATCTCATCATTTCACAACCAAATTCTAGTCTCAGACCCGCAATCTCATCATAATTCAATACCCAATTCAAAATCCAATTTAACCACACAAATAAAAAACACAGATTATAGAAAAATCCGGTTACGTGATAGCGATCAATTTAAAAATCCAATTCAAGTTGCAACAATTATTCAAAATCAACGCGACGTAGTTTGAATTCCAATCGAACATATAATCAAACAATAATCAATATCCAAAACTTTTATCAAAAATATATTGTTTTTTTTCTCTCTTTCAATCTCTGTTTCTGTTTTTTTTTTGTTTTCTTCGATTTTATTTGGTTTAATGAATCAATTAAAGTGAGAGGGGTGGGAACATGCACACGGCCGCGTGGCACCCATGCCACGTTGGCTTTTTACTTCTTTTTTTGAAGTTTAGAAATTTACATTTGAACTTTTAACTTTTGCAATATTATCAATAAGTCCAAAACAAATTTCAGAAAATTATTAAAAATTATCGGGTGTTACAAATTCCTCCTCTTCAAAAAAAATTTGTCCACAAAATTCAAACGGATGATATCAAATCAATCGGGACATAATAGACGATAATTAAATCGAATTTATCAGATACAAATCAATCGGAGAAAACAATCAACTTGAATCATATCTAGTTTGATAATTAAAATTTCGGTTTCGTTAAAACTCAATAATATTAGAGTAATATCAGATGGAAGAATCAGATAAATAATCGAACAGTACCACAAATAACAGGTGATAATCAAACGGGATTTATTCAAAGTTTTACAGATCGATCTCCTGAATTAGACATATCAAAATTCAGAATGGAACGAATGCTCTGATACCAAAATTGTCACGACCCCGCCGCCGGGCAAGGGATCGCGATAAGAGTGGCACCCTCGCATCGCAAACAAAAATAACAAACAAAAACAACACGGAGTCAGCTACAAAGCTCAGTAACCGGTTATTTAATGACGCGCTTCTCTATAATTGGTTTATTTAAACAACCATTCAAACAGACTAGATTAATCCACACATATTCATATCAAATTATGCATGCATATTTAAGGATGATAGCACCTAGGTCTAGATTATCAGTAAAACAAGTCACATAATATCCATATCATTTCATTTCACACAATCATATCATTTCACACATTCTGAGAACACACAATCTCATCATTTCACAATCAAATTCGAGCCTTAGACCCGCTATCCAATTAAATATGCCCTCATAATCCAATACCCAATTCAAAATCCAATTTAACCATACAAATCAAAAACACAAATTATAGAAAAGTCCGATTACTTTATAGCGATCAATTTCAAAATCCGTTCAAGTTGCAACAATGATTTAGAATCAACGCGACGTAGTCGGAATTTCAATCGGACATATAATCAAACAATAATCAATATTCAAAATCTTTATCAAAAATATATTGTTTTTTTCTCTCTTTCAATCTCTAATTCTGTTTTTTTTTCTTCGATTTTATTTGGTCCCTTTTTTTTTTAATGAATCAATTGAAGTGAGAGGGTTGATATTTATACAAAGGGGACACGGCCGCGTGGCACCCATGCCACGTTGGCTTTTTACTTTTTTTTTTTTTAAGTTTAGAAATTTACATTTGAACTTTTAACTTTTGCAATATTACAAATAAGTCCAAAACAAATATTAGAATATTTATAAAAATTACCGGGTGTTACAATTAATCAACTGTATCAATGCCTTTTTTGAGGTCTGACACGGTCTCCTTATAGGAACCGTGTTTGTAACTTATTTATAGACACTTTCATATACGATGCGCGCAGACACGGTTGCAAAACCGTGTGTCATTAGTGAAATTTTGGCACACCAATTGAAAGTAATTATTGAAAAATGTATTTACCCAAATCATTTTCAGTAGCAGTGAAGACGCACCTATCGATCTGTTAATGTGAATGCTACGGGCTAAGGAGATTAATTACAGTAGTAGTGAAGTTTCTCAACGCTATTGTTATTAATTAGAAGAAAATATCTTATTATATTATTGACACTTCTGTTCAAAGGAAATGCTACAAGGCACATGATCCGCATTGTGCTCTCCCACGTCGAACTCATCTTCAAATTTTGTTATTCAACAAATGTCAATTACAAATATTGAAAATGATTTGGTTAAAAACAAAACTGAGTATTAAATACTGTGTTTTCCATCGGCTTCACCACTTCTCTCGGCATCTAATTAACGATAAACTAATTCAATTAATCTTAAATCTAATGTACGCATAAAATTTTGTGTCTAGAAAGAATTAAAATTTAAAAAAAAAATGATGCTCCCAAAAAAATAAAAATAATAGTATGTGACCATATATAGTTATTTGTAGGCTATGTTGTATGGATATGGGTACGGATATCGTATCGGATACGATACGGATACGGTGATACGATAATTTTCAAAAATCAAGTATACGATACGTTTATTATATATATTATTTTTTATTATTTTATATATTGTAATCATAACTTAAATCAAATTTGTATAAAAAATTAAAGCATAACATAAGAATATAATAAATACTATAGTTACTAGAATATATCACAAGTGAAACTTGGTGTAGTGGCCAAAGATTTTGACTCTCACAGCAACGGGGAGTTCGATTCACGCTTCATGCAGAAAAATTGTGCTGGTTCACGTGTGGCTCACGGGTGCGGGCGGGCACGGCTCACGGGTGCAGGCGTATCCAGGAGTATTCAGGCGTTTCCAGGAGTATCTAGCTGTTTCAACGGAGTATCGGCGACCGTATCGGCCGAGTAAGGATACGCCACGTAGGCGGATACGGCAACTGGCGTATCGGATACGTATCGGTATCCGATACGTGTCCGATACCGATAGTTGGTCTGTTTAGGCGTATCCGTGCAACATAGTTTGTAGGTAATGATACGGGGATGATGAGGAATGATAACACTAACTGATTAAATTTTAACTAAGACGAATTGAACTTTATTTTAGTTCATGTGTTTGCTAAGTTTATACTTTAAAAATATAATTATTTATCTGTTTTCTATTTTAAATCCAGTCCGTTTCATTATTGAAATAAGATATTATTTGTAAATTCGGCATTAATTTTTTTACCTTTTTATAAAAACTAATTATGCATATGTTTTGTGCACAGAGATAAGAATCCGTTCCTTACAACAAGATAGATAGATCCATCCACAATTGTTTTGTAATAAATTAAAATTAATTACTAAAAAAAATTGCTAGTCACTTGATGCATGATCAATGGCTTTAAAATTGAAATAAATAGACAATCTACAATTATGGAGGACATTTTGTTTTAAACAACCATTGAATTGGTTGTCGATGTTATCCGATCAATTTAATTATCAATAAAACATATTTGCTTTTAACTATTGTTATATTTTGTTGAATATTTAGACTCTACGACTTACAAAATAATAGTTAAAATTTAATGACATATGGTATGAACCGATAACATATATATGTAGTTGTAATATTATTTAAATTCTCTATGCATTATTGAAATCTTTATATAGTGTAAGGGATTAAAATGTACAATCAAAATCGTTTTTAATGGCTAAATTTTGTGACAATCCAAATTAAATAATATCAATATATATATATATATATATATATATATATATAGAGAATGGCTAACATACAAACGTTTGTTCCTGGGCTCAGGAACAAACGATTTGGTTCTCTGATTTCCAAAGTCCAAACAACAAATCTAAACCGTTAGATGTTCAATCTATATTAAAATCTACTTGGAGACCAAATTTTACATTTTTTGGAATTTTTTTACTATTTATTAAGCTGGTTTGAAAACCGCTGTTTTTCAATGCTGCAGAAATTTAATAAAAACAGCGGTTTTCAAACCAGCTTAATAAATAGTAAAAAAATTCCAAAAAATGTAAAATTTGGTCTCCAAGGAGATTTTAATATAGATTGAACATCTAACGGTTTAGATTTGTTGTTTGGACTTTGGAAATCAGAGAACCAAATCGTTTGTTCCTGAGCCCAGGAACAAACGTTTTGACGTTAGCCACTCTCTCTATATATATATATATATATATATATATAGAGAGAGAGAGAGAGTGGCTAAGATCAAAGTGGTATGACCAAGGCCTTTGGTGCTACCAAGTCGTTTTTGAATTTTCAAAGTCCAAACGGTCGATCTAAACCGTTAGATGTGATCTCTATATTAAAATCTGCTTGGAGACCAAATTTTACATTTTTTGGAATTTTTTTACTATTTTTAAAGCCACTTTGAAAATTGCTGATCACATGGTCCAGAATTTGGTTGCACTGTTTTTACTGTTCACCCGGATCTGTCATTTTCAAAGTGGCTTAAAAAATAGTAAAAAAATTCCAAAAAATGTAAAATTTGGTCTCCAAGCAGATTTTAATATAGATTGAACATCTAACGGTTTGAATCGACTATTTGAACTTTAAAATTGCAAAAACTAATTGGTAGCACCAAGGCCTTGGTCATACCACTTTGACCTTAGCCACTCTCACTCTATATATATATATATATATATATATATAGCAGCTCTTTTGTCAACGGGTTACGGGATCATTGCATGTGAAGCATGAAGCACGAGTTGGAGAGAGAGAAAGAAATATTAATTTGTGGTGGTACTGAGGTATGGATCCGCCAAATGTAGGAGAATTTTTCATTAACTTCTATTTTTTTTTAAATGAATCTTAGATGGATTTACATTACCTTTCAGAAGCTCAAAAGAAAAAAAAAACATTACAAGAGTTATTAAACCTGAAAGGAACAAAAACAACAAGTATAACATTGTTCAAGTAAAGAGCAGGGTCAATTCTAGCATTATACATGTATTCGTGTATTTGCTCCAACGACATGGATATTAAAATGAACAGAAAGGACATCGCACATTTTTAATAAAAATGCACAAAAGAACATGGCCAAACTACCAGACCTAATGATTTTTTATGAAATAAATCATTATAAATGTGAAACTAAAGCCTATATATACACCAGTTTATTCAGGAATAAGGTCCAGTTATCTGTTGGCAACAACATTTTCAAAAACAATACTATACAACAATTCCTGTAAAACTTTGGACATATTGGTTATTTTATCATCAACGTTTGCAAAAACACAGTAATATAAGTTATGGGAATATTATATTAAATAGTCAACGGCTCTATAAATTGCTAGATGTAATCCATCATTGTAAGGATTTGTTTATGTAAGGCATACCGTGAGCAATTATTGCTTAAACAATTCAACTAGTTGTCTTGCAACCAAATGATAAATGTTACAATTTAAATCATTGAAATGTTTCATTTTGCAAAATACAAATCCGAAATCTCAAATACTTTCATAAAGATTCATGTCAAAACCAAAACAAAATATACTGAAGTCATGCCAAAATTAAATACTCAACCATATTACCAGTTAAATACTTAATTAGTCACGCCTCGAAACTTGACTCCGTTGAGTACTTAATTGCTTCAAATGAAATATCGACATATTTCTTTTAAGGTAAAAAAAAATTATCCACAATCAAAGTCTACTAAATATGCGACTGGAATTAGGCGAATATAATCTGATTTATCTCCCTTCTGAAAGTCCAAAATAAAACATATATATATACATACATATATATATATATATAAAGAGTAGAACTAGTGTGTTCCTAAGTTCACCAAGTCCTTTTGTGAACTCAACTCAAAAATTTATTGGATTGTTTCAAACGATGAATTCAAATGGTTGAAATCCTTCTACCTTACGGGTGATGCATCTACATATGAAAATTTTAAAATTTTAAATTAATTTTGTATAGAGTTAACTAATGTGTTCTGCCTGTTTTTTGGGTTGAGAAAGTAATAATAATATACATTCTTGCAGTTCACAGAAAAAGTGGATGATTGCAAAATTGCAGCGTTTTTGTACATTGTTTATTTATCAATTCATTCTTTCTACTTATTAGTGCTGGCACAGAGTAAAAAACATATTTATAAACATTACCCACAAAAAATTGAAAAAAACAAAAATAATAAGTTAATATGACAACCGTTTCGTTTTCCATTTTTTCAAGTTGTTATTATACAATTTTGTATAGAGTTAAGTGGTCAAAAGGCGTCTAAAAAATGAATGCATTATAATTAATTTATAAACCTCCTAATTTTGACCACTTGACTTTATACTAAATTAATTGGAAACTTTAAAATTCTCACATGTAGGTGTATCACTCATAAGACAGAAGAATTTCAACAGTTTAGATTCGTCGTTTGAATCCAATTCAATAGGTTTTCGAGTTGAGTTCACAAAGAGTCTTAGTAAACTTAGGAACACCCTAGTTCTACTCAGTCCTTGGTCATACCACTATGACCTTAGACAACGTCTCTCTTAACATGTTCTCCATATGAAACTGTCCCTGGAGACCATATTTTATAGTTTTTTGAAATTTATTACTATTTGTTACAATGGGTACAAAATCGATGTTTATCCAGAAAAGAAATGGTCAAAAAAACAACAAATTTCAAAAATTCAAAACAAATAGTAAAAGTTTTCCAAAAAATGTAAAATTTGGTCTCCAAGAGCATTTTAATATAGATATTACATTGAACTTTTTGGATTGACTGTTTGGACTTTGAATCCAATGATTTAGAATCCAATGCACAAGAGGGTCTATACATTGCAATGTACCATAGCCCATCTCTATCTTGATAGAGAGAGAGAGTCCAGCTACGCAACTTAGCATATCAGTGCATATGTTTATAAGTCATATATCCGGTTTCAAAATCCAATGTGTGGATTTTTTCTTGCTTATAATCTTTTGCTGTCAAATGAATTGTTTTACCTGTTTTGGGCTGAGAAAGTAATAATAATATACATTCCTGCAGTTCACAGAAAAAGTGGATGATTGCAAAATTGCAGCGTTTTTGTACATTTTTATTTATTAATTCATTCATTCTACTTATTAGTGCTGGCACAGAGTAAAAAGCATATTACAAATATTACCCTCAAAAAATTGAAAAAAAACAAAAATAATAAGTTAATATGACAACAATGTTTTCCAATATTTTCAAGTTGTTATTATACAATTAATCCAATATAGACTTGCGGTTTAGTATATATATTATTTGTAATTCAAAACCAAGCTTTCCTTGTATTTATTTTGATAACCAAATTAATACTCCTTTAATAAAATTAGCTGGATCAGTGCATTGGGAGTGATAAACTTTCAATTAGTCAACTGAAACTAACATGTAATATGACAAGTAGCATTAAAAAAAAATATCACAAGTTGAATCAGTTCTGAAGCTCAATAATGCTACCTAATCGTGGGGGAGCAACGGTCATATTTTATTGTTGAGCAAGCTAGTCTTCTCCAAGCAAGAGACCAAAAAGAGGGAGGAGACACGGAGACACAGAGAGAAAGAGAGACTTGGCAACCACTGTCAAGGTTTAAAAAAGAGAGAGATAGAGAAAGATAGAGACTCACTTGCCAGCCTCTGCCAAGTTTTCAAAAGAGACCCTCCAATTTATAAAAAATAAAAACAGAGAGAGAGAGAGTGGGAGAAAGAGAGAATGGCGATTAACTATGAGAAATGGCAAAACCGATGGAGCTCAAACGAGGTAATTGTTCTCGTCCTTGTCAGCCTTGGCATGCAAATATGTCTCATCTTCTTGGCACCATTGCGTAAACGCAGCAAGAACACAGTGCTCAAGCTCACGCTCTGGCTGTTGTACCTGACTGCCGACTCTGTTGCCATATTAGCACTGGGTAACATCAGCAACCAGGAAGATCCGGCAGAAAGTGGTGACAGTGGAACCGTGCCAGGCAAACTCACTGTCTTGTGGGCCCCATTCCTCCTGCTTCACCTTGGGGGTCCCGATAGCATCACATCATACTCAGTCGAGGATAACGAGCTCTGGTGGCGTCACCTTCTGGGGCTATTTGTTCAGGTTGTAGTTACAGTTTATGTATTTTGGCAATCACCACCAAAGGGGTTGATGTGGATACCAACAATGTTAGTATTCATCCCTGGACTAATAAAGTTTGCCGAAAGGACCCATGCTCTCCGCTTAGGAAGCAAGGACAATCTCAAGGATAAAATTATCTCAGAACTCGGCCTAGGAAATGACACTGACAAAGGTACACATATATCCCAACCTTCCACTAACATCCGGTTAACAAAATTATCTCTGAGTGAAATCTTATTTTTTCTAAGAGTACCTTATTGTTTGTTTAATAGTTCTCCAATCAGATAACAATAATAATACTACCTCGAATGCCGACGACCCAGTAAATGGAACTACTAAAGGTACATATATCCCAGCCTTCCACTAACATCCGGTTAACAAAATTAACTCGAGTGAAAACTTATTTTTTGTAAGAGTACCTTATTGTTTGATTTATTTGTTCTCCACTCAGACAGCAACGATAATCCTACCTCGAACCCTGTCGACCCAGCAAATGGAACTACTACAGGTACATATATCCCAACCTTCCACTAACATCCGGTTAACAAAATTATCTCGAGTGAAATCTTATTATCTCTAAGAGTACCTTATTGTTTGATTTAATTGTTCTCCACTCAGATAGCAACGATAATACTACCTCGAACCCCGTCGACCCAGCAAATGGAACTACTAAAGGTACATATATCCCTAGCTTCCAATAGCATCCAGTTAATAATATTAACTTGAGCAAAATCTTATTATTCTTGCTAATACCTTAAGATTTGATTCAATTGTTCTCCCCTCAGGTATATGGGGCACTCTCAAGGATAAAATTTTGGTACTCTTCCCAGCAAAAGACACTAAAGGTACATATATCCCAACCTTCCACTAACATCCGGTTAACAAAATTATCTCGAGTGAAATCTTATTATCTCTAAGAGTACCTTATTGTTTGATTTAATTGTTCTCCACTCAGATAGCAACGATAATCCTACCTCGAACCCCGTCGACCCAGCAAATGGAACTACTAAAGGTACATATATCCCAACCTTCCACTAACATCCGGTTAAAAAAATTATCTCGAGTGAAATCTTATTATTTCTACGAGTGCCTTATTGTTTGATTTAATTGTTCTCCACTCAGATAGCAACGATAATACTACCTCGAACCCCGTCGACCAACCAAATGGAACTACTAAAGGTACATATATCCCAGTTAACAATATTAACTTGAGCAAAATCTTATTATTCAAATATTCTGTTGATTTTTAGAGTTGATTTGACTATAAACTTTATTACTCAAAATAGTCATATTTACAATCTACAATCTCAAATCTAATATAGAGTCCAAATATTTCGACCTGTTGAAAATGATGCTGGAAATGGAAATTTAGACTGTTGCTTCATTTTAATTTACGGAAACAATCGGCAGCAGGTTAGAAAAAATGGGAGTAGAGAGTTAATTCGCAAAATTCGAGGGTCGTTATGCTGCATGTAATTGGTTGTATTATCTATAGCGTATTTAAATATATGACGAGTTTGGGATTATTATAAGGACATTATATAGATTATTGTCAAAAAAGAAATAGCTTAGTTGCCTGTTCATACAGTTTCCAAATTTAAAAAAATCACTCTAGCCATCCTTTGTTGAGACTAAATACAAAGTATCTAAACCACACGTACACATCTGAAGCTAATACGCATAAAATGCTTATGCAAATTAAGAACAAAAGTGGACAGGGATATGAAGCATTATTGGTAACTACATTCACAAAATATCATGTATTAGATTCACTTTTTTGTGTGTGGGTGTGGACCCATTAATCAAATATCATTTATGTAATAGTTAAGAGTTAACAGATATTATGAACTATATACTTTCGTTTACTATGGTGCCATATGAAAAAAAATAGCCAGTTCTTCTTCTAGCTCAAACTGTCAATAATGTCATTAAATTTTTTCCAGTTTTGTCAAATTTTTGTTTCTCTACCTTGTAAAGGTCTTTTTGCAATACTAAATTACATTGAATAAAAAACATATAGAAAAACAAAAGTGCTGAAGCCCAAATTTTTGTTTAATCTAGTAGTTAAGGCAGCATTTTTCATGTTGGAAGTTGTAGGTTCGGAATTGGGTTCAAATATTTTTATGAGTATTTAAAGTTGAGAGCTCAACTCTCATCTTTATTTAAAAACAAAAGAGCTAAAGCCCAGACGAGGTAGGTTGCAGAAAGCTCACCAAACTAAATGTTCAGAACTGCGGTATGCATGTGCACAATACCAATTATTTAAACTTGGGGGGGATGGGGGAATGAAATATGGTACTCTGGGTACAATCAAGAGGTACATAAAAAATCGAGGTTGGTGCTTTAGGGATTGTGAATTAATCAACTGTTTTTTCTTAAAAATAGAAACTAAAAGATATGAAAGGTTTACTAATATGACCGACTTGCATGTAATATTATACACCATCAAACATACGTCAAACAGATTATGTTTTATAATTTCCTACTGATTTTAGTCTGTAGTATATTGGGTACGAAACATTAATTTATCTATGTCCATAGTTGATAAATAAATTAAGAATTAATATATTACATTTGCTAAGAAGAATAAATATTACATAGATCCACATAAAGAAATGAAAATTTACATTAGCTAAGAAGAAAAAATAAATGAATATCATTATGGGGCCTATACTTGAGAAGCATTAGTGCAGACAACTGATTCAGTAGAGAATGAAAGGTAAAGAATAAGTAATTCTTCATAATCCTCTGTTTTATTCCTCAGTAAAATTCATTGTTAGTACTAAATTACTGTACGTTACCAAAAAGCTAATGTTTTTTCTGGCGAAATGAATGAATTCTGAAATTGTTTAACATAAGGACTTTGTCTTAAAAGACAAATACAGTAACTGAAACTTACAAGATAGATATGTTATATACGGAATTAGTTTAAAAAGAGCATCAATATGATCCTGACAACTGGCACAAATAGCGTCTGACCAAAAGCGATATGCCACTCAAACATTCAAAATATGTAAGGTACCAATATTTTGATTTCCCCAATCTCAAAAGTCACTCTACCATTCCAGCTTGAGACTCAAAACTAACAAGAGAGTATCCAAGGCACGCATACAAATCTGAAGCAGATACACTAGAAATGCTTCTGCAAACTAATTAAGATCAAAAGTGGTCAGGGTTTTGCAGCAGTACTTGGCAGTCATCCTTTAATATGAGATAGTACATTTTATATGTTACTGCTTTCACAAAATATGATGTATTAGTTTTACTTGTGTGTGGGTGTTGACCCAATAATCAAATATTCTTTATGTAATAGTTACAGTTAACAGTTCTATGAGCTATATAGTATATACTTTCACTTACTATGTACGTATGAAAAAAATAGTTAGTTCTTCTTCTAGCTCAAACTGTCAATAATGTCATGCAAATTTTTCCAGTCTGATAAATTTTTGTTGCTGTACCTTACAATGAAGGCAATTTTTCAGTAGTAAATTTAATTGAATAAAAAATAATTAGAAAAGTTATATAACTAATCATTCCTTAATGACCAACCAGGTATTGCTCCTCACCTGTACATGGATGTCAAAAGAAAAAAAGGGTGATAATAGTGATTGAGAGAGAAATGATTAACAAAATACTTTTTTAACTTTATGCAGTTAAGCCAAGCAACAGAGAAAAGGAAAGCGAGGACATTTGTGATGGTTACGAATGGTTCAATAAGTTCAAGCGCCTTTTGGTAGATGTAACTTTCTCCTCAAATCTGTTAATGCAGAGCCAGGATCATTTCTCAGGAATGGAGGCAAAGGATGCACTTAATTTGGTTGCCATAGAGCTCTCATTCATGTACGATATCCTGCATACGAAGGCAGGCCACATGCACAACAATTCAGGCCGTGTATTGCGCTGTTTTTCTCTGGTCTCCATCGTAGCAGCACTGGTTGTATTTCATCATCTTGACATGCAAAAATATGCATCTAAAGATATTATCATAACCTATATCCTATTCGGTGTAGGCCTCATCATTGAGGTCATCGCTGCCGTGCTTCTTGTATCCTCGGACTGGACAGTTGTGTCTCTTACAAACAAGGGATGGAAAAAGAGTATTGCCTGTGCTATAACCTCAATGGTGAAAGGAATTACCTTCCAAAAGGGCAAAATTCGGTGGTCGAGAAACATCGGGCAGTTCAACCTAGTTGGTCTCTGCCTAAGAGACAGGTACACCCCAGATAAATGGATCATGAAAAAACTAAATAAACTAAAACATATATGGGACAACATGCGTGAGAGCAGTACGATCCCCTTGCCAGAGTTGTTCGAGCAAATTATGTTCACGGAGGCAAAAAGGAGAGCACAAAATGTTCATATATACAATGTGTTACTTGAGGCTAGATCATATAGGGGAGGCAAAGCATTGGAACGTCACGGCCAACTGAAGAATCTAGACTGGAGTCTGAAAAGGGAATTTGATGAGTCAATTATTTTGTGGCATGTTGCCACAGACATTTGTTATTATAAAAAAGAACCTTCCAACCAACCTAATGGAGAAAATCAAGAACCTTCCAACCAACCTAATGGAGACAATCAAGAACCTTCCAACCAACCTAATGGAGAAAATCAAGAACCTTGCAACCAACCTAATGGAGAAAATCAAGAACCTTCCAACCAACCTAATGGAAGAAAAAATTGTTGTTCTCTGCCTAAGAGAAAGGAACAACCCAAAGAAAAAATTGACACCGAGCGTGATGTTAGTTGGAAGACATCCAATTACATGGTCTATCTCCTTACCCAGCAGCAGTCAATGATGCAGCTCGGATATGGTAAGACACGATTTGAGGCCACATGTGCTGTCGTCAAGAAGAAATTCAAGGGTAAGGGGAAGCTTGAAGACAAGAATGCACGCGAAGAACTTATTAAGAAGGATGAACCGGCCGCACCGGTACTTGAGCAGAATGATGCACAAGTATCAGCTGACGGCCGTCAACCAACAGATAAAAAGGATACATTTGTATTAAAGCAGATATGGGCAGATTTGAGATGCTGGGGTAGGTGTAAGAGTGAGGAGGATAAGCATAGGCGTAAGCGTGAGGAGGATAAGCGTAAGCGTGAGGAGGATAAGCGTAAGCGTAAGGATGAGGATGAAATGGGCAAATTGGTATTAAGGGACGGTCTTAGACTTGCAGACGAATTGCACAAAGTCGACCAACAAATAAGATGGAAGTTAATTAGCGAGACCTGGATGGAGATGCTGGGATATGCCGCCATTCATTGCGATTCATACCAACATGCCAAGTCCCTGAGGAGAGGTGGTGAATTACTCACTCATTTGTGGTTGCTGATGTCTCAATTGGGAGTTGTCGAGGAGCACAAGATGCAGCAATACCAATCTGGGACCGTCTAATTGATACATAATTTTGTGTTCTTTCTATTATTTGAACGAACATAGATTGTTGTTATGTGTCCTTTCTCTTATTATGCTTTCGTTACCTTTTTCTTTTATTGGCAAAGGATTTGCATGTTGGATATTTTTTCTTTCTTTTTAGTGTTTTATTTATATGTGACTATTGTTTTGTATTGGACTGGATTAATTGGGGAGTGTTATGGCCATTTGAATTTGTATTTTGTTTTAATTTATCAATGTGTTTCATGAGCAAAAAGTGGCATGGCGAATGCATGCATATGCATGAAGTGTAATTAATGACAGGGCATTCAGGACATACATGTCATTATCCATATAATTTCAATGAACTTATAACAGAATTACCAGCCAAAACCAGCCAATGATGAATCATTGTAGTGCTGTCTACTTGGCCCTTTTCTCCCTCCAAAATTTTCTAGATTAATTTTCTAGATTACATGCCTGCCTTCTAACAGAGAATAATAAACCTCCAGTAAACATTACACTCCTAGGCTAATGAGTATTTTGTTATTAAATAACAGGGAATCCAAATATTACATAAAGAAAGAAATGAGAATTTGCCACTATCTAAGTTGTAGCTGCAACAGCAGGTGTATGCCCCATCAGCCCTAGAAACTAACCCAGCAGGCATGCCTCAGTGGTTCCATCATTCCTTCCAATAGGCGATAATTCTAAATATGCTTGAAGTAAATAAAACACGCTCCTGTTGCACAGGACCGATTTCATGATTAGTCTCGTGATATCCTACTGGTATATGTCCCTTTTTCTTTTTCTTTTTTAAAAACCTTCGCAAAGACAGTAAAGTCGTGAGGGGGAATCAAACTGTCGACCATTGGGTACCCAATAGTCCTATGACTTTTTCCTAGCCAACTGTGTTACCTCCCCTTTTTCCATTTGTCCATTTTTCTCTTTCTATGTTTTGTTTGCTTTTGGTCAAATTGCCATTGATGGTTGACTAAAAAAAAATTGAATGTGTGATTGCTTGCTTGGTTCCTTGCTGGCTCTGGAGGCTGTGTCAGTTATCTTGATTTAATTTTTTTTTTTCCAATTTTCTGTCTTTGCTGGTTTGACTGGTACCTAGTTGTCGTGTAAAATTTGTGAAATTAGGATTTGTTGTTGATACTCTCTAAAATATGTGGCGAATCCAAAATTGTAGAAATTTTAGAAACACGGATTTATAAGTTACATATGAACACAATAAGATTTTCATACACTGTCAAATGAACTTTTACATCTCCGCATGATAAATTGGGTGGCTACCTGAAGTCTGGTCTTGATTTACAAGATTTGGCAGTGTTGTTATGTTAATGGGTTTGATACTTCTGGGTTTTGACCAAAACCCAAAAACCGAACATAAATTAAATTTCAAATCAGCTCGATCTATAAGCTGAATAATTGGTTGGATATAAAGGCAAATCTCTGTTAAATTATCTGAAATTACAAATGGCATGCCGGGTTTATAACTAAACCCAAAGCCACTAAGGAGTGGTACATGACCGGATCTCGTGCGAAATCTGCTGAGAACGTCTTTGATCTGTTTGGGCCTTTCGGCTCTTGAAATTACAAAGAAATATAAGGAAAGGATAACTGGAACCGGGATTGGGCTCTTTCGAGCTCTGTCTACAAAAAGAAAAAAGGGACATTAAGTCACCTCAGGCTTGGTCGGATAACATGAAATTTTATGTTTGGTCAGATTATGTTGGAAATTATGAAAAAAAAAAGCCGAGTGCGCATTTTACTTTTTGTTTCATGTTACACATGTGAGTCGATGTTGCAACCCATTTTTTTTCCGCAAGTCTCCACTAATCCAACACTAGTAATCAACGATTTGAGTATCCCCTCAAATTAGTTTTATGTCAATTATTAAATATCAGCTATTAATCAATTCAAGAGTCTATTCTTAATTTTTTATGTGTCAAATTTTAGTTAAAGATATATATAAATAAAATATTAACAATTATCAATCCTTAATTTTTAGTGTATCAATTATGTATTTAAAGATAAACAACTTGATATTAAAAGTGGATTGATCTATAAAAAGGTCCTAATCAATGTATTTATCTGCCCTGACAGTAACGTGTAATATCATTAATTCAAAATTATTATCTGTCGTTGGAGAAATTTCTCGGTTTACATATTAAGAAATGATTGGTCGGCATCAAGACAAAATAATCTCCATTGATTGATAACTACCCTACATAATAAATTTTTTAGAGAAAGGTATTCCTGATTTTAATATCCTTGTGAATTTCTAATCCGTGACTTTCCCATACACTTACTATATGAGAATAATTTCTAATCTCCATTACGTTTTGTTTGTCTTATCTAATCTATTTTAATCTCAATAATGGATTAGAGAATAATTTGTGTAGTTTTTTCTTATCTGGTCCCATCTGTTTCGTGTTCTCTAACTAATTAGTACTTTGGATATGAACATCTTACCAATCGAATAAAAAATTTCCTATTGGTACTGATGATATGAACATCTTACCTTATCATAGCTGCCCTATAATTATCATTTCATTTTTTTTCTCTGAAGAGGAAATGTGTATTGTCATTTCTTCAAAATTCTTATCTGTCGTTGGACACATTTCTCGGTTTACATATTAAGAAATGATTGGTCCGCATCAAGACAAAATAAAACATAGCAAACATGCTTCAGTGAATAAAACATGCTTGCAGTAAATAAAACACGCTCCTGTTGCACAAGACCGATTTCATGATAAAGTCTCGTGATATCCTACTGGTATATGTCCCTTTTTTTTCTTTTTTAAAAAAACCTTCACAAAGACTGTGAAGTCATGAGGGGGAATTGAACTCTCGACCTTTTGGTAACCAACAACCCTCGGACTTTTTTCTAGCCAACTGTGCTACATCCACTTTCCATATGTCCATTTTTCTCTTTCTATGTTTTATTTGATTTTGTAAAATTGCCATTGATGGCTAACTAAATAAGATTAAATGTGTGCTTGCTTGCGTGGTTCCTTGCTGGCTCTGGAGGCTGTGTCAGTTATCTTGATTTAATTGTTTTTTTCTGGTTTTCTTTCTTTGCTGGTTTGACTGGTACCTAGTTGTCGTGTAAAATTTGTGAAATTGGGATTTGTTGTTGATACTCTAAAATCTGTGGCAAATCTGGAATTGTAGAAATTTTAGAAACACGATTTATATGCTACATATGAAAATAAAGATTTTCATACACTGTCAACTGAAGTTTTACATCTCAGCATGATAAATTGGGTGGCTTCCTGAAATTTTGTCTTGACTTGAAAGATTTGGTAGTTCTGTTATGTTAATGGGTTTTATACTTTTGGGTTTTGATCAAATCCCTAAAACTGAGCATAAATTAAATTTCAAATCAGCTCTATGAAATGAATTTTTGTTTATAAGCTGAATAATTGGTTGGATATAAAGGAAAATCTCTGTTAAATTCTCTGAGAATTACAAAAGGGCATTCCGGGTATATACTTAAACCCAAAACACTAAGGAGTGGTATATCATGACCAGATCATGTATTATCGAAAATTGGCCATTTTAAGGAATTCAAATGATCTTTCATCTAAAGCAGAGACCAGACTGCAGATACTTGTGTGAAATCTGCTGAGCTGAGATCTTTCATGCATTTTGAATTTAGCCATGCCTTTGATCTTTTTGGGCCTTCCGACTCTTGAAATTATAAGGAAAAAAATGACAACATGAAATTCAGACTTGGGCTTTTTTGGGCTTGTGCTTTTTGGTCTAATTCAGACTTTGGCGGAGAATATGAAATTTAATGATTGGTCTAATTATGTTGGAAATTCTATAAAAAGGCAGAGCTAGAGTAAAAATGTTAAATGTGGGCTAATAAATGATTAATTAAATTATATGTTGAAACAGATATACACGGTCCGTGTATAATTGTATACGGACCGTGTAGCGCGCCGCCAGACAGAATAGGAAGGTGGCAGCTGGCCCTTTTATTTCTTTCCTGTTTTTCTTAGTTATTTTGTTTCTCATTTAGGAGATTATGATTGTATCAGATATAGAAGAAAATAAGAAAAAAAATAGTAAGTAATTAGGTAGCATTTATCTATATATTCCCTCCTACCTCCTTTGTAATAATTCATTCAAAAAGAAATAGAAAAAGGTGTGTGTGAGTGTGGAGGACGTAGGCACCAAGTTGGTGCCGAACCTCGTTAAATACTGTGTTCTTCTCTTTCTCTTTCTCTGTTGATTTTTACATGGTATCAGAGCGGGTCTAGATCTAAAGACCAGCAATGGAAGACATCTCTAAGACAGGGGGTGGGAAGGACCAAGACCACAGTGCAGACATGACACTTCTTCAAGCGCTGAAGGAACTTCTCACCACCCAGAAGGAGATAAGGCAGAAAGTGATGTGCGGCAGCGACAACACCTTCAACCCTGCAGTCATGGCGATGAAGGGTGCGGACCATGCAGGTCGGTACACAGACCGTGCACCAGAGGTATCACTCTCTCTTAAATCTGGAACAAAACAGGGAAAAGGGTGTACTCACTGCAACAATCCGAGGCACACCAGAGAAACATGTTTCCAACTGCATGGGTACCCAGATTGGTGGCAGGACTTGAAAGAGAAAAAGGCAGCAGGGAACAAGAAGGGACAGGTTCACTTGGCAGGACGCACGGACCGTGCAAATGGGCATACAGACCGTGCAGAAGCCGGTACAGGTCAAGCAACTCTGACACTCGCAACTCATGTCGAAGGTACAGAAAGTTCGACTGGCAAAGGACATCCTAACGAAGGAGATACTTGGGCGTGGTATTAAGCGCAATGGACTGTATCACCTCGAAGACTTGAGTACTGGTTCTACGTGTCTCGCGAATAGAAGCATTCAAGGAGACAATATTTTGTTGTGGCATAAGAGGTTAGGACACCCGTCTGTTGGGTATATGAAAAAGAGCTTTCCTTCTTTATGGGTTGGTATATCAAACTTTGAAATTCAATGTGAAACTTGTATTCGAAGTAAAAGTCACAGAACTTCTTATCCTAGTGTTTGTTATAAAGATTTGGAATTTGTTGATTTGGTCCATTCTGATGTGTGGGGCCCTGCCCCAGTTAATTCTGTAGACGGGGAAAGGTGGTTTGTTCTTTTCACTGATGATAGTACTAGAATGACATGGTTATACCTCTTGAAACATAAAAGTGAAGTTGCAAACTGTTTTGTGGATTTTTCAAACCTAATTCAGAGATAATTTGGAAAGACGATTAAAATTCTTAGGAGTGACAATGGGGGGAGTATGTAAATACCTTCTTGGGAAATTTTTTCAAAACCAATGGTATTATACATGAAACTTCTTGTGTCGATACCCCTCAACAAAATGGTGTGGCAGAAATAAAAAATCGCCATATTTTGGAAATTGCTAGATCTCTGTTATTTGAAAATAATGTACCCCAGAATTTCTGGAATCATGCCATATCTACCGCTGTGTATCTTATGAACCGAATGCCATCTAGTACACTAAAATTCCTTACTCCTTTACAAAAACTTTCCTCTTTTGTGCAAATTCCCTCCACTCTAAATCTGGCACCTAAAGTGTTTGGGTGTGTAGCATATGTTCATGTTCCAAGGGAGAAAAGAACCAAGTTAGACCCTTGCGCAATTAGGTGCATGTTTGTCGGGTATGGAAATCACCAAAAAGGATATAAATGTGTTGATTTGGAAACTGGAAAGACCTATGTGACAATGGATGTGACTTTTTTGGAAAGTGAGTCCTATTTTCGGGACCAGCAGAGATCAGTTCAGGAAGAAAATCCAACGATTTGGTGGGAAACCGCACATGATAACACAGACCGTGTGGACAGCCACACGGACCGAACACAGACTGACACGGACCGAACAGATGGTGATCCGGTCCGTACATAAGGAGACAGGGACCGTACAGAGGAAGAAACTGACCAATCAGAAGATGACACGGACCGTGCAGAGGATGACACGGACCGTGTCCTAGAACCTGAGGACGGCCGATCGGAAGATGAAGTGATACAGTCCGATGAGGAGGAAGAAATACCACGCTCCAGTTCTCCAGAGGATGTCCCCGAGCAAATCTGAACTGGCCTTTACACCAGTTTGATGTGAAAAATGCGTTTTTGCATGGCGATCTGGAGGAGGAGATCTATATGGACATTCCGCCAGGATACACTCACCAAGAACAAGAGAAGTTGGTGTGTAAGCTAGAAAGGAGTCTGTATGGATTAAAACAATCCCCCCGAGCGTGGTTTGGGCAGTTTTGCAAAGCCATGAAAGCCTACAACTACAGTCAAAGTGATTCTGACCATACTCTGTTCTACAAGCATCGTCAAGGCAAGGTAACCATTCTAATTATCTATGTTGATGACATGATAATTACAGGGGACGATAGTGAGGAGATAGAGTGGCTAGAGCAGAAATTATCGCAAGAGTTTGAGATGAAAAATTTGGGTGGCTTAAAATACTTCTTGGGAATAGAGGTGCTACGCTCAAAAGAAGGTATATCTCTATCACAACGGAAGTATACCCTTGATTTGCTTGCAGAAGTGGGGATGCTAAACTGTAAGCCAGCTGATACACCTATTGTCCAAAACTTGAAATTCGAAGAAAATCCAGATGACCCAGTTGTTAACAGGGAAGCGTACCAGAAATTGGTAGGAAAACTTATCTACTTATCACATACCAGACCTGATATTGCGTATGCTGTAAGTATGGTAAGTCAATTCATGTAGAACCCAAAGGAGCAACATATGGATGCTGTGATGATGAGAGTACTGAGATATCTAAAAAAGACTCCAGGGAAAGGTATTCAGTTTAGAAAGAATGGACACTTGGATATTTGGGGCTATACAGATGCAGATTGGGCTGGAGATAGAACTGATCGGAAATCGACATCTGGATACTTCACCTATGTGGGAGGGAACCTCATCACTTGGAGAAGTAAGAAGCATAATGTAGTAGCCTTATCAAGTGCAGAAGCTGAATTTAGAGGAATGTCTAAAGGTTTGTGTGAACTGTTATGGCTAAGGAAACTCATGAGCGAGCTGAAATTTAAATCGGAAAAAGGTATGCAACTTTACTGTGATAACAAATCAGCGATTGCAATAGCGCATAACCCAGTACAGCACGACAGAACAAAGCACATAGAGATCGATAGACATTTCATCAAACAGAATTTGGAAGAAAAGATAATCTCATTTCCATTCGTGAAATCTGAGGAACAACTTGCAGACATGCTGACAAAAGGAGTGTCAACAAAATGTTTTGAAGAATCGATTGGCAAGTTAGGTATGGTAGATATCTACCTACCAACTTGAGGGAGGGTGTTGAAACAGATATACACGGTCCGTGTATAATTGTATACGGACCGTGTAGCGCGCCGCCAGACAGAATAGGAAGGTGGCAGCTGGCCCTTTTATTTCTTTCCTGTTTTTCTTAGCCCTTTTATTTCTTTCCTGTTTTTCTTAGTTATTTTGTTTCTCATTTAGGAGATTATGATTGTATCAGATATAGAAGAAAATAAGAAAAAAGATAGTAAGTAATTAGGTAGCATTTATCTATATATTCCCTCCTACCTCCTTTGTAATAATTCATTCAAAAAGAAATAGAAAAAGGTGTGTGTGAGTGTGGAGGACGTAGGCACCAAGTTGGTGCCGAACCTCGTTAAATACTGTGTTCTTCTCTTTCTCTTTCTCTGTTGATTTTTACATTATACAAACGCCATTTATACAAAAATAAAAATTTTCTATCAAAAAATGTGGGATGGCTATACATTGTTACGGAATGGTGTGCATTACTGTCTTCGTTTTATTTTTTAGTAGATTTTGTTTCTTAAGGGTTTATTGTGTTGAACTTTTTTGTTTGTTATGTATTTTTGTAGTTCTTAAGAAATAAAGGTCTTTACATAAATAGTACGAACTTTTTCTTTGAATGAAATTGATTTTAATTCTACACCTTTCACCGAAAAAATAATATTGATTGAAAGCAATTATAATTTGTCTGATTCTCTAAATTATATCTGTTACTTTTCCTTTTTGTTCTTCTACATGATATTCTACATAATTAGTCTCCTAATTAATCTTGAATTTGGTTAGCGGAGTATGTATATCTACCTCTTGACATATGCAGAAGACAAGGCCACCTCACTTTTAAAGACAAATACATGATACAAATAAACATAATTTGTAAGACATGGAAAAGCGACATACCATCTGAAAGCCTCATGTATCATGGGTGAATTATTTTCTATATTGTTCAAATGGAGACAGCGCATTTATAGGACTTAGACGTGACAAGTCAATGATTCTCTCCCCATCCAACAACTAATAATATTAGTTAATCGTCTTCAATTTTTAATTGTTTCCTACACATGAGATGCTGGTGCAGCACGAAAATTGTGATCTGATCTCGAATAAATCAACAGAATTAAACAAATGGACGAGACCTCGAGATTTGTACGTATTTAGTTTTACCAATGCATTGAAGACAAATTAATGAGTAGTTTGAAGCTAGCAATTGGCTCTGTGCGTGAAATCTGCTGAAGACAAATTCAAAATGCATTGAAGACAAATCTTTCATCTAGAGCAGAGAGCAGAGTGCAAATCTTGCGTGAAATCTGCTGACCTCAGATCTTTCATGCATTTTGAATTGAGCCATGTCTTTGATCTGTTTGGGCCTACCAGCTCTTGAAATTATAAGGAAAAAAATGACAACATGAAATTCAGACTTGGGCTTTTTTGGGCTTGTGCTTTTTGGGCATGCATCAAATCACCTCAGGCTTTGGCGGAGAATATGAAATATAATGATTGGTCTAATTATGTTGGAAATTCTGATAAAAGGCAGAGCTAGAGTAAAAATGTTAAATGTGGGCTAATAAATGATTAATTAAAAGTATACAAATGCCATTTATACAAAAATAAAAAATTTCTATCCACAAATGTGGGATGTCTATATATACATTGTTACGGAATGGTGTATTACTGTCTTCGTTTTATTTTTTAGTAGATTTTGTTTCTTAAGGGTTTATTGTGTTTGAACTTTTTTGTTTGTTATGTATTTTTGTAGTTCTTAAGCAATAAAGGTCTTTACATAAATTGTATGAACTTTTTCTTTGAATGAAATTGATTTTAATTCTACACCTTTCACCGAAAAAATAATATTGATTGAAAGCAATTATAATTTGTCTGATTCTCTAAATTATATCTGTTACGTTTGATTTTTGTTCTTCTACATGATAGTCTACATACTTGGTGTCCTAGTTAATATTGAATTTGGTTAGCGGAGTATATATATCTACCTCTTGACATATCCAGAAGACAAGGCCGACTCACTTTTAAAGACAAATACATGATACAAATGAGAACGGAGTAGGTCCGATGCCCATCGGACCTACTTTTAGGTTCAACGACCATAATGACCGTCCTATCTAATTTAAGATTTGCGTGCACGAAAATTGAAACATATGCGCACGAATTTTAAAGCATTCCGCACAAATCTTAAAGCAAATAGACGGTGATTAAACCCATCGAACCAGAGTAGGTCCGATGCCCATCGGACCTACTCTCAGGTGGATACAAATAAACATAATTTATAAGACATGGAAAAGCGACATATCATCTGAAAGCCTCATGATTAGATGGGTGAATTATTTTCTATATTGTTCACATGGAGAAAGCGCATTTGTAGGACTTAGACGTGACAAGTCAATGATTCTCTCCCCATCCAACAACTAACAATATTAGTTAATCGTTTTCAATTTTTAATTGTTTCCTACACATGAGATGCTGGGTGCAGCACGAAAATTGCGATCTGATCTCGAATAAATCAACCGAATTAAACAAATGGACGAGACCTCGAGATCTGTATTTAGTTTTACCAATGCATTGAAGACAAATTAATGAGTAGTTGGAAGCTAGCAATTGGTTCGTGAGTGGTTGCTCTGTGCGTTTCTATCCTTTCACGGTGTTATAACGTATTTATATTATTTTTTAATTAATTACTATCTTACTTGTAAAGTTGAAGTCGTAACTTTATCATTTAATCTAAATTGAGGAAAGTTCCAACACCTCATGTCTTTCATACCTCATCGTACCTCATATTGTATATTTCTGTTTTCAAAGTCCAAACTGTCGATCCGAACAGCTCAACATGATATCCATACTAAAAGATATTTGGCGATGAAATTTTATATTTTTTGGAAATTTTTTACTATTTTTTAAGATAGCTACAAAATCACTGTATCTGGACCATTCAAAAATAGTGGTTTTCTGCCTATCTAAAAAAATAGTAAAATATTTCCAAATATTATAAAATTTCATCACCAAGTATATTTTATTATGGATATCATATTGAGCGATCCGGATCCACATATTGAACTTTGAAAATGAAGATACAAAATATGCTGTATGATAAGGTATGAAATGCACGAGGTATATTTTAGAACCCTCCTCATTTAAATTTTGCTCAAAAATGAATTCTTTTATTAATTAAGAACATATTGGATTTAATGTGGTTAATTTGAATGGAATAGGTAAATTAACATGTTATACAATTATTGTATTATTTATCGAAAATGACAACCAAGTTCATCAAATTTGTAAAAATGTTGAACTGTTTGGATCGACTGTTTGGACTTTGAAAATTACGAAACCAAATTGTTGTAAGATGTTGTAACTTGTAAGTGGATCCCTCCTCATAAATATATATATATAGAGAGAGAGAGAGAGTGATGGCTAATATCAAAACGTTTGTTCCGGAGTCATGGAATTTTCTGATTTACAAATTTTGTAAGTGGAATTTTCTGATTTTCCGATATATATATATATATATATATATATATATATATAAGGAGGGATCAAGTTACAACAAAGTTACAACAACCATTTTTTTCATTTTCAAAGTCCAAATTGTCGATCCAAACCGTTCAACATGATCTCCACAATAAAAATGTGCTTGCAGATCAAATTTTACATTTTTTTGAATTTTTTTACTATTTATTAAGTATTTTACAAAAAATAGTCATATTCAGACCATTGATTTTGTACTCATCTTAATAAATAGTATAAAAATTCAAAAAAAATGTAAAATTCGATCTGCAAGCACATTTTATTTAGATAATCATGTTGAACGGTTTGGATCGACGATTTGGACTTTGAAAATGAAAAAAATGGTTGTTGTAACTCAAATTTGTTGTAACTTGATCCCTCCTCATATTATATATATATATATATATAGAGAGAGAGAGAGCGGTTGCAACTAATGAGTTTTCCGATTTTCGAAGTCCAAACGGTCGATCCAAACTGTTAAACTAGTTTTAAAATCGTCGATTTTAATAAACAGTGAAACATTTCTAGATCATTGAAAATTGCGATTTTAAAACTGACTTAATAAATAGTAAAAGAATTTCAAAAAATGTAAAATTTGGTCTTCAAGCACATTTTAATATAGATTGAAGTTTAACTGTTTTGTTCCACAACCTAGGAACAAACGTTTTCATATTGGCCAACCTATATATATATATATATATATATATATATACATATATATACATATAGGAGTTGGCTACGGTGCTATGCATAGCATAGAGGGCCTCCGTGCTACGGCTCAATATTTGAGTTTTCAAAATCCTAAAGGTCGATCCGAACCGTTCAACATGATCTCCATATGAATATATACACTACTACAGAAATGGTCATTGTACACGGCACATTGTATACGGATTTGACAATTTTATACAAAAACCGTGTGCTATTGTAATTTTTTGGAAGCCCGAAATATCTGTGGGATCTATTACACGGATATTTATTAAAGAATCAGTGAAGAAAGCCTTGAGAGAGCTACACGGACGTTTATCAGGAATTGTAAACGGATTATTGTTTAACTAACAGTGTAGATAGCCATGAGAGAGCTACACGGGTATTTATCGTGAGAACCGTGTAGAAATATGTAAAATACACACGGATTTTTGTTTAAATAACAGTGTAGAAACCTTTGACAGAGCTACACGGCTGTTCACATAATAATCCGTGGAGAAAGGTTATTGTAGGGTTTTGATTATCGATACACGGTTTTGCCAATTTTATACACTGCACATTGTACACGGTTTTGTTAAGTATAAATCCGTTTAGAAAAGTGTAGGGTTTTGGTATAAAAGGCCTTCTCCTTCCCCCGCCGTATAAAAGGCCTTCTCCTTCCAGCGCCGTTTTGATCAAGTAATTCAACAAACGGAAAGGTTAGAGTTTTTTCAATTCATAGGTAGATTGTAGGTTCTCCTGTATAACCTTAGGAAGAGAGAAAGACCGGTCACTTTACATATCTCTTTTGATCAACTTTGATAATCATTTCACGGTTAATAATTGGAATTTTGATTTAGGTTTATCAATTATGTCAGATCGCTTATCTATCAAGATAAGTCGCTATCTTTGGAGCTCATCTATCAATTAGACGAGCGATGTGATATAATTGATAACCTACATCTGGACTTCACTTCTGGCATGAATATCTCCTTCATCTCTGACATTTATTTTCCGTTTCTTCCTCTAATTTTCTGTTACTTATTGTTGCTTACTTACTCATCATTTTTTTTTATTTACAGATTGTGATGAACTTTCCGATGGACAGCATGTGATGAATTTCATTTTCTTTTTATTTTCACTATATTTTATTTGACGCTTGACAAGAACATGTTTTTTCTTGGTTAGGTTCCAAAGAAATGGGTAAAACTAACTTTCAATAATAAAACATGTTCTTTAAATTAAATCATGTTTTGATCACTTGTTTTTGGCGGTGTATAAATGGCATGTGGCAGTGCATTGTTGTTTAATTTCTTACACAAACCCCCTTTGAATAAGATGTGGTTTGCGAAAGAATTTAAACAACAACGTAAGAACACTGCCACATGTCCATTTATGCATCGCCAAAAACAAGGGACTAAAACATAATTTAATTTTCAGAAAATGTTTTGTTAGGTGAAAGTTAGTCTGCCTCATTTCTTTGGAACCTAACCAGGATAAAGCATGCTCTTGTAAGGTGTTAAATAAAATATGAATTTATGCATATTAGTAATGTTTTATTAGTGAATTTAGTAATGTTCTTGTAATGTTTTATTAGTGAATTTAGTAATTTTTGTGAATTATAGTAATGTTCTTGTAAGCATTTTCTTGTAATGTTTTATTAGTGAATTTAGTAATTTTTGTGCTGTAATAGTAAATAAGGAGTTGAATTTATGAATTTTGTAATGCTAAATATAAATTTATGAATTTTGTAATGCTAAGTATAATTTTTGTGCTGTAATTGGAAAACTGGATGACAAAATTATCTGAAAAACTGGAGGGTAATCTCAATACTGAACAGATCTGGCTAGCAAAACTGGAGGCTAGCCCAGAAAAAAAAAATCTAAAAAAATATATAGGGCAATCATACACGGATATTTACCTAAAAACCGTGTACAAACGGTAATTGTAGAAATATGCGAAATTCACACGGCTGTTTGTTTAAACAGCAGTGTAGAAATCTTTGACAGAGCTACACGGCTGTTTACATAATAATCCGTGGAGAAAGTTATTCTAGGGTTTTGATTATCGATACACGGTTTTGCCAATTTTATACACTGCATATTGTACACGGTTTTATTAAGTATAAATCCGTGTAGAAAAAGTGTAGGGTTTTGGTATAAAAGGCCTTCTCCTTCCAGCGCCGTTTTGATCAATTAATAATCTCTCTCTCTCTCTATACGAATTGGTCTGATTTCTGCGCACAAGGAGCCCGGATCTGAGATCTTTGAAGTTAATTTGTATTTCTCCTCTCTATCTTGCTAAGGTTAGTCGTGTATATATTTATCTTTTCTTACTCTAATTTTCTGTTACTTGTTATTGCTTATTTAGGTCAATTAGTAATTAATGCATGCATGCTTGATTTGTTGAGATAATGTAAATAATTAGTATATTAAATAGAGTGATGCATGTATAATTGTGCTTTTTCTAATAATAGAGTAATGCATGTATAATCAACTAATGCATGTATAATAGAGTAATGCATGTATAATTGTTAGTTTAGTGATGATTAGCTTGATAATTGTGCTTGTTTAGTAATGCATGTACAATAGAGTGATGCATGTATAATTGTGCTTGTTTCTAATAATAGAGTAATGCATGTATAATCAACTAATGCATGTATAATACTGGACTGCATGTATAATAGTTATTTTAGTGATTATTTTACTAATGCATGTATAATTGTGCTTGTTTCTAATAATGTTGTTTTTTGTAGAACCATGTCACATTCAGGTGAGCAACGATGGCTCTTCGCTTTTGGTGCCAGTAGCCAGGGTTTACAGAAGGTAATATGAAGATATACATGTTTTAATAAAGAAAGAGCTGAGTAAAAAGTTGGATGAAGGACCTTGTAAAAAAAGGGAAGAGGTGAGATGAAGGACCTTCAGAGCCGGATGAAGAGCCGAATGAAGAGTCGGGCACAATCTTGTCAGACTGACAAGATTGTGTCCGACTCTTCATTCGACTCTTCATCCGGCTTAGAAGGTCCTTCATCCACCTCTTCCCTTTTTTTTAGAAGGTCCTTCATCCAACATTTTACTCAACTCTTTCTTTATTAAAACATGTATATCTTCATATATATTACCCTCTGTAAACCCTGGCTACTGGCACCAAAAGCGAATCTTAAGTTTATATATGAAATCACTATGGGATCGAGTCTCAGGAAGAAGGATATGTCTACCCAGTATGGATTTGTGTAATATATGCTCAATATGGATTTGTATAATGTTTCAATTTAAATTTTGTAATACTCAATATGGATTTGTATAATTTAGTGTACATGAATTTTTAGTTTACCCTTATTAATTGACCAGTTTGTATGCCATCCACCTATTTTGTGTTTCAAATATAAATCATGTTCTTGTAATTAAATAAAATATAGAGAATTTAGTAATTTTTTGTGCTGTAATTGTAAATAAGGAGATGAATTTATGAATTTTGTAATTGCTGAACATGGATTTGTAATGCTAACTATGAATTTTGTAATGCTAAGTATAATTTTTGTGCTGTAATTGGAAAATTGGATGTCAAATTATCTGAAAAACTGGGGGTAAACTCAATATTGAATTTTGTAGCAAACTGGCTAGCAAAACTGGAGGCTAGCCCAGAAAAAAAATTGTTAATTGAAAAATATATAGGATAACATACACGGATATTAAACTTAAAACCGTGTCCAAATAGTAATTGTCACGGATATTAGTTGAATATCCGTGTACGAAATAGCTACAAGGAAATTTTTTTTTTTTAAATCCGTGTAGAAAAAGACTAGCCCATAAATAAAAAAAAAACCCAAAAAATATATAGGACACGAAAACTTTAATTCTATTCATCAATGAACTATAAATTTCCATAATAATTTTTAGCATCCCTAAACAATGGGATTTGCTGCCCGAATTTGCAAAATTAAAAGATAACCTAAACGAAATTAGCTACCATTACACACGGTTCTTAAGTACAAATAGTCGTGTATGATTTGTTAGAGAGCTACACGGATTTCTTAACGAAAGATCCGTGTCAAAAGTAAATGTACACGGTTGTTTCTTGAAAATCCGTGTAGAAACGCATTCTCCTATGGGGCCCCCGGATTTTTATAAATTTTCATAGAAGAGGCTAGCATTATAAACACGGTTCTTAAATACAAATAGCCGTGTATGATTTGTGAGAGAGCTACACGGATTTCTTAAAGTAAGATCCGTGTAGAAAAGTCTTTGTAGGGTTTTGGTATAAAAGGCCTTCTCCTTCCAGCGCCGTTTTTTTTTTATCAAGTAATTAATACTGTCTCTCTCTGTATTGAATGCGCTGATCCGATTTCTGCAAGGCCAGCAGCTGGTATTATCTGAGATCTTTGAAGTTTGTATTTTCTCCTCTCTATCTTTCTAAGGTTAGTGTATATATATATATATTTTCCTTTTCTTCCTCTATTTTTATGTTACTTATTTGTACTTATTTAGATCGATCATGTGTAAGTAGTGTATTGTTGTCCAATAACCGACCCCTACTGATGCTTTTAGGTCCTTGCCCGTCCATAATTAATCCAATAGGGATTAATTTTGGATAGTCCCCGTTTTGGGACTGCTCTTTGAATATTGGGACTCATTTAGGATGTGAACACATATTAGCGGGATTTAATTAGTAATTGAGGAAAGTTCGACGGTATTTTCCCTTAATGCTCCTACGAGTATGTGGTTTTTACGCATACTTGGGGAGTTAAGGGGAAATGCTGCCGAATATTTCTCAAATACTAATTAAATCTCGCTAATATGTGTTCACATATGGGACCTAATATTCAAAGAGTGGGTTAGGATTGTAAACCGGCCCTTTGTAAGCCTAGAATTTGGTACCAATTTACATGTTGACCATGATTAATTGAAATCATTTTTTTAATTCAATTTACAGATGGATCGAAGTTGGATGTATGAATTGCGACGTGATAGTGAAGAATATTTGGGTCGCGTTGATGAGTTCATAAAATTCGCTGAGAGGTATAGAGTGAAGATGAAGGAAGCCGACATTTTGTGTCCTTGTAGAGATTGTAAATTTTTTTTAAGATTTGGGGACTCCGAAGAAATTAGAGCTCATCTGATTTGTCGTGGATTTAAGAAAAGATATACATGTTGGTTCATGCATGGTGAGGAATTTGGGGAAAGTAGTTGTACCAATAAGAATTCTAACCGTTGTGAAGAGAGCGATGAGAATGTAGAAAATTTGGATAATTTTGAACTTGATTTCAGCGATGATGATTTGAATGACGAAAATTTTGATAATGTTGAACTTGATCGCAACGACGATGATGAGCTGCAGACGGAAATCGATGAAAATGTAGTACACGAGTATATTGATAATCTGGAGGACATGTTACATGATGTGGAAGATGAAATTACTGATAAAAATTATGATAAATTTCAATATTTGTCTAATGAATCCAAAAAGCCGTTGTATCCCGGGTGTACCAAATTTACGAAACTGTCAGCTGTGTTGAAATTATTTAACCTGAAAGCAGAAAATGGTTGGAGCGATAAGAGTTTCACGTCCTTATTAAAGCTTTTAGGAGAAATGCTCCCGGATAACAACGAGTTACCCCGTACAATATATCAGGCGAAAAAATTGATATGTCCAGTGGGTTTGAAGATCGAAAGAATACATGCATGTCCGAATGACTGTGTATTGTACCGTAATGAGTACGAGGCCATGCATGTTTGTCCTAAGTGCGGTGTTTCTCGGTATAAACGTAAGGACCAGGGCACTACTGATTGTGACGATGGCAAAAAGGGCCGGCCTCCGGCCAAGGTGTTGTGGTATTTGCCGATAATACCGAGATTCAAACGGTTATTTGCAAATCCCAAAGATGCGAAGTTATTGCGTTGGCATGAAGAAGGGCGCAAAAAGGACGGTAAACTAAGACACCCGGCTGATTCTCCTCAGTGGAGAAATTTTGATAGACATTTCAAAGATTTTAGTTCCGAGGTAAGAAACCTCAAGATTGTGGTGAGCACAGATGGAATGAGTCCGTTTGGAAGCATGAGCAGTCGGCACAGTACTTGGCCAGTTCTGTTAGCCATATACAATCTTCCTCCTTGGTTGTGCATGAAACGCAGGTATATAATGATGTCATTACTAATCCAAGGACCCAGACAACCCGGAAATGACATAGATGTATATCTCGCACCATTAATCGAGGACCTCCAAAAATTATGGCGTGATGGCGTCTCGGTGTGGGATGCGTACATGAAAGAGACCTTTAACTTGCGGGCCATGGTGTTTTGCACCGTAAATGATTTCCCCGCCTATGGGAACTTGTCGGGTTACACTTGTAAAGGAGCAAAAGCGTGCCCTATTTGTGAAGATGATACGCAGGTGCTGAGGTTGAAGAACTGTCAAAAGAATGTATTTATGGGGCACCGTAGGTTTCTTCCAATTAATCACCCATATCGTAAGAAGAAGAAGGCATTCAACGGGAAGGTTGAGCTTGGAGTGGCCCGTCGTCCATTAGATGGGAAGGGTGTCTTCGAGCGTGTTAAGGACCTTGATGTTGTGTTTGGAAAGTGTGCCACAAAACCGCCGAAGAATATTTGGAAAAAGAAGTCCATATTTTGGGCCCTACCTTACTGGGAATATTTAGAAGTGAGACATTGCATAGATGTCATGCATGTTGAAAAAAATGTCTGCGACAGTTTGACTGGTTTATTATTGAACATTCCGGGGAAGACTAAAGATGGTATCAAAGTTCGAAAAGACATGGTAGAAATGGGAATACGACCCGAGCTTGCACCGCAGGAGAAAGGGAAGCGCACATACCTACCCCCCGCAATGTGCACGATGTCGAAGAAAGAGAAAACAAGCTTTTGTGAATGCCTCCGTAGTATTAAGGTCCGATCAGGGTATTCTTCGAATATTAAGAAGCTGGTGTCGATGAAGGACCTGAAACTGGTCGGTCTGAAATCTCACGACTGTCATGTTTTATTGACACATATGATTCCTGTTGCAATTCGGGGGGTTTTACCAAAGCCCGTTCGTCAAACCATTACGAAGCTTTGTTTTTTCTTCAATACAATAAATTCCAAAGTGATAGACCCTCTAATACTGGACTCTTTGGAGGTGGAAGTCGTCGCTACTCTTTGCCAACTTGAGATGTATTTTCCGCCATCTTTTTTCGATGTTATGGTTCACCTTGTTGTTCATCTAGTGAGAGAAATCAAGATCTGTGGTCCTGTGTTCATGCGGTATATGTATCCATTCGAGAGATACATGGGAATTTTGAAAAAATACGTAAGGAACCGACATCGACCCGAAGGTAGCATTGTAGAAGGATATTCCACAGAAGAGGTGATTGATTTTTGCACCAACTACATGACCGGTGTCTGTCCTATTGGCGTTCCAAAGTCTCGATATGAGGGAAGGCTCCAGGGAGTCGGGACAATTGGGTTGAAAGCCGTAGTTGCTGATAGAGATGAACTACAGAAGGCGCATTTTTTGGTACTACAGCACATGACAGATGTTGCTCCCTATATAGATGAGCACATGGCAATCCTTCAACAAGAGTACTACACGAGAAGTCAGAAGTGGCTTACCAACGAGCATAATCGTTCATTTGTAGGATGGCTGAGAGAAAGGGTGCAGTCACACCCCGATAGGGGGCCCGTAAATGAAATTGTTCGACTGCTGGGCGAAGGACCCCGAATTATTGTTAGAACATTCCAAGGATACGAAATTAACAGATATACATTTTACACTAAAACCCAAAGTGATAAGAGCACGATGCAAAATAGTGGGGTGACGTTGGTGGCGACGTCTCAAGAATTCAGTAGATCCGGAGATTCCCGGCCGGTTTTTGCATCAAAGTCGTATTATGGCGTTATTGAGGAAATTTGGGAGCTCATTTACAGTCCTGACCTCAGCATTCCCTTGTTTCGGTGTCAATGGGTCGAAGACCGGGGTGTTAAAGCTGATAACGACGGGTTCACACTCGTTGATTTTAATAAAGTTGGGTATGTTGATGATCCGTTTATACTCGCCAAGCAAGCAACCCAAGTCTTTTATGTCACTGACCCGAGTGATAATAGGTGGAGCATCGTCCTATCTGGGAAAAGAAGAATTGTTGGGGTACAAAACGTCGTCGACGAAGAAGAGTATGACCAGTTCGACGAAATACCTCCATTTTGTACCGACGTGCAAACTGAGGTAGCCTCAATTGAAGAACAAGACGAAGCAAACTATTTGCGATCCGACCACAATGAAGGAATATGGGCCGAATGTAATGTGAAATCAGCGGAAAAAAAGAGAAAAAGGAAAAAAAAGAGAGATGTATAATATTTATTTTGTTTAGAAAATAACTTTTTAATTATCTTGTTTGGAAACAACTTTTAAATAATATTCTAGTTAAAATATTTCTATTTCAAAACAACATAAAGGTTTTTACATATTAGTTCACATATTAAATATTAGTAAAATAATATTTCCAGTTAATATATTTCTATTAGGATTTGAAAATTAGTTGAAATATTACATTTCAGTAAAAAAATACTGGCGTTTCAAACATTTCGAGTTGAAATAATACGTAAACTTATTTATTGTCACTAACAAATAATATAAAAAATAACAAGTTCAACCACGCAATGTTGTCAACTACTTCACACACGGCCTTTCTAGGTCAGACAAGTATTAGTATTTGGTTTTAAATATTAGTTCAAATATCAAATATTAATAAAAAATATTTATATTTCAAACATTTCTAGGTCAAATATCAAATATTAGTTCAAAATAATACATATAATAAATCATTATAACTTCAAATAATACAAAAAATAAGAAGTAAATTCACTTAATATTTTTAATTACTTTCTGCACGGACTTTTTTTTAATAATACGTGTAGAAGGGTCTTTCTACACGGACGTTCAACGTAAAAGTCCGTGTAGCTCTCCTTCATTCTACACGGTTGTTAGGTTAATATCCGTGTAGAAAGAGGGTTACAATATAATAAATGACTTGGCTCGCGCCGCTTCGAGTCCTTTGCCAATTTCACCTATCTATTTCTCGAAGGCCGAGTACCCTCGTTGCGATTTCTCCAAATGTTCAACCTTCCTCTCCAACTCAGATTGAAGAACTTCGCCCGGGAGGCTGCATGTGCCTTCAGAGGAGGGAGGGAGAAATCTGAGTTGGGAGAGGAAGGTCGAGCATTTGGAGAAATCGCTTGCTGTGGAGTTGTATTTCTAAAAAGAAAATGATCCCTATGAAGGTTTGGTACAGGAACTCAGTGCTCAATTGCAGGTTTTCAAATATCTCGGATGCAAGTTGCAAAGAGTTTAGGGTTTAGATCTCTAGAAGGGTGCTACACGGTCTTTTAAATAAAAGTCCGTGTAGAAAGGGTAAGAGACACGGATGTTAAAATTAAAAAGGGGAGGCAATTAGTGAGAAAGAATAGTTTTTTAATTAGGGATAGATACTTATGTTTGTTGTATAATTTATGTTTTTGTTTTGGTATTAAGTGATGATGTATCCAGTAACTATCTCTATGTTGAAATTAATATATGAAGTATTTTTATTTTTTGTGCTCTTGAACTCTATATTATTTAATTTCCAGTTACAAATTAAAACTTGAGAGTAGGTCCGATGAGCATCGGACCTACTCTGCTGACGATGGGCTTAATCACCGTCTATTTGATTTAAAAGTCGTGTTGAATCGTTTAAAAGCACGTTCGTATCTGTTTCAGTTTCCGTGCGGACATATCTTAAACTAGATCGGACGGTCATCATCGTTGAACATGAAAGTAGGTCCGGTGGTCATCGGACCTACTCCCTTCTCTTTAACTGAACATCTGTGTAGAAATGCAAAGCGAGCTACACGGACGTTTAATGAAAAGTCCATGTAGAAAGGTATCGTACACGGATGTTTAATTAAAAATCCGTGTACAAAAGGTGAGGGAAAGTGAGGCGGGGAAAAGCCAACCTAGGCGAAAATTTTCGTAAAATTTGTTTTGAATTTTTGGGAGTCCCATCAGAGAGCTAAAGGAGGGAACTTAGAATAAATTTGTCCACAGAGATCGAGGAGGGATAGAAGGGCTTTCATAAACTCAAAGGTGATGTAATATCTGTGGTTATATCCGACCGTCTAATCATTATGATGCACGAATATTAAAGGATCTTGTGCATCATCTAGAACCAGATCTAAACAGAAATATTATGTTACCTCAGAGAGGGCGGAAAATCTACCCACCACCTCCTAAATGAAGACATCAGGACCGTTCTTCGTTTATCGGACGGTCAACAAAGCTTGATATTTACTAATCACCTAATACATGTACAACAGTACATACGAAAATAATTCAAAAAATATATTTTTATTTTTTTTACATCTTATATGGCCAAATAATACTTATACATATTATTTTTATAAACTTTCATCATTGTATGTCCCTTCAAATTGTAAAAATATTTTTGGACCGTTCATTTTCAAGCGGAAAATCAACGGTCGATCTGCAACGAAATCATTCCATATGTGTTTTAAAATGATCAAGGGAGAACATTGAATGTAACCAACATAAAAGTTTGGAAAATTTATTATGATAGAGGTTTGATCCAGCACGAAGTGTTTGTGGCCATACGATACTTCAATATTCAATGAACTAGATAAATGGGTAAATAAAAATAATTTTTGATCAAACTTTCACGGAAGACAATAAATGCAATGCTCTTTGATTTGAACGGTCCCGATCAATCAACGGACTAACTATTTTTGTGCGTCTTCACAATCTCACAAGGCAAGAGTTTATGTTTCATGAAACATAAACTCTTGCCTTGTGAGATTGTGAAGACGCACAAAAATAGTTAGTCCGTTGATTGATCGGGACCGTTCAAATCAAAGATTACAACCTTTAATCAAGTGCAGCAAATTTTGATGGAATTTTAACTTCATTTACCCATCCATCAAGCTGTATTATCAAGCTGTATTACCCAAAGTGAGTTCGATGGGCTCTATCACCGTCCGATCTATCTCAAGATCCGTGCGCACGTAGATTAAAGCTGGCGCGAAAGTTCTGGCGAGAATCAATCGTTATGTACGTATTTTTTAGGGGAGCGCGCAGCTTGGGTCCGATGCCCATCGGACTCAAAGTGGGTTCACGCCAGAACGTTCGCGCCCAGCTGCTTGGGTCCGATGCCCATCTGTTTTACGATTGATTCCCACCAGAACTTTCGCGCCATCTTTAATCTACGTGCGTGCGGATCTTGAGATAGATCGGACGGTGATAGAGCCCATCGAACTCACTTTGGGTCCAATGGGCATCGGACACAAGCTGCTCTCGTACATAACATATTAAAAGTAGGTCATCATAATTCAAAAAAGTTTATCTGATTCGTTCGTATTTGCTTGCGATGGGTTTAATCACCGTCTATTTGCTTTAAAATTCGTGCGGAATCGTTTAAAATTCGTTCGTATCTGTTTCAGTTTCCGTGCGCGCATATCTTAAATTACATCGGACGGTCATCATCGTTGAACATGAAAGTAGGTCCGGTGGGCATCGGATTTGCTCCCTTCTCTTTAACTGAACATCCGTGTAGAAATGCAAAGAGAGCTACACGGACGTTTAACTAAAAGTCCGTGTCGAAAGGTATCGTACACGGATATTTAATTAAAAATCCGTGTAAAAAGTTTTTTAATTTGCAATTCCCGAAAATTATATATTGTTAAAGCTAGCTTTTGTAATTATTTTGTAAAGTCCCCATAAATTATTTATTCTTCATATCAGGTAAGTGTTAATTTATGTTTTCAAATCAGATTATTTAGACAGCATTAAGTATTTTACTTAGAATCAACGTTTTAAATATTAAAGGTTTTTAAGTAATAACCTTTGCAGTGCTTATATATTGTTGCATGTTGTTGTTTTGTGCTGCTAATTCTTATCTATAAAAGTATTTATTTAGATAGCATGAAGTATTTAACAAAAAAAGAAACTGTGTAAAAAAAAGATTGTTGATTAAAGAACAAAATATATTACATAAAAAAGGATCCCCATACATCGTACCAAAAGAAATGATCCTCATACATGTACCACAAATTTAAAGAAAAACTACAAAATAACTACAAAGCAAACAAAAAAAAAACTTAATTAAACTATTTAGATGGTGGTGGCTGCCTTGGACGTTTAATCCAAGGAAATCTTGGTCTGGCTGCATTGCCCCTACGTACGTAGGGCTTTGGTGGTGGGTGCCCCCTTGGGCTTCGCCGTGGCACACTTGAGGGGGGCCATGGCCATGTCCTCTTCACGTAGGGAGGAGGCTTTTCGAAGCCGGGAGGGACTGCGGGACCTTCGGCAGGGAGGACGAGAGGGACTTCGGGAGGGTTTGAGGGGGGCCGGGGCCGTGGCCCTGGCACATTTGGTGGTGGGTGCCCCCTTGGGCTTCGCCGTGGCACACTTGAGGGGGGCGGTGTCACGGCCATTTGAACATACCAAATCTCAATCGGGGTTTCTCAGATTATATAGAATTTTGAAGAATCGTTTCGTCTTCCTTAGAAATAATAATAAAGAGGCAACTTTTCGAATTCCGTCGTGGAATTGTTCAAATTAAACAAAACTTAAATAAATAATCTGATTTTTATACTTTTATCACGGACTTTTAATTACATGTCCGTGTATAATTGTAAAAAGACACGGACGTTTAATTAAACAGCCGTGTTGAAATTATTCGTGCACGAGTGTCGTTCCAATGTCCGAAAAGGTATAGACACGGATGTTAAAATCAAGTCCGTGTCGAAAGGTCTTTCTACACGGACTTTCCGATTAAAGTCCGTGTCGCTCTCCCTCATTCTACACGGATGTTAAGTTAATATCCGTGTCGAGAGAGGCTTTCTACACGGATGTTTTATCCAAAAAGTCCGTGTAGATCTTGTACTTCCTCTCTACACGGTGTTTAGATTAGATGTCCGTGTATAAAGGTGTTCTAACACAAATGAATAAAGTGAATTGTCCGTGTAGAACTAGGGTTACAATACATATTACGCGCCTGCTCTTCCAAATTTTTCATAACTTATCTCGCGCCTTCAATTCTTTTCCAAACATTTCGAAACTTAGCTCGAGTCCTTCTTCCCCACCTCACCTCGATTTCGTCGCCTCTCCTGTCCAACCAACTCTCCGGACCGACAACCAACCTCTTCTTTCTCGGGGAAACGCTCAACACCTCCATTGCGAAGAAAGTTCTATTTTTTTTTGGTATTTACTGGAGGTATTTACTGTATTTACCTTGTTATTTACTGAAAAAGTTCAATTTTTTTTTTATAGAACCATGTCGATTGAGAATGAGCACGTAGATATGATGGAAGAAGGCGAGCACCAAGCTGCTGCCCAATCAGGTTCGGCCAAAAGGAAAAGAGGTCCGACGATGTGCGCGTCCACGTCCGAGGCAAAGCAACTGGACATCGAGTTCAGTAAAAATGGGTGTGCGAAGGGTCCACGGTCGGCTGAGTACAAAAATTTTGCGTGCACCACGGTGAAGCAAAAGGCAGACATCCTGGTAGAGAGATGGGATCACTTTTCGAAAGACCAAAAGACCGAGTGGTGGAACATTGTGAAGGTGAAGTACCTAACCAGTTAACATCTTTTTTTTAATTGTACATGAACTTAAATGCAGTAATTTGGGTGTCAATGCAGGCTCAGTGGAACATCCCGGATGACATCCCGGAGGTGGTAAAGGATAAGACCTTGAAGATAATGAATGAAGCTTGGAAGCAATTCAAAAGCACGCTGAGTACGGATTGGATGGATCAAGGTAAAAACCCGGTAGGCTACTATACTTGGCTGACTCAAGCGAAGTGGGAGAAGTTTGTGGAGATGAAGAGCACGGACGAGTTCAAGGTATGTAAATTCAGCAAAATTACCTTTTTTCCTTTATCGATTTGAATTATGTTGGTAAATGGTGTCCGAAATAGGCAATCTGTAATTTTTTTGCTTGCTTTTTAATTGGTTTGTTTACTTTTTAATAAATGGAAAATAGTAGCTAGGCTAATTTTTTTACTTAATTTGATGTGTGAAGAAAAAAAGGGAGGAGGGCAGGAGGATCGTTGCAATGAACAAGTATCCGCACAAGTTGGGGTCGGGTGGTTACCAGGGTAAAAGGGAGGAGTGGGCTAAAATACTGGAGTTGAACAAAGACGATGACTCACCCGTGGTTAGGATAAAAAATACTAGGGCCCAAAATTGGGCGTTGGCAAGGTCCGAGTTAACCACTGACGGGAGGATAGTACTACATCCCACGTTGCGACCCGTGGCTCAGAGAATGGTAAGAGTCGTTCGTTAGAACTATGTGTAATTCAAGCGTGTTAAAAACTTTGTGTACATCACTAATTCTTTTGCGTGTCAAACTAAATTTTATATTCACAGTTGGAGGTGGAGGAGGAGGTCAATTCCGGTGCCCGGTCGGTCGAAAGGCAAGATGACTCCTTGTCCATAGCGCTCGGGAATCCAGAACACCCTGGTCGAGTAAGGGGCGTAGGTGCCTACAGGGGCTGGAAGGAAGTATTCAATGGACCGAAACCTCGAAGGAAATCTCGTGCGAAAGTGAACAAAGACGAGATAGTTGCGCAGATACGCAAGGAGGTGAGCGCCGAGTACCAGGCAAGGATGGCAGAGTTGGAAACAAGGTTGCGCCACGATTTTACAGCTATGGCGCAGCCAGCCGAGCAAGCACCTCCCACCCCGACGGGAGTTCGGCGAAGTAGTCAGGCATCCGGGACGTTCGGATACGATTTGGATCGTCTAAAGGTAATCACTACTTGTTCGTATTCTAAAGGCAATTACTACTTGTTGGACAATATTTCAATTTAAAAATAACTACTTGCATGAAATTGCAGGACGCCACAGCATGCGAACTCGTGCTGTGGCTCGGGAGTAAGCCTCTGATTGTTGCTAAAGGCATGGTACATCCAGCAGCCGACAAAGTGCACAATGAGCAGCTACTTCCCGGCCATGCCGCCGTACAGCTGGACAATGTCGTGGAGGGATGGGGGCGCGTACCTCTTCCTGTCCAAAGACCCGAGAATGGCATGCTCTATGTCGAAGATGCCCGGCTGTCATTCGTGCAATGGCCCAAGAATCAGATTATTTTGGATCAGGTAATGCATAAATAGTCAAGTTATTTTGTTACATTCAAAGCACTTCCTTTTCAAATACTTGAAAAAGGTAAAAAATTTCGATACAGACAGTAGGAGATGATGGTAGTCGCACGGAGGGCGTGATGTCACCGGTACGGAGGGACGAAGCAGAAGGACCTTCCCAAACAGTTGCTGACCCTGCTGCCGGAGCAGCGGTTGCTGACCATGCTGCCAGACCAGCAGTTGCTGACCATGCTGCCGGAGCAGCAGGGTCAGCAGCTGCAGCTGGAGCAGCAGGGTCAGCAGCTGCTGCTCCGGCAGCAGGGTCAGCAGCTGCTGCTCCGGCAGTAGGGTCAGCAGCAGGGTCAGCAGCTGCTGCTCCGGCAGCAGGGTCAGCAGCTGATGCCCAACCAGCAGGCCATGACCCTCCTGCCCAAACATCAGAACCTGACCCTACGGCCGGACCAGTAGTTGCTGACCCTACTGCCGGACCAGCAGGCCATGACCCTCCTGTCCAACCAGCAGGACCTCCACCTCGTCTGCTCACCGAGGAAGAATACAAGCTCCTTCCCGGAAAGGATTTGCGGGATCTCCACGACCGCTTGATGGCGGCACCCAAGGACATGACGGATGTCATCATACCTGTCCCTCCGGCCATATTTCTACACGACGGCTCGGCTGTACTGCTGCCGTTCACCGACTTCAAGGACTTACTACATGCCTCGGGGTCCGATAAATGGCTCTCCGTGGGGCACATCACCATTTTCCTCATGTTAGTGACCAAAAATTGTTTATATCATATGTATAGCACTGAAGAATATATTCTAATGTCATATGATAATTTTTCAGGAGGCTAATGAATACTACTCACTACAAGAGCAAACAGAACTCGTGTGCTTTTCTGGACCCCAGCGTACTTAGTTGGTCGAACGTGGAAAATGCTCTGGAGGTGGCTATGGATTACCTGTGTGGCGCAATGCTCCAAGCTACTAAGGCGAAGAAGAGATTTCTTCTCTTGCCATACCACCAGATGTTAGTTCTAACCTTGTGATTAAATATATAAATAATTGAAATCACACCATCAAGTCAAGCAAACACGTGTCTCACTATTATATATGCCAAAATATTGTACTGTATGCTAAGATCCTATAATTCTTCTCCTCCCACAGGGGACACTGGTGTTTGATCATCATTGTGCCTTGCCTGAGTGCGGTTTACGTCGTGGATTCTTTGCAGCCCACAGAAAAGATCCCATTTGGCACGTGCAAATCAATCTTCCCGTATGTGCAAAAGTAAGCAATAATCTTTCACTATGTTTGATTTATTCCCAATTATAACAAATTGTGGAATTGCTAATTAGAGTCACTCCATTTTGTAAGGGCTTTTGCTGCATACGTTACAAAAGGAGGATTGTGCAGCAAGGACAAGAAAATGGGAAAAAGGTTGACTTGGAGGTGGTGGACGGTGAGCACAACACAATTCTATAATTTCATATTTTGTTCAAAAAATTATTGTCATTCTAACATAGGCCGCTAAATGTAAATTGTAGAGCCCGCAACAGAAGGCGGGTTGGGAATGCGGATATTACATGATGATTTCCATGTTTCTCTTTGTCGAAAAAATGCAATTCACATTTCCAAATGTGGTATGTAATTCATATTAATTGTGCCTATATAATAGCAATTGATATTTTCATATTATGCTTACTTATAATTCTCATTTCATTAAATTAGCAATTGATATTTGCGACTGTCTTGCATCTACCTTTTCTTGTTAGTAACTAATATCAAATTATAATTGTAGAAACCATCAAAGCAAGCTGTGTACTCCAAGGAGCAAATCGACAATATAAGATGTAGCTGGGCAAGATGGTTTCTACATCAATATTGTAATGCTGAACATGGATTTGGATAACAATTTAGTGTATATATGAATTTAGCAAGCATAATTTAATGTCAAATTATCTGGAAAACTGGCTAGCAAAACAGAATGGTATATGGATTTTGTAGGAAAACTGGCTAGCAAATTAAACTGGAGGCTAGCCCAGAAATGAAAAAAATCAAGAAAAAAGAATGGGACAATTCTACACGGATATTAAACGAAAGCCCGTGTGAACGTCCGTGTAAAACACAGTAATTCCACACCGTTGTTAAACAAACAACCGTGTAGAAATGAGTACAGATATTCTTTTATACAGTTCGTGTATGATAATTAAGAATGCTTCACGGATATGAAGTTAAAAGTCCGTGTGGAAAACAATACTTGACACCGTTATTTAACAAAAACCCGTGTAGATCGTTTTCGGTGTCTACACCGATTATTTTATATTTGTCCGTGTATGATAGTTATGACAGGACACGGATATGAAATTAAACGTTCGTGTAGCTAGAGTAATTCGACACGGTTGTTCTGACTAATGTCCGTGTAGAACGAGTTCGGAGATACAAGGATTATTTTATATTTTATTGATTTGCTAAGAGAGGGACACGGATATACAATTAAATGTCCGTGTAGATAAAGTAACCGATACGGACATTTAGTTGCATTGTCCGTGAATAAAGAGTAGTCGTACACGGTCGTTTACGTAATATCCGTTTTGCTCGGTTATATGGAGAGCGCCACAGGCAGGTGTATGTTCACGGCTGTTTATTTGGTAATCCGTGTAGAAAGCGTTAGATATACACGGGTAAATATCCGTGTCTATAGAGGGTACCTTTTATACACCCTCAACTCATACACGGCAGGGAAATCCGTGTTGCTCTTCCGGTAATGTCCGTCTGCAATCTCTTTTTCTGTAGTAGTGATACTTGTGATCAGAGTCAAAATAATGATGATTTACGTAGGGTTTTGGCTTAGGTTTTGCATATTTTCTCACACTTATGTTTACTTTATTAGAGAAAAAGGCTACTGTCACCCTTCTTTATGTTTTATTGCAGAAAACAGGTTTTTGGACTATTTTACACCAAATGGAGCTAGAATGGGGTCAATCGGATCAGCGACGCTCATCGACTAAGTCCCTGTTACGGCCAGTATTGACCAATATGGACCAGGCCTAGCACAGACCAGAAGATAGCGCTGGAAGCATTAAACCCTGACCGTCAAGGACTTAATACGGACCATATTACCCAATACGGTCCGTATTCGAAGGCAACCCTTGGGGAATAACTACCGACAGCTGTTTCCAGATCAGTTTCTTAGCCCCTACTCAACCTCTACACGTCCCTACACTCCTATATAAGGCCCCTGGGCAGAAGGAATAATCATCTTTGTAGTTAGGGTTAGATTTGATTAAAGTGAGAAGAGATGAGTGCTTGTAACAATGCCGTTCCGCGGCTAAGTTCATTTTCTTAGGGCTAGGCAGTAAACCTTGTTACTCTTGATGTTTTGATATATATATTTCTGTTGATTATGATTTCTTGTTGTTGTGCTAAAATGCTTTTGTGATTTATTATCTCTTCATCTAATTTCAATGATCTAGTTTGAGTCCATTAGGGTAGTGACAGTGCTTTAATGGTAAGAGAAACTATTTGTATGAATTAGCCTCGTTGAGATCTATTAGGTTTATGTGAAGAAAACCTTAGCGGGGAAACCATAAACCAGACCAACAAAACGCGTACCAAATTCCATCACATGCGTAAAGTAAATCGCAGTGATCTGTGTAGTAATTTGGGGTATTTGAGAGATCAGACATTTGCGTAAGGTAAATCGCAGTGTCCTATGTAGAATCTCGATGAAAGATCTGTCATTCTTGCGTAACATAAATCGCAGTGACCTATGTGGTGTCTTTCATTAAAACAACAACAGGAAATCAGACGCAACAGGAATATATTGTCAAGGCGGATTGAGTGGCAATAGTGTACCGAAACCCTAGGAATCCTCATCTCTATCTTTATTTTAATTACTTTTAATTGCTTCCTAATTTACATTGATCAAAACAACATCTCTCAATTTTCAGATTTCGTCTAGCCTTTCGAAAGATTGTGATTCGATCGCTCAAAGCATTGAACCAATATTTCCTGTGGATCGACCTCGTATATACTACTCAATAGGATTGTGCGCTTGCAGTCCGAACCGATAGCATTTTCGAGTTTATAAATATTAAAAGAAACATTGCTCTCTTTTGAGTGATCAAGCTTTAATTTTGGCGCCGTTGCCGGGGAATAACGGTTCATTGTGCAAGGCCTCGTGAGACGTCCTTGCTTTGACCATTGAATCCAATTAATTAGAAACGCCTAGATTTCTTTTTATTTTCTGCATTTTTATTTTTCTTTTATTTTCAATTTCGTTTTTATTTTATTTTCCTTTTTATTTTTCAGTTTTTAGTTTAATTTTTCAGATTTTCTTTTCTTTGTAGGAAACTGCGCGCTGGCCGAATCATCCGTACGAAGATGTTAATGTGTTTATTGCAAAATATTTTCCACCATCCAAAACTTCGAGGTTTAGAAATGCAATTACTAATTTTGAACAAAGGGATGGTGAAACATTGTGTGAAGCATGGGATAGATATAAGGATATGTTAAGGTGTTGTCCACATCATGGTCTAGAAAGATGGCTGATTGTCCAAACTTTTTATAATGGTCTAAACCCTACCGATAGGTTGTCTATTGATGCTTCCGCAGGAGGAGCAATCATGAACAAGGAACTTGACGAGGCTTACAACCTAATTGAAGAGATTGCAATTAACCAACACTACTGGATCCCTGAGCGAAAGAAACCAACTCCAACACCTGGCATGCACCGAGTAGATGATATCTCCATGCTGAGCGCAAAGATTGATGCTTTGCAAATGGCACTCAACAAGCAAACCAAGCAGCGAACGGTAGCAGCAGTCAATGCCGCAACAGCATGTGGCTATTGTGGAGGAGCGCATGAGATGACCGAATGTATGAATGTGACGGAAACTGAGAAAGAAATGGAGCAAGCAAACGCAATCGACAACAGCTTTCGACCTCAGTCCGCTTACAATACATACCATCCGAACAACCGAAACCATCCAAATCTCTCATACGCAAATAATCAAAGGCCTGCTGCACCTCAACAGAACTACCAACCACAGCCCAATTATCAACCGAGATACAACAATCCTCAACCGAATTACCAACCAAGGCAATACAACCAACCACAGCAACCTGACATCACATCATTAATGGAGAGATTCCTAGAGAAGCAAGACAAGGCTAACGCCGAAATCGCGCAGAAGATCGAATCCTTAGCAAACCGCAACAAAGACTTAGAAGACAATGTCTCTAAGATGGCAAAAGAACTCTCGAGTATTACACGCGGAAAAGGCAAATTTCCGGGCCAACCGGAAGAAAACCCAAGAGAGACTTGCAAGAGCATAACATTAAGGAGCGGTACAGCTTATCAGGGACCTCCCATGCCCGATCAAACTTCCGATGAGATGCATGCAGAACCATCGCATTCTGAAGAGTACGAGCCGCAACCACCGGAGCCGCCCATATTCAAACTGCAGACAGACCCTATTGAGGAGCAGAATGACACCGTAGGTGGAGACGAGTGACAACCCGAACCTGAATACATTTCACCACCACCCTACAAGCCACCTCTGCCATTCCCTCCAAGGCCTGCCAAGCACAAGGTAGAGCAGCAACTTGCGAGATTCATGGAGACACTCAAGCAATTACAAGTCACAATCCCCTTCACAGAAGCAATTGCAAGCATACCCTCGTATGCCAAATTTTTGAAGGAGATTCTCTCAAACCGAAGTAGACTCCAAGAATTCTCAACAGTTCCACTCAATCTGGAATGCAGTGCGCTTGTGCAAAGCAAATTACCGACGAAGTTAAAAGATCCGGGAAGCTTCTCGATACCATGTACCATTGGCACAACCGATTTTAAGAGAGCTTTATGTGATTTAGGGGCAAGTGTGAGTCGATGCCTAAGGTAGTATTCGATAAATTGGAATGTGGAGACCTATCACCAACAAGGATCTCACTGCAACTGGCTGACCGATCAATTCGATATCCTGAAAGAATGTTGCTTGATATCCCAATCAAAGTCGGTAAATTCTGGATACCAGCAGATTTTGTGGTAGTTGATATGGAAGAAGATGAGCAGATTCCGATCATCCTTGGAAGGCCATTCCTCGCCACATGTGGGGCAATGATTGATGTTAGGAATGGAAAGATTTCACTCAATGTTGGCGAGAACAAGATGATCTTCAACATGAATGAAACCAAAGTCCCACCTGACATAAATCTTGTCTACAATTTGGAAACGGCAGATGAATATGGCAATGATGAATTGCGAATGGATGAATTTGAAGATATCGAGGAGATGATGCACGAAGCAGAAATGGAGAGATTGTTCATTGTACAAGATGACGGTCAAGTCCACCCAACCTCCGTGACACAACAAACCGATGATCTGAACAAGATCCCCAATATCGCAAACAACAAGAATTATTCTCTCTTAGCCCTTGCATTAATCAAAAACCTACGTGAAGAACTCGATGCAATTTCTCAAAGACTGGACGAGGTCGAAGCAGTGCTCGGTGTGAGTCTAGTATTCGACCCCGGACCTCAAACACCAACCAACTTCTTCGAAAAAGGCAGTGATGATGAAACCACAGAAGACGCTGAAGGCAAACCACCCGACAAGCAACCCGCTTGCATTGACGGGAGGATATCTGGAAGAAACTGATGCGACACAAAGTCAAGCTAACGACTTAAAACAAGCGCTTCTTGGGAGGCAACCCAAGGCCACTTTTATATTTCCGTATAATATTTATCTACAGTTTAATTAGGACTTAAACAAAGAAACAACTCATACACACCTTTTTCCTATGATCAGGTAAGCATACTGGAGGAAAAGCTTGATTAAAAGACATCTCGGAAGACGGAAAAATACTTTCTGGTACGACCTGTATTGGCTGATACAGACCATACCAGTGGATACGGGGGCAATAGAGTAAGAAGACAGGAAATAAGTGGTGAATACGGCCCGTATTGGCTGATACGGCCCGTATCCAAGGGAATTAAAACTTAGCGGTTATTGGATTTGAGCATAACGGATTCAATACGGACCGTATTGGCTGATACGTTCTGTAATGAAGGCTAATTCAGGAGATGCGAACCCGTTAAGAAGAGACGTTTGAAATCCCGCGCGAGTCACGTCTCATAACCGTTAATCCATTTCATTTTAATTCCTTAAACCCTCTCTTCCTCTCTCTCCCTATTCTCTTCCCCTCCATCTCCTTTCTTTCTCCCTCTTCCATTCTTGCCCGAAAATCAAACCTCCATTCTTGCCGCCGATCTCCATCGCCGAACTCATCTTCACACACCATTGGAGCTGCCGTCGGCCTTCTTCTCCGCGCCTCAACCCCAATACGGACTGTACCGGGTCCGTATCCGACGGCAACTCGATCCAACTTCTCCAAATTCGGTTTTTCTAAACCCTATTTCAATTTCGAAATTTTAAAATCATTTTTGCATTTGTTTTTACTTAATCTCTGTTGCATTAATTTAGGTAATTAGGTTTTATTTCGTGAAATCACAAAAATCACAAAAAAAATTAGGTTTCTGTCAGTTTTCCCAATTTTTACCAGTATAATACGGTCCGTATTGACCCAATACGGTCCGTAATAGTCTACCAGAACCAGCACTTAGCATTTTTTAGAAACACCTTTTGATACGGTCCGTATTGACGATACGGTCCGTAACTAGTCCAGTACTTAGTCGAATTCACCAACCAACCAGTCCGTATTGAGACCGTATTGACCGATACGGTCCGTAACAGAGATATTAATTTTTAACAAATGGCTCCAAAAATGAAAAATATTCTAGGGGCAGTTACAAGGAGTGCCAAGAAAGCCCTCGGAAGTGTCGGCCCGAGTAATTCACCGTAGGGCTCCTCTAGCCGATCCTCCCAGTCCTCCGGTTCGCAACCACAATCCTCCAACCATTCATCTTCTCAATCCGACACTCAACACTCAAACAGAGGCACATCAGTCTCCAATGAGGAGTATGCCTCGGAGGAGTTCAACCCTCGGGATTTCGGTCTTGAGGAAGAAGACTCCGATGAATCAATGGAGGAGGTTCAGCCAACCGAGTACCAACCCGTCTTCTCGCACACACAATTCAAACAAGCCTACGAGAAGATGACAACAAGGGAGGTCATTTACCACAAATCGATCGACACGGACACACTCGAGCGACTAGGCCTCCTTGCACAAACCGAACAACTCGCAAACCGCATCCACATCTGGCAATTCCTAAACCTAATCAAAGGAGTAAAAATTCACAAGGTTCTCACGAGGGAGTTCCTTGCGACCTACAGATACAATGTATCCATGAGTGATTTCCGCGCCATCTTCAACCTCACCGATGATGGCACTTCTAATTCTCCTGACTGCCGAGAGTTCTGGTACAGCATCACAGAAGATAACCAAAACTCAACTCGACCGGCAAGCAGAATCATTCACCCCCAAGTCCGCCTCTTGCAAGTCATCCTTGCCAACTCCATTTTTGCAAGAGGCGAGAGTTCATCCAAGGTAACACTACCCGAACTCTACCTCCTCAAATGCATGATCGAGCCAACACCGGTGCGACCTCACCTCGGCCATCTCCTTTGCAAACAAATCCGTGAGGTCACCCTTGCCAAGAGAGAGAAAGGCAAGATTTCCATCAGATTCGTGGCCACAATCTTGGCCAATCACCTTGCTTTGCCGATTGATCATCTCAAAGAGGCAAGCGGGCTCACACAAATTGACATGTCATGCCAAGCCATGAAATTTGTCACCGGCCACTATCCAGGTCTTTATTTCTACAATTCACCGAAGGGAATCCTCCAATTCCCCTTTCGACATCTCAATCTCCGCAGTAGGGCCTCCTGGAAGATGGCACGACCTGCGAGCCCAACTTATCAGCCTCCTCAAGATTACATGGATGTAATCGAAAGCCAAGCCGCAATGAAAAATCAGTCTAACATCGATCGGCAGCAAAGAGAAGAGGAGGAGCCCCCTTTTGATGCATATAGGGAGGCAGGCACATCGGCAGCTAGAGCCGGATCTTCAGGGGCGGCACCATCTGATGCCCCTACAGCTGAGCTTGATCAGTTCATTCAAATGGTAGATTGGATGAACTCGAACCTCAATGAGCTCACATTGACAACGGGAGAGACTGCCCAACAAATGCAACAGAACGGCTCATCACTTCGCCAAGAGGTTGGCGAAATCCGAAACAGCATGGAGGAAGTCCGGAGGAGTGTTGACGAGAGCAGGCGCGAGATCCAGCAGACGCGCTACATGGCACAGCAGTATTATCAGTACGCTCTCGACTCCGGATTCGAGTACCAGCCACCACCATACGGACTCTTCGACCCGTCATTCTACGAGGAGATCCAGCGACCACCACCACCTCCACCACCTCAGGATTGAGGTGCAGTGAGTTGTATCTTTTCCTCGGTCTTTTTACTTTACTACTTCCTTTATTTTTAACTCTCGAGCATTGGGGACAATGCTCAATTTTATTCGGGGGGTAGGAAAGTAAATTGACCATGTATCTTTAAAAATTTTCAGAAATTTAAATTCTTAGGTGCTATTAGTTTTACTCAATTTTTGACTAGGGTTAGAGGCTTTACCGAAAATCCTAGAATGATTAGATTGAGCTTTTTAGCTAGCTTGCATTTTTTATTTTATCTTTAGGAGTAGGTTAATCAAATAGGAATTGTTTTTAAATTGAATTAAGCTAAGGTTTAGACAATTGGCCATGATACCAAAAATTCAGAATTTTTAAAAATTATTTGTAATCTCAAAGTGAATAATTAATTGCTAACCATGAGAGTTGACCAAAATTGCAAACCCTAGAATTTTTATATTGAGTAATTTATTTTTGCAAAGTCTTTTAAATTTGATAGTGTTTTAGAATACCCATTTATTATAGATAGACCCCTAGCGAAACTATGCAATAATTTCTTGTATGAATGAATACTTGAAATTGTGTGTAATCATGGTGCTTGTGACACAAAAACATTTTATTTTCAGAAAAATAGAAAAATACAAAAAAAATCAAAAATGAGAAAAATACAACAAAAAAAAAAATCAGAAAAAGAAAAAAAAATAGAATAAAAGATGGAGGATAAAAAGAGTACGGGTGCCTACGCAAGACTGGTTACCAATAGGCTCGAGAAAACCTCCCAAATTTAAATTCTTGTATATATTTAATTTTTCAAAAATAGTCACAAGTACCAACACACTTAGTTGTCATACTTTGCTCCAATCAATTGGGAAGGAAAATCAAAATTTATATCATTAGAATTCCTATTGATTGGAAGGGATCCATTTATAATCAAAGGGGAAATTAATACTCTCAATTTTAAGGATATTTGTGAAGTAAATTGTTCAATAATAATTTTTCTAGGGTAAGCATAATAAGGTCAATCCTGGGGTGGATAAATTGTTCAAGGGAGAAGTCATGAATATTTTTAAAGTTCTAGATTTTTATTGTCATGTCAATTGTACCTAACCTAAGCCCTAATTTAATTTTTAAACAAGACCTTGAGATTGTATGGTTTAACCTAGACCGAATCTTTGACCAGCTGGGATGTCATTGCTTGAGGACAAGCAACAATTCAAGTTGGGAGGCGTGATCAGAGTCAAAATAATGATGATTTACGTAGGGTTTTGGCTTAGGTTTTGCATATTTTCTCACACTTATGTTTACTTTATCAGAGAAAAAGGCTACTGTCACCCTTCTTAGGTTTTATTGCAGAAAAAAAGTTTTGGGACTATTTTACACCAAATGGAGCTAGAATCGGGTCAATCGGATCAGCGACGCTCATCGACTAAGTCCCTGTTACGGCCAGTATTGACCAATACGGACCAGGTCTAGCACAGACCAGAAGATAGCGCTGGGAGCATCAAACCCTAACCGTCAAGGTCTTAATACGGACCGTATTACCCAATACGGTCCGTATCCGAAGGCAACCCTTGGGGAATAACTGCCGACAGCTGTTTCCAGATCAGTTTCTTAGCCCCTACTCAACCTCTACACGTCCCTACACTCCTATATAAGGCCCCTGGGCAGAAGGAACTATCATCTTTGTAATTAGGGTTAGATTTGATTAAAGTGAGAAGAGAGGAGTGCCTGTAACAATGCCGTTCCGCGGCTAAGTTCATTTTCTTAGGGCTAGGCAGTAAACCTTGTTACTCTTGATGTTTTGATATATATATTTCTATTGATTATGATTTCTTGTTGTTGTGCTAAAATGTTTTTGTGATTTATTATCTCTTCATCTAATTTCAATGATCTAGTTTGAGTCCATTAGGGTAGTGACAGTGCTTTAATGGCAAGAGAAACTATTTGTATGAATTAGCCTCGTTGAGATCTATTAGGTTTATGTGAAGAAAACCTTAGCGGGGAAACCATAAATCAGACCAACAAAACGCGTACCAAATTCCATCACTTGCGTAAAGTAAATCGCAGTTATCTGTGTAGTAATTTGGGGTATTTGAGATATCAGACATTTGCGTAAGGTAAATCGCAGTGTCCTATGTAGAATCTCGGTGAAAGATCTGTCATTCTTGTGTAACATAAATCGCAGTGACCTATGTGGTGTCTTTCATTAAAACAACAACAGGAAATCAGACGCAACAGGAATATATTGTCAAGGAGGATTGAGTGGCAATGGTGTGCCGAAACCCTAGGAATCCTCATCTCTATCTTTATTTTAATTACTTTTAATTGCTTCCTAAGTTACATTGATCAAAACAACATCTCTCAATTTTCAGATTTCGTCTAGCCTTTCGAAAGATTGTGATTCGATCGCTCAAAGCATTGAACCAATATTCCCTGTGGATCGACCTCGTATATACTACTCGATAGGATTGTGCGCTTGCAGTCCGAACCGATAGCATTTCCGAGTTTATAAATATTAAAAGAAACATTGCTCTCTTTTGAGTGATCAACTTGCAAACAAAATTTTACATTTTTTAAAATTTTTTTACTATTTTTTTAAATAAGTAGAAAAACACTTGATCTGAATGGTACAGAATTTTCAGATCAAGTGATTTTCTACCTATCTAAAAAAATAGTAAAAAAATTCTAAAAAATATAAAATTTGGTTTGCAAGTACATATTCATATGGAGATCATGTTGAACGGTTCGGATCGACCGTTAGAATTTTGAAAACTCAAATATTGAGCCGTAGAATGGAGGCCCTCTATGCTACGCACAACATATTAGCAATTTCCTATATATATATAGGTTGGCCAATATCAAAATGTTTGATCCTAGGCTGTGGAACAAATACTTCAGTTTTTACAATTTCAAAGTCCAAACAGTCAATCCAAACCATTCAACATTTAATCTATATTAAAATGTTTTTGGAGAACAAATTTTACATTTTTTGGAATTTTTTTACTATTTATTAAGTCAGTTTTAAAATCGCTATTTTCAATGATTCAGAAATTGTTCACTGTTTATTAAAATCAGCGATTTTAAAACTGGCTTAATAAATAGTAAAATGATCAACGTCAAAATAATGGTGAATTACGTACGTTTTTGGCTTAGGTTTTGCCTTATTATCTCACCTTTATGTTCATTTAATTAGAGAAAAAGGTTATTGTTGCTCTACTTTATGTTTCAGTGCCGGAAACATATTTTGGGGCTATTCTACATCATTTGGAGCAAGAATCAAGTCAATCGGATAAGCACAGCTCATCGACTAAGGCTCTGTTACGGCCCGTATTGGTCGATACGCATTAAGTTCCTCAGCGACACAGTCCCAATACAGACCGTATCCATCAATACGGTCCGTATCCGAGGCACCCTTTGGTGAATAACTGCGCCAGCTATATCCAGATCAGATTTCTTGGACTCCACATCTCCAGACACACCCTCACTCCTATATAAGCCCTCTGGACTGAAGAGGAAGACATCTTTGTATCATTTTGGTATTTTATTCTATTAAGTGAGATAGAGGAGTGTTGTAAACCAGCCGTTCCGCGGCTAAGTTTAGATTCTTAGGGCTAGGTAGTAAACCTTGTTACTCAGGATGCTTTGATATATATTTTATTGTTTGTGTAACATTTTGTTGATTGAAATGTTTTTGTATTTTATGTTCTTCTCACTTGGTTTCGATGATTTAATTTAATCCGTCATGGTAAGTGACAATGCCTTGGGGGTAGATAAGAATTACAATGGACAAGTCAAGGACGAGGGGAAATATTAGGCTAGTGTGAAGAAAACCTTAGAGGAGAAACCACTAGTTGGAACAACAAAATGCAATACAGAGTTTCGATATTTGCGCATCGGTAGATGAAACATTGCAGTGTCTTTATAGTAACTCTTATACTAAAGAGACCCGACATTTGCGTAAGAAGCTCGCAGTGTCTTTATAGTTATCTCAATGGGAGTTCTGGTATTTGCGTAAGTAACTCACAGTGTCTTTATAGTAACTCCCATACAACAATTGGAAACCAGACCCAATAGAGTTAAGTATCAAAGCGGATTGAGTAGCAATGGTGTGCCAAAACCATAGGAATTTACATCTCTATCTTTATTTTACTTCTAATTTTCGCCAAATTTACATTGATCACAACTACAACTCTTGATTTTCAGATTTCGTCTAGCCTTTCGAAAGATTGTGATTTGATCTCTCAAGACTCTAAAATATTCCTTGTGGATCGGCCTCGATTATACTACTCGATAGGATTGTGCGCTTGCGATCCGACCCGATAGCATACTGAGTTTACAAATTTAGAAGTAGACATCACTTTCGCAGTGATCATACAACAATTCTAAAAAATGTAAAATTTTGTCTCCAAGCACAATTTAATATATAGATCATATCTAACAGTTTGGATCAGTCGTTTGGACTTTTAAAATCAGAAAACCAATTGGTTGCACCACAGCTCCGAAACAAAATTTTTGATATTAGCCAACCTCTTTATATATATAAAGAGAGAGAGAGAGATTGGCTAATATCAAAACGTTTGATTCAAAGCCCCTATGCTACCAATTGGTTTTTAGATTTTCAAAGTCCAAAAAGTCGATCCAACCTGTTAGATATGATTTCTCTATTGAAATGTGCTTGAAGGCCAAAATTTTACATTTTTTTGGAATTTTCTTACTATTTATTAAGCCAGATTTAAAATCGCTGATTTTAATTTATGGTGAAAAAATTATGGATCATTAAAAACAACAATTTTAAAATTGGCTTAATAAATAGTAACAAAATACAAAAAATGTAAAACTTGGTCACCAAGCACATTTAAATGTAGAGATCACATCTAACGGATTAGATCAATTGTTTGGACTTTGAAAATCGAAAAAATAATAGGTAGAATAGGGGCTCCGGAACAAACGTTTTAATATTAGCCAATCTCTCTTTCTCTCTCTCTATAATATATATATATATATATATCACCATTGGCTCAAAATTAATAACAGATGACAAAGTTTGCCTCTTAGGAATTGAGTAAAGAATTTTCACCAAGTACAAATATTCGGAATTGAGTAGACAATTTTGTCGTAAGTTTGACTCTTAGAAAATTTATCAATTATTTTTAAAAATTTTGTTTAACGATAATTTTTAGTCAACCCATTAGTTTAAGGATAATTTTGTCATAAGTTTTTACTTTGTCTGTTCGAGGACGAACAAAAGTTTAAGCTTGGAGGTATGATGAAGCTAAATCATATAGCAAAAATCATTATTTTGATATTCAAAAAATGACAAAAAATGAATGTGAAGTAGCTATTTTTTCGATATATTTACCGCAAACATTTTTTTTCAGTCATTTTGGCAGGTTTTGAAGAAATTTGCGTATTCAGGCTAAAACAAAGCAAAACATTCATATTTCGACGATTATCAAATAGCCGCCGAAATGAGACTCGCGGAGTGCATAACATGCGAAATGACAAAAATATCAAGAAAATTCCAAGTTAGAAGACCGTGCACCATCCTCAGTGTCGTGCGCGGCATAGCCTAGAGGCCACACAGATGACACGCCGGGCCTTCGAGAAGGTCTGAATTACTGACTGGCTATGCTACTTTTGGACAATTCCTGACCACTACTCCCACTACTGTATAGGAACCCTATAAATACCGCTCTTAGATAGGATTTTAAGTGTAATCAATTATAGATAGCAATCCTCATAGTTTGGTTAGGTTAGGGCTACTTAGAGAGATAGGGTATGGCCATTAGATGTCGAGTAGCGGAGAAATCATCTAAGGAGAAAGAAGTCGACTCATGAGGAGGTGTGAAGGTTCTTCCATCTTCAATTGGGTTGTATTTATGTTCTTTCTATTTATTTCTTTTGTTGCTATGGCCATGAGAGGGTAAACTCCTCGTCTCTAAGGTGAGGATTGTACTTGAATTCTTAATTATGTTTTAATATATATTCATAATTTGTTTTGTGTTATGATCTATTTCTATTGCATTTAATCTTTTTATACGTCATTGGATACATTCCGTCTACAGATTGTCAATGTTCTCCACATGCTTTCAATAAACAATTTAGAGAATCCGTGTGAGGAATTACTCGTAAGTGTCCCACAATTCTATTCTTCCAAATACTTAGATGGGAACCACAATTTTATCCTTCCAAATACTCCTGGTAGGCGCCAACTCTGAAAGTACTTACCTACACACTTGTTGCAAGGGTTGGTTAATTGTACATGGTTTATGGGAGTCGTGTATAATAAAGTCGGTTAATTGTACACGGTTAAGAACCGTGTATGTTTCTCCAAAAAATTTGCCGTTTCTTTTACCAAAACACATCATATACGGTTTTTAAAGTAAAACAATGTATGAAAACCCATATCCAACATAATTTTCAATAAGCTGTATAATTCATATTTATTTGCCCAAAATCATCATACACGTTTTTATGTAAAATTGTGTATGAAAACTGTTACCCTACACGGTTTTTTTTATTAAAAACCGTCTATAATTCAATTTTTTTTTAAAATCTAACGAAACTCTAGATCTGAATTCAAATTAAACCCTAGACCTAAATACCAAAACAATAAACTAAATAAAAAAATATGAATTTAACCGTTTGCATTTGTTCAACTTCACACGGATCATACAATAAAACCTCCTATTGTTGGAGCATTCATCCAAAAATTTGCACCAACACTTATTCTATTAAAAACCGTGTACAATTGAGTCAAATTATACATGGTTCTTTATTAAAAAAAATCTTGTATGAATATTGGAGCACATTTATACCCGGTTGTAAATATTAAAAGCATGTATGAATGTTGGAGCAAATTTTATGAATTGTGTTTTCTTACTTTCTACACAGATTTAATGGAATTTTTGGAAAAACATGTATAATGTTAAGTGTATGCTTAGCATTGTCGCACCCCGAGACAACCCGCCACGTATTTCTACGTAAGACGTACACATATCACATACATTATCAATAACATTCATTAATGCCACATTAATTTCACAAACAAAAGTCTTACACAACAATGATCACGACAGTTATGGTTTGAAATACAGCAAAAACATGCATGTTCAAGTGTATCATATTTACTGGAAAATAAACATACAAAATGAAAAATGAAACATAAGTGGCAGTTAATCAAAACATGGATCCTTAATCAAAACATAAGTAGATTTAGTTTCAGTCCCGAAGTTTGTTAAATTGACTTATTAACACAAACAAGATATTAAAATTATATCCTCACATGCAATCTTACTAATGTCTATTTAAATCACACACACACACACTTCTTTGGTTATATTTCAAGTTTTCTGTTAATCCATTTATTTGCCAATCTAATGGAAAATTCATCCAACATTGGAAGACCGCCAACCCACTGGGAAATCCAACCAACAACGTGAGTTTGTCTCACTAGATGGGGAGTCCACCCTACGATACATCTTGACCCTTGTAGGGAAATCCATCCAATGCCATGTTAACGAGGAGTCCAGTCGAACCCAACCCCAATGGATACATTCCAGCATGCGTTCAATACACGTTGGCCCCTTTCTTTTAACTTATTCATTCCATTCCACATTCGTTTCATTTAACACCACACATATGTCATGCTCAACACATCCTACTCACAAGTCTCATGATCGATATGAATAATCCTATTGAATTTCTAAACAAATTCAAATGGATCGTTCGAATCAACATGCACAATTTCATAACTAAATAAACAATACACACAAAAAGATAAGTAAAAATTTAACAATGTCCAAGACCCGTACCTATTGTTGTGGAGCAATTCAATATAGATGTAATTCGGACCACAGTGATTTCTATTCAAGGTGGTTATTTTGGACAAACATATTAAATTAATCTATTTATTTAAGGAAATAAGAAGAAATATATATATAACTATTAACGTTGTACCTAAATTTAGTATTTCAATTACGTACCGTTACATTTAAAATATAATATTCAATTAGATAGTAACTCAAATTACATGGTATTACAAGCATATTTTTTTTTTAAGGTTATATGCTTCGCATTTTTGTAGTAGTGATACTTATTGTACTGCAAAGTACTTACAAACTGATCATTCATAATCCAAAATCTATTTATTTTTTTATTTTCTTTACATCGGAAGATTCAGCTTGGATGTTGTATCTTAATTCTTGATAAATTTAGCGGGGCCTGTATGTAATACCACTCGGGTGGGCACTATTGACTTTTTATCATATTGTAATGTATGCCACACGCTTAAGACTTAATTCGAAACACATGACAAATTCCGGTTGTGCTTTTGACGCGGAGCCATACTTTTTCATGTTTTGAGGATCAATTTTACAATATTTGTAGCATTTTATTCTAAATTGTATACAAAATCTATGTTTTCTTTATTAAAGGGCCTTGGTACATTTAGATGTTTCTCACAGGAATTAAAAACATGACTTTCTTAATAAAAAGAAAGAGCTCACGCCACTGCTCTAAGCTTACGGTTTATATAGAAAATCATGTATATATAAGTATAGAAATTTTGTAAATAAATGAGGTCAATTGATCTCATTCTTTTAACTCAATGTAGATCTGCCCCTGCATCTGTTGCACTGGCTATGGTTACAACGAGAGAATAAAAGTTGTGATCGATCTGCATTATATTTTGTATGAACTTATAGCGGATATGGTGCATACGATGATTTATTTTTTCATTAATTCTTATTTATGTTTTCCATTTTCTATACAATTGTCTTATTGCTTTTTTTTTTTTTTTTTTTTGAGAATGCTGTCAATGGCTGACAAATATTTCTATATAATTGTCATTTTAGAGAAATGAAAAGAGAAGCACAGAAAACGGAAATATTAATATCAAGAAGAAAGTCAAACTAAATTAAAGCATATAAAATACTATTCAAAATTACTTCGGAGCTAATTAGAATATAGAGAATCCGCTTTAAATTTCATGCCAGATTCAAATCAACAGCTCAGATCTCATTCTACAGTCTCAAGTAAGCACTGGAAAAAATAATTTCTTATGTGAATTTTGCATCACATGCAATGTAAGTTGTTGTAAATATGAAATTATAAATAAAGTGAGACGAGATAGGGACAGTAGGAATCCTGGACCCCAACTCTCATCTCGAGGAATTATTTTATTGCCTTTTTAAAGTTTTGAAAAGAGCGACTTCATTATAAACCAACTCCAATTATCATACCCCAAATTCAATCAAATCTGCTCTATCTCTCATCAAAGAAAGAGATGCCAACTGTTGAAAGTGTAAATCAACTTGAGAAAGCAAAAGCTTGTGTTGAGTTTGCATTACGAAAACTTGAGGATGTGTGGAATGTTGAAGCTGCTTTACTGAGTGGAGCTACATCTCTGAGCGAAGCCTCCGTTGTGATGGAGTCGGTGAAATCGATGTTGCGAAAGATCCAGGTTGTACTACTCGAGGCTGCACCCACACCAGCACTCTGTTGGAAAGATGATGATGATGATGATGATCAACAAGGTGTGGGTGCAGGTGTCATGAAGTGGATAACTGCAGTGGTAGATGTCTGCATCTGCATTGAAACAGTTGTCACCAATTTCTCGAACGAAGTTGTGAGAATCATACCAATTTCATCCCTTCCTATAGCCGTTCAGAGGATAAGCAGTAAACCCGTTGACCTATTCGCTCTGAACAGGCTTGCAATTGAGATGAAAAAGATCCAATCACAACTCGACAACGTCACCAATAATGATCCACTCATGCACTTAACCATCCACAATCATGCTGATGCTACACTGCAGGCCTTCTGGCAACGTGCTCCGCCGTCCCCTCTTCTTAATGTCGACGAGATGGAGCTTGTCGGCTATGAAGCCCTCCAGAAGAGCATAATTGACAAACTGCTTGATCCAACCATTCCTCAATGCTTACAAGTTGCAATCCTAGGACCAGAGGCTGCTGGAAAAACCACACTTGCCCAGAAGATTTACCAGAGGTCAGTTCCTTGTTCCTTATATGGCACCACAAATTAATTATCTTAATTATTCATACTTGCAACTAGCTACGATCATAGAAAAGCAACCATATGTTACAACAATCTAAATTATTATGCCTATAAATAACTAAATAAATAAAATTAAATAGAGTTCACAAAAAAACAAACAACAATTTGGAGAATTCTTGCCGGTCGCTCGTTCTGTTCTACATGTAAGCATTCCTTTATTACCATCGATCGTCATCAATTGTAGAAAAATGAAGAATACATGCACTTGATATCATGATTACTATCTTAAATTCTTTTAATCACAAAATAGACGAAGAAGAAAAAATAAAAGGATTATCTTCGTTGTTTACATTTTGAATTTGAGTGAGGTTCCGGTACTCTTATAGCATATTGGTTCGTACAATGGACGATTCATATCTCCATTTTTAAAGTCGAACTAGTTGATCTCAGATGCTCAACATGACCTCCACATGAAATCTACTAGAAGTTCAAATAATGATTTTCTACCTATCTAATTGAAATAGTAAAAAAATCCTATAAAATATGTAATTTGGTCTTCAAGTACTTTTTTCCTTTGGATATCATGTCGAGTAGTTTGGATCGATTTATTGCACTTTAAAAATAGAGATATAAATTCATAATACAGACTGATGTGAGCTATGCATAGTATAATAATTCTTAATGTTGAAGCAGTGATACTAATAAATCTTAGTAACCAATTAATATATTTTATGCATATCAACCAATATTGTTGAAGCAAAAGCAAACGGAAAAGCAAAGGGAACCCAATGTTTTTCACTGTTCAATTTTGGTTTTTGGGAGAGCGATTTAAACATTTTTGGGCAAACTAAAGTTGAAAAATTATCAGGCGTTTTTTACATGTTCCTAACTTTTGCCTCATTGGCTATTCATCTCGCGGCATATGTCTTTTGAAAAAATAAAAAATAGTAGTCAATAGGAAGATTCGCCTTGACTGGAATTTTTTTTGCCATCCATTAAATAGAGAAGGGCTATTGTGCTTTGCAAAGTAAATGGGGGGTTTACTTCAGGCCATATTTTCATTTTGAAAATCCAAACAACCGATCCGAACCATTCAACATGTTCTAAATATTAAAATGTGCTTGGAGACTAAATTTTACATTTTTTGAAATTTTTTTACTATTTATTAAGCCACTTTGAAAATTGCTGATCCGGTGGTCCAGAAAATTTTACTGTTTTTTACTGTTCACAGTGGATTAGCGATTTTTCAAAGTGGCTTAATAAATAGTAAAAAAATTCCAAAAAATGTAAAATTTAGTCTCCAAGCACATTTCAATATTTAGAATATGTTGAACGGTTCGGATCGGTTGTTTGGATTTTCAAAATGAAAATGTGGCCCGAAGTAAACCCCCCCATTTACTTTGCAAAAAGCACCATAGCCCATCTCTATATAGATATATATATATATATATAGAGAGAGAGAGAGATGGGCTATTGTGCTTTGCAAAGTAAAACCCCCTCTTTACTTCGGATCATATTTTTATTTTTGAAAATCCAAACAACCGATCTGAACTGTTCAACATGTTCTAAATATTGAAATGTGCTTGCAGACTAAATTTTACATTTTTTGGAATTTTTTTACTATTTATTAAGCCACTTTGAAAATCGCTGATCCACTGTGAACAGTAAAAAAACAGTAAAATTTTCTGGACCACCGGATCAGCGATTTTCAAAGTGGCTTAATAAATAGTAAAAAAATTCCAAAAAATGTAAAATTTAGTCTGCAAGCACATTTCAATATTTAGAACATGTTGAACGGTTCGGATCAGTTGTTTGAATTTTCAAAAATAAAAATATGGCCCAAAGTAAAGAGAGGGTTTTACTTTGCAAAGCACAATAGCCCATCTATCTATATATATACATATATATATATAGAGGAGGGTTCCAATGCACCATTATTTGGTGCACCTAACGTGCACCCAAACCTCATATGGTGCATTTTCAAAGTTCAAATAGTCGATTCGAACCTTCCAACGTGTTCTTCATATTAAAATATGCTTGGAGACCAAATTTTACATTTTTTGGAAATTTTTTACTATTTTTTCAGAATTTTTGAAAATCAAATTTTTTACTATTCATCAAATTATTGTTTAGTACTTTCAAAAATTCTGAAAAAATAGTAAAAAATTTCCAAAAAATGTAAAATTTGGTCTCCAAGCATATTTTAATATGAAGAACACGTTGGAAGGTTCGAATCGACTATTTGAACTTTGAAAATGCATCATATGAGGTTTGGGTGCACGTTAGGTGCACCAAATAATGGTGCATTGGAACCCTCCTCATATATATATATAGGACAGTGCTACCGTGCTACGCATAGCATAGAGCACTCCGTGCTACGGCTCACTTTTTAATTTTTCAAAATCCTAACGGTCGATCCGAACCGTTCAACATGATCTCCATATTAATATGTACTTGCAAACCAAATTTTACATTTTTTAGAATTTGTTTACTATTTATTAAGCCACTTTGAAAAAACACTAATTTGTACACAACAGTAAAATCTGCTGGACCATTGGATCAGCAATTTTCAAAGTGGCTTAATAAATAGTAAAAAAATTCTAAAAAATGTAAAATTTGGTTTTCAAGTACATATTAATATGGAGATCATGTTGAACGGTTCGGATCGACCGTTAGGATTTTGGAAACTCAAAAAATGAGCCGTAGCACGGAGAGGCTCTATGCTACGCGTAGCATATTAGCAAAATCCTATATATATATATATATATATATATGAGTAAGGCTACGGTGCTTTGCAAAGTAAACCCCCTTGTTTACTTCGGGCCATTTTTTGGATTTTAAAAATCCAAACAACCGATCCGAACCGTTCAACATGTTCTAAATATTGAAATGTGCTTGGAGACCAAATTTTATATTTTTTGGAATTTTTTTACTATTTATTAAGCCACTTTGAAAATCGCTGATCCGGTGGTGAACAGTAAAAAATAGTAAAATTTTCTGGACCACCGGATCAGAAACTTTCAAAGTGGCTTAATAAATAGTAAAAAAATTCCAAAAAATGTAAAATTTGGTTTCCAAGCACATTTCAATATTTAGAACATGTTGAACGGTTCGGATCGGTTGTTTGAATTTTCAAAATGAAAAAAGTGGCCCGAAGTAAACAAGGGGGTTTACTTTGCAAAGCACCGTAGCCTTACTCATATATATATATATATATATATATACATAGAGTATGGCTAATTTGCTGCTGGCAGCATTTCGACTAGCTACTGCCGGGGGCATATCTGCCATACTGATGTTCAAACAATAAATTTTTTTATATAGATGTTCAATCTATATTAAAATCTACTTGGAGACCAAATTTTACATTTTTTGGAATTTTTTTACTATTTATTAAGCCACTTTGAAAATTGCTGATCACATGATCCAGAATTTGGTTGCACTGTTTTTACTGTTCACCCGGATCAGCAATTTTCAAAGTGGCTTAATAAATAGTAAAAAAATTCCAAAAAATGTAAAATTTGGTCTCCAAGTAGATTTTAATATAGATTGAACATCTATATAAAAAAATTTGTTGTTTGAACATCAGTATGGCAGATCTGCCCCCGGCAGCAGCTGGCCGAAATGCTGCCAGCAGCAAATTAGCCATACTCTATATATATAGAGAGAGATGGGTTATTGTGCTTTGCAAAGTAAAGGGGGGTTTTACTTCGGGTCATATTTTCAATTTTGAAAATCCAAACAACCGATCTGAACCGTTCAACATGTTCTAAATATTGAAATGTGCTTGCAGACTAAATTTTACATTTTTTGGAATTTTTTACTATTTACTAAGCCACTTTGAAAATCGCTGATCCGGTGGTCCAGAAAATTTTACTGTTTTTTACTGTTTACAGTGGATCTGCAATTTTCAAAGTGGCTTAATAAATAGTAAAAAAATTCCAAAAAATGTAAAATTTAGTCTGCAAGCACATTTCAATATTTAGAACATGTTGAACAGTTCGAATTGGTTGTTTGGATTTTCAAAATTGAAAATATGGCCCGAAGTGAAACCCCCATTTACTCTTCAAAGCACAATAGCCCATCTCTCTCTCTCTCTCTCTCTCTCTCTCTATATATATATATATATATATATTATTTATTTTATTATTTTTTTGCCATTGGTTTGGTACTCAAATCATGCTCCACATCCTTATATTCGTTTTCAAAGTCCGAATAGTCGATCCGAATGCTCACCATGATCTTCGTATTAAAATGAGATTTGGAGACCAAGTTTCATATTTATTTGGAATTTTTTATTTGATAGGTACAAGATAATTGTTTTCACAAGATTTTGGACCATCCAAAATAGTGATTTTGTACCTATCTCAAAAAATGTAGTAAAACATCTCCACAATATATAAATTTTGGTCTCTAAGCACATTTTAATATGTAGATCATGTTGAGTAGTTCAAATTGATTGTTCGAACTTTGAAAACATAGAAAATATTGTGAACTTGAGTTCAATTTAGTCATTTTATTAGTTTGTCCGTTGACTCATCCTAGATAGAAGTCAGTATACCAAATGAGTTTGTAGTCATTTCTTCTCGTTAAAAATTGGAAGACCTATTTGGTTGCTATCTTATGTGAATTACATAAGTACTCTAGGATCTTTATTATGTACGTAATATCTAGACATGTACAAAATTGAGCATACTTCACATGTCCTATTACCGAAACATAGAAATCTTTTATACTAAATGTTTCTTCTGTATTCACAAGGATATCTCTTGGTTTTATTTTGTATGTTAAGAGCTCATGGTATAGAAGGTACAATTTAATATTTTCATCATCGTGAGTATGATCTTACTACAAGATTAACAATCATCCATGCAGTTTATGGCCCGTGCCACACTCACGGGCGAACATAAACTACTTGCTAGCTCCTTCGTCACCCTTGATTGCTCACCTTGCTAGTTCTGAACATAGAGAACCTCAAACAGTTGACACCAAGTTGTTTGTCGAGAAGAAAAGGAGATCCAATGTTAGGTGTACGATTCTCTTCCCTTTTGATTCACTTGACACTTGTCTCACTACTTCAACTCAATTGTATTGCTCTAACGCAAGTTCGAATCAACACGATCTCCATACATCGTATCTTTCATCTTTCAACTTCCAAAAGGAATGAGGGATCAGCCTAGATCGGCTCACACAAGGCCAATCGGCCTAGAGAAGGGAACCAGTGACGGTGGAGAGGTGGCAACGGCTGGCGACACTAGGCACATTGCGCTGATAGCGGAGGAGAGCAGTGGCGGCTTTGTGTCTGATCTATATCGGATCGGATCTAGATCAACCCGATCCGTCAAAAGGCACTGCAGCATAGCGAAGTGGCACACTTCGATGAATCAGCGGCCTTGCTTGGATTGGTCAAGAGGGAGCTCGATTACCGTAGCATCAGATACTGTAGCGACCCATTATTGTAGCATCCTTGCTCTTTTGTTTATGGAGAGAAGAGAGATGGAGAGATTAGATATAAACATGTGATCTAAGAGAGACAGTCTTTTCTAATTTGGTACAATGAATGACATAGGAGAGAGAAGGTAGATCTTGAGTATAAATAGGAGATGAGAACTATCTAATGGGAAATTACCATCTAATGTCCAAGAGCAAATGTTGCTACTGTTTGTTCATACATTGGTTGATATAATCAACTTTTTTCTTGAGTTTGACATTACTTATAGTATCTAGAATAAGATTCTAGATTGTGAAATATTATCTCGTAATAAGTAATAAACTCTAGATTTTCCTAATCTTCGTAATTAGCAAGGAACACTAATTACACATATATAAGATGAGGAGGGATCCACTTACAACAAATTTGAGTTACAACAAAGTTACAACATTCATTTTTTTCATTTTCAAAGTCCAAATCGTCGATCCAAACCGTTAAACATGATCTCCACAATAAAATGTGCTTGCAGATCAAATTTTACATTTTTTTGAATTTTTTTACTATTTATTAAGTATTTTACAAAAAATAGCCATACTTAGACCATTGAATTTTGTACCCATCTTAATAAATAGTAAAAAAATTCAAAAAAATATAAAATTTGATCTGCAAGCACATTTTATTTAGATAATCATGTTGAACGGTTTGGATCGACGATTTGGACTTTGAAAATGAAAAAAATGAATGTTGTAACTTTGTTGTAACTCAAATTTGTTGTAAGTGGATCCCTCCTCGTATAAGATTAGCTTGATGATTAAATATTGATTGAGTTTCACGAATCAAACGATGGAAAATATAAGAAATTGGCATTTGGCTATAGGTATGGTAAATTGAATATGACCAATATGTACTCAATAAGATTGTTATACATGAATTACATATAATGTAAAATGGGCCCACCACTCGAGTAGTTGTAGGTGCGACTAGCAAATTGTATAGCCAACGATAACCAATGCCATGTGTGATGTATGACTGCATGTATGGGATTAATTAAAGTGTTAATTATGGTTTAGGCAGCAACTATGTTTGAGTTGCTTATACATGTCATTTTGGCCTGCGTGCCACATTGGGAATCAAAATTGTATTTTGTTTCTTTTTAGTTAGGCTAAAAGGGAATATGAGAATTCTAGTTATTCAGTTGCACGATTTGAGCACCATATGATGAGATGCTTGCGACTATAGCGAAGATGAATCTCCCAAAGGCTATACAATCCCACACTCTATATTATTTATGTGAAAGTTCTATGAAAAGTCATAGGATAGGTATGGGTGCTTGTTGACACGACTACCTTTCTAGTAACATAAATAAGTTTGTCCCAAAAGCACAATATCAATGGTTGTACCCTCATTTATCTCATCTGTGGTTAGTCTCCGATCGTTGGCCGTGATAATTCTGCCAAAGCAGACATGACCTTCCACATGGGTTGATCGTGGGGCATATAGGATATGTCGTATCAAATGAATAAGGTTGAGTTGATGATTTCGCAAACAATGTTTGTGATGCGGGGTACAGTTTTGATCACATATGATGTTTTGGTCAAAAGTGAGAATTAGAATGAAGTTTTCAATTGGCAAGTTGGCCTACCAGAAAATAGCTATCAAGAAACATGCATATGCAGGCTTGGCAGCAAAGATAGGGATCTCGGTCTCACTGTATAGGGACAAATATATGTGATATACAATACAGTGGGAGTTTTACTTAATTGTAAAACATAAATATGAACAAATACTAAATCTAATTGGCTCTAATGTTGTAGATGTCTGATAAATCTCAATTTTCTTTGAAATCTCTCCTTGAGAAGGAGAAGCTTAAGTCTGATGGCTCTAACTTCATGACTGGTACCGTAACGTACGGATAGTCTTGAGACAAGAGCAGAAAGACAAGGTTCTGACTACCCCTTTAGGTGCTGAACCAGCCAAGTCTGCTAAATCTGAGGAAAAGGACAAATGGGACGCTGATTCCCTTGTGGCGAATCAAGTCTAGTGCATGTTGTTATCGAGTATGGATAGTGAACTTCAAAAGCATTTTAAATAGGATCTGCCATGCGATATCATGGAGCAGCTCAAGAAAATATTTCAAAAGCATGCCCATGTTGCTACCAAAAGACTTATTGGCTGCAAACTATCAGAAGGGAGTTATGTTAGTGCTCACATGCTTAATATGATTAGCCTTGTGCAACGCCTCGATAGGCTGGGGGCACCGGCATTTAATGAGATGGTTACAGATCTTGTCATTAATTCCCTCCCTGCAAGTTACTCAAGCTTCATCCTGAACTATCATATGCACGAGATGGATAAGAGTTTAGACGAGCTTATGGGATGCTCAAGACTGCTGAGTTAGACATAAGAAAAAGTGGTTCCCATGTTTTGGCTATTCAACCTGAAGGGCGCAAGATTCAAAAGGGTAAGAAGCGTGGCAAGAAAGGCAAAGGCAAGGCTGTAGGGAAAGGGAAGGCACCAGTAGGGACTGGGGACGCTTCCAAAGGCAAGAGTATCTCTAATACTAAGTGCTTTCACTGCAAAGCAAAAGGGCACTGGAGGAGAAACTGCCGCAAGTACCTGGCCACCCTGAAGGCAGAACCTAAGCCTTCAGGTATAAATGTCGTTGAACTATATCTCGCTTCTACCTTCGATTGGGTATTGGATACCAGATCGTGTGCTCACATTTGTTCAAATGTGCAGGCGCTAAAGAGTAAGAGGAAGCTGGAGAGAGGCGAAGTACAACTCACCGTAGGCAATGGGGCAACTGTTACAGCCGTTGTTGAAGGGCGAGTCGAGATACTTTTGCCAAGTGGTTTAACACTAGGACATGAAAATGTTTATTTCGTCCCAGCTATTGCTAAGAACATTTTATCAGTATCTTGTCAGACTAAGAAGGATTTGTGTTTGGAAACAATGGTTGTCCCATAACTCGCAATGGCATTTATTATGGAAACTGCAGGATAGTTAATCATTTATATCTGTTGAATATAGATAGAACTATCTTAGTGTAGATAAAAGGAGTCTCAAGACAAGTGATGGGATCACTTACTTGTGGTATTGCCATTTAGGCCATATAAACGAGAGACGCATCAAGAAATTGTATGATCATAGGTATCTTGGTCAGTTTGACTTTGAGTCAATTGACGCATGCGAATCTTGTTTAAGTGGTAAAATGGTGAAGGCCCCATTTTCCAAGAAAGGAGAAAGGGTGAAGGACTTATTACAACTAATACATAGTGATATATGTGGACCAATAAGTACTCCCGCAAGAAATAGTTTCTAATACTTCATTACATTTACTGATGGTTATGTCTATTTGATGAGACATAAATATGAATCTTTTGAGAGATTCAAGGAATTTAAAAATGAAGTAGAAAACCAACTTGATAAGAGAATCAAGGTCTTGAGGTCTGACCGATGAGGTGAATACCTCAGTCGTGAATTTGGCGATTATCTAAAGGAGTGTGGAATTGTTTCACAGCTCACGTCTCCTGGAACACTGCAGTGGAATAGTGTATCTGAGAGAAGGAACCGAACTCTGTTGGACATGGTTAGGTCTATGATAAGCCGAGCTGATTTGCCTACATCTTTTTGGAGCTTTGCACTTGAGACTGCTGCGTTGACTCTTAATAGAGTCTCATCCAAGTCAGTTGAAAGAACCCCATATGAATTATGGAATGGAAAGGTTTTGGTAGTGTCTTTCTTTAAAATCTAGGGTTGTTAGGCTTACGTGAAGCGTCTGATACTACAAAGCTTGAACCCAAATCCGACAAACATATCTTTGTGGGATATCCTAAGGAAACAAAAGGGTACTACTTTTACAACAAATCAGAGAACAAAGTGTTTGTTTCTAGAACCGCTATATTTTTAGAGAAGGAGTTTCTCTCTAAGGGTAGTGGGAGTGATGTTAGTCTTGAAGAAATTCAGGATACATCACAAGATGTTCCAGTTAGTGACATACCCCTTGTACCTGCTACGGATGTTGGAGTTAGTAGGAGTGGTGACGAGCCTGCCACAAGGGATGTTGTGGAGGAGGTTCGTGAGCCAGCTCAGGAAAAGGAAGTAGCTCAAAGTGTTGAGCCGCAGGTTGAGCATGGGGATGCAAAACTGACTCCTCCACCACAAGCTCCCATGCTACAAAGGTCAAAGAGAGTGGTACGTGCACCTGAGAGGTACATGGGACTGCATAAAGCCTCTGTATTGGATACGTATGAGCCGTTGACGTATGCGGAAGCAATGGATCGACCTGACTTTGATAACTGGCAAAAAGGTCATGAAATCCGAGATGCAATCCATGTATGACAACCAAGTATGGGACTTGGTTGACCATTCCGAAAGTGTAAATCCTATTGGAAATAAATGGGTTTTCAAAAGGAAAATCGACATGGATGGAAATTTGACTGTATACAAAGCTCGACTTGTTGCGAAAGGGTTCAGGCAAATTCAAGGAGTTGATTATGTTGAAACCTTTTCACCCGTGGCCATGTTCAAGTCAATTTGAATACTCCTAGCAATTGCCACTTTTCATGATTATGAAATATGACAAATGGACGTCAAGACAGCTTTTCTGAATGGATTCTTGGAAGAGGACGTCCATATGGTCCAACTCGAGGGATTTGTGAACCCTAGGGATGCTAAGAAGGTATGCAAGCTTAAGAGATCGATCTATGGCTTGAAACAAGCATCAAGAACTTGGAATATCCACTTTGATGAAGAAGTAAAGAAATTGAACTTCATCGGATGTGATGAGAAACCTTGTGTATAAAAAAGGCAAGTAGGAGCATTGTCATCTTTCTAGTGCTCTATGTAGATGACATATTGCTGATTGGAAATGATGTACACTCACTTGAAAGGATTAAGTCATCATTGAAAAGCGTGTTTTCAATGAAGGACATAGGCGAGGCTGCCTATATTCTAGGCATAAAGATCTATAGAAATAAATTTAGGCGACTCATTGGATTGAGTCAAGCCACATACATTGACAAAGTGTTGAAACGGTTCCACGTGGATGAATCCAAGAGAGGATATGTACCCATGGGAACAGGAATACATCTTAGCAAGACTCATTGTCCTTCAACTAGTGATGAGCAAGAAAAGATGTCCAAAATACCTTATACTTCGGTAATAGGTTCAATCATGTATGCAATATTGTGCACTCGCCCCGATGTTTCGTACACCTTGAGCGTGATGAGTCGATTCCAATCAAGTTCAGGCTTAGAACACTAGACATCAGTAAAGGCTATTCTTAAGTACCTGCGAAGGACTAAAGATACCTTTCTGATCTATGGTGGAGAAACTAATCTGGTAGTAAAGGGTTACACCGATGCAAGTTTCCAAACAGGCCATGATGATTTCAAATCGCAATATGGATTTATTTTTCTCCTCAATGGTGGAGCTGTAAGTTGGAAGAGTTCCAAGCAGAGCACAACAGCTGATTCAACCACTGAGACAGAATACATTGCTGCTTCTAAAGCAACAAAAGAGGCATGTTGGATAAAGAAGTTCATTGCTGAACTCAGTGTGGTTCCAAGCATTGCTCGTCCAATAGATGTCTATTGTGACAATACTGAAGCTGCTGCTCAAGCCAAGGAACTAAGAAATCACCATAGATCCAAGCACGTTCTACAACGTTACCATCTCATTAGGGAGATGGTGGTATGAGACTTAGTTGGATAGAAACAAATCTTAACACTGCAAATCCATTAACCAAACCTCTTGCATAAGCCAAACATGAGGGTCATGTAAGCTCCATGGGTATGTGATACATGGGAGACTAGCAACTTTAAGCTTTGATACATGTGATGTATATTGCTTAATTTTTTAGTACATTCAGTCTACTTGTTTAGAGATAACATTGTGACTGTAGTCCAGGTGGTAGATTAGTTAATGTCCTAGAGCAAATGTTGATGTTGTTTGTTCATATCTTGGTTGATATGATCAACTTGTTCCTTGAGTTTGACATTACTTATAGTATCTAGAATAAGATTCTAGATTGTGAGACATTATCTCGTAACAAGTAATAAACTCTAGATTTTCCTAATCTTCATAATTAGCAAGGAACACTAATTACACATATATAAGATTAGCGTGATGATTAAATGTTGATTGAGTTTCACGAATCAAACGATGGAGATTGGTTTAATATCACGAATGCATATAAGAGTATATGCTGAACATTATAAAAGGAGTCTGTGTACTTATGTCATTAATGTTCGCATGGTGTATATGTCTGGAGTTTGAGATAATTCGATTTTCTCACTTGAGGGTTGTGCATATGATGCTATTCCAATGTGTTCTTCTTTATAGAGAATACAAATGGTAGTTGTTCTATGTATATATATCTCACTTGGAGAAGTTCGCGAAGAATCAATAAGATGAATATCCCTCATCACAGTATGTTATATTGTGGTGAGTGATGGTATCTTTGGGTCCCTTGATTGAGCTTGATTATATATGCGCATTACGATCAATTGTTGATTGTAAATATAATCTACCTCTTGAGTCAAGAAGCATAATAGATAAGTAAGGAAGATGACATAGTCCTGACTTGCACTTATCATTAGAGATATCATGTGATATTGGATATTATACGGGCAGTATATGAAACTGTCTATATATTGGATCGTGATACTGTAACAGAACATATCATCTGTACTGATTGGGTAATCATAATGCTTTATACTAGAGGAAACTTATGATCAATGAAATGTGATTTCATTGCTAACATAAATACGGATCAAAAGCGGTCGCACCCTACAAGGTACCTGTTGAGATATCGTATAGCGATATGATACTTAATAGTGTTATGTGATAACACTAAGTAAAATCCTAGAATGTAGCATGTGATGTGGGACATTACATAATGTTGAGTATTTTAGATATAGAATTTTCGTACTCTTTTTGCCTTTAATATTTATAAACCTTCGTACTCAATGAATAGGTTAGTTACAAGCGCACAACCTATCGATCGTAGTATTTATGTGTCGATCTGCAGGGAGATAGGGAAATACCAATTTTTAATAAAGAAAACTACTTCTAAAACTAAACAATAAAAGTAAAGTGGGGGGGGTTTGTTCTAAAATCCTAAGTTTGGGTTCAATACCCGGAAGAGAGGAGTTTCAAACAATAAATGTAAATAAAATAAAGGAAAGAAAGATTGGTTTATTTTCAAGTTTAAGGAGATTTAGGGGCATTCGGTCTACAATTCCTTGCTAATTCTATTTATTCGGTTTGTTTAAATTCATGTTTGATTTGATGAGGTTTCTAACTTATGTTAGCCTTTGGAACAAATATTAATACAAATACTTTGGGTGGATGAATTAATGTTCCTCGAATTCTAGGACTGTCACTAACCTAGAGGGATATTTAAGTCACATGCTTCAAAGTATATATCGATATTTGTTCTAAGGTGTCCTAATTAGGATTTGACTTCACGATTAAGTCATTCACCAAACCCTAACCTTAATTCCTATAGTTCCGGTTTGGATATCAAAGTACGGTCGCTTCTAATCCAAATCCTAAGGTATGTCTTTATGATTTCAATTAGTACTCTCCTTACCTTGACCAATGCTAGAATTTAATAAACTTAAAGCGGAAAGACACGATCAACGCGATTTCAAGCTACTTCAATTCAATAAACCCTAACCAGGTGAACTAAAATTCAAGTACTAATGAAATTCATAAAGAATAAATCACAGAAATTAACAATCAAATCCGATAAAACAATCATAATAAAAACAAATATCCGAATAAGCTAGAATTAAACAAGTTCATGCATTGACCTAAACCCCTAGAAAGAGAACTACTCTCTCTTGGAGAGATCCATAACAAAGTTTGGCAAAAACAATAAGAAATGAAATAAAGAAATGATTACACCCTTTCTTAGATCAAAAACCTCGATCTTGCCGACTCCTTGCTTGAATCTTCTTCTTCTCCTTCCTTGAAAAGCCCTTGGAACTTCGAGAATTTCTGCAGAATCTCCCTCTCTCAATTTGTGGAAAATGGATATATAATAATGGATGTGAGAGAGATGAAATTCTTCCTCTTTTATAGCCAAAGGTCTTGCCCAATTTAGAGGCCAGAAGTGGAGTTAGTGGGTGCACTCCTCAGACTGCCATGTCTATTTTTGGCCTTCTAAAACGTGTCCCTGATGTGCCAAAAATAGAAAACCTCTTGAAAATGTGAATTTCTGGCTGTCTGCGAGTCCAGTGTGTCCGCACTGGTGGTGAGTGCGGGTGGTCTGGGTCGCACTGGCTCCAACTCTCATTTGGTTCCAAGTTCTCTTTTCTGGATTTTCTGCGTTTTTCCTTGAGTGCGTCCGCACTGGCCTTGGAAATTTTTGTTTTCGGAAGAATCTGAAGATATCAAAAATTGGCTAAGTAGTGAGTGCGGATGACCCCACTCGCACTGGAGGTTGACTGTGTCCGCACTGCGCTCGGACTTTTTGTCTGTGAGGTTCTGCGATGCTGGAAAATCGGCTAAGTGCTAAGTGCGTCCGCACTGGGAGATTTTTCTTCATTTTGCACTGTTTCCTGCATTGAAATACCGAGCGAATGCAGTAACTTGATTCTTGGTGTATTATATTCACTTTATATTCAAAATACAAGATATTTGGTGTTATTTTATGATAAAAACTAGATCGACGGTGTATATAATTTACACCTATCAAATACTCCCAAGCTTGAACTTTGCTTGTCCCCAAGCAACATTTAAACTTTAACTACAATTCGATCTACAATTCAACCCTATATCAAGTATATATTTCTCAAAATGAAAAACTTGTATGATCTTGCCAACCTTTAAAAGTCTCCATGCATATTTCCCAAATTCCAAGTTCAACCCTCGAATAATTATGAATCAACCCATAATTCGATTACTCTAACTTTTATTTCCTTAAAGGATTTGAATTTGCGAACTTCGTATACCCAAATTTAAAAGATATGCCATTTTAAATGTAGAATTTTCAAAATACCCCCAAGCTTGAATCAAACTTGGGTTAGAATAATCACGGACTTCGTGTGTTGATACATGCATATTCCTATTGTTTTGTTGCTTTTGATTTTCTCACTTTGAGCACTATTTCATGATTTTAGCACTGTTTTCCCCATCCTCATTTAAGCACCGGTTAGTTACAAGTAGTTAACCGTACCCAACCGTTCTAATTCAAGGGTGCTTTGCATGCTCATAATCTACCCTTCCACCAACATAAATGTTAATTTTATCGGGAGACTAGTGGAGCAGGAGTGCTAAGGACTCATAACCATAAGTACGTCATGAAGCCGTAACATAGGTCATTGGAGTCATCTTTTATTTTCACAATTTTCGATTTTATCTAATTTTTCAACATTTATGCACATATCATGAATACACACATCCCTAAATATTATTTCATACTTATGGATATCCCAATTTTTCCCAATTTAAAATTTCTAAATCTAAATGGCTTCTCTAATAAATTTAAATTCCTAATGTCTCAATTTCAAACACCTTTATTTCCACAAAGTTTTTCGCCGAATTATGTCGTCATTTCAAAATTATTTTAAGGGTTTTGCCAAAAATTTGAAAAATCGTGCAAAAATACTTTTAATTTTTGTCAATCACTCAAGTTTATCAAAAATTTTATTTTTGCCAACTTTTAACACAAATCTTTAAACATGATTTTATACTTTATGCATTTTTAGACAATTAAGTCCAATTATGCAAGACTCTATTTTTCACAACCTCGTAAAACGTCTTGACAAATTCGTAATCTCAAGCAATTAAGTTCAAAATCACAAATCCTATTCATGGTCAAGTAAAAAGCAAGGTTATAAATCCTAAAAAGTTTCGAAAAACTGAAAATAAACATGCATGCAGATACAACTTCTTCCCATCCCCCAAGCTTAAATAAAGCAGTGTCCTCAGTGCTAAAAAAAATAAACTAAAAAGAGAGAAGAAACATGAGCTACTGTACTGGCGTAATATGGTGGTGCTGCGCATGATCAATCCTCGTCACGATCCATGTCTTCGGCATCCTCTCCTCCTTGAGCTGCTGCCGCGGCTTCTTGTGCAAGACTTGCCGCTTCACGTTCCAGTGCCATCTCTTGCTCTCTCCTACGAGCGGCCCTTCTTTGGTATGGTGGTGTCGGTGGATCATCCTCAAAATGCGGGTTTGAGTGCATGCATGCTTTGCGGGAGTAGTAGGTTGCCCTGGCAGCCTCGGCCTCAACCTCATCAAAGCGGCGGTCAAAGGCATCCATGCGATCCATGCGACCCCCAACGTTGATGCTCAAGTTATTGATGGAGGTATTCATGGTCTGCATGAAGTCCCATATTTGCTGGTTGGTCGGGACTCCTTGTGGTTGTGCGGCATCGGGTGCTGCGGGTTGTGGTGGTGGCGGCGGTGGTGGTAGCGCTGGATCGATTGGCTCGTCTACTATTTTCCAAGTATCGGTGTCCAATGGGTCGATTTGAGTTTGAAGAGGCAACCGGTGTCGGATGTTATCCTTTGGCCCCAAATTGATCCAAGCATTTTCGATATCATCCCACCTTATGAGCCTTGCCCTAAACAAGCCATCGAGGTCAACTAGTGTGTAGCCTGGCACCACATCAGTACCGGTCGGTATTTGCAAGTGCCGGGCAATCTTTGTAATAATCCCCCCGATTCGAACCTTCCCGCCCCATTGCTTGTTGTGCGACACATTTTGCATGTGTTTGGCCAAATGGTACCCGATGTGCGGCATGTATTCCATCTCGCCATTGTTTCGTCGGAGCATGCTGCATACATACATCATATCTCCGAGGTTGAAGACCGATGCGGTCTCCCCTCGGGCAAAGAGAGTGTGAGAAAGTACCCGCTGGAGATATCGGATTGCCGGATGGAGGACATTCTTGACCCTTTGCTGGCCGAGGATCCCGTCTTGACACGTGTAGATGCGGAACTGAGCCTCACTCATGTCGTGAAAGAAGTCGAGAATGGTGCGCATCTGATTGACATTGACGGTGGATAAGCCAAATGCGGACATGAGTTCGGTGGTGTGCATCTGATGAGAAAAGCCCCCAAGGTTGAAGGTCATTACTCGCGAGGCCCGGTCGAATTCATATGAGGAGAGGAATTCGATAGTGATGGCTTCATAGGTGTCGACCTCGTCAATAAGAAATTCCCACAACCCAAGGCGCTCGGTGAGCATTTGCACCGAATCGAGGAGTCCGAGCGTGAAAAGTGTGTCTCGGCTTATCCATCGAGATGGCTCGATGGTTCGGTGGTTCTCCAGAATGTTGCGCCGTATTTCTTGATCCTCATTAAGCGGCATGGCGGGTGGGTCATCCGCACTCGGCACGAAAATTTCGAATTTTCCGAATTTTCCAAATTTTTCCAAAAAATTAAAACACGTACCTTGGGTGCGGACGCACTGGTTGTGAGTGCGGATGGTCTGGGTCGCACTGGCTCCAACTCTCATTTGGTTCCAAGTTCCCTTTTCTGGATTTTCTGCGTTTTTCCTTGAGTGCGTCCGCACTGGATCTTAGTGCGTCCGCACTGGCCTTGGAAATTTCTATTTTCGGAAGAATCTGAAGATATCAAAAATTGGCTAAGTAGTGAGTGCGGATGACCCCACTCGCACTGGAGGTTGACTGCGTCCGCACTGCGCTCGGACTTTTTGTCTGTGAGGTTCTGCGATGCTGGAAAATCGGCTAAGTGCTGAGTGCGTCCGCACTGGCTGTGAGTGCGTCCGCACTGGGAGGTTTTTCTTCATTTTGCACTGTTTCCTGTGTTGAAACACCGAGCGAACACAGTAACTTGATTGTCCCCAAGCGTTGATTCACTTTCTATTCAAAATACAAGATATTTGGTGTTATTTTATGATAAAAACTAGATTGACGGTGTATATAATTTACACCTATCACATAGGGCATTCAATCAACACTAAAAAGTGTGATCAAAGGTCTAGTTAATTTAGTACATGTCATGTACAAATTAATCAAGGAACTGTTTAATATGATTAAACAAAAAAAAACATGGATAGAACTTATTCATATGGTCAATTAGATTGTACCAATGGATAGATCTTGATTCAACGATTGCGTGGATATGTGGAACGTGCAAAATGGACTTACAGTTTGAGTTTTATGGCCAAGACAAGTTTGACTTGACCTCGGTCAACGAAAGTCAACTGCGGAAATAAGTGAGATCATGTGGAGCTGGTGTTGACTTGTCAACATATGGTGTGGAGAAGAGTTGGCTTGGGAAAGGGGCATGGTCAACTTTGTCCATGGATATTTTATGAGGGATTTAAGTTGAGCATTGGTCCATTGGACCAATATTTTGTACTATTACTATTGTGCCCATGTGGAGATGATTCTCATCCACAAATTGATTGGACATAATAGTAATTACACAATAAAAAAAAGAGCATCCATTTAAACATCCTCACACCCCTTTCTCTCTCCAACCCAACCTCATTCTCTCTTCTCCCTCACACCTCTCTTCCTCTTCCTCTCTTTGGCCAAACCCCACAAGGGGCCACCAACCTTTGGGCCGCCGCAAGCCACCACCACCGCACCACCACCGGTCGGCCAACACCTCAGCCTGCCGCCGCCCGTCCTCGCCGCCGGCCATCACCCAGGCCGCCACCACCACCTCGTGAGGCCGATCTGCCCCGTTTGGCCGTTTGGCTTGATTTTGGCGTCTTTCTTCTCCTCTTCTCACCCTCTTTCTCACCCTCTTCTCCTCTTCTCACCCTCATTTGAGTTGCTCATGTGTTGAGCCTTTACTTGTTCTTTTGATTCTTTCTTGTTGAAGAAAGCAAGTCTACAAGTGAAGTAAAGAGATTTGATTTTGGAGGGATTGTAGTACAACCAGTATTGGAATCATCCCTCTCTCAATAAAATTTTGGGTGGATCAAGCTTTGAGGTTGCCATTGTGGTAACTTGGAGAAGAAGGCACAAGGGAGACTAATGTGTTGGCTTTTGGCTGATCACGCTCCATTCATTTGGAGAGATGATATTCTCTACTCTATGCTTGTTCACATGTGTGATGTGAACCATAAACTGCATAGATGCTTGCTTTCCTTATCGTAAGATCGTACATGTTTAGGCTAGAAAATTTAAAATTACACCATCTAACTGCATGTAAATCTCATCACCTTTTAATTAATGGATGAGATCTTATATTAAAAGGACACAATAGTAATATGCCTCATGTGTGGTCCAACAGACCACTAGTCTATTCAATATGGTCCATTTGGCTCATGTTTGATCAAGTCAAAGCCTTCTCCCCCATGAAACTATCTCCCTCTCAAAATTTCGACGTGGTCAACATTTCTCTCATGCATTTGATCAAACTCGAGGTTGACAATCATTGACTTTCGTCAACCTTCCTTCTTTTAGCCATATCATTGGATCTACAAGTCCGAATCGAGCGTTCCACATTTTCACGCGTCCATCTCGCAAGTTTCTACCTTATGGTGCATGTGGAATGACCATAGAACTGAGAATTCAAGACTTAATCATGTGTTTAATCAAATTAAATACTTTCTCAGTTAATTGAGTCAACCATTGTACAACCCATGTACATCCATTGATTCAATTCAACATTCATCACCTTTAATGTGTTGAATGAATGACATATTATGTACAACATAGTTATCCACGACTAGATTCGATATATGTAGTCCAACAACATAATCATCAGTATCGCGTATACTTTGTATCTCAACCATGGACCTTGAAGGTGTGACCAATTTGGATCTGTGTCGTGTTGGCAATGGAATACCAATTTCGTAAGTCATGAGCGACATCTAGCTTAATGCATTAAGACTACCCGATCGATACAGACGATATATATCCATACAGTCTTTCTGTATAATATAGACAATACAGATATATTGCTTGTGTTGTTTCCATATCGCATGATATCTCTTATGATAAGTGCAAGTGAGGACTGTGTCATTCCTCCATCCTTATCCATTGTGTTTCTTGATTTATGAGTGATTCTAATTACGATCCAAACCTGGATCGTAATGTGCATGTATAATATCACTCTATCAAGGGACCTTTGAGATATCATCACTCACACTGTAATAACCACATACGTACGTGAGGGATATTGTCCTTCTTGCTATTAGTGAACTTCTTGGACATCAGTCAAGTATATCGAGAAGCTATTCTTATAACACCCTATTACAGTGAATGTAAGACAACCACCACACATATACAGTACCTATGCAAGAGAACCGAACGTCTCAGACATAAGATAACAACACTACATGAAACATTAATGACACTAATACATATTCCATATAATGTTTCATGTATGGTAAATCCAATATCATATTCACCAAACATTTCATCTGTCAAATTAAGAGGATTCCTCGAAAATTCGTGGGATCTGTGAAACCTAATCAACATTTAATGCTCATGCTAATCTCAATTGTAATTAGAGTTCCTTGCAATTATCTCAATCAACGACAACTTACTATCTAATTTAATAAACTAGGCATAAACTGACATGTACAGCCTTTGCATCTTGCAAAAAAATTTGAGACCTAAATAATGGACTGCAAAATGAAATTTGTAACAGTATGCGAGGAACACAAAAATTCTCGGTAACAATTGCAACAAAAATTGTAACCTGCAAAATCAATTTTGTAACCCGCAAAAAAATGAAATGGCTTAAACCAAAATTTATTCATAAACACAAGGGCTTAACTAAACTAAACTTAAATCAAGGGCTTAATTTTGAAACCATAATTTCAAACTAAAACTGAAGGCTTAAGTCCAATAAAATATTAAATGTACAAGTTCAAGGCTGGACCAAAAATCAGTAGATCAACTACAATTTGACACCCTGGCAAACAATCAGTAGATCAACTAAACTCAGTAGATCAACTACAATTTCACACAATTTGACAAAAAACTTCATGATTTCTATCTCTGGTCATTGTGCGGTATAATAAAAAACCCTGGTTTGGGGCGGGTCCATCGCGGCTCACCACAATTTGACACGAACAAAACAATGCCTGCCGGTCTACTGCGGTCGACTGCTCTATGCATGGTCCACACAGTCATGATTTCTTCTCCACGCTGAACCAAATTTTGCACAGAACCAAAACTTTTCTGGACAATCAATTGGATATCCAGTAAAGAAAAATTTAATCATACCAAAAATCAATAGATCAACTATATCGATCAGGTACAAAAATCTAATTTCAAACAAAAAATTCTTGAATTTTGAATTACAAAACACAGAGTGGCTCTGATAACAATTGTTAGAGCTAACGAAAACCACAGGACCATATGTGTTTAATATAAACTGGCAGGCAGAAGCATACATGAATCCATGACTATCTTTTGTGTGAGAGCTCCACCGATTTGGTTCTTCCAGAATGACAAGGGTTCTTGTCCAATGGGATAACAAGAGTGAGTTAAGACTCCTTGTATTATGGGGACCAAAACACAATTATATACAACCCTATGGAGACCCTTGGCTATCCCATGGGTAATTAGTCAATTTAGCCACACATATTGTTCAATATTACCTTTTCAGTTCTAAACATTAAAAGGCCCAAATCCTATATAGCACTTTTTTTTTTTTTGAATTACTGATAGTGGCTATCAGTTGTACAGGAAAATAAATAACAACTAGCAACAACTATACATTGTCTTCCCCTCTATCACATCTATCTATTGTCTCATACTGTAATTCCTAGATTAGCAATACTTTAGCCACAACCTGGCCTCCTGTACCGCTCTTTCGGCCACCCATCTTGGGTCCCGAATCTTTCCTTCAAAAATTCTGATGTTGCGCTCTTTCCACACGTACCAGCATGTAGCAATAAAGAATGCACTCCATGTTTTCCTAGAGATGGATGATTGGGATTTGCTCCGAGACCTGCTGTATGTTAGCTGTACCGTTTGTTCGTTCCACATGATTCGATGTTCCAACAGGTTTGTTACTTGGCTCCAGACAGCTTTAGCAAACGAGCATTGGAAAAATAGGTGGATGGCCGTTTCTAATGAGCAGCTTTGACAAGTGATGCACTCCAGGTTACAATTGAGCCCTCTCTGTTGCATGATCTGATGGGTGAGGATCTTACCTTGGAGGAGTAGATAGAAGAAGATTTTTACTGTAGGTGGTATCCGTAGTTGCCAAGTGTGGCTGAAGGGACAAACAGTTTTACCACCTTGCAACATGACATCATAGAGTGATTTGGCCGAGTAGCACGAGTTGGTTGACCAAAGCCAGTACAGCTGATCTTCCCTTTGAGATAGGTTGATTCCATGTGAAGAAATAGAGCGTGCTACAGCCTCTTTAAGTGAAATGTTGCGATTGGAGATCCGCTGCTGCTGCTCCGATGATGCAAGTGTGGGAAAGATCCAAGGGTCAAACCAATAGGAAATTTCCTCTCCTGTACCTATGTGCCATCTTGTACTCCATAGAAATATTGGTCTAAGTTTCAGCAACTGTTTCCAGAAAAAAGATCCCTGTGGAGACCAAATTTTGGGAACCCGCATGCCTGTCCGATTGTTACGCAGAGGGATAACTGTACCTGACCAAAGGGAATCCGGCTGTCGATACAATCGCCACCACCACCGCAGCAACAAGGACCAGTTTCGAATTTGCAAATCTGCTATACCCATACCACCAAACTGCTTAGGCAAACATGCCGATTCCCAGTTTGTAAGTGAAATTCCTCTTGAGGAGTCGGTTTTGCCCCATAAAAATCTCCTTCGGATTCGATTCAACCGGTCGATCACCCATTGTGGCAAAAGGAAAGAAGCCATAAAATAAATTGGGATAGAACTGAGGACTGAATTTAACAACTGTAGCCTACCTCCCCTTGAGATCAGCCTCCCCTGCCATCCTTCTAACTTGGTTTCCACCTTTTCAATTAGTGGCAGGAAACATGCTCTATGAGGCCGTTTAATCGTGAGGGGAAGGCCTAGGTACTCTATTGGGAAGTCAGTTCTTGCACACCCTAAGATTGCCGATATAATCGGAATTCTATCCGGTCTCACATTAATGGGGGCCCACTTGCTTTTGTCAAAATTGATCGATAGGCCAGAGATGGCAGTGAACAATCTCAAGATGATTTTCAGCGACACTATAGTGACCTGGTCAGTGGCTGAAATAACAGCCGTGTCGTCCGCATATTGATGTGCTAAAACCGGCCCATCAACTAGAGTAGAGATACGAGACTGCAAGGTACGGTTTAGGACAGCAATGAGCTGCTGTAGCACATCAACTACGATATTGAAGAGCATGGGGGACAGCGGGTCCCCCTGTCGCAGTCCCTGTTTATGTTTAAAAAAATCTGACTGTCCACCATTAATCACTATTCTAGAGGATGCGGTAGTAAGGAGGTCCCGTATCCATCTAATCCATCTAGCCGGGAAACCCCGTGCTATCATGATATCGCATAAAAATGTCCAATTGACCGAATCGAAGGCCTTGGCAAAATCTATTTTGAGAAAAATTGCCGAGTTCTTTGTATCAGATATATGGTGTAACAACTCTCGAGTGGCATTGAAATTTTCAGTTATTTGTCTCCCTCCGACAAAGGCAGTTTGCTTTGGACTGATGAGGTGTGGCAATATTGCTCTCAATCTGTTAGCCAATATTTTGGACAGCAGCTTGGGCACAAGGTTAAGCACACTGATCGGCCTAAAATCAGTTACTCTCTCCGGCACCTCCTTCTTTGGTACCATAATGAGATTAGCTCTGTTAATGTTCTGCAAGTCCATCTGGTGGTCATAGAACCCCTGTACTATGCCGATTACATCATCCTTGATGGTTGGCCAATGAGTTTGCATGAATTCGTTCGGGAGCCCATCGGGACCCGATGCCTTGTTTCGTGCTAATTGACGGACCGCCACTTCAATCTCAATGACAGTGAATGGATCCTGTAGGAACGATAGGTCCGGATTAACCGGATACAGATTTTCCGGATTAAACTTGAGAACCGGCTGTTCGGTACCTAGCACACTTACCATATGGTCTTGAAAAGCAGTTCGGATCTGATCCTCCTCAGTGAGGGTATTTCCATTATGCAGCAGCTGCGTGACCGCATTACGGCGCTGCCGTGACGATGCCACGGCGTGAAAATACCGGGTATTTTGATCCCCGGCGGCTAGCCACTTGCATCTTGATCGGTGACGCCATCGGGATTCGCTTATACAAGCTAGCATATATGCTCTTTCTCGCACCTTGTTACGGAATCGGAATTCACAATCCGATAATATTCTTGCCTCTTCTATCTGATCAAAGAGTAGTATTGTCTTCCTGCAAACATCCAGCTCCTTGTCTAATTCCCCAAAGTTCTGGAAGTGCCACATTGTGAGTTGATTTTGCATCTGTGTCACCTTGCTGAGGAAGCCGAGTACCCCCTGCCCATGGTGTACCTGATGCCATGTCTCTCGAATGATGTTGTTTGCTTGTGCATTGGACAGCCAAAATAATTCCAGTTTTGCCTCCTTCTTTTGTACCCGATTGTTTTTGCAGTGCAGTACCAGAGGAGCATGATCTGAAACCACAACTTCCAATGCATGAAGAGAGATTAAAGGAAATTGCAAGGTAATTTCTGGTGCAACCATCAATCTATCAATTTTAGAATGAGTAGGGGCCGGCCTTTTATTTGACCAAGTGAATTGTCTATTTTTTAGAGGGATATCCACCAGTTCTAAGTCCCTAATTAGGTCATTAAACAGCGACATTAAAGTAAAATTCCTGGTATCACCTGAGCGGTCAATTAACCAACGGACCATGTTGAAATCCCCTCCTATAATCCATGGTTGCTGCACCAGTGCTGCCATCCCTCTTAATTCATCAATGAATTGCGGTTTGCGGTCGTCAGTCGAGGGGCCATAAACATTGGTGAATAGGATGCATCCACCTGTATTGGTCTGCTCTAGGAGTGCTGAACAGGAGTGCCTTGTTGCCCATGAGCTGATCAGCCGGTAATGCTTTTTCCAAGAGATGAGTAAACCTCCAGACCCATTATTTGCTTGTATCACAACACATTGACGTTCAAAGAAAGAAGGTAACACCCGAGAATAAGAGGTTAAATTAATTTCATTCCACTTGGTTTCTTGCAACATACAGACATCACATCTAGATTGTCTAATTACATTTCGAACGACATCACACTTCTCAAAATTGCCCAGACCTCTACAGTTCCAAGAAAGAAGCTTAAATTTTCTAAGTTTTCTATCCATAAAAACTAAATTAGCAACTACTAACCTATGCTAGAGCTGGCCGAAAACTAATCTTCCTCAGAAGACAGTTCATCACTCGAGTCTGGGTCAAATCGACTCAGATCGTAGTCATCCTCTTGGGCATCTGCTGGTCCTGGTTGGGTTGGCTGTACCTGACGAGAGGCATTATCCAGTTGAATTGCCGCCTGAATATCTTCTTCTCTGAAACCACAGCTGGTGGCTAAGTTTTTGATGTGGGCAGGATCCATCTCCACCTGGAAGAAGCCAGACGGTTTGAAGGTCACCATTTGGTTTTTATCTCTTCTTTCTCCACCCGCTGTTTTTTTGGAAGCTTCAGGTGGGCTAGAGATGTGCATAATAGAGGAATTTTTCCTCTTCTGATGGACCGAAGCTTTGATCTGCCTAAGAGTAATATCGGCAGAGTTTCCTTTGGATCCACTTGGGGCCGAGCCTTCCATCCTACTGGCCGGTTTGGGCTTGGTGCTTGTTTCGGCCCGAATTTGGTGAGGCAGCTTAGTCCGGCCTGTAGGTGTAGTTGTGGCCCGGTTTGGCCCGTCGGTTAATTGGGATTTATCCTTGGTTGCTCTGGATAATATCCGAATAGGCGTCGAAATTTGCGCAGAAACTTCTTTTCGTTCCTGTAGCGACACCTGGCCTTGGCCGCATATGGGTAACGTCTCCTGACCTCCTGAGGAATGGGATTGCAGAACTGTCTCTTTTGCAACAGGGTCCTTCTTCTGGATCGGGTCCGGTCGCTGGCCGTGCACTCCCTCATGTGGTCTGCTGCTTTGTGTGAGAGTATGGCACATTGGACCTGCTTCACCGATGCCATCAATTGGTGTTGTCCCCCTTGGCTCCAGAGCAGTGCAGATTGCTAAAATGCCCCCGGATCTGCTGTGGCGTCCACTGGGATTGTGGGTTAGATATTGGGAGCTGGAGTGACCCACCTCATGAGAGTTGTGAGGATCAGATCTCTGAGCTTCTTGTAACGTCTTAGAGGCACTGGGATGCAACAGCTGGCCAAGCAGCAGTGAGTCAGTTGGATTTTCTGTGGCCGAGGCTGGCTGTGTGTCTTCGTGAGTTGCCTCCATGGATATTTCCTCCAAGGTAGCAAATTCCTTTAACTCCGGCGGCAGAGAGGCCGCAGGTCTTCCCCTGCACATCTCCTTTATGAGCCTGCGGCTCATTACTATAGGCTCATTATCCTCCTGCATGAGGTCATCTTCAGACGATGAGGAGTCCGGCAATGGTTGGGGGCGGGTGTACCGTTTGGATATCTTCGGCATGTCGTCGGCCGAGTAAAGGGGTGCTCGTTGCCAAGTGATAGTGTTGATGTTGACCATGTGCACTGCCCCACCCACATGCAGGGATAGCTCAAATGGCACCAAGGATAGATCATCAACAGCCACAGCAGCTATCCATGAGGTGATAGATGCCGGGTGTTCAGGTTGAACCGACCCCAGATATAGACCGAACTTGCTAATTCCCTGAGCAACCACCTTCTCGCTCCAAAGATGTGGCGGCACACCGGATAATGCAATGAGTATCTTGTAGGTTGGGACACTTATGGCAGCCTCATCAAGAGGGGACCATGGCTGAAATTCAAGGCCCTCATCCCATGCCGACTGTGGAGTTGCATTGATGAAGGTGTCGGGGTCCAGCCCTGCTGGTAGCACTATGAGGAAACGAGAGCCATAGAGCTCGCTGACCTGGATCTCTTCACGGCTTACCTTGCCCGACTGAACCGCATAGCTTGCCACGTTTTCGACGGATAAATCCCACTGAAAGTTCCTTGTATTAAGAACAACCGCATTCTTTAGCCTGTTGAGCTCCTTGAAGTAGTCAGCATCCCGCTCGATGAAACAGTGCATTCTGAGTGGTCGTTCTGTTGGCATGGTCGGGGAGCGGTAGGGGTAGTCTCCTCTCAGCAGCTCTTCAAAACCCGGTTCACAAAGAGGCTTAATAGAGGCTGTGGAGGCATTTGGAGGCTGGGGCGGCGCAATCATCAGTTCCTTGCATTGGGTGCCTATGTGGCCGAAGGACCAGCATCTTCCGCATCTTCTCGGGTTACGGCATTGAGCCCTTGAATGGCCAGTTCGGCAGCATCTGAAGCAACGACCTTTCCACTCCGGGAAGGTGGGGGAAGGGGGAAACCTGAGCCGGGAAGGACTGTGAGGCGAGACATAGTATTGCGTAGTCGGTGGTGTGGACGGTGAGGTCGGCCTAGAGGTGGGTGGTGTGGTTTTTGGGGAGGTGTCGGTGCTCACGGCAGAGAGGGTATTAGGAGAGTTCCGGCGAACTATGTCAGCATAGGAGGTGTAGGGGATGTATGGTTTGACGGTGGGTAGCTGGGGGGTGGAGTGGCGCCAGTTGTCAGGGAAGCTGCGTCTCCTTCTCACCACATGCCATTCGCCATCTATCGCCATCTCTCTCCGGTATTTGTTGTTATTCATATCTTGTACAGTTATCTCCTCTTTTCTCTTCGTGTAGTATGACGAGTTAGAGTTACATGTGATATTGTGTGACCATATAGCACTTTAATGCTCAATATTTTATAAACTGCATAGATCACTCTTAATTGAGCACAAAACTGATAGTATACAATCCATAATTATTTTACATATTAATCCAATTTTGAATCAATAATCCAACATAATTATCTCCAGATTAATGCATTGAATAAAAAAATCTCCAAGAATACTTGAATTATAAGGTACCAAGGTTCTCTGTTGGAGAGACAATCGCAGAAATTGAAATGACAGGTTGCAGCACTATGGAGGTGGGGAAGGAAGAACGTGTCAACGGTAGTTAACAGAAAAGCTAACAGAAGGGCCAAATTGAACTGAAAGAATTTAGGGGCTCAATTGAACCAAAAAGTTTGAGGCCAAATTGATCAAAAAAAATTTGGGACTCAATTAAATCAAACACAGGAGTCGGTAACAAGTTGTTTTCTATCTTTTTTGTTATGGTTAGTTGGAGATTACTAGCTAGGCATTAATTTAGTATAATCAAAACAAAATTGTTGCCTATGTTTTACAAGCTTATACAGAGAAAATAAAGTAACATATAGAAACAACAAGGAAATGACAAAGCCAAATTGAGGTTTATGATCCTTTGAATGAAGTTAATGGATGACTCTTGAAAGATCTAGTCGTCTATTATAGGTGTTCGGCTCTCATTTGAAGAGTCTCAATTTAAAAATAAAGGCCATTATATCTTCTAGACTGTATAATCTGAAACAAACAGTTCATTCTAATGAACATCATATAGTTGTTGAGGATCTGAATCCGATATTGGATGCAAAACTATCAGAAGTTAGCAACCATTGTTTTAAATCTGACTGATTTTGCTAGACGATATGGAATTTGGACAATTCACACGCTACAATAAAATATTTTTAAAGTTTATTTATTTGTTATTTAACTTATTGTGTGATTTTTTTTTTTAGTATTGCGGTGAAGAATCACTTCGATGTCTGTTTCTGGTTATTTGACATGAACCGCTTCGATTACCAACGTCCTGAACTGTTCAAGCCAATCGACATCTTGAGAAAGATGTTGATAACACTTGAGCCTGGAAACTCGGTGGATGGCGATGATGAAAAATGTGTGATCCTGAGGATAAATGAGTCCTTGAAGGTGAAAAGATATCTTGTAGTCATCGACAATGTTCAGAGGTACAATGTATTCAAAAAAGCTCTTCCCAATGAAAATAATGGGAGCCGGGTGTTAATAGCCAGTCAAAAAATGGGCAATTATGAAAAAGTCTGTCTCGACTTGGATCCTGAAGATACATTCCCCTTGCCGTCCTTAAGTTATGAAGAGCGGCTAGAATTAATATTCAGAAAGCCCTTTGAGAAAATAGATTCCCCTGGAGAGTATCCCCCTGATGTCCTATCTACAGCAAGGATAATTGCAGCCTGTTGGGGGGACTCGCCAATGAACTTGCTTCTTTTAAGTGGTAACATACTATTCAATCAACCATTTTCTCATAATCTTCAAGTCCTTGAGGACATTGCTGCTACAACAACTTTTAGTGAAATTCTCACTACCATCTACAATAATTTGCCAATAGTTCTTCGGACCTGTTTTGCATACATGGCTGCGCTATTCCCTGTCAATTACCTAATACATGCTAATGCGCTAATTCGGTTGTGGATTGCCGAAGGAATGATACCAAAGGAGGATGGAAGAACAATGGAGCAGACAGCTGAGCTCTATTTAGATGAACTTGTCCAGAGGTATTACATTAATTATTATTATTATTATTATTATTATTATTATTATTATTATTATTATTATTATTATAATTATTATTATTATTGTTATTACTATTAATATTATTATCATTATTATTAATTGATAATTACTTTCAATAATTAAGAATTTGTGAAATCGAGCAACCAGCAAATTAAATTGTAGGCCATTTGTCATCATGAATTAGGACAAGAACATATTCACAATTTCTTTGGTCGCTTGATTGCAATAAATCTTAGTTGCAACCATCAAACCTCTTTCAAATGTGTTTATAATGTATACTATATTGCATATTATGTATTTCTGGTTTCGTATTGGTAGTACTTACATGCATATTGTATGCTAAAGTGAAAAGTGGTAAAATTTAGTGGTTTATCACAAGTCATAACTTTTACTTGTTTCCTTGGCAATCCAGTTTGGCCATCTAAGGGAAGAAAAAAAAATATAATAGCATTTTATGGAAGAACTTCTTGCTTTTAATTTTTTATCTCCTCTTGTTTATGTCATTGTTTACTCCCTATGGTGCTCTATTTTAATGTGAAAATTTTCATTCACAGGGGCTTTGTACGTGGCATTTGGGCATATTACCATAATCAACCTAACCAACGGATTCTTGTTGTTGTTCTACATCCTATGCTGCAATCGGGATTATTCGATAATTATACTGGCATAAATAATTGTCCCCCTATCAAGGTCATCCTTGGGGAGGATGCTGTAGACATATTTGGTTGCTATGGGGATGCTGATGATAACCATGCAAATCTTGAACCTTTGCATCGTTTGGCATTGCATAGCTCCTATGTGTATGATCAATTCTCTTCCTTTCAAGAAGGAAAAACACTGCATGGTTTCAAATATCCAAACCTCCACTCTTTGTTCTTCTTTGGTTCTGTTGCACCATTGATGTATTTTGGATTTGATTTCCTCAGAGTGTTGACAGTGTTCCAGGCCCGCATTCGGTTTTCTGAGGAAGATAAATCATGCTGGTTGGAAGGTTTAATTAATTTGAGATACTTGGGATTTATAGTGTGCTGGGTGGAAGGTGGTTCACTTGGAAGAACGCTTAGCCGTCTTACCAATCTCAAAACCCTGGATTTGTCGGAGTCATGCGTTTCAGGACTTTCAGAGTTCATGGAGCACAACAACGAAGTAAATGTGATAGGTCCAATTAAAGAAGAATTGCAGAGATGCTGGTCTCCAGTACCAGATATGACCCAATTAACCAATCAGTAGTGATTCCATGTTTAGGCCGTTTTTTGTGTTTGTGAATTTGAAATTTCAAACATCATGTTTGTAACTCTATAAAGTAATTAGGGCTGAAGTTATGTGATAATAAATATTTTAACAATCTTAACAATATATTTTGAAATTAATTTACAAATCCATCATGTTTGAAAAGACCATTCCCCTTTCTTCCTCATTTTAATTTGTACATGTCTAGAATTGTCTAATGCAATATATATTTTGTACTTTAATACGTTGTACTTGAAGAAGACTTTAGGCATGGTTACCGTGGAGAATTGCTTGACTAGTGGCACTGTTGAGCACAGCAAATTCTTGGAGTCCTTTATTGTAGCGCCGTGGCCCTCGTTCTTGATCCAGCGCTAGGCTCAATTAGTATAGAGATTAAAGACTCAGAATCCAAATAAGGGCACCAAAAGTAAAGAAATCACCGAGTGAAACATTAATTTAATGTCACACCCCGACAACAAGACCGACAATCCACCGCGCTGATCAGCGCAAGGCATTTCACTAATCATATACATAATCATATATATATATATATAGAGAGAGAGAATGGCTAATATACAAACGTTTGTTCCTGGGCTCAGGAACAAACGATTTGGTTCTCCAATTTTCAAAGTCCAAACAACAAATCTAAACCGTTAGATGTTCAATCTATATTAAAATCTACTTGGAGACCAAATTTTACATTTTTTGGAATTTTTTTACTATTTATTAAGCTGGTTTGAAAACCGCTGTTTTTCAATGCTGCAGAAATTTAATAAAAACAGCGGTTTTCAAACCAGCTTAATAAATAGTAAAAAAATTCCAAAAAATGTAAAATTTGGTCTCCAAGCACATTTTAATATAGATTGAATATCTAACGGTTTGGATCGACTGTTTGGACTTTGAAAATTGGAGAACCAAATCGTTTGTTCCTGAGCCCAGGAACAAACGTTTGTATATTAGCCATTCTCTATATATATATAGGATTTTGCTAATATGCTACGCGTATCATAGAGCCCCTCCGTGCTACGGCTCACTTTTTGAGTTTTCAAAATCCTAACGGTCGACCCAAACCGTTCAACATGATCTCCATATGAATATGTACTTGCAAACCAAATTTTACATTTTTAGAATTTTTTTACTATTTATTAAGCCACTTTGAAAATCGCTGATCCAATGGTCCAGAAAAGTTTACTGTTGTGTACAAATTAATGTTTTTTCAAAGTGGCTTAATAAATAGTAAAAAAATTCTAAAAAATGTAAAATTTGGTTTGCAAGTACATATTCATATGGAGATCATGTTGAACAGTTCGGATCGACCGTTAGGATTTTGAAAACTCAAAAATTGAGCCGTAGCACGGAGGCCTCTATGCTACGCGTAGCACCGTAGCACTGTCCTATATATATATATATATATGGAAATTACTAATATGCTACGCGTAGCATAGAGGGCATCCGTGCTATGGCTCAATATTTGAGTTTTTAAAATCTTAACAGTCGATCCGTTCAACATGATCTCCATATGAATATGTACTTGCCAACCAAATTTTACATTTTTTAGAATTTTTTTTACTATTTTTTTAGATAGGTAGAAAATCACCACTATTTTTTTAGATAGGTAGAAATATATAGGAGTTGGCTACGGTGCTACGCGTAGCATAGAGGGCCTCCGTGCTAAGGGTCAATATTTGAGTTTTCAAAATCCTAATGGTCGATCCAAAACCGTTCAACATGATCTCCATATGAATATGTACTTGCAAACTAAATTTTACATTTTTTAGAATTTTTGTACTATTTTTTTAGATAGGTAGAAAAACACTTGATCTGAATGGTACAGAATTTTCAGATCAAGTGATTTTCTACCTATCTAAAAAAATAGTAAAAAAATTCTAAAAAATGTAAAATTTGATTTGCAAGCACATATTCATATGGAGATCATGTTGAACGGTTCAGATCGACCGTTAGGATTTTGAAAATTTGAATATTGAGCCGTAGCACGGAGGTCCTCTATGCTACGCGTAGCACATTAGCAATTTCCTATATATATATATATATATATATATACCTACTAGTATCTTGCCTGTGCATTGGAACAGGGACATACTATAAGAGAAAAAATTTCAATATAAAAAAAAAAAAAAAACATACCAATGAAAATAATATTTTTCAAAAATTGAGGGACATGCTAATAGATAATTTATATGATTTTGTATTTTTAATTACCTTGAACCATGATCTCTGATAAAATTTGATGATGTGATGATTATTTTTAAGTACCAATGATCAAATAATAACTACATTAAAACTTAGTTAGAGATGTAGTCACAACACGTAGCACCATATCTTTTTTATTGGTATGACTATTTTACCCTCATTTCAATAAAAAGAAGTTTATATAATTTTTCATCTCAAATGTCACCAAAGCGTTGCACATAGCAGTACCATATAAGAAAAATATTTTGCGCTCTCCCTGTATTACTCATCCTATGCATTCAACAAGGTGGAACAAGCTATATTTACCAATTCTTAGTAATTTTGCAAATTAAACATTCTCTTTCTTATTTCCCTTTCACAATCAATGATTTGTTCAAATCAACAACACAATTTACCACATACCAGTACCAAGTTGACCAAATACATTTGGTAACGTTTATAAACTTCTCATAAAAATTTACAAAATTGAGAAATATTTAGAGGAGAATAGTAGATGTCCATAAATGTTGTACCTTAAAAAGTTGAAATTTAGTTATTTGGACAAAGATGTCACTTAACTACAAAATTGGCCAACTAGCATGTCAATCATATGCTAATTTGATACAATACCACAAAATTAGGAGATGAAATATGCAAAATCATGTTCATGATTCTACACAGATAATCATGAATTTGATATAAAGTACAACTCTTAACTCAAAATGGTTGAAAAGTTATTAAAATTGTAAAATTAAAGGTTCTTATTGGTGCCACGTGGCATGGGGTACCCTTAGCAATTACCCTACTCAATCAGGGAGCAAATTAGGGTGCACAAAGCAATACAGGCAACCCTGGGCCCACAAGTCAGCCTCTAAAATGGGCCCAGGGTTACCTTCTCCATTGTTACCTTGGCCCACAAGTCAGACTCCTCTTCTTCTTCGATCTTTCCTCTCCTCTCTCTTCCCTTCACCATTGTTACCTGCGACGAAAGATCGAAGAAGAAGAAGAGAAATTCACAAGGGAGGGACTAAATTACCTCAATTCCTTGAGGTCTCTTGTACTGCACTGCAAGATGACGACATTGGCATAGTCAATTCAACCTTTCTCTCACGAATGGAAGAGAATTAAAGAAGAAAGAAATGGCTATTGGATTTGGGACTCGAGCAACCACTGTGCAAGGGATGAAATTGACACAGAAAGCTCACTCCCCACTCAGTTGCGATGCCTTTTGGCGGTTCAATTGAAAGAAAAGAAGAAAAGAGGAAGTTTAATCAGGAACCCGCTTGCAACCGGGTTTAAACCAAATTAGAACCGGCCAAGGGTAATTATGCCTTTCCAAGGCTTTGAATGGTGTCGCCAGGATTACATGTGGCCACTGCAACTCTTGATTTGATATGCATTTAAGAGGGTCACTTGAATTGGAAGGTGGCATCCGACGGGCATCAAAAGAAGATATACATTTGATCCAAAAATAGAAATTGATAGCCAATGTATACAGTGCCACACAAGGCATGATAAGGCTATGTTATGCCTGCACCTTGGCAGCCTCTCATTAGCTGGAAAAAGAACAAACGACTATAAACCATGATGAGCCGGTTTAAACCGCAGGGATACCACATGCTACCTGCAACTGGGGCCTCTATGCTAAATTTACTCCATGCAGACCTGTCCCAGAGCCCAGGCTACATGCCAAATTAGAAGAATCTCCTCCCATGCATGTGGAGAAGCATGCACCTCGACTAGCAAATCGAAACCCTTGAATGAAACACATGAAGGGTCAAGATGGATTCAAAACATGGATTGCCAACATGGCCTCTCTCTATTGGTCGATGCACCTACAAATAAAGGCTTAATACATAAGTAAGTGATCTGGAGCATTGGAATGAAAATGAAGAAATTGAAGGGATGAGATTATGCAAACATAGGCTCTCCAAAATCCTAAACCCCACTGCCTTGAAGGCTATATAAACACAAGCACAGATGAAAGGAAAAAAGACAAGAATATACACCCTAAGCTTTGGCTGCCATAGAGCTCAAAGCTCTCCCTCTTCTCTGATAATATATACCAGTGTACTGGTACTGTTAGGATAACCATTTTAATATAGACAAAGGATCTTGTGTTTAATATGTAAGAAGAAAGAAAGGTATAGTAGAAGATGTAAGCCATTAGAGGTTGTGGTATATTCAAAGTTCAATAAAATGCATGTTTTTCTCAAGTCTTTTACTTCTTTTATTAATTTAGCTGCCTAGTTGGTCACTATCAAAGCACTCTTTTCTCTTTTCTTCTTTTCTTGTCTTCTTTCTTCATTTGCTCACTATTTAAGAAAAATAAAAAATAAAAAAGATGAAAGGGATAAGAATAGGGCCTCATGCACATAACAGTCTTCATGACTGACGAATGAACCCCTTTAATGATCCTTTAAACAAAAAATATTAGTTTATATACTATATTATTCCTTTGTATTATTTGCTTTTATAAAAAAAATATAAATATATATGTATGTATTTTCTTTGCTGCCTATTCTCTTTTCTTCTTTTTTGTATTATTTTTTGTTCTTTTCTTTCCCTTTCTTTTACTTTGTTGTTGAGTTGATAGGAAACAAGGCACTTGATCAAGGTTCTTTCACATGAGAGGACTAGTGAGAGCACTTTAGGTACTCTATAATAGGAAAAGGATGTAATAATGTTCTTTCACATGAGAGGACTGTTGTTCCCTAAAGGCACCTAGAGGGGAGTGAATACGGGGTCTTTTGAAATTTAAAGCTAATTAATTATAACTATCGTGTGTACGTTATTCTTGGTGAAAACTCGAATAACATTAAACTAAGCAAGTGTATGTAAAGTAAATAGAAAAGTTGAAAAACACTTAACACGAGAGTTGTTTACGGAGTTCGACACTAACGCCTACGTCTCTAGGGCTTTGTGACCTTCGAGATGGCACGCCTCTCTTTACCCAATGAGAAATGAGTACAAGGTGGAACCGGTGAGCCCTTACAAACCTTGGAAAGTTACACGGCCCGAGTACGGAAATGGCTCACGAGCATTAAAGGCTCAAGTGTATGAATCAAACAAGATGATCACTCAAAGATCACTCTACTTCTTACAAGATATTGATTGTGGTTGAGTATGCTTGAGATTGGAGTATAGAATATTAAAGTTGTGTGCACAAGCAACAATGACTTTTTCTAGATTTGAAAGGAATTCAAAATATTACAGTTGGGGGAGGCTAGAGTGATGATCCAAACCAAGATTTTGCTTCTATTTATAGAGAACTATGTAAAATTAGGTATTTGGTCTTAACCGTTGCAACTGTATCTTAATTGTTACAACAGTTGCCACCAAAGCATAGGTTTGGCTACCTGCGTAACCCTAACGGTTGTTCTCTAGAAATTCTAGGTAACCGTTGCAACGGTTGTAACAATGAATTAAATCAATTTGACTGTGTTTGATTTATTCCGTTGCAACGGTTTCTTAACCGTTACAATGGTTAAGGTGAATTACCTCAATCTCAAGCATATTTAACCAATTTTATAGATTTCTAAACCTAATCTCGAGATGATGCTTCTAGCTCCAATGCTTGGTTCTTCATGACTCATCCTTGATTAATTATTGCAATTCATCATGTATCCTTGATGTGTACTTTAGCAATTCATATCGTCATGAACCTGCACAATATCTCAAGACACGAAACTGTAAAATTCAATTGATATATGTTTTGCAAATCTAGTCAAACAGACAAGTAGATTATGGCGCAATCCAACAATCTCCCCATTTTGACTATTTGCAAAACATATATATTACGTGAGTGCATAAATTGGATATTCCCACAAATTCGAAAATTTTGAATTTTTGTTTTTACTTTCTTTCCCTTGTGTGGTGTTTATCGAATACCAATTTAACGAACTTGTAATATCTCTCCCCCTTTTTGGAAATGGTCAAAAGGGCGAATAAATATTACAATAATGAAAATGAAGAGGGCTCCCCCTCAATTCATGCACTCCCCCTTAAATTTATAAAATTGTAAATTAAGGCATAATAAAAAATAAAATATGGCAATTAAAGCACGTATATATGCACTACACAAGAATGTAGAAATTTAATATTGTGCATTATATTTTATATAGAGTCTTATACACAAATTTATTGAAGTTATAAGGATATCAATTTTATTAAGGGGTCGAATATAATCAAATTGAATTTTCTCTTATTAGATAATATTGAAATTATATTTTTATTCAATTTGATGTCAATTTAGATATTGAAATATAATATATGTGTATATTCATAATATTTTAATTTTGTAATTTGCTTAATTTACTTAATCTCATGAATAATTAAATGGAAGTCTTGTGTATTTGCATGAGAATAGACGCAAGATACCATATCTTAAAAATTATAAATATATTAAGTTATAGCCCTAAGATACATCATGCGAATAGAACAAGGTAGAATACGATCTAAAATGCAATGTTGAATTGCATGACAAATACTACTATATATTCCTAGATACAATCCAACAATTTTCTTAATGTTGTTTGAAGGCCGAACTCTCTGTCCTTGATTCTGTTATTGTTGCCTTCATGTCTTCATTCTCATTGTTTGCACATAATAGACATATCCATGAGAGATATCTAGGGTCGTTTGTCCAAGCCCATCCTAGTGGTATGCAACCAGGATGACATGCTTTGTGACAGCTATCATAGTAGAACATGCCTCTTCCTCCATTTTGCTTTTGACAAATCATGCATTCTTTCCATTCAATGGGTAGCTCAATATCAGAGTTATCACGTGGAAGTTGATTTTCAAGAGACATTTTTGTGAGCTTTTAGAATATGTGAAAGATAAATGATACTTAAAGGACTTGTAGGTGCGATAAATATTCCTCTCGAGGGGTTGTGTCATTTCAATGTGTTATATTTCTAGGGTTTTAGAGGAGACAGCAGCCAACCAAAAGAGAGAGACAAATTGGGGCAATTTTCTGTTGTATTCTATTCTCCAAAGTTTGTGTACAAAATAAGTATAAAAGGAAACTTACAAATATAACCCTATAAAATTAGAAAATAACAAATGGTGAGATAAGAGACATATATATAACAATCTCCACCTTGGATCGAAATCTCACCTAAAGAAAACAAATAAATAACAAAACTAACAACCAACAGAAATTAAATTTGAACAATAGTTGAACTTCATGGTCGGTATAGGCTTAGTGAGCATATCGGCTGGATTGTCGGCGGTGCCAATCTTCTTTATCTCTACTATACCCTTCGAGATAACCTGCCGAACAAAATGATACTTGACATCAATGTGCTTGCTTCTTTCGTGATACACATGGTTCTTCGCCAAATGAATGGCACTTTGACTATCACAAAAGATGGTAGTAGGACCACCATGTGCTGAAATTTCTTCAAGCAAGCCCTTAAGCCATATTGCCTCCTTAACACTTTCAGTAACTGCCATGTACTCAGCTTCTGTGGTTGATAAGGCAATAGTGGATTGCAAATTATCCTTCCAACTAATTGCACATCCACCCAAAGTGAAAACATAACCGGTGAAAGACCGTTTCTTGTCAATATCTCCCATAAAATCTGAATCTACATAACCCATTAACCTTTCATCGTTTCTCCCGAATTCCAAACGTGCATTTGCGTTACCTTTCAAATAGCGGAGTATCCACATGACCGCCTCCCAATGCATCCTACCAGGACATGACAAATAACGAATCACGACACTAACAGCGTGTGCTATATCGGGTCTAGTGCACACCATCAAATACATGATGCTTCGAACGACACTAGAATATGGGACTCTTGACATGGCTTCCTTCTCCTTATCGGTTTGCGGACTTAGTTGCCTCAACAACTTGAACTTGGTCGCAAGAGGAGTAGATACGGGTTTTACATCCTTCATGTTGAAATGATGCAACACCTTCTCAACAAAATTCTATTGTGAAAGATATAATTTTCCGTTTGACCTATTCCTTGTGATCTCCATGCCTAGAATCCTCTTGGCAGCCCCGAGATCCTTCATCTCAAATTCTGAGCTTAATTGTTCTTTCACCTTCTTAATCTCCTCTTTGTTCGAGGCCGCAACTAACATGTCATCTACATAGAGAAGTAGATACATGAAGCTCTTGTCCGGTAACCTCTTGAAGTAGACACAACTATCAAATTCGGATCTATAGAATCCGATGCTCAACATGAAAGAATCAAATCTTTTGTACCACTGCCTTGGTGACTGCTTTAGGCTATACAAAGATTTATTTAACAAGCACACGTGATTCTCTTTACCCACAACCGTGTAACCTTCCGGTTGTTGCATGTAAATTGTCTCCTCAATGTCGCAATGTAAGAAAGCAGTTTTCACATCTAACTGCTCTAACTCCAAATTCTCCATAGCAACCAAAGAAAGCAACACTCGAATAGAGGTGTGCTTTACCAAGGGTGAGAAGACCTCATTGAAATCAACACCTTCAACTTGACTATAGTTAGCCACTAATCTTGTTTTGTATCTAACTCCAACAGTGTCATCCTTCTTCTTGAACACCCACTTGCAACCCACAATTTTTTCCCTTTAGGTGCCTCAACTAGTGTTCAAGTTTGATTCTTTTGAAGTGAGTTAATCTCCTCTTCCATAGCGGCTGTCCAATTTGCCGCATCACAAGAAGACATCGCTTTCTTATAATTTGAGGGATCACAACACTCCACATTTTTGGCCATAGCCAAACAATACGCAAAGTCTGAATAACCATACCTCGTAGTTGGTTTGATTTCCCTCCTTGCATGATCTCTTATCAACGCATAAGGTTGCTCCTCTTGGTTCTCCTCATCAGACTCATCTGATTCACCAACAAAGTGAGGAACATCAACATGCACCGAATGAGGTTGAGTCAAACTAACTTGTGAGTTTGGAGTCTCAAACTCCACCTCCTTTGTAGCTCTCTGGACCTCCTTAACCGGCTTGGGCATTTGCTCGTTTGCCCGCAACATAGCCGACTCATCAAACTTTACATCTTTTGAGATAAGGAACTTACCCTTTGAATCTGGACACCATAAACGGTATCCCTTAACACCTGAAGCATGCCCGAGAAAGATACACTTCTTGGCCCTTGGTTCAAGCTTCATAGGCCGAGCATCCAAATACCCGCAACCCTGAGTAATCTGCCGATTTACCTGACCACACCTCCTCGGGAGTCTTGCACTCAACCGAAGTATTTGGTGAGCAATTCACCAACCAACAAGCAGTGTTAATGGAACTCCTTGCCCAAACCTGCATTAGAAAGCATACATCGAGCCTTCTCGAGTAGGGTTCTATTCATGCGCTCGGCCACTCCATTTTGTTATAGAGTAGCAACAACTGTAGATGCTGAGCTATTCCTTCATCTTTGCAAAAGGTATTAAACTCCTCATTGCAAAATTCTAAACCATTGTCGGTTCTTAACTTCTTAATTTTCTTTCCGGTTTGGTTCTCAACAAGTGTCTTCCATTGCTTGAATGTGACAAACACTTAGCTCTTTTCCTTCAAGAAAAACACCCAAACCTTTCTCGAGAAATCATCAATAAACAAGAGCATGTAACGAGAACCGTTACCTTTTGAGGGAACACGAGAAGGACCCCACAAATCTGAGTGAATGTAATCCAAAATACCTTTTGTGTTGTGGATGGCTGTGTTGAAACTGAGCCTCTTTTGCTTGCCGAAGACGCAGTCCTCACAAAACTCCACCTTGCCGGTACTCTGGCCACATAGAAGGCCTCTCTTGCTCAACACTGCCATGCCACGCTCGCTCATATGTCCCAACCTCATGTGCCACAGCTTGGTAATGTCAGAATCTGAGGTAGAGCTAGCAACGACAATTGAGCCTGTAATTGTGGTACCCTCCAAGAAATAAAGAGTACCAACCTTCTTTGCCTTCATCATGGTGAGAGCCCCTTTTGACACCTTAAGGACTCCACCTTCACTCTGAAACTTGCAACCAACATCCTCAAGAGAGCCCAAAGAGATCAAGTTCTTCATCAAATCCGGGATATGCCTCACACCCGTCAAAGTACGGGTAACCCTGTCATGCATCTTGATCTTCACGGTACCAACACCTGCAACCTTGCACAGATGATCATTACCCAAAAGGACTCCACCTTCATTAGTCGACTCATATGTGGCAAACCACTCTCGATTTGAGGTCATGTGCTGAGAAGCACCCGTATCCATCACCCAATTCTTATCAAGTTTTTCTTTACCGTCTCCAACAAATAGCAAATCACCAACTTCTGATTCGGCTACATTTGCCTCTCCTGAACTGGTACCTTTTTGTGCCTTCTGTTTATTCTTGAGTTTGTAACAATCGTCAACCTTAATGTGTCCCTTTTTCTTGCAATAATTACATGAGATGTTCTTATGTGCAGACTTGGAACGGTTTCTTCCTTGGTGATGTTTTCTCTCATTGTTTCTCCCTCTCTCAACATACAAACCAACCTCTTAGTTACTTCTCTCCGATGTGGTCAAGTTATTTTCAATGTCGGACTTAACCAACAGATTGCTCTTCACATCCTCAAGGGTGAGTGAAACCCTACTATGAAGCATGGTCTCCTTGAATCCCTGATATGACTTAGGCAGCGAGCATAGCAAAACAATGGCCTTGTCTTCATCCTCCACCTTAATACCAATCCTCTCCATGTCATTGAGAAGAGCGGTATACTCGGAAACATGAGCCTTAACGGAGGTATTTTATGTCATTCGCAAAGAGTGAAACCTTTGTTTTAATCTCAACCGGTTCGTAACTGATTTCTTCATAAAGATCTCCTCTAACTTCTTCCAAGCATCAGCTGCCGTTGTTTCTGAGAGAATTTCTTGAAGTGTTGAATCACTCAAACACAATTGAATAGTTGAGAGAGCCCTATCATTCATTGTCTCCCACTCCTTATTTTTCTCATCTCCTTTTAAATCATCAGGCCGACCCGTTATGGCAGCCTTAACACCTAAATTAGACAAAATTGCTTTCATCTGAACTTGCCATAGTGCAAAACTACTTGTGCCATCAAATTTCTCAATATCAAATTTGGTAGATATGGATGAACTTGAACTCATGGTAACAATTGTTTAATCACCAAGAGTAATTACCAGATTTGATAATTTGACACACAAAATCAGAGAAATCTGAAAGATTTTCCAGAAAAATGCTAGTACTGTGACCCGACGATTTTGGATCTGGCTCTTGCGCAGTTCAGGAGAAAAACAGGAGAAAAATTTGGTGATGCGTAGTAGCTAAAATTGAAACTTAGCAATAATCTAACTTTGATTCATTCCAATTTTGGCGCTGTGCAGAAAAATCCAAAACAGAAATGCGGCTCACCAAAAAAAAAAACTCAAATCGCGGCTGTAACAATTTGCGCCTGGTCCACTATCGCGGCTCACAAAGAAACGTGAAATGGAGAGGCGGACTTGGGTCTTTACGCGGCTCACAAAAATTTATGTCGCAGCTCACAACTTCGGCGACACGGTTCACCAGCAGCGACGCAGAATGGATCTGAACAGCGAAATCCCTAGCAAGCAGCGGAACAACGATCTGAACCCTGAACCACCGATCGAAACGAGCAACCGGCGAAAATGGCTCTGATACCACTTGTTATATTTCTAGGGTTTTAGAGGAGACAGCAGCCAACCAAAAGAGAGAGACAAATTGGGGCAATTTTCTGTTGTATTCTATTCTCCAAAGTTTGTGTACAAAATAGTATAAAAGGAAACTTACAAATATAACCCTATAAAATTAGGAAATAACAAATGGTGAGATAAGAGACATATATATAACAATCAATGATTTATATTAACTTTCTCTTTGGTAATTAGTTAATGATTGTTAATGATAGAAAGTTGATTGTATCTCATATCTTGAATTAATGGAGAGTCATAAAAATATATCTATATATGAGATTATATGTTTTTAGACAATAAAACCCATTGATTAGAATATTCAAATGGATAATACACGAATTAATGCTCACATAGAATTCATGGAGGACATAAAGGTGTTTGACCCTAAAGAGTTGCTATTTAAATTCAACATGAGAAATAACAATTTTGGGACAATTAAATGTGCTTGAAGAATGCCAAAAGTATACATAGGCTCTTCAAAATAAATTGGGTATAACATGTTAAAATTCTTGGTAACAATCTACATGCAAAACTATGAATTTTGATATGTAATATGGTCAAGATCACAAAGGAATTAATTTTCTACAAATAAAACAATTGCTGGATAATGTGTTGGGTACAAACAATGGGGTACACTTGGCAAAAATCACCCCTCAAACCTCTCTGGGTGCAATCTGGAGCTGCCTAGCAAATACCTGGCAACATGGACCCACATGTCAGTGGCTCAACAGCATTTTCGTTGAATTCAAAAGATGGATGGACTTAGTTTACGGGTATTAAACCTCATGAGCCGAATTGGCAGCATCTAGGCTCACCACAAACCAAGTCCACCCAAGTGCGACTCAACATCGCTGAAATTAGACAAAGGCACCCTTGACTCCTTCGTTATGCGTGCATGTGGCGCACAATAGACCAATACAAGTTTATTAACGGTGTACGGTGAAACAATCTCACCCAAAACTTGTGCTCAAATTAAAACTCAGCGCTCTGCGCTGCCTGACCCCTTCGATTTGGGTGCATCAGGAGCTTCATGCGCCATAAGCAAAGCCCTACATGGTCTATCAAGCGCCGAGCACAACTAAAATAATCCACAATTAAAAGGGGACCATTCGTGTCAGCTCTCTCTTCTCCCTTTCTCCTTCCCAATCTCGACTGAGAATGAAATTCAAAATTCGAGCTAAAGGTTGAAGCTTTTTACAAGCTGTTACCTGAAATCGTTAGGGACTTCTATCCCCTTCTCCTTGACCAAAACCTTAAGCCTGAGTACTCCCATTGAACTCCAATTTCAACCGAGAAAGAAGCTAAATAAAAAATGGAAACAAGCGATTGGAGCCGGCTCAAGCCTTGAAACTTGGGAGAACTATACCAAATGCCTACACGACAGTCTATTGGGTGTTAAATCGATTTAAGAAGGATCAATTTTATTGGTGCCATGAGTCGGTACCGTATGAGGTCCGAGTTATGTCAATACAACATGCCCAACTGCCTAAACGGTAAATTGAGCCTTGGCACATGATAAGGAAGTGATAACGATACTCTCTGTTAATATATCGTGCCTTGGAGTGCATTAACCGAGGTGGTAACAAGTTAAGCCGAAAATCAGCTCAGTACATCACACCATGGTCTTAACAGCTAGTAAATAGCTGGCTGGTCCCCAGGACACGTGTCCAATAACCCTAAAGTGATGCCAAAATAGGAGAATCTTCTCCAGGAGGCTTGAAGCACGCAATACAACCTTCTCCTTCTATATGGCAGTAAATCAAGGGCTTTAAATGACATGCACTCCATTCAAGATAATCCAAGGGCTAAGAATGATTCAATTAGAAGATGATGACCTGTATAAACATGGTTGAATGATCTTTAGCCAATAAAACATGTAAATCAAGATGAAGCAATCAAGACCATGCATCAAACAGTGAATGGGCATGATGAAAAAGCACCATACAGGCAGCAAGCCAAAACCCTAGCAACTGGCCTATAAAAAGCACCCAAAATGAAGATGAAAGATACCGACAATATCTCAGTTAGCTCAAGATTGCTGCTGAAACTTCTTCTCCCTCTACAAAAAGCTCCAAAATCCATAGTTTAGGCTAGTTTTTATTCAAGCTTTGTGCTTTTTTTCAATTTCAGCAAGCCAATAGGTAATTAGCACCTAAAAGATGTAGGCTCTAAGGAGCTGTGTTATGTATATGCCTTAAAATGAAATAAAGCTTTTAAGTTGATGATTTGTGTTCCTTTTCCTTTACTGTTCTTGCTATTATTTTGAGTTTCTTTGTCCTTTTTTTTGTTTGGAGCTTGTGAATAATAAAAGTGAAGGCCTTATGATAGCCATGTTCATCTCATGATGAACAAAGCATATAATGGCCTAATGATCAATAAAACATATAAAAATATTATTTCTTCTTAGTTAATAGGGTTTATTCTTATTTTCTGGAGTTTATCACTATTTTAGCATAATATAAAAATATGATAGTAGAAATATGTATAAAATTGCAAAGTTTAATCTTTTCTTCTTATCTTTCTTTACTGCCTCCTTCTTGTGCTTTTTTTTTTAATATATTCTTTAATTCTTGTGTAAGACAATTAAGTAGCAAAGATATGAGAGTTGAAATTGTATAACTCTTCTTATATCCAACCTATTTGATTATCTTATTTTGAGAGAATTGAAGAATAATAAAAATGTAAATAAATGAAGTGAAAAGATAGAGACCAACCAGGGAGAAGTTGTATAACTTTGTTGGACCCTCTTTAATGGACCTATTTTGCATATTAAAGGTTATTTACTTTCCTTGTATACATGTAAATGTATATGTGTACTAGATTACACAATATAGGAAATCAAATGGCCTAATGTGTAAATAGTGAGAAATAGAGGTTCAAAGTGTAAATAGGAAACAATTATAGCTGTCTCATGTCCTTTCGACCTTTAAACCCATGACATTTCAATGATTTGTCCTTTGAAACATGCTAATAAACAGAAACCAGAGGTTTTTATGCAAATTTCTTCTGCCCCTGGTCATGTCAACATGGTGTTACAAATTTTGAAGTTTTCTAACAAAGTTTGAATGCTTTGATCTTGTTTCTATGCTTGCTGGTGCGAAATGATCAATTCGAATCCAGTGATGTAACCCAATCCTTGGGTTTTGGATCGAGACCGTCCGATTCGAATCTGTGAAAATCTATCCGCGAAGTGAGCGCACACATCACTACTAGAATTTCCGGATTTTCCAAGGGCAGCCTATGTTATTTCCGAAAGTAGGAATGGCCTACGGAAATAAAATCGCCTTTTCTGACACACTTAATAATTTCCAACGGCAGGCCGACGGAACTAGTAGCGCATGGAAATCCCAGCTGTCGGCCCATGGAAATGTTAACTATTAGCCCTTGGAAATACTTTTGCATGACCCATGACCCGCCAAACAGACCAAATACGATATTTTATTGATAGCCCATGGAAATAGCTCACCCCTTGCCCTTGGAAATAAGTTAGAAGTAGAAAGACATATTATTTCCATGAGCTACCCTTGGAAATGTTTTGGTTATTCTGTTTATATAATTTTATAGTGAAGGCTCATGGAAATACTGGACCACTATGCCCATGGAAATGTTTTACTGATCCAGTTAATATTATTTTTTGATTAGTCGTAGTATTTCCATGAGGCTACCGTCGGAAATGTTTTGTTCCTGGAGACAGGACCATTTCTATTTATTTGAGATCTCCCTTTGAATGTTGGCCAAAACTAAATAACAGCAGCAAGCAGTATTTAATAGAGATAGTTAAAACGAAACATTTAATTGAAAACATAAATTTTGCTCTTTGGACTAAGCCAATCTATTTAATTTGGGTACAAAACATATTCACGGATGGAAGCAATAACTAAGATCTCCCTTTGAATGAATCTTGTGTAAAAACCTGTTACAAAACAAAAAAAAAGGAAAATGTTAGAAAAGGCATTTGACCAAAATGCATTACTGGATAGTAAAATGTAAAGTAATTTGAAATGCAAAAAGTAACACATATGTCAAAACACTTACCAATTAATACTCTTCATCGGAATCATCCATGTCTTCATCATCTTGCTCCATGTCATGCTCTTCCTCCCCCTCCTCTATGTTGTTTTCATCCCTTACCAAACTTGGCGGTTCATTTGATGTTGTCGGTGGAAGGTTTGTCGTTTCATTCACTAGCTCGAACTCGTCTTCTCGTTGGAGCATACCATCCCAATCAAAGTCTTGTCCAATAGTTGGCTCAATTGGATTATCCGGTCTTTCCTCTTGGTAAAATTCAAGGTTTGCATCGTCGCCCTCGACACGAAACCTCGACTTCGGGCTTGTTTTGATTGCCACCCACCATGGGCGTCTTTCGGCCTTTTGTGATGCATAAGGTAGGTAGCACACTTGGGTTGCTTGAGCCGCTAATACAAAAGGCTCGTAATTTGCAAGGCGAGAAGTATGCTTGACCTCAACAATGCCATGTTTGCGGTCCACTTTTACACCGTTTATTATGTCAAACCAATCACACCTAAAGAGAACTACCTTGTGGGCATCATACTCTAGCTCAATGATGTCTTGGAGAACTCCATAGTAGTCGATTTGTTCGCCATTTGCATCCCACTTTCCTTTTATGCAAACACCGCTACTTTGTGTTACCTTGTTTTCTTCAGATGATTCTGTGTGAAATTGATACCCGTTGACTTCGTACCCATCGTAGAAGTACGCTTGTTTGCTTGGCCTGACTCCTGCCATTCGTATGTAGTAATCGTCTTCATCATGATAATTTATTACCTTTTTGCGTAACCAAGGTGCGAAACCATCTTGACGGACTTTTGGCAAATCTTGTGGGCTTGTGGCCACCCCATTGTTGAGCATGCATGTATCAAACTCTCTGCACATTAGAATATGTCCAAACATGAGATTTTGATATGTTTTAGAGTAGATATTTTAATTTGAAAACATCAAAAGGATATTTATAAGATTGTACCCCATGTACTTCTCACAGATCTCAGGACAGTTGAGGATGACATAAGTGTGTGCCGCATCCCAATCCTTGTCATCGAGAGGCTTTCGTCTTTCCCTGCCAATGGAACGGCCCGCATTGTCGAATATAGAAAGTAGTCCCGCCGAAGGGTTACTTGTTCCAACTCCTTCTTGGCTAATCTTTTCTTTCTCTGCAAAGTAGTGTGCGGAAAATGTACCAATTTCTTTGGCAATTGTAGCCTCCACGATTGAACCCTCAACACGTGCTTTGTTCGTGACTCTCATCCTTTGTTCTTTGTTACGCCTGTAATTGCAACAATGGTTTAGTGTTAGTTGTAAGCTTAGTGTGCATTTAAGTAAAATTTAAAACAAAAATCCAAAGCACAACACACCTCTCACATGGATACATCCATCGGAACCCTACTAGCCCGCCCATTCTAGCCTCGTATGCTACATGCAGCACAAGATGCTCCATTGAATCAAAGAAATCGGGGGGAAATATTTTTTTCATCTTGCACATTGTGACGACAATATTTTTCTCTAATTCCGCGACCCTCACTGGATCAAGTTCCTTGGCACAAATCTCTCTAAAGATTGCTAAAATCTCACATAGAACATCCGATACAGGATCCGGGACAAAGTCTCGGAATGCGACAGGGAGGAGGCGCTCCATGAACACGTGTAAATCATGACTTTTAAGCCCTGTGAAGCTGCTTGTGGTTAGGTTAACCATCCTTGACCAATTGGATGCGTAGCCATCAGGGAACCTTACTACCTCCTTGAGCCATGTTAAAACAATCCTCTTATCATTTGGAGAGAGTGCGAAGGGTGCATTTGGTTTTTTTAGCTTTCCCGGGTTACCATCCGAGGGAGTTAGGTGTTGGGTGGGGCGATCACAATAAAGAGTCAAATCTTTCTTGGCTTTTTCATTATTCTTGGTTTTGCCACCTATGTTTAACAGCGTGTATAGCAAATTTTCTGTGAAATTCTTCTCCAAATGCATCATATCCAAATTGTGTTGCAACAAATTGTATTTCCAATAGAGTAAACTCCAAAAAAATACTTTTTTCTGCCAATGATGGGTTGTACCATAACCCTCAATTTGTTGTAATCCTCCCTCTTTACCCCATTTAATATCTGGAATCAAACTCACTATATCGAGCAGCTGCTCTCCCGTCAATCTCGGTGGTGGGGGATCATTCTCAACTCTACCTTTTTTGAAATTCTTCCTATCTCGACGGAATGCGTGATCAGGAGGAAGGAAGCACCTTGTACAATCGAACCAACTTGCTTTTCCACCATGCGCGAGTTGAAAGGCCTTTGTCTTCTCCATGCAATAATAACACGCTAATTTGCCTTTTGTACCCCACCCACACAGCATCTCATAAGCCGGGTAATCACTAACCGTCCAAAGAAGTTGTGCATGCATCTCGAAGTTCTCTCTTTTATACCCATCCCATGTCATTTCTCCATTTAACCACAAATGTTTCAATTCATCGATCAAAGGTTCAAGGAGTATGTCAATGTCCCGACCCGGATGCTTTGGTCCCGGGATGACTAGCGCGAGGAACATGCTATCTTCTTTCATTATCATCCCAGGTGGTAGGTTATACGGAAAAAAAAATAACGGCCAACACGAATATGGAAAGGTGGGATGTTTCCGAGCAAAATGCTTCCAAGCCTCACCATCCGCCGGGTGCACCATCATCGGGGCTTTGTGACGCACACCTTCCTTGTGCCATCTCATATTCTTCGCACATGTTGCGGTCATGTACATCCTTTGCAATCGTGGGGTGATAGGGAGATAACGAAGTTGCTTTTGTGGAACGAGCTTTGCCTTCTTATTGGGTCCAAGAGGCTTATACCTTAGCTCGCCACATACATCACAGTGGGTCTTCTTCTTGTTCGCATCACTATAATATAGCATACAAAAGTTTGGACATACGTCTATTTTTTTATATTCCATGCCCAATCCCTCGACCAAACGTTTCGCTTGGTAGAAATTTTTAGGCAGTTCTTCACTAGGAGGAAGCGTGCTTTTAAGTAGATCCATCATCCCATTGAAACATGCTTGGCTCATTTGGTGTTTCGCCTTCAAAGCAAAGGCTTGTGTCACCGCGGACAAGACGGTTTGTTTTTTGCATTCCATTTCACCTGTCGAGTTAATTTCCCAAACCGATTTGTTGTTAGCATCCATCATGTCGAAGAATTTTTTAGCCGCTCCCATAGGTGTCTCCTCATTCCAATCGAATTCTTGACCAGCAGCATCCCTTACCATGTCAACCATTGGATCAGTGGCTGCGTTCACAGGCGGCGAATTGTTCAATGAATTTGGATGCGGCTCCCCGTGTTTGTGCCACACTTCATATAGGTTGCAAAAGCCATGTCAAAAAAGATGCAGTTCTATGGTTTGCACATCTTTTATAGAGGTTGTCACATCTTTCACACGAACACGGCATACATTGCACACCTCTATCGTCGACACTCACAACAGAGGGTATGGATAATGCTCGTGCAATAAATTCGGTCACACCATTCACAAATGTAGGGTGAAGAATTCCACCTATACTTTTCCTACTATACTTGTACATCCATTCCCGATCAGTGGCCATTTGAATGACTATCTGTATAAAATAGGGTATGAATTAATTATATGATCCCTCAAACACAATTTCACAAGACGGCTGTGTTTCATTTTTTGGTTCTCGAGTCAATGGCTGATTAATCAATCACAGTGGCTGTGTTTTCATTTTTTGGTTCTCGAGTCAGTGGCTGATTAATCAAGCACAGTGGCTGTGTTTTCATTTTTTGGTTCTCGAGACAGTGGCTGATTAATCAAGCATAGTGTTTACATTTTTTGGTTCTCGAGACAGTGGCTGTGTTTTCATTTGAATGACTATCTCCAAGCAAACACAAGCTGAGATAATGAAGCACAGTGTTTTCATTTTTTTGGTTCATTTAATTTCACAGTGGCTGAATAATCAAGCAAACACAAGCTGAGATAAAACTGAAAAGGGGCTGATTAATCAATAATGCAATGTTCATTCTTAACAGGGAACAAGAGTTAACTTTTGTACAGGAGAGGAATAGTGCCTGGATTTAGAGCTCAAATCAGATGAACAGCAAGAGCCTCTGAACTTAGAGCTAAAAAAAAGAGGAAGAGGAAGAGCCCTTGAACTTAGAGCTCCAAGGAGAGGTAGAGGAAGAGCTCAGTTGCGGCCAGGGTGGAGATTATCTTTGATTTACGGCTCCTGGACTTAAACAGGAAGAGGGTTGAGAGATCCGAGACCTCCGAGCTCAGTTGGGGCAGGAGTTTAAATGGGGCGACTGGGCAGAGCGTTTCAACTGAGAATTAGACTGGGATGCGTTCGAGCTAATTGGAAAGAAAGATAGTGGTGTATTTCCATCGGTTTACCGTCAGAAATACTGGTGTATATTATCTAAATACAGTTATGTTTTTATTGCATACCTAGATTGTACGCATCCAAAATTGGATGTGGGATTACCCAAGTACTAGAGAATACACACATCACCCAAGTTAAACATCATCCAAAGAGAATACACACATCGCCCAAGTTAAACATCCCAAGTTAAATGAGAAATTCCCAAGTAGATAAAAAAGAAAATTAACAAGTACTAGAGTAATTATGCAACATCCTAAATTAGTTGACATCCTAATTAATTTAACACATCCTAAGTTAAATATCCAACATCCAAACAACCGATACAAGTTAACCTAAATGTTTTTTTATTATTACAAGTTCTAGAGTTCTTTGCATTTCTTTTAACACAGTTTATGGAAGATGATCCTCTTCTACACCAGAATTGCCCTTGGATGGTTGAGGGTTCTCTCCCCCACTGGCATTGCCCTCCGATGACCCCTCCTACAGAGCACAGTAAACGGTAGTTAACACAAGCTTAAATTCAAAAATTAGAGATTCTGTCATTTCTTAACTTAGCAACAGAAAAGTGCTTACCGGAAATTTTGGAGGCTCTATTCCTTGATTTCGGAAGAGTTGCGCAAAACAGTCCCTCGTGAACTGGCTATTCTTTTTAATCTCTTCCATATCTGCTCTGTGGCGCTACTCTTGTGCAGCTAGCTCAGCAACAAAGGAAGTACGTTCAGCTCTAAGTAACTTTGCCACCTCCTCTTTTGTGTATTTCCTTTTCGAATCTTCAGCGGAAGTAGCTGTGCTCTTTGTAGGCTCTGATGGGGCACCCTCTACTGTCTCCAAGACTCTGGTGACTTTGCTGGTCCTGCACTTGAATCCAAAGCCGAATAGCCTCCCTCGCTTGTCCTCCCCATTCACAGCGAGCCCCAAATGTCCTCATCGTTCATCGTATCCCCGTAGAAAGCCTTAAGGTCCAGGTATTCTTTCTACCACCATTAGAACAAAGTGGATCAGCAAATATACAGTGAATTATACAGTGAATCATCAAATATACAGTGAAGTTTTGGTAATCAAAGCTGTATATTAAAGGGTTAATTTCTTGTGTGCCCTTTAACTCTTACTAAATTTCTTATTTATCCCTCAAGACTTCAATATATTATATTTACCCCTCAACTCTTCTAATTTTTTTTCTATTTACCCTTTCTGGTTTTTTCTTTAACGTGCATTGAGTTCCGTCGAATTATGCAAGTTCCACAGTGAAATGCAATGTACCTATACAAAATCAAAACTGTATAGTAAATACTTACCGCTGCCTTTTTTGTGTTCTCGTTCACGTATTTCTTTCCCTGCGGTGTCTCCCGCATGTGAGTTCGATCAAAGACCTCCTTCGGTCCAACTGGTGCTCCCTTCTCGGAAATCTGAAATTTGTACATAAATGTATGTAGAGGATGTTAATAAAGCATAACCTAAGTTAAATCACTAAAGTAAATTTAATGTAATTTTCATTACCAAAACTTCCTTGTGCCGATAACTGCTCCTGGATCCAGCCACATGATGCACCACTTCTTTACCTCCTTTAATTCGGTTTGTACGGTTGGTGGCTGATGCAGTGACAAATTTGTCCTTCGACCAAATGAGGACCAAACCCTTCCAATACTCCAGGTTCTTGCACCATTTGGGAGGGTAGTCTTTCCAAATCTCTTTTTCATCTCCAAATTTCCTCGTGAGCCCCCTTCTCGTTTCCGCCAGTTCCCGCATATATGTCTCATCCGCTACTCTCTCAAATACATCAATGCACCTCACGGTGTCTTGCTCAGCCCCCCATGAATACCTCTGGAGGAATTGTTTTAGAATAAATAGTCTTATGTCGAGGGAAACATGTTCCAGCTCCGGTAAGGTCCGGGCAAGTTCCACAGTGTAAGAAGCCTAAGCATGGTGATTATCTTTGTGCACTTGGGTGATGACGTGAACTCAGCATCACCGACTACCACCAATTCTGGTCTGTCCTCTGGTGGCACAGGGTCACGAGGCCTTGCAAGACCCCGCCCACACCTCTCATTGCCTTTTCTCTTACTTCTTTTTCTTTTCCTCTCGACAGCTGACGCTTGAGCAGCCAACTCATCGAGCTCTAGCCTGCATGCGTCAAGAGCTTCAGGAATCCCAGTTAGGGGACGACGGCGTAAGCCCCTCATACTGCCATCATCATCCAGTATCGCGGGATGTGGGCTGGACTCATCTTCGGTGTATTGCTCTCCATATGCATCATCTTCTTGCACAGTTCTTGCCCGCTGGTCGGACAGCGAGGGTTCAGGCGGTGCCTGGGCAGCTGGTGACTGGAACCGAGTCGGCAAGAAATCAGGATGCCTAATCGGGGACCGGTCATTAGATTCCCACGCATCCCAATCAGTTGCTACTTCAGTAGGTGCCCGGGAAGAACCTGCATCTAGAGTTGAAGGTGGCGGGTCAGCACTGTTCCCGGTTGAACGACGTTGATCACTTCTAAGCCCTGCCCTTCGAGGATTGCGGCCTGTAAAGGTTCAGCACTTCAAGGAGCCAGTGGCTGACCGCAGCGGTGCCTGGATATCAGCCTCTGGTGGTGGCTGGGGAGCAGCCTGATATGGCTCGGCAAGGGGCGACTTTTCAGGCAGTGACTGGGCAGTTGGTGATGGCTCGACAGGGTGCGACTGGGGAGCAGCTAGATCTGGCTCGGCAGGGGGTACCTTTTCAGTGGCTGTCTGGGCTGTTAGCGATGGCAGGCGGTCAGCTTCCATGGGCTGAGGCGACAGCTGGGGAGCAGCCTGGGGAGTATCATCGACAGGGGGCAACGCCAATAAGCTGGGTTCAGCCTGGGGAGTATCATCGACCTCATGGAGAGTAGCAAGGGGCTCTTTCATTCGAACGGGGGGTGCAATGCCAATAAGCTGGGTTCAGCCTCGCAGACCTCCGGATCTCTTCCTTCGTTCTTTTGTGGGATTTCTTATTATGGGGGGTTCACAGTGACGAAGCTGAATTTCAGGTGTTGTTTGAACAGTGTCCCCACTAACGGCGGGAGGCAGTGACACTGGGTGGGTGGGACCCGGTGGATCTGGAGATAGATCGGCAACTGGTGTATGAACGGGGCCTCATTTTCTTGTGGCGGTGACGGCGGGAGGGTGCCAACCGGTGTCTCTGGTGACAGCGGGTCAGCTTGTGGCGGCTCTTGCCGCTAGTTGAGTCTCGGGGATTTCCGGCGATGTACTAGCTCGTACTTGGAGTTATCATCGCCCCTAGCCATTCTGAATCTGAAACAGATTATACAGTGAATTGAGATTTCATATAAGCCACTTTAATGCATTAATGCATTATGCCCAATAATTGAACATAACTGAAAATTCCCTAAAAAGGCTAACTAACTGAAAAAATAATGCAACATAACTACATATGGGCTAAACAGGCTAAATAGGCTAAATAATTAAGGGAAGTGCTATATTGAGCGCATTAATTGTAATTTTGAGATCTCAAAGAAAAGTTTATCTCTAAATACCAAGAAGAGCCTTATAGTCTCTTTCTTTATCTATCACAATTAATACAAAATTTAATTAAAGGAAAAAAATAATGTGAGATTTAGAATTTCAGGCTAGCCAGGATGTGGGTAGGCCAAACAAGCAGAAGATTCATAAGACTAGAATACAAGAAAGAAACAAAAGAACGTGATACTAATGCACATTTCTACGGCGGCAAATCAAAATAAATTTCAAGTTTCCAATAAAAACAATTTGCTTGAAAGAAACACAATAACTTATTGATAGTGTAAATGCCACATGGGGAGTAAAAACAGAAAAGAATAAAATATATATGTGTCAGCTGGGGGTAAGAAGACGAAGAAGGAAATGTAAATGCCAATTTGTCAGCCATGGTGAAACTAAAAATTAAGTTAGTTATAAGATATATCAGTCTAGACGCAGTACATATGAAACAAATTAACAATAGCTGACAGTTGGTATTGACAGATAATCCAAATAAAATATTAAAGATTGGTTCAAAGACTGTATGTTAATTGTTAGAGAAAATCTTGTTGTACTTGTCGTTCCAAATTCTCACTAGACGAAATACAAAGCAGTAAAAAGCAGCAACTAATGAGAAGTATCGGAGGAAATGAAGTCCCTTTTATTATGTGAGAAAGTGTTAATTTGCAAACAAGAAGATATATCAGTACTGGTCATAAGATCTCTTTGAGTATATGTGAGAAATTAGGTGTTTGCTTGATTAATCGGGTTTTTACTCAAACATATCAGTACTGAATTAGATATATCAGTACTGAATTTGATTAATCAGCTTTTTACTCAGATATGCTGAATGTACATCTGGTACACCGAACATCTGATTCTCCTCTCGACATCTGATATGTTTGCACTCAGGAAGAGCCAAACAAGATGTTTGGCTTTCAGTACTGATGTGTCTGGCTGAATTTACAAACATATACCAGATGTTCCAGATGTACCAGATTAGTCAGTCCTAATTTGCAAACAAGAAGATATACCAGACTGACTAATTTGCAAACATATCAGTGCAGATTCATCAAATGTACATAGGTACAAAAACAAGAAGATAATATCTACTTTGCAAACAAGTGTTAATTTCCTCAAACAGTTTAAAAGGGGTGGAAGGGGAAAAGCAACAAGGCAGCAACCCCAAATCAATATGCACTATGCTACGTCACAGAACAAGGCAGAAAGGGGTGGAAATTGAAAAATAAAGAGTTAGTATAAAAAAAAATATCAAAAAGAAGATAAATTTTACATCAAAATATTTTATTCCTATATATCTTTATAGTTAGGTACCCATTTAGTTTAATTAATTGGGGAACCTATCGATTGGTCGAAATTGAAAAATAGCTATATATAGTTCCACTGGTTCTTGTAGGAAATAAAATGCTGATATATATTATTAATTTTCACATTATGAGTCAATAATTTGAAAGCTTAGCATTAATTTAATAGAAAATAAAATAAAAATGAACAAGTCGGATCCGACTTGAGTCAAACCTGATGCAACTTGACCCAACTAATCAACTATCATCATTTAACCAAGTTGTAAACCCAAGTAAAATTCACATTACCCCAAACTCACAGAACAAGGCAAAAAGGGGTGGAAGGGGAAAAGCAACAAGGCAGCACCCCCAAATCAAAAAATACACATTACCCCGGAAGCCCCAAATTCATCCCCTAATCGAGTCGGGAAAAACAATAACCCGAACCCAATCGATCAAAATCCCAATCCAGTCATTGTCCGAATCGAGAAAATCAACATCTCGACATTCGGCACCGAAATTTAATTTCTACGATCTATCGTACGTTTCAACAAGCAATCATTGAGTATACTAATAAATCCAAAACGGGACTTGAATACTTACCCGATGGAGCGAGGTCAGCGCTAGGGTTTAAAAGTTTTGGTTGCGGTACACAAAAGAGCGAGGGCAGCGTCGTCTTCCTTCTCAAAGCTACGGTGACTAGCGGAACGATGGGGAGAGGCGCCGATTTGGAAGAGATCAGGAAGGGAGAACTGATCGGTTTTTGGGAGAGTGGAGAAGGGGAGTGTTCGAGTGATTTTTTGAAAAAAATGCTAAGTCCGGGCTACCTTCACACCATCCAGATCTGGCTCGGAGGGGTATCCTCTCCAATATGTGCCCGCTACTCTCTCCCCTCAACGGTTTGATTTATGCTATCAAACGCTTTGAGATTCGGGCTAGCGGACGGGTCGGTATTAGTTCGGCTTATTGATTTGTGCAATGTTGAAAGAACGGTTTGGATCCCGTCATTGTAACACAAATGTTCTACATGTAACGCAGTGCACCGCAATACATACTGTGCCCTTTGTTAATTTCTCTGTATCGCATTTACTAACTTTGCCAACCCAATTTAAAAAAAAACGGATGGCTCCAGTGAAGATCAGGACGCTACATCACCGATCAAAAGGCTAAAATTTAACTATCTTTCTGTTTGGCAATGCATGTACATAAATTAATTTTTTTAAAAATGTGAAAAATGAGAAAGTAATTTTTTTGAGATTTTATGTCCAAATCAAATCTACAAATGTCAATTTTGTACAATTTAATTATTTTTTACTCATTCAAATTGTTCAAAACAATGTGGACCGTTAATTTCCGTATGATCATTGAACGGTCGATTTGCTGAAAAATGACATCTAGTTTTTTTTTAAATGATTAAGAAAGAACATGAAACCTTAAGAACATAAAAGTTAAATAAGCCGGATACTAGAAAGCCTCGATCCAAAGTAAACTATTTATAGCCGTACGATGTTGCTATATTGTGTCGCTTGGATGGATTAGTAAATGGATCTCGATTTATATCAAATTTTAATACAATCATCTTAATACAACACTCTTTCATTTGAACGGTTCCGATCGTCAACGAATGCAACTTCGTCTTCGTTCCTTCATTGATCCATACAACATGGGTTCAAGTCCTATGTACATTGGAGTATGGCACAAGTGATTGATGCATAATGCATTATTTTTACAATTTCAACAGTTAAAAATTAATTGTACTAATGCATTATCAATGTTCAAGCATTAATTTTATTATCACATCAACCTTTATTAATATTATCAGCTTCATATATTACCAATTTTCCAAATAAATTTTAATTGAATCCTACAGTAACACAAAGATTTTCCAAACAAATTTAATTGAATCCTATAATATATATAATATAACTTATATCAATCACAACAGTAACATACTAATTACATATAATTCATAAACTTAAAATTATAAACAGAATTATTTAATATCTAGCAACTTTCTAATTTTTAACCACCTTCAAGTCTCAAATGAATTCAACTAGAGTTGAAAAATTTCATGCAGTGGAATTTAACTTAGCGCCTTCATTTTTCAAAAACCTGGTAGAAAATTGGGTCCTTGATCCGGACAAAGTAGTTTAGACTCTAAACAGAGCAACACATTATATCAATTGAAGGCTGCTGTTATGTTTACTATGCTGCACGGAGCAAAAACTGATCTGTTCATCTCTGAAATTTTGGCTTCACTCATTCGGCGCCAGATTACTTTCACTGAATTCACATCCTCCGGTACCGTAATACCGATGAGGAAATAAACACTGAATCTGGACCGTTCTTTCAAACTTGATACGTTTTCATTCCCCCCAAAAACTCCTCTTATTAGGTTACCTCCCAATTTGCCCGCCTCCTTCCCTCCTCTCCCACTCATTTCCCCGCCTTCTGAGAGAATACCACATCACCAGACTTCGCTCCTTCCCTCCTCTCCCACTCATTCCCCCCCCTTCTGAGAGGACACCGAGAAATCAGACTTCGCACTTACTAACCTTCCACTCATTTCTCCCACTTTCGATCACTTATCTTCCCGCTTGGATTCTCGGAGTCGACGTCCATCCAATAGTCGGGCTGGTAATTTTAGATCACTTATTTCACTTCTACGGTTTAATTGTTCTTCTCTTAAGGTTTACTTTTTGTTTACTTATCTCAATGGTTTTCGGGCTGGTAATTTTTGTTTACTTATTTCGCATTAAATTTACCAAATTTCTAGAATAGTCAGAGCACATCCAATTTGAGTTGAACAAACTGTCTTCTTACACAAAACACTGAATGAGTCAAATTTGAGAGTCAATTGCGAAAAAGTCTTGTATTTGGTATGAGTCAAATTTGAGAGTCAATGAACAAACTGTCTTTCCTTTCAGATATAGCCAAAATTGTGCTTGAAGTCCGGTGCACATAAAGATTTCTTTTGACTCAACTTGTAAATTTTACTTGGTTTAACTTGAAGTTGTAAATTGCACATTTTGGCTCAACTTGAATTTTGGCTCAAATTGTAACCTGATGTAACTTGAATTTTACAATTTTGGCTCAAGTTGTAACTTGAATTATACTTGGGTTTACAACTTGGTTTAACCTGATGTAACTTGAATTTTACAATTTGACTTGAAGTCAAAATGTGTAAAATTTTACAGGTTGAGCCAAAACTTACTAGGTTTAACTTGAAGCCCTGTGCCAAAATGTGCAAGTTGAACAAAAATTAACTTGGTTTAACTTGAAGTCCTGTGCACATAAAAATTTACTTGGTTTAACTTGAGCCAGGTTAAATTCAAGTCAAATTGTAAAACCAAGTAAATTTTGGCTCAACTTCTTTCGACTCAACTTGTAAAATTGAAGAGTAAATACTCTCATTGAAAGCAAATTTTATACGTTCTTTCGTCCTGTAATATTTACTAATATTTTTAAAGGAGACCTAACCTTATCATCATTTAAAGGAGATATAATCCATTCCTATTTTTGCAAGTATAGATGCTGGTTTGCAAAGTAATTGCAAACTACATTCCTATTTTTGGTTTGCAAACCAAAAATAGGAATTAAAAAAGATAAATCAAATGCCATGTTTTTGTACCCCCCTCACTGCCATGAAAAAAGATATATAAAAAAGTTGATTTTCTTGATTAATGTTGCTTGAGATGTGAATGATTGTGGGATTTTGGGTTGAATTGGGATTTTGATCGATTGGGTTCGGGTTGTTGATTTTTCCGACCCGATTAAGGGATGAATTTGGGGCTTGCGGGGTAATTTGTATTTCTTGATTTGGGGGTGCTGCCTTCTTGCTTTTCCCCTTCTCCTTTCTACCTTGCTTTGTGTGCTTGCTGGATGAGCTGGTTTTTTTTTTTTTTTGGTGACTGGTACTGGGTACCCTGATTTCTTGCCTTGTTTCTATGCTGGTTCACTGGTTTCTATGACTTGCTTGTTCTGTTATCTGTTGACCTTACAAGTACTGGTCCCCTTAACAGTCCTGTACCAGTACTGGTACTGATACGTGTGCTGATTGGGTCCCTTCTCTGGTCTCTGTCTTTGCTGGTTCCTGTTATGTTGCTTGTTTGGCACTGGCTTGGCTTGTTTTACCTCTGTGTTGTGTGTCAACCATGTACCGATCAAAAAAAAAATACATTCCTATTTTTGCAAGTATACATGCTAGTTTGCAAAGTAATTGCAAACTACATTCCTGTTTTTGGTTTGCAAACCAAAATATGAATGAAAAAAGATAAATCAAATGCCATGTTTTTCGACCCCTCACTGCCATGAAAAAAGATAAATCAAATAAAAATAGAAAATGATCCAACTCATTACAAAAAGGGCTGATATTTCCAGTAAGTGTTGCAATCCGGGGGTTTAGCTTGTTAGTCTAGTCCTTGAAGTTCCATTTTGAACCAAATCTCTCTAAAGTTTGGCAAAAAGCTCAATTATTTTTAAGCTTAATTTTTTATGGGTACACTAAAATTTTTATCTTAATTCCCATCCATTTTTCTTTTCCTTTTCATTCAAACACAGATGGCCCCAAGGAAATCTGCTATATCAAGAGCAACATCAACAAAAAAAAAATTAGGGAGAAAGCGTAAATCACAGGCACTACTTGAGCTCGGTGAGGGTTCAAATGCTACGCCAGATGGTGAAATTACACCAACTAAACCCGTAAAGAAAAGGGGACGAGGCCCGGGGACATCAGAAAATCGACAAATGTAGTGGAAGACAGACCAATAATCTGGCCAATTTCCTCTTGTGAGTTTACTTGTGTAGGAAAACCAAAGGAAATAACGGCAGCAATAACTAGGTATCGTTGTTTTTAATTTTTACAAACAAATACAACCATTTTATCCCCTAAGTCATTTTCTGAAACCACAACTTTTCTATCACAAGGCTTGTCCTGAACCATATGCCTGGACCATTGAGAAGTTTCCACGCCTTTGATGATACCACGAAAAATAACATCGAATTTGCATTTCTGGTAGTCTCTTTTCTTATTATTTTCCATTAGCAGTATTTTTTTTTAGTGATAAATTCCTGCAAGGCCCGTTTCATTTCAAAACTGTTATAGTTACAAAAGAAAATGACTTGTATGTCAGAACTGTTATAGTTTCAGAACTGTTATAGAACTGTTATAGTTTCCACGCCCGTTTCATTTCATTTCAGAACTGTTACTGTAAAAAATTTAAATTTTACATATCGCAGTTATCTGAATTTAATAACATGTACCCCTGCTAATGGAATACGTGTTTTTTTTAAAGGAGAAATTTAGATATCATGATGGGGAAGATGTCCAGCGTTGTCGGGAAGTTCTGGAGGCAATAGCGGCAAAGAGGTACACCGGGGAGCTACACGAGGCAAGGAACAATTGCATAAAAAAATTCGGTAGAAACATACTGGCATGGAAGAAGTCTGTTCCACATTGGTGCCTAACCCACGCATACTGGCACGGTTTGTGTGACATCTTTGCCACAGATGAATGGCAAGAAGTGAGTAAACAAAACCATGATAACCGCACTACATCTGGACTGACGGTCTCTCACTATGCTGGATGTGCAAGTGCACACCAGCATTTTGGTAAACTGGTGAGTTTCAATGAACATTAATTCAAAATAAAACTTAATGTGTAATTTACAACATCATCTGACTTGTTTATTCATTTTCATGTGGAGAAAAACTTAAAAAATGGAGAAGATCCAACAATGAGGGAACTTTACATCCATCTTCATTGTCGTAGAGACAATGACAAATCACCCATTGAGACCCAACTGGAAGCTGCCACGCCGGTTCGGTCTGTACCAGCGGAGATTACTTATGACAATGGGGTAATGGACCCAAATACAGAGGAGATTCCCCGTGTAATTGAAGAGTTGGATGTCAACTCCTTGCAATTTCCCAACACAAGAATCAAAGCAGTTTACGTAAGTTGCACTATGTACATTAATTTGCTGAATCTGAATACCTAAGTACAAATGTTGTTGAGTTTGCTGAATTTGATGAATTTGCACTATGTACATTTCATAATTTGATGATTTACATCCTTGTGCTGATAATTTGCTGAATTTACATTAATGTGCTGAATTAAAATTAAGAGTTAGGGGATAAATTAGATATATCTAGGTGTTGAGGGGTAAATAAAAAGTTAGAGAACTCTTTGAGGATATGTGAGAAATTAACACTTTTTTTGTTGCCTACTGTTTGCGGGTATGTGATAAATTAGATCTCACTACTAGAAGGGCAAAGCTGCAAACTGTGTAACATGCTGGTACTAGAATTGAGTCTCACAAAAATACAAACTGAACCAGTCCTGATGCATATCAATTTTTACTGATTTTGTTGCCTACTGTTTAACGGTATGTGATAAATTAGATCTCACTACTATAAATTTATTCATTACATAACAAGGTCAAAATAACACATCTTTTTATACTGCTCATATGGTGCAACTCATAGGAAAAGGTGAACGACATGATGGCTGAGGAGGCCCATGCTGACATGGATGAGACCACCATGTTCATGTCAGCTGCTGGCGGAGCAAGCCATGGTAGGGTGCTAGGATTTGGAAGCATGGTTGATGGGAAGGCGCAAACAGCAACCAATCGATCCAGGCCCAAGCACACAGCATCTTCGGTTACTGTTTCTGGAGTGAAACCAATGGAGTGCAGGCAAGTTTCTCTCGCACAGAAGTACAATCTCTCTTAGACATCATCAATCGCCGTCAAGCTGAGGATAGGGCCGAGATGAAAAGAGAACTAGCATCTTATCAAATGTGCATCAACCAATTATTCTCGATGTTTGGGGCACAAGGGCCCAATCAACCGGTAATTAACACCAACTTGATTGCTAAATTAATTCCCTTAATTTATTTGATGTGATGAGACTTTAATATCTCACTATGATTGCATGTAGCTCACTGATATACTTGTTTGTCGCAACTGAAAGCATGTGCTGAAAATTGCATTCAAAACATATTTGGGTCCAACTTAGTTGCTACTGTTGTTATTGTCGTTATTGTTGAGATATATTGTCATACTAAATTTGGATCTTTGGCATTGTTTAACTTAGGTTCAAGGAAACATTTCAGGAACTCAGCAAGGTTCTACTGGGAATTTACCTAATTTTCAGGTCCCAATTTTGACTTAAGTATATCCATTAAATGTTACAAATCAGATCTGATTTTGTCATCTTCAAGTTATAACACTTGTGCTTGCTTATTCAATCCTTAGGGTCAAGGTCCCACTCAACCAACTCAGGAAGTAGCTTCACACATGCAGACGGGCAATTCCCGGGTAATAAGTTCTACCTCAGTTTTACATAAATCCATTTATTTAGTGTGATTAGAGTGATTCCAAAGCTTATAGTGCAAAGTTATTTTGCTCCTTTATTTGCACCAATCTTTTAAATGTCTTTGCTTTCTTATCTCATCGTAAACTACATAAGAACAAGGCAAAAGCCATTTTTTCTTTGACAGCCTTTCTAGTGAAGGGATAAAGATAAAGAGAGGGTGTAATGGTCAATTTTACTTTTTTCCTTTGACAGCCTTTCTTTGACATCCTTTCTATGTTAGTTTGGGCGGCATGGATGCACATATAGGTGATATGTTAATTTGGAGTAGTTTGTTATAATGGAATTGACTTTCTCGCATTACATGAATTTGCTTCTGTGTTAGATGGTTAATTAGGGGTCCCGATAATGATATTACTTAGTAGAGGGTGTTGTTGGTACTAGACTCCTTTTCTGACTCAAAACAAACTATGCAAAATACACATTCATAACAATAACATGTTGTTTCTTTTCCATGTGATATAAATAGGGTAATGCTTCTCCTATACAGCCAAATCAGGGATTCGAAGCACTCTTAAATCAAGCTAATGCTGGAATAGATGACGTACCCACAAATGAAGCTGCAATGGGCCAATGGTGCGGGGATTCTGCCTACAATGAGAACCATCCCTTCTAGTGCAGAAAATTGCATATTTTGGCTCTTCGTATATGTTTTACCAGTTCTAACAAATGAACAAACTTGGGGTAAGTTATCTTGTGAATTTAGGTTAACTACTGGTATGTATATTTTGGTATAGTTATAGGTCCAATATGGTATATTTTGGTTAACTAGTAGTGGTAGTGGGTATATTTTGGTATAGTTGGAAGTGTAAGTGCAATATAGATCTGATGTTGTTATGTTTCCTGCACATATTTTGGTACAATGTACGAAGACTACGTCATGTTAATGCTTATTAAAAGTTTCTCCTAATTTGTGGGGTAAACTTAGGATGTGTTAGTTTACTTCTTAGGATGTGTTCATTTTATTTTTTTAACTTAGGATGTGTTAATTTGTAAGATGTGTTGTTCTATATGTGAATGTGTTTGAATGAGATTTAGTTGGGAAGGTGATACAGTACCTGGTTGGTACAGGGAGTATTGTAACTGATTGGTACGGGGAGGATTGTAGATGAGAGCATGCTGCTACAATGTCATTCAAGTTATTTCCGTGGGTATATCCTTGGAAAAACGACTACGATAACTGCCCTTGGAAATACTAACGTTGGGTTCCACACATGCTGCCCTCGGAAATACTACGGTGGGTCCCACATGCTGCCCTCGGAAATACTACGGTGGGTCCCACATATGCTGCCCTCGGAAATACTACGGTGGGTCATAATCTTCCCTCGGAAATACTACGGTGGGTCCCACATGCTGCACATGGAAATACTACGGTGGGTCCCACATAATCTGCCCTCGGAAATACTACGATGGGTCCCACATATGCGGCCCTTGGAAATACTACGATGGGTCCCACGTTCGATAGCCTTGGAAATACTCTGTGGGGCCCATGTTTGCTTGCCTTAGAATAAATATGGGGGGACCCACAGACGTTGCCCTTGGAAATAATAAGTCCATGGGTCGGATGTAAAAGTATTTCCGAGCGTAGTTTTTCCGTGGGCAAGCACATGGAAAAAGCCATAAAGTAGTATTTCCAACGCCCCCCTCGGAAATACTGGGTATTTCCATTGAAGGCTTTTGCGACGGCCTTTTTGTGACGGTAGCGCACGGAAAAACCAATTTCAGGGCTTGTTCCGTGCGTCAACCCACGGAAGAAGCCATTTTCTACCCTTGGAAAAAGATCCCATTCTAGTAGTGCATCCCGACGATGAATTCAAATCCCAAGATGATCTCGAACGACGAATTCAAATCGGACGGTCTCAATCCAAAACCCAAAGATTGGGTTACTTTAGAGGATCCGGACCCCCAAATGATAGCCTAAAAGCTATTAAAACTTGTTACAAATGACAACCAGCCAATGTTCATGGTGGTAGATGACCTAGACCAATCCCTGGTACACATGCACATAACATCAGCATTGGATCACAAAGCAAAGGCTGCAGGTACACAAAGAGTACCAAAAATAACAAAATTGACTTGTTTAGGCATACTGATTGATACATGTCAATACAGAGACCAAAATGGAAAATGGACATCATAGTCATGTGAAGGACTTCAAAACATATAAAATGGATAGACCATGAACCAAATTCTATGCTTGATCTCAATCCGAGCTCTAAACTTGATCAAGCCCTTTTGTCATCCCAGATACACTATAAAATACCCAAATAAAGCCATTTCAACTTCTAGTCATGCCCCAAAACCCTTGTATCAATTTTTAGTACCAAGTCAATATCAAATCGAGAACCTCAAGTTCCAAGCACGGGCAATGTTTAGTCAAGTCCAAAATCAATGTTTCTAATGACCTCTAGACCATGAGACGATGACAACCAATCTTCAATTGAAGGAAACTGTGTTCAAATACAAAGAAATCGGTCAAAGACCCAAATTTGAGTCAAAATCTGATCTCCACCACAAACCCTCCTTTCCGGTGATCACTGACCGCCGACAACCAGTCCAAAAGACTTCCAGTATAGGCGATCCCAATCATACCCGCCGTTGACCACTATTATGCCACCTTGCTTCGGAGACCTTCACACCAGCCTCCGCTGAAACGTGGCTGACATATCCAGTGCGTATACTGGGGGCACCCAACGGTGCTTGTCCCTCCATCAAATCAAGGTTAACCTTTTCCTGCTCAAGAGCTGGGGGCATCCAACAATGCCTAACCTTCGGTCAAAGAAAGACTGACTTTCCAGGTCCAAAGACAGGAAATGCACGATGGTATCTCCTGGTCTACATCAAGACCAATGTTTTCAGCTCCAAAGTTGGGGGCACCCAATGGTGCCTCACTGAAACTAAGACTCCGCAGAGAAATACATGCAAGCACTTCTCAATAGTCGAACAATGAGGGATCAAGCCAAACCCCTCAAATTTTAAGAAGACCAACCAGTGTACATGATAGACTGGGGGCACGGATTGAACCGTACCCATCAAACACTGGAAGTTTAACAATTGTGGCGCCAAATGCCACACAAAAGAAGTGAAGGGTCATCAAAGCACACACTGAGCAAGAAGAAGATGCTACGGTCTACATGATAACAATCCATGAAGACCCTGAGGAGGGAGATGATTTTCCTATCGAACCTATCAATCCCACTGTATGCGTAGTGAGGAAAGATGGGGAAAGCACAAGCGACGAGGAGGAAGTATCAGATGCGGCATGCCCTCATCCTATAAATTCCAAACCTAAAACCGTGACTAGCTCTGAGGCAGGTCGCTGATCACCCAAAAGTGAGCGATGTTATCTTTTAAAGTTTATAAACTCGGAAATGCTATCGGTTCGGATCGCAAGTGTACAATCATATCTAGTAGTATAATCGAGGTCGATCCACAGGGAATATTGGTTTAGAGTCTTGAGCGATCAAATCACAATCTTTCGAAAGGCTAGACAAAATCTTAAAATTTGAGAGTTGAAGTTGTGATCAATGTAAATTTGGCAATAATTAAAAGTAATTAAAATAAAGATAGAGATGAGAATTCCTAGGGTTTCGGCACACCATTGCTACTCAATCCTCTTTGATATTCTACTTCTGTCGGGTCTGATTTCCTATTATTGTTTATGGAAGACACTACATAGGACACTGCGAGTTACTTACGCAAATGACGGGACTTCCATCGAGATACTACATAAGACACTGCGAGTTACTTACGCAAATGACAGATTTCTAAAATACACAAGTTACTACATAGGACACTGCGAGTTACTTACGCAAATGACAGAACTTGGTTCGCATTTTGTTGTTTTGATTTATGGTTTCCCCACTAAGGTTTTCTTCACATAAATCTAATGGCTCCCAATGAGACTAACTCGTCCATCATAGTTTCTCTTGCCATTAAAGTACTATCACTGATCAGAGTCAAAATAATGATGAATTACATAGGGTTTTGGCTTAGGTTTTGCATATTATCTCACATTTATGTTTAATTAATTAGAGAAAAAGGCTACTGTCACCCTTATTTATGTTTTATTGCAGAAAACAGGTTTGGGGACTATTTTACATCAAATGGAGCAAGAATCGGGTCAATCAGATAAGCGACGCTCATCAACTAAGGCTTTGTTACGGCCGTATTACTTGCTACGAACCTAGCTGGATACGGACCAGGAGATAGCGCGATATGTATTAAACTCTTTAGCGATATGGTCTCATTACGGACCGTATCAACCAATACGGTCCGTAACCAAGGCGTCCTTTGGGGAATAACTGCTGACAGCTGTATCCAGATCATGTTTCTTGGCCTCCACTCAACTCCAGACGTCCCTTCACTCCTATATAAGCACCCTGGACAGAAGAGGAACTTATCTTTGTAATTTGGGTTAGATTTGATTAAGTGAGAAAGAGAGGAGTGATTGTAACAATGCCGTTCCGCGGCTAAGTTCTTTTCTTAGGGGCTAGGCAGTAAACCTTGTTACTCATGATGCTTTGATATATATATTTTCTGTTGATTATGATTTCTTGTTGTTTGATTGAAATGCTTTTGTGATTTATTATCCCTTCATCTAATATCGATGATCTAGTTTAATCATTTAGGGTAGTGATAGTGCTTTAATGGTAAGAGAAACTGTGTTGCACGAGTTAGCCTCGTTGGGAGTCATTAGATTTATGTGAAGAAAACTTTAGCAGGGAAACCATAAATCGGAACAACAAAACGCAAATCAAGTTCTATCATTTGCGTAAGATAAATTGCAGTGATCTATGTAGTGTATTTAGAGATCTGTCATTTGCGTAAGATAACTCGCAGTGTCCTATGTAGTATCTCAATGCAAGATCTGTCATTTACGTAAGATAACTCACAATGTCCTATGTGGTGTCTTCCATAAAACAACAATAGGATATCAGACCCGACAGAAGTAGAATACCAAAGTGGATTGAGTACCAATGGTGTGCCAAAACCCTAGGAATTCTCATCTCTATATTTATTTTAATTACTTTTAATTATTACCAAATTTACATTGATCATAGCTTCAACTCTCAAATTTTCAGATTTCGTCTAGCCTTTCGAAAGATTGTGATTTGATCGCTCGAGACTGTGAACTAATATTCCCTGTGGATCGAACTCGATTGTACTACTCGATAAGATTGTGTGCTTGCGATCCAAACTGATAGCATTTCCGAGTTTATAAATTTTAGAAGATAACATCACTCTCTTTTGAGTGATCAAGCTTTTTGGCGCCGTTGCCGGAGAATAACGGTTTATTGTGCAAGGCCTCGCGAGACGCCCTTGCTTTGACCATTGAATCCAATTAATTAGAGACACCTAGACTTTTAATTTTCTGCATTTTTATTTTCTTCTTTTACTTTTATTTTCAATTTCGTTTTTCTTTTTATTTTTCTTTTATTTTTCAGTTTTTAGTTTAATTTTCAGATTTTCTTTTGTTTCTTAGGATACTGCACGCTGGCCGAATCATCCCTACGGAGATCTCTCAGGATTGCAAGTAGGAGAGGATAATTCGCTTCCACATCATCGGTAAGGACCAATCATAGTCCTTTCTCAAGTGATTATGAAAACGAAGAAGACTCAGATTCGATCAACATGGATAACCAACCGAACGAACCGATTCACAACAATCCACCATTCAACAATGGAAACGGACAAGAAGGCAATGGTGAAAATGGAGTTCATAAACCCACCGGCTGTTACGAACCATAATTTTGAGATAAAACCTGCTCTCATAAATATGGTTTCGCAACAACAATTTGGAGGATTTCCAAGCGAGGATCCACATCTTCACTTGTCAATTTTCCTTGGAATATGCGAGACGATAAAGATCAACGGAGTCACCGATGAAGCAATCAGGCTAAGGCTATTTCAATTCTCATTAAAAGATAAAGCAAGAGCATGGTTGTTTTCCTTACCGGCCAACTCCATTCAAACTTGGGACCAATTGTTTAATGTGTTCATTGCAAAATATTTTCCACCTTCTAAAACTTCAAGATTCAGAAATGCAATTACTAATTTTGAACAAAGAGATGGTGAATCATTGTGTGAAGCATGTGATAGATACAAGGATATGTTAAGGTGTGTAGGGCGCAGAAAGTTGCACAACGTGGGAAGGTGTGTGCATGTATGTTAAATGCCTCAGGGTTCAATGCTCTCTATTTTTAAGTCATGGAGAGATAACATCGAACTTGAAACATTCATTTCTTTCTACAATTCCTTTTGGTTCACCCTCGACAGACCTACTATTCATAATCAGCCTATCGAGAGAGTTTAATGATTGTGGAGACGTTTAACTCCCAGCGGGCGCAAGCCCCCGCTGTTAATTACATCAGATGACCCTTCCAAGCCATACTGAACACCTCGTCCATTCTAGGATTTATGCCTATTTTGTGTGAATTGAATAATGGGGCTAAGTAGGGGGGCCCATGTATTGACCTTGGTTCTGTTTTGGTTTTCTTGGTTTTAACATATATGTGTGTGTGTGTGTGATTTTATAGGAAAATAATGTTTCTTATATTTTGAAATAGGAATTTGGACACTTGAGAAGCGTATATACATTGTTTATTTATATTTGACTCATGACGTATTTATTTACATTTTGTTGATAAATAAGATCATTTAAATTTGAAGAAAGGGTATTTTGGTCATTTCAGAATTTGGATGATGCTTGGACATATTCAATTTTGATTTGGAAATATGGAGAATTCAATTTGGGTTCGTTGGGAGGTGGTTTGAGTCAATTCGGAGTTAAGATGAAAAAGTTATACTTAAAAGGGCTGAAAAGGACCTGTTTGTAAATATTTATCTTTTGATAAGGGCCTATTCATAAATCTGAAAGGGTGTGAAATTATAATATGGTCTTTGTATAAGGTTAAAATACTAAATTGGGCCTTTAAGGGCTTTGTTGAAGAGATTTTAAGTGGCTGAGGACCTGCATGTAATTTTATAGGGACCTCGCTGTTAATTAAAGTCTGTCAGAGGGGGTTATTTACAAAATGGAATTGATTTAATGATTTTTAATTATTTGGCTTTGAGATTGGGCTTTGAGATTTGCGTTTTGGGTCTCAGGATTTGGGCTGAAAGCTTTAAGATGTGCATGAATATCAGATATGAATGATTAGGCTTTGAGATTTGTGTTATTGGGCTTTAAGATTAGCACTGGTCTTTAGGCCTCTGGATATGACTTTGAGATTTGGTTAATGAGTTTTGATTTTATTTCGGCTTATTAACAAGTGGGTCCCGCAAGGCGGAGATATATGGATCGTTGGATTTAACTCTTGCTTTAAGATCTACACTTCTTATTTGAATCCTTGCTTTGGCGCCTTCATCCAGCAGTCCAAGCCTACTCCAATATTCGTGCAGCCTAGATGGGATCCGGGTTTGAACCCGATACTAGGACCTCGGTCTCAGGCGATATCCCGTCCACGGCAGGGATGGAAGGAGGCATGGCTGTGATCGCCTCCCCTTCCTGAACTTGCTCCACCCTTTGTCGGCGGTTACCGGCCATTAGAGACGGCGGGTCTCGGCTGAGGCGCAATCGGATATCCGAAATGAGGTTCTGACATGATTTCTTAACGCGATCTTCATAATCTTCCTTGATCGATTGTTTGTTGATCATTGTCTCATTATGCAGAGAACGTAAAAAGACTTTGATTTTGGATTTAATTGAGCTTTAGTTGAGATTGAGATTTGAACTATTCGGTGTGGTACCGGTTTGGTACCAGTCAAGATGATAGACCTTCTCAGATCATAATTGGCATATAAGAGACATCCACTTAAACATCTTGAACTCTTTGAAACAATCTAAATTTGTTTTTTCAACATGAATTTCGGTTTTGAAATATTAATGGGCATGAGATTTTCAAGGTTTCATATCTTGTCAATATTGAATTAATTCAAACTTTCTATTTTTGTGAAGGATTATATGATTTTTTGTCATCAATTCATAGAAGAGTATTTGTACCATGCCCAGGATGAATTTTATGATTTTTACAATTTTATTTCTATTTTTAAAGCATTTGTTCATGCAGAGGGGCAGTAGAGGTCATTTGTCTATTTTAATTGCTGAGTTTTCTGTTTTAAAAGCTGAACTTTGAAAATTCATATAAAATCGAAATAAAATCCAAATAATATGAAATTTGTGTCAATTTTATGTTTTTTGGAGTCCTTTACATGATGGTGAAGTCCATTTTTCATTTTGGTCCCTGTGTCAGTCTGGACTGTTCTGTTTACCAGCAGAGGTCATTTTGACCTTTTTGAGTACTGTTTTTGTACCAGTGGTACTCAAATTTCATCATACCACTGAGTCATTGTTTCTGGATGTATTAGGGACTGGTTCAAGGTGTTTACAACTGGGTTTGTGAATCATTTATCATTTAAATGAATTTTCATAGCTTTTGAGCTATTATTTGGTACCAATCAAACAAAAAGAAAGCTCCAAAAATCATGTTTTTATATTTTTAAATATCAAAAATTGTCAGAAAATTGGAAATTTGCAGGGAGGTCCCTGATTTTTATTAAAATCATATTTTTGATGTTTTGAAGGACATATCATTGAGATTTCCTTAGATTTAAAGATGCAAATGCCATGAACAAGTATAACTTGTTGTTTATTTGCATTTTAAACCTTCTATCTCTCACTATTTATATATTCAAGATATTTAACTCCTTTTTAGCATGATTGCTCAAGGAAATTAAATATTCTCTCATGCATAAATAGGTCCAAGAGGGCAAGTCATTGAAACATCATAGGTTGAAAGTATAAATGACATATTATAGCCAATGCTACTGCCTTTTACACTTTAAACCTCAATTTCTCACTATTTGCATATTAAATCATTTAATTTCCTTACTTAACTTGATCATACATGAGTATATTCATGTATAAGGAAACTAAATATCTTTTAACATGCAAAATGGGCCCTTTTAATAGGAATTAAAGAAGGAACTATCCAGCTCAACTTCATTAACCCTTTTATATATTTTTTTTATTCATTCTTTAATTCTTTTAATAAAATAATTAAATGAATTAAATAAAGGTGGAACTATCCAGCTCAACACCCTTATTAGACATCATTTACTCATTTTATATGAGAATTAAAGAATTTAAAAGAAAAAGAAAAAGAAAGAAAGAGGAGGGCAGTAAAGGAAAAAAAGGGAAAAAGAGAAGAAAAATAGAAAGAAAATCTTATATTTTTGTTTATTATCATTTTTTTATATAAAAAAGCATAAATTTCAGGAAAATAAAAGAATAAGTCAAAATATGCATTTTTTTTATCAAGTTTATATATTATATATTTTTTTTTGTTTAAATCATCAAAAGTAAAGAAAGAAAAATGATCATTAGATCTTCATATGCTATGTTTATTATGAATAAACATGCTTATCATGAGATCTTCACTCTTGTTTATTGATGAACTTAAAGGAAGAAATAAAAGAAAAATAAAAGAAAAAGGGAGCAAGGAGAAGAGATGCAACAGTAAAGGCAAGAACAAAAAATGGCAAAAAAACATTTTATTTCGAAATTGAAAATATATACAAACACCATTGCTCTAAAAGAGCTTACATCTTCTAGGTATTAATTACCTATTAATTTTGCTTAAGAAAGCTTCAAGCTTGAACAATCTAACCTAAACTCTATAAGAAACTTGAAATTTCTTAAGCTTTCTTTTCACAGAGATTTCTGGAGGAAGAAGTATATATTTCTTTTGCATTTGATGTGCCTTATATAGGGCAAGCATGGCCTAGGGTTTAGGGTTCAGCTGATGTGGCATTCATCATGCACACCAGCTGTTTGATCAATGGTCTTCATTTGGTTTCTTCATCTACTCATGCACATATGGTAATAGCTGTCCAATAAGGATATAACATGTCATTAATCTTTGGTTGGGCGATTCTTAGCCTTCAGATTGATCTTCAACATTGTATATAGCATTTCGGCCTTTGATTAACACCGGCCATGTATGGCAACACTTGATTTACGTGCTCCTGCACCTCTGGAAGAGATCCAACCACAGTAACCTGACATCACATTACTAATTGGAGAGATTCCTAGAGAATCAAGACAAGGCTAACGTCGAAATCACGCAAAAGATTGAATCCTTAACAAATTGCGGCAAAGACTTAGAGGATCATGTCTCTAAGATGACAAAAGAACTCTCGAGCATCACACGTGGAAAAGGCTTGGGCCAACCGAAAGAAAATTCAAAAGAGACTTGTAAAAGCAGAACATTAAGGAGCGGCACAGCTTATAAGGGACCTCCAATGTACGATCTAACTTCCGATGAGATGCATGCAGAGCCATCACATTCCGAAGAATACTGTAACGCCACGTAATTTAAATTAAGAATGGACATTAAAATAAAATAAAACTTCTAAATCAATATAATTGTTTATATAGAAATAAAATAATAGAGTTGCTATTTTTATTTCCTTATCTAAATTATGAATATTTGATTGATCGCATATTTTCAAACTTTTCATATTTGTTAAACCAAAACAAATATTATTAATTTTCTTAAATTATCCTTTCCTTAAAATTTGGTCAATGCTCTATTATTTCCCGGACCTTTCCCTTTTTCTTCGCCAGCTAGCAGCCAAGCACCATAAAAGTCCCTTCCCTCCTAGTCTCGCATATAATAACCCTAGCAGCCCTCAACCGTCTTTTCTCTTTTCCTACTCCCTCTAAAACTGCAACCATATATCCGAGGCGCACAAGGAGCCATCAGGACAGCCACTGCCGCTGCACGCCGTGCGACGCTCCCCTGCACCACCAACCACTGGCAAGGCAGACGACCACCCGGCAGCCACTATGGCCCATGCGACCCCCTTATCTTTTCTCGCACGTGCCTTGCTCTCAAGGTAACTCCAAATCAAAAATTAAGTATTTACCCATTGTATGCATGATGATAAATTAGTTATTTAATCACTGTATGATGATCACTCGTTTGGATGAATTTATTAAATAATAAATTAGTAGTAAATAGTAGTTAGTTAACAATATTATATATTAACGTTACACTGGTTTTCATTTTCTGTTTTACATGTATTGAATCTTATCTTCACATTATTGTTTTCCTTGATATTATTAAACATTTCATATAATGTCAGACAATATGTTTATTTTTGTATCAAACGTTTATAAATATCTATCTTAGATCTCATCTATTTTATTTTTATACTTTACGGTCTTATTCATTCACTTCTAAATCTTTGTTGAGATAACTATATTAATTTTTATTCATTCCTCTAATTATTTTCAACAATGAGGATAAAGAAAATTGCAAGTACTAAATAGCCATATTTTAAAGGACTTAGTTAAATAAAGTTATGATGCATTATATAATATTTCTTTCTGATTTGCAACCAACCTTTGATTTTATTCTCGGTTTCTTGTTTAGAAAATAAATTATGTTACAATCTATATATGTTCAAGTCTTTATTTGGCTTTTTTACTTGTGATTCTTAAACGGATTTTCAAGTAGGTTGTAAATGATTAAAGAATATTTACTATTATAGACAAGTGTTGTCAAGCGATGTTCACTATAGTCATGTTTACGTAATTTAGGTTCGAATCCCGAAGTATTAGAAGAGTGGAAGCACGAATAAGAAATTACTACAATAACAGGTGCGGGTTTCCTAGACTTTATAAAACTATCTTATCTTACTTGCCTATTGTCATGCAACTGTTTATTATTATGGCATTACTTGAGTAGTACATAAATAAATTGCATAAAAGGATATGATTCATACATTGACCAATGGACTTGCATGAATAGGATGTGTTGAGCATGGCATGAATTGTGTGATTGAATAAATGTACATGACATGAACGAACAAGGAAACTGAACAGGGGCCGATATGCTTGCATATTGGGATGTATACATTGGGTCTAGTGTTCGACTGGACCCCTCGTTAACGTGACTGTAGGCGAAAGCGGTCCTGTCACGAATGTGATTGTAGGCTGACGCGGTCCTGTCACGGTCGTGATTGTAGGCGGAAGCGGTCCTATCACCGCCAAGACCTAGCGGCATATGAATTCACCGTCTAGTGAGGCAAATAAAATGGATTAACGGAATTTTGAAAGTAAATTAAAGTAGTAAGTAATGATAAATATGCATTGCATTAGGAGAAGCATACGCATTTTAATAATGTTCATATTTGTGAGAATAAGGTAAAGGTTTTATAAACTCTGTGCTGGAACTAAATCCCGCACTGAGAGAATGTTCGATCTCTCACCCGTTTTACTTTTACATGGGTTCCAGGTACCGAAGAGGAAGGATTCGAGCAGGGACAAAAGTGAGACTATGCGGAAAGACTTATGGTTGATAAATTGTGACATGTTGTTTAATTTTTGTTTTCATGATTCAATAATTGATACATTGAGCAGTCATGGCAGTGCTTGTGTTATTAGCCATGTCCGCCATGATCGTTTGTTGAACTCTTTTGCTTATAAAATAAATGTGGTTGTATTTATATTGTTATTGATAATGTATGTGATGTGAACACATTTTATGTAGAAATACGTGCGTGGCGGGTTGTCCCGGAGTGTGACAAATATGAGCCGTGACATCCAAAGCCGCCCGTATTCGAAATGCAAGCAGACCCTATTAAGGAGCAGAATAACACTGTAGGTGGAGACGAACGACAAACTAAACCTGAATACATCGCACCACCATCCTACAAGCCACCTCTACCATTCCCTCAAAGGCCAGCCAAGCATAAGATGGAGCCAAAATTCGCGAGATTCATGGAGACGCTCAAGCAACTACAAGTCACTATCCCCTTCACCGAGGCAATCACAAGCATACACTAGTGGAAAAACACACATCAGGATCTGTTAATAACGCATATTAGGAATGGACATAGAGCCGATTCTGAGCCAGCCGTTACAAATAGTCGATCTAAACTGTATCGGTTAAAGAATCGATCTAGATACCACCCATCTGGATTGGTTATTTATATATAACCGATCCCAATTTGTTAGTATCTGAATCGGTTCTTTACTATAACCGATCCAGTTAACTATCAGGATCGGTTGTAAATAAAGAACCGATCCAGATGGGTGTTATCTGGATCGGTTCTTAATAAAGAACCGATCCTAAAAGTTAACTGGATTGGTTAATTACAAACAACCGTTCATGTTTGTCTTTTTTTTTTTTTACATCAGGAACGGTTATTTACAAATAACCGTTCATGTTTGTCTTTTTTTTTTGTTTAAAAAAAACACAAGCAAATGAAGGTGTAAAAAGTTGCTGACTTAGGAGGGCTATTTTGGATACTTTGCTTGTTCATGTTCATGATATAATATTTTATTTAATCTACTAAAGATTGGAGAAGTCAAGGAGGGTAAATGAGTACCTCACCAAGAGCAATTCCAGTGTACAACCTCTAACGCTGGTACCTATTCTGGAGAAGCATTGCAAATCCTTGCATTAGTGCCCAACCCAAAAATAGTTGCACCCCTTTCTACAATTACAAAAAGTAAACAAAATTAAAATATACATGTAAAATATAGTAGCCATGTACTTGGTAAAAGAATAATAAACTAGCACATACATGTTTCATAGCACAATCAGGTTGCCCTTTTATCTCCCATGTCAGGCTCATAAGAGCCATTACCATTGCACAATAGTGATGGTATATCCACCTGAAGTAAACCATTTCAATGTTAAAATAATCTGAGATATGAAAAATAGTAACTCTACTTATAGATGATTAAACTAATTCATTTACCAGCGACGAATTGTCACTTCCATTTACTCTCAAAATGTTCTCTCGCAAAGCTAAGGTTGTGTAAAGGAACAACAGCCAAGCCTTTCAAAACATTAATGACAAAAGACATTAGCACCTCAGTATTAATCCGTCATAATAAATATACAGGTAACAAATTTGTGAAGAAACATTTAGTATACCTGGTATAGTTGAACAGGCAAGGCTGGCATGCAGCCGTCCCAAATCCAACCTCTCAGTAATCGGAGTCGGAGTCGCCTAGCTAGGCGGAGGAGTCAGAGTTGGAGTCCGAGAGAGAGAGAAATTTGAAAATGAAAATGAACCCTAGGCGGAGGAATTTGAGAAGCGGCGCATGTAATTTTATAAGCGCGAAATGAAAATAAAGGCCAAAAATATTGAGCGGGACTCGGCTAAAATGGTGCGGAAAACTGATTTCGAAATATCAGGAACGGTCGTTTATAAACAACCGTTCCTGATAGTCCTAGACTATCAGGGTGTTTGACCCTAAAAAGTCAAGGATTAAATTGTCCAAGATAGGATGTCATTCAACTGCGAAGATGGTCGATTAAAGGTCAAACATACTTTAACTTGACTCAACATCACAAAATAGGGAATGAATAATCATTTTCATGATTAAAATCCACTCGAATAATCGTGAATTTTGATATAAGGCACATTTCCTAATTCAAAATGATTGAAAAGATATGGAATTTGCAAGACAAAGGGTTCTGATTGGTGCCACATGGCTCTAAGTACCCTTAGCAATTAACTTAAGCATTTCGGGTGCAATATGGGTGCCTGAATCAACCCTGACAAGCCGGGACCCACCCGTCAGCCACTGAAAGGGATTTTCGCTGAAATCCAAAGATGGCTGAACCTGGCTCGCTAGAATTGAGTTTATGAGCCGAATCGACAGCCAGACGGTGCATAAAGCACCAGGTCCAGCCGAAACCCGAAACTCAATTGAAATTCAGTGCTCTAGCGCCTTGATCCCTTCGTTTTGAATACGCCTGGAGCTCCATGCACCACGATGTAGTTTGTACATGGTTCATTAAACGCCAGGCGCAGACAAAAAGAGGGAAGTGTTTGAAGGCTCGGGTAATAAACTTGAGGGGCTGACGAATGGGCCCCTGCCCTCAGCACTCTCCTCCCTCTTCCCCGATCTCTCTATTTCTTCCCCCCCCCAGTAATGAAGAAACAAAGAAGAAAATCAAAATTCAAGAAAAAGAAAGAAAATGAACCCGATTCCTCACTAGTTCCTACTCCATTTTATGAGGCGACAACGATGAGATGACCAATTCGGTCTCTCACCTCACTAACCAGGAGAATCGGAAAAGGGGAGTAAAGGAACCAATCCGAAATTAATGCCCTTGGCATGTAAAAATAAAAATTGAAGCTATAAGCTGATTCTTCGCTCACTGGTGACACAATACGACCACTCAATTGAAAAGAAGAGAAGGTTGGGCGGTTTAAATCGATGAGTGTCTATGTTCAGGGCTCGGTCGAGTTAGCATGATATGTGAGAATAAGGCTCCAGGGGCGCCTTAAATGCTTTACAGAGATTTTTTGAGACCCTGTGACTCATTAATTGGTATGCATTTAAAGGAGGCTGCCCGAATTGAGACTCTGATGCACCACTGAGAAACGGTAAGCAGATACAATGCATCCGAAAATGGAAATTGACAGGGGTGAGATACAGTGTCACTTAGAGGCATGTTAATCTTACATTATACCCACTTCGTGTTAATCCTCTATTGGTTTTGAGTGCTCAAACGGCTAAGGCCCATATTGAGAAATATTGCACCTCAGGGGCAGCGCATGCCTCTGTCAAACTGGCACCCCTGCACTAAATTAACCACATATGTAGCTGGCATGGCGTCTTCACTAGCTGCCAAAGAAGAAGCATCTCCTCCCGTGCATGAGGAAATGCATGATACTAAATCATCAAATCTGGGCCTTTAAAGGAAATAAAATCAAGGGTTAAAGATGAATTCAATGCATGGATTGCCAACATGGCTCACTGGCATTGGCCAATGCCCCTGAAAATATAGCTGTATGGCTTGAAAAACGATCTGGAGCATTGATGAGAAGGTGATAAAAATGAAAGATGAAGATGAAGCCAACTCAACCTAGCCAAAACCCTAAACCCCATGCCTTCTTATGCTATATAAAGAGGTGAATTGAAGATGAAGAGACACAAAAAACAAGAGACTATCAATTACTACTACATCCAACAGTAAGCAAGAGAGAGCAAAAAAAGGAAAGTTGAGATTGAATAGGTAAAAAGAAAAGAAAATGTAAGCCTTAAATAGGCTAGCCAATGTATATTTTGATGTTGAAATGAAGAACTTTCCTTCTATTTTCTTGTTTTCCTTTTCTTTGCCCTCTTTTCGGTTTTCTTTATTTCTTTTCTCTTTTTAGCTTTAGTTACTATGCCCTTTGCTTGAAATTTCGTTTAATTAAAAAAAAAGTGAAGGCTACATGAGAATCAAGCTTACTATGAGCTAGAGGTGCTCCAGCCTAATGATCGAAAATAAACAAAAAAAAAAATCTCTTTTCTTTCTGTCTTTAATATTGCTCTTTTTATGTATATATATAAAATGATATTTTCTTGCTTTCCCTTAGCTATTAGGAGTTTCTTCCTTTTTGTTGAAATTTAACACTATTTTAGTACATTATAAATATGAGAATATATAAAAATATGAAAAATCTGATATTCTCTTCTTTTTCTTCCCTTTCTTTTACTGTCTTTTCAACCAAGCCTTTAGTTCTGTTCTAAAATAATTAATTAATGAAGATATAAGAGTTGAGCCAGTGTTGGTCTCCTTTTATATTGGAGTTATGTTGATTATTTTATGAAAAAGATTAATAGGAATAAAAGTGACAAATAAAAAATTATGACACAAGAGGTGTTGAAGTTGAGCTAGTGTGTCTCCTTCATCATTCTCTCAATATAAAGATCCCAAGGACCTATTCGCATAAAGAGGCTAATTGATCAATAATTGATGCATGTGTCAATGTGCAGAAATTTTGATAAAATTAGAACCTATATGCAAATAGTGAGAGAAGGAGGACTAAATTGCAAATGGACGTCAGCTATGCTGAAATTTGTCATTTGTGTATTTAATCCCATGATATCTCAAGGATTTGTCCAATGATCAATTAAGAAGAACACCCAAATCATGATTTTAAATGAATCAGGATCCTCCCTGCATATTTGAAATTTCTGATAACCTTTTGTGTTTAAACATGTTGAGTTCATGATTTTTTTTTTTTTGGAGCTTTGATCTTCTCTTCCCTTTACTGGTACAGGGCAGCAGCTATCAAGTTAAAGGAAATTGTTCTGACCCCAACCAGTCAGTGTGAAGGGTGTTGATACCTCTGTACCGGCCCATGGAATCGTACCAAACTCAAGTCCAGCAGCCAAGCATGGTTTAAGGGCTGCTGGCACAGTGTTGCACTCCAACAGACCAGAATTGACCCCTGTCAACAAGCTGGACAGTACAAGTCACCCCAAAGTCCAAAATGAAAAACAAATTATGCAGTTAGATAAAGGACTCCAAAATACATAAAATTGACACAAATTTCACATTAATCGGATTTCATTTCGATTTTATATGGATTTCTGAAGTTCAGGGTTCAAAAGATGAAAATCAGCATTTAAAAGACCAAAAGACCTCTGCTGGTAAACTGGACCATAGAATTGATTCAGGGACCAAAATAAAAAATGAATACCCCAGTCAGATAGAGGACTTCAAAGCACATAAAATTGACTCAAATTTTACATTTTTCTGGTTTTATTCCAATTTTATATGGATTTTCAAAGTTCAGTTTTAAAAAAAAAAAAAATCAGCAAAGACACCTGCTGGTAAAATGAACAGTACAGATCGGCTAAAAATCCAAATCAAAGAACAAACATCATGACTAAATAAAAGACATCAAAATACACAAAATAGACATAAATTTCATATTTTTCTGATTTTATTCCAATTTAATATGAATTATTGAAGTTTCAGGTGTTAAATACAAGTGGAAATCAACTAAAACACATTTCATCTGCACGGATCTTAAAGCAACATAGAACTTTCAATTCTGGCGCCAATATAGATTTGAATGGAAACACGGATCTCAAAGCCTGAAATGTAAATCAAACGACCAGCACAAATCCTGGAGCCCTGCCCGGATCTTAAAGCCCAATACACCAATCTTGAAGCTCAAATGCCAAATAAATTCATTAAACCGAAAATCCTTTACAAAAGAGTCCCTCTGATTTTTCTACATTTACAACGAGGCCCCCTACAAATTACAGACTGGTCCCTGACAGCATAAAACTCTCTCAAACAAGCCCTTTCATACCCCAATTTTCACATAAAACCTTGTCTAAGACCCAAATCACAAGTCCACATCTTTCCAGCTTTGTAAATAGGCCCCTGGAAAAACATAAATACTTACAAATAAGTCCTTTTTGGCCACAACTTCTTCATTTCAAGTCCAAATCGACTCAAACCACCTCCAAATAAACCCAAATCAAATTCTCTATGTTTCTAAATCAAAATTGAACATGTTCAAGCATCAGAAAAATCCTGAAATGACCAAAATACCCTTTCCTAAAATTTAAATGATTTCTTAATGGAATGTAAATAATTAATAAAAATATAAACAAATATGTCATAAATCAAATATAAATAAATAGTGTACATACACTTCTCAAATATCCAAGTTCCTATTTTAAAAAAATGAGATAAACATTATTTTAATGTAAAATCACACACATGTATCCAAATGCGTAGAAAACCAAATCAATACCAGAATCTATACATGAGCCCCTTTTAGCCCCTTTATTCAATTCACTTAAATAGGCACAAATCCCGGAATGGACGAGGTGTTCAGTATGGCTTGGAAGGGTCATCTGATGTAATTAACAGCGGGGGCTTGCGCCCGCTGGGAGTTAAACGTCCCCACAATCAATAAACTCTCTCGATAGACTGATTATGAACAGTAGGTCTGTCGAGGGTGAACCGAAGGAATTGTAGAAAGAAAAATAAATGTTTCAAGTTCGATGTTCTCTTCCATGTCTTGAAAATCGAGAGCATTGAACCCTGAGACATTTAGCATATGCACACACCTTCCACCGCTGTGCAACTTTCTGCGCCCTACACAGGGACATCAGGAACGGTTGTTTACAAACAACCGTTCCTGTTTTTTTTTTTTTTGCTGGTCGCCGAATCCGTTTTCACTTTTGTCTCTTTTCTTATAATTTTTTGACGAAAATTTTAAAGGAAAATCTTTATTCTCTAATATGTATGCACATATATGTTGATCAAATGTATTTTTTATTGGAGATGCAATATGTTGGAGACCTTTAACCAAGAGGCATCATGTCATGGATCACATGGGCACTCTTTTTTTTAATGTGTTGGATCTAATACAACTAGTTTGTATGAAATTTCGGTCCAAACTAGATCATAACCAAGAGTTTTGGCAACATGAGCCCAACTTTACGAAAATTGGGCCAAACCTTGATCACATGGTTACTAAGTGGTAAGGACATAACTTTTATACAAACATTGTATTGGATCTTGAGGAGTATATGTTATATGGATCACATGGGATTGCATGTGTACAAAAGACAATATGTATATATGTTGCACTAATTGTAATCTATTAGTATTCTCTATGGTGTACAAAAGGCAATATGCCGAATATGAAGTTACATGTTTTAATAAATTATATTTCATATTCAAGAGTTGAATGAATGATGAAGGACCTTCAAAAAAAGAAAGAGTCCAATGAAAAGGGCCACAAATCATATGTTCCTTCTATGGAATCGAAAAAAAAATTATATGTTATTCTATGGAATTAAAAAATTCATATGTTCCTTCTATGTAGTGGAAAAAATTTATCAGGATCGGTTCTATAATTAGCCGATCTTGACTGTTAACTATCCGGATCGGTTAATTACACAACCGATCCTGATACTTAACAATCAAGATCGGTGACCTTTTTAACCGATCTTGATTATTATCCGGATCGGTTTATTAATTACCCGATCCTGATACTCATTATCAAGATCGGTTAGAAAGGTAACCGATCTTGATACCTAACAATCAAGATCGGTTATGTTCTTTACCCGATCCTAAAGGTATTAGTGTCAGTTTTTTAATTTAACCGATCCTGATGAGGCGATACTGTTTGCACATTTTCCACTAGTGAAACACTCGTATACTAAATTTTTGAAGGAGATCCTTTCAAATCGCAGCAGACTCCAAGAATTCTCAACAGTTCTGCTCAATTCGGAATGTAGTGCGCTCATGCAAAGCAAACTACCAACTAAAGATCCGGGAAGCTTCTCAATTCCATGCACCATTGGTACAACAATTCAAGAGAGCTTTATGTGATTTGGGAGCAAATGTGAGTTTAATGCCAAAGGCGATATTTGACAAACTGGAATGTGGAGAACTATCACCAACGCGAATCTCGTTGCAACTCGTTGATCGATCAATTCAATATCCTGAAGGAGTGTTACTAGATGTCCCAATCAAGGTTGGTAAATTATGGATACCAGTAGATTTTGTGGTAGTTGATCCAGCAGATTTCTCGCCAAATGTGGAGCAATGATTGATGTTAGGAATGGGAAGATTTCATTAAATTTTGGAGAAGACAAGATGATCTACAACATGAATGAAACCTTCGAGATCCCTCCTGACATCAATCTTGTTTACAACTTGGAAACAGTGGATGAGTCTGGCAATGATGAATTGCGGTTGGATGAACTAGAAGACATCAGGGAAGTGATGTGCGTAGCAGAGATGGAGAGATTGTTCAGCATGCAAGATGATAAAGATAGAAAAAAATCAGACCCATCCAACCTCCGTGACAACACAAATTGATGATCTAAAGAAAAGTCCTAATATCGCCAACAACAGGAATTATTCTCTCTTAGCCCTCGCATTGATTAAGAACCTCCGCGAAGAACTCGATGCAATTTCTCAAAGACTGGATGAGATTGAATCAGTGCTCAACACGAGTCTGGTATTCGACCCCGGACCGCGAACACCAACCAATGAAGAAGATAAAGGGGAAGAGATAACCAACCTCATCTCAAGGGAAGAAAGTACCATTCCTGTTGCATACGAAGAAAAGACGATACGAAAGAAATTCACAATTGAATTCTTCGGAAAAGGCGATGATAACAAGACCATATATCGTATTGAAGGCAATTCCCCAGACAAGCGACTTGTTTGCATTGTCAGGATGACATCTTGATGAAACTAGCACGAAACAAAGTCAAGCTAACAATTTTAAACAAGCGCTTCTTGGGAGGCAACCCAAGGCCACTTTTATATATTTTCAATAGTTATTTATTTCCAGTTTATTTAGGATCTTAACAGAGAAACAACTCATATCCACCTTTTTCCTGTGACCAGGCGAACATGTCGGAGGAAGAGCTCGATCAAAAACACCACGAAAGACGAAAAAATAGCCCCTGGTACAGTCCGTATCAACCAATACGGACCAAGTCAGTGAATACGGGGCTGAAAGATGGAGAGTAAAAAGAGATAAGTGGCGAATACGGCCCGTATTGCCTAATACGGTCCGTATTCAAAGAAGTTAAAACTAAAGGCAGTTTCCATCTCCACCGCACTCATCACCACCTCTGATGAAGCCACCACCATAGCCTGCCTCTCCGTGCCTCGGCACTAATACGGTCCGTATCTGATCCGTATCCGACGATCCTTCGAGTCCTCTTTCGCGTAATTTTAGTTTTTCTAAACTCCTTTTTCATTTAAATCTTAAATTTCAATTTTGCATATGTTTTTAATTTAGTCTCTGTTGCATTTATCTAGATAATTTCATTTTATCCCCAAGAATAACAAAAATCATAAAAATTAGTTTGTTTCTATCAGTTTCCTAGTTTTTACCAGTACAATACAGCTCGTATTACTTGATAAGGTCCGTAACCAGTTACCAGCAAACCAGTACTTTACAAATTTTTTGAAACCCCATTGATTGACCAATACGGGCCGTAACCAGTCCTATACTTAGGCTGTTTTCTAAACTGAAAAACATTATAGGGGCAGTCTCGTCCCTTCATTCGGGAGACGCAAATTATATCCCGAAAGAGTTCAATCCCCGGGATTTTGAACAAGAGGATGAGGATGAACAAATGGAGGAAGCAGCCGAGTACCAACCCTCCTTCCATTGACACAGACACGCTCCGGCGACTAGGCATCCTTATGCAATTCCAGCAGCTCACAAACCGCATCAACATCTGGCAATTCCTCAATTTGATCAATGGAGTAAAGGTTTACAAGGTACTCACGAAGGAGTTCCTTGCAACCTTCGACTATAGAGGAGACTCCATCACCTTCCAGATGCTCGATGACTGTCATACAGTAACGATGGATGATTTCTGCGCCATCTTCAACCTCACCGACGAAGGCCCCTCCGATTCTCCTGATTGCCGAGAGTTCTGGTATAGCATCACGGAGGATAACCAAAACAAGACTCAACCGGTAAGCAGAATCATCCATCCTCAAGTCCGCCTCTTACAAACAGCCCTCGCCAATTCCATCTTCGCCAGAGGCAAGACTTTATCCAAAGTGACTATCCTCGAGCTCTACCTTCTCAAGTGCCTAATCGAGCCCACACCAGTGCGACCTCAACTCGGTCATTTCCTTTGCAAGCACATTTACAAAGTCGCAAACACCAAAAGGACTGGTGGCAACATCTCTATCGGGTTCGTGGCGACAATCTTGGCAGAACATCTCGCCCATTAGATTGACCATCTCCAAGAGGCAAGGGACTCACGTATCTTGATATCCCATGCCTCCAAGCCATGAAGATTGTCAGCAGCCACTATCTAGGACCTTACTTCTACAACTCACCGAAGGGAAGCCTCCAATTCCCTTTCACACTTCTAAATCTCTGAAGTAGGTTCTCTTGGAAGGTGGCACGTCCTGTGAGCCCGACATATCAGCCACCACAGGACTACATTAAGACAATTGAAGGAGAGGCTGACATACAAAACCAGGCAAATACTGAGCAATAGCGGAGACTCAATGAGGAGACATACTTTGATATGCACATGAGAGCAAGCACAGCGGCCGCTAGAACCGAGTCTTCAGGAGCGGCACCATCTGATGCCCCTACAAGCGAATATGATCAGTTCATCCAGGAGGTACAATGGATGAACTTGAATTTTGAAGATCTCGCCACATACTCGAGAGAGAGCAACCAGCGGATTGAGCAAAACCTCTTCTCACTTCACCAAGAGGTTGATCAAGTCCGCAATAACATGGAGGAGATCAGGAGGAGCGTTGACGAGGGTAGACGCGAGATCCAGCAAGCGCGCTACCTCAACCAACAGTACTATCAGTTCGCCCTCGACTCGGGATTCCAGTACCAGCCACCGCCCTACGGACTCTTTGACCCATCATTCTTCGAGGAGATCCATCATCCGCCACCACCTCCACCACCTCAGGATTGAGGTGTAGTGAGTTGTATCTCTCTCAGTCTTTTTACTTTATACTTCTTTTATTTTTATCTCTTGAGCATTGGAGACAATGCTCAACTTTATTCGGGGGGTAGGAGGTAAATTGACCATGTATTTTTAAATTTTCGCATTTTTTTTTCTTTTAGATGCTAGTAGTTTTACTCAATTTTGACTACGGTTGGAGGCTTTACCGAAAATCCTAGAATGATTGGTTGAGCCTTTTAGCTAGCTTGCATTTTAATTTTCGTAGGAGTAGGTTAATCAAATAAGGAATTGTTTTGAATTGAGTTAGGCTAGGGTTTAGACAATTGACCATGATACAAAAAATTCAGAATTTTTAAAAAGTAATTAGTGACCTCAAAGTGAACAATTAATTGCTAACCATGAATGTTGACCAAAATCCGCAAACCTTAGAATTTTTATTGTTGAGTAATTTATTTTTGCAAAGTCTTTTAAGCTTGAAAGTGTTATAGAATACCCATTTATTATAGATAGACCCCTAGCGAAACTATGCAATAATTCCTTGTATGAATGAATACTTGGAATTGTGTGTAATCATGGTACTTGTGACACAAAAATATTTAATTTTTCAGAAAAATAGAAAAAATACAAAAAATTCAGAAAAAGAAAAAAATAGATAAAAGATGAAGGATAAAAAAGAGTACGGGTGCCTACAAAAGACTGGTTACCAATAGGCTCGATAAAACCTCCCAATTTTAAATTTTTGTGCATATTTAATTTTTCGAAAAAAAAGTCACAAGTACCAACACAAGTAGTTGTCATACTTTGCTCCAATCAATTGGGAAGGAAAATCAAAATTCATATCATTAGAATTCCTATTGATTGGAAGGGATCCGTTTATAATCAAATGAGAAATTAATACTCTCAAATTTAGGGATATTTGTGAAGTGAATTGTTCGATAATAATTTTATTAAGGAATACACAATGAGGTCAATCATGGGGTAAATAAATTGTTCAAGGGAGATGTCATGAATATTTTAAAGTTCTAAATTTCTAAATGTCATGTCAATTGTACCAAGCCAAGTTCTAGTTTAATTTAAAGCAAGTCCTTGAGATTGTATGGTTTAACCTAGACCAGACCTTTGACTAGCTAGGATGTCATTGTTTGAGGACAAGCAACAATTCAAGTTGGGAGGCGTGATCAGAGTCAAAATGATGATGAATTACGTAGGGTTTTGGCTTAGGCTTTGCAAATGACACTCAACAAGCAAACCAAGCAGCGAACGGTAGCAGCAGTCAATGCCGCAACAGTATGTGGTTATTGTGGAGGAGCGCATGAGATGACCGAATGTATGAATGTGACAGAAACTGAGGAAGAAATAGAGCAAGCAAACGCAATCGACAACAGCTTTCGACCTCAACCCGCCTACAATACATACCATCCGAACAACCGAAACCATCCAAATCTCTCATACGCAAACAATCAAAGGCCTGCTGCACCCCAACAGAACTACCAACCACAGCCCAATTATCAACCGAGATACAACAATCCCCAACCGAATTACCAACCAAGGCAATACAACCAACCGCAGCAACCTGACATCACATCTTTAATGGAGAGATTCCTAGAGAAGCAAGACAAGGCTAACGCCGAAATCACGCAAAAGATCGAATCCTTAACAAACCGCAACAAAGACTTAGAAGACAATGTCTCTAAGATGGCAAAAGAACTCTCGAGTATCACACGTGGAAAAGGCAAATTTCCGGGCCAACCGGAAGAAAACCCGAGAGAGACTTGCAAATGCATAACATTAAGGAGCGGTACAACTTATCAGGGACCTCCCATGCCCGATCCAACTTCCAAAGAGATGCATGCAGAACCATCGCATTTCAAAGAATACGAGCCGCAACAACCGAAGCCGCCCGTACTCGAAACGCAGGCAGACCCTATTGAGGAGCAGAATGACACCGTAGGTGGAGACGAGCGACAACCCGAACCTGAATATATTGCACCACCACCCTACAAGCCACCTCTGCCATTCCCTCCAAGGCTGGCCAAGCATAAGATGGAGCCGCAATTCGCGAGATTCATGGAGACACTCAAGCAACTACAAGTCACAATCCCCTTCACTGAGGCAATTGCAAGCATACCCTCGTATGCTAAATTTCTGAAGGAGATTCTTTCAAATCGCAGTAGACTCCAAGAACTCTCAACAATTCCGCTCAATCTGGAATGTAGTGCGCTCGTGCAAAGCAAATTACCAACAAAGCTGAAAGATCCGGGAAGCTTCTCAATACCATGCACCATTGGCACAACCAATTTTAAGAGAGTTTTATGTGATCTGGGAGCAAGTGTAAGTTTAATGCTAAAGGCGGTATTCTATAAATTGAATTGTGGAGACCTATCACCTACTCGAATGGCACTACAACTGGCTGATCGGTCAATTCGATATCCTGAAGGAGTATTGCTAGATGTACCGATCAAAGTTGGAGACTTTTGGATACCTGGAGATTTTGTTGTAGTTGACATGGAAGAAGATGAACACATTCCAATCATCCTTGGAAGGCCATTCCTCGCCACATGTGGAGCAATGATTGATGTCAAGAATGAGAAAATTTCACTGAATGTCGGAAAGGACAAGGTTACTTACGACATAAACAGAGCTTTAAAATACCCTTCTGACATTGATCGTGTCTTCAATCTGGGCATTACTGATGAATCTGAAGAGGAAGAATATCCATTTGATGAATTGGGAGAATTCATGGGTATAGAGGATCTGGATAGCCTTCTTGGGAGGGAAGATGACGAAGTGCAACCTGAACAAGATATCACCACTAAACCTGACGAGGTTTATAATGAAACATGCGCAAGTTGCACAACCGTCACAGAAAAAGGAGAAGAATTTCCCGCGTCCAAAATCCTACAACCTGTATTCCCCAATACGGTTTAGCGAAGAGAAGAAAAAGGAAAAGACAACCTCTTCTCCACAGCTCAAACTTAAACCTTTTCCACCCAACCTACAATACGAATTTCTTGGGCAAAACCGAACCTATCCGGTAATTGTCGGCTCTCAGCTTGACAAGACCCAAATCAGCAAACTCGTCAATACACTCAGGAAACACAAGAAAGCCATTGGCTACACGATCGATGACATCAAAGGCCTCAGTCCTACCATTTGCATGCACCAAATTCTGCTAGAGGAAGATCACAAACCTTCACGAGAGCCGCAAAGAAGACTTAATCCGAACTTGAAGGAAGTGGTCAAGAAAGAAGTCTTGAAGCTGCTAGATGCAGGCATCATTTACCCCATCTCTGATAGCAACTGGGTGAGTCCCGTCCAGGTCGTTCCGAAGAAGGGAGGCACCACAGTTGTGAAGGGAGACAACGACAAAATGCTCCAAGCAAGAGTCGTTACAGGTTGGTGGATGTGCATTGACTATCGGCGGCTAAATGTAGTGACAAGGAAATACCACTACCCTCTTCCATTTATCGATCAACTGTTGGAGCGACTAGAGAAACATTCATACTTCTGCTACCTTGACGGATACTCCGGCTTCTTGATCAGAGTCAAAATAATGATAATTTACGTAGGGTTTTGGATTAGGTTTTGCATATTTTCTCACACTTATGTTTAATTAATTAGAGAAAAAAGGCTACTGTCACCCTTCTTTATGTTTTATTGCAGAAAATAGGTTTTGGGACTATTTTACACCAAATAGAGCTAGAATCGGGTAAATCGGATCACCGATGCTTATCGACGAAGTCTCTGTTACGGTCCGTATTGCCTAATACGGACCATGCCTAGCACAAACCAGAAGATAGCACTGGAAGCATTAAACCCTAACCGTCAAGGTCCTAATACGGACCGTATCAGGTGATACGGTCCGTAACCGAAGGCGCCTCTTGGGGAATAACAGCCGACAGCTGTTTCCAGATAGTTTCTTAGCCCCTACTCAACCTCCAGACATCCCTCCACTCCTATATAATGCCCCTGGGCAGAAAAATAACTTATCTTTGTAGTTAGGGTTAGATTTGATTAAAGTGAGAAGAGATAAGTGCTTGTAACGATGCCGTTCTGCGGCTAAGTTCCTTTTCTTAGGGCTAGGCAGTAAACCTTGTTACTCTTGATGTTTTGATATATATATATTTCTGTTGATTATGATTTCTTGTTGTTGAATCTAAATGTTTTTGTGATTACTATCTCTTCATCTAACTTCAATGATCTAGTTTGAGTCTGTTAGGGTAGTGACAGTACTTTAATGGTAAGAGAAACTATTTGTATGAATTAGCCTCGTTGAGATCTATTAGGTTTATGTGAAGAAAACCTTAGCGGGGAAACCATAAACTAGACCAACAAAACGCGTACCAAATTCTATCACTTACGTAAGGAAAATCGCAGTGATTTGTGTAGTAATTTGGGATTTTTAGAGATCAGTCATTTGCATAAGGAAACTCGCAGTGTTCTATGTAGAATCTCGATGAAAGATCTGTCATTCTTGTGTAACATAAATCGCAGTGACCTATGTGGTGTCTTTCATAAAACAACAACAGGAAATCAGACGCAACAGGAATATATTGTCAAAGCGGATTGAGTGGCAATGTTGTGCCGAAACCCTAGGAATTCTCATCTCTATCTTTATTTTAATTACTTTTAATTGCTCCCTAATTTACATTGATCACAACAACAACTCTCAATTTTTAGATTTCGTCTAGCCTTTCGAAAGATTGTGATTCGATCGCTCAAAGCAATGAACCAATATTCTCTGTGGATCGACCTCGAATATACTACTCAATAGGATTGTGCGCTTGCAGTCCGAACCGATAGCATTTCCAAGTTTATAAATATTAAAAGAAACATTGCTCTCTTTTGAGTGACCAAGTTTTTTGGCACCGTTGCCGGGGAATAACGGTTCATTGTGCAAGGCCTCGCGAGACGCCCTTGCTTTGACCATTGAATCCAATTAATTAGAAACGCCTAGATTTCTTTTTTATTTTCTGCATTCTTATTTTTCTTTTATTTTCAATTTCGTTTTTTTATTTTTAGTTTTTAGTTTAAATTTTCAGATTTTCTTTTTAGGACACTGCACGCTGGCCGAATCATCCGTGCGGAGATCCGAGAGGATTGCAAGTAGGAGAGGACAATTCGCTTCCACATCACCGATAAGAACCAATCATAGTTCTTCATCGAGTAATTCTGAAAGTGAAGAAGACTTAGATTCGATCAACATGAATATCCCACCGAACGAACCGATCAATGGAAGACAAAACAATGGTGATAATGAAGTTCACGATGCAGCAAGACCCAAACTTCTATGATACTATTGCGTACCGCGCGCTAATGATCCTAATTCTAGCATAAACCCGCCAACTGTCAGGAACCGTAATTTTGAGATCAAACCTGCTCTCATTAATATGGTTTCGCAACAGTAATTTGGAGGATTTCCAAATGAAGATCCACATCTTCACTTGTCAATTTTCCTAGGGATATGCGAGACGATAAAGATCAACGGAGTTACCGATGAAGCAATCAGGCTAAGGCTATTTCAATTCTCATTAAAAGATAAAGGAAGAGCATGGTTGTTTTCCTTACCGGCCAATTCCATCCAAACATGGGACTAATTGTTTAATGTGTTTATTGTAAAATATTTTCCACCATCCAAAACTTCAAGGTTTAGGAATGCAATTACTAATTTTGAACAAAGGGATGGTGAAACATTGTGTGAGGCATGTGATAGATATAAGGATATGTTAAGGTGTTGTCCACATCATGGTATAGAAAGATGGCTGATTGTCCAAACTTTTTATAATGGTCTAAACCCTACCGATAGGTTGTCTATTGATGCTTCCGCAGGAGGAGCAATCATGAACAAGGAACCTGATGAGGCTTACAACTTAATTGAAGAGATTGCAATCAACCAACACTACTGGATCCCTAAGCGAAAGAAACCAACTCCGACACCTGGCATGCACCGAGTAGATGATATATCCATGCTGAGCGCAAAGATCGATGCTTTGCAAATGACACTCAACAAGCAAACCAAGCAGCAAACGATAGCAGCAGTCAATGCCGCAACAGCATGTGGCTATTGTGGAGGAGCGCATGAGATGACCGAATGTATGAATGTGACGGACACTGAGGAAGAAATAGAGCAAGCAAACGCGATCGATAACAGCTTTCGACCTCAGCCTGCCTACAATACATACCATCCGAACAACCGAAACCATCCAAATCTCTCATACGCAAACAATCAAAGGCCTGCTGCACCTCAACAGAACTACCAACCACAGCCCAATTATCAACCGAGATACAACAATCCCCAACCGAATTACCAACCAAGGCAATACAATCAACCACAGCAACCTGACATCACATCTTTAATGGAGAGATTCCTAGAGAAGCAAGACAAGGCTAACGCCGAAATCACGCAAAAGATCGAATCCTTAACAAACCACAACAAAGACTTAGAAGACAATGTCTCTAAGATGGCAAAAGAACTCTCGAATATCACACATGGAAAAGGCAAATTTCTGGGCCAACCGGAAGAAAATCCGAGAGAGACTTGCAAATGCATAACATTAAGGAGCGGTACAGCTTATAAGGGACCTCCCATGCCCGATCCAATTTCCGATGAGATGCATGCAGAGCCATCACATTCTGAAGAATACGAGCCGCAACCACCGGAGCCGCCCGTATTCGAACTGCAGGCAGACCCTATCGAGGAGCAGAATGACACCGTAGGTGGAGACGAGCGACAACCCGAACCTGAATACATTTCACCACCACCCTACAAGCCACCTCTGCCATTCCCTCTAAGGCCTGCCAAGCACAAGATGGAGCAGCAATTCGCGAAATTCATGGAGACACTCAAACAATTACAAGTCACAATCCCCTTCACCGAAGCAATTGCAAGCATACCCTCGTATGCTAAATTTCTGAAGGAGATTCTTTCAAATCGAAGTAGACTCCAAGAATTCTCAACAGTTCCACTCAATCTGGAGTGTAGTGCGCTCGTGCAAAGCAAATTACCGACAAAGTTGAAAGATCCGGGAAGCTTCTCGATACCATGCACCATTGGCACAACCGATTTTAAGAGAGCTTTATGTGATCTGGGAGCAAGTGTGAGTCTGATGCCTAAGGTAGTATTTGACAAATTGGAATGTGGAGACTTATCACCAATGCGGATCTCATTGCAACTAGCTGACCGATCAATTCGATATCCTGAAGGAATGTTGCTTGACATCCCAATCAAAGTTGAAAAATTCTGGATACCAGTAGATTTTGTGGTAGTTGATGTGGAAGAAGATGAGCAGATTCCGATCATCCTTGGAAGGTCATTCCTCGCCACATGTGGGGCAATGATTGATGTTAGGAATGGGAAGATTTCACTTAATGTTGGCGAGAACAAGATGATCTTCAACATGAATGAGACTAAAGTCCCACCTGACATAAATCTTGTCTACAATTTGGAAACGACGGATGAGTATGGCAATGATGAATTGCGAATGGATGAATTTAAAGACATCGGAGAAATGATACGTGAAACAGAAGTGGAGAGATTGTTCATTGTACAAGATGACGGTCAGATCCATCCAACTTCCGTGACAACACAAACCGATGATCTGAACAAAAGCCCTAATATCGCAAACAATAGGAATTATTCTCTCTTAGCCCTTGCATTAATCAAAAACCTACGCGAAGAACTCGGTGTGAGTCTGGCATTCGACCCCGGACCTCAAACACCAACCGACTTCTTCGAGAAGGGCAATGATAATGAGACCACAGAAGACACTGAAGGCGAACCACCCGACAAGCAACCCGCTTGCATTGTCATGAGGACATCTGGAAGAAACTAACAAGACACCGAGTCAAACTAACGACTTTAAACAAATGCTTCTTGGGAGGCAACCCAAGGCCACTTTTATATTTTCTTATAAATATTTACTTTTTTTTAGTTTATTTAGGACTTTAACTGGGGAACGAATCACATCCACTCATTTTTTATGACCAGGTGAACATGCTAGATAAATGGCTCGGTTAAAAACTTTGGAAAAGTCAAGAAAATATTCTCTGTTACTGACCGTATCAGCCAATACGGGTGACGACAGTGAATACGGAGCAGGGAGTTGGAAGAAAAGGAAGACAGTAGCGAATACGGCCCGTATCAGCCAATACAGACCGTATTCAGAGGAAGGATTTAAGAAAGTTCAGGGTCAAAATTTCCGATCGGATACGGACCGTATCAGCCAATACGGTCCGTAATCAAAGCCGATCTGTGAAATTAAAACCCGTTAACGAAGAGGCGCGAAGTTGGGTAACCGTTCAAAATAGAGGTTTTCCTATTTTTGAACCCTCTCCCGTTTCTCTTCTCCTCTTCTCTTCCCCTCTCTATTTCTCCTCCTCCTTTCTCTTCTCCTCTCCTCTTTCTTGCAAAAACCCGAGCACGACCTCGCACAAAGCCACCGGCCACCAAGGGAGACCACCTTCGCTCACACCGACCCTCAATACGGGCCGTATCTGACCCGTATCCGCCGTGAGCTCTGTTGATCTCCACCATTTCGGTTCTTCCCCCTTCTTCTCTCTTAATTTCAATTTTAATTTTGATTTCTTAAATTAGTCTTTTATTCTTTTTTGCAATTTAGTTTTAGAGTTTGTTTTCTTTTCTAAGATTCGGTTAAAATACAAAAATCATGAAAAATACAATAAAATTAGGTTTTACCAGTTTACCAGAACCAGCACCAGCCCAATACGGTCCGTATCTGTCAATACGGTCCGTATTCAGTCCTGCACTTGGTCGAATTTCTACCACCACAGGGGTCCGTAATCAGTCCGTAACAGTGACTTGTAAACTCTCAAAATGGCCTCAAAAACACGAGGTCTTCTCAAAGCTTTGATAGGTAGAGGCAAGAAGAAGAGGGGGGAGTCTTCTTCTCAAAATCCACCACCTGAGTCACCTGAACAAAGCCCCGAACGGGAAGAATTGCCGGAGTCTCCACAAGATGAACCACAACCAATGGAGGGGCAAGAACATAACCCCCTTGACATAAAATTTTCGAAGAGAGCACACGCCAATGTCTTCGAAAAATTAGAAGACAACAAAATCATCAACCACAAGGCCATCCATATCGAAACCCTTGAAGAGCTCGGCCTCCTCGCCCAATTCAAAACCCTAGCCAAAAGGGTTCACATCTGGGACTTTCTCAACAAGCTGGTGGATGTCCCGGTCTATGACGACCTCACCCGCGAGTTCATTGCCACCTTCTCCTCCGAAAATGACATAATTAAATTTCAGCTGATGAACAGAGAGCAAGAGGTGTCAATGCGTGACTTCTGCGACATTTTCAGATTTAAAAACGAAGGCACGCAAGCACACAATGACGAGCGGAATTTTTGGAAGCTAATCACCAATGACCGCATCAGTGACCCAAGAGTTGCCAGCCACATTGTCCATCCGGTGCTCCGTTACATGCAGGCCGCTCTCAGCAACTCTCTCTTTGCTCGAGGCGAGACCTGCGCGAAAGTCACCTTCCCCGAGCTTTACATCCTCAAATGTATGCTCATTACACCGGAAGAGCCTCCGCACATCGGCCACTTTCTCTGCAACCACATCCACTCGATTGGCCAAAACAAAAGGGGCAGAGGAAACATCTCCATCGGTGCCATCGCAACAATCCTCGCTCGCCAACTCAGAATCGAGGTAGATTTCTTGAAAGAAGGCACCGGCATGAGATTCTTAGATATCGAGTGCCTCACCGCAATGAGAATGATCAGCGGTAGACCTCCCGAGCCATACCTATACAACATCGAAAGAAGGAGGGTTCAAATGCCTTGCAAACCACTACCTCTCAAAAACCAAAAAAGGTGGAAGCAAGTGGCCCCTATCGGCAGACAGGCCGCTCAGGAAAGCGATGATGAGGTTGATTTCGAGGCCCTAGAGGCCGAGGCTGAAGAAGAGGATAGGGCCGAAACCGCAGCAGCCGCCGCATACATGCAAGAAATGGCGGCAAATGAGCAAAGGGCTCGGCAAGAGGCGCTCGCGGCAGAAGCAGCGCGACAAGGGGCGGGACCATCTGATGCCCCTCAGAGTGGATACAACCGAGTTCTCCAAGCCGTCCAAAGGGTCAACGCGAACATGGAGAGGTTCTCCATCGACACTAGGACCACTTATGCCCGGCTTGACCAGCAGTATGACACGGCACGTCACTCTGTAGGCCAAGTTCGTCAGGGCATGGACGAGCTGCGAGGGTATGCTGCCAACAACAGGCCCGCTACATGTCACAGCAGTACTACCAGCATGCCCTCACCACCGGTCTGCCATACCAGCCACCGCCCTATGGACTCTTCGACCCGTCATTCTACGAGGAGATCCAGCGACCACCGCCACCGCCACCTCCACCACCTCAGGATTGAGGTGCAGTGAGTTGTATCTTTCCCCGGTCTTTTTACTTTATTACTTCCTTTATTTTTATCTCTCGAGCATTGGGGACGATGCTCAATTTTATTTGGGGGTAGGAAGGTAAATTTGACCGTAAATTTGAAATTTTCGCAATTTAAATTCTTAGGTGCTAGTAGTTTTACTCATTTTTTGACTAGGGTTGGAGGCTTTACCGATGATTAGATTGAGCTTTTTAGCTAGCTTGCATTTTTAATTTTCCCTAGGAGTAGGTTAATCAAATAGGAATTGTTTCAAATTGAATGAGGCTAAGGTTTAGACAATTGGCCATGATACAAAAATTCGGAATTTTTAAAATAATTAGTGATCTCAAAGTGAACAATGAATTGCTAACCATGAGTGTTGACCAAAATCGCAAACCCTAGAGTTTTATTTATTGAGTAATGTACTTTTTGCAAAGTCTTTTAAGTTTGATAGTGTTTTAAAATACCCATTTATTATAGATAGAACCCTAGCGAAAATATGCAATAATTCCTTGTATGAAGGAATACTTGGAATTGTGTGTAAACATGGTGCTTGTGACACAAAAATATTTTATTTCTCAGAAAAATAGAAAAATACAAAAAAAAATCAGAAATGAGAAAAATCCAAAAAAATAGAAAATTTCAGAAAAAGAAAAAATACAAAAAAAGATGGAGGATAAAAAGAGTACGGGTGCCTCCACAAGACTGGTTACCAATAGGCTCGACAAAATCTCCCAAATTTTAAATTTTGTACATATTTAATTTTCAAAAATAGTCACAAGTACCAACACACTTAGTTGTCATACTTTGCTCCAATCAATTGGGAAGAAAAATCAAAATTTATATCATTAGAATTCCTATTGATTGGAAGGGATTTATTTATAATCGAAGGAGAAATTTGCACTCTCAAATTTAAGGATATTTGTGAAATAAATTGTTCAATGATAATTTTCTAGGTAATGCATAATGAGGTCAATCATGGAGTGAATAAATTGTTCAAGGGAGAGGTCATGAATATTTTAGAGTTCTAAATTTTTATTATCATGTCGATTGTACCAAACCCAAGTTTTAATTTAATTTTTAACAAGTCCTTGAGATTGTATGGTTTAACCTAGACCGGATCTTTGACCAGCTGTGATGTCGTTGCTTGAGGACAAGCAACAATTCAAGTTGGGAGGCGTGATCAGAGTCAAAATAATGATGATTTACGTAGGGTTTTGGCTTAGGTTTTGTATATTTTCTCACAGTTATGTTTGATTTATTAGAGAAAAAGGCAACTGTCACCCTTCTTTATGTTTTATTGCAGAAAACAGGTTTTGGTACTATTTTACACCAAATGGAGCTAGAATCGGGTTAATCGGATCAGCGACGCTTATCGACGAAGTCTCTGTTATTGTCCGTATTGTCTAATACGGACCTAGCCTAGCACAGAACAAGAGATAGCACTGGAAGCATTAAAACCCTAACCGACAAGGTCCTAATACGGACCGTATCACCTGATACGGTCCGTAACCGAAGGCACCTCTTGGGGAATAACTGCCGACAGCTATATCCAGATCAGTTTCTTAGCCCCTACTCAATCTCCAGACGTCCCTTCACTCCTATATAAGGCCCCTGGGCAGAAAAAGTAGTTATCTATGTAATTAGGGTTAGATTTGATTAAAGAGAGAAGAGAGGAGTGCTTGTAATAATGCCGTTTCGCGGCTAAGTTCCATTTCTTAGGGCTAGGCAGTAAACCTTGTTACTCTTGATGTTTTGATATATATATTTCTGTTGATTATGGTTTCTTGTTGTTGAATCTAAATAATTTTGTGATTTACTATCTCTTCATCTAACTTCAATGATCTAGTTTAGTCCGTTAGGGTAGTGACAGTGCTTTAATGGTAAGAGAAACTATTTGTATGAATTAGCCTCGTTGAGATCTATTAGGTTTATGTGAAGAAAACCTTAGCGGGGAAACCATAAACCAGACCAACAAAACGCGAACCAAATTCCATCACTTGCGTAAGGAAAATCGCAGTGATCTGTGTAGTAATTTGGGATATTTAAGAGATCAGTCATTTGCGTAAGGAAACTCGCAGTGTCCTATGTAGAATCTCGATGAAAGATCTGTCATTCTTGCGTAACATAAATCGCAGTGACCTATGTGGTGTCTTTCATAAAACAACAACAGGAAATTAGACGCAACAAGAATATATTGTCAAGGCGGATTTAGTAGCAATGGTGTGCCGAAACCCTAGCAATTATCATCTCTATCTTTATTTTAATTACTTTTAATTGCTTCCTAATTTACATTGATCACAACAACATCTCTCAATTTTTAGATTTCGTCTAGCCTTTCAAAAGATTGTGACTCGATCGCTCAAAACCCTGAACCAATATTCCCTGTGGATCGACATCGAATATACTACTCGATAGGATTGTGTGCTTGCAGTTTGAACCGAAAGCATTTCCGAGTTTATAAATATTAAAAGAAACATTGCTCTCTTTTGAGTGATCACTGGATCAGTTATTCTCCAAAGGGCTTCTTGGTTACAGACCGTACTGGCTGCTGCGGTCCGTATCCATACCATGTCGATGAGGGGTTTAATGCGTATCACGCTATCTCCTGGTCCGTATCCGGCTAGGTCCGTATCAGTCTGTGCGGGCTGTAATAGAAACTTAGTCGATGAGCGTCGGTTATCCGATTGACCTGATTCTTGCTCCATTTGATGTGAAATAGTCCCAAAACATGTTTCCTGCGATAAAACATAAAGAAGGGTGACAGTAGCCTTTTTCTCTAATTAATTAAACATAAGTGTGAGATAATATGCAAAACCTAAGCCAAAACCCTACGTAATTCATCATCATTTTGACTCTGATCACGCCTCCCAACTTGAATTGTTGCTTGTCCTCAAGCAACGACATCCTAGCTAGTCAAAGGTCCGGTCTAGGTTAAACCATACAATCTCAAGGACTTGCTTTAAATTAAACTAGAACTTGGGCTTGGTACAATTGACATGACATTAAAAATTTAGAACTTCAAAAATATTCATGACCTCTCCCTTGAACAATTTATTCACCCCATGATTGACCTCATTGTGCATTTCTTAGAAAAATTATTATCGAACAATTCACTTCACAAATATTCCTAAATTTGAGAGTATTAATTTCTCCTTTGATTATAAACGGATCCCTTCCAATCAATAGGAATTCTAATGATATGAATTTTGATTTTCCTTCCTAATTGATTGGAGCAAAGTATGACAACTAAGTGTGTTGGTACTTGTGATGATTTTTTGAAAAATTAAATATGCACAAAATTAAAGTTTGGGAGGTTTTGTCGAGCCTATTGGTAACCAGTCTTGCGTAGGCACTCGTACTCTTTTTTTATCCTCCATCTTTTATTCTATTTTTTTTTTCTAAATTTTTCTAAATTTTTCTATTTTTTTTCTAAATTTTTCTAAATTTTTCTATTTTTTTTTGGATTTTTCTGATTTCTCATTTCTGATTTTTTTGTATTTTTTTCATTTTTCTGAAAATTAAAGATTTGTACAAGTAAATATTTTTGTGTCACAAGTACCATGATTACACACAATTCCAAGTATTCATTCATACAAGGAATTATTGCATAGTTTTGCTAGGGGTTTATCTATAATAAATGGGTATTCTAGAACACTTTCAAACTTAAGAGACTTTGCAAAAATAAATTACTTCAACAATAAAAATTCTAAGGTCTGCGGTTTTGGACAACATTCATGGTTAGCAATTAATTATTCACTTTGAGGTCACTAATTACTTTAAAAATTCTGAATTTTTGGTATCATGGCCAATTGTCTAAACGCTAGCCTAACTTAATTGAAAACAATTCCTTATTTGATTAACCTATATGCAAGCTACTCCTAAATTATATGCTCCTATCAATGCAAATGCCTATATGCACGCTAGATAAAAACCTTAATCATTAATCTTATTTCTCGCAGTTAGGCCTTAAGAAATAATCCAAATTAAGTTAAACTACTAGCGAAAAATAAAAACAAGGGTCCTACATGCCATGATCCTAGATACAATGCAATCATAAACTAAGTTTTCTTACCCCTATCCCCATGTTAAAATTTTGCATTGTCCTCAATGCATTAAATTAATCAAGAGATAGAGATAAGAAAGATCTCACATATTACTCATGGGAAAGGGGTGGTGGTGGGGTGAATAGAATTGGGGTGGTGAATGGAATTCCTTTCGAGACAGTATTCGTGTGCCTTGTTCACCTTCTCCATGTACTCCTCCAAGTACTTTGTGCGCTTTTATAGATTTTCAAGCGTGTTGTTGGCATAGCGCGCGGTTGGGCCGGGCTCTCTTGGTTGTGACACGGTGGTTTCTTGATCCAAGCCGGTAGGTGTGATTGTGAGCATTGAGTTTGTGTTCGCCCCATTGCTGTTGTCGCGTGGAGGGATGAGATGCCTTACGAATGCCATCTCATGGGGGTGGTGTGGTGGTGCGCTGTTTATTTCCTCCATGGGCTCTTCTTCGATGGGTTCTTCTTCGATTGGTTCTTCCTCATGTTCACTTCTTTCATCATTTTCATTTTCAGATTCGTAGCCGAATTTGAACGAGCCTTTGTCGGTCCCTATGTGTAGGGTCATGCCTTCGCCAATTTTCAGCATGTATTTAATATCTCCCGTCAGTGCATTGAATAAGGCTTGAACATGGTCGTTGTTGACAAGGAAATTCATGTTGAGGCGGGGTGATCCGTACACTTCATTCTCACCATTTAGTTTGATGTTGTGGTGATGTGCTAGGAGAGTTGCAAAGCAACCGACTGTGACCACGTGGTTCTTCTTCTCATCATCGGCGACCGATTTGAGATGGTGGAGAATGTGATAGCCGAGGTGTGGTTGGTGTTTGTGACTCTTCATGCATCTCATAATGTAGATATCCCTCTCCTTGACCTCCGTATTGTCATCACCTGTTGGAAAAATTGAATTTGAGAGAATGATATGGATGTACCTTAGTTCAATGCTCGCGATGAGTCATGAATCCTTTCGATAGACCTTTCTCTCATCCATTGCTATGGTCTCCCAATATTTCATCCGCTTTTCTCTCGTGCCAAGTTCAGTTTCGCCACCATTGGGGATTGAGAGTGCGGTGCATAATTCTTCCATGGTGATTTCGAAAGGGCGGTTGAAGAGGCGGTATTTGATCTTGTTGCCAACAATTTGCAAAGTGGATAGGAATTCGATTGTGGGCCTTTCGTATGATCTTGTGACTCTTAGTCAGTTTGCGAGATCCCACAGATTGATGTTGTTGACGGATACCCGCACATAGTCGAAACAACCAAGAACCTTCATCGTGTTCACGCACATTGCCTTGTTGTTTGCAATGGTGCGATCTAACATGTGTTGGGCGCGATCGTACTCCTTTCGATTGGCAAACTGAATCTCCATTGTTGAGAGTAGGGATCCTTCGTATGTAGTTGGAGGGTTGGAGTTCTGAGGGCTGTTACTTGCCATTTTCTCCAAGTTTCGTGCTCTGTTACGGACCGTATTGGGTGATACGGGGCTGATACGGACTTAACTTGGAGAGATTCTGTGAACAGAGGACGATTTTTTCTGAAAATTTTCTGAAATGTTGCTCTTGAAAAGGAAAGTTGATGGAGGGTTTATAAAGTAGTGAAAGGATGTCAGGGGAGTGGAGGAAGTGGAGATCATGAGAAGTTATTTTTAGTTAAAATTTGAATTTCTATTTTTGGAGCGCAGAAATTAGAAAGTCGGTTATTTTTGACCTGTGAGTACGGTCCGTATCAGGTGATACGGTACGTATTCAACACTTGGTTTCTTGATTTTTTCTTGTTTCTGTGCTGAACTGAGTGGTAGGTCTGTATTGGGGGTCCTACCCAGTATTGGACTCAATATGGTCCATACCAGAGAGTAAAATTATGTGACGGGCTTCTAATTTCTCTCCCTAAGTGGCGGTTGTAATAATGTTTTAGTTATAGTTATAATTTCGTAGTTACCTTGTGCATTTAAATAGTTATAATCGGTTGATATTTGGAAGCTTGCCACATTTACAATCATAGAAAAAAAAAGTATTAGCAGGCAGCGGCGGTTGCCATGAAAAACTCGCAATGATAACAATTTTTTTTTATTTAAAACAAAGGTATCATTAGTCTGACTTTTTATAGGGGAGAAAAGGTCAAAAAAAAAAAAAAAAAAGCCCTCCAAGGTTCCAACGATAAATTCATTTTTTTTTTTTTCAAGTATTCAACGAAAATAAAAACAATGCAATTAATCGAAGATATTATTCCTGACGATACATACTGGGACCACTTCGTAGCATCTGCGACAACTTGAGCATATTTTGAACTTATCTTTAGGCCTTATGCCCGTGGGTGTTGCAACGGTGCATTATTTCTATCAGCGAATAAGAAAAATAATAAAAAAGAACGTCAAACATGTTGTGTCAACTCAAATACTTAAATACATGATTGTGCTTCGGTCTTTTTGTGTCCTTATATTGCCCTCTTAATTCCGTGCGTACATGCATAAATTGGTTAACTATCTCAGTGACTATGAAAAAGAGAATTCCCGTTGGTGGTTAGCAGCCCAACATAATGCAATGAAATACCCACGTATATAGTGTAGAGTCTAGTAGGGAAAGTCTCACAGAAAAAGCAGAGAACAAGCTCACAGTCACATCTAGATTGATCATCATTTCCTGCCCCACAGTTGCAACATTATCAGAGATACAAATTAAGATTCGAAAGATAGAAGAACCTAATAGGTTTTCTAGAAGTGAAAAAAGACAGAAAAGGAAAAATAGAAGAAAGAAATTACACCCACGTATTTGAAAGATTTATTAAAGGAGTCCGATTTATAAATATGGACTCAGCATATTATGTTAAAATAACTAGTTTACTGTTAAAACAACTATTAATTTAATGTTTACATTTACAAAATATCTGGTATAAACAATTTCATAATGAACGTACCTATTTAGAGGTAAACACTGTGATAGAAACTAAAAATGGGATTATCAAATTTCACCTATTAAAATGAAGTAGTTAGGGGTAATTACTTAAATACTTACACCAAGGGACGATCGTCCACAGCTGGTTATCTGTTTTGCCCCAAGTACTATAGAGAATTAGATTAGTTCCATCCTGCACCTCTTTGTTGGGCTTGTCCGCATCGTTGGACACGTCCGCATCAAAGTTAAGATAGATATTGTTCACCATGCGGATGCACCGGAACCCATGCCCCACGTCCTTGCTCTCGGTCCACAGCACCGACTCATCCAGGTAGTCTGGGTTGAATGGCACAAGACCCACCTGGTGTCGAATGAATTTAAATTGTCAATTTATTGTCACTCATTTAGTATTTCATTTTGAAAGGAAAAAAATACTTGTAAAGAATTGAATTAAGTTCAAGGCGTACTGGGTGGCTTTGTCCAAGAGAATGCTTGAGAGCTTTCCCAGTGACTTGGTTGACTAATGCAAAGGCTGGGTATCCCTCCTCATCCTTTATCCTGGTACTGTACCTTAGATCCTTGATCCAGTGCTATACATGCATTTCAAAATGCTCATGTTGGAGAATATCAACCTTAGAAAATGTAAAGAAATATGTACAAAACATATAGCTAAAAATTGACTGTGTTGAGAAAGAGGGGAATTATAAAAAAAATCATCATAAGCTTATTTAGCAAGAAAATTACCTAGTATTAAAAATATAGTCTTTGAAGCTTAATTAGGTACCTATCTTAATCCTTGTAATTGGACAAATACATAATCCAGTATTTTAGTAAATCAATAATCGGCTATAGCTTTAAATACCCATGTAATGTTCATGTAATAGTTCAGAAAAAATTAATAAAAATGATTTTTCCTTTCTAAAATTTATCATGGTTTTAGAGTAAGATTCGATCAATGAAGGCGAAAGAAGAAGAAGAAATTAAAACTGAGGTTGAGGCTCTTTTAAAGAATAAATAGAAGAACCAGACAAAAAATAGCAGAAACAAGAGCCAGCTTAAATGAATTAATCAGTCCAGCAGCTAAGTTCAAAAGAAACAACACAAGCAAATTTAAGGTAGAGTCAAAAAGACTAATCAAGCAGCAAAAATGTTGACGGCTTTTATATTTTTAGAAAGTGTCAAAGAAGGCCTCCTAAGCGGTAAAGTGTGAAGCTAGCTAAATAGCTTGAAAGAAAGAAGTCAATAAAGAAGAATTATGTGCAAGTTGGAATCTATCAATTATCTATATGATCACAACTTAAGGGGGAGTGTTGAGAAATAGAGAAAGAACATTATTTCAGAAACTTATGGAGGCTTATTTAGGAAGGAAATCAGTTAGTATTCATAATACAGTTGATAAAGCTTAATCACATATCTAGCTTAATCCTTTTGTTTAGGCAGATAGTTAATCCATCGTTTTTGGAAAGCAATAAACGCTATAAAAGAATTAGACCATAAGTATCCATGTAATACTCATGTAATAGATCAGAAAAAAATCATTAAAAATCATTCTTCATTTTTAAAATTTTAATAATTAGACTACCATGAGTTAATCACCTGGTATGGGTCCCTGGGATTGGCTGTACCGAGAACAACAGTGTCATTGCGAATGGTCAGATTGTAGCCCTCGTTAGCGCTACAATATATCTTGACCGTCCCCCCAAACGGCCTGCAGTATGCCGGGTTTGCACCAGGGAGGGTGTAGATGCCAGTTGGGATGTAATCCAGGTTTGAGATAAACTCATCTCCGTATGGCACGATTTTCCAGCTCTGGTTAGTGCCCTTGCACCAGTTCCACAGAACAATGGTGGTACCGTCATGGACCACTTCTTCACCATCAATGTGTGCGTCGATCACGAGAATGCTGTTGTTCACCATGCGGATGCACCTGAAGCCATTCCCCACGTCCCTGGACTCCGTCCACAGCACTGACTCATCGAGGTAGTCTGGATTGAACGGTAATAGACGCACCTGATCAGTAAAACACACAAAAAATCAAATGCATATATCGATTTCTCCAATCTGTCCATGCCAAAAATCTGATCCGCACATACTTAACAGTAAAATTTTAACGATGACTAGTACTTACTGGATGGGATTGACCGAGAGAGTGCTTGATAGCTTGACCTGTGGCCTTGTTGACCAGAGCAAAGGCGGGAAAACCTTCCTCATCCTTGATCCTGGTGCTGTGCCTCATGTCCTTGATCCAGTGCTGTCTCAGAATCAAAATTCATAAATAATCTGTGAACTACACTAAGAAAGTGAGATCTAGCTAGAGATCAATGAATTGAGTGGTAATCTCACCTGTAATGGATCATTGGGATTGGAGGAAGCAAGCACGACGTTGCCATCACGGATAGTGAGACTGCATTTATCCTCAGCTTGGCAAAATATATTGAATGTCGGTAGTGGAGTGCTTGCGAGAAAGGAATGAGGTGGCTGGTGGTGGACATTGCCGTGGCCGATGAAGTGGTGTCCTTTCATGGTTGGACGTGATACAGATTTTATCTGACAAAGCTAGGTTCTACTACAAAATTTGGTGGTCAGTGAAGGAGACGAATGGGCGTTGCCTTTTCTCGTTTAAAGGGTTGTCAGGGCAAACACAACATGGCCACCGTGGCTGGAGAGAGAATAGTCTCAGCAAATTATTATGTAAATCTGATTGTCATTCTCACTCATTGATGCCTTCAATTAATCAGAGAGAAGAGGAGAGAGAGCTTTGCGAATTAGGATGAGTGAGAATCGGACATGTGCTCACTACAACCACATTAACAGTTTAATAAATAATCATTTTATCGTTTTTAACTTCCTAATCATTAATTAAATTTAATTAGATAATCTAATCTTAATTTCCGAATGCCTGCATCATGATAGTTTTGTTTCGATGAGTGCTAATTAAGTTTTGCAGATTTTTGGTTATTTGTGTTGTCTTTATATACACGATCTGGAGGGGATTAAATGGTTGCTTGGACTGAAATTTTATTTTTTTTAATTACTTGCAAGTCAAAAAATTTACAAACAAAATTAAGTAAAGTAAATAATTAAGAAAGAACAACATTTTGAGTTAACACTACTACAGAAAGTGTGCTTTTACACATTTAAACGATGGGGTTGGACACGATTTTGCATCCGTGACTAGGGGCATCGTGTGTGAAATTGTCGGTAAATTGTATACAGTAGTATAGTCGTGTACGTTTCGATAAAAAGGGAGCCAATTTTTTTTATAAAAGCATTCATACATGGTTTTTTAAATTAAAATCGTGTATGAAAATACCAATCATACACAGTTTTAATTAAAAAAAAACGTGCATAAATCCTATTTAAAATATATGTGTCTGAATTTGTACCAAAAACACTACACCATTATGGGTAGCAACCCTAAGTTTCAAACAAAAAAAAATGAATATAAACATAACACATACCAAACACACTACATTTACCAATGTAAATAACATTCTAACCACAAACAATGAAAATACAACAAAATACCCTAAATCTGAGACTTTATGTATTTACATCAAGCAGGATTACAAGCTTTGAGAGTCTCTTCCCATTATATTTTGGTAGAAAGAAAACCGTATGATTACAAACAAGATTTTTCAGAAAAATCCTGCGGAGCATTCATACACGATTGGTATAAAGAAACTATGCACAATTGTTGGATCTCATTCATACACGGTTAGTTAAAATAGAACCAATTGTTTCAAATCATACACGGTTTCATAATAAGGAACTGTGTATGAATGTTGGAGCACATTTATACACGATTCTATTTTAATTAACTGTGTATGAATGTTGGGGCTTATTTTTGGACACGTCTTTTTGCTTTACACACAGATTTAATGGAAAATTTTCTCATCTGTGTATTATTTACCGTATATGATTAGTATTTTTATAGTAGTGTAAGCATTTGTTGAAAGCTTCACAGAAGCTGAAAAGTCATGAGTGCAGCTCGAACTCTCAAACTAGTGTAAACTTATTAGCACCTTATTATCAGATCAGTTCAGAATATAATAAACAGATTTTAAGTTAATTATTTTTTATCTTACCAACATTTTGAGATAGAATTTTTTTGTTTGTTTAGTACATTAAACTGCGCGCTATCATGCATTCATGACCTCGAAATCAGTATTTAATTAGATATATAGTTAATGGAAATGTTACGTGCATCGCCTGGGATTTGTTTAGTGTTGATCTTGGAGATTGAACTTTAAATGGACGTACGGACTAAGCGGAATAAACTTTTGAAAAAATAACTAAGCTTTTGAAAAAAAAACCGAGAAAAATAAATTTTAGCCAAATATTTATTAAATCATTTATTTTAATTGACTTATTTTATATGTGAAATTTTACTCTTAATTTTTTTTTCATTTCATACCTCTGGGTTAAGGGTGTAAATGAGTCGACTCGAAAGAAATAAACTATAAAGAGTATAAAACTCTAACTCATGTTATAATGAATCGAGCTGATATCCTACAACAATCTGTTAATATCCGTGAGGATAAAAAGTGATTATTGTTGAGAGTAAGTCGATAGAAATTGTTATTTTTGAGGGTATCACTATTACCTACTGGAGTATCCGCGACGATACCGACAAAAATTGCTATTTATTCAAAAACGTTTTTCCTTCTTCAGTTCACATTTTCTTTTATCTAGACATTTGCCATCCCAATAACGAACATCAAACAAAATGTGTATGGTTGTCGTCCAAATAGCGAAAATCTCAAGAAAATTAGGGTTATACCCGTGGCTGCGAAACACCTCAAGCAGCTTGCCACTTTAACAAGAAGTCTTACGACAATTCCTAACCCCCCCTCCTTTCTTCACTCAACTCCACCATTTTCACTTCTTGTAGTCCTCATTCCGAAGCAACTCCTCCCTTCTCGAGCGGAGAGGAGGAACCGGAGCCGAGTGGAGCCGATCGTAGCCTAGAGTGCGGTATTGTCGGAGTTCGGAGCATAGATTTCTGATCTCGATTAGAGCGCGACGGTGAGTAGATCCAGTCGCCGTCGGAGCGCGGCGGCGGTTGAAGAAGTGGATCCGATCGCAGAGCGAGATGGCGATTAAAGTACTAGGGTGATCAACACCTCGATTGGAGCGCGACGGTGAGTAAATCAAGTCATCGTCGGAGCGTGGCGGCGGTCGAAGAAGCGGATCTGGTCGTTGAGTGAGATGATGATTAAGGTATTAGAGTTATTACGAGAGGATTAGAATATTATATTAGTTTAAAGGATTTTATGAGAATAAAATAATAGATTTAGAAATTACAGTCATTTGACCCATTGTAAATACGTTTTTTATCAATGAAATTGTTAGTAGACATTTAAAGCGACTAACCTAAAAAAAAAAAAAAGTCTTACAACCCGATGTATGAATGCATACATCGTGACATGTAAAACATATCACCCCAGTTCAATGGTCGTATCCTATCTTTTCAAAAAACCCTTTCAACAACATTAATCACTACTACAGAAATGGTCATTGTACACGGCACATTATATACGGATTTGACAATTTTATACAAAAACCGTGTGCTATTGTAATTTTTTGGAAGCCCGAAATATCTGTGGGATCTATTACACGGATATTTATTAAAGAATCAGTGAAAAAAGCCTTGAGAGAGCTACACGGACGTTTATCAGGAATTGTAAACGGATTATTGTTTAACTAACAGTGTAGATAGCCATGAGAGAGCTACACGGGTATTTATGGTGAGAACCGTGTAGAAATATGTAAAATGCACACGAATTTTTGTTTAAATAACAGTGTAGAAACCTTTGACAGAGCTACACGGCTGTTCACATAATAATCCGTGGAGAAAGGTTATTGTAGGGTTTTGATTATCGATACACGGTTTTGCGAATTTTATACACTGCACATTGTACACGGTTTTGTTAAGTATAAATCCGTGTAGAAAAGTGTAGGGTTTTGGTATAAAAGGCCTTCTCCTTCCAGCGCCGTTTTGATCAAGTAATTCAACAAACGGAAAGGTTAGAGTTTTTTCAATTCATAGGTAAGTTGTAGGTTCTCCTGTATAACCTTAGGAAGAGAGAAAGACCGGTCACTTTACATATCGCTTTTGATCAACTTTGATAATCATTTCACGGTTAATAATTGGAATTTTGATTTAGGTTTATCAATTATGTCAGATCGCTTATCTATCAAGATAAGTCGCTATCTTTGGAGCTCATCTATCAAGACGAGCGATGTGATATAATTGATAACCTACATCTGGACTTCACTTCTGGCATGAATATCTCCTTCATCTCTGGCATGTATTTTCCGTTTCTTCCTCTAATTTTCTGTTACTTATTGTTGCTTACTTACTCATCATTTTTTTTTATTTACAGATTGTGATGAACTTTCCGATGGACAGCATGTTCCGGATCTGAGATCTTTGAAGTTAATTTGTATTTCTCCTCTCTATCTTGCTAAGGTTAGTCGTGTATATATTTATCTTTTCTTACTCTAATTTTCTGTTACTTGTTATTGCTTATTTAGGTCAATTAGTAATTAATGCATGCATGCTTGATTTGTTGAGATAATGTAAATAATTAGTATATTAAATAGAGTGATGCGTGTATAATTGTGCTTTTTTCTAATAATAGAGTAATGCATGTATAATCAACTAATGCATGTATAATAGAGTAATGCATGTATAATTGTTAGTTTAGTGATGGTTAGCTTGATAATTGTGCTTGTTTAGTAATGCATGTACAATAGAGTGATGCATGTATAATTGTGCTTGTTTCTAATAATAGAGTAATGCATGTATAATCAACTAATGCATGTATAATACTGGACTGCATGTATAATAGTTATTTTAGTGATTATTTTACTAATGCATGTATAATTGTGCTTGTTTCTAATAATGTTGTTTTTTGTAGAACCATGTCACATTCAGGTGAGCAACGATGGCTCTTCGCTTTTGGTGCCAGTAGCCAGGGTTTACAGAGGGTAATATATATGAAGATATACATGTTTTAATAAAGAAAGAGTTGAGTAAAAAGTTGGATGAAGGACCTTGGAAAAAAAAGGGAAGAGGTGGATGAAGGACCTTCTGAGCCGGATGAAGAGCCGAATGAAGAGTCGGGCACAATCTTGTCAGTCCTTCATCCACCTCTTCCCTTTTTTTTAGAAGGTCCTTCATCCAACATTTTACTCAACTCTTTCTTTATTAAAACATGTATATCTTCATATATATTACCCTCTGTAAACCCTGGCTACTGGCACCAAATGTAAACCTTAAGTTTATATATGAAATCACTATGGGATCGAGTCTCAGGAAGAAGGATATGTCTACCCAGTATGGATTTGTGTAATATATGCTCAATATGGATTTGTATAATGTTTCAATTTAAATTTTGTAATACTCAATATGGATTTGTATAATTTAGTGTACATGAATTTTTAGTTTACCCTTATTAATTGACCGGTTTGTATGCCATCCACCTATTTTGTGTTTCAAATATAAAGCATGTTCTTGTAATTAAATAAAATATAGAGAATTTAGTAATTTTTTGTGCTGTAATTGTAAATAAGGAGACGAATTTATGAATTTTGTAATTGCTGAACATGGATTTGTAATGCTAACTATGAATTTTGTAATGCTAAGTATAATTTTTGTGCTGTAATTGGAAAATTGGATGTCAAATTATCTGAAAAACTGGGGGTAAACTCAATATTGAATTTTGTAGCAAACTGGCTAGCAAAACTGGAGGCTAGCCCAGAAAAAAAATTGTTAATTGAAAAATATATAGGATAACATACACGGATATTAAACTTAAAACCGTGTCCAAATAGTAATTGTCACGGATATTAGTTGAATATCCGTGTACGAAATAGCTACAAGGAATTATTTTTTTTTTAAATCCGTGTAGAAAAAGACTAGCCCATAAATAAAAAAAAAACCCAAAAAATATATAGGACACGAAAACTTTAATTCTATTCATCAATGAACTATAAATTTCCATAATAATTTTTAGCATCCCTAAACAATGGGATTTGCTGCCCGAATTTGCAAAATTAAAAGATAACCTAAACGAAATTAGCTACCATTATACACGGTTCTTAAGTACAAATAGCCGTGTATGATTTGTTAGAGAGCTACACGGATTTCTTTACGAAAGATCCGTGTCAAAAGTAAATGTATACGGTTGTTTCTTTTAAATCCGTGTAGAAACGCATTCTCCTATGGGACATAACCCGGATTTTTATAAATTTTCATAGAAGAGGCTAGCATTATAAACACGGTTCTTAAATACAAATAGCCGTGTATGATTTGTGAGAGAGCTACACGGATTTCATAACGTAAGATCCGTGTAGAAAAGTCTTTGTAGGGTTAAAAGGCCTTCTCCTTCCAGCGCCGTTTTTTTTTTATCAAGTAATTAATACTGTCTCTCTCTCTGTATTGAATGCGCTGATCCAATTTCTGCAAAGGCCAGCAGCTGGTATTATCTGAGATCTTTGAAGTTTGTATTTTCTCCTCTCTATCTTTCTAAGGTTAGTGTATATATATATATTTTCCTTTTCTTCCTCTATTTTTATGTTACTTATTTGTACTTATTTAGATCGATCATGTGTAAGTAGTGTATTGTTGTCCAATAACCGACCCCTACTGATGCTTTTAGGTCCTTGCCCGTCCAAAATTAATCCAATAGGGATTAATTTTGGATAGTCCCCGTTTTGGGACTGCTCTTTGAATATTGGGTCTCATTTAGGATGTGAACACATATTAGCGGGATTTAATTAGTAATTGAGGAAAGTTCGACGGTATTTTCCCTTAAGGCTCCTACGAGTATGTGGTTTTTACGCATACTTGGGGAGTTAAGGGGAAATGCTGCCGAATTTTTCTCAAATACTAATTAAATCTCGCTAATATGTGTTCACATATGGGACCTAATATTCAAAGAGTGGGTTAGGATTGTAAACCGGCCCTTTGTAAGCCTAGAATTTGGTACCAATTTACATGTTGACCATGATTAATTGAAATCATTTTTTTAATTTAATTTACAGATGGATCGAAGTTGGATGTATGAATTGCGACGTGATAGTGAAGAATATTTGGGTCGCGTTGATGAGTTCATAAAATTCGCTGAGAGGTATAGAGTGAAGATGAAGGAAGCCGACATTTTGTGTCCTTGTAGAGATTGTAAAAATTTTGTAAGATTTGGGGACTCCGAAGAAATTAGAGCTCATCTGATTTGTCGTGGATTTAAGAAAAGATATACATGTTGGTTCATGCATGGTGAGGAATTTGGGAAAAGTAGTTGTACCAATAAGAATTCTAACCGTTGTGAAGAGAGCGATGAGAATGTAGAAATTTTGGATAATTTTGAACTTGATTTCAGCGATGATGATTTGAATGACGAAAATTTTGATAATGTTGAACTTGATCGCAACGACGATGATGAGCTGCAGACGAAAATCGATGAAAATGTAGTACACGAGTATATTGATAATCTGGAGGACATGTTACATGATGTGGAAGATGAAATTACTGATAAAAATTATGATAAATTTCAATATTTGTCTAATGAATCCAAAAAGCCGTTGTATCCCGGGTGTACCAAATTTACGAAACTGTCAGCTGTGTTGAAATTATTTAACTTGAAAGCAGAAAATGGTTGGAGCGATAAGAGTTTCACGTCCTTATTAAAGCTTTTAGGAGAAATGCTCCCAGATAACAATGAGTTACCCCGTACAATATATCAGGCGAAAAAATTGATATGTCCAGTGGGTTTGAAGATCGAAAAAATACATGCATGTCCGAATGACTGTGTATTGTATCGTAATGAGTACGAGGCCATGCATGTTTGTCCTAAGTGCGGTGTTTCTCGGTATAAACGTAAGGACCAGGGCACTACTGATTGTGACGACGGCAAAAAGGGCCGGCCTCCGGCTAAGGTGTTGTGGTATTTGCCGATAATACCGAGATTCAAACGGTTATTTGCAAATCCCAAAGATGCGAAGTTGTTGCGTTGGCATGATGAAGAGCGAAAAAAGGATGGGAAACTAAGACACCTGGCTGATTCACCTCAGTGGAGAAATTTTGATAGACATTTCAAAGATTTTAGTTCCGAGGTAAGAAACCTCAAGATTGTGGTGAGCACAGATGGAATGAGTCCGTTTGGAAGCATGAGCAGTCGGCACAGTACTTGGCCAGTTCTGTTAGCCATCTATAATCTTCTTTCTTGATTGTGCATGAAACGCAGGTATATAATGATGTCATTACTAATCCAAGGACCCAGACAACCCGGAAATGACATAGATGTATATCTCGCACCATTAATCGAGGACCTCCAAAAATTATGGCGTGATGGCGTCTCGGTGTGGGATGCGTACATGAAAGAGACCTTCAACTTGCGGGCCATGGTGTTTTGCACCATAAATGATTTTCCCGCTACGGGAACTTGTCGGGTTACACTTGTAAAGGAGCAAAAGCGTGCCCTACTTGTGAAGATGATACGCAGGTGCTGAGGTTGAAGAACTGTCAAAAGAATGTATTTATGGGGCACCGTAGGTTTCTTCCAATTAATCACTCATATCGTAAGAAGAAGAAGGCATTCAACGGGAAAGTTGAGCTTGGAGTGGCCCGTCATCCATTAGATGGGAAGGGTGTCTTCGAGCGTGTTAAAGACCTTGATGTTGTGTTTGGAAAGTGTGCCACAAAACCGCCGAAGAATATTTGGAAAAAGAAGTCCATATTTTGGGCCCTACCTTACTGGGAATATTTAGAAGTGAGACATTGCATAGATGTCATGCATGTTGAAAAAAATGTCTGCGACAGTTTGACTGGTTTATTATTGAACATTCCGGGGAAGACTAAAGATGGTATCAAAGTTCGAAAAGACATGGTAGAAATGGGAATACGACCCGAGCTTGCACCGCAGGAGAAAGGGAAGCGCACATACCTACCCCCCGCAATGTGCACGATGTCGAAGAAAGAGAAAACAAGCTTTTGTGAATGCCTCCGTAGTATTAAAGTCCCATCAGGGTATTCTTCGAATATTAAGAAGCTGGTGTCGATGAAGGACCTGAAACTGGTCGGTCTGAAATCTCACGACTGTCATGTTTTATTGACACATATGATTCCTGTTGCAATTCGGGGGGTTTTACCAAAGCCCGTTCGTCAAACCATTACGAAGCTTTGTTTTTTCTTCAATACAATAAATTCCAAAGTGATAGACCCTCTAATACTGGACTCTTTGGAGGTGGAAGTCGTCGCTACTCTTTGCCAACTTGAGATGTATTTTCCGCCATCTTTTTTCGATGTTATGGTTCACCTTGTTGTTCATCTAGTGAGAGAAATCAAGATCTGTGGTCCTGTGTTCATGCGGTATATGTATCCATTCGAGAGATACATGGGAATTTTGAAAAAATACGTAAGGAACCGACATCGACCCGAAGGTAGCATTGTAGAAGGATATTCCACGGAAGAGGTGATTGATTTTTGCACCAACTACATGACCGGTGTCTGTCCTATTGGCGTTCCAAAATCTCGATATGAGGGAAGGCTCCAGGGAGTCGGGACAATTGGGATGAAAGCCGTAGTTGCTGATAGAGATGAACTACAGAAGGCGCATTTTTTGGTACTACAGCACATGACAGATGTTGCTCCCTATATAGATGAGCACATGGCAATCCTTCAACAAGAGTACTACACGAGAAGTCAGAAGTGGCTTACCAACGAGCATAATCGTTCATTTGTAGGATGGCTGAGAGAAAGGGTGCAGTCACACCCCGATAGGGGGCCCGTAAATAAAATTGTTCGACTGTTGGGCGAAGGACCCCGAATTATTGTTAGAACATTCCAAGGATACGAAATTAACGGATATACATTTTACACTAAAACCCAAAGTGATAAGAGCACGATGCAAAATAGTGGGGTGACGTTGGTGGCGACGTCTCAAGAATTCAGTAGATCCGGAGATTCCCGGCCGGTTTTTGCATCAAAGTCGTATTATGGCGTTATTGAGAAAATTTGGGAGCTCATTTACAGTCCTGACCTCAGCATTCCCTTGTTTCGGTGTCAATGGGTCGAAGACCGGGGTGTTAAAGCTGATAACGACGGGTTCACACTCGTTGATTTTAATAAAGTTGGGTATGTTGATGATCCGTTTATACTCGCTAAGCAAGCAACCCAAGTCTTTTATGTCACTGACCCGAGTGATAATAGGTGGAGCATCGTCCTATCTGGGAAAAGAAGAATTGTTGGGGTACAAAACGTCGTCGACGAAGAAGAGTATGACCAGTTCGACGAAATACCTCCATTTTGTACCGACGTGCAAACTGAGGTAGCCTCAATTGAAGAACAAGACGAAGCAAACTATTTGCGATCCGACCACAATGAAGGAATATGGGCCGAATGTAATGTGAAATCAGCGAAAAAAAAGAGAAAAAGGAAAAAAAAGAGAGATGTATAATATTTATTTTGTTTAGAAAATAACTTTTTAATTATCTTGTTTGGAAACAACTTTTAAATAATATTCTAGTTAAAATATTTCTATTTCAAAACAACATAAAGGTTTTTACATATTAGTTCACATATTAAATATTAGCGTTTCAAACATTTCGAGTTGAAATAATACGTAAACTTATTTATTGTCACTAACAAATAATATAAAAAATAACAAGTTAAACCACACAATGTTGTCAATTACTTCACACACGGCCTTTTATTTAATAATACGTGAGGAGAATAGTAACGTACACGGATTATTAACTAAAATCCACACAAAATGAGGAGAGCTACACGGCTTTTTAATGAAGGTCCGTGTATAAAGGTAATCACACACGGATGTTAGAGTAAACGTCCGTGTGTAAAGAATTTAGGGTTTCATGGGGATGGGAGCTACACGGATTGTAGAAAGAGGGTTACAATATAATAAATGACTTGGCTCGCGCCGCTTCGAGTCCTTTGCCAATTTCACCTATCTATTTCTCGAAGGCCGAGTACCCTCGTTGCGATTTCTCCAAATGCTCAACCTTCCTCTCCAACTCAGATTGAATAACTTCTCCCGGGAGACTGCATGTGCCTGTTCTGCCTTCAGAGGAGGGAGAAATCTGAGTTGGGAGAGGAAGGTCGAGCATTTGGAGAAATCGCTTGCTGTGGAGTTGTATTTCTAAAAAGAAAATGATCCCTATGAAGGTTTGGTACAGGAACTCAATGCTCAATTGCAGGTTTTCAAATATCTCGGATGCAAGTTGCAAAGAGTTTAGGGTTTAGATCTCTAGAAGGGTGCTACACGGTCTTTTAAATAAAAGTCCGGGTAGAAAGGGTAAGAGACACGGATGTTAAAATTAAAAAAGGGAGGCAATTAGTGAGAAAGAATAGTTTTTTAATTAGGGATAGATACTTACTCAGATTGTATATTTTATGTTTTTGTTTTGGTGATGATGTATCCAGTAACTATCCCTATGTTGAAATAAATATATGAAGTATTTTTATTTTTTGTGCTCTTGAACTCTATATTATTTAATTTCCAGTTCCAAATTAAAACTTGAGAGTAGGTCCGATGAGCATCGGACCTACTCTGCTTACGATGGGCTTAATCACCGTCTATTTGCTTTAAAAGTCGCGCGGAATCGTTTAAAATTCGTTCGTATCTGTTTCAGTTTCCGTATGGACATATCTTAAACTAGATCGGACGGTCATCATCGTTGAACATGAAAGTAGGTCCGGTGGGCATCGGACCTACGTCTGTCTCTTTAACTGAACATCTGTGTAGAAATGCAAAGCGAGCTACACGGACGTTTAATTAAAAGTCCGTGTAGAAATGTATCGTACACGGATATTTAATTACAAATCCGTGTCAAAAAGGTGAGGGAAAGTGAGGCGGGAAAAGCCAACCTAGGAGAAAATTTTCGTAAAATTTGTTTTGAATTTTTGGGAGTCCCATCAGGGAGCTAAAGGAGGGAAAATCGAAAAAATTTATCCACAGAAACAAGGGATAGAAGGGCTTTCATAAACTCAAAGGTGACGTAATATCTGTGGTTATATCCGATCGTCTAATCATTATGATGCACAAATATTAAAGGATCTTGTGCATCATCTAGAACCAGATCTAAACAGAAATATTATGTTACCTCAGAGAGAGCGGAAAATCTACCCACCACCTCCTAAATGAAGACATCAGGACCGTTCTTCCTTTATCGGACGGTCAACAAAGCTTGATATTTACTAATCACCTAATACATGTACAACAGTACATACGAAAATAATTCAAAAAATATATTTTTATTTTTTTTACATCTTATATGGCCAAATAATACTTATACATATTATTTTTATAAACTTTCATCATTGTATGTCCCTTCAAATTGTAAAAATATTTTTGGACCGTTCATTTTCAAGCGGAAAATCAACGGTCGATCTGCAGTGAAATCATTCCATATCTGTTTTAAAATGATCAAGGGAGAACATTGAATGTAACCAACATAAAAGTTTGGAAAATTTATTATGTATGAGGTTTGATCCAGCACGAAGTGTTTGTGGCCATCCGATACTTCAATCTTCAATGAACTAGATAGATGGGTAAATAAAAATAATTTTTGATCAAACTTTCACGGAAGACAATAAATGCAATGCTCTTTGATTTGAACGGTCCCGATCAATCAACGGACTAACTATTTTTGTGCGTCTTCACAATCTCACAAGGCAAGAGTTTATGTTTCATGAAACATAAACTCTTGCCTTGTGAGATTGTGAAGACGCACAAAAATAGTTAGTCCGTTGATTGATCGGGACCGTTCAAATCAAAGATTACAGCCTTTAATCAAGTGCAGCAAATTTTGATGGAATTTTAACTTCATTTACCCATCCATCAAGCTGTATTATCAAGCTGTATTACCCAAAGTGAGTTCGATGGGCTCTACGACCGTCCGATCTATCTCCAGATCCGATCTGCACGTAAATTAAAGATGGCACGAAAGTTCTGGCGGGAATCAATCGTTATGTACGTATTTTTTAGGGGAGCGCGCAGCTTGGGTCCGATGCCCATCGGACTCAAAGTGGGTTCACGCCAGAACTTTCGCGCCCAGCAGCTTGGGTCCGATGCCCATCTGTTTTACGATTGATTCCCGCCAGAACTTTCGCGCCATCTTTAATTTACGTGCGCACGGATCTTGAGAAAGATCGTCCGGTGATAGAGCCCATCGAACTCACGTTGGGTCCAATGGGCATCGGACACAAGCTGCTCTCGTACATAACATATTAAAAGTAGGTCATCATAATCCAAAAAAGTTTATCTGATTCGTTCGTATTTGCTTGCGATGGGCTTAATCACCGTCTATATGCTTTAAAATTCGTGCGAAATCGTTTAAAATTCATTCGTATCTGTTTCAGTTTCCGTGCGCGCATATCTTAAATTACATCGGACGGTCATCATCGTTAAACATGAAAGTAGGTCCGGTGGGCATCGGACCTACTCCCTTCTCTTTAACTGAACATCCGTGTAGAAATGCAAAGCGAGCTACACGGACGTTTAATTAAAAGTCCGTGTAGAAAGGTATCGTACACGGATATTTAATTAAAAATCCGTGTAAAAAGGTTTTTAATTTGCAATCAAGGGAAATTATTCTATGTTAAAGCTAGCTTTTGTAATTATTTTGTAAAGTCCCCATAAATTATTTATTCTTCATATCAGGTAAGTGTTAATTTATGTTTTCAAATCAGATTAAACGTCTTCATAGATTATTTAGACAGCATTAAGTATTTTACTTAGAATCAAAGTTTTAAATATTAAAGGTTTTTAAGTAATAACCTTTGTAGTGCTTATATATTGTTGCATGTTGTTGTTTTGTGCTGCTAATTCATATCTATAAAAGTATTTATTTGGATAGCATGAAGTATTTAACAAAAAAAGAAACTGTGTAAAAAAAGATTGTTGATTAAAGAACAAAATATATTACATAAAAAAGGATCCCCATACATCGTACCAAAAGAAATGATCCTCATACATGTACCACAAATTTAAAGAAAAACTACAAAATAACTACAAAGCAAACAAAAAAAAAAAAACTTAATTAAACTAGTTAGATGGTGGTGGCTGCCTTGGACGTTTAATCCAAGGGAAGAATGGTCTGGCTGCATTGCCCCTACGTACGTAGGGCTTTGGTGGTGGGTGCCCCCTTGGGCTTCGCCGTGGCACACTTGAGGGGGGCCATGGCCATGTCCTCTTCACGTAGGGAGGAGGCTTTTCGAAGCCGGGAGGGACTGCGGGGGGCCTTCGGCGGGGAATTCGAGAGGGACTTCGGGAGGGTTTGAGGGGGGCCGTGGCGGTGGCACATTTGGTGGTGGGTGTCCCCTTGGGCTTCGCCGTGGCACACTTGAGGGGGGCGGTGTCACGGCCATTTGAACATTCCAAATCTCAATCGGGGTTTCTCAGATTATATAGAATTTTGAAGAGTCGTTTCGTCTTCTCCTTAGAAATATTAATAAAGAGGCAACTTTTCGAATTCCGTCGTGGAATTGTTCAAATTAAACAAAACTTAAATAAATAATCTGATTTTTATACTTTTATCACGGATGTTTAATTACATGTCCGTGTATAATTGTAAACAGACACGGACGTTTAATTAAATGGCCGTGTCGAAAGGTAGTCGTGCACGAGTGTCGTTGCAATGTCCGAAAAGGTATAGACACGGATGTTAAAATCAAGTCCGTGTCGAAAGGGTCTTTCTACACGGACTTTCGAATTAAAGTCCGTGTAGACACGTGTGTCGTTGCAATGTCCGAAAAGGTATAGACACGGATGTTAAATCAAGTCCGTGTCGAAAGGGTCTTTCTACACGGACTTTAGAATTAAAGTCCGTGTAGCTCTCTCTCATTCTACACGGTTGTTAAGTTAATATCCGTGTCGAGAGAGTCTGTCTACACGGATTGTTTATAAAAAGTCCGTGTAGATCTTGTACTTCCTCTCTACACGGATTTTAGATCAAATGTCCGTGTATAAAGGTGTTCCAACACAAATGAATTAAGTGAATTGTCCGTGTAGAACTAGGGTTACAATACATATTACGCGCCTGCTCTTCCAAATTTTTCATAACTTAGCTCGCGCCTTCAATTCTTTTCCAAACATTTCGAAACTTAGCTCGCGCCCTTCTTCCCCACCTCACATCGATTTCGTCGCCTCTCCTGTCCAACCAACTCTTCGGACCGACAACCTACCTCTTCTTTCTCGGGGAAACGCTCAACACCTCCATTGCGAAGAAATTTTGGTATAAAAGTTTTGGTATTTACTGGATGTATTTACTGTATTTACTTTGGTATTTATTGAAAAAGTTCTATTTTTTGTTTATAGAACCATGTCGGCTGAGAATGAGCACGTAGATATGATGGAAGAAGGCGAGCACCAAGCTGCTGCCCAATCAGGTTCGGCCAAAAGGAAAAGAGGTCCGACGATGTGCGCGTCCACGTCCGAGGCAAAGCAACTGGACATCGAGTTCAGTAAAAATGGGTGTGCGAAGGGTCCACGGTCGGCTGAGTACAAAAATTATGCGTGCACCACGGTGAAGCAAAAGGCAGACATCCTGGTAGAGAGATGGGATCACTTTTCGAAAGCCCAAAAGAACGAGTGGTGGAACATTGTGAATGTGAAGTACCTAACCAGTTAACATCTTTTTTTTAATTGTACATGAACTTAAATGCAGTAATTTGGGTGTCAATGCAGGCTCAGTGGAACATCCCGGATGACATCCCGGGGGTGGTAAAGGATAAGACTTTGAAGATAATGAATGAAGTTTGGAAGCAATTCAAAAGCACGCTGAGTACGGATTGGATGGATCAAGGTAAAAGCCCGGTAGGCTACTATACTTGGCTGACTAAAGATAAGTGGGAGAAGTTTGTGGAGATGAAGAGCACGGACGAGTTCAAGGTATGTAAATTCAGCAAAATTACCTTTTTTCCTTTATCGATTTGAATTATGTTGGTAAATGGTGTCCGAAATAGGCACCCTGTTGCTGTTGTTCCAATCATATATAAATGTGAAATGGTGTTTATTTTGAATAACTGAATTAATATGGAGTTGAAATGGTGTTCCACTCACAACTTGTAATTTTTTTGTTTGCTTTTTAATTGGTTTGTTTACTTTTTAATAAATGGAAAATAGTAGCTAGGCTAATTTTTTTACTTAATTTGATGTGTGAAGAAAAAAAGGGAGGAGGGCAGGAGGATCGTTGCAATGAACAAGTATCCGCACAAGTTGGGGTCGGGTGGTTACCAGGGTAAAAGGGAGGAGTGGCTAAAATACTGGAGTTGAACAAAGACGATGACTCACCCGTGGTTAGGATAAAAAATACTAGGGCCCAAAATTGGGCGTTGGCAAGGTCCGAGTTAACCACTGACGGGAGGATAGTACTACATCCCACGTTGCGACCCGTGGCTGAGAGAATGGTAAGAGTCGTTCGTTAGAACTATGTGTAATTCAAGCGTGTTAAAAACTTTGTGTACATCACTAATTCTTTTGCTATAACTAATTTTTCTATTCACAGTTGGAGGTGGAGGAGGAGGTCAATTCCGGTGCCCGGTCGGTCGAAAGGCAAGATGACTCCTTGTCCACAGCGCTCGAACACCCTGGTCGAGTAAGGGGCGTAGGTGCCTACAGGGGCTGGAAGGACGTATTCAGTGGACCAAAACCTCGAAGGAAATCTCGTGCGAAAGTGAACAAAGACGAGATAGTTGCGCAGATACGCAAGGAGGTGAGCGCCGAGTACCAAGCAAAGATGGATGATTTGGAAACAAGGTTGCGTGCTGATTTTACAGCTATGGCGCAGCCAGCCGAGCAAGCACCTCCCACCCCGACGGGAGTTCGGCGAAGTAGTCAGGCATCCGGGACGTTCGGATACGATTTGGATCATCTAAAGGTAATCACTGCTTGTTCGTATTCTAAAGGCAATTACTACTTGTTGGACAATATTTCAATTTAAAAATAACTACTTGCATGAAATTGCAGGACGCCACAGCATGCGAACTCGTGCTGTGGCTCGGGAGTAAGCCTCTGATTGTTGCTAAGGGCATGGTACATCCAGCAGCCGACAAAGTGCACAATGAGCAGCTACTTCCCGGCCATGCCGCCGTACAGATTGACAATGTCGTGGAGGGATGGGAGCGCGTACCTCTTCCTGTCCAAAGACCCGAGAATGGCATGCTCTATGTCGAAGATGCCCAGCTGTCATTCGTGCAATGGCCCAAGAATCAGATTATTTTGGATCAGGTAATGCATAAATAGTCAAGTTATTTTGTTACATTCAAAGCACTTCCTTTTCAAATACTTGAGAAAGGTAAAAAATTTCGATACAGACAGTAGGAGATGATGGTAGTCGCACGAAGGGCGTGATGTCACCGGTACGGAGGGACGAAGCAGAAGGACCTTCCCAAACAGTTGCTCCGGCAGCAGGGTCAGCAACTGCTGCTCCGACAGCAGGGCCAGCAACTGCTGCTCCTGCAGCAGGGTCAGCAACTGATGCCCACCCAGCAGTTGCTGACCCTACTGCCCAACCAGCAGGCCATGACCCTACGGCCGGACCAGTAGTTGCTGACCCTACTGCCGGACCAGCAGGCCATGACCCTCCTGTCCAACCAGCAGGACCTCCACCTCGTCTGCTCACCGAGGAAGAATACCAGCTCCTTCCCGAAAAGGATTTGCGGGATCTCCACGACCGCTTGATGGCGGCACCCAAGGACATGACGGAAGTCGTCATACCTGTCCCTCCGGGGATATTTCTACACGACGACTCGGTTGTACTGCTGCCGTTCACCGACTTCAAGGACTTACTACATGCCTCGGGGTCCGATAAATGGCTCTCCGTGGGGCACATCACCATTTTCCTCATGTTAGTGACCAAAAATTGTTTATATCATGTGTATAGCACTGAAGAATATATTCTAATGTCATATGATAATTTTTCAGGAGGCTAATCAATAGTACTCACTACAAGGGCAAACCGAACTTGTGTGCTTTTCTGGACCCCAGCATACTTAGTGCGTCGAACGTGACAAATGCTCCGAAGGTGGCTACGGATTACCTGTGTGGCGCGATGCTCCAAGCTGCTGAGGCGGAGAAGAGATTTCTTCTCTTGCCATACCACCAGATGTTAGTTCTAACCCCTTGTGATTAAATATATAAATAATTGAAATCACACCATCAAGTCAAGCAAACACGTGTCTCACTATTATATATGCCAAAATATCTGGGTACTGTATGCTAAGATCCTATAATTCTTCTCCTCCCACAGGGGACACTGGTGTTTGATCATCATTGTGCCTTGCCTGAGTGCGGTTTACGTCGTGGATTCTTTGCAGCCCAAAGAAAAGATCGGATTTAGCACGTGCAAAGAAGCAATCTTCCCGTATGTGCAAAAGTAAGCAATAATCTTTCACTATGTTTGATTTTTTCCCAATTATAACAAATTGTGGAATTGCTAATTAGAGTCACTCCATTTTGTAAGGGTTTTTGCTGCATACGTTACACAAGGAGGATTGTGCAGCAAGGACAAGAAAATGAGAAAGAGGTTGACTTGGAAGTGGTGGCCGGTGAGCACAACACAATTCTATAATTTCATATTTTGTTCAAAAAATTATTGTCATTCTAACATAGGCCGCTAAATGTAAATTGTAGAGCCCGCAACAGGAGGCGGATTGGGAATGCGGATATTACATGATGATTGCCATGTTTATCTTTGTCGAAAGAATGCAATTCAAATTTCCAGATGTGGTATGTAATTCATATTAATTGTGCCTATATCATAGCAATTGATATTTTCATATTATGCTTACTTATAATTCTCATTTCATTAAATTAGCAATTGATATTTGCGACTGTCTTGCATCTACCTTTTATTGTTACTAACTAATACCAAATTATAATTGTAGCAACCATCAAAGCAAACCAAGTACAGCAAGGGGCAGATCGACTTTGTAAGGGCTAGCTGGGCAAGATGGTTTCTATCTGAATATTGTAATGCTGACCATGGATTTGTATAACAATTTAGTGTATATATGAATTTAGCAAGCATAATTTAATGTCAAATTATCTGGAAAACTGGCTAGCAAAACAGAATGGTATATGAATTTTGTAGGAAAACTGGCTAGCAAATTAAACTGGAGGCTAGCCCAGAAATGAAAAAAATCAAGAAAAAAAATTGGGACAATTCTACACGGATATTAAACGAAAGCCCGTGTAGAACGAGTTGAGTGAGCAATGATTATTTTATATTTGTCCGTGTATAGTTACGATACCTACACGGTTGTGAATTATAAGTCCGTGTCAAAGCAAACGCTACTTTAAACAAAAGCCCGTGTATGTGCACAGAGAGCTACACGGATGCTTTTATATAGTCCGTGTATGGTAGTTAAGAGAACTTCACGGATATGAAACTAAACGTCCGTGTAAAACACAGTAATTCCACACCGTTGTTAAACAAACAACCGTGTAGAAATGAGTACAGATATTCTTTTATATAGTCCGTGTATGATAGTTAAGAATGCTTCACGGATATGAAGTTAAAAGTCCGTGTTGAAAACAATAATTGACACCGTTATTTAACAAAAACCCGTGTAGATTGTTTTCGGTGTCTACACCGATTATTTTATATTTGTCCGTGTACGATAATTATGGCAGGACACGGATATGAAATTAAACTTCCGTGTAGCTAGAGTAATTCGACACGGTTGTTCTGACTAATGTCCGTGTAGAATCAGTTCGGAGATACAAGGATTATTTTATTTTTTTATTGATTTGTTAAGATAGGGACACGGATATACAACTAAATGTCCGTGTAGATAAAGTAACCGACACGGACATTTAGTTGCATTGTCCGTGAATAAAGAGTAGTCGTACACGGTCGTTTACGTAATATCCGTTTTGCTCGGTTATATGGAGAGCGGCACAGGCAGGTGTATGTTCACGGCTGTTTATTTGGTAATCCGTGTAGAAAGAGTTAGATATACACTGGTAAATATCCGTGTCTATAGAGGGTACCTTTTATACACCCTCAACTCATACACGGCAGGGAAATCCGTGTTGCTCTTCCGGTAATGTCCGTCTGCAATCTCTTTTTCTGTAGTAGTGAATGGCATCTTTCCTAAGATTTTTATATGTACAATTCATCTAACCAAAAAATAAACATAAATACTTAAATAAAACGGTAAATTAATTTAACAATTATTCGGGATAAGTACACCACACCTGGAATTTCGTAGGTTCCTAGATCCTACTCTTCACGTTCCTCACGTTTCTCAATCTCTTGACTTGAACCTAAGTTATTTAATTTTAACTTTAACTAATATAATTTCTAAATAATGATTACTTTGATAATATAATTATTTTGAATATGTATATATAATAAATTTCAATTCTTTAACAAATTAATTTCAAAATTTAATGATAAAAAACTCTGAATATTGTCAATTGAGAATAGTTTTTAATAAACTCTCATTACGAATCTATTTTTAATATAATTAAAGAAAATACTTATTTATAAAGGAAAATTCCAGATTTTAATATAATTAAAGGGGATAATTACTAATAAATAATATTTTCAGATTTTAGTAAATTAATTAAACTACATACTTTTCAACATACTTATAAAAGTATCTTAATAATGAAACTTTATAAAAAAGGTGCCCTTCATGTCTCGTCGGCGGAGTAAATAATGCTTGACCCAATCATCTACAGGAGGGTCCTCCCTAATTCTAGCCTCCTCGTGCATTTATATTAATAACTAAATAAGCACGGAGGAGAATCTACTTATAACATTTGAAAGTTACAATATCTTACAATAATTTACTTTTGTAATTTTTAAAGTCTAAACAGTCGATCCAAACCGTTCAACATGTAATCCATATTAAAATGTGCTTGAAGATCAAATTTTACATTTTTTTTGAATTTATTTACTATTTATTAAGTATTTACAAAGCTGCTGTTTTGAAATAATTTTGGACCACTGAAAAACAACAGTTTTGTAAAATACTTAATAAATAGTAAAACAATTCAAAAAAATGTAAAATTTGATCTTCAAGCACATTTTAATACAGATTACATGTTGAACGGTTTTGATCGACTGTTTGGACTTTAAAAATTATAAAACTAAATTATTGTAAGATGTTGTAACTTTCAAATGTTGTAAGTGGATCCCTCCTCATAAGCACGTACTGATGTAATACTCATGTGTTTATCAAGCATTACTCAAGTGTGAATTACAAACTGGATGTACAAAAATGAAACTTCATAAGAGGGACTATACCAGAGATTGAGCACATAGACCTGGCTCAGTACATCTATAGGACGAAAATACGCAAAGCTCAACTCTATCATTTATTTGTATATTTAAATACAAAATTAAGGTCAACCTCCCGCCTTAATTTGTATATATATAAATTAAGGCGTAAGGTTGACCTTAATTTCGTATATACGTGTATTTTCATGTGTAATATTTGTATATATTCTAATAAACTTCGTATTGTATATTATATTTTAAACTCAAGTTCAAAGCTAAACTCTGATGATTGATACATCATTTATTTGAAACTGGGCTGATTTGTGTAATTTTGGCCTATTAATTAGAACACAAATTATGGTTTTTTTTTTTTTTTTAACAATTACAACCCTTGAACTCGGACTGTGAGCTTAATTATAATTTAGTTGTTTATTATCTAATGTAAAACAACTTTGTGAAGAATAAAACAAACCATTTATTATTATTTGAAGTTAGTAATATATACGTTCCAATAACACAACTCTTGTAAAATGATGTTGGTCAGTTGAGTATGAATTTTTGGCAAGTATAACAATTTAAACAAACCAAGGCACACTACTCATGGGTACGCTCTGTTAGTCACATTGTGCTGAAGCGTAGTGCTCCAGCACGCCGGCCTTTTAACGATTTGTCCATATAAGAAAATAAACTTGCTAAAGAGCTCAAATACTTCGCAAAAAATCAGCTGCCTTCATATATATATATATACATATATATATAACTATTAGTAATGATTTCTCAATATAAGCAAAAAAGAAAAGACAGCATTATCACAGCAAAGTAAGTAGCTCAAATGCAATTGGACTCGTCGATAAGCATGTAATTTGTATTTTGTAAATGTGATATTATTATTATTTTATTTAGTGATAATTTTACATAGTTTTGTTAGTATTCTTCTTGGTTGAATTGTGAATGTTGAATTAATATTATTTGGCAGCTAATTTTGTAGCTGGGCACATTACAAACAAAATTTCGAGAAAAACAGTCAAGGTCAGATATTAGAGATAACCGACCAATGCATATAGTTGATTTGTGCAACAAAATACATATGACTATTGGGGTCGCTTTTTGAGAAATCCAAATGGGTATGTGGGTCTGTTTTGCCATAAACCGACTATGATAATCGTATAATTTTGTCTCAAACTTTTGCAAAACCGTCCAATGATACTAGGGTCAAATAAATATCTCACCCCGATAATCCAAAACTTTTAGTCTCGATGATATCAATATCGAAATCCAATTAAATAGGTATCAGGGTCTGTTTTCCATAAACCGACTCTGATTAGGTGCACTGCACTAGGGCATTAAAATCTGTCAGCGGGATAAGGGGATCAGTGCATGTGAGACGCGTTGGAGAAAGAGATATTAATTTCTTTGTTTCTCAACGCTAGCTCTTGTTGTTACTTGGGGATATCTTATTAATTAACTATATTATTTCCTCTTCTCTCAACGTGGAGCTCTTCAGGAAATGTTCTGTTTGACCAGGAATGGATGTCCGTTGGCTTACAAGAGAAGATGTGTCTTTTGGGGGTATGGAGGGATGGATCCGCCAAAAGTCACCAAACCAATGTTAGACAATATTTCATGCATGTTTTATCTTTTATTTCCTTTTTTTTTAAATTCCCTTCTAATAATTAGTTCTATTTCTATAAAAATTAATCTTAGTTCCCAATTCCATTACTTTTCCGAAGCTCTAAAGAAAATACACCACTGAGGTAAAAAAACTGAAAAGGAAAAATGAAAATACCCAACATCTCTACCTTTATTGCAAAGGCTGTGAAGTTGTGACAGGAAATCGAACTCTCTACCTTTGAGTAACCAACAGTTTTAGGACTTTTTTTAAGTCAACTGTTTTTTCCTCCCCTTTTTCCGCAACATCTCTACATATAGAGTAAAAAGCTCTATTATTATTCTCTGAGTAGTCAAATAGTAAAATACATAAATACAGAAGAGCAAAACTAGAGTGTGTGTGCTCACCAAGAGGGGTTGGTGAGCACAACTCTAAAAGTCTATCAGATTGCCTTCAAATGACGAATCCAAACCGTTCAAAATCCATCTACTTCATGAGTGATGCATGTATATGCAAAATTTTAAAACTTTCAAAAATTGTTTTGACCGCTTGACTTTGTACTAAATGAATTCAAAACTTCCAGAAAAATTCATGTACATGCATCACTTAATGATGAATTTCAGTTTAGATTCGTCGTTTTGAAGATAATCCGATAGAATTTTGGAGTTGTACTCCCCAATCTTTCTTGATCAGCACATCACACTCTAGCTTTGCTCAAAATAGAATACCAATTAACTTTTCACTCTACGCAAAGCTCAACTCTATCATTCTTTTTAACCAGTTGGGTATTTAAATACAAATTAAGGACAACCTCACGCTTTGGTATTCGTGTATTTTCAAGTCTAATATTTGTATATATTCTAATAAAGTTTTTATAGTATATTAACTAAGCTCAAGTTAAAAACTGAACTCTCATAATTGATACATCATTTATTTGGAATAAGTCGATATCATCAAATCTACTAAAGAGTCGAGAAAACTGGGCTGATTTTGTGTAATTGCGGCCCATGCACCACCATTTAACTCGGCATGTGAGCTTAATTATAAGTTGTTTATTTTCTAATGTAAAACAACTTTGTGAAGAATAAAACAACCATTTTATTACTATTTGAAGTTAGTAATTGTTGAAAATAATAAGTTAGAAGGAGCAAATTGATCTCAGCCATCCATCATTGATCAATAAAATAAAAGTCAGATTAGAAGATAATGTACAGTACCAACGGATCTGTAGCTACAGTAGAATTAGAAACTAGCCGTTAGAAATTTTGTTATAAATAGACATAGGAACTTTGTAAAGAAATTACTGTTGAAATATATTTCTCTCCTCAGATCAATCTGTCTCATAAATTCAACATGGTATCAGAGCAACTGATATACTGATAACCCAATAACCCAATAACCCAATAATCAGCAATTCACCAGTAAAACTGGTAAACATCATAAAACAGCAAAAAAGGCTTCCGATAAACATTCAATAAGCAGTGCAAGAATGGATCAATGGGGGCAGCCATCTCATGAGTCTACCAACCCATCGAAACTCTCTCCGCAACTGCTAAACGGTGCGAATTATCTATCATGGGCCAAATCTGTTACAATCACTCTTAGCGGTAGAGACAAGATTGATTTCATCACTGGAGACGCAAAAAAAACCTGAACCAGCAAACCCTCAGAACATTACAGTGGCCGAAAAAGCTCAAATTCGAAAATGGCAAAAAGAGGATCATTATGTAATGTCTCTCCTATACGGGTCAATCGAGCAACAAGTGCTTGATTTGTTTCTCCAAAATTGCAACACATCCAAAGAATTGTGGGATGAAATTAAATCATTCTACGGTCAACAGAAAAATCATTCACATGTTTATCGTCTGCAACTCGAAATCCAACAAGAGAAAAAGGGAACCAAAACTCATTTAGAGTACCTGGCTTCTTTAAAAAAGAAGTACGATGAGCTCGACGTTTATCGGCCATTCACAACAGATGCACAGGATCTCAAAAAGAGAAAAGAAGAAGATCGAATTTTCTCGTACCTTGCGGGTCTTGATACCAGCTATGAAAATATTCGATCACAAATAATCCGAGCACCTGATCTCCCTTCCTTCTCTGAGGTAGTAAACCAAATTCAGCGAGAAGATAGTTTACGGGAGGCCATGGAGGGTCCACAAGCCAGCCGTGGCGAAGGACACGAACCCCATGGCCATGCCGTTAGAAGTCACCAAAACCCTAGTTCCCAATTTCACCAAAATCGGCCAAATCACAGAGGTGAGAAGTGTAATCATTGTAAAAAGGAGGGTCACAAGGAGGATCGGTGCTACTTCCTTCACCCTCACCTGAGGCCGAAGTGATGGAAAGAGCAAGAACCGAAGAAAGGGGGAGGGGGAGGCGACTGGAAAGAGGAGAAGCGGCGAGAAAAAGAAAAAGAAAGGGAGGGGTTCTCAGCGAAAATTGGATCTGGACCGAGTAAGTCTGGACCGAGTAATAACCAAACCGGTTCTTTTGAACCGGGTTTTAACCAAACCAGCGGCAGTGGTTTTTTCGCTGGCGGGTCGGCTCCAAGCGGGTCAGGAGGAGCTGGGTCTGCAGATCAAATGCAACACCTTCTTCAGCAGCTCTCTGTGCTGCTATCCAATCAAAACAATATTCCAAGCTCATGTGGTATTGTATCTCACTCAAAAAATTTAAATTTTAGTGACCAAATAATTATAGATAGCGGTGCAACGGACCACATGTTTGGGAATAAAAAATTTCTTACCAATTTGAAATTACCAAAAGGTGACCAATATGTTGTAGTAGCCAATGGTATGAAAGAAAAAATAAATTACATAGGAGAGATTAATTTGTGTAATAAAAAAATTAGTAGTATTCTATATTTAAATTCTTTTCCTATAAATCTACTTTCGGTTAAAAAATTAACACAAGAATTTAATTGTAATGCCATCTTTTCTTGCAACAATGTTGTATTTCAGGACCGGGTAACCGGGGAGAAGATTGGTGAAGGTTTTCTCAAAAATGGACATTATTTATTGAATTTACAAGAATTAAAGTTTTGCGCATCGGCAAGATCAATTGATTATGAAAGATGGCACAAAAGACTTGGGCATCCCTCCAACAAGATTTTAAGTAGTATTTTGAATTTTCCAAAATCAAATTGTATTAATTGTGATATTTGTAAAATGGCAAAACAAACGAGATTTCCCTTCTCACTTTCCAATAGTAGAAGTGAAGCATCGTTTGATTTAGTCCATTCCGATGTATGGGGTCCGGCCCCAATTAACTCGTATAATGGATTTAAATATTTTGTTATATTTATTGATGATTTTTCTAGAGCTATATGGTTGTATTTATTAAAATCAAAAGATGAAGTATTTAATTGTTTTCAAGAATTTCTTTGCCTTATAGAAACTCAATTCAATACCAAACTTAAAATATTTAGATCGGATAATGGAACGGAATTTGTAAATAAAAATTTTACAACCCTTTGCAAAGAAAAAGGAATTATTCATCAAACTACATGCATTAATACTCCCGAACAAAACGGAGTATCGGAACGAAAAAATAGGCACTTGTTAGAAATGACACGTGCCCTATTATTTCAAAACAATGTTCCAAAAATATATTGGTCGGATGCCATCCTTTGTGCCACGCATTTAATTAATAGACTACCAAGCGTCATTTTAAAAAATAAAAGCCCAACCGAAATTCTTTATCAACAAAAAAAGAATCTTGATTATTTAAAAATTTTCGGTTGTGTGTGTTTTGTTCGTATTAAACGAAAAGATAAATTCGATTATATGTCAACCAAAGCTATTTTTCTAGGGTATTCATCTTCAAAAAAAGGTTATAAATGCTATGATCCAATAAATAAAAAAGTATTTATTTCTAGAGATGTAATATTTTGTGAGGATGAACCGTATTTCAAAAAAGGTGAGATTGAAAAAATTTACATAACCATTATCAAATAAGATCTTCAACATTTCCTTTAGATGATTTAGATTTTTTACCAAATATAAATCATGAACTTGAGGTTGATAATGAAGAAGAGATAGACAATAATATGTCAAATAATGATAATGATAACAATAACGAGGAAGTAGAAACTACAAATGTAAGAAGAACCTCAAGAATACCTATACCATCTACTAGACTTAGGGATTACGTAACCTATACGGTACAATACCCCATACAAGATTTTGTATCATATGAAAATGTCTCACCCGAGTACAATGCATTTCTTACTTCTATTCATAAAGAAGAAGAACCTAATAACTATCAAGAAGCAATAACCAAACCGGTATGGTGTAATGCCATGAGGGAGGAATTAAAGGCATTAGAAAAAAATGATACATGGGTAATCGAACAATTACCAAAAAATAAGAGAGCCGTAGGGTGTAAATGGGTATACAAAATAAAATACCATAGTGATGGTACCATAGAACGGTACAAGGCTAGGTTAGTGGCAAAAGGGTATACTCAAACCTATGGTATTGATTATAATGAAACCTTTGCACCGGTGGCCAAAATGAATACCGTTAGGATTTTATTTTCTATTGCGGTAAATAATAATTGGAACCTATATCAAATGGATGTAAAAAACGCATTCCTTCAAGGAACACTTGAAGAAGAGGTTTATATGAACCTACCACCCGGCCATAAAATGGAGAACAAATCTAATCTAGTTTGTAGGTTAAACAAGTCAATCTACGGATTGAAGCAATCTCCTCGGGCATGGTATGGAAAACTTAGCTCATATTTAAATTTTTGTAATTTTAACACTAGTAGTGCCGATCATTCTTTGTTCACAAAAATAGAAGGAAAAAATATAACTATGGTGCTAGTGTATGTAGATGACCTTATAATCACCGGAAATAGTCTAGAAGAAATTAAAAAATTAAAAATTAAATTAAAAGAAAAATTTGATATTAAGGATTTAGGATACCTAAAATATTTTCTAGGAATAGAAGTAGCATTCTCAAATAAAGGTCTATTTATTTCACAACGAAAATATACATTAGATTTGTTAAGAGAAACGGGCAAGTTAGGTTGTAAGCCAATTTCTACACCAATAGATAGCAAATATAAATTAAATATTGAGGATGGTGAACCCTTAGATGATGTAAATAATTTTCAAAGATTAGTAGGAAAATTAATCTATCTTACGGTAACCCGACCGGATATCTCTTTTTCGGTAGGTCAAATTAGTAAATTCATGCACTCTCCTAGAACACCTCATTTAGAAGCCGCAAATAGAGTCCTAAGATATCTAAAACAAAACCCCGGGAAATGTATACTTATGACTAACAATAAATCTAATGCAATATGTGGCTATTCCGATGCAGATTGGGCCGGTAGCTTCGATAGAAAATCTACCACCGGCTTTTGTACATTTGTAGGCGGAAATCTAGTCACATGGAAAAGCAAGAAGCAAAGTGTCGTGGCTCGTTCAAGTGCGGAAGCGGAATACCGAGCCATGGCATCTACCGCAAGTGAGCTAATATGGATCAAGCAACTACTCAAGGATATGGGGGTTGAAATTGATCAATCGATGAAAATGTATTGCGACAATAACTCCGCTCGGCATATTGCCTCGAACCCGGTGTTTCACGAGAGGACAAAACACATAGAAGTTGATTGCCATTTTATTAGAGAGAAGGTCCAAAACAAAGAAATAGAGACTCCGTTTGTTAGAAGTGAAGATCAATTAGCGGATGTCTTCACCAAAGGATTAGATTCAAAACAATTTGAAAATATTTCAAGCAAGCTAGGAATGTACGATATTTACATCCCTAGCTTGAGGAGGAGTGTTGAAAATAATAAGTTAGAAGGAGCAAATTGATCTCAGCCATCCATCATTGATCAATTAAATAAAAGTCAGATTAGAAGAGAATGTACAGTACCAACGGATCTGTAGCTACAGTAGAATTAGAAACTAGCCGTTAGAAATTTTGTTATAAATAGACATAGGAACTTTGTAAAGAAATTACTGTTGAAATATATTTCTCTCCTCAGATCAATCTGTCTCATAAATTCAACAGTAATATACGTTCCAATAACATAGCGCTAGCTTGTAGAATGATGTTGGCTGAGTATAAATTTTTGGCGAGCATAACAAATTAAACAAACCAAGGCGCTCATGCATACGCTCTGTTAGTCACTTCCTCACTCTAGCACACCTCATAGTGCTGAAGCGCGTTGCTCCAGCGCATACACCTTATCAACTATTTCTAAATATAACTATATAAGCAAAAAAATAAAAACATGCCAAGGAGCTCAAATACTTGGACAAAATTAAAATCAGCTGCCATCATAAACTGTTAGTAACGATTTCTCAATATAAGCAAAAAAGAGAAGAAATACAACACTATAATAGCTTCGAACAGGGCGCGAAATAGTGGACCAAATAGTCAATGATTTTTCAAAATAAGCGATGGTCAATCCGGTTATCCCGTTACCAATAATTTTCTGAGTTTTCTTCAGAAAAGCCTTATCATAACCACCATTTTTAACAATTCGTCTATATATGCAAAACGGTTATCACGGTTTTGCTTGAAAATAACTGCCCACTACACCCTCTCAACAGCCAAACTTTCTGATATTTACCATTAATAATGGTTTCGCTCCGAGAATAACTGTCCATTGCTGCACACTATATAGAAACTAACCGCCCATCATACCTTGCCCATGTTCCCCAAAAATTCCTTGTCATCCAATCCACCTTAAGCCTTACAAAAGAGGGAAGCCATGCAGCAAAGGAGAAGCCCCAACCGATACACCGGTAGTCCCAAAAATACACAAAGGAAACTCAGTTGAAATAAGAAAGGAAAGTATTCTCTATGGTATAATACATACCTCGACACGGTTAACAATTTTCCCCGAAAGACAGATAAAAACTTAATTAGAACAAGCTTACACTACAAAATACAACATCTGTGACGGTTCTTGTAAATAACAGCATGACGAGTGGTGGTTGATAAGTCCTAATTTGATATATAATTTGACTAGGGTTTAGCATATAAATAGATCAAATATCTCGAATTAATTAGTTTTATTGCTAAGAATTAGGTTACTGCCAAAGTTTGTGATGAATTATGTGGATTTGAAGAAAATGAAGGAATTAGAGAAGAAATCAAGGTGCAATCAAACTCTCTGGTATGCACCGCATGGCCACATGCGGGTTGTACGAAGGAAGGAAGATCCGATTGATGGAAATTAGCTATATACGAATGGCTAAATTCTCTGTTACGGTCTGCACATACCCTTGCGGACCGCTTGGAGTGATGTAAAGGAAGATCAGGATCTGCCATGTACCAAGAAACCCTCTGGTGCGGACTGCATGCCTTCTGTGGTGACCACTTGACACCACAGCAGGTCGCATGAAGAACACACGCCAAAATTGCCTAACCAAAATTAAAAGGATCAATATCCTCGAAACAATAATATTCGATCAAAAATACCTGATCGAATTTTGAACATGAACATACTATATGATAAATATTGTCTTAATAGCTCGTGACTTCTTTAGCGTCTGCATTTGTTAAAATCTGAAAACATCAAATGCACTTCAAACTTTTAAATCACTCTCAATATGATCCAGAAATAAAGAAATACAACATCCGCTCACTAATCCCTAATATGTAAATAATTTACACAATTAAGCACTCACACGAGAGAACAACATTCATCAAAACAGGAACACATAGATCAAGAAAATAAACATTTGCACAAAAAAACAAAACATACTGAATCAAAGAAGCATTTCATTCCATTTTGTCTTAATAGCCCGCGACTTCTCTAGATCGGCAAGGTTGTTGAGTTTGTTGCATTCAGTAACACGGAATGTTTTAAGCTCCAACATAGCCAATGTTTTAAGCATTTCATTCCATTTATCTAAGACCGCATTATCGTAACAAACTCTAGAGCGGCAAGGTTGTCGCATTCAATAACACGGAATGTTTTAAGCTCTGGCATAGACATTGCCTCAACCACCAATTTCTCCAAGTTTTGCAATTTCGATAGTTCTAAGGATTGTAGTCGCGGAAATCCCGTTGCTGAGCAAGCCATTTGATTCCCTATGTATGCTCCATCTTGTAAGCATAGAAATTTTAGGGTTTCTAGCATCTCTAGCCGCGGCATGGGATCTTCCTTCAAACCAGACTTCTTTAGGGTGAGTTTGGTAAGATTTGATGGGAACTTAACATTGTCAATGAAAAGGTTCCTGCAACTCCACATTCCCTCTAACCGAATTGATTTCACAGTATCAAGATTGGGAAATGCCCGCGTATCGGCCAACTCCGATGGTACAGAGTCACCTATTATTGTCAATGATAGGAGATGATCTGACTGGCTAAGTAGATCAGAAACAGATTTCCAATCCAGACCATCCGGATTTGAAAGGGCCAGCTTCCTCAGGCTGATTAGGAATTTGGGACATTCATTGATCCATGATTGAGGAACCACAACTGATTTCAAGGTTTGTAGGTCAGTTATGTTGGCATTTGCAGGAGGGCCCTCAATTTCTGGGCTGGCTACATATACATGACGAAGTGCTGTGATTTTCCAAAAGGATTCTGGTAGGGTCTTTATGTTTGTTTTTCTAACATCCAGTGTTTGAAGATTCTGCATGACCTCTATATTTTCTGGGAGTGTATCAATGCTAGTACCTCTCAAGCCCAGATAACGTAAGTAGGACATCTTTGATATTGCCGCCTGTGGTACTGTGGACCTAAACAGTTCCAACACTCTGAGAAACCTGGCATTTCTAAGAATGTTTCCATGAAACTTTAAAGCCAAAAAGGAATGCATATGATTAATTTCAAGTTCTCCATAATCACATTTGTTATCCCTGTGGATTGCTACACGAAACAGGGATTCAATCGTTCCCTCATCTGGGTTAGCAACCAAAAACCCCTCCTTGTTGGATTTATCTATGGCAAAATCATGGATAACTGGATTAACACCACAATACTTGATTGTACCAAGTAAGGATCTCTTTGAAACATCAACCAAGGACCTACAAGCAACAAAAAATGGCAAACGAATCCGGTCAATGTAGGTGAAAGTTTAATGGTAGAACTAGTAATCTATTATACCCAAGATATGCACCCCCAAGAAAAATGAAAATTACTTTATATAAGCTTCAAAAATATTCTTTTTCACCATAAATGGGTGATGCAAGACTGAATCGGAAATTAAATATAACAAATTAATTGACATGAATCTACTATAATATTGGGGCTAATTTGTATATCAGTTAAGTATTCAACTATTCATAATGGCATCGAGCGAGTAGGCTTGAAACCTTTCAGTGTTTTGTCCTTTCTAGAGCCACTAAAGGCAAAAACATCTAAACTTTAGGTAGATTTCCCATGACAACAAATGTATTTTTGCAATAACATGACCACCAAGAATTTATTAATCATTTACATAAACACCCAAATTCTGGTCAAATTTACATTCTCCTTAAATTTTGATTTGGATTGGGAAAATATGACACTATGTTTATATACCATCCTATGTTTAAATATGACACTATGGGAAAATATGACTATCTTAGGCAATCCACAAGTCTTCAATCAACCTTCTTTTTTATTTTGTTATGAACTAACAGACAGCCACTGTCAGCATTTTCAAAAAAAAAAAAATATCCATATATATAGTGAAATGCGTTATTCGAAAAATGATTTAAAGTACCTTTTCACAAGTTGCTCGAGGTACTTGTATGCTGTCTCCTCTACAGCCTTGTCTTTTCTCTCTGTTGATATAAATTCTTCAGCAACCCATATATTAATTAGAGATCTTGAGGGTATCTTATAGCCTTTGGGGTAACATGCTAAATAGAGAAAACACGGTTTGAGAAAGTAAGGTAAATCCTCGTAGCAGTAGTTTATGATGTTCAACAATCTATTGTCATGATCATTCAACTTGTACAAGTCCTCTTTCACTCCATTCCATATATCGTTGATCTTTTCTTTGAGTGACAGAAGACTGCCTACTAAAACCAAGGCTAGATGTAAACCTTGACATGCCTTACAAATCAGTTGAGGGAGATTATCCAGCTCTTTAGACAACTCCAGTAAAAAGGTTTTCTTTTTGGAAGGTTCGCTGTTCTCAGTCAGAACAGGAAATGCCTTCAAGAGGAAGAGTTGTAGGCTCTCCTTCTCATTCAACCACGTGCGAGTGACTACTTGCTGATCAGATATGTTAACAATTCTTTGTAACTCTTTAAAATTTTCCCCGTAAACCTCGTCAAGAGCAAGCTCTTTCTCTGCTTGATTCGCTTTCAACATGTGACAGCAATACACAATACCAGCAATAATATTCAGGATGTCTCCCCACTCCTTTACCAGTTTATCAATGGTCTTATGGGTGTCATGGGTTTGGTATAGAAATCTGTTAGCGGCATATTGCTCATGAATATCACTCATGAACTTCCCAATTTTGCGGACCGTTAGTCTGAGTCCCTTAATTAAGGCCTGCTGCTTATCCTCGGACTGCTTCTTAAATTCACTCCATCTCATGTACCTCCGGACCTTGACTAGCTCTTGTACAACAAAATCCAGATTATTCAAGCATTGAGGGCTGTTCTTTGATAAAAACTCTTTGAATGGGGTTTCTGATAGCCTCTCATTTATAAAAGGTATGGCATCCATCTATATCTCTTTCTGTTATGCTCTGGACATGCCGATGGTATCTTCAAATCCCATTCACCAGCATCTATGCCTGTCAATTCTGAGGCTAAAGAAAACATAAGACATAGGGAATGCATGAGTGAAAATTCAGAAGTACATCAAATGATGAAAATTGTCAACTCGTGTGATGAAAAAAAATTTTGAGGAAAAAAATTTGTCAATTCTTGCAGGATGCAATACTTATGTCTCTAGTTATATCAAATGACCTTTATTTTTTTGTAATGTATACCGATTTGAGCAGTAGATGGAACTTTACATGCATAGGTAATTGCAATTTTCCTATGTGCTCTACTTATATCATACCAAATATGAGATAGGTTCAATTACGGTAATCGAGCTCCTAATTACCTCAGTATCCGCAAATTGAACAGCCCCTTATTCTAATAAAGATAAATTACTTTCTACTTAGTAATCACTAAAGAGCAATTAATAATTCTGTCCCCTATCAAATCCCTAACCATAGAAATTTACATCATTAAAATTGATTTTCCCCTTCTACAATTGACATAAAAAAAAGGTCACGGTTAACGGACCCTTATTTTAATAATGAAAAATATTTGAATACCCAGATGTTTCTCAGCAACTGTCTTCCCTAGCAAATATTTCCTAACTGTTTCAGTGACACCCTTGCACCTTGTAGGATTTAAATCCGTTCTCTATGGGAAAATGACGGTATCACCGACTTTAGATCTGTAATATGTTTTTCTCTCTTATTATCTCACCGAAGAAAAATCCAGTCCAATGATTATATTATATTTGAACAAAAATGGCGAGGAAATCTGTGGTTCGGAGTAGCATTTGGCCTAAAGCATTTGCCCCTCAATTTCGGGAGAAATTTGGGTCCGATGGGCATCGGACCCAAAGTGGGTTCGACGGGTTCGCTCACCGTCCGATCTGCTTTAAAATTCGTGCGCACGAATCTTAAAGTGGATCGGATGGTCCCGAAACCCATCGGACCCAAATTTGAGTCCAATGGGCATCGGACCCAAGCCTTTCTCCTCAATTTCTTGTGCAGCCCTTAACCACAGAGTTCAGGTAAGTAATTTGAGGGGAATAAATCAAATTGGAGTACTAATTTTGTAATATGAAGTAACGTAACAAAACTTACCATGTTATTTTGACAAATTATTGATACCTAACACTCAGAAGTCTGAGATTATCTAAAGAAAGTAACATAAATAAAAATAAAAAATAAGTGTATTTTGCTTACGATTAAAGATGGAGTAATCAGTGAACTGCATCTAAATCGACTGTAGCATTTAAATGGTAGATCTCTCTCTCTCCTCTCTCAAGATCTAGATTGTGTGAGTTAAATGGTAGATCTTTCTCTCTCTGTTGCTCTCCTCTCTCAAGATCTAGATAGTGTGAGCGTTTCAGTGGTACATCACTCCTCCTTTCTCTCTCTTCTCTCTCTAGATCTATATGGTGTGATAAACAATAGTAATTTGAAATTTTACATGGCCAGTACTCTGCAGAAGATATGTAGCGGGTAAGAAAGCTTGGATGATTGTTTATATATGGATGTAGAAGTTCGTCTGGTCTACTAGTCTATCGCCTATTTTTTTTGTTTTTTAGCACCGAAATAGATATTGAACAGAGCATGTTCGTTAGATCTGAGTTTCATGAATACACGATGTTGATCTCCATCATGGAAATGACAGCTAATGCTATGTTAGTTAAGATCATATTATTCTTCAATAATGGCCATGGCATTAAATATTTCGGAGTTGGGACTTTGCATTAAATATTTCTGTTTATCTTTGAGCATTGCTTTAATTATGCTCGTGCATTTATGTGCACCTAATAGTGCAACCCATTAATTTGATATAATACTAGATTAATATTGCGTTGGAACTCCCAATACACAATACAATAATTTTCCTAATGGTTATATTAGTTTAAAAATATTATTTTACCTATTATTATTGCAAATACAAATTCCAATTCCGTTCTTCAAAGGATATCATGGTTCTGAAGATCGGAACTGGATGCTGAATCGGTTAGTCGATCATGAAATGAGAATCGGATGAATTGGTCGGAAACACAACTTTTAGAAAAAACTTCTTTTTATTGTAAAATTAAAATGAAGTTGCAACAAAAGTAAAGTAAATGACAAGAGAGAAAGAGAGAGCAATAGCAGAATTTTATTCTCTTCTAATTGTATGTACATTCTTGCTTTTGCAAAGCCTCTATTTATAGGCTAGAAAGAGATGTTACAATAATAAAGAAGAAAATAAATGTCCATAGTAGTGGAGTAGTGGAGTAGTGGAGAAGTGGGGCAATGAATTGAACATCCACATAAATCATATTAAATTTGATTTACAACACTTCCCCTTGGATGTTCATCTTTCATTATACGCTATTAATATGATACTTCAGGATCAATATTAACATGATACTTCAGGATCAATATTAACACGATACTTCCGGACCGTGTACTGCCTCATTAAAAACCTTATCAAGAAAAACCCATTGGGATAAAAACTTGATTAAGGGAAAAAGAGTACAGTGCGTATAACGCTTCCCCTCATTTAGATATCATTGAATATTCTTCAATCGGTGTAGACCTATCTTCTTTCTGAGTTGTTCAAAAACCTTCGTCGGCAAAGATTTTGTGAATAGGTCTGCCAAATTATCGATTGATCAGACTTGGCAAACATTGATTACGCCTTCCTTTTGTAGGTCATGTGTTGAAAAGAACTTTGGCGCAATATGTTTAGTCCGGTCTCCTTTGATATATCCTTCTTTGATTTGTGCAATGCATGCTGCATTATCTTCATGCAGCGGAGTAGGGATTTCCTTGATGTTTTCAAGCCCGCATTCTTCTTGAATATTTTGAATCATTGACCGTAACCAAACGCATTCTCGACCTGCCTCGTATAAGGCGATTAGCTTGGCATAATTTGATAATGTTGCCGTAAGAGTTTGTTTTGTTGATCGCCATGAAATTGCAGCTCCACAATAAGTGAATACATATCCCGTTTGGGATCGTGCTTTATGTGGATCCGACAAATATCCCGCATCCGCATATCCAATTAATTTGGATTTTGTATCCTTTTGATAATATAACCCCATATCTCTAGTTCCGCAGAGATATCGAAATGTGTTTAATTCCATTCCAATGTCTTCTGGTTGGTTTGGAACTATATCTTGCTAACACATTTACTGCAAATGCGATATCGGGTCTTGTATTATTTGCAAGATATAATAATGCCCCGATTGCACTTAAGTATGGTACTTCAGGACCAACCACTTTTTCATTATTTTCTTGCAGGCGAAAAGAATTATTTCTGCATTTAGCGATCGTACGACCATTGGTGTGCTCAAAGGATGAGCTTTATCCATATTGAATATCTTTAGTACTTTTTCAACATAATTTGATTGATGGACAAATATTCCATTATTTAGATGCTCGATCTGCAGGCCGAGACAAAATTTAGTTACACCAAGGTCTTTCATTTCAAACTCATTTCTCAACAATTTTGCAGTATTCTCAATCTCTTCAGGAGATCCAATAATGTTCAAATCATCAACATACACTGCAATGATTGTAAAACCTAGATTTGATCTTTTAATGAAAACACACGGACTGATTATATTATTTTTATATCCTTCTTTTAGAAGGTACTCACTCAGTCGATTGTACCACATTCGGCCTGATTGTTTTAGTCCGTATAAAGATCTTCTTAATTTTATAGAGTACATTTCTCTAGGTATTGATTTATATGCTTCAGGCATTTTCAATCCTTCGGGGATTTTCATGTATATGTCACTATCAAGTGAACCATATAAATATGCTGTTACGACATCCATAAGTCGCATTTTTAGATTTTCTGTAACTGTGAGACTTATAAAAAACCTAAGAGTTATCGCATCCACTACAGGTGAATACGTCTCTTCATATTCGACTTCAGGTATTTGTGTAAAGCCTTGTGCCACTAGCCTTGCTTTATATCTCACAATCTCATTTTTCTCATTCTTTTTTATTGCAAATACCCATTTGTAACCTACAGGGTTAACATCTTTAGGGGTTAAGACTACAGGTCAAAAAACATTTCGTTTTTCAAGCGAATCTAATTCAGCCTTCAGGGCATCTTTCCATTTTGGCCAATCATTTCTGTGCATACACTCTTCAGGAGTTTTTGGCACATAATCTTCCTCATTTAGCACATCAATTGCTATAGCATATGCAAAAATTTCATCAGCACATGTTTCATTTCGGTTCCATATTGTACCATTATGTACATAGTTTATTGAGATCTCATAATCATTAGGTACCTGAGTTTCTTCTGGAACTTCATCAACCTCTTCTAGAGTTTTATCAACTTCTTCAGAAGTTTTACCATTAATCTCTTCTGGAATTTTATCAACTTCTTCAGGAGTTCTACTATCAACCTCTTCTAGGGTTTTATTGACTTCTTCAGGAGTTTTACCATCAACCTCTTCTGGGGTTGGACCAACTGCTTTATTCTGCTCTTTCCTTTTACGTGGATTTACATCCTTAGAACCAAGTGGTCTTCCACGTTTCCTACGCACATTAGATTCATTAGATATTTTTGTAATGTCAATTCGAGCAGGTGCGTTTATAGCTGGAATATGCAATTTAGTAACTCTATTTGTATCTGTAAATGCATCAGGCAATTCATTTGCAATTCTTTGCAAATTTATAATCTTTTGAACTTCGAGTTCACATTGACCACTTCGGGGGTCAAGATAAGATAACAATGAATTCCAAGTTACTTGTTTATCCAGCTTTGGTTTTTCTTCCCCTAAGTTTGGGAATATTGATTCATTAAAATGACAATCAGCAATCTCCTGTTAATGGTTCTAAATATTTAATAATAAAAGGAGAGTTAAAACCAATATAAATTTCCAACCTTCTTTGAGGTCCCATTTTTGGGCATTGTGGAGGAGAAATTGGAACATATACTGCACAACCAAATACCTTTAGATGGGACAAATTTAGTTCTCTTCCAGAGACCAATTGTAACGGGGAATACCTATGATCTGCAGTTGGCCTTAACCTAATTATTGCAGCAGCATGTAATATGGCATGTCCCCATGCAGCAGACAGTAAACTAGATTTCATAAGTAAAGGTCTAGCAATTAATTGCAACCTTTTAATCAACGATTCTGCTAGACCATTTTGTGTATGAACATGGGCCACTGGATGTTCTACCGTAATTCCAATAGACATGCAATAATCATTAAAAGTTTGAGAAGTAAACTCTCCTGCATTATCAAGCCGGATTCTTTTAATTTGATAATCCGGAAAATGAGCTCTCAATTGGATAATTTGTGCTAATAGTCTAGCAAATGCAATATTTCTTGTTGCTAACAAACTCACATGTGACCAGCGTGTTGATGCATCAATTAACACCATAAAATATCTAAATGGTCCACATGGAGGTGTAATAGGCCCACATATATCTCCTTGAATTCTTTCTAAAAATGAAGGAGCTTCAGGTCCAATTTTATTTGGAGATGGCCTAGTAATTAGTTTTCCAAGAGAGCATGCTTCGCATGTCAATTCTTTTGATAATAGGATCTTCAAGTCCTTTAGGGGATGCTCATTTGCACTTTCAATTATTCTCCTATAAATTCCTTCCCCCCCCCCCCCCCCAAATCCCTATAAATTTACACCCCATCCTTCTCTCATTTTCACACCAAACTGTCATTATTCTCAATCTATTATTCTCTCAATCTCATATTCTCAATTTCTCATACTCTCATTATTTTTATTGTTCCCAAATTTTGATTTAATTATTAGAAAAAAAATATAGTTGCAAATTTATTTTATTCCGCAAAGGCGCAAGATTTAGTTGCAAATTTATTTCATCCCGCAAAGGCGCAAGATTTGAAGGTTCGATTTGTTTCATGTTATATTTATTTTTTGTTAGGTTAAAATATTAAATACGTTATATATATTATAAATAGGTTACATTTATTTAAAATTCGTTTTATTTTTTAAATGTGTTAGTTTTATTATAAATAGGTTAGATTAATTTTTAAAATAGCTTAAATATGTTAGATTTATTGTTAATTTTGTTAGATTTATTTTCAAAATAGGTTAGATTTATTTTAAAATAGGTTAGATTTATTTTTGAATAGGTTAGATTTATTTATAAATAGGTTAGATTTATTTTTAAAATAGCCTAAATTTGTTAGATTTAATTTTAAATAGGTTATATTTATTCTAAAATAGGTTATATTTATTCTAAAATAGGTTATATTTATTTTAAAATTGGTTATATTTATTTTTGAATTCAGATATTTTTTTTGAATAGGTTAGATTTATTTTTAAATATGTTAGATTTATTTTTGAATAGGTTAGATTTATTTTTAAATTGGTTAGATTTATTCTACAATAGGTTATATTTATTTTAAATTGGTTATATTTATTTTTAAATTGGTTAGATTTATTTTAAAATTGGTTAGATTTATTTTTTAATATGTTAGATTTATTTTTGAAATATGTGAGATTTATTTATAAATAGGTTAGATTTATTTTTAAAATAGCTTAAATAGGTTAGATTTATTTTTCAATTCGGTTTTATTTTTAAGTAAGTTAGATTTAATTTTAAATAGGTTATATTTATTCTAAATAGGTTATATTTATTTTAAAATTGGTAATATTTATTTTTAAATTCGGATATTTATTTTAAGTAAGTTATATTTATTTTTAGAATAGGTTAGATTTATTTTAAAATAGGTTAGATTTATTTTTGAATAGGTTAAATTTATTTTTGAAATAAGTTAGATTTATTTATAAATAGGTTAGATTTATTTTAAAATTTGGTTGGATTTATTTTTCAATTAGGTTTTATTTTTAAGTAAGTTAGATTTAATTTTAAATAGGTTATATTTATTCTAAAATAGGTTATATTTATTTTAAAATTGGTTATATTTATTTTTGAAAAGGAAAAATAATGGCATCTCAAAATGCACCTTGGTGGAGGTATTTTCAACGGATCTTCGATGCAGATGGGACCTTAATCAGTGCAAGATGTAAGGTAGAGGGCTGCACTGCCTCTTACAATTTCGTTAAAGCTAACGGTGTACTTACAATTAAGAAACACGCCGATAATCACTATAAGCGGCAAGATGAACCCATTGTAACAACAACATCCGGTGTCGAGAGTTAGAACTCTTTTAATCTTTTCGTCTATTTTTTAAACATTTCAATTACTTTTTAAAATTATTCATTTTAAAGAAAATTACTAACAAAAAAAAAGTTAGAATTCCGCCTATGTTATTTTACATAGCCAGTCCCAAGCCCGGAATAAAGGAGGAGGGTAACTTTTGTTTTTAAATCAATTGTTTTAAAATAATTCGGTTTTAAAGATCAAATAATTCGTCTTTTTTTTCCTAAAGCAATTGATTTAAGGAATTTTTGTAATATCAAAACCGAATTTTTGTAATATAAAAAATGATCTAATTTGGTTTTGTTTTTAAATCAATTGTTTTAAAATAAATCAGTTTTAATAAAAGTGTTGGAATGTCGTGAATTTTAATTTATATTTTATTATAACAAAAAAAATTTGGTTCAAATAACAAACTTATTGAATTGGAAAAAAAAACAGCAAAAAAAAAAAAAAATCTGGGTTTGGATCCGACCGGACCCGTGGACCGGACCATCCAGGACCGTGGAACCGCCGGACCCGTGTGTTGATCACGGGGCGGGTTTGGCCTCCCAAAACCGGACCCGTGATACCCCCACCCGTGAACCCGTCCAACCCCCCGGACCCGTGGACCGGGCGGGTTTGGACCGGACCGGACCGGCCCGCCCCGTTGTAATAAGACTATACATTTTTACACTCGTGAATAGTCATCATTGCATGTGAAGCACGCATTAGAGGGAGACAGAAAGGAATATATATGTATAAATTAGTTTTTCTCTTATTATATTACTGCCTCTTCTCCCAACATGGAGCCCTTCAGGAAATGTTTGTTTGACCAGGAATATATACATGGTTTACAGGAGGGGATGTTTCTTCTTGGGGTATGGAGGGATGGATCGGGCAAAAGTCACCAAACCAAATGTTAGAGAATATTTCATGCATGTTGTTATATTTTTATTTAGTTTTTTGTTCCCTTCTTTTAATTCATTCTATTTTCATTAAAAGGAAAAACAGTACAAGATTTGCAAAGCCTTGAAAAGAAAAAAATGAAAACAAGTATAGAGCAATGAGTAAGCTCAAGTCTAGCATTCTCCAAGGAGATAATAATAAAATACACAAGAGGAATACTAACTTTTTACTCTACGCAAAGTTAACCTTAATATGCTTCAACCAGTTGGATATTAAAATACAAAAGTTATATAAGGCATGACTTTGTATACATGTATATATTTTCATGCATGTCTGTTATTCTATATATTCTAATAGAGTTCCTGTAGTATTAAGCACAAACTAAAAAGTAAATTTCAAAATTGATACATCATTTATTAGGAAATAAGTCAATCACATCAAATCTACTAAAGGGCCATGCAAAATGGGCTGCTTTTGTGTAATTTTGGCCCACTGGAACAAAATATGGAGAGCAGCTGTTGGATGGCCGGCCGGTGAGCTTAATCATATTTTTTTTTTTTTGAAGGTCAGCATGAGCTGACAATTTCATTAATTAAAAAAAAAGTTATTTACAACTCTGTGCAGAATAAAACAACTATTTTATTACTTTGAAGCAGAAATTAATATTACAAATAAAATAAATGACTTTTTTACCCTCCCCTTCTCTTGACAAATTACTGGTCCTTTCATTTCTACCTTCCCTTTTCCTCTTTCCCTTCACCTTCCTTTCGTGCTTCGTATACTCTCTCTCAACTTCTTGAACAGTAGTCTATATCTGATGCAACAACTCATAAGAAGTTGAAGTCCATGAGAAAAATGAAAAGAGACGATAGTTGATTGTTTAGGATATTTTCATCTTGACAATTCAAATTCTTATATTTTCATACTAATTGGTATGACATATATATGAATGTGATGAATACAATATTAAAATTGATTTGTGCCATAACATTGATTTGCACCAGTATGATAACAAAATTTTGAATTTCATTTTGACCTTTTTGTGCATTTAAACGAATCAGGACTGATGCTCCTAATTTTTCGTGCCACTGTTAACCCTGATATTTCGAAACAATACCAAACTGATACTCCTAATTTTTTTTGGTAAATATACATTCCTTGTTTTCAATTATGAGAATTTATATTTTAATTATATCAATCAAACCTTAATTTAGAGTCAACGTATCTTTCATTATACAATTAACAAGAAATGTTTTAGTTTGTTTCGTAAGTAGTCTCTGCTCTTGAACATATATCCAGCTTTAAGAATTTAGATCAACGTAAGATGATCCACTCTTGAGATATATATCTAATGTAATTCCATTAATCTTCTTTTATTTCCAGCATGAATTCATATCTACAGGTTGAAGGCTAAAACATAATCTTAAAATTGGGAAGATAATCTCCATAGAAATTGCAAGTACAATACTGCTTTGAACAATATATGTTATAGCCAACGAAGGAGAGAGGGAGGAGGTGACACAGTTAAAAGGTAAGGGCAAAAAAGAGATTTTATTATTTTTTAATATTGATTAGTATTTTAAATTGATTACATCAACAAATGGGTATATTAATAATACTAGTATCGTGCCCGTGCGATGCAACGGGGACATATTATAAAATTGAATAGAATATGAAGAGATCATGTTTTTTTTACATTCACACAAAATTAAGAAAAAAATATATTTAAATGAAAATAAAAGACACAAATGAAAAAAACGAAAATCCAAATAATAAATAACAATAAAAGAAATAACAACAAATGAAAAAAAGACGGATAAAATATAACATAAAAAAAATTCTTGAAGTATTATTGTACGATTTAATATCTAATTTTCTCCAAAAACAAGACAGGTCATTGAACGATTTTGAGAAAAAATGATTTGTAAAGAAATAAAATTGGAAAAAATATAATTAAATGATTCAAACAAGGATTTTTTTCTCTACAGATATATTTTTGATAAAAATTATTTTAATAATGAAAATTTCTCAACAGATCATTTCTCTACACGAAAATTCTTGATATTCTTCATTTTCTCTCCAAATCAGAAAGATATGATTGTTTCCATCAGCACAAGATCTGCTCTTCATCTATTCACAAAGATACAGTAGCCCTAAACAAAATTTGAAAATATATGATTGTTTCCATTTTCAATGTCGAAAATATAGAGGAAGAGGAGAAATGAAACGGAGGAAACGGGAAAATAAGGAAATAATTTAATTGCAGGAATTAGAGATAGCTGTAAGGAGAAATAAGGAAACGGATCGCTAGGGATTCATTCAATTTTAATTGTGAAAAACCATGTATAACTGTCTGTGTGGCAAATATGTTTTTAACTATATTTAGACTTCTACTGATATTCAATTCGAAAAATTATTTTTCAATTTCAGCCGTTAGCGGATCAGGACAACTACGTGCATAATATAAGAATGGAGATATGATCAATAGACATTCATTTAGATTCATATAAATTCAAACTATAATATCAATAGACAAAACATCAAAAGGTAGAATATAAAAAATAAATTGAACAACTTACAACCTGAAATAAAAATCACTACTAATTTTTTTCTTAACAACATTTTGAACAGAATGTCTTGACACAGTTTATTATCAGTTTTACCATATAACTAAGAATTTAAAAAAATGAAAAAAATATATGCCGGTTCATTGACTCGAGGGGCTTGATTGTTGGCACATGTCTTGTGTTTTTTCAATACTTTCACAAGTTCAAATTTAGAAAGATCTCACTTGGTAGAACTTAATGTTTATTTTTTTTTTTTTGGTTCGCCGAAGCCTACACTTGTTGACTTGTTGTGTGGAACTTTTGGTTCGAGTATCAACTCAGAATTTGAGATAAAGTTAACAATAAGTTCTTTAGGAGCTTCCTTTTTGTGAAAAAAGTCATTGTTGATACTTGGATTGAACTACAAATAGATAATGTGTATCCTTTACATGAGTAAAATGCTCTAAATCTTCATGATTTTCGTACTTGAAGTTGAGTAATCCAAGTTTTTGGTCTTCATGTTCGAATGAAATTGCCGACTCATCGATATTCATCTGGTAAACAATAGAATATATAAAAAAATAACTTTTTTGTATTTGAACAAAAGCTAATATGTAATTTTATTATTGCTATTATTTTTTACCATGTAAATTCTATATTTGCAAAATAAAAGAGAAACAACTTGAAAGTGTTTGAAAAATAAAACTAATTAAACATTTTGAATAATCGTTGTTGAGTTGGAACTTGAAAATTTTAATTTTTAAATAATTTGATCGGCTAACTTGCAGCAGACTTGAGAACTTCAAAATTTCAACTTTTTTTTACTGTTAATTTTTTTTTTCTCAACCGTAAAAGCAAATAAATTGCATAAATTTACTCTCAGACATAAATATCGATGGGTTCAAGATAACTTCCTAATTTAAAAAATTTGGAATCCTATAACTTTCCAATTTAAAAAATTTGGAATCCTATAACTTTCTAATTAATGTTGATAGTATGTATCCGATAACTTTCTTTGGATGGAGCAGATAGTATGATTTGGAAAATTGTAATCCTATATCTTGTTTCCTTTTCAATGAAAGGACAGTTCGGTACAAAAAAAATTTCCACTCACCTCAGATTTGCGCTACCCCATATAAAAACGGAGAATAAGGAAACAAAGAAATAAGGAAACGGAAGGTGGAGTATGCTTAATTGAAGAGGGAGGAATAAAAAAACAAAGAAATGAGGAAACAGAGAAATATATTGCTAAATTTCAGAGTTTGCTCAATTGTAATTGTAACGTATCGTGTGGCAGTTCATGTGGTGAGTATATTTTTAACTAAATTTAGACTTCTACACATAAAAGAGATGCATTTAATCAAAAGATGACAGATTATGTGATTGGAGGGCTGATATTAAACCTGAAATTTCATCTTTCAATCGTAGCCGTTGGCGGATCAGGACATCAACGTGCTTAATAATAGAATGGAGATAAGTTAATTTGGATGGGTAAATAACTATTTTTTTATTTTTTATTGGTAAATATCTAATTAATGAAGTTATGATGGGTATATATCTAAACTTCTCTAAAGCATAAATGCGTGTTTGCTTGCCTGCTTCTTTGCTCAAATTCAGTTACCGATTTTGATTTAATTGTTATTCCCCCTTTAAAATGTAAACCCAAAACCACTACGGAGTGGTATATGACCGGATCATGCATTATCCAAAATTGTGCATTTTAAGGGTTTCAAATGATCTTTCATCTTGAGCAGGCTGCATATCTTTTGTGAAACCTGCTGAGAGCTGAGATCTTTCATTTTGAGCTGAGCCATATGTCTGGAATATTTATGGGTCAGGCTCTTGAAGTTATAAGCAAAAAATAAGGACTTAATGCCTGGAATTTTTTGGGCTTGAGCTTTTTTGGGCATCAAATCAACTCAGGCTTAGGAGGAGAACTTAATGCTTGGTCTGAGGAGAACTCATTCTGAAAAATAAATTACAAAAATCCAATGCAGATCATGCACTTAATGCCCCGAATTATAAACCCTAACCCTCTAATGAACATCAAATTTGCCATCCCCTCTACAAAATTTAATCCACAAATCTCCTTCCTCTTTGATCCTTCTACAAAATATCTCCACCGTAAGTTCAGCTCCTCTGAAAATCTTCTCATTTCTCTGCCGCCATAAGAATTTTAGTTCTTCAAGTGATCTTATAAAAATCAATAATATATAAGAATAAACCGAAGCAAAAATATTGAGATCTTGGCTCATAGAGAATCCAAAAAAAATTATAGATTCCAGCCAAGCTGCACAAATAAATGACAAGTTTTGTTTCATATATGATGAAATACAACAATTTGAGAATTCCGTCTACTACTAAATAAAGAGTCTATTGCTTTATTGCTACTTAATCTCTTTATGAGTGCTAAACAGTACTAACCTTTAAGGACCCCCAAATGTTTTTTAAAATTTGGATATAATAATGAATAATTCCGTCTTTCTATGTGCACATGGTGGAAGGCCACTTCTTACATAGTGGTTAGGATAAATATTATTTTTTGTCGACAAGTTTAAGCAGATATCAAGATAACAAGAAGATTTTTTTATTTTTTTTTACCATATTGAAACACTGTTTTGAAAAATTCTAAATAAAATAGTAAAAAATTTCCAAACAATATAAAATTTGGTCTCCAAACACATTTTAATATGGAGAACATGTTGCACACTTCAGATTAACTATATGCATGCTCTCATGTGTTTATATAAGTAGAGTATCCATACTCAATTTCAAAATTAATATTTAATTCTGAAGATAATTAAAACTACCAAGTGATTCCCTTTTATGATCTTTGGCCAGCTCCCAACGGAACGCACAATACATCCTATGTAAATGCAATAGGGTACATGTAGTATGGGAGTAGGGGGATACGTGGATAAAAATGCATGAGGCATTTAATGCCATTAATGTCACAACTTGATAGCAACTATCAATATCTTAAAAAATATATATATAGAGAGAGAGGAGGGATCAAGTTACAATAAAGTTACAATTTTTATTTTCAAAGTCCAAATCTTCGATCCAAATCGTTCAACATGATCTTCACAATAAAATGTGCTTGCAGATCAAATTTTACAATTTTTTGAATTTTTTTTACTATTTATTAAGTATTTTACAAAAAATAGTCATATTCAGACCATTGAATTTTGTACCCATCTTAATAAATAGTAGAAAAATTCAAAAAAATGTAAAATTTGATCTGCAAGCACATTTTATTTAGATAATCATGTTGAACAGTTTGGATCGACGACTTGGACTTTGAAAATGAAAAAAATGGTTGTTGTAACTTTGTTGTAACTTGATCCCTCCTCATATATATATTTATATATGTTACTCAATCTCATTGAAAGATGAGACGGAGCCATTTGTTAATTTTCCATTGATCTGCGTGCACAAAATTGTCGGTACTTTGGATTTATGCTACTTTGGCGAGGATTTCAATGTTAAGTATGAGCTGAAATATTGATGTTTATCTTCTTTATGAAATTATGTTAATTTGTATATTTTTTTGTTGAGAAGAACACAAAAATTAATCCTTTAGAATTGACAAATTTAAACCGTTTAAAATTATAATTATCTACTTTATGAGAATGTTATTATATTTTAAACTTTACTATTATCGAATTTATTCAGTACAAAATTAAATGTAAAAAAAATCACTATTTATAAGTTATTTTAATACATTCATTTTTACCATTTTAGATTATTTGATTTTACAAGAAATAAAATTGAAAGGACACTAGTTTAATATATAAACGCGTCAGTATATTAAGTTCACCAATCAATTTGATAAGCTTAACTACATACTAATTTTGTTCTTTTTGTAAGGTAAAAATTTGTACTAGTTTTTTAATTTAAATATTCACTAAAAATCTCCTAAGTGGATTTCAAATTTAAACCTTTCACAGTGGTACATTGTTTTTATCGCTATCTTTTTACTTTTGTATATTTTAATTAGTTTGATTTATGCTACGATACTTAGCTTGAATATGATTCCCTAACAAGAGTTGTGTTCTAAAGGAACAGATTTTCAACATACGACTGAGATACTCCTTGTAAGTATTTGAAGGTAATTAGAAGCTCATCAATTTTCATCTGTATTCCAGAAAAAAAACATGCAGTATAACTTTACAATTTGTTTTCATGAAAACACACATTTAGAATATTTAACTAATATAAGAACCACTATCAATTGCAAATTTCGACAATCTGAGGTTAATAAATTAAGGAGTTATTTCCAACATGCTCTCATCTGATATTTAGACCCAAACTAAATTAAAGGCCCATTGATTTGTCATTTATTTTGTCAAAACAAATCATTGGGCCACGTTTTAACAAATTACAACCTCCATCTAACCGGCCCACTAAAGTGTCAATACAATAATAATAATCTTTCACTGTTAATTAAATAAATTGCTTTTCCTTTAGATATGGGTACAATTTATGTGTACTATTTGACCCGCCCCGGTTGCCTTGCATTTCACCGATCTAAAGAGTCAATAAAATAATAATATTTCACTGTTAAATTGACTAGCATGTAATAGTCAAGTGTATTTGAAAAGTTGCATTTTGTGTCTTTTACGAGAATTAATACTGAGTAATTTAGGTTACATTGGGTTTTACAAATGGATCCTCATAATTGTCGCCGCACTCCCATCTCCCCATTACCCCCCCCCCCCCCCCCCCACTTAACTTCCATAACTACGATATGGTTTTTTTTCAGCACTGATTTTTTTTCTCTAAAATATTAATACCTATGCACGGAAGTATTTATCCCTATGAACGAAATTATTTATACCTATAAGGTGAACATTTTTTACAAAAATAATTCTCTCCAACTATATGGGGGGACCACACAAACTACATGGGGAGAATCATACACGTTTTTAGAGGTGAGTTTTTTTTTTTCTTTTTTCAATCTTGTTCACATTTCTGACAATCTATGAGGAATTTTGCGAATCTAAAACTACGAACGTCTTCTACGCAATGTTATCTTTCAAATGAGATCCATGATAACATACTTTCGAACTCGTCGTCACACAAGTATTTATACCTCGTCATACAAGCATTTAAAACTATATTGGCAAGTATTTTTCACATATGACACTGGGTGACATATGAAAGTATTAATATCAAGTATTACAAGTATTTATACCTATGTGGTCAACTATTTGTTTTAGAGAAAGGTTGACGCATGGACAATTGGGGAAGGTTGATGCAGGGATGCGGGGATGCGGGGATTACAAGTATAAATACTTGCATGTCGAGGTATAAATACTTGTGTGACGATGAGCCCGAAAGTATGTCATCATGAATCTCATTTGAAAGATAAAATTGCGTAGAAGATGTTCGTGGTTTTAGATCGCAAAATTTCTCATAAATCGTCAGAAATGTGGACGAGATTGAAAAAAGAAAAAAAAAAAAACCACCTCTAAAAACGTGTATGATTCTCCCCATGTTGTTTGAGTGGTCCCCCCGTATAGTCATATCAAGTTACACATTCAAGTATTAATATCTTAGTTTGCAAGTATTAATTTATTATCTTCCAAATATTTATACCTATGAAGATTAACGCAGGACAAGTGTGAGGACTGAAAAAGGGAAGACCATATAATTAGTGGGGATCATGATACACCATTCCTTTAATGTAGCTAGGGATAGAGAGGGGACAATATTGTGGGGATTCATACAATTATTCATATAATTTACATTATTCATATAATGTAAATTATGCACCATGGTTATGGTTATTGTATGATTTTATTTGGGGAGTTTAAATCTTGAAAAATCGTATTATAATCTATATAAAAAGTTGATTTCATTCATATGAATAATGTAAAAGATTTTAAATTATTGTAAGAGATTTGAAGAATACGAGAGAACAAAATTATAAATGAAATTTTTAGAAAATATTGAACTTTGTTTCATCAAAAAAACAATCACAAGAGCAACAGTAAATTGACCATAAAAATATTAATAATACAATAAAATTCATATCTTGATATTGTATTAATCTGTGAAATGAATTTTGATGAAATAAGAGAGGGAGGAAGCAGTAGAGATAGAGCCATAGAGGCCGCTTCAGTTATATATTTAGAGCAAAATATACAAAATAAAAGATAGAGAACAAAGAGAAGTTAAAATTGAAATATGTTGCTATACCCCAAATGGATTGAGAGTTTGAGACAGTAAGATACACAGAACAGAGGTTGAAGAGAGAAATAAAGCTTCGTGAGTGTGTAAATGGAAAATGAGGCCAAAAGAAATGAAAAAAAAAAAAAAAGGTATGGAGAAGGACCAATTCGAAATAAAAATTATTAGTTCCAACATTTAACTTATATAATTAATAACCACTGTATGAAAATTGAATGGCAAAATTTTACAAGTAATTGAGGTTTACAAAATAAGGGGTTTGAATTGTTTTTACTAAAGAGTTTGTTGAATCCAGTTATTTCCAACAACCTCTCATCTTATATTTAGACCCAAACTAAATTCAACACTATTAATTTGTAGGGCTAATAGCAGTAAGAAGCAGCTCTTCAGTGGGCCCTGTTTTAATCAAACAACAACCATCCAACCGGCCCAAGAAAGAGTTGATAATATAATTATCTTTAACAGTTAAATAAATTGTTTTTCCTTATTCTATATCAGTACAATATATGCACTACTTAGACCCACTCCGGTTTCCTTGTGAAGAGAGAAAAACATAGACTCGTAAGCAAGCAAATGGAATAAGAAACTAAAAAGAGAGATGCCAACTCTTGAAATGTGTGGAATCATGAAATTGCTTTACTCAGTAGCCTACATCTTTGAGCGAAACCCAAGCCACTACAAACAATCTTTTAATAGTAAATTTAAAAGTAATCTTTAATTTTGAAGATTATTAAAACTATAACTCATCTCTTCTTTTAATATTAAATTTAAAAGTAATCTTTAGTTTTGAAGATTATTAGAACTATAACTGATCTCTTCTTTTAATATTAAATTTAAAAGTAATCTTGTGCATTATGTTGTCGGTGGTTAAACATCAGAAAGAGGAATCACTTGATAGTTTATAATCTTCAAAATTAAAATTTAATTTTAAATATGATATTATAAGTATGATTTATATTATTCACATAGCTTGTATGTTTGGTTAATCTCCTTAAGTGAAGAGAGTTAGACATTTATTAATTTTCCATTGAATTGAGTGCACAAGATTACTTTGAGGAAGAATTCAATGTTAAGTATGAGCACAATTGATGCTCCTCGTCTCTTTAAAATTATATATGTTAATTTGTATATTAACATTTTGTTGTGACGAATATTAAAATTAGGGAGCGACTAACAGTCCCCCTTAAAAGTCCCCTAAACGCCCCCCCAGGTAGTTAAGCATTAACTACCTCATGGACCACTAATTACCTGGGATCACTAACTACTTGACGGACCACATATATTTGAAAAAATTTACAACTGGCACGCACATGTATGGATACTTATGGGTGCAAGTATTAATATATAATATATCAAGTATTCATACTTGAGACATCAAGTATTAAAAAAAAAACTGGACATTAATTTTTTTTCTCTCTAATCACACACCCATATTTTACATGTTTTTAGACATGGTGTTTTTTTCTCCATTTAATCTTGTCAATATTTCTGATAATCTGTGAGAAATTTTGCAAATCTAAAACCACGAACGTCTTTTTCTATGTAATTTCCGCTTTCAAATGAGATCCATGATGAAGTATTTCATACCTCGTCATTAAGTATTCATATCTCGTCGAAAAAGTATTTCATACCTCGTCGTGTAAGTATTCATACCTCGTCGAGCAAGTATTCATACCTAAGATACCAAATATTTCTAAAAACATTGAACATATAAACTTTTTTTATTTCTCTTATCACGCACCCATCGTTTACACGTTTTTAGAGGTGGATTTTTTTTTTCCATTCAATCTTGCTTATATTTCTAACGATCTGTGAGAAATTTTGCGAATCTAAAACCACGAACGTTTTCTACGCAATTTTCTCTTTCAAATGAGATCTATGATAAATAATTTTGGATTATCCATCGCACAATTTTTCATACCTCGTTAAGCAAGTATTCATACCTTACAATTCAAGTATAAATAGTTCATGTGTCAAGTGTTTGTACCTAACATATTCTATCAAATTTTTTTTTTCATATGGCACTGGATGACGTCTGAAAGTATTAATATCAAGTATTGTAAGTATTTATACCTTGTCATGCAAGTGTAAATAGTTAATATGTCAAAGTGTTTGTACCTAACAGATTCGATATTTTTTTTTCCATATAGCACTGGATGATGTCTGAAAGTATTAATATTAAGTATTACAAATATACGTACATAGTCATACAAGTGTGAATAGTTGATGTATCAAGTATTTGTATCTAACATATTCTATCATTTTTTTTTCTTATGGCATTGGATGTTGTTTGAAAGTATTAATATCAAGTATTCATACCTCGTCATTCAAGTGTGAATAGTTCATGTATTAAATGTTTGTATCTAAGAGATTATATCAATTTGTTTTTCTCCTTATGGCATTAGATGACGTTTGAAAGTATTAATATCAAATATTACAAGTATTTATACCTCGTGATGTAAGTGTGAATAGTTCATGTCAAATATTTGTACCTAACATATTAAACCAAATTTAATTTTTTTTTCATATGACACTAGATGACGTCTGAAAATATTAATATCAAATATTGCAAGTATTTATATCTCGTAATGCAAGGGTAAATAGTTCATATATCAAGTATTTGTACGTAACTGTAGGGTGCTGAAAGTTACACTGAAGGGAAGGTGTGTGCATATATGCATAATGTTTCAGAATTCAATGCTCTCTATTTTCAAGAACATGGAGAGGGCATCGAACTTGAGACATTTATTTATCTCTGCTATTCCTTCTGGTTCACCCTCGATGGGCCTACCGTTCATAATCGGTCTATCGAGAGAGTTTAATGATTGTGGGGACGTTTAACTCCCGACGAGCGCAAGCCCCCGCCATTAATTACATCAGTAGACCCTTCCAAGTCAAACTGAAAATCTCGTTCATTCCAGAATTTGTGCCTACTTTTTTGTAAACTGAATAATAGAGCCAAAAGAGGGGCTCATGTACTACTTTTGGATTTGGATTGGTTGGTTCTCTCTGTTTGGACATGTGTGTATGTGTGTGTATGATGCATATGCAATTTTATTATGCAAAAATATATTTACATACTTGAAAGATACTCAGTGCTTGAAAAATAATTCTTTATATTTTATTTACACTTTTATTCATGAAGGAAATTAGTTAAATCTAAGAAAAAGGGCATTTTGGTCATTTCAGGACTTGGTTGATGCTTTAACATGTTCAATTTTAGTTTATAAGTGTGGAGGATTTAATTTGGGTTCATTTGAAACTGGTTTGAGTCAATTTGGATTTAAAATGAAGAAGTTATGACCAAAAAGGATTTATTTGTAAAAGTTTTAAATCTTTCAGGGGCTTGTTTGTAAATTCTGAAGTACTGGGGTTTATGAATTGGGCTTTTAACAGGGTCTGGAGTGCAATTTTGGGGTTCTAGGGGCTTATTTGAAGGAGTTTTAAGGAGATAGGGGTTTATTTGTAAATTTACAGGGGCGTAGCTGTGAATATTGTTAGTCAGAGGGGTTTATTTGCAAAAAGGTTTTGATTCTTTATTATCCGGCTTTGAGATTTACATTGGACCTTTAAGATCTGTGCCAAGGGCTTTTAGATGTGTGCTCTGGGTTTTAGGATTCGTGTAAAGTATTGAATATGAATATTGGGCCTTAAGATTTGGTTATGAGGCTACAAGATTAGTGCTGGGCTCTGCGTCAAGGTTTGAGATTCGCTCAAAGGGACTTTGATTTCTTCTGGGCTTACTGACATATGGGCCCCATTCGGCAGAGATCCATTGGATTTTGATTTAAACTTAATCCGTCGGATCGGCCATTGCATTAAGATCTGCACTCTTTATTCAACTTTTCATTTTGGTGCTTCAATCAGGCGTACAAAACGCTTTGAGGTTCGTGCTTCCTTCAGCATAGGCTAGGTTCCAAGGCCGAACTTAGGGTTTTGTCCTCCGGCCGATATTCCGGTCACGGCGAGACCGATGGTGGGCCGATATTCCGGTCACGGCGAGACCGATGGTGGGCACGGTTGGAATCGCCTAGGTACTAGGGATCCTTTAGACTTGTTGCCAGGTTTGGATTTTAATTCAATTTCATTACATTTGCTTGTGTTCTTCTTCAATTAATTGATCATTCAACACTATTACCGAGCAAAGAAGCTATGTGCAACATTAATTTAAATTTTAATGAAGGATTGGGGGTAATTTGAGTTGTAGACCTTCGGTTTGGTACCGATTCAATACCGGTTCAGCTTATCACTGCTTTGAGGCATAGTTGAACCTGAAGGAATTTGTGTTTAGGCTATTTGCATCATAGTAAAGTTTCCAGAAATATGATCTTGGCATGATTGGTGATTTAGTTTTTTAGATGTGATATGAAATTCTCATAGTTATTTAAAACTTGGATATTTAATCATATGATTTTCTTGTTAAATTTGTTAATAAGTATAGTTTATTCTGTCATAGGTTCACAAACAAAGGTTCAAATAGTATATGTACTAAGTTTTACAATTTTTATGATTTTATTTCTATTTCTAAATTGTCAGATGGGCAGAGGGTATTGTTGGTAATTTTACCATTTTATTAGTAGATTTTTCTAACTTCAAAAGCTGAACTTCAAAAATTCATAACAAATCGAAATAAAATCGGAATAAATTGAAATTTGTGTCCATTTTGCATGTTTTGAAGTCCTTTACATGACTGTGCTGTCCATCTTTCATTTTGGTCCTTTCATTAATTTGTATTGGTCAATGTGAGTGCACTTGGTTCTAATGTACCAGTAGAGCTTCCACTTGGTTCTAATGTTGAGGCAGTGAATGTGAGTGCATCAGGGGCTGGTTTAGAGTGATTTCAACGAAAATACTGACTGGTTATTACTTAAAACAAGTTTTCATAGCTTTTAAGCTACTTCTTTGGTACCAGCAAGCAAGAAATGAGATTAAATAAGCTCCAAAAATCATTGTTTTGTTTGTTCTAAATATCAAAGGGTTGTCAAAGCTTGGATATATGCAGGGAAGCCCCTGATTTTATTAAAACCATGTTTTGAATGCTTTTTCATTTTGTTTAAAAGACAAATTATTGAGATTTCATTAGGTTAAAGATGTAAATGACATGGAACAAATCCATCTTGTTGTCTATTTACACTTTGAACCTTCTATCTCTCACTATTTGCATATTAATCATTTGAACTTCCTTATATAGTGTAATCTGGTACACATGATGAATTTTCATATAATGAAGCTAAATATCCCTTAGTATGCAATATAGACCTCATTGATTTGACAAGGGAGTCAACCATTGTCAATCCCTTTATTTTATTTATTTCCATTTTTATCATTCTTTAATTCTTTTGGATAAATCATTTAAATAGTTTAGGTATAAATGGAACTATCCTGCTCAACATCTATACCCTTACTATTTAATTGTTTTATAAAAGAATTAAAGAGGCTTTCAAAGGAGAATACAAAAGAGAAGTAGTAAAAGGAAAAAAGGAGAATTCTTGCAACATACATGTATATTTTTTTTATTTGTTTTCCTTGGGAAAATCACTTTTAAATGTAATAAAATAAAACATAATCTTGACAGAAAGTATATTTCATATAAGAGTGAGGCTATGGTGCTATGCATAGCACCAATGGCTAGTGTACTACGGCTCAATATGGTACTTTTTAAAATTCTAACGGTCGATCCGAACCGTTCAATGTGATATCCATATGAATATGTACTTGCAAACTAAATTTTATATTTTTTTGAATTTTTTTACTATTTTTTTAGATAGGTAGAAAAATCAGTGTTTTCTGAAAATTCTGGACCATCAAAATTCTACCTATCTAAAAAAATAGTAAAAAAATTCGAAAAAATATAAAATTTAGTTTGCAAGTACATATTCATATGGTTATCACATTGAACGGTTCAGATCGACCGTTAGAATTTTAAAAAGTACCATATTGAGCCGTAGTACACTAGCCATCCGTGCTATGCATAGCACCATAGCCTCACTCTTCATATAATATTTATGCATTTTTATTCAAAACAGTACATAAAAGGGACTTTATTTGGTCATTAAGCATCATGTTTAGCTATACATCCTAAGATGAAGCTTTGAAAGATCATGATGCTTTCCCTTTGTCATATCCAAAAGCTCCAAAAAAGAAAAGAACAAATCATGCAAAAAGGTTGTAAGACAGTAAAGAACAAGCAAGAAGTCATCAACTAAAGCTTTTATTTCGATTTAAAAGCATATACATCATTCAGCTCCTTAGAGCTTACATATTTAGGTACTAATTACCTTTCTAATTTGCTGGAATTGAAAGAAAGCTTAAAGCTTGTATAAATTAGCCTATATTATGAGAAATTGGAGGCTTTTAGTAAGGTAAGAGCTTATTGGCAGGGCTTAGGGATATTACTTGTGTATTTCTTCTTCATTTGGGGTGCCTTTTATCGGCCAGTATTAGGGTTTCGGCTTGCTGCCTGTATAGTGCTTTTTCATCATGCCCATTCACTGTTTGATCAGTGGTTTTGATTCATTTCCTTTACGTTCTACGCCTTGTTGGCAGGGGATCACCCAATCACGATTAAACAGGTCATTGCTCCTTGTCTGTATCATTCTTGGCCTTTGGATCATCCCAAATATGATGCATTGCATTGAGAGCCCTTGATTAACCGGCGAGATATGGTAACATTCAATTTTCGTGCTCCTGCACCCTTGGAGAGGAATCTTCTATTCTTGTCATCATCCAGGGGTTATGAAACACTTGTTTGGGGACCAGCCAATTATTTACTAGCTGTTAAAACCATGGTGTGCTGTACCGAGCTGATTTTCGGCTTAACTTGTTACCACCTCCATTAATGCACTCCAAGGCACAAGATATTGACAGAGAGTATCGTTATTATCCCATTATCGTGTGCTAAGGCTCAATTTATCGCCTGGACTGTTGGGCATGCAGTGTCGACATAACTCGGACCTCATACGACACTGATTCGTGGCATCAATAAAATTGGTCCTTCTCAACCCAATTTAACACCCAATAGACTGTCGCGTAGGTATTTGGTATAGTGCTTCCAAGTTTCAAGGCTTGAGTCGGCTCCAATTACTTGTTTCCTTTTTTTGATTGAACTTCCTTCTCGGTTGAAATTGGAGTTCATTGGGAGTACTCAGGCTTAAGGTATTGGTCAAGGAGAAGGGGATAGAAGTTCCCAACGATTTCAGGTAACAGTTTGTCAAGAGCTTCAACCTTTAACCTGAATTTTGAATTTCATTCTCAGTCGAGATTGGGAAGGAGAAACGGAGAAGAGAGAGCTGACATGAATGGTCCCACTGTCAGTCTCAACTGAGCTACAGTACTGTTCCCTTTTAATTTTGGGTTATTTTTAGTTGTGCTCGGCGCTTGATAGACCATATAGGGCTCTGCTTATGGCGCAGGAAACTCCTGATGCACCCAAATCGAAGGGGTCAGGCAGCGTGGAGCACTGAGTTTTAATTGGAGCATAAGTTTTGGGTGAGATTGTTTCACCGTAGACCATTATAAATTTGTATTGGTCTATTGTATGCCACATGCACGCATAACGAAGGGGTCAAGGGCCCCTTTGTTTAATTTCAGGGACGTTGAGTCGTTTTTGGGTGAACTTGGTTTGTAGTGAGCCTAGACGCCGCCAACTCGGTTCATAAGGTTTCATACCCGTGAACTATGTTCATCCATATGTTGAATTCAGCGAAAACGCTGTTGAGGCGCTGACATGTGGGTCCATTTTGCCAGGTATTTGCTAGGTAGCTCCAGATTGCGTCAAGAGTGGTTTGAGGGCTAATTTTTGCCAAGTGTACCCCATTGTTTGTACCCAATAAATTATCCAGCAATTGTTTTATTTGTAGGAAATTAATTCTTTTGTGATTTTGACCCTATTACATATCAAAATTCATGGTTTTGCATGTAGAATATTACCAAGAATTTTAATATGCTGTACCCAATTTATTTTGAAGAGCCTATGTATAATTTTGGCATTCTTCAAGCACTTTTAATTGTCTCAAAATTGCTATCTATCATGTTGAATTTAAATAACAACTTTTTAGGGTCAAACAGTAACAGATTCTATCAATTTATTTTTCCTTATGTCGCTGGATGACGTTTGAAAGTATAAATATCACGTATTGAAAGTATTCATATCTCATCATGCAAGTGTGAATAGTTTATGCTAATGAAATGAAACTCAAAGCTCTCTTAACCTAATCACTAACTGGTATATCAACCAGTACCAGTACAAACATTCACATATCTAAAAGGTTAAAGCACAAGCAAATACATCCATAAGTAAAAATAAAAACAGTTACACCCCCTTGACAAGGGGGCTTTTAATGCTGTTGCATTATAAAATGAGTAAATAAATATGTCATTTGTTGTTCCCATAGTAGTTGCATTATAAAATGAGTAAATCAATATGCCATTTGTTGTTCCCATAGTACCAGTGTAACCATCATCATATCAGGAGGTTCCACTCCCACTGTTGGAGAGTCTGGAAGGCACTGCAGAGGAATGACATCAAAATCTTCTGGCAACCAATCTGAGAATAAGACTTGAACCTCCTCTTTAGTTCTTCCTGCCCAATAATCACTAGAGAAACAATCATTAAAATAACATCCGATAACATAAATTGATGGAAATTAATAAAAAAATGGTATTGTGGTTTCAATTAGGTTGGAAATAAAAAACAACATGAGCTACTGTAATCCATGCCTTTTAACATAAAAAGGCATTCACAAATGCACAGTCAGGATGACAACTCTTCTTGTTTAACAATAACAAAATATAACCATTAACTAGTATCACTTTGCTAGCGGTACTGACCCAAGTGTTGTTGGAAATTAACATAAAATTGGTACTGAGACAATCTAATGACGTTCATTTTGTACAGATTTTGACAAGAACAACGATTTCACTTTTCCAAGTATTGATACTATGCAAAGAAATGTTGACAACTACATCTCCAAGTATTGATACCTATGCAAAGAAAGATTGTTATGTACAAACAAAAGAAATATCCTAAATATCAAACAAAAGAAAAGTATGTACAAACAAAAGAAACACGTCTTCAAATATTAGTCATCTGCACTCCCACGAATAATTTAGACACCAAACAGCAGATGCACAGTAAAGTATACACAAACAAAATTTAACCATTGTATCAAATATGATCCTAGTTTAATCTGAGATACTTGGAATGCCATATCACACTTTTAATTTGTAGATCCAAGGCAGCAAAATATTCACATAAATATCCTAAACTAGAAACCATCATACAAATCACTATTTGCTACACTACGAAGTCAAGATGTAGATAGGCAATATATCATCAATTTAAATATTCTGGTTTCGCAAAATCATTACGAACGTCCGCCTTGGATCCTTTGCGCCCTTTTTGCCATGGCTTAAAAGATTCCTCCCAACCGCAGTTCTACAAAAGAAAATAACTTATATAACCCGATCTGATATATCTTGTTTTATTAAAGGGCCAAGATGTTATAGGTACAAGAAATATACCAGTAAAGACTTTGCCTAAGGGCTGTCGTTCCTTCCCGTAGAAAATTATACTAAATCCATATGGTACCCTATTCAGAGCTAAATCAACCAAAATAAATTATCTCTTGAGATTGCCTGACAATCCTAGTGATAATATGCTAGAAATGGACTTGACCAGGTACAATACTGAGAAATGAAAATATAATTGGATGACCTTATCAGTACACTACAAAAATCGATCAGCATTCTTCATGGTTACAGCACATTTCACACCACGCATCCGTACCAGCTGATGGAACAACATTTCATCAAACACCTAATGCGCCATCTCAGGAGAAAAAAAAGAGAAGCAAGGCTATGGCCTTCTCTTTCTCTTATTGCTACTTCCTTTGTTGTTGCGAACATGGGAGCAAGGCTGGAGCTCCTCTAGGTACACGCTGCTAGTGTCATCTGAGAAGTTGTCAGTGAGGTGACGGCGCGAGGTACCGGAAGCGCCATAGCTAGGACGGGTCACCATGGAGTGGAATCCGCGAGAGACAGAGCTGTAGCGAGAAGGGACAAAGGTTTCTTCGTATGGTGAGGCGAGCCATGCCCGACGCGGAGCGAAACCACCCCATTTCTGATCCGATCTGGCATGGTTGTGATCGGAAAAAAAGAGGAGAGAGAAGTGGGATAGTGAAAAATAAGATGCTTCTTTATCTGAAAAGAGACCAGGCGCGGTTGGGCTAGGTCGCTTCTTCTTTAAAGTCATTAGACCATCGATGATTAGAGAGTTAATCAGTTTGGAGATTGCCGGGGACGTTTAGGGGACCAAGAGGCAGGGGACAAAATCTTTACTCTTAAAATTAACCCTCATGAAAAATTTAAATAGTTTAAATTAATCTACTTCATGAGTGATATATTATATTTGAAATTTATATATTATCAAATTTATTTAGTACAAAGTTAATTATTTTATTGCATTTATTTTATCATTTCATTACTGCTTGACTTTACACTAAATAAAATTGAAAATAAAGAAACTTAGCAAATAAACATCTCAGGTGGCAAGTAGATTGGTTTTACATTTGAAGTTAAGATCACAAATTAGCTTGATAAGCCTAAGTACATACTAATTTCTTTATTTTTTTGAAGTAAAAATGTGTTTCAAGATTTTTAATTCAAATATTCACTGAAAATCACCTAACAGGATTTCAAAGTTAAAACCTTTCACCCGGAACAAATTGTCTTTATTGGTAACTTTTTTGCCTTGTATGTTTTAAGTAGTTGATTTGTCTACTATACTTGCGTGATTGATTCCCAAACCAAAGTTGTGGGCTAAAAGAAACAGATTTCGCGTGGAATTACTTAAACTCCTGGTCTTAATTTTTTGCCATTTTGAAGCTCTTAGTCTTCCCTGGACAAAGATTGCAATGGAACCTGAGTCCAGGAAAGAAAATACTTAATAATTAATCGACATCTCAAAGATTTGCCATTTTTTTTGTTTGTCTCTTATTTGAATCCACTATCACATTCTAAATCCACCGAAGGGTTATCTCTCAAAACCCTTCGAACCTATGTAACCAATTGCGGTTAATAAAATAGGAGCAAGACTCCTGTTTCTTATTAAAAAAATATATAATTTACTATGTATGAGAGAGGTAATGTAACTAATATAATAACCATGCACTGTATGAAAGATCAGAAAAGGGGATGATCACTTGGTATGTCTTGTTTGTTATGTTGTGAGGTGGTTAAAGATCAGAAAAGGGGATGATCACTTGGTAGTTTTAATAATCTTCAAAAAAAAAAATTAATTTAATATTATAAGCATAATTTATATTATTCACATAGTATATCTGCAATCTTTCTTGAGAGAAAAGAGACGGAGCCATGTATTAATTAATTTTCCGTTGAATTGAGTGCACAAGGTTAATTCATGTTTATGCACGGGCTGTCTGGTGCGCAAAAACTTTCGGGAAGATTTCAATGTGTATGAGCTCAAATTGATGCTCCTCTATCTTTTTTTTTCTCTCTAATTATATGTATTAATTTGAATATTAACTTTTTGTTGTAACGAATATTAAAATTAACCCACATATTTTTTAAATGACAAATTTAAACTGTTTAAATTGACCTAATATATTTATTTCAAATTTGTAAATTATTGAATTTATTTAGTTCAAAAGTTAGACGGTCAAAAGTATATATTCATAAGTTATTTTAGTGCATTCATTTTTTATCATTCTATTACTGTTTGACTTTGCACTAAACAAAATTAAAATTAACAAACTTACCATATAAATACATGTCGGCAAGTAGATTGGTTTTAACCGTTTAAGTTGGTGGCTTGAAGTCCCGGTCAACAAGTATGATTCCCTAACGAAAGTTTTGTGTTAAAGAAACAGATTTGGCGTGGAATTACTTAAAGCTCCTGATCTTTTTTTTTTTTCTTTTTTTTGTCATTTTGAAGCTCCTTGTCTTCCCTGGACGAACATTGCAATGGAACCTGAGTTCAGAAAAAAAAGTACTTATTAATTGACCTCTCAAAAATTTAAAATTATTGGCAAAGAATTAATTTTTAGTATATATACTGGTTATGATAATTTACTCTATATAAGAGGTAACAAATTTAAAAGATACCCTACACCCTAAACACTAAATTGAGATCTTGGCTCATAGATTAAACACTGTTAATATGGAGCCATGCTAGTAAGCAGCTCTTCAATGGGCCACATTTTTAACAAACAACCACCATCCAACTGGTCCACTAAATAGTCTATAAAATAATGATTTTCACAGTTAAATAAATTGCTTTTCCTTATTCGATATCAGTATATGCACTACTTAGACCAGCTCCGGTTGCCTTGTGAAGAGAGAAAGACATCGCCTCGTAAGTAAGCAAATGGCAAAAGAAACTAAAAAAAGAGATGCCACTCTTGAAAGTGCAAAGGAAGGTGAGAAAGAAAAAGCAAAAGCATGTGTTCAGTTGGCATATTACAAAAACTTGAGGATGTGTGGAGCTACATCTTTGAGAGAAGCCGAAGCCACTACAAGAATCTTATAATATAAAATTTTAAATTAATCTTTAATTTTGAAGATTATTAAAACTACCAAGTGATTCCCTTTTTGATCTTTAATCACCTCACAACGGAAATCACGCTGCATTTATGTAGATTACATAGACGCTGCATGTATGTCTTGTTCATTATGTTGTGAGGTGGTTAAAGATCATAAAAGGGGATGATCACTTGGTATTTTTAATAATCTTCAAAATTAAAAATTAATTTTAAATTTAATATTATAAGCATGGTTTATATTATTCTCTTATTGTGTCCGCAATCTTCTAGATAGAAGAGACTGAGCCATCTATTAATTTTTCCATTGAACTGAGTTTACAAGATTAATTCATGTTTATGCAAGGGCTGTCTGGTACAAAAAAAAATTGTCCTATACTTTGGGGAAGATTTCAATATATTTTTATAATTATATATGTTAATTTGTATTTTTACTTTTTATTATGACGAATATTAAAATTAATTCTCATATTTTTTATATGAAAAATTTAAATGGCTTAAATTGATCTACTTCATGAGTGATATATATATATATATATATATGGGCTATGGTGAGTTGTGAAGTAAGGATCTTGTTTTACTTTATTCTCATATCTCCATTTTTAAAGACCAAACAGTGGATTCGAACCGCTCAACAAGATATCCATATTGAAATGTGCTTGAAGACCATATTTTATATTTTTTAGAAATTTTTTACTATTATTTTAGATAGGTAGAAAACCACTCAATGGAAAATACTGGGAAGAAGGAATTTTTTAGAAATTTTTACTATTATTTTAGTTCCATTGAGACTTTCTACTGAGACAGAAGGAATCCGGACCAACTCTCATCTCAAGCAATAATTTATTATTTTAATGGGTGGAGACACTGGGAACATGCCTTTATAAATTGAAAAGAGCTACTTCATTATAAACCAACTCCAAATATTTACCCCAATTCAAAACTTTACTCCATCTATCATCAAAGAAAGAGATGCCAACTCTTGAAATTGTAAAAAAACTTGACAAATCAATAGCGTGTGTTGAGTTTGCATTACGAAAACTTGAGGATGTTATTGAAACTTCATCACTGAGTGGAGCTACAAGTCTGAGCGAAGCGTCCTATACAATGGTGCCAATAAAATCTATGTTGCGAGAGATCCAGGTGGTACTAGTCAACGCTGCACCCATATCCACATCCGTAGATGCGAGTGCGGGTGCGGGCACGGTTATCATGGAGTGGATAACTGCAGTGATAGATGTCTGCATCTGCACGGAAAACGCCATCTCCAATTTCTCCATCGAAGCTGGGAGAACAATACAAAACCTTCCTGCAGCTGTCAGGAGGATAAGCACTAAACCAGTTGACCTATTCGCTCTGCACACGTTAGCAATTGAGATGAAAACGATCCAATCACAACTCCACAAGATCATCACCAATGATGATGCACTCATGCACTTAAAGACCCACAATCATGTCGATGCTACACTTCGGTCCCCGGTTCCTAATATCGAGGAGATGGCCCTTGTCGGCTACGAAGCCCTCCAGAAGAGCATAATTGACAAACTCCTTGATCCAACCATTCCTCAACTCTTAAAAGTTGAAATCCAAGGTGAGGCTGCTGGAGAAACCGCACTTGCGCAAAAGATTTACCAAAGGTTAGTTCCTTTTATAGAATCACAAATTATCTTAATTCTTCATACTTACAACTAGCTACAATCCTAGAATAACAGCTATATGTTAGAAAAATCTAAATAATTATGCCTATAACTCACTAAATAAATAAAATTAATAAGAGTTTAGAAAAAAAAAAAAATAATTCGGAGAATAATGCCATCAATCTATGAGTTCACGAGTACTACCATCAATCTATTAATCACACATATTATTTATTATCAAAATATTAAAAATATAAATCTAATTACATATAGAAAACAATTATCTCTAACATCATAGTTCCATTAATATAAACATATTACTATATATGATGTATTAACCAAAAGCATTGTTTTCGAACATTGTTCAAATTTAATAAAACTTTAAACTGTTTTACTGTTTTACATTTATATCAATTATATTATTTTAAATTCATATACACTATTTTTGTGTATATATATTTAAAGTGTTTGAAGTTACTCTTTATTAGAAGAATGTTAAATAAAGCTTCAAATTTCTGTTCTTACAAAAATAGAAAATTGCAAAATTTAATAAAATACATTATCTATGTAAATCTTTCTAAATTATTACCATAATGATATATTGTTTATTACATAATCTTGGAAATATCCCATTTAGGTTCTTTGCCAAATCAATGCATAGCACCTTGATAAATGATAATATTATAGTCACTATTAAACACCACACGAATGCACCCCCAGCATATATAAAATACCTTCTTCTATTGTCATGTAAGTTAGAAAAAAAAATACACAACTCTTTTAAGTTTTCTTCACCTATATATTTCCCCACAAATCCAAAATATTAAGCATATTGTTCTTCATAAATGGTATTCATGCAAATGAATTAAACTTGGTAGAAATTTACATGGATGCATATCATACGTGAAGAAGAACAAAACCAATGTTTTTGTTTGTTGTTCGGATTTTGAATTTTAAAATATATATTAATGCAATAATATGAGAATCTGTTTCTAATAATAATATATAGTTGTAGTGATACTAATAAATCTTAATAACGAATTATAATTTTAATCCATATCAAAAATTATTTAAAGCAATTAAAAGAAAAAAGTAAATTAAAGCACAGGGAACCCCAAGTTTCATAATTCAGTTTTAGTTCTTGGTGGCAACGATATGAACTTTTTGGGGCACATGCACACTAAAAATGAACTGGTGTGTCTTCAGTAAGGAGCCAAGATAAACTAATTACTGTTCATAAATTATCTTGTTCCTTACCAATATATATAATTCCTCACTCATCCTCATTGGCTATATATTCAGCTCTTGCAGCATGTGTAGGTTCCTAATTTTTCAGTCAATAGGAAGGATTTGTCTTGACTGCAATTTTTTTTTTGCCATCCATTACAAAAAGAAGATTTTTACCACCTAATGGCAAGAAATTTTGGTTATTGCAAAAAGAATAAAAAAGCAAACCAATTAAAGATAAATAAGCTAATACAGAGAAAATATATAGAGCAATATATAAGAATAAATAAAGAAATGACAATGCCAAATTGAGGTTTATGATCATTTCAATGAATTAGTGATTGGATGACTCTAGAAAGATCTAGTTGTCTATTTTAGGTGTATAACAATCATTTGAAGAGTCTCTATTTAAAAATAATTAAAGGACTTCTTTTTCTTCTAGACCGTCCAATCTAAAATAAACAGTTAATCAGAAGTAAGCAACCAATGTTTTAAATCTGACAGATTTTGCTAACGTTATGGAATTTTGGACAATTTCACATGCTACAGTACCAAGCTATTTTTGAATATTGTTTATTAATTTGTTTATTTATTTTATCATCATGAACTTTTTAGTATTGTGGTGAAGAATCACTTCGATGTCTGTTTCTGGATATTTGACTACATGATCCACGACTACTACTTCTACCGTGACGTTCCTGAAATGTTCATGGCAATTGACATCTTGAGAAAGTTGTTGATTACACTTGAGCCCGGAAACTCATCGGATGGCCATGATGAGAAAGTTGTGATCCGGAGGATCCGTGAGTCCTTGAAGGTGAAAAGATATCTTGTAGTCATCGACGGACGTTCCTCCAATCTGGTACCCAAAATCATAGAAGCTCTTCCTCAGGGAAATAACGGGAGTCGGTTTTTGATATTCCATTCAACTTACTTTGGGGAGTTCATAGATTCTACAGTTAGATACCAGTTGCCATCCTTAAGTTTAGAAGAGAGGCTAGAATTAATATTCAGAAAGCCCTTTGAGAAAATAGATTCCCCTGGAGAGTATCCCCCTGATGTCCTATCTACAGCAAGGATAATTGCAGCCTGTTGGGGGGACTCGCCAATGAACTTGCTTCTTTTAAGTGGTCACATACTGTTCAATCAACCATTTTCTGTTCACGATCTTCAAGTTCTTAGGAACATTGCTGCTACAGACAATTTTAGGGAATTTCTCACTTTTATTTACAATAAATTGCCAATACTTCTTCGGACCTGTTTTGCATATATGGTTGTACTATTCCCTGTCAATTACCTAATACATGCTAATTCACTAATTCGGTTGTGGATTGCCGAAGGAATGATACCAAAGGAGGATGGAAGAACAATGGAGCAGACAGCTGAGCTCTATTTAGATGAACTCATCCAGAGGTATTACATTAATATGTATTATTATCAATTTGTCATTATTAATTGATAATTGCTTTCAATAATTAAGAATTTGTGAATATAAAATTTAAGATTTACAGGGGCTTAGTGCATGTTATCTGGGTATATTACCATAATCAAGCTGATCAACCAACTCGTGTAGTTGTTCTACATCCTAAGTTGCATGACAACTTCAATTATTACATTCGCACAAATAACCCTCTCCCTGTCAAGGCCATGCTCCGTGATGGCACTGATATTGACTCTGCTGATTATGAGGTTGTTGACCCTGCAAACTTTCATCCATCGCGCCGCTTGGCAGTACGTCTTCCCTTTGAGTTCAATAGATTTTCTTCCTTTGAAGAAGGAAAAATTGTGCGCGGGTTCAAATATCCAAGCCTCCACTCTTTGTTTTTCTTTGGTTCTGTAGCACCAATGATGTTTTACCAGTTCAATTTTCTCAGAGTTTTGGCAGTGTATCAGGCCCGCATTCGGTTCTCCAAGGAAGACCGAGCATGCTGGTTGGATGGTTTAGTTAACTTGAGATACTTGGGGTTTATAGTTTGCTGGATAGAAGCTGGATCACTTGGAAAGAAACTTTCCCGATTTCGGAATCTCCAGACCCTCGATCTATCAGAGTCTTTTGTTTCGGGTCTATCTGAGTATATAGAGAAGAACCAAAAAGTGACTATTGTGGGTCCAGTTAATGAAGAATTTGGACGATGGTGGTCCCCGGTACCGGATATGTGCCAATGAATTAAGTGCTCAGCAACGGCACAGTGCGAGAAGCATTTCATATCTTTACTTAATTCTGACCAAGAAGTTTGTACCAAAAGTTTAACTTGCTGCTGTGTATTGTTTATGAGTTTATGCTTGTGTGGAGAAGACTCTTTACATGTTTGCATTTTTCTGTATTAAGTTTGTGCTTCTGAATAAGATAATGTGAAGTTTTCTGTATGAATTTTTTTTGTATTAATTAAGTACGACGATTGTTGGCATGTCTTTAATTAAATTATGTGAATCACTCACTTAGTATAGATTCGCTCGAATAGAAATAAAACATAAACAAGCTAACTCATCTAGTAGTTGATGTTTTGATGTTATATTAACCATCCATAACAATAAATGTTGATAAGAAATTATAGGCTCAATTAGATGATCTGTATCAACATATTATAATTAGCTTTTTTTTTTATTTCTATAAATTAGAGGTTTAAATCCAATAAGAAGATTGTACAATTTTATAAGTATTTACTTTAGCAAGTTCTTGCAAAAATTGGCATACATTAAAATTATATAATGTTTGATTATTATGTTATTTATATGCTCAATAATATACATATAAATATACTTTCCATTTTGTAATTTGTATTTGTATTTTATTTAAAAAATGTTGATTTTGATGAGGTTCTGAGGAGAAGGATTTATGCGGAAAAGTATCAATTTATTTCTGTGGAAGTTTCATTTTTATTGTATTAAATCTCAATCTCTATTTTTACAAGCTCTAAGTCGTATTTATATTACAAAACCTAATGGCTAGTTTATTGTACCGTTGGTACTGTGCCTATTTATTGTACAGTTGGTACCTACTGTTGCTTTTTCATAAATAAACTAAAGACCCTATGCTATGCTTGATTTAATCTAAGTCATTCGATCAATGATGGATGACTGAGATCGATCCTCGACTTCTTCATTATTTTTAACACTCCCCCTCAATCTAGGAAGGTATATGCCGTACATTCCTAGCTTGCTAGATCGTTGAAGAAGATTAATCTGAGATCTTCTTATTTATTTTCAACATTCCACCTCAAGCTCGGATTGTAGATGTCGATCAATCCAAGCTTGCTAGTATTTTCTTCAAAGAGTTTTGGTTCCAATCCCTCGGTTTCTTCCCATTTCTTCATTCCTACAATTAAAAATTCAAACAATCGCAGTAACCCGATCTTTGTATATAAAATCAAGATAATTAGTCAAATTTCAACTCTTGTGTTAACTTATTAAAATATTTTTAATTTTCTAAAATTTTAATATTTAGTTAATTAATTTTTTATTAATTTTTAATTTTTTGGCAAAATTCCATTTGCTACTATACACTTTGGTCATTTTTGTTATGTCAAGATTATCAAATATATTTTGTTTCGGAACATATGGTCTGTATCACCGCTATCAATTATCAATTTATCATATAAAGAACTTTTAATTAAATTGAAAGAGATACCGCATATTTTTGAGCTATCTTGCTGAGTCGACACCACAATCGGTTGTTGAAGAGATTGCCTCATTTGATCTTGATTTTGTTGGGCTGGGTGGCTCTGACCCGTTACAGATTTTTCTTCATACACTCTCCCTAAAATAGAGTCTTCCATTTTCTCCTCAAATGGAGAAATTTTCATCCTTGCTCCAAAAAGATTAATCTGGGCCATTAATTTTTCTTCTTCGCTGGCTCTTTGAGTCCACCAGTATTTTTTTTTTCTTCTCCATCTCCAACTGGTCTTTTATATTTTTTTAGGTAATTGTACAATTACCCACCTATCAATATTTTAATTTTCATGGCCTTCGTATTTGTATTTGTATTGGTATTGGTTTTTTTCATTTGGTATTGATATTGGTATTTGATACGTCCAAAGGGTATATATAAAAAGCTTTATCCTCAAATACACTTTCGATTTAGATTGCAAGTATACAATCCTACCGTGTAGTATATTATCGGGTATCGAACCACAAGGAGTAAGATAAATACGTAATTTTCAACTTTAGATGATAAATTTCAGAAAAGAAAGGAAGTAAAGTGCAATAAAGTAAATTGGGGGGGGGGTTTGTACTAAAAATCCTAAGGTTGGGTTCAATACCCGAAGGAAGGAGTTTTTAAACAATTAAAGGTAAAAGTAAAAGAAAGACAAGTCGGTTTGTTTTCAAGGTTAAGAGAATCTAGGGGTCTTTGGTCTACAATCCCTTGTTAACTCTATTTATTCGGTATTTGCTTAAATTCATGTTTGATTTGATGAGGTTTCTAACCTAATATGTCATTAAGGGTCACTTTCATGAATTAATAACGTGTCTAAGCAATTCGGATTTCACGTTTAAGTCATTCATCCTAGCTACCTCGACCATAAGCTCTTGTTAGTCTCTCCTCTCCTCAAATATTGGTATTTCACAATTAAGTCCATGACACCAATATCCGATTCGATTTGAGATGTCCTAATTAGGGTTTGACTTCACGGTTAGGTTCTTCACCAAATCCCTAATCTTAATTTCTATAGTTCCGGCTTAGATTAAATTGGTTAGAATCTTAATCTAAACCTAAGATATTTGCATTCATAATTTGGTACTATCCTATTGATCCTAGTCAATTTTGGTTCTTTTGAAACCAAAACGAGATGCTACAATTCAAGTACTAATTATGTATTTAACACAAATTATTTAAATCACAGAAATTAACAATCAAATCCGATAACACAATCATAATAAAAGCAAATAATCGAATAAAATAGAATTAAACAAGTTCATGCTACATGACCTAAACCCCTAGAAAGAGAACTACTCCCTCTTGGAGGAAAACATCACAAAGTTTGGCAAATAATAAAAGGAAATGGAATAAAGAATAATTACACCCTTTGAATCTAAAACCTCTATCTTGCCGAATCTTGCTCAGGAAATCCTTCTTCTCCTTGCTTGAAAGCTTTACCTCCTTCAGAAATTATGGCTAAGAGTTTGTGTATAGAGAGAGAATGAGATATGTTGTGTCCTTCAATGGAAATGAGCCCCCCTTTTAAAGCAAGAGATCATGCCCAATTTAGAGGCTAGAAGGTGGAGTTAGTGGATGCTCTTTTTACATTTCTTTCCTGGCAAGTATGTCTATTTTTGTCTTCTTAAATCGTGTCCTTGGAGTGCCAAAAATAGAATCCGTGTTGAAATTGAGAAATTCTGGCTGACTGCGGGTCATGTCCATCCGCACTGCGGGTGGTCTCACCCGCACTGGGTCTAAATTTCCTTATTTAACTTTCCTGGATTTTCTGCGAATTCACATGAATGCGGGTGGACCTGCGTATGGATGACCCGCACTGCGGTTGGACTCTGTGTTTTGAAGTTCCTGAAATTGGCTAAGTATTGAGTGCGGATCTCAGTGCGGCTCCCAGTGCGTCCGCACTACGCTCGGGAAAAAATCCTGCGCAGAGCTGAGTCTCCAGTGCGTCCGAACCCATCCGCAGTGCGTGTGGATGATCCGCACTGAGAAGTATTTTCACCAATTTGCATCATTTCCTGCATTGAAAAGCCAAATAACCGCAGTAACTTGATTCCAGGTGTATTTTAATCATTTTATATTCTAAACACAAGATATTTGGGGTTGTTTTATGATAAAATCAAGATCAAATGTATATATAATTTAGCGTTATCAAAATCCCCCAAGCTTGAACCTTGCTTGTCCTCAAGCAATATCTAACTTGGACTATAATTCGATCTTTTAATTTAACCCTATATCAAGCATATTTTCCTTCAAGAATTTGAAAAACTTTGTATGATCTTGCTAAAATTAAAATCTCAATGTAAATTTCTACAAATTTAAAGTTCAACCCTTGGTTAATCATACTTCACCCCACAATTCGATTACTCTAACTTTCATTTCCTTAAAGGTTTAGAATTTGCAAACTTTATTCATCCAAATTTACTAAAAGACATGCATTTTTATTTGTGAAGAAAAAATTTCCCTAAGCTTGGCATAGTGCAAAATTCACATTTTTGTTGTTCTTGTTCCTCATTTTGATTTTTTCTATTTTTCTTTTATTTCATGGCACTATTTTCCCAATCCTCATTTAAACACCGGTTAGTTACAAGTAGTTAACTGTACCCAACCGTTCTAATTCAAGGGTGCTTTGCATGCTCATTGCCTAACCCTTCCATCAACACGAATGTCAATTTTATCGGGAGACTAGTGGAGCAGGAGTGCCAATGACTCATAACTATAAGTACGTCATGTCGCCGTATCATAGGTAAGAGGAGTCGCAAATTTTCAATTTTAAATGTTTTGAACAATTTTCGCAAAAATACACATATCCAAGGGTATTTATTCATATCACATCTAAATTGCTTCCTTAATAAATTTAAACTCCTAATGTTTCAAATTCGTAATCCTTTATTTCCACAAAGTTTTTCGCCAAATTATGTGGTTATTTCAAACTATTCCAAGGGTATTTCTAAAAACTTGTTAAAATTCGCATTAAAATATCTAATTTTTTTGAAAATCACTCAAATTTTGTCAAAACTTTTATTTTTGCCAACTTTTAACACAAAAATTAAACGTGATTTTATACTTTATGCATTCTTAGACAATTAAGTCCAATTATGCAAGACTCTATTTTTCATAACCTCGTAAAACATCTTGACAAGTTTGCAATCTCAAGCATTTAAGTTCAAAATTACTAACCCTATTCATGGTCAAGTAAAAATCAAGGTTATAACTCCTAAAAAGTTCGAAAAAATACTGAAAAATAAACATGCATGCAGATACAATTTCTTCCCATCCCCCAAGCTTAAATAAAGCAGTGTCCTCAGTGCTGAAAATAAACTAAATAAGAGAGAAGAAACATGATATACTCGACTAAGCTAAAGGTGGTGGTGGTGCTGTGCGGTGCGGGATCACTACTCATCCCTGTCAGATGCCTCCCCTTCGTCCTCGTCATTCTCATCTTGATCATCTTCTTGATCTGCGGCCTCGGCTTCTTGTGCGGCTTGAGCTGCAGCTGCCGCTTCGCGTTGCCTTGCTAACTGTGCCTCCATCCTTTGAGCAGCCCTTCGTTGGTGCGGCGGTGTTGGTGGGTTATCTTCGTAGTTAGGATTGTTGTTCATGAAACCTCGGTGGGCATAGTAATGGGCTGCTGCGGCATGGGTCTCCACCTCATCTATACGCCGATCGAAAGCATCCATGCGGTTGTTTATGTTGAGGTTCATGGATTGCATAAATTCCCACATTTGCTGCAGTGTTATACCTCCTTGTGCAGCAGCATCGGGATGCATTGCTTGAGCACCTGGTGGAGGTGGTGGTGGTGGCTCTTGTGGCTCAAGTGGAGGATCCACTATCTTCCATGTGTTATAGTTCATTGGGTCGAGGTCAGTTTGGAGAGGCAAACGGTGCCGGATATTGTTCACTCCCAAGTTTATCCATGCCTCTTGGTTATCATCGTATCGAATAAGCCTCGCCCTCACCAATCCATCAAGGTCCACACGAGTGTAACCTTCCACCACATCATCTCCGGTTGGTATGTGTAGTGCTCGAGCAATCTTGGTGATTATTCCTCCAATGCGAACGACACCGCCCGGTTGTATGTTGTTGGCCACTGTTTTTATGTGCTTGGCAAGGTTGTAAGTGATGTGTGGCATATACTCCATCTCCCCATTGTTCCGCCGAAGCATACTGCAAATATAGGTCATATCTCCTTCGTTGAAGACCGATACGGTCTCCCCTCGGGCAAAGAGAGTGTGAGAAAGTACCCTTTGGAGATAACGAATTGCCGGATGAGAGATGTTCTTGACCCGTTGATCGCTGAGGACATCATGCATTGCTAGGAGGCGGAATTGGTGCTCATTCATATCGGGGAAGAACCCGAGGGTGGCTCGCATCTGCTCCACATTATCCTGGCTTAGGTCGAATGCCTCCAATAGTTGGGTGGTGTGCATCGACACATGATACCCGCCAAGGTTAAAGCTCATGGTTCTTGAGGCCCGATCAAACTCATATGAAGAGAGGAACTCGATGGTGATGGCTCGATAAGTGTCGACCTCGTCACATAGGAATTCCCACAATCCTAAGCGTCCGGTGAGCATCTGCACCGTGTCGGTGATGCCCAACTGCCCGAGAGTGTGACAGCAGATCCACCGAGATGGTTGGAGACTTCTATGGGTCTCGAGCGCGTTCTTGCGGAATTGTTGGTTATCATTCAACGGCTCGGCAGGTGGATATGAAAGGAAAGGGTTGCTTGATTGACCTTTGCCCTTGTTGGTCCGGATACGCTTAGCTCCCCTTGGTGCCATCTTATCTGCAATTTAAAATTGGAAAGAGTTAAAAATTAGGCAGATTTGGATGTATTTTGGGCTCAGTGCGGGTACCTTTCATCCGCACTGCGTGTGTTCTCACCCGCACTGGTCCACTGACTATTTAGGGTTTTGACCGACTGCTCAGTGCGGGTGCCGTTCATCCGCACTGCGTGTGCTATCACCCGCACTGGCTTCCTGGATGGTTTTGGGGGTTTGCCAGACTGAGTGCGGACGCACTGAAATGAGTGCGGGTGGACCCATCCGCACTGAATTGGGATTTTAACCGTTTTCAAAATTTTTGGGCGATTTGGTCGATTTTTGGTACATTTTTACAGATCTAACTATAAATAAATGAAATTTAGAGTAAGGAGAGATCAAACCTCGTTGTAGATCGCAAAAATTTCGAGAGAATATGAAGAAATTCGAGTTTTTGGAAAAACGGTGCTTTGAACGGCTTGAGAGGTTGAGTTCTTCGGTTTTGGAGAAGTAAAGATTGGAAGAAGAAATGTGGAGAGTGGAGAAGGGAGAGGGGAAGGAGAAATAGGTTTTAGAAGAAGGTTTTTCGGGTTTGGAAGAGAGAAAACCGAGTTTTTGAGTTGAGATACGAAAGGGCGCGAAGAAATGGTGAGGGGTCGGTTTAAAGAGAACCCCTGGTGCGGATGCACCCACCCGCAGTGCGGCTCCTTTCATCCGCACCGATCAAAAAAACAGAATTTCGAAAAATTTAAAATCTTACCTTTGGTGCGGCTCATTGATCCGCAGTGCGGGTGCTGGTCATCCGCACTTGGTGAAATTTGACAGTTGTTAAAAACTTACCTTGGGTGCGGCTCATGGATCCGTAGTGCGGGTGCTTGTCATCCGCACTGGGGGAAGTTTATCAATAGTTTTCATTGGAAATGTCTCCCAAGGTTAGTTAATTGTAAATTTGGAAAATTTAAAATTAAACTAAGTAAAGTAAATTGCAGAAAGTAAAGAAAAACAACAAAAACCTTGGGTTGCCTCCCAAGAAGCGCTCAATTTTACGTCGTGAGCTCGACATGATTCGTGCTCACTATTGAGATTGTGGATCATCTAGGCGAAAGCTTTCCTTCTCGCCTATGGGACTTGCATAATTAAAATGTTTGAGACGATGTCCATTTACCTTAAATGCTCCACTTTTATCGCTCTCAATCTCAATTGCGCCATGGTTGAACACCTTCTTTACCTTGTATGGCCCGGTCCATCTTGATCTCAACTTTCCGGGAAAAAGTCGGAGTCTTGAGTTGTACAATAGAACCGTGTCTCCTTCTTGAAAATCTCGCCTCATGATATGTTTGTCATGCCATCTTTTTGTCTTTTCTTTGTATAATTTGGCATTTTCATACGCATTGAGTCGCAATTCCTCCAATTCGTGTAACTTGAGGATTCTCTTTTCACCGGCTGCCCTCATGTCGAAGTTTAGAGCCTTTATTGCCCAATAAGCCTTATGCTCAAGCTCGACCGGCAAATGACATGCTTTTCCATACACAAGTTTGAAAGGAGTCATACCTATGGGTGTTTTGAATGCGGTCCGGTATGCCCAAAGAGATTCGTCTAGTTTGAGTGACCAATCCTTCCTTGATATATTCACCACCTTTTGGAGGATGCTCTTTATCTCACGGTTGGACACCTCGACTTGGCCGCTCGTTTGTGGATGGTACGGTGTGGCTACCTTGTGCTTGACTCCATACTTGAGTAGTAGGGCGTCAAATTGGCGGTTGATGAAATGAGATCCGCCATCACTTATCACCACTCGGGGTACTCCGAACCTAGGAAATATAATTTGTTTAAAAAGTTTTCTTACCACGGCGGAATCGGCTGTTGGTGTAGCTATGGCTTCAACCCATTTTGACACGTAATCGACCGCCACAAGTATGTATTTGTTGTTACAAGAACTCGGAAAGGGACCCATAAAATCGATACCCCAAACATCAAATAATTCAACTTCTAGTATTCCGTTTAGGGGCATTTCATGTCTTCTAGATATGTTCCCGGTCCTTTGGCATTTATCGCACCTAAGCACATATTCCCTTGCGTCTTGGAAGAGCGTGGGCCAAAAGAACCCGGCTTGAAGAACTTTGGCGGCGGTTTTGTCGGTGGAAGCGTGTCCTCCATAAGCGGATGAATGGCAACATCTTAGGATTTGTTCGGTTTCTTCTTGGGGTACACATCTTCTATGGATCCCATCTACCCCCAACTTAAACAACAACGGTTCATCCCAAAAATATTTTTTCGCATCAGAAAAGAATTTTTTCCGTTGTTGGTAAGTTAAATCGGGAGGTAGTATACCGCATGTAAGGTAGTTGACCAAATCCGCATACCATGGCGCCTCGTGTTTGTTGACTGCATATAGTTGTTCGTCTACGAATGAGTCATCAATTGGCATGTCGTTATCTTTTGATTCATTGGTAATGCGAGACAAATGATCCGCCACTGAATTTTCGGTTCCCTTCTTGTCCTTGATTTCCAAGTCAAATTCTTGTAGTAAGAGGATCCACCGAATTAGACGTGGTTTGACATCTTTCTTGCTCAGAAGATATCGAATAGCGGCATGATCGGAGTATACAACCACCTTGGATCCCACCAAGTAGGACCGGAACTTGTTGATAGCAAATATGACAGCTAAGAACTCCTTTTCCGTGGTTGTATAGTTCATTTGTGTTTCGTCTAGAACTTTGCTTGCATAATAGATCACGTGTGGCTTGTTGTCGATCCTTTGTCCTAGTACGGCTCCGACGGCGTAGTCGCTTGCATCACACATAATCTCAAATGGTGCTTCCCAATTCGGTGGGCGAAGAATGGGGGCTGAGATTAGCGTCTTCTTTATCCTGTCAAAAGCATCAATGCAAGGTTTATCAAAATTAAATTCTGCATCTTTCATAGTTAGATTTGTAAGAGGTTTGCAAATCTTTGAAAAATCCTTAATAAAGCGTCGATAGAACCCCGCATGGCCTAAAAAACTCCGCACATCCTTCACACAAGTCGGGTATGGCAACTTCTCTATCACCTCCACCTTTGCTTTGTCGACTTCCAAGCCTTCGGATGACACCACATGGCCTAGAACCACCCCCGTTTGCACCATAAAGTGGCACTTCTCCTAATTTAGTACCAAATTGACCTGCTCACATCTTTCTAAAACTTTAATCAAATTAGTTAAGCAATCATCAAAAGAAGTACCAAAAACTGAAAAGTCATCCATGAAAACTTCCACGGAATTTTCTAATAAATCGGAGAAAATAACCATCATGGCTCTTTAAAATGTGGCCGGGGCATTGCATAGACCAAACGGCATCCTACGGTACGCGAACGTACCATAAGGGCATGTAAAGGTCGTTTTTTCTTGGTCATCGGGGTGAATAGGGATTTGAAAGAATCCGCTATACCCATCAAGGTAGCAAAAATGTGAGTGATTAGCTAGCCTCTCAAGCATTTGGTCCACGAATGGTAGAGGGAAGTGATCCTTCCTTGTTGCATTGTTGAGTTTTCGGTAGTCGATGCACATCCGCCATCCGGTGACCACCCTCGTGGATATCATCTTGTCATCCTCACCCTTCACCACTGTTGTGCCTCCCTTCTTTGGTACGACATGAACCGGGCTTACCCACTTAGAATCGGAAATTGGGTAGATGATGCCGGCATCAAGTAGCTTGAGGATCTCTTTCTTCACCACTTCTTTTAGATTCGGATTGAGCCTTCTTTGAGCTTCAACGGTGGGTTTGTGATCATCCTCCATTAGAATTCTATGCATGCAAAGGGACGGACTGATTCCGGTTAGATCATCGATTGTGTAACCAATTGCCTTTCGATGTAGCTTTAGCTCGTGTAGGAGCTTCTCGGTTTGTTCTTGGTTGAGCTTTGAATTGATAATCACCGGATATGTCTCGTCTTCCCCCAAGTATTCATAGCGAAGGGTAGGTGGCAGAGGTTTGAGCTCGACCTTTGGTGCGCCGGAATCGCTTGAAATGGTGAAGATCTGCTCGGATTCAGGCGAGTGCGGGTTGGCCATCCGCACTGGATCCTCAGTGCGGACGCACTGGGCTCGGTCTTTCGAGTCTGCTGCTTCAGAAGGCTGAGTGCGGCTGGGCTGATCCGCAGTGCGGGTGGATGATCCGCACTCGGGAAAAATTTCATCAATTTGGTCATTTTCAGACCTGGTTTCTTCTAGATCTGAGTCCAGTTGTGCATTCACCATTTCTTCCTCCTCATGAGTAGCTAAAATTGAATCTAATACATCCAATCTACAAATAGAATCATTATCATTTGAAGGAAATTTAATGGCATTAAACATGTGAAAATTTACCTTCTCGCCTCCAATGTCAAATGATATTTTTCCTTCTTTGACATTAATGTTTGCATCGGCCGTGGTTAGGAAGTCTCGTCCCAATAGGAGAGGAGTATGAGTATCCTCCTCCATTTCAACTACCACAAAATCTACCGGGACAAAGAACTTACCTATCATAACTATCACGTCTTCCGCAATTCCCTCGGGATAGCGTACCGTCTTATCGGCTAGTTGTAATGACATTCTTGTCGGTTTCAAGTCAACAAGATTTAGCCTTTGATAGACGGTCTTTGGCATAAGGCTCACACTTGCACCTAAATCACATAGGCACCTCTCGAATTTGGTATTACCTATTGTACATGGAATTGCAAAACTCCCGGGGTCCTTTAATTTTGGAGGTAGCTTGTTTAAGAGAAGAGCGCTACACTCCTCATTAAGGGATACCGTGCCTATTTCCTCAATTTATCTTTTGTTAGATAGTATGTCTTTCAAAAATTTCGCATAGGAGGGCATGTGAGTAATTGCCTCGGTAAAAGGGATGGTAATGTTCAATTTCTTGAGGTGTTCTACGAATTTGGCATATTGTTGGTCAAGTTTGTGCTTTACTAACCTTTGAGGGAAGGGTATAAACCTATGTGGCGGGACATACTTAGGAGTTTCAGTTGGTTTTACCTTGGCCGGGATAGAATTACCCGGTTCTTGAGACTCTTTCGATGCCGGTGTAGCCGTATTGAGAGAAGGCGGAGGTTGTGTCTCCTTGGGTGGTTGTTGCTGCTCTTCAATGGTGGGCATCTTGGGGCCTTCGTATCCCGTGCCGCTCCTCAAAGTTATAGCTTTTGCTTGCTCCCTAGGGTTGATGTCCGGCTTGCCCGGAAGCGTGCCTTGTTGGCGAGAGGATGAAGAAGCTTGTTGTGCTATTTGTGTTTCTAGCATTTTTGTCTTCGTTTCTAAGAACTCGAACTTTTTGTTGAAGTCGATGTTGGCGTTCCTTTGGTAATCGATGTACTCTTCCATCATCTTTTCCAACTTGTTGAGTTGAGAGGGACCTTGGTAAGAGTTTTGGTTGGACCGGTATTGGTTGGAATTACCTTGGTATTGGTTGGAGTTGTCATTCTCGGTCTTCCATTTGAAGTTCGGATGGTTCCACCTTGTGTTAGGGTTGTAAGAATTGGAATTGAAATTGTCATTTTGCCTAACCTTATTGTAGATCGGATCGTTCCTCTTATCACCTTGATTATATAACATGGCGTTCACTTGTTCCACGTCTTCTCCTTCCAAAAGGACTTGGCAATTGGCGGTGATATGAGTCGCCTCTCCACATATGCCACATTGAGCCTTCTTTGTCACGGCTTTTACGTTTTGTATTTGTGCCATTTGATGTTGCAAGGCCTCCATTTGTGCTCTCAAGGCGGTAACTTCATCGACTTTCATGATTCCCGGGGTGTTGGAGACTCGTCCACCTCTCTCGGCTGTCCACTCCCTTTGGTTGATCGCCATATCTTCAATCATTAGCATGGCTTGCTCGGGATCCATTTTGGACATGTTTCCACCTGCAGCAGAATTTAAGTGAGTTTTAGTGGCTATTGTACAACCTCCATAGAAAAATTGAAAGAGCAACCACATGTCAAGGCCATGGTTAGGGCACAAGCGTTGGAGCTCCGCCCATCGGTCCCATGCCTCGGTTAGAGACTCCCCCTCGGCTTGCTTGAACGTTGTGATCTTTGTCCGGAAATGTTGGGTCTTGGATGGAGGAAAATATTTTCCTAAAAATAGCCTCTCCATGTCGTCCCATGTGTTGATGTTGTCCCGGTTGACGGTCCTTAGCCACGTTCTTGCGTTGTCTCGGAGGGATAGGTGGAAGCATTTGAGCTTGAGGTTGTCTAGCTCTTCTCCTTCTCGAGCGAAGGTGCCGCAGTGTTCTTCGAAAACTGCCAAGTGGGCGTGTGGATCTTCGTTGAGGGCTCCCCCGAATTGACTTTGGCCAAGTAGATGGATGAGAGAGGGCTTAATGTCTCGTGGCTCTTGGCCATGAGGAATGAAGCCGAAGCGGTGGCCGTGTTGATTGTTTCGGCCATTGTTGTTGTGGTTCCCGTTACGAGGTGGGGTCATTCCTCGTACGCGGCTCGGATTGCTTCCTTGTCCTTCATGGACAGATTGCTCGTCCTCGTTGATGATTGGTGCTTCCATGCTTAGGTGTTCTTCTTCGTCGTCGAAAATCGTCGGAAAAGGAGTATTTCCCGCGCTCATGGACCGCTGAAAAAGAACTTAGATTAGTTTCAAAAAAGTAAAAGAAAATCTGAAATAAATCGCTAAAGTAAAAATTCAGTATTTAAACTATACTCCCCGGCAACGGCGCCAAAAACTTGATACGTCCAAAGGGTATATATAAAAAGCTTTATCCTCAAATACACTTTCGATTTAGATTGCAAGTATACAATCCTACCGTGTAGTATATTATCGGGTATCGAACCACAAGGAGTAAGATAAATACTTAATTTTCAACTTTAGATGATAAATTTCAGAAAAGAAAGGAAGTAAAGTGTAATAAAGTAAAGTGGGGGGGAGTTTGTACTAAAAATCCTAAGGTTGGGTTCAATACCCGAAGGAAGGAGTTTTTAAACAATTAAAGGTAAAAGTAAAAGAAAGACAAGTCGGTTTGTTTTCAAGGTTAAGAGAATCTAGGGGTCTTTGGTCTACAATCCCTTGTTAACTCTATTTATTCGGTATTTGCTTAAATTCATGTTTGATTTGATGAGGTTTCTAACCTAATATGTCATTAAGGGTCACTTTCATGAATTAATAACGTGTCTAAGCAATTCGGATTTCACGTTTAAGTCCTTCATCCTAGCTACCTCGACCATAAGCTCTTGTTAGTCTCTCCTCTCCTCAAATATTGGTATTTCACAATTAAGTCCATGACACCAATATCCGATTCGATTTGAGATGTCCTAATTAGGGTTTGACTTCACGGTTAGGTTCTTCACCAAATCCCTAACCTTAATTTCTATAGTTCCGGCTTAGATTAAATTGGTTAGAATCTTAATCTAAACCTAAGATATTTGCATTCATAATTTGGTACTATCCTATTGATCCTAGTCAATTTTGGTTCTTTTGAAACCAAAACGAGATGCTACAATTCAAGTACTAATTATGTATTTAACACAAATTATTTAAATCACAGAAATTAACAATCAAATCCGATAACACAATCATAATAAAAGCAAATAATCGAATAAAATAGAATTAAACAAGTTCATGCTACATGACCTAAACCCCTAGAAAGAGAACTACTCCCTCTTGGAGGAAAACATCACAAAGTTTGGCAAATAATAAAAGGAAATGGAATAAAGAATAATTACACCCTTTGAATCTAAAACCTCTATCTTGCCGAATCTTGCTCAGGAAATCCTTCTTCTCCTTGCTTGAAAGCTTTACCTCCTTCAGAAATTATGGCTAAGAGTTTGTGTATAGAGAGAGAATGAGATATGTTGTGTCCTTCAATGGAAATGAGCCCCCCTTTTAAAGCAAGAGATCATGCCCAATTTAGAGGCTAGAAGGTGGAGTTAGTGGATGCTCTTTTTACATTTCTTTCCTGGCAAGTATGTCTATTTTTGTCTTCTTAAATCGTGTCCTTGGAGTGCCAAAAATAGAATCCGTGTTGAAATTGAGAAATTCTGGCTGACTGCGGGTCATGTCCATCCGCACTGCGGGTGGTCTCACCCGCACTGGGTCTAAATTTCCTTATTTAACTTTCCTGGATTTTCTGCGAATTCACATGAATGCGGGTGGACCTGCGTATGGATGACCCGCACTGCGGTTGGACTCTGTGTTTTGAAGTTCCTGAAATTGGCTAAGTATTGAGTGCGGCTCTCAGTGCGGCTCTTAGTGCGTCCGCACTACGCTCGGGAAAAAATCCTGCGCAGAGCTGAGTCTCCAGTGCGTCCGAACCCATCCGCAGTGCGTGTGGATGATCCGCACTGAGAGGTATTTTCATCAATTTGCATCATTTCCTGCATTGAAAAGCCAAATAACCGCAGTAACTTGATTCCAGGTGTATTTTAATCATTTTATATTCTAAACACAAGATATTTGGGGTTGTTTTATGATAAAATCAAGATCAAATGTATATATAATTTAGCGTTATCAGTATTCTAATTGTACATGCTTTTGTACAATTATTTGAGGTATTACCAACACAACTTGGTTATTGATATAGGGTCAGCCACCCCCTTTTGGAGTTCTTACTGATATCTTTTGGTTATTGATCAGCCACCCTTTTTGGGGTTCTTACTGGCGTATTTTGATTATTGGCCAGCCACCCCATTTTGAGGTTCTTATTGGTTATTGATCAACCATCTTGTTTGGGATTATTACTGACATATTTTGGTAATCAGCCACTCCACTTTTGGAGTTGTTACTGACATATTTTGGTAATCAGCCACTCCACTTTTGGAGTTGTTACTGACATACTAGTATTGGTGTTGGTATTTTTGTTATGAATATGTTACCCGTTTGTATGAAAACAATACCTTAGATTTTAAGATAGTTTATAAAATAATTATTTTTCAAATTTGGTTTCATGTAAGTTAATAACCTTTTGAAAGGTATTAGTTTTGCAATTTTGCAAACCATTATAATTAATACAATCGTTATAGGAAAAATTAGAAATTTTAATATTTTATAGAAAAGATGTCCAAAAATTTTGTGCCCTATTTTTTCTCCTAGTTTTTGTTTTGTACAAAGATAATTCATTTTTTTCACACAACATAAAGTTAAAAAAAACTTCATGTATGCATTATAGAAACATAATTATTATATAACATTCAATATGTCAATATACAATTGGAAAGAAAAGTAAGTTTTGAAATTTTATAATTAAAATGTTGAAATTTATGAAAACTATAAAATGAAATATTTGAAATAATTTATTAATGGAAAGTAAATTTTATAAGAATGAGTATTTTTATTTTATTAATATTTTGGTACGAATATTTGTTATAAAGTATTTTTAATATCTCTAGTAATATATTTGGCAATTTTCTATAATTTTTAATACTATTGATTGGCGTTTCAATTCCATTGGTTAGTTTTAGTCAAGGTACTGGTTATTGGGTAAACCATATGAAAATTAAAGGCTACACCATATGAAATTCAAATATTGGTTTTTAGAGTACCGCATGAGGAGTTGCTTGAACAAATGAAGCACAGATTCCCCACTAATGACCCGCCTGGAGTGCCACAAATGGACGCCTCAATTTTTCCCACCAAATGGAGAGCATTCTTCCTTGGCTTTAATTAATGTTGTGGGATTTTTCAGCTGGAGACATTCGCTGGAGAAGAAATTGAATTTCTTCCTTTTCTGTCCCCACACCTTTTGCCTCTCTTTTTTTCTTCTCTTTATTTCGCGAGAGGAGTCCCTTTTTTCTTGACCCGTTTGATGACCTGCCTGCAATTTTCAAATTGAGATTGGTTTTGGGTTCGCACTCAACCTTCTCCTGAGTCAGAGTCTGATCTGAGACCGCATACGGCATACCCCTTTTCCCTTTTCTCCTTTTATGTCTCCCTTACGCTTATCCTCAACCAGATCGCCTTCTCCTCTCTTTGCCACTTTATCCCTCTTCGGCCTTAGGTGAGGGTTTAATCACCAGCATGTCTCCCTTGTATGGCCATGCATTTGTCGGAGGAGGAGCTAGGGTTTTTGCGATGTGAGAAGCTATGGTTTTGAGTTGTCGCCGCAAATGCCTGGGTCTCGTGTGTTGTACTTGTGAGAGAGAGGGAAGGAACCGTGAAAGGATGAGGGTTTTAATGGTCTCATAATTCGAGTCGAGACCCGCAAGGTATGGAAAAAATCTTGCCATCTTGGGCCAACTTTGAACTTCTTGAGGTCAGTGGTTGGTTTTGTTTCTTTGTTTTGTCGAAAGATTTCTCCCCTTTTTTTGAGTTGATAGATGTGGTTTTATTGTTTTGGGTGAGCTCTCAATTCTCGTGTTGGCTGATTTTCTGGTTCAATATGGTATTTCTTGGGAATTCTGTTGCTGATTTGAATCTTTGTTTGGGAAGTGACTTGCTGAATTTTTGGGGGTTGATTGGCTGATGGTAACGGTTGCTACTAATCCCTTTTTCTGATTATGGATGGATTATGGATTTTTGTTGGAGATTTGGAGATTTTTGCTGATTCGGGTTATTTGAGTTATTGGGTTATCGGATATTGTTTATTTGGTTATCAATTTTTTCTGATATTTACGGATACTAAGATCAGTCTTGTGGGTATTTTTCCTGGTACCGAACTAATCAGAAGCAGGATACTGATTTGGGGATATTGGTTTGCTAATTTCAGCCTTTGTGAAATATGAGACATACAGAGATATACTATGAAAAAATGTACTATGTATTTTTTTTGTATAAATATGATGAAAACAGATCTTCGAATTTATGATTACCAGGTTTGCTGGTAGGACTCGAAAGCTTAGATCTTTATCGGGTTATTGGGTATTTTTATCAGTTTACCAAGTTATTAAGCCTTGCCATTTCTCCTGTGACGAACTAAATTCTCAACCTCTGTAGGCTTTTTTGGATTGGTCTTTTCTCTAGCACTAAGAGTGAAGCTTGCTTTGATGGGTTGGTAGCTTTGATTGAATGCTGCCCCCCTTGCTCCATCTTGCTCGTTGTGCTGAATGCTTTGCTATGAGTATTGTTGGTTTTGTCGGTCACATAAATTGGTGCTCTGATACCATGTTGATTTTATGAGGTTCTGAGGAGAAGGATTTATGCGGAACAATATCGATTTATTTTTGTGGAAGTTTCATTTTTATTGTATTGAATCTCAATCTCTCTTTTTGCAAGCTCTAAGTCCTATTTATATTACAAAACCTAACGGCTAGTTTATTGTACCGTTGGTACTATGCCTATTTATTGTACAGTTGGTACCTATTGTTGTTTTTTCATAAATAAACTAAAGACCCTATGCTATGGTTGATTTAATCTAAGTCATTCGATCAATGATGGATGACTGAGATCGATCCTCGACTTCTTCAAAATTGTTAAATTAATTATTGTGCCTATTGTGCCTATTTTTAACAAAAAATTTACCAAAATTGTTATATTAATTATTGTCAAATGATCAAACTAAAATCCTCCAAACCAAACAATACATACACAACAATTATTATTCCTTTATATTCAAAACAATATTATACAATACGCACTAGCTAAGTTTGCACAACTATAATACACAAATGTATATTAAGAAGTTGGAAAAATGAGTCTGAATGATACATATATTGATCATCAGTCCAAACGAAAACAAACAAACAAACAAACAAAGTTACAGTGCCCAAAAATCACTTGATTTCTTCAATCTTCCAACTTTGATTACTGAGGCCATTTTTCCTCAATACTATTTACAGTGCCCAATCCTGCACATGCAGATCATGCGCATCAAGTACCACCGAAGTGTTACCCATTTCACCGCTTTCGGTCAACAAGAGTGACACTTGGGGCGGAGGGATAAAGAGAGAATGGATGTCAATTGACCCCCATTTTTTGTATTTTTTTTGTATTTATATATGATTTTCTATATAATTTAGAGTAAAATGGCATGGTATTGTAAACTGACCCTCATTCTCCATAGAAAAATATGTGTTTGACCCCCATAGTTCGAAAATCTAGCTCCGCCTCACACGTCTAAACAGTTCCGGTCGAATGGGACCAGACGAACCTGTCAATTGTTTTAATTTGTTCGTCACAACAAACAAACAAACAAACAAGAGATAGTTTTATCATACATACAAAATGTCTGGGGCCGAAGCCGTGCTTAAGAGCTTTGCCAGTGGCTTTGTTCACCAGCGCAAAGGCCCTTCTCTTTTCTTCATCTTTCACATGTTGACAGTATGTGGTTTCTTTGATCCAGTGCTGCACTTAACCACATCCACATGTAACAAGTTGTCAATAACTTGGAACCCATAGAAACTTAAATATTACAAGTCAATCTTAAATAGTATTTCGATAGAAATTAAATCTTAAATCAGTAACTAATGACTTGGTACTTATCGGTGGAACTGGCCGGAGCCAAGATAACAGCATCATTAGAGACCGCCAGATTGTAGCCCACATTTGTCTGACAGTTGATCTTGACCGTGAGCTGCGACGGTCTGCGGCGACCCAGATCCATTGTTAAGATGTAGGCATAAAGCACTATCTTCCAGTGTTGGCTATTTTTGAGGTTTACACTTTACAAAGTGGTAGAGATGAAACAAGTCTAGCCTCATTGACTGTGTGCGTATGCGCAGTACTGAAGAGCTCTAGATGTCCATCCTCATGGTCCACAGCACCTCCTTGACTGAATCTGGATTGTACGTTATCAATGACACCTAATTAATTAAGCAAAAGAAAGGAATTATTTTCAGATGAAAATTTATTTATAAAAAAACTGGAAAGAAATTCAGAATTACATTAATTTCTAGCAAGTACATGAAAAACAAATGGAGAAATCACTGAATTTGTTATGAATAAAATAATAATGTGGATGATCATCTATTTGCAGCTCTTCCATTTTCTGATTGATAAAATGAAGAAAGTGTATTGGAAAAGTTTCTACAGCAACATAATAAATAGATAGAAATATATCTCTAGAGATTATACATTGTAGAAATAAATCTCGTTGACATGCAACTTTCCATTTTCATCTATTTACAACTTTCTTCATTTCACTTAGGTGTTTTCTATTTCTCAACATTGACGTTGCAAAAGTTTCTCACTTTCCAATACACTGTAGAAATAAATAGTGATTCTAAACATCAAATACGTGCCTCACTAGTACAAAAGACGCGACCATACATGGTCCAAAAAACTAATGACACACAGTTACAATGTCAATTATTGTTTTGGGTCACCTCCTCTATCCATGAATCTCCTTCTCACTCCGTTGGATCTTTATAATTGTTCTAGATCACCTCCATCCACGAATTTTCTTATCAATTTGTTGGATCTCTAGTGTTGTTCTGAATCACCTCCTCTATCCACAAACTCCTTCTCATTCTGTTGGATCTCTAGTGTTGTTCCGGATCACCTCTTTCATCCACGAATCTCCAACTTTCTAAGTTGGCTCTCTATCGTTGTTCTGATTAACCTTCTCCATCCATAAGTCTCCTTCTCACCCCTTGAATGTCAGTTATTGTTCTGGGCCACCTACTCCATCCACGACTCTCCTTCTCACTCTGTTGGATCTCTAGTGTTCTGGAGATATTTAACGGAGTGCGAAGGAGATTCATGGATAAAGGATGTGATATAGAATAACACTAGAGATCCAAAATAGTGAGAAGGAGATTCGTGAATGGAGGAGGTGATCCAGAACAACAGATCCAACGAAGTGAGAAGGAGATTTGTGGACAACACTAGAGAATATACATATTAAGTACGAAATTTGTGGATGAAGTAGGTGATCTAGAACAAAACTAAAGATCCAACATAGTGAGGAGAAGATTCGTGGATGGGGGAGGTGATCCAGAACAATACTAGAGATCCAACGGAGTGAGAAAGAGATTTGTGAATGTAAGAGATGATCCAGAACAACTATAAAGATCCAACATAGTGAGCAAGAGATTCTTGGACAACACTAGACAACCTACATAGTAAGTTGGAGATTTGTGGATGGAGTAGGTGATCGAGAACAACACTAGAGATCCAACATAGTGAGAAAAAGATTCATGGATGAAGGAGGTGATCCACAACAACTATAAAGATCCATCGGAGTGAGAAGGAGATTCGTGAATGGAGGAGATTATCCACAACAACACTAGAGATCCAACATAGTGAGAGGAAGTTTTGTGGATGGAGAAGGTGGCCCAGAACAATAATTGACATTCAAGGAGTGAGAAGGAGACTTATGGATGGAGGAGGTTAATCAGAACAGCAATAGAGAGCCAACTTAGAAAGTTGGAGATTTGAGGATGGAGGAGACCTAGAACAACACTAGAGATCTAAATGATTGAGAAGAAGATTCGTGGTTGGATGAGGTGATCTAAAACAACACTATTGATCCAACAGAGAGAGAAGAAAATTTGTGAAAGGAGTAGGTGATCCAAAATAACACTAGAGATCCTACGAAATGAGAAGGAGATTCATTATTGAAGAAGGTGATCCAGAACAACTATAAAGATCCAACGGAGTGAAAAAAAAAAAGTTGTGGACAAAACTAGAGAACCAACATAATAAGTAAGAGATTCATGGATGGAGTATGTGATCCAAAACAACACTAGAGATACAACATAGTGAGAACAAGATTCGTTAATAGAAGAAGTGATCCAGAACAACACTAGAGATCCAATGAAGTGAGAAGGAGATTCGTGGATGTAGGAGGTGATCCAGAACTACTTAAAGATCCAACAAAGTGAGCAGAAGATTCGTAGACCACACTAGAGAACCTACATAGTAAGTTGGAGATTCGTCGAGGGAGTAGATGATCCAGAAAGATTGAACATAGTGAGAAGAAGATTTGTGGATGAAAGAGGTGATTCAGAACAACTATAAAGATCTAACGGAGTGAGAACGAGATTCGTGAATGGAGGCGGTGATCCATTACAACACCATCCAACATAGTGAGAAGAAGATTTGAGGATGGTGAACATAGCCCAGAATAATAATTGACATTCAAGGAGTAAGAAGGAGACTTATGGATGGAGGAGGTAAACCAGAACAATAATAAAGAACAACAATAGACAACCAGAACAACATTAGAGATCCGAACGAGTGATAACGAGATTTATGGATGGATGAGGTGATCCAGAACATAACGAGGATCCAACAGAGCGAGAAGAAGATTCGAGGATAGTGGAGGTGATCCAAAACAACACTAGAGATCCTACGAAGTGAGAAAGAGATTCGTCAATGAAAGAGGTGATCCATAACAACTATAAAGATCCAACAGAGTCAGAATCTAGAGAACCTACATAGTAAGTAGGAGATTCGTGGATGGAGTAGGTGATCCAGAACAATACTAGAGATCCAGCAGAGTAAGAAGCAGATTCGTGGACGGATGAGGTGATCCAGAACAACACTAGAGATCCAACGGGGTGAGAACGACATTCGTGGATGAATTAGGTGATCCAGAACAACACTAGAGATCCAACAGAGTGAGAAGTAGTTTTGTGGATGGAGGAGATGACGCAAAACAACACTAGAGATCCAACAAAGTGAGAAAGTGATAGGTGGACAACACTAGAAGGAGATTAGTGGATCACTTCCTTCATTCACGAATCTCTTTCTCACTCTGTTTTATCTCTATTGTTGTTCTGGATCACCACCTCCACGAATCTTCTTCCCACTATGTTGGATCACTAGTGTTGTTCAGGATCATCTACTATATCGATGAATCTCCTACTTATTGTTGAGGTTCTCTAGTGTTGTCCACAAATATTCTTCTCACTCTGTTAGATCTGTAGTGTTTTTCTGGAACACCTCCTCCATCCACGAATCTCCTTCTCCTACGTTGGATATTTATAGTTGTTCTGGATCACCTCTTTCATCCACAAATCTTCTAATAACTCTGCTGGATCTCTAGTGTTGTTCTGGATCACCTACTCCATCCATGAATCTCTTACTTACTATGTAGGTTCTCTAGTGTTGGCCACAAATCTCCTTCTCACTCCATCGGATCTTAATTGTTCTAGACCACCTCCTTCATCCACGAATCTCCTTCTCACTCCGTTGGTTCTCTAGTGTTGCTCCGGATCACCTCCTCAATCCACTAATCTGTTTTATACTCTGTTGGATCTATAGTGTTGTTCTGGATCACCTCCTCCATCCACGAATATGCTTCTTACTATGTAGATATCCTCTATCCACAAATCTCCTTCTCACTCCGATAGATCCTTATAGTTGTTATGGATCACCTCCTCAATCCACTAATCTCCTTCTCACTTTGTTGGATCATTATAGTTGTTACGGACCACCTCCTTCATTCACAAATCTCCTTCTCACTCCGTTGGATCTCTAGTGTTGTTCTGGATCACCTCCTCTAACCACAAATCTCCTTCATACTCCGTTGGATATTTATAAATGTTCTGGATCTCTTTCATCCACGAATCTCCTTCTAACTCTGTTGGATCTCTACTGTGGTTCCGGATCACCTCCTCTTTCTATGAATATGCTTCTCACCCTGTTGGATCTGTAGTGTTGTTCAGGATCCCCTCCTCTATCTACGAGTCTCGTATAATCAATGTTGGCCCTCTAGTGTTGTTATGGATCACCTCGTCTATCCATGAATATCTTCTCTCTTCGTTGGGTCTTTATAGTTGTTATGGATAACATCCTTCATCCACGAATGTCCTTCTCACCCTGTTGGATCTCAAGTGTGGTTCTGGACCACCTCCTTCATCTACGAATCTTCTTCTCACTATGTTGGATATTGTTTTGGATCACCTCCTCCATCCACGAATCTCCTACTTACTATGTAGGCTCTCTAGTGTTGTCCATGAATCTCCTTCTCACTCTGTTGGATCATTATAGTTGTTCTGGATCACCTCCTTCATTCACAAATTTCCTTCTCACTCCGTTAAATCTTTATAGTTGTTACGGATCACCTCCTCTATCCACTAATCTTTTTCTCAATTTGTTGGAGATCTTTATTGTTATGACGGATCACCTCATTCATTAAGGAATCTCCTTCTCACTCTGTTGGATCTCTAGTGTTTTTCTAGATCTCCTCCTCCATCGCCAAATCTCCTTCTCACACAGGTTGGATCTTTATAATTGTTACGGATCACCTCATTCATTCACGAATGTCTTTCTCACTCCGTTTGATCTCTATTGTTATTCTGGATCACCACCTGCATGAATCATCTTCTCACTATATTGGATCTCTAGGGTTCTTCTGTATCACCTACTCTATCGATGAATCACCTACTTACTATGTAGGTTCTCTAGTGTTGTCCACGAATATCATTCTCACTTTGTTGGATCTCTAGTGTTGAGAAGAAACACCTCCTCCATTCACAAATTTATGTTTCCCTTCGATGGATCTTTATAGTTATTCTATATCACCTACATCATCCACGAATCTTCTTCTCACTCTGTTGGATCTAGTGTTCTTCTGGATTACCTACTCCATCCACGCATCTCCTAATTACAATGTAGGTTCTCCAGTGTTGTCCATAAATCTCCTTCACACTCCGTTAGATCTTTATAGTTGTTCTGGATCACCTCATTCATCCACGAATCTCCTTCTCACTCTGTTGGACCTCTAGTGTTGTTCTTGATCACCTCCTTCATCCACGAATTTCCTACATTCTATGTTGGCCATCTAGTGTTGTTATTTCTTAATGGATCACCTCATTCATCCACGAATCTCCTTCTCACTCAGTTGGATCATTATTGTTTGTTCTGGATCACCTCCTCCAACCACGAATCTCCTTCTCACTATATTGGATCTTTATAGTTGTTCTGGATCACCTCCTTCAGTCCCAAATCTCCTTCTCAGTCGGTTGGATTTTTATAGCTGTTAGGGATCACCTCTTCTTCCACGAATCTCCTTTTCACTCCATTGGATCTCTAATGTTGTTTTAGTTCACCTCCTCTTTCTACGAATCTGCTTGTCACTATGTTGGATCTGTAGTGTTGTTCGAGATCACCACCTCCATCCACGAATCTCCAACGTTCAATGTTGGCCCTCTAGTGTTGTTATGGGTCACCTCGTTATCCATGAATATCCTTCTCACTCCGTTAGGTCTTTATAGTTGTTCTGGATAACGTCCTTCATCCACAAATCTCCTTCTTACTCTGTTAGATCTCTAGTGTTATTCTAGATCACAACTTTTATCTACGAATCTTCTTCTCACTATGTTGGATCTCAAAAGGTGTTTTGGATCACCTCCATCCATGAATCTCCAACGTAGTGTTGTTATAGATCCCCTCATTATCCACGAATATCCTTCTCACTCCGTTACGTCTTTATAGTTGTTCTGGATAATATCCTTCATCCACGAATCTCCTTCTTACTTCGTTGGATCTCTAGTGTTGTTACGGATCACCTCAATCATTCACGAATCTTCTTCTCACTATGTTGGATCTCAAATGATGTTTTGGATCACCTCCTCCATCCACTAATCTCCTATTAACTTTGTAGGTTCTCTAGTGTTGTCCATTAATCTCCTTTTCACTCTGTTGATATTTATAGTTGTTCTGGATCACCACCTTCATCCACAAATCTCCTTCTCACTCCGTTGGATCTTTATAGTTCTTATGGATCACCTCCTCTATCCACTAATCTTTTTCTCACTCTGTGGGATCTTTATCGTTGTTACGGATCACCTCATTCATTCACGAATCTCCTTCTCACTCTGTTGGATCCTTAGTGTTGTTTTGGTTCACCTCTTCCATCCACATATCTCCTTTTCGATCTCTAGTATTGTTCTGGATCACCTCCTCCATCCACAAATCTCCTTCTCACACATGTTGGATATTTATAATTGTTACGGATCACCTCCTTCATTTACGAACCTCTTTCTAACTCCATTGGATCTCTATTGTTGTTCTGGATCACCACCCGCACAAATCTTCTTCTCACTATGTTGGATCTCTAGTGTTGTTTTGGTCACCTACTCTATGACGAATCACCTACTTACTATATAGGTTCTTTAGTGTTGTCCACGAATCTTCTTCTCACTCTGTTGTATCTCTAGTGTTGTTCTGAATCACCTCCTCCAACCACAAATTTCATCTCACTCCGTTGGATCACTTGTGTTGTTCTGGATCACCTCCTCCATCCACAGATTTCCTACTTACAATGTAGGTTCTATGGTGTTGTCTACAAATCTCCTTCACACTCTGTTGGATCTTTATAGTTGTTCTGGATCACCTCCTTCATCCACGATTCTCCTTCTCACTCCGTTGGATCTCTAGTGTTCTCCCGGATCGCCTCCTTAATCAACGAATCTGTTTCTGACTTTGTTGGATCCATAGTGTTGTTCTGGATCACCTCCACTATCCACGAATCTGCATCTTACTCTGTAGATCTCTAGTGTTGTTATGAATCACCTCCTTTATCAACAAATCTCCTTCTCACTCCAATAGATCATTATAGTTGTTATGGATATCCTCAATCCACTAATCTTCTTCTCACTCCGTTAGGTCTTTATAGTTGTTCTGGATAACGTCCTTCATAAACAAATCTCCTTCTTACTCCGTTCAATCTCCTTCTCACACAGGGGGGATCTTTATAGTTGTTACGGATCATCTACTTCATCCACGAATCTCCTTCTCACTTCATTAGATCTCTAATGTTTTTCTGGTTCACATCCAACAAATCTCCTTCTCACTCCGTTAGATCTCCTTCTACGAATCTGCTTCTCACTCTGCTGGATATGTAGTGTTGTTCGGGATCACCTCCTCTTTATCCACGAATCTCCTACGATCAATGTTGGCCCTCTAGTGTTGGCACCTCGTCAATCCACGAATATCATTCTCACTTCGTTAGGTCTTTATAGTTGTTATGGATAACGTCCTTTATCCACAAATGTCCTTCTCACTCAGTTGGATCTCTAGTGTTGTTATGCATCACCTTCTTTATCCACAAATCTCCTTCTCACTCCGATAGATCTTTATAGTTGTTATGGATATCCTCAATCCACTAATCTCCTTCTCACTTTGTTGGATCTTTATAGTTGTCATGGATCACCTCCTTCATTCACAAATATGTTTCTCACTCCGTTGGATCTCTAATGTTGTTCTAGTTCACCTCCTCGTTCTAAGAATCTGCTTCTCACTATGTTGGATCTGTAGTGTTGTTATGGATCACCTCGTTTATCCACGAATATCCTTCTGACTTCGATAGGTCTTTATAGTTGTCATGGATAACATCCTTCATCCAATAATGTCCTTCTCACTCCATTGGATCTCTAGTGTTGTTATGGATCACCTCTTTTATCCACAAATCTCTTTCTCACTCTAATAGATCTTTATAGTTGTTATGGATATCCTCAATTCACTAATCTCCTTCTCACTTTATTGGATCTTTATAGTTGTTACGGATCACCTCCTTCATTGACAAATCTTATTCACTCTATTGGATCTCTAGTGTTGTTCTGGATCACCTCCTCCAACCACAAATCTCCTTCACACACAGGTAGGATCTTTATAGTTGTTATGGTTCACCTCCTTCATCCACAAATCTCTTTTTCACGTCGTTGGATCTCTAATGATGTTCTGGTTCACCTCCTCCATCCACGAATCTTCTTCTCACTCTGTTGGATCGGTAGTGTTGTTCGGGATCACCTCCTCCATCCACGAATCTCCAACATTCAATGTTGGCTCTCTAGTGTTGTTATGGATCACCTCATTATGCACGAATATCTTTCTCATTCCGTTAGGTCTTTATAGTTGTTGGATAACGTCCTCCATCTACAAATCTTCTTCTCACCATGTTGGATCCGTAATGATGTTTTGGATCACCTCCTCCATCCAAGAATCTCCTACTTAGTATGTAGGTTCTCTAGCGTTGTCCATAAATCTCCTTTTCACTCTATTGGATCTTTATAGTTGTTCTCGATCATCTCTTTCATCCACAAATCTCATTCTCATTCCAATAGATCTTTATAGTTGTTATGGATCCTCAATCCACTAATCTCCTTCTCATTTTGTTGGATCATTATAGTTGTCACGGATCACCTCCTTCATTCACAAATATGTTTCTCACTCCGTTGGATCTCTAATGTTGTTCTTGTTCACCTCCTCATTCTAAGAATCTGTTTCTCACTATGTTGGATCTGTAGTATTGTTCGGAATCACCTCCTTTATCCACGAATCTCTATGATCAATGTTCGCCCTCTAGTGTTGTTATGGATCACCTCGTCTATCCACAAATATCCTTCTGACTTCATTAGGTCTTTATAGTTGTTATGGATAACGTCCTTCATCCAATAATGTCATTCTCACTCCATTAGGTCTCTAGTGTTGTTATGGAACACCTCATTTATCCAGAAATCTCCTTCTCACTCCGACAGATCTTTACAGTTGTTAAGGATATCCTTAATCCACCAATCTCCTTCTCACTTTATTGGATCTTTATAGTTGTTACGAATCACCTCCTTCATTGACAAATCTTCTTCACTCTGTTGGATCTCTAGTGTTGTTCTGGATCACCTCCTCCAACCACAAATCTCCTTCACACACAGGTGGGATCTTTATAGTTGTTACGGTTCACCCCCTTCATCCACCAATCTTCTTCTCACGTCGTTGGATCTCTAATGTTGTTCTGGTTCACCTCCTCTTTCTACGAATTTGCTTCTCACTCTGTTGGATCTGTAGTATTGTTGGGGATCACCTCTATTGTTGTTCTGGGTCACCACTTGCACGAATCTTCTTCTCACTATGTTGGATCTCTAGTGTTGTTCTGGTCACCTACTTACTATATAGGTTCTCTAGTGTTGTCCACGAATCTCCTTCACACTCCGTTAGATATTTATAGTTGTTCTGGATCACCTCCTTCATCCACGAATCTCCTTCTCACTCTGTTGGAACCCTAGTGTTATTCCGGATCACGTCAATTCACAAATCCATTTCTCAGTCTGTTGGATCTATAGTGTTGTTGTGGATCATCTCCTCTATCTACGAATCTGCATCTTACTCTATAGTGTTGTTCGGGATCACCTCCTCACAAATCTCCTTCTCACTCTGATAGAACTTTAGAGTTGTTATGGATATCCTCAATCCACTAATATCCTTCTCACACAGGTCGGATCTTATAGTTGTTACGGATCACCACTTTTATCCACGAATCTCCTTCTCACTCCGTAGGATCTCTTATGTTGTTCTGGCTCACATCATCTTTCTACAAATCTGTTTCTCACTCTATTGGATATGTAGTGTTGTTCGGGATCACCTCTATCCACAAATCTGCTACGATCAATGTTGGCTCTCTAGTGTTGTTATGGATCACCTCGTCTATCCACGAATATCCTGCTCGCTTCGTTAGGTTTTTATAGTTGTTATGGATAACTTTCTTCATCCACGAATGTCCTTCTCACTCCGTCGGATCTCTAGTGTTGTTATGGATCACCTCCTTTATCCACAAATCCCCTTCTCACTCCGATAGATCTTTATTGTTGTTATGGATATCCTCAATCCACTAATCTCCTTCTCACTTCGTTGGATCTTTATAGTTGTTACGGATCACCTCCTACATTCACAAATCTCATTCTCACTCCGTTGGATCTCTAGTGTTGTTGTGGATCTCCTTGCCCAACCACAAATCACCTTCTCACACATGTGGGATCTTTATATTTGTTACGGATGACCTCTTTCATCCATGAATCTCCTTCTCACTCCGTAGGATCTCATGTTGTTCTGGCTCACATCATCTTTCTACGAATTTGCTTCTCACTTTGTTGGATCTGTAGTGTTTTTCGGGATCACCTCCTATCCAAGAATCTCCTACGAACAAAGTTGGCTCCCTAGTGTTGTTATGGATCACCTCATCTATCCAGCAATATCCTTCTCACTTCGTTAGGTCTTTATTGTTGTTATGGATAACGTCCTTCATCCACGAATGTCCTTCTCACTCCGTTGGATCTCTAGTGTTGTTATGATTCACCTTATTTATCCACAAATCTCCTTCTCTTTCCGATAGATCTTTATAGTTGTTATGGATATCCTCAATCCACTAAACTCTTTCTCACTTTGTTTGATCTTTATAGTTGTCACAAATCACCTCCTTCATTCACAAATATGTTTCTCACTCCGTTGGACCATTGTTGTTCTTGTTCCCCTCCTCGTTCTTAGAATCTGCTTCTTACTATGTTGGATCTGTAGTGTTGTTCCGAATCACCTCCTCTATCCACGAATCTCCTACGATCTATGTTCGCCCTCTAGTGTTGTTATAGATCACCTTGTCTATCCATGAATATCCTTCTGACTTCGCTAGGTCTTTATAGTTGTTATGGATAACGTCCTTCATTCAATAATGTCCTTCTCACTCCATTGGAACTCTAGTGTTGTTAGGGAACACCTCATTTATCCAGAAATCTCCTTCTCACTCCGACAGATCTTTCTAGTTGTTATGGATATCCGCAATCCCCTAATCTCCTTCTCACTTTATTGGATCTTTATAGTTGTTATGGATCACCTCCTTCATTCACAAATCTTCTTCTCACTCCGTTGGATCTCTAGTGTTGTTCTGGATCACCTCCTCCAACCTCAAATCTCCTTCACAAACAGGTGGGATCTTTATAGTTGTTACGGTTCACCTCCTTCATCCACGAATCTCCTTCTCACACCGTTGGATCTCTAATTTTGTTCTGGTTCACCTCCTCTTTCTACAAATTTTCTTCTCACTCTGTTGGATCTGTAGTGTTGTTCGGGGTCAACTCCTCCATCCACAAATCTTCAGCGTTCAATGTCGGCCCTCTAGTGTTGGTATGGATCACCTCATTATGCACGAATATCTTTCTCACTCCGTTAGGTCTTTATTGTTGTTCTGGATAACGTCCTTCATCTACGAATCTTCTTCTCACTATGTTGGATCTCGAATGATGTTTTGGATCACCTCCTTCATCCACGAATCTCCTACTTACTATGTAGGTTCTCTATCATTGTCCATGAATCTCCTTCTCACTCTGTTGGATCTTTATAGTTGTTCCCGATCATCTCCTTCATCCACAAATCTCCTTCTCACTTCGTTGGATCTTTATAGTTGTTATGGATCACCTCCTCTATCTACTAATGTTTTTCTCACTCTGTTGGATCTTTATCGTTGTTACTTCGTTGGATCACCTCATTCATTCACGAATCACCTTCTCTCACTCTGTTGGATCTCCTCCTCTATCCACAAATCTCCTGCTCGCTCCGTTCGATCTCTAGTGTTGTTCTGGATCACCTCCTCCATCCACAACTCTCCATCTCACACATTATGTTGTTATGATCATCTCCTTCATTCACGAATCTCTTTCTCACTCTGTTAGATCTCTATTATTGTTCTGGATCACTACCTGCACGAATCTTCTTCTCACTATGCTGGATCTCTAGTGTTGTTCTGGTCACCTACTTTATCGACGAATCACCTACTTACTATATAGGTTCTCTAGTGTTGTCCACGAATCTCCTTCACATTCCGTTGGATATTTATAGTTGTTCTAGATCACCTCGTTCATCCACGAATCTCCTTCTCACTCTTTTGGATCCCTAGTGTTATTCCGGATCACGTCAATTCACGAATATATTTCTCACTCTGTTGGATCAATAGTGTTGTTCTGGATCACCTCCTCTATCTACGAAATCTTACTTTATAGTGTTGTTCGGGATCACCTCCTTTATCCATAAATCTCCTTCTCACTACGATAGATTTTTATAGTCATTATGGATATCCTCAATCCACTAATCTCCTTCTCTCTTTGTTGATCTTTATAGTTGTTACAAATCACCTCCTTCAGTCACAAATCTTCTTCTCACTCTGTTGGATCTCTAGTGTTGTTGTGGATCACCTCGTCTAACCATAAATCTCCTTCTCACACAGGTGGGATCGTTATAGTTGATACGGATCACCTCTTTTATCCACAAATCTACTTCTCACTCCGTCGGATCTCTTATGTTGTTCTGGCTCACATCATCTTTCTACGAATCTGCTTCTGACTCGATTGGATATGTAGTGTTGTTTGGGATCTCCTCCTCTATCCATGAATATTCTACGATCAATGTTGGCTCTCTAGTGTTGTTATGGATCACCTCGTCTATCCAAGAATATCCTTCTCACTTCGTTAGGTCTTTATAGTTGCTATGGATAACTTTCTTCATCCACGAATGTCCTTCTCACTTCGTTGGATCTCTAGTGTTGTTATGGATCACCTCATTTATCCACAAATCCCGTTCTCACTCTGATAGATCTTTATAGTTGTCATGGATATCCTCAATCCACTAATCTCCTTCTCACTTTGTTGGATCTTTATAGTTGTTACGGATCACCTCATTCATTCACAAATCTCCATCTCACTCCGTTTGATCTCTAGTGTTGTTCTGGATCACCTCCTCCATCCACAAATCTCCTTCTCACACAGGATGCATCTTTATAATTGTTACGGATCACCTCCTTCATTCAAGAATATCTTTCTCACTCCGTTGGATCTCTATTGTTGTTCTGGATCACCACCTGCACGAATCTTCTCCTCACTATGTTGGATCTGTAGTGTTGTTCTGGTCACCTACTCTATCGATGAATCACCTACTTACTATGTAGGTTCTCTAGTGTTGTCCACGAATCTCTTTCTCACTCCGTTGGATCTCTAGTGTTGTTTTGGAACACCTCCTCCATCCACGAATCTCTCTCTCCCTCTGTTGGATCTTTATAGTTGTTCTGGATCACCTCCTTCATCACGAATTTTCTTCTCACTTTGTTGGATCTCTAGTGTTGTTCTGGATCCCCTACTCCATCCACAAATCTCCTACTTACTATATGGGTTCTCTAGTGTTGTCCACGAATCTCCATCACACTTTGTTGGATCTTTATAGTTGTTCTGGATCACCTCCTCATCAACAAATTTCCTTCTCACACTGTTGGATCTCTAGTGTTGTTCCGGATCACCTCCTCAATCCACGAATCTGTTTCTCACTCTGTTGGATCTGTAGTGTTGTTCTGGATCACCACCTCTATCCACGAATCTGCATCTTACTCTGTAGATTTCTAGTGTTGTTGTGTATCACCTCTATCCACAAATCTCATTCTCACTCTGATAGATATTTATAGTTGTTATGGATATCCTCAATCTACTTCTCCTTCTCACTTTGTTGGATCTTTATAGTTGTTACGGATCACCTCCTTCATCCACGAATATTAAATAAATTCTTAAAAGGAATCAAATGTATATATATGGATTTTACACGTATTAAATCATTTAACAAACAACAAACATAATTTACATTGTCAATTTATCGTAAAAGATATTGCATACTGACTCAACAAACAAATAATGTTGCTGATCAATTCAGCGAAATTGCATACTGATTTAACAAACAACAAACATAATTTACATTGTCAATTTGAGCAAAACCTTAATTTAGCTTTAAATTGCAAATCTTAACCTTTCAACATTGTCAAGTGTTGCTGATCAATTCATGGGTAGTATAAAATCACCAGACAATTCACAGATAATGTTGAGATTAATCTCAGCTCGACATTGGGAGCGATCAAAACAATTAAATGACAACTATCCAATGTCAAGACGAGATAAATCTCCCCACCACATTCATAGAAATGAAGTCGATGAATCTCCCTATGAATTTGGGGCTTTGTGGCTCTCTAGTTCCTTTCAACATAGATATCGTCGAGATTAATCTTCCTATGACCTAGGGCACCATCCATTTCGTACGTGTTACTTAAATCATGGTGGTACCCAGAGTCAAAGGGAGATAAATCTCCCTACCATAGTGAGAGGGTTTAATGAGATATGATAAGGATGAAGAGGGCATGACTTAAATTGATTGAAGACGGGAAGGTGAAGAGGCATGTGGGCATAACGAGGGGGCGGCTCTTCAAGGAATTAAATTTTTACAAGGTTTTGGTTTGAGAAAGAGCGAATGATGCATATGCGGTTAGTAAAAAAAATCGGTGTTTGGATATATAACATTGTTGTACATGGTTTGTACCTTATAGACGGTGTATGTTCGTCTAAAATTGTACATGGTTCAGTATTAACAAACTGTGTATAAATATTGGTGACTTTTGTACACAGTTCGGTACTAATGGACGTGTGGGTATGTTTGAGCTTTTTTCGCTCAAGCGTTTTCTCCCATTACACACTGTTAGTGTGCAATTTTTTTTCATTTGTGTATGATATGCTGTGTATGGTCCCGTTTTCAGTACTAGTGTATTTTAATATTTTATTATCATCTCTCTCCCTTACCAACACATTCCCAGATAAGAAAGAAAGTATCTCCTCTCCTCTCCGCCTATGATCGACAGTGCTTCATTGACGGACACATTAAACCGACGCCATAAAATGTTTTCGTAATATACATACTAATTTCTTTATTTTTTAAAGTGAAAATGTGTTTCAAGATTTTTAACTCAAATATTCACTAAAAATCACCTAATATGATTTCAAACTTAAAACCTTTCACATGGAACACATTGTTTTTATTGTTAATTTTTTACTTTGTATATTCTAAGTAGTTTGATCTGTGCTACGATACTTACATGATTAATTCCCTAACGAGAGTTGTGGGCTAAAGAAACAGATTTGGCGTGGAATTACTTGAAGCTCCTGGTCTTTATTTTTGTTTTCTTTTTTTTGCCATTTTGAAGCTCCTAGTCTTCCCTGGACAAAAATTGCAATGGAACCTGAGTTCAGAAAAGAAAATACTTATTAATCGACATCTCAAAGATTTGAAATGGGAGAGGTAACAAATTCAACATTCGACTGAGAGATTTTTGTAAATATTTATTATACTATTTTTGAAGGTAAGAAGCTCGATTTAATTAATTTCATCTGTATTCAGAAAAAAGAAAAATACTTGGCAGTATGACTTTACAATTTGTTTTGATGAAAACTCACATCTAGCATATTTAACTAATATAATAACCATGAACTGTATGAAACTTAAATTGCAAATTTCTACAATTGTGGTTTATAAAATAAAGGGGTTTGAATTCTTTTTACTAAAAAGTTTCTACAATTTAGTTATTTCCATCAAGCTCTCATCTGATATTTAAACTAAATTAAACACTGTTAATATGCAGCTATACTAATAAGCAGCCCACTAAAGATCGAGTCGATAAAATAATGATCTTTCACAGTTAAATAAATTGCTTTTCCTTATCCGATATCAGTACAATAATATATGTACTACTTAAACCCGCTTCGGTTGCCTTGTGAAGAGAGAAAGATATAGCCTCATAAGCAAGCAATATGCAAATGGAGAAAGATACTAAAACAAGAGATGCCAACTCTTGAAAGTGTAAATGAAGATGATAAAGCAAAAACATGTGTTGAGTTCGCATATTACAAAAACTTGAGGATGTGTGGAATCATGAAGTTGCTTTACTCAGTGGAGCTACATCTTTGAGCGAAGCCGAAGCCACTACAAGAATCTTATAATATTATATTTAAAATTAATCTTTATTTTGAAGATTATTAAAACTACCAAGTGATTCCTTTTATGATCTTTAACCGCCTCACAACGGAACTCACGCACAATGTATATGTTATCTACTTAGTATGTCTTGTTTGTTATGTTGTGAGGTGGTTAAAGATCAGAAAAGGGGATGATCACTTGGTAGTTTTAATAATCTTCAAAAAAAAAAATTTAAATTTAATATTATAAGCATAATTTATATTATTCACATAGTATATATTCAATCTTCTTGAGAGAAAAGAAACTGAGCCATGTATTAATTTTCCATTGTCTGGTGCGCAAAAACTTTCCTGTAGATTTCAATGTGTATGAGCTCAGTTGATGTTCCTCTATCTTTTTTTTTTTTCCTAATTATATGTATTAATTTGAGCTCAATTGATGTTCCTCAATTCATGTTTATGCAAGGTATGGGAAAAATCTCGCCATATTGGGCCAACTTTGAACTTCTTGAGGTCAGTGGTTGGTTTTGTTTCTTTGTTTTCTCGAAAGATTTCTCCCCTTTTTTTGAGTTGATAGATGTGGTTTTATTGTTTTGGGTGAGCTCTCAATTCTCGTGTTGGCTGATTTTCTGGTTCAATCTGGTATTTCTTGGGAATTCTGTTGTTGATTTGAATCTTTGTTTGGGAAGTGACTTGTTGAATTTTTGGGGGTTGATTGGCTGATGGTAACGGTTGCTACTAATCCCTTTGATTATGGATGGATTATGGATTTTTGTTGGAGATTTGGAGATTTTTGCTGATTCGGGTTATTTGAGTTATTGGGTTATTGGATATTGTTTTTTTGGTTATCGATTTTTTTCTGATATTTACGGATACTAAGATCAGTCTTGTGGGTATTTTTCCTGGTACCGAACTAATCAGAAGCAGGATACTGATTTGGGGATATTGGTTTGCTAATTTCAGCCTTTGTGAAATATGAGACATACAAAGAGATACTATGAAAAAATGTATTATGTATTTTTTTGTATAAATATGATGAAAACAGATCTTAGAATTTATGATTACCAGGTTTGCTGGTAGGACATGAAAGCTTAGAGCTTTATCGGGTTATTGGGTATTTTTATCAGTTTATCAAGTTATTAAGCCTTGCCTTTTCTCCTGTGATGAACTAAATTCTCGACCTCTGTAGGCTTTTCTGGATTGGTCTTTTCTCTAGCACTGAGAGCGAAGCTTGCTTCGATGGGTTGGTAGCTTCGATTGAATGCTGCCCCCATTGCTCCATCTTGCTTGTTGTGCTGAATGCTTTGCTATGAGTATTGTTGGTTTTGTTGGTCACAGAAATTGGTGCTCTGATACCATGTTGATTTTATGAGGTTCTGAGGATAAGGATTTATGCAGAACAGTATCAATTTATTTCTGCGGAAGTTTCATTTTTATTGTATTGAATCTCATCAATCTCTCTTTTTACAAGCTCTAAGTCCTATTTATATTACAAAACCTAACAGCTAGTTTATTGTACCGTTGGTACTGTGCCTATTTATTGTACAATTGGTACCTATTGTTGCTTTTTCATAAATATACTAAAGACCCTATGATATGCTTGATTTAATCTAAGTCATTCGATCAATGATGGATGACTAAGATCGATCCTCGACTTCTTCATTATTTTTAACAAAAAAATTATCAAAATTGTTAAATTAATTATTGTCAAATGATCAAACTAAAATCCTCCAAACCAAACAATACATACACAACAATTATTATTCCTTTATATTCAAAACAATATTATACATTACGCACTAGCTAAGTGTGCACAACTATAATACTCAAATGTAAATTAAGAAGTTGGAAAAATGAGTCTGAATGATACATATATTGATCATCACCCCAAACGAAAACAAACAAACAAACAAACGAAGTTACAGTGCCCAAAAATCACTTGATTTCTTCAATCTTCCAACTTTGATTACTGTGGCCATTTTTCCTCAATACTATTTACAGTGCCCAATCCTGCACATGCAGATCATGCGCATCAAGTACCACCGAAGTGTTGCCTATTTCGCCACTTTCAGTCGACAAGAGTGATACTTGGGGCGGAGGGATAAAGAGAGAATGGATGTCAATTGACCCCCATTTTTTTGTATTTTTTTTGTATTTATGTATGATTTTCTATATAATTTAGAGTAAAATGGCATGGTATTGTAAATTGACCCCCATTCTCCATAGAAAAATATGTGTTTGACCCCATAGTTCGAAATTCTGGCTCTGCCTCACACGTCTAAACAGTTCTGGTATAATGGTACCAGCCAAACCTGTCAATTGTTTTAATTTGTTCGTCACAACAAACAACCAAACAAGAGATAGTTTTATCATACATACAAGATGTTCGGGACCGAAGCCGTGCTTAATAGCTTTGCCGGTGGCTTTGTTCATCAGCGCAAAGGCCGCTCTCTTTTCTTCATCTTTCACATGTTGACAGTGTGTGGTTTCTTTGATCCAGTGATGTACTTAACCACATCCACATGTAACAATAAATTAAGTTGTCAGTAACTTGGAACCCACAGAAACTTAAATATTACAAGTCAATCTTAAAGAGTATTTCGATAAAAATTAAATCTTAAATCAGTAACTAATAACCTGGTACTTATCGGTGGGATTGGCCGGAGCCAACATAACAGCATCATTAGAGACCGCCAGATTGTAGCCCACATTTGTCTGACAGTAGATCTTGACCGTCGGCTGCGATGGTCTGAGGTGACCCAGATCCATTGTTAAGCTGTCGGCATAAGGCACTATGTTCCAGCGCTGGCTATTGTTGAGGTTTACAAAGTGGCAGAGATGAAACAAGTCTGGCCTCATGGACTGTGTGCGTATGCGCACTACTGAAGAGCTCTAGATGTCCATCCTATGGATGTTTGTGAATCCCAGATCCATGTCGTGCCAGAACGAGACACCGTTAAATTCCGTTGTTCTCAACCCAACTTTCAGTTTGACCCACCCCTATTGTTTAATTCAAGCAATTTTCAAATTTGGCCCCTGGAAGAACCAACTTTTTATCAATAGCATTAAAAAAAATATATATATATATATCATCATTGTCCTAATATTTCAAAAGTAGCAAAACCGAAAGGAAGCGTACCGTCCACATTCCAGCCGTGATAAAACCTACCATTGACAACCTTGAATTAAGGTGCCTTATTAGGACGGAATGTTTCGTCATGGTCAGAGGCTGTATGGTACGTTTCGTCACAGCCAGATCATCGATATGCTTAATTTCGATTTTATTATTTTTGCAAATTGTAAGAAAATGATGATTTTTTTTTATATTATGAATAAAATAATCAGCTGGAAGAATTTAGGGGTCCGTGGTGGAAGGTGGTTGTCTAACAAAGGCACAAGATGCTTCTGAATTTGTTAAAATCTGAAAACATCAAATACACTTGAAACTTTTAATTCATTCTCGATGAAATCCGAAAATAAAGAAATACAACATCCATTCACTCATCCCTAATATCTTGATAAATTAAACATTTACACACTCAAACCAGAAAACAACATTCATACATCAAAACAGGCACACAAAGATCAAATAAACACACACAGAGACAGAGAATCAAAGAAGCATTACAAGAATCTAAGACCGCAGTATAGTAACATGCTCTAGAGCGGCAAGGTTGTCGCATTCAATAACACGGAATGTTTTAAGCTCTGGCATAGACATTGCCTCAACCACCAATTTCTCCAAGTTTTGCAATTTCGATAGTTCTAAGGATTGTAGTCGCGGAAATCCCGTTGCTGAGCAAGCCATTTGCTTCCCTACGTATGCTCCATCTTGTAAGCTTAGAAATTTCAGGGTTTTAACCCTCTCTAGCCTCGGCATGGGATCTTCCTTCAAACCGGACTTGTTCAGGGTAAGCTTGGTAAGATTTGGTGGGAACTCAACATTATCTATGAAAAGTTTCCTGCAATTCATCCACTTTCCTTCTAACCTAATGGATTTCACAGTCTCAAGATTTTTAAAGGCCCTTGTATCGACCAACTCCGATGGCACAGAGTCGGCAATTATTGTAAATGATAGGAGATTAACTGACTGGCTGAGTAAATTAGAAACAGATTTCCAGTCCTGATCATCCGGAATTGAAAGGGACAACTTCCTAAGGAAGATCAGGAATTGTGGACATTTATTGATCCATGATTTGGGAACAGCAACTGTTTTCAAGGTTTGTAGGTCAGTTATGTTGGCTGTTGGGGGCGGGCCCTTAATTTCGGGGCTGGCTTTCACATATACATGACGAAGTGTGGAGATTTTCCAAAGGGATTCAGGTAGGGCTTTTATTTTTGTATTTCTAACATCAAGTGTTTGAAGATTTTGCATGACTTCTATGTTTTCTGGGAGTGTTTCTATGCTAGTATATCTCAAGCCCAGATAACGTAAGAAGGTCATCTTTGGTATTGTTGCATATGGTACCGCGGACCCCAACAATTCCAACACTCTGATAAATCTAGCATTTCTAAGAATGTTTTGATTATAATTTAATGCCAAAAAGGAATGGATATGATTAATATCAAGTTCTCCATAATGACAATTGTTACCACTGTGGATTGCTACACGAAACAGGGATTCAATCATTCTCTCATCTGGGTTAGCAACCAAAAACCCCTCCTTGTTGGATTGATCGATGGCAAAATTATGGATATCAGGATTAACACAACAATACTTTATTGAACCAAAGAAGGATCTCTTCATAACAGCAACCAAGGACCTACAAGCAACAACAAAAATTTAAACATCAACCAAGGAATTATAATTATGTTTCAGAAATATTGATTTTCACCATATATGGGTGAACTTAGAGTTGATCGGAGATTTAATAAAATAATTAATTTACATGAATCTACTATAAACTACGGACTGATTTGTGTGTAAGTATTCAGCTATTCATAATGTGGCATCTTGCGAGGATGGTTGCAATCTATCAATGTATTGTCCTTTCTAGAGCCAATAAAGGCAAAAACATCTATACTTTAGGTAAATTTCCAATGAAAACAAATGCATTTTTGCAATAAAAAGACCACCAAGAATTTATTAATCCTTCACATAAACAACCAAACTTTGATACAATTTACATTCTCCTTAATTTTAGTTGGATTGAGACAATATGACCCTATGCTTAAATCAATTACCAACCTAGAAACTCGACAGCCTTTTAAGTTAGAAAATAAACAAAAATATAATTTAAAATTCCATAGAAATACTGAAGTGCGTTATTTGAAAAACCATTGGAAGTACCTTTCCACAAGTTGCTCGAGGTAATTGTATGCTCTCTCCTCTACAGTCTCCTCAATTCTCTCTTCTTTTCTCTCTGTTGAAATAAATCCTTCACCAATCCATATATTAATTAGAGATCTTGAGGGGATCATATGGCCTTTGGGGTAACATGCCAAATAGAGAAAACATGGTTTGAGAAAGTAAGGTAAATCCTCGTAGCAGTAGTTCATGATGTTCAACAATATCTTGTCATCATTATTGAACACGTATAACTCATCATTCAATTTTTTCCATATATCGTTGATCATTTCTTTAAATGAAAGGAGACTGCCTACTAAAACCAAGGCTAGAGGTAAACGATGACATGCATTACTAATCAGTTGAGGGAGAATATCCAGCTCTTGAGATGCCTCATGTAAAAAGGTTTTCTTTTTTGAATTTTCACTCTTGTCAGTCAGAACAGGAAATGCCTTCACGAGGAGAAGTTGTATGCTCTCCCGCTCATTCAACCTTGTGTATGGATCGTCTGACAGGATAGATATGGTATCGATTCTTTCTAACTCTTCAAAATTTTCCCCGTAAACCTCCTCAAGAGCAAACGTTTTCTCTTTTTGGTCTGCCTTTAACGTGTAACAGCAATACACAATACCGGCAATAATATTCAGGATGTCTCCCCACTCCTTTAATAGTTCATCCATGGCCTTACGGGTGTCATCATCTTGGTTTAGAAATCCGTCGGTGGCGTAATGCGCATGAATAACGCTCATGAACTTCGCAACTTTGCGCACCGTTAGTCTCAGTCCCTTAATTAAGGCCTGCTTCTTATCCTCGGGCTGCTTCTTAAAATCGCTCCATCTCATGTACCTTTGGACCTTGACTAACTCTTTTACAACAAAATCCAGGTTATCCAAGTAATGAGGGCCGTTCTTAGTTAAAAAATCTCTGAAGGGGGTTTCTGATAGCCTCTCAATTATAAAAGATAAAGCATCCATCTCTATCTCTTTCTGTTATTGCGAGGCTACAGAAAAATTAAAACACAGTGAGTGCATTAGCGGAAATTCAGGAAAACATCAAATGACCGGAATTGTCAATTTTTGCAGAATGCTTTACTTACATTAATAATTGCAAACTACCGTATGTACTTTACTTACATCATATCATATACGAGAAATTACTCTCTACTCAGGAATTGCAAAAGAACAATTTACCACTTTGTCCTCTATCAAAGGTCCCTAACAACTTCTACATTAAAAATTGATTTGCGACTTCTACAATTGAATTAAATAAAAAAATGTCGGGGTTATCATAACCTTATTTTGAAAATAAAAGATTTCTAAACCCAGATGCTCCTTATCAATTGTCTCATCTCCGTAGCAAAAAATTTCTAAATGTCTCAGTGACCCTTCCACCTTGTGGGATTTAAACCCGTTTCTCTATGGGAAAACAAACTTTATTTGAAATAGAAGTTCTTTTCACATTCCTTAGAGTGACTTAATTGCTAAAAATCTTAAGTTTCAGGTAATCAGGTAAGTAATTTGAGCGGAGTAAATCATATTCGAGTACTTATCCATAATATGGAGTAGCGTAACAAAATTAAGCATAGTACTAAGACAAATTATTAATACGTACAATCAGTGACTCGAAGATGTAAGATTATCCAAAATATAACATAAATTAAAGATTTAAAAAAAAAAAGGTAGTTTGCTTACGAGAAAATATCGATTAATCAGAGAAGTGTTTGGCCCAGCTGAACTTGATCTCTTTCTCTCTCTCTTTTTGAAAACTTGGATAGTGGCTACCAAGGGTCTCTCTCTTTTGAAAAACTTTGTTAGAGGCTACCAACAATATCATTAAATAATAAAGCACAGGATCCCATCTCTCTCTCTCTCTATCAGTGGGTGGAAAAGCAAAGCAAAGCAAGCTTAGCACCGGATCCCATCTCTCTCTCTCTCTCTCTTTCTCAGTGGGTGGAAAAGCAAAGTAAAGCAAGCTTAGCAGAGCAAGCTTGCACCGGATCCCATCTCTCTCTCTCTCTCTTTCAGTGGGTGGAAAAGCAAAGCAAAGCAAGCTTAGCATAGGATCCCATCTCTCTCTCTCTCTCTCTCTCTCTTTTTCAGTGGATGGAGAAACAAAGTAAAGCAAGCTTAACAGTATGTCCATGGCCATTACTCTGCAATAGACATGTAGCGGGTTAAAGAAGTTGAATTATGGCTTAGGAAACAAATAAATGGAGGTAGTGGCTTATGTAGCGGGTACAAATTCGTCTGGCCTAAATCTACTGGTCCGTCTGCTACATTTTATGTTTGATATATTTGTTTCTTATTTAAACTATCAAACAAACATAATTAACTAATGATGACTTGAAATGAAATAAGGAATAACTTACAACCAAGTATGTTAAATTATTATATTCTAAGATAGATTGACTTATTTCTCCTGTGAGGACCGTTGTCATAGAAAATGTTTTAATTTCTAATTTCTCTCTTCTTTAATCGATTTGTTAAACAATAACTTGAGTAGTGATAAGGTTTAATTAAACATGAATAGTTTAAGTCACCTTACTTAGTTTGCAGTTAGAAGTTAGTAACTCAATCCTTCTTTATTCAACGTGACAATTAAATATGATTAATATTTACAAAAGTAGTATGACCAGTAATCGATTACTTAACAGCTATAATCAGTACCGAAATTCTTTTACTATATTTTTAGATAGGTACAAAATCATTGTTTCTGAACCATCCATAAACAATGATTTTGCACCTATCTAAAAAAATTCCAGAAAATATAAAATATGGTCTCTAAGCACATTTGAATATGGATATCATGTTGAGCGGTTTGGATCGACTGTTGAGAGGTTTGGATCGACGGTTTGGTCTCTAAGCACATTTTAATACAGAAGACAATATTATTACACATAATTCAATAACCCAATTGTTTATTAGCTAATTACAACACTTGTTCCTGTAAAAATGGTCCTGTGGCAGTGTACAAATGGTCAAATGGCGTGTTCTACCCATACATGTCCCCAACTACTCACATGTTGAGTTTGACCATCTTTCGTGCTTGTCCTACGTTGTTGTTTATACTATTTCGCAAACCACAACTTATTTTCAAAAGGGTCTGTGTAAGGAATTAAACGACAAAACGAATGTCAAGTACGAAAGGTAGCTCAAACTCAACAATGAGTATTTGGGAACATGTCCGAGTCAAGACGATACATGACCTTTCATACACTGCCACATAACCATTCTTACACATAAAACTAAACATGATACCTCTCCATTTTGTCTATTGATATTTTTATTTTAACATTTTTGTGTCACTTTATTAACAATAGTAATATCTCCAAGTTTTCATTATTCACGTATTTATTTATATATGGAGCCGAAGTTGTATGTTTGAAACGACATAAAACCAAATATGTGACGTAGACATATTACTTTTAGTCGTGGCAATGCATAAAAGTAAAAAAAGAGTAACTTATAATGATTACCCTCGTTTTAGTAAATTAAGACTAAGACGGGTATCATGCATTCACATGGGGAAATCAACTTTTGACCAGATCTAACTTGTAATAAAGCAACATATATGCCTCAACTTTTTTAGCATTCCGTAGCTACCTAAAGGGTCAAGAGCAAGCTCAACTATTCCACGAGTTCGAATAGTAAAATACACAAGATATGAATCCAATCTTTTTACTCTACGTATGCAAAGTGAACCATAATATGCTCCAACCTGTTGGATATCAAAATACAAAATTAAATTAAATCTTATGCCTTGTTATATGTGTAGTTTAATGTCTAATTAAATTTTTTGTATATATATATATGAGATGGGCTATCATGTTTTGGTTAGTAAAGAGGGTGTTTTACTTCTTGCTCATATCTTTATTTTTAAAGCTTAAATAGTCGATCCGAATATCTCAACATGATTTTCATATCGTAATGTGCTTGGAGACATTTCTTAGAGATTTTTTACTATTTTTTTTAGAATTTTTGAAAATCAATGCTTAATTACAAGTGGTTTATTATTAAATGTACAAAAACTTTATGGAGAATGAAACAAACATTTTAATACCATTTCAAGTTTCAAATGTAACACCACACTTACAGAATGTTGAAACTTCCTCACAGAAGTTAGTATAGAATGATATCTATACTTCTTGTCCTGGTTGCTTTTAGGTGGCCTAGGGAATGAGAAAGTAATATTCTTGTACGTCCTGGTTGCTTGTATATACATTCTTTTGCTTTCAACTGAATTCTTTTTCTTATTGTGCGGGCCAAGAAAATAGTGTACATTCTTCCTGGACTGAGACAAAAGGAATCCGGACCAACTCTCATCTCGAGCAATTCTTTATTATTTGATTGGTCGAGACACTGGGAACATGCCTTCATTATAAACCAACTCCAAATATTTACCCCAATTCAAAAATTTACTCCATCTATCCTCAAAGAAAGAGATGCCAACTCTTGAAATTGTAAAAAAACTTGACAAATCAATAGCGTGTGTTGAGTTTTCATTACGAAAACTTGAGGATGTTATTGAAACTTCTTCACTGAGTGGAGCTACATGTTTGAGCGAAGCGTCCTATACAATGGTGCCAATAAAATCTATGTTGCGAGAGATCCAGCTGGTATTAGTCAACGCTGCACCCATATCCACATCCGTAGATGCGGGTGCGGGTGCGGGCGTGGTTATCATGGAGTGGATAACTGCAGTGATAGATGTCTGCATCTGCACGGAAAAAGCCATCTCCAATTTTTCCATTGAAGCTGGGAGAACAATACAAAACCTTCCTGCAGCTGTCAGCAGGATAAGCACTAAACCAGTTGACCTATTCGCTCTGCACACGTTAACAATTGAGATGAAAACGATCCAATCACAACTCCACAAGATCATCACCAATGATGATGCACTCATGCACTTAAAGACCCACAATCATGTCGATGCTACACTTCGGTCCCCGGTATTAGAAGTAAGCTTGTTGCTGGCATGAAGACTGAGACGCATCTGGGACGTTTTCCTGGATGTGTTAACTTAGCACCATTTATAGTATGTTTTGTTTTTAAGTTAAGAAATCATTTTGATTTTTGTGTGTATGAAAGACATGGGAAATAAGAAGCCGTGTCTATTTTATTCCTTTATTGTTTAGGTAGTTTTTTATTTTCTATATTTGATTGTAATGAAATGTTATAAGTAATGAGAAAATTAGAAAACTGGTGCGGCTCTTTTGCACCACCAAAACTTTCTTTTCTTGATTTCTAAACACTTTCTAAATTCTGAGATCCAACATTTGGTATCAGAGCCGATGGGTGATGATGATGCTAAGGCAAAGGCAGCGGCGGCGGCAGCGGCTGTAGCGGCTGCAGGTGGACCAAAGCTGGTGATCAAGGGAGGAGGAATTCCTATGCAGTACCCAATGTTGACTGAAACGAACTATGGTTTGTGGGCAATTAAGATGAAGATCTTGTTGCGTGCATTGGGAGTATGGGAGGCAGTGGAGTGCGAAGGTGAAATTGACAAGGAGAAGGATCAAGGTGCCATTGCAGCGATCTCTCAAGCAATTCCAGATACGACGATCATGGCAATTGCAGAAAAGGAGACAGCACGAGAAGTATGGAAGGTGATCAAGCAGATGACAGTTGGAGAGGAGCGTGTCAGAAAGGCAAGGGCACAGGTAGTGAAGAGGCAATTTGATCGCTTGGTAATGACTGACTCTTCAAGTCTGATTGAATTCTCTCAACTGTTAGTAAGCCTTGTTGGTGAATTAAGATCCTTGGGTGTTGATTTGAAAGAAAGTGTTGTTGTAGAAAAACTGTTTAGTGCGGTACCCGATAGATTTCTACCAATCATCAGTACTATTGAACAGTGGGGAGACTTAACTACCATGTCAGTTGCTGAAGCAATAGGCAGGTTAAGAGTTTTTGAAGAAGGTTTAAAGGGAAGAAGGCAGTACAAAGAGGTAGAAGAAGAGGAGAAACTGCTTCTCACATGTGCACAGTGGGAGGCTCTCAGTCTGAAAGAAAAACCAGGAGGAGAAAACTCAGAAGGTTCAGGTAGTAGTCAAGAAAGAAAACAGAAAAGGAAGATTGATAAGTCTAAAATTAAGTGCTACAATTGTGGCATTCTTGGTCATTTTGCTTCAGAGTGTCGAAAACCAAAGAAGGAAAGGGCATTTGTGGCAGAGACAGAAGTTAATGAAGAACCATTGCTACTGATGCATGAGGTGGTTGCTAACATGGAGAAGAGAGGTGCAAAAGTTGATGTTGCCTCACTGAACTTGGGTGAAGATGTAACTCAGAAGAAACACAACTGGTACTTGGATTCTGGAGCAAGTAATCACATGTCAGGTAACCTTGCTTGGTTTTCAAATCTTGATTCAAGCACATGTGGTGCAGTGAAGCTAGGGGATGGCCATTTGGTACAAATTGGAGGGAAGGGGACAGTATTGTTGAAGGGGAGAGATGATACACACAAAGCTTTAACTGATGTGTATTATATTCCTAATTTGTCAAGTAATATCATCAGTTTGGGTCAGTTAGAAGAAAAGGGGTACAAAATTGTAATGTGGATGGGTGAATGCACTGTTCATGACACTGATGGCAAGATGCTAATAAAGGTGAAAAGAACTGTGAATCGTTTGTATGTTATAAAGTTGGAAGTTGCTCAACCTGTTTGCATGACAGCAAGTTCAAATTCCATGGCATGGAGATGGCATGCTCGATTTGGGCATCTAAACTTTCAGGCTTTGAGAAAATTGAGACAGGAGGAACTAGTAGAAGGGCTACCTTATATAGATCATGTTGAGCAGATCTGTGATGGGTGTCTCATTGGCAAGCAAAGGAGAGTCTCTTTTCCTCACCAATCACAGTTCAGAGCAAATGACTCCTTGGAGCTGGTTCATGGTGACCTCTGTGGACCAATTCAGCCCTCAACCCCTGGAGGAAATAGGTACTTCCTGCTTCTAGTTGATGATTTAAGTAGGCTAATGTGGATAACTCTATTGCCCAGCAAAGAGAAAGCATTCACAGCTTTCAAAGCTTTTAAGGTGATGGCTGAAGTTGAACGAAGCAAGAAATTGAAGGTATTTAGAACTGATCGAGGTGGAGAGTTCAAGTCAGCTGAATTTGAAGCATTCTGCACAGAAAATGGCATCAAGAGACACATGACTGCTCCTTATTCTCCTCAGCAGAATGGAGTGGTGGAAAGGAGGAATCAAACTGTCATGGGCATGGCAAGAAGCATGATGAAAAGCATGAAGGTTCCAGCTGAGTTTTGGGGGGAGGCTGTTACAACTGCAGTGTACATTTTAAACAGATCTCCAACTAAAAGTGTTGAAGGAATGACCCCATATGAAGCCTGGTACAAACAAAAACCATCTGTACATCATTTTAGAACCTTTGGCTGCCTTGTTCATGTGAAACAAACAGGAGGACGGATGAGAAAATTGGATGATAGGAGCAGTGAGATGGTGTTCTTTGGTTATGAGAAAGGCTCCAAAGCTTATCGAGTGTATAATCCTAGAACCAAGAATGTTATTGTAACAAGGGACGCTGTGTTTGAGGAAGATAAACCTGGTCCTTGGTTGCCGAACAAAGAACAGACTGATGATGCAGCAGGAGCAAAGGAATTGCCAATTTTTGAAGTACATAATGAGAAGGTAACATTCAGTGATAGTATTGGTGATTATTCAGAGTCTGACACACAACTTGCTGATGGAGATGATGAGAATAGAGAAGGTCAGTCTCAAACACCTGTTAGATTGCGCAGTATAGCTGAAATTTATGAGGAAACTGAACCTGTAAATCTGTTGGGAGTATGTTTGATTGGAATAGAAGAGCCAAGGAGTTATGATGAGGCTAGCAAGGAAGAGAGTTGGAGATTAGCTATGCAAGAAGAAATTGACTCTATCAACACTAACCAGACATGGAGTCTTGTGGAACCAATCAGGGGCAAAAAGGTCATTGGGCTCAAGTGGGTCTATAAGCTCAAGAAGAATTCAGAAGGAAAAATTGTGAAACACAAAGCAAGATTAGTAGCCAAGGGGTATGTGCAGCAACAAGGTGTTGATTTTGAGGAAGTGTTTGCACCTGTAGCAAGGCTTGAAACAATTAGATTGATCATTGCTTTAGCTGTGCAAGAAGGGTGGCTGCTACACCATATGGATGTAAAATCTGCTTTTTTGAATGGTGAATTAAAAGAAGAAGTATATGTGACACAGCCACCAGGATTTGAAGAGAAGGGAAGTGAGAATAAGGTGATGAAATTGCATAAAGCATTGTATGGGTTAAGGCAGGCTCCTCGGGCTTGGAATTACAAGCTTGATAATACACTAGTTGACCTTGGTTTTTCCAGAAGTAAGCTGGATTATGCTGTGTACAAGAGAAAGAAAGGTGATCATTGTATTATTTTAGGTGTGTATGTTGATGATATTATAATTACAGGGTCAAGTGAGAAGGAGATTGAAGGTTTCAAGTCACAAATGAAAGGAGTCTTCAGAATGAGTGATTTGGGGTTGTTGAGTTACTATCTTGGTATAGAGGTCAAACAAGAGAAGGGTGAGGTTGTGCTGAGTCAAGAAGGATTTGCACAAAAGATCTTAAAGGAGTGTGGTATGGCTGATTGCAACTTGACTAAAACACCAATGGAGGCTCGACTTAGGTTGAAGAAGAATAGCATGTCAGAACCAGTAGACCAGAATATGTACAGAAGCATAGTTGGGAGTTTGAGATATTTATTGCACACAAGGCCTGACTTGGCATATTCAGTGGGCATTGTAAGTCGATTTATGGAGTGTCCAAGGTCAGAACACATGGCAGCTGTCAAGCAAATTTTGAGGTATATTAAAGGCAGTGTGACTTTTGGTTGTGTGTACAGGAGAGTCCCTGATCATAAGCCAGTCTGTACTGGTTATTCAGATAGTGATTTGGCTGGTGATTTAGATGATAGAAAGAGTACCACTGGTGTCATATTTTTCTTAGGAGAAAATGTCATTAGTTGGTTTTCTAGAAAACAAAGAGTTGTTGCTTTATCATCTTGTGAAGCTGAGTATATAGCAGCTGCAGCTGGTGCTTGTCAGGGTGTATGGCTAGAGGCTCTTCGTGCTGATTTGATGAGTCAAGATGTGAGGAAGATCAAGCTTAAGATAGATAATCAATCAGCAATTGCTTTGAGCAAGAACCCAGTATACCATGATAGGAGTAAGCACATTGACACAAGGTTTCATTATCTAAGAGAGTGTGTTGAAGAAGGCAGAATTGAAGTGGAGCATGTGACAACTCATGATCAATTGGCGGATATTCTGACAAAGCCGCTGGGACGAGTTAGATTTTGCGAGTTATGTGAGAAAATTGGGTTACGAGATGTGAAGGAATATGTAACAAGCTTAGGGAAGTGAATATTAGAAGTAAGCTTGTTGCTGGCATGAAGACTGAGACGCATCTGGGACGTTTTCCTGGATGTGTTAACTTAGCACCATTTATAGTATGTTTTGTTTTTAAGTTAAGAAATCATTTTGATTTTTGTGTGTATGAAAGACATGGGAAATAAGAAGCCGTGTCTATTTTATTCCTTTATTGTTTAGGTAGTTTTTTATTTTCTATATTTGATTGTAATGAAATGTTATAAGTAATGAGAAAATTAGAAAACTGGTGCGGCTCTTTTGCACCACCAAAACTTTCTTTTCTTGATTTCTAAACACTTTCTAAATTCTGAGATCCAACACCCGGTTCCTAATATCGAGGAGATGGCCCTTGTCGGCTACGAAACCCTCCAGAAGAGCATAATTGACAAACTCCTTGATCCAACCATTCCTCAACTCTTACAAGTTGAAATCCAAAGTGAGGCTGTTGGAGAAACCGCACTTGCACAAAAGATTTACCAAAGGTTAGTTCCTTTTACAGGTCACAAATTATCTTTATTCTTCATACTTACAACTAGCTACAATCCTAGAATAACAGCTATATGTTAGAAAAATCTAAATAATTATGCCTATAACTCCCTAAATAAATAAAATTAAATAAGAGTTTAGAAAAAAAAACAAATAATAATTTGGATAATTATGCCATCAATCTATGTGTTCACGGGTACTACCATCAATCTATTAATAACACATATTATTTATTATCAAAATATTAAAAATATGAATCTAATTACATATAGAAAACAATTATCTCTAACATCATAGTTCCATTAATATAAACAATATTACTATATATGATGTATTAACCAAAAGCATTGTTTTCGAACATCGTTCAAATTTAATAAAACTTTAAACTGTTTTACTGTTTTACATTTATATCAATTATATTATTTTATTCATATACACTATTTTTGTTAAAAGAATGTTAAATAAAGCTTCAAATTTCTGTCCTTACAAAAATAGAAAATTGCAAAATTTAATAAAATACATTATCTATGTAAATCTTTCTAAATTATTACCATAATGATATATTGTTTATTACATAATCTTGGAAATATCCCATTTAGTTTTTTTGCCAAATCAATGCATAGCTCCTTGATAAATGATAATATTATAGTCACTATTAAACACCACACGAATGCACCCCCCAGCCTATATAAAATACCTTCTATTGTCATGTAAGTTAGAAAAAAAAATACACAACTACTTTAAGTTTTCTTCAGCTATATATATCCCCACAAATCCAAAATATTAAGCATATTGTTCTTCATAAATGGTATTCATGCAAATGAATTAAACTTGGTTGAAATTTACATGGATGCATATCGTATGTGAAGAAGAACAAAACCAATGATTTTGTTTGTTGTTAGGATTTTGAATTTTAAAATATATATTAATGCAATAACATGAGAATCTGTTTCTAATAATAATATATAGTTGTAGTGATACTAATAAATCTTAATAACGAATTATAATGTTAATCCATATCAAAAATTATTTAAAGCAATTAAAAGAAAAAAGTAAATTAAAGCACAGGGAACCCCAAGTTTCATAATTCAGTTTTAGTTCATGATGGCAACGATATAAACTTTTTGGGGCACATGCACACTAAAAATGAACAGTTAATCAGAAGTAAGCAACCAATGTTTTTGCTAACGTTATGGAATTTTGGACAATTTCACGTGCTACAGTACCAAGCTATTTTTTAATATTGTTTATTAATTTGTTTATTTATTTTATCATCATGAACTTTTTAGTATTTTGGTGAAGAATCACTTCGATGTCTGTTTCTGGATATTTGACTACAAGATCCACGACTACGACTACTACCGTGACGTACTTCCTGACATGTTCATGGAAATTGACATCTTGAGAAAGATGTTGATTACACTTGAGCCCGGAAACTTGTTGGATGGCCTCATGTTGGATGACCATTATGAGGAAGTTCTGATCCAGAGGATCTGTGAGTCTTTGAAGGAGAAAAGATATCTTGTAGTCATCGACCTATGTTACACCTATCGGGGACTCGACTTCATAGAAGCTCTTCCTCAGGGAAATAACGGGAGTCGGTTTTTGATATTCCATTCAACTTACTTTGGGGAGTTCATAGATTCTACAGTTAGATACCAGTTGCCATCCTTAAGTTTAGAAGAGAGGCTAAAAATAATATTTAGAAAGCCCTTTGAGAAGAAAGATTCCCTTGAAGTGTATCCCCCTGATTTCCAATCAACCGCAAGGATAATTGCAGCCAGTAGTTTTGGTGATTCACCAATGAACTTGCTACTTTTAAGTGGTCACATACTGTTCAATCAACCATTTTCTGTTCACGATCTTCAAGTTCTTAGGAACATTGCTGCTACAGACAATTTTAGGGAATTTCTCACTTTTATTTACAATAAATTGCCAATACTTCTTCGGACCTGTTTTGCATATATGGTTGTACTATTCCCTATCAAGTACCTAATACATGCTAATTCACTAATTCGGTTGTGGATTGCCGAAGGAATGATACCAAAGGAGGATGGAAGAACAATGGAGCAGACAGCAGAGCTGTATTTAGATGAACTCATCCAGAGGTATTATATTAATATTTATTGTTATCATTATTAATTGATAATTGCTTTCAACAATTAAGAATTTCTGAATATAAAATGTATCATTTACGTGTTATCTGGGTATATTACCATAATCAAGCTGATCAACCAACTCGTGTAGTTGTTCTACATCCTCAGGTGCAAATCAAGATCAATGATTACATTCGCACTGATAAATCTTTCCCTGTCAAGGCCACGCTCCGTGATGGCACTGATATTGACTCTGTTGATTATGCCCCTGATGTTGACCCTGAAAACTTTCATCCGTCGCAACGCTTGGCAGTACGTCTTACCTTTGAGTTCAATCAACTTTCTTCCTTTGAAGAAGGAAAAATTGTGTGGTGTTTCAAATATACAAACCTCCACTCTTTGTTTTTCTTCGGTTCTGTAGCACCGATGATGTTTTACCAGTTCAATTTTCTCCGAGTTTTGGCAGTGTATCAGGCCCGCATTCGATTTTCCGAGGAAGACCGAGCGTGCTGGTTGGATGGTTTAGTTAACTTGAGATACTTGGGGTTTATAGTGTGCTGGATAAAAGCTGGATCACTTGGAAAGAAACTCTCCCGATTTCAGAATCTCCAGACCCTCGATCTATCAGAGTCTTTCGTTTCGGGTCTATCTGAGTATATAGAGAATAACCAAAAAGTGACTATTGTGGGTCCAGTTAATGAAGAATTTGAACAATGGTGGTCCCCGGTACCGGATATGTGCCAATGAATTAAGTGCTCCACAACGACACAGTGCGAGAAGTACATCATAATTAAGTTGAGTATTTACTTATTTCTAACCAAGAAGTTTGTACCAAAAGTTTAACTTGCTGCTGTGTATTGTTTATGAGTTTATGCTTGTGTGGAGAAGACTCTTTACATGTTTGCATTTTTCTGTATTAAGTCTGTGCTTCTGAATAAGATAATGTGAAGTTTTCTGTATGAATTTTTTTTTATTAATTAAGTACGACGATTGTTGGCATGTCTTTAATTAAATTATCTGAATCACTCACTTAGTATAGATTCGCTGGAATAAAAATAAAAAATAAAAAAGCTCACTCATCCAGTTGTTTATGTTTTGATGTTATATTAACCATCCATTTTATTGAATAAATGGACCAAGTTGTTTTTCAGCTTTTTCTTTAATTACGATTTTCTAGAGTTTTTATCTGATATTTTAAGGCTATAAAATAGATGTAACAGATAATATTAAGAAAATAATAATAATTAAAGTTCTAGTTATCTTCTTCCTCTCTTTCTCTCTCATTTGCTGAAAACCACCATTGGTGACCACCATAGCTTCCAACAAATTGGTGTCAGACCTTGTTAAGATGGCTATTAGAACTCCAAATATCTCCTTCCAATACCCAGTTCTAAATTAAACCAACTATAATCAATGGTCGTTGCGAATGAAGGCCGTTATTGGTGCTCATGGCTTGTGAAACATTGTCAAGAATGGGATTGAAGGACCCAAAGATGATAGCAAACTCAAGTAGCCGAGTTAAATGTTTTGCAAATTAAAGAAAAGAAATGAAGATCAAAGTGCGCTAAGTATCATATATCAAGGGATATGGATGACGAAATGTTCGAGAAGATCAACAATGAGACGAGTTCCAATGATGCATGGGAAATCTTAGAAATTCGATGGTCGGGGTTGATAAAGTGAAGAAGGTGCTATTTTACTTGGCTCTAAACTGTAAGGGTTGATAAAGTGAAGGAGAGTGAGTCTATTGGAGACTATTTTACTCGAGTCTTGGTGATGATGAATCAAATGGAAAGACTTGCTGAAAAGATGCAAGATGTGAGGTTCGTAGAGGAGATATTGCATTCTCTCAATGCAAAGTTCAATCATGTAGTGGTGGTGATTGAAGAGTCGAATGACATTGAGTCCATCATGATCGATGAGATGAATATAGAGATAATTCCATAAATTAATTATCGCTGAAGTTTTGTGATAATAAATATTTTGACAATGGGCACACAGATTGATTGTATATCAAGTTTTATGCAATTTTAATGTTATTTGATATTCCATCAAATATCGTTAAATATAGATTATTATTGGTTTTAAATTGTTTAATTAATGTAAAAATTGTATGAAACTAAATTAATTTTTTATCTATATTATATAAATATATGAATTATCTTTAAAAGTCAAAATTTTAAATTTATAAATTATCTTCGATCATTATCAGCTGATGTTTTTAAGATTCTTTGTGGGAACATTCAAGAGTAGACTCTTTATAATTTGTTTGAAGAGCATTTGCTTGCAACGAAATGCGTGCGTCCCATCTATTGCTTTTCTTAAGAAAAGCATAAACCTGTTTTTTTCTTTGATCCAATCTGTCGGAATATTATTATCAACCTTTTCATATGTCTCTTCATTTTCTCTCTTATACCTCCTCTTCGTTTCTTGTTAAACCCTCTCACTGTGGTAGGGAGATTTATCTCATTTTGGCTTTGGGCCCCACCATGATTTAGGTAACCTGATGGCACCCATAACTATCATAAGATTAATCTCAACGATAACTGTTATTTTGCTTGATTGTTTTACACCGGAAAACATGGATGCTAGCACAAATTGTGATAAGAGATTTAGTTCTGTTGTTGTAAGCAATACTCTAGTGTCATATTTGACTAATTTGCAAAACATATAAATATTGAATTTTACGATTTCTTTGTTTAAGATATTTGCAGATATGAGATGATGAACAATTGCTAGATGGATTGGATAAATCATGAAGAGCATAAAGATGTTTTTATATGAGATGATAAACAATTGTTAGATGGATTGAATAAATCATGAAGAGTATGAAGATATTTTATTCATCATTTTTGTAATCAGAAAAGTGGTAAAGTAAATTCAAATTATCAAAATTAATTCCATAGCAGTTTTCAGCACAAACCAATGATGGGTTAGAATCATAGCTAATAATATTTATAACCCTAATTGTCTACTTTACAATTGATTCACAAGCTCATTAACATATCGTATAGTATAGATTGGGGTGTCGATCCACAGGGATAGTGTATTAAGAGATCCAACGACAATCAATTCTAGGTTTTTAGTTGTTTTGGTTGTTTGATTTGATTGGTTGGGTTGTTTAGTTGTAGGAATAGTAAAAACAGTAAATTAATGTTTTGTATATAGAAAATGAGCTTCCACGGATAAGGCTATCTATCCTCCTTACTTGTTTAATCTAGTTTCTGGTCACAAATGCAAATGCATACGGTGTTGTCACCAACTGCATGCAAGCGCAATTACCTATCAACTATGGTTTCTAACTCCAATCGGTGTCGCATGCGGTTTGGCCAGTACCGTATGCGTCCTGTACTGGTATCAATTGCAAATATGAGAGTTGCTAATCCTACTTAGTGCTAATCACTGCTACGCTATAGCACCCTAACTAAGAATGACTGGCAAGGGGATGGTATCCTAACCTCACCCTAATCAATCGCATAATGATCAATGATAAGTCTCCATTACTAAGACTAGAAGGATTTAAGTTCACTGCTACATCCATCCTTTATACCTTCCGTAGTTAAAATAACCGAGATTACCCCACTATTGGTCTATAGAACGCGATATTCGTCTGTAGATCTATATTCCAATAGGTTACTAACTGAGATCGGATCACAAGGGGTCAACTGCTACGTCTATTTCCCTTATTGCATATTTGATAATTGTACCCTATTCCTAATTGGTCAACCCTATACGCCTAAGTATTATGGTGTAGCTATTACCATACGGACGAGGTTACACACACCAAATTAAGTAGTAATACAAAGAATAAAGTACAGAAAAAATTCAGACCAAACACAAATGATAAATATAAATAAACCTCTGATCACTCAAAAGAGAGCGATGTTATCTTTTAAAATTTATAAACTCGGAAATACTATCGATTCGGATCGCAAACGCACAATCCTATCAAATAGTATAATCGAGGTCGATCCACAAGGAATATTGGTTCAGAGTCTTGAGCGATCAAATCACAATCTTTCGAAAGACTAGACAAAATCTGAAAATTTGAGAGTTGAAGTTGTGATCAATGTAAATTTGGTAATAATTAAAAGTAATTAAAATAAAGATAGAGATGAGAATTCCTAGGGTCTGAGTTCATGTTATTGTTTTATGGAAGACACCACATAGGACACTGCGAGTTATCTTACGCAAATGACAGATCTTCCATCGAGATACTACATAGGACACTGCAATTTATCTTACGCAAATGACAGATCTCTAAATACACAAGTTACTGCATATATCACTGCGATTTATCTTACGCAAATGATAGAACTTGGTTCGCATTTTGTAGTTCCGATTTATGATTTCCCCGCTAAGGTTTTCTTCACATAAATCTAATGACTCCCAACGAGGCTAACTCGTCCATCATAGTTTCTCTTACCATTAAAGCACTGTCACTACCCTAATAGATTAAACTAGATCATCGATATTAGATGAAGGGATAGTAAATCACAAAAGCATTTCAATCAAACAACAAGAAATCATAATCAACAGAAAATATATATATCAAAGCATCATGAGTAACAAGATTTACTGCCTATCTCCTAAGAAAAGAACTTAGCCGCGGAATGGCATTGTTACAATCACTCCTCTCTTTCTCACTTAATCAAATCTAACTCAAATTACAAAGATCAGTTCTTCTTCTATGCAGTGTGCTTATATAGGAGTGAATGGGCGTCTGGAGTTGAGTGGAGGCCAAGAAACATGATATGGATACAGTTGTCAGTAGTTATTCCCCAAAGGGCTCCTTGGTTACGAACCGTACTGGCTGGTACAGTCCGTATTGAGACCATGTCGCTGAAGGATTTAATGCATATCGCGTTATCTCCTGGTCCGTATTCGTCTAGGTCCATATCAGGCAATACAGGCCGTAACAGAGCCTTAGTCGATGAGCATTGCTTATTCGATTGACCCGATTCTTGCTCTATTTGATGTAAAATAGTCCCAAAACTTTTTTTCTGTAATAAAACACAAAGAAGGGTGACATTAGCCTTTTTCTCTAATTAATTAAACATAAGTGTGAGATAATATGCAAAACCTAAGTCAAAACCCTACGTAATTCATCATCATTTTGATTCTGATCACGCTTCCCAACTTGAATTGTTGCTCGTCCTCAAGCAATGACATCCCAGCTAGTCAAAGGTCCGGTCTAGGTTAAACCATACAATCTCAAGGACTTGCTTTAAATTAAATTAGGACTTGGGCTTGGTACAATTGACATGACATTAAAAATTTAGAACTTCAAAAATATTCATGACCTCTCCCTTGAATAATTTATTCACCCCATGATTGACCTCATCGTGCATTCCTTAGAAAGATTATTATTGAACAATTCACCTCACAAATATCTAAATTTGAGAGTATTAATTTCTCCTTTGATTATAAACGGATCCCTTCCAATCAATAGGAATTCCAATGATATAAATTTTGATTTTTCTTCCTAATTGATTGGAGCAAAGTATGACAACTAAGTGTGTTGGTACTTGTGACTTTTTTGAAAAATTAAATATTGGTAACCAGTCTTGTGTAGGCACCCGTACTCTTTTCTTTTATCCTCCATCTTTTATTCTATTTTTTTATTTTTTTGGATTTTTCTCATTTTTGATTTTTTTTTTTGTGTTTTTCTAAAAATTAAATATTTTTGTGTTTCAAATACCATAATTACACACAATTCCAAGTATTCATTCATACAAGGAATTATTACATAGTTTCACTAGGTGTCTATCTATAATGAATATTCTAGAACACTTTCAAACTTAAAAGACTTTGCAAAAATAAATTACTCAAAAATAAAAAATCTAAGGTCTGCGGTTTTGGTCAACACTCATGGTTAGCAATTAATTGTTCACTTTGAGGTCACTAATTACTTTAAAAATTCTGAATTTTTGGTATCATGGCCAATTGTCTAAACCATAGCCTAACTCAATTCAAAAAAATTCCTTATTTGATTAACCTACATGCAAGCTACTCTTAACTTATATGCTTTTATCAATGCAAATGCCTATATGCACGCTAAATAAAAACCTTAATCATTCCCAATTTCGCGGTTAGGCCTTGAGAAATAATCCAGATTAAGTACAACTGCTAGCGAAAAAAATAAAAACAAGGGTCCTACATGCCATGATCCTAGATACAAGGCAATCCTAAACTAAGTTTTCTTACTCCTACCCCCATGTTAAAATTTGGCATTGTCCTCAATGCAAGAAACTAAACAATAGAGATAGAGATAAGAAAGGTCTCATAGATTATCTCTATCTCTATCTCTACCAACATTTCCTCCATGGGCTCTTCTTCGATAGGTTCTTCTTCGATTGGCTCTTCCTCATGTGCACTTCTTGCATCATTTTCATTTTCAGATTCGTAGCCAAATTGGAACGAGCCTTTGTCGGTCCCAATGTGAAGGGTCATGCCTTCGCCAATCTTTAGTGTATACTTGATATCTCCTGTCAGTGCATTGAATACGGCTTGCACATGGTCATTGTTGATGAGGAAATTCATGTTGAGGCGGGATGATCCGTACACTTCGTTTTCGCCAATGAGTTTGATGTTGTGATGATGCGCGAGAAGGGTTGCATAGCAACCAACCGTGACTACATGGTTGTTCTTTTTATCGTCAGCCACCGATTTGAGGTGGTGGAGGATGTGATAGCCGAGGTGTGGTTGGTGCTTGTGGCTTCTCATGCATCTCATGATGTAGATATCCCTCTCCTTAACCTCCGTATTGTCCTCACCTGTAGGAAAAATTGAATTCGAGAGAATGATATGGATGTACCTTAATTCAATGCTCGAGATGAGTCGCGAGTCTTTGCGATAGACCTTTCTTTCATCCATTGCAATTGTCTCCCAATATTTCATGCGCTTATCCCTCGTGCCGAGTTCAGTTTCGCCTTTAGTGGGGATTGAGAGCGCGGTGCAAAATTCTTCCATGGTGATTTCAAAAGGGCGGTTGAAGAGGCGGTACTTGATTTTGTTGCCATCAGTTTGCAAGGTTGATAGGAATTCGATTGTTGGCCTTTCGTATGTCCTTGTGGCTCTTAATCGGTCCTCGAGATCCCACAAATTAATGTTGTTGAGGGATACCCTCACGTAGTCGAAACAGCTGAGGACCTTCATGGTGTTTACGCACATTGCTTTATTATTTGCAATAATGCAATCTAGCATGTGTTGGACGCAATCGTACTCCTGTCGATTGTCGAACTGAATCCCCATGGCTGAGAGTAGGGATTCTTCATCATTGGCTGGAGAGTTGGAGGTTCGAGGGCTGTTGCTTGCCATTTCTTCTAAGTTTTTGTGCTCTGTTACGGACCGTATTGGATGATACGGGGCTAATACGGACCTAACTTAGAAAGATTCTGTGAACAGAGGGCGAATTTTTCTGAAAATATTCTGAAATATTGCTCTTGAAAAGGAAAGTTGATGGAGGGTTTATAAAGTGGTGAAAGGGTGTCAAGGAAGTGCAGGAAGTGGTGATCATGGGAAGTTATTTCTGGTTAAAACTCGACTTTCCTTTCTTGGAGCGCAGAAAATAGAGAGTCGGTTATTTTCTGCTTAGTGAATACGGTCCGTATCAATTGATACGGTCCGTAACCACTATGCGGTTTTTCTTCGAATCTCGTGTTTCCTGTGCCAAGTACGGGACAGGTCCGTATTGGAGTATTACCCCGTATTGGATTGATACAGGTCGTAACAGAGAGTAAAACTTCGTGACGGGCTTCGAATTTTCCGATCAAACTTTTCCAGCATCTCTTCCTGCAGGTAGGATTAGTAACCATGTGATTAGTGTCTTAGTTTAAGATAAAATGAATTATTTTTTTGAATTTTTTTGTTTTTATATAGAAAAGAAAGTAAAGAGTGGCATTGGGTTGCCTCCCAAGAAGCGCTTGTTTAAAGTCATTAGCTTGACTTGTTGTGTTCATCCTTTATTTGGTTGATTCCCGAAGGAATAGGTCTCTTCATGCTCAACATTTGGTCCTGCGATGTAGTGCTTCAGTCTCTGGCCATTCACTTTAAAGTATCCGGTTTCTTGACTCCAGATTTGGACCGCCCCATAAGAGTACACGTGTGTGACTTTGTATGGTCCTGTCCATCTGGACCTCAATTTCTTGGGGAAGAGTTTGAGTCGTGAATTGAAGAGAAGCACCATGTCGCCTTCCTTGAACTCCTTTTTCTTGATCTTTTTGTCATGGTAGAATTTCGCTCGTTCTTTATACATCTTTGCATTGTCGTATGCATGGAGCCTCAGTTCATCTAGTGCATTCAAGTCGAGTAACCTCTTTTTGCCCGCGTCTCGAAGGTCGTAATTGAACGTTTTGATTGCCGAATATGCCTTGTGTTCTAGTTCCACCGGCATATGACATGCCTTTCCGTAGATCAGCTTGTAAGGAGTCATTCCGATCGGAGTTTTGAACGAGGTTCTGTAGGTCCAAAGTGCTTTGTCTAATTTGACTGCCCAATTTTTCCTGGACCAAGACACCGTCTTCTGCAAGATGTTCTTGATTTCTCTGTTTGAAATTTCTACTTGCCCGCTTGTTTGTGGATGGTAAGGAGTTGCCACCTTGTGTGTGACGCCATATTTCTTTAGAAGATTATTGAATTGGTTGTTGGTGAAATGCGATCCTCCATCACTTATCACTACTCGAGGAATGCCAAACCTTGGAAATATGATCTTTTGGAACAGTCGCTTGACTACATTTGCATCTGCCGAGGGTGCTGGAATTGCTTCCACCCATTTTGAAACATAGTCGACCGCTACGAGGATATACTTGTTGTTACCTGAGCTTGGGAACGGGTCCATGAAATCGATCCCCCAAACATCAAAAATCTCTACTTCCAGGGTCGCATTTTGTGACATTTCATCACGCTTAGATATGTTTCCCATCCGTTGACATACGTCACATCACGAGACATAATCCTTCACATCTCTGAAGATGTCAGGCAATAAAAATCTGCTTGAAGGATCTTTAATGCTATTTTTTGGAATGATGCATGGCCACCGTATGGTGAGGAGTGGCAGTCATGGAGGATGGCTTTCGCTTCTTCGTGTGTAACACATCTTCTGTGTATTCCGTCTACACAAAGACGGAAGAGGTAAGGGTCATCCTAGTAGAAATGTTTGGCATTTGCTAAGAATCTCTTCCTCTATTGGAAAGTCATGTCGGATGGTATGGCCCTGCATGCAATGTAATTGGCCAAATCTGCGTACCATGGCCGTTTGCTTGCCTCCACAAAATAGAGATGTTCATCGGTAAAGGAATCGTCGATCGGAATGTCTTGACCTCTTTCGCTCGGTTGTCTCAGTCTTACAGGTGGTCGGCTACCGAGTTCTCTGTGCCCTTCTTATCCCTAATTTCAATGTCGAACTCTTGTAGGAGGAGTACCCATCGGATGAGTCTAGGTTTTGCTTCCTTCTTGTTGACGAGGTGATTGCTGCATGATCTGTGTAAATGATGACTTTTGATCCTACAAGGTAAGACCGAAATTTGTTAATTGCAAATACTACTGCGAGTAATTCCTTCTCAGCTGTTGTGTAATTGCATTGAGCTTCGTTCAGGACTTTGCTCGCATAGTAGATTGCGTAGGGCTTCTTATCCTTCCGTTGTCCTAGGACTGCTCCTACCGCGTAGTCATTTGCATCGCACATGATTTCAAAAGGATGGTCCCAGTCAGGCAGTTGGAGAATTGAGACTAAAATCAAAGCATTCCTGAGTGTGTTGAACGCTTCGATACATTTCCCGTCGAAGTTGAACTCGGCATCCTTCATGGTCAAGTTTGAGAGTGGCTTCGTAATTTTTGAAAAGTCCTTGATGAATCTTCGATAAAAACCTGCATGTCCAAGAAAACTGCGAATGTCACGAACACATGTTGGTTGAGTTAATTTTTCAATTACCTCGACTTTTGCTTTGTCAACTTCCAATCCTCTAGAGGAAATGGTATGACCAAGCACAACTCCTTCTTGTACCATGAAATGACATTTTTCCCAATTTCATACGAGGTTTACTTCTTCGCATCTTTTCAGAACTTTAGACAAGTTCCTTAAGCATGAGTCAAAGGTGTCCCCATAGACTGAGAAATCATCCATGAAAACCTCCATTATTTCTTCAACAAAATCTGAAAAGATAGACACCATGGCCCTTTGGAAAGTCGCTGGGGCGTTGCATAACTCGAAGGGCATCCGTCGGTAGGCGAAGGTTCCGTAAGGGCATGTGAATGTGGTCTTCTCTTGATCTTGAGGATGAATTGGAATTTGGAAGAAGCCGGAGTATCCATCGAGGTAGCAGAAGTATGAATGTTTCGCTAGTCGCTCCAACAGTTGATCGATGAACGGAAGAGGGTAGTGGTCCTTTCTTGTTGCCACATTTAGCCGCCGATAATCAATGCACATTCGCCAACCTGTAACGACTCTTGCTTGGAACATTTCGTCGTTATCTCCTTTCACAACTATGGTGCCTCCCTTATTTGGAACGACCTGGACGGGACTAACCCAATTGCTATCTGAGATGGGGTAAATAATGCCTGCATCTAGCAGCTTCAGGACTTCTTTCTTGACCACTTCCTTCAAGTTGGGGTTAAGTCTTCGTTGCGGTTCTTGTGTGGGTTTGTGGTCTTCCTCGAGTAGAATTCAGTGCATGCAGATGGTAGGATTGAGGCCCTTGATGTCATCAATTGTGTAGCCGATGGCTTTCTAGTGTTTTCTTAGTGTGTTGACATGTCAAGTTTTTAAATTTTCAAACTAATTTAATGTAAAATCAAGTGGTCAATTAACTTACAAACCATTTGTTTTTGACCGCTTGACTTTATACTAAATTAGTTCGAAAATATATGAATTTGACATGTAAATGCATCACTCGTGAAGTAGATTGGTTTCAACAGTTTGGATGCATCGTTTGAAGCCAATTCAATAGGTTTATGAATTAAGCTCAAAAAGAGACTTGGTGAGCTTAAGAACACCGTAGTTCTACTCATATATATATATATATATATATATAGGAGTTGGCTACGGTGCTACATGTAGCATAGAGGGTCTCCGTGCAACGGCTCAATATTTAAGTTTTCAAAATACTAACGGTCGATCCGAACCGTTCAACATGATCTCCATATGAATATGTACTTGCAAACCAAATTTTACATTCATTAGATTTTTTTACTATTTTTTTAGATAAGTAGAAAATCACTTGATCTGAATGGTACATGTAAAAAAAAAAACATATTTCCCCCTCTAATTTTTTACCATTCAATTCGGCCCAATTTTTGGGAAATTTCCCCCCTCTAATTTTTTACGTGAAATTCAATTCATCTACCGTCTGAACTACTTTTAGATTTGTGCGCGCAAGATCGGCACAAATCTTAATACGAACACACACGCATATTGAAGCGACATGCACAGATCTTAATGCGATGCATGCGGATTGGAATTGCTTTATGATCCGTACATGCTTGATCAGCACAAAAATTGAAGCGATGCGCACATATCTTAATGCGATGTGTGCGGATCGGACAGTAGAGGAACCCTTGAGATTCAAATTTGAGTATGATGGGCTATATGCTTTTAATAAAGTGTAAAAAGGATATTTTAAAATTTTAGAATGAGTTTTAATATAAAAGACAATAAAATGGGTAAATTTGTGAGTTTTTGAAGTTTAGAGGGGGAAATATGTAATTTCAAATTTTAGAGGGGAAATACGTAAGTTTGAAGTTTTTGAGGGGTGTACGTGAAATTCCCCCTAAAAAATAAGAAAAGGCCCATTCAATTCGGCCCATTCAATCGAATCCCAGAAATTGGTCCCACCATGTCAGTCTTCCTCGCCCATCTCCGACTATTCTTTCATTGTATTTTGCAAATAGATCTCCAAAATCGTAGGAAACTCGGCTGATTTTCAGCGATTGCCCCGATTGGCCCAGGGGAATTGAAGGACTGATGTCATTTTCGTATTGACCCAGGGGAATTACAAGCATAGTGCTTCCCTCTTTATTCTCAGATTTACTAATAACAAAGGCTAAAAATGATTAAATTTGAGTTAAATAGTATCAGCAGACAGATTTTATATTCTTAACCTAATTTTCGGACAAGTTAATTTGCTAATTTTTTTCCTATTTTCTTTTTAATATAGAACAAGGCTTTTTTTTTAAATCCGAGTTTCTGATCCGATTTGGCCTATTCTGATTCCACGGTCAACTTACTGATCCCGATTTTCTGAACCATCATAAAAGTACAAAGGAATTGCTTAAAAAAATAGGAATAAATAATAACAGTAAAGCTGAACACCTGGTATTTATCTTTGGGATTGGAGGGAACCAACAGAACAGTTCTGCCATCCTTATCGATGGCAAGATTGTAGCCCACATTCACTTGGCAAATGATCTTGACTGTGTGCTGAGACGGTATAAAGAGAGTAATGCATGAAGAAGGCGAGACCTTCACGAATTTCCAGGTGAGAGGTTGGTTTCCATATGCGACAACAGGTGGGGCACAGAGAGTCATATTGCGGCCATCATGGATGGTGTACGTAACCGCAGACCAATTGTTAGAAATGAGGTCGGCCCTATGAATGTACCTGAACCCCCCACTGTACGCATCTTTGGACATGGTCCACAGCACCGACTCATCGCAAGAATTCATATTGTAAGGTACCAGCGGCACCTAATTATAAACAAAATTAAGATACGCGAGAGTAAAAAGTGACTATTCGCGAGGATACACTGACATAAAAGTACTATTTCTTAACGTATCGGTATTACTGACAGGAGTATCTTCGAAGATACCTTACTTTTACCCTCGCGGATAGTGACACATTTTTGTAGTAGTGTACAATATTCAGAATTAGGACAATCCTTTTGTATTTATAAACAACTAGATGCATATCATGAAAAGATAAAGGTTTGCTAATCATAATACAGCAACAGGCAGCTACGTACCAGACGAGGTTCATAACAGTTAACAAATAAATAAAAAACACCAGTGTGTTTCAACAAAAAATGAAAAACAAAAAAAAATTAGAAGTGTTTTTTTTTTTTTAGTAAAGGTTGGAAGTCAAATCACCCAACCATTTAATATCCTCAAGGAATTTCTTATCTAGGTTTCGAACCAAAAATAAAAATTAAAAGTTGAATTGCCTAAGGCAATCTATATTTGGTGCTTTAATTTGCCTTGTACTTTTTTAAAAAAGTTCCTTGGGGGTCAAGAAAAATAATGTCAAAATTGGGTTATTTACTCAATTCCAATCGAATGCAACTCGAAGAAGACTTACAGGCTGGGAAGTGGGACAGTGGCTAATTGCTTGACCAGTGGCTCTGTTGATCACAGCGAATGCTGGTTGACCCTCGGAGTCCTTTATTGTAGCGCCATGCCTCTTGTCCTTGATCCAGTGCTGCCCTCAATTAATTTTGATGTTAATTAGTTAGTTACTAATGGAAGAATAGAAATCGAGTAATGAGCAAACCTGGTATCGATCAAAGTAGTTGGTCAGAGCAAACACAACATGGCCACCGCGGCTGGCGAGAGAATAGTCTGTGTTTTCGAGGCAAATGATTCTGTAAATCGTATCCTCATTCTCACTCTCATCCTCACTGTCACTCGGCTCGCTTTGCCTGGGTAGGAAAGTGGAAAGAGACATGGATGGTTATAATCAAAGACTTAGGAAGAAGAGAAGAGGCAGAAGCAGATGCGTAGGGGTACCGTTGGCACGTAGGAGTTTGCGAATTTTGAAGGGTCTCAGATGAATGAGAAAATATAGTGCTCAATCTCTGCAATCTGTTTGATTCTTTCTGTGTTTATTTACTTTTAATAATCTCCTCTGTTCATTAGTAGGAGAAATGACTCATACACATGCTTGGACATGGTATTTGTACCAGCGGGACCTAATTATAAACAAAGACTTGCACAGATTCTCATGAAATGTGTTAAATATTGAACAATATTTTTTGTATTTTACAAGAAACAAGTTACGCATGGTGAAAAGAGAAAGATAAAGGTTACCCACCAGAACAGATCAGATACGAATTCTTCCTGATTTCGAACAAAGAAAAAGAAAAAGAAAAAGGTTACCCACCGGAGTTCCATAAGAAAAGAAAAAGTTACAATGAAAGAAAAGTGTGATTAGGTGTCAAGATCTAATACGGTAACTTTTTAGAAATTAAAAAATTTAAACTTAAAAAAATATATATATATTGTGCTTTGATTTAGCGTTTTCTTATTTATAAAATCAATAATTCTGCCCCCCACCATAGTGGACTTCTAGAACCACAATAATGATACGGTATCTTATTATTATTGTTTAATAAAGATTATAATTCTTTTTGGCAAATTCTTCTATGGACATAAGGACCTATTTGTAAAATGAGCATATTTTAATTTTCAAAGTTCAAACAGTCGATCCGACCGTTCAACATTATCTCCATATTAAAATGTACTTGGAGGTCAAATTTTACTATTTATTAAGATGGGTACAAAATTCAATGGTCTGAATTTGACTAGTTCTGTAAAATACTTAATAAATAGTAAAAAAATTCAAAAAAATGTAAATTTGACCTCCAAGTACATTTTAATATGGAGATAATGTTGAACGGTCGGATCGACTGTTTGAACTTTGAAAATGAAAATATGTTCATTTTACAAATAGGTCCTTATGTCCATAGAAGCATCCCTCATTTTTTTTTATTTGGAGTTCTTTTATTTATACAATTAATAATTTAAATATTATTTTTGTTAAAATTATTGTTAAATATATAAAATTTTCATTAATAATTAATACTAATAAATGTTATATTTATCTAACATATTTGTAATTATTTCTATTGTTTTTATTAATATTTTTGTTGTCATTCAAAATAAAAATAAAAATATAGATATCATGTAATATGCTAAATTAAAATGATGTATTATGGACTAAAAAGAAAAAGCGCTTGGGCCAGCCACCGTAGCCGGAAATTCAAGATTCTTTTTCTTGCTTCGTTCTTAGCCCAGCTCTAGGGCCTATTCTCCTCTTTGCGACGGCCAATTTGATGAAATGGATGGTGTCAGACTTTGAAACCTCGCTGAAGCGCCTGTTGGAGCTTGCGCTTACTATGAAGAAGGTTGCTTGCCTCTCACAGACTACGGATGTTGGGGCCACATCTGATCCAGCACTAACACTTGGTTCGAGCAGAAAAATGGTTGTGCAGATTTCTCCTCCGTTTATCCTCCTTTGAAGCGTCAGGATAAGATTGATAACTCTCAAACATATAGTAAAAATCACTATTTTTTACTAGAAAAATGATGAAAAAAATGTTGAGTAGTCATTTTCCTAGATTTTTCACCGCACACGTTTTTTCAGTAATTTTGGTAGGTTTTGAAGAAAGTTACGAATTTAAGTCAAAAACAGAGCAAAAATGCCATATTTCGATGAAAACGAAATCTCCATACGAAAATGGATATCTCATGAAGTACACAACATACAACATGGAGATAAGATGCTGAAAATTCACTAAGTACGCAAGCCGTGCAGCACCAATTGATAACAACATACAACGAAAATATACCTTAGAATTGTTATAAAAAACCAGTAAACTAAGTTGTACACAAAAATATACATTTTATTTTTTTTTTAAATTACACACGGTTCACTTTAAAAACCATGTAGGGTTAAGGTTCTTGTACACGGTTTTACTTTAAAAACCATGTATAATGTGTTTTGGCAAAAAAACCGGAAAAAAAAATATGAATTGTACACGATTTTTTAATCAAAAACCGTGTAGGATTAGTGTGTTTGAACATGGTTCGAAAACCGTGTAAAATTTAGCAACCTATTGAACACGACTCCCGTAGACACAGTTGGGAAACCATGTATAAGCCTATTTTTTGACCGTGGTTAGTAGTGTTTTCTATACTAGTGAAATATGGTGTTTCATGAAAGAACGAAGCACCTAGAAGTGGGTTGCCACTTTTTTAGAGAAAAAGTCCAAGCCAAAGAAATAGAAACAACGTTTGTAAGAAGCAAAGATCAACTATTGATCGAGTGGCTTAGATTAAATCAAGAAGCATAGTATTAGGAAGAATAGGAATAGTACCAACGATACAAGAGATTAGGTACAGTACCAACGGTACACTGTACAAGTACCAACTGTACAATAAAATATCCGGTAGACAACTTTATATAAATAGAGACTAGGAACTTGTAATAAATAGAACTTAAGTTCAATAATATAATTCTACTAAAAATTCATAAAATAAAATCAACAGTATTCATTACCGCAATAGCTAAATGTGCATCACTATAATTAATACTGAAATGTGTATTGAATAATAATTATGTATGTATTTTAAGGAAAACAAAAATGAATTTGCAAAATCATGAATTCGCAAAATATCTGAAATTTAGGGAACTCGAAAGTTTCCAAACCCTACCCCTCTCTCCAAAACACCGAGCTCTCCAATAGTGCTGATTCATGTTACATATATATCTCCCTCTGATTAACATTAAACATTAATAAAAAAAAAAGGGTTAATCTAAATATATGGTTGCAAATGTTAAAATATCATATATTCATTTAAAGAAGAAACGACATGCATATTCCTAAAACTAACAAGCTAGGGATGTACTGATAATGAATGACCATATAGATGTTTCACTTTTTCAGGCATAGCAATGAAATAAAAGAAAAGATCAAGGGTTAGATACTTGGTGACAGATTCTTTGTGGTTTTGCAAAATGTGGCAAGTTAGAAATTTCCTAATTTTGAGAATTCGTTTTCCTGTTTTCTAAATTCTAAATTTCAGATTTCTGCGTACACAATGAAGGAGAGAAGAGAGAGAGAGGAGGATTTGACATCAAAGAGCATACGTGTCAATTTATTTTTTAAAATAGCTAAATAAAACGTGAAATAAATAAAAGGAGATAGAAAAAAGAATATTAAGATTTTGTGGGGATGTTTTTATGAGAAAATTGTCTATTTTGGAAGTTTGTATGGGTACTCTGAAATCATCCCTAAAATAATTATCTTTCACAGTTAAATAAATTGCTTTTCCTTATTTGATGTCAGTACAGTATATGTACTACTTGACCCGCTCTGGTTGCCTTGTGAAGAGAGAAAGACAGCCTCGTAAGCAAGCAAATAGAAAAAGATATTAAAAAAGGAGAGAAAGCAAAAGCGTGTGTTGAGTATGCATTACAAAAACTTGAGGATGTGTGGAATCTTGAATTTCTTTACTCAGTGGAGGTTCATCTTTGAGGGAAGCCGAAGCCTCTAAAAAGATCTTTTAATATTATATTTTAAATTAATATTTAATATTGAAGATTATTAAAGCTGCCAAGTGATCCCTTTTTTTATCTTTAACCACCCTCACAACGGAACGCACAACGTACGTATATGTTTTCTACTTAGTATGTCTTGTGCATTATGTTGTGGGTGGTTAAAGATCAAGAAAAGGGGTTCTACAAGAATGGGACAGTATCCGTGAGACTATACCGATAGAAAGGTGTTTTTTCTATTAGCGACAGGAGTATCTGCGGGGGTTCTTGTATTCTCTTCGGAGTTTTAATAATCTTCAAAATAAAAAAATAATTTTAATAAAATATTATAAGAATGATTTATATTGAGAGAAGAGACAGCCAATTATCAATTTTCCATTGAATTGAGTGCACAAGATTGATTCATGTTTATACACGGGCTCTGGTCTAAAAAAATTATCTTGTACTTTGGATTTACGTGCTACTTTGGGGAGGATTTTAATGTTAACTATGAGCCACTACTACTAAAATGGGATCTACTAACGGACAAAAAAGGCCTCTAATAACAGTTTTCTCATTCCTAGTAGTCAACACGATAGAACAAGAGGAGGCACATCTTCCAGCGTATTCTAAATGCTAGCAGAGGAGGCACTTCTTCTAGCAGTTCTATACTAGAACCGCTAGTAGAGGGGGCACTTCTTCTAGCGGCTATGTACTAGAACCGATAGAAGAGGATAGTTTTTTCTAGCGGTTTGTACTTGGAACTATAGTAACAATATTTGCATTTTATTCGTGAATAAAACGTTTTTTTTATGTTTCCGAAGCAAACATCGAATTATTCGGTTGACCGAATTTTTACCGAATAATTCGCGAATAATTCACGAGTTTTATGAATTTTACAAATTATTCACGTTTTATTTGAAAATATCGTCGCTTTGTGCTGGTCCCATTTCTCCTTTACACGACGTGATGCCATTTTAAAATAATTAACTGTGCCATTTTAAAAAGATATTTGTGGCGCTATTTCTATTCTACTCGCGTAGCAGCGGGCCCCATGTAACGCCACGTAGATTAAGAAAATTAACCTGAGAATCAATCCAATTTAAATTTCAGCTTTATTAATTTAATTAGTAGGCTATGATATATTTAAATAAATCACCAGATCAAAAGAGCCCGATTCAGCCCAATTAATTTATCAGGCCACATTTCACTCTCTACCAAAATAACCAACTCATAAGAGCATCTACATCCCACCAATCAAATGAGTTTCTAAATAACTGTTAACCTCTTTTTAGAAATTAAGGTCTCTAAAATTTCTAACTCTCACATCCCTGAACTTAATTTTAGAGTTTTTATTAAGCCACATCAGCAACAAATTAAAAAGCATAAATAATTTGAGCCAATCATTTGATCAGCATGGAGTTTATAAACAATTTCTTAATAATAAAACTTTACTGCATAGTTTCTAAATAAGAAACTCTCTCACATTCCTGAAACTATATTAGAAACTGCCACGTAAGATTAGAAATTCTAATAGTACCACAAATGTAGATGCTCTAACCTCCATCCACATCTGCCCCTTCCGATTTTAAAAACCGCTCTCAGTTTTCAAACCCCAATCTCCTGTTGTGTTACGTACCCCTCTGACGCCCCTCCTAAAATTCAAACTACGCCATCCCTATTTAACCCCCTCTCCCTTTCTGTTTTATCTCATACCCCACCCATTATTTAATTTGAGTTTAATTAAAATATCTCTCCAGTTTATCACAAACCGTTCCCCACTCTTTTAATTTAATATTAACCCCTCTCTCTGTACCATATCTATCTCTCTCAAACTGCTGCCACACCTCTCTATTTGGTTGAAAATTTTCTGCATAGATTGATTGATTAGAATACGTTAGTTTGATATATTTAATTAGAGTGAATTTTCTGCACTAAAAGTATAAAACATGTTAAATTGTTATATTTAGTTAGAATAGATTTTTGCTATTTATTGTATGAATTCATGAATAATTAGACCTTTAATTATTTAATTCATCGTGTTTGATATTTTATTCAAGAACATATAGTTAGTAGATATCAATTATAAACAAGGAGATTAATTTTGGAATATTAGAATACCATGTGATTATTAGTATTTATTTTAATAACATCTGAAAATTTAATATTAGAAATGAGTATTTTCTTTATTAAATATATATATATATATATATATATATATATATATAAAGAGGAGGGCTCAAATGCCCCAAGAATTTATGCCCCAATTCTTTCCCAAAATCTGAACCGCACTTTAATTTTGAGATTAGCGGTTCAGATTGTCTCCACCCGAAGCTTCTCATTTCAAAATAAAGGTGCGCTTCCTCCATTTGTCTCTCTCCAGTTCTCACATTTCCTGCCACTCTCCAGTTCTTACAAAAAATGATTGATCGTGTCTCTTCGTCTCTTCCGACCTCTCTCTTCCTCCTCTGTGCTATACAGCAACAGGCTCTTTCTCTCTCTCCTCTCGCCAACGACTGTGAGGTACATAAAGATACATTTCTCTTCGGAAAATGAGAAAATTTCATGTATTATCAAGCACATTACACATTAAAAAAACAAAGTTAAAAAAAAAAAACAACCATCCGAAAATGGAAGTTACAAATGAATTGTAAAGATTATGAACAACTTGGAGGTGCTCCCGAGTACTTATAATATTGAACTAGCGCATTCAATCGGTGAAGAGGGCTTGGCGGTGGTGGCAACGGCCATGAAGACAATTCTTTGTTCTTGTGATAAAATCCTAACTTGCGAGTGAGGAGATCCGGGCAGCAAAACCGAGGGGTCAGGAGAGGTGAGAGGGGAGCATAATCGGTGTCGAGGGGACGAGAGGGGCGAGCGGAGGGCTGCGTCGGGGTATGGATCGGAATCGTAATGGGTTGGTGAAAAAGCGAAACAGTGAGAGAGAAAGGGGTCAGGGGCGAACTGAAGCCTCTGATCCAGCGTTCTTTTTTGCACGAATCTTAACGTGCGGATCAGAGATTCAGATTTTGGGCAGGATTGGGGCATGGATTCTTGGGGCATTTGAGCTCTCCTCATATATATATATTTATATATATATATATATATAAATATATATATATATAAATAGAGACTGACTAATGTAATAACGTTAGAACTTCGGCCGAAGTTCTAACGAGTCGTTTTTGCGTTATTACATTAGTCAGTCTCTATTTATATATATATATTTATATTTATATTTATAATCTAATTTTTTTGGTTTGTTAATAATAACCTCTTTAGTTATTTTAAAACCAAAATTATACTTCTTATATAACCAGATATTCAATTGTGATCATATAATTGTATATATAATCTATTACATCTAATAAATTTTTGGTTATGATAAGGATCAAATAACAGAAGCAAATTATTCTTTTCATTATTTTGTTTCTTTCTTGGAATACTAAATAAAGAGGATATCCAATATGAGATTTTAAGCCGAACTAATTGTCAGACTCTTTTATTAACAAAACAACATCTAACATGAGGTTTAATTAAAACAGTCAGACTATTATCCTTGATAGTTCGCCTAGATAGTAAACTAATTAAAAATTCAAAAGTTAGGATTACGAACATATAGTATTAAGGGTTTTAGGAAACGAGAATCAGTGAACTCAAACATTATTAATTAAAAGTTTGTTTATGTTTTAGGTTCGACTTTTAAGGATAATAACGACGTAAGGGACAATATATCAAGGAATTACTCAAATATAAGGTGCGGGTTTTCTAGACTTTGTAAAATTATTACTTATCGTTTTGTGTACATTTATTTTTCATTTAGTTGAATTATGCATGTTGAATTCGAACAACCATATGACTTCGTTAGAAAATATTAAGATAGGATTAATGTTCGTTTCATCAAAGAACTTATGCGAATAGGATGTGTTGACTATGACATGCGTGATATGTTAAATGAAGGAACGTGAAATTGAACAGATAATTAAAGTGAACAAGGGCCGATATGCTTGCGTATCGGGATGTATACATTGGGTTCGGTGTTTGACTAGACCCTCGTTAACGTGATTGTAGGCGAAAGCGGTCCTGTCACGGATGTGATTGTAGGCAGATGCGGTCCTGTCATGGACGTGATTATAGGCTAATGTGGTCCTATCATGGACGTAATTGTAGGCGGAAGCGGTCCTTTCACCGACATGATTGTAGGCGGAAGCGGTCATGTCACGGAAGTGATTGTAGGCGGAAGCGGTCCTGTCACAGCCAAGATCTAGCGAAATATGAATTCACCGTCCAGTGAGGCAAATGAAATGGATTAACAGAAACTTGAAAGTGAATAATGGTTTTAAATATGTATGATTGCATTGCATTAGAGATACTTATGCATTTATTTTATCATATTTTATCTATATCATATTTGTGAGAATTAAGTAGATTTTCCAAACTCCGGGCTGGAACTAAATCCCGCACTGAGAGAATGTTTGAATCTCTCACCCGTTCCATATTTATATGGGTTCCAGGTAATGATGAAGAGGCGCCAGAGCAAGGTCGTGAGTAATAGCAAGTGGAAAGATCCATGTTTAGATTAAATGTCACTTGTGTTTGCTTTTATGTCGTTTGTTTATTTTTCAGAAAAATTGGTACATTTGAACATGCATGGTTGTTGTTGTGTTTCTAACCATGTCTGTCGTGACCACTGTTAGACTACTTTTTGTTATTATTTTAAGACTCGATTTGTGAAATTAAATGTGGCATTTATGAATATTATTGATAATGTATGTGATGTGTGTACGCCTTACGTAGCAATACGTGGCGGGTTGTCTTGGGGTGTGACACCCCACCACGTGGGTGAGGCATGATTTTTGAAAAAAAGTTAGTAGAGGTGTATGTATAATTTGAATTTTGGGGCCTGCTAGAAGAGGGTTGCTCTGTGCATAAAAAAAAACACTTACAAAGAAGGTAATAACTTTCACCAAACTTTGACCGGCCTTAACTTTTTGTAGGAAACTTTGTTTTCAGCTTTCTTTATCAATTTGTAAAGCTCGTGAGAAGAAGATATCGATTTTGCTGTGCAACGAGATGCCAGCGCAGTCAGCATACGCTACCCTATTTCCTAAATATTTCTTTCCAATATTCTATTTCCTTAATACAAGATTACATAAATATTACATAAATATCACAGCAGATAGTTTCCTTTCTTCACCATCACAGTTTCCTTGTGCGAGTTGCCTTGTGCGCCACTTCTATTTAGATCTTTTATTGCTCACGTTAACACCTTTAGCCTCCTTTTACCTGGATCTTACCCTGCACGGGCCTTAAGGCTCCTCTACCTCTTCCTTTAGCTTTCTTAACTTTCACCTACAGATTAAGACAATCGAAATCGATTCCTTGGCACGGATTAAGATTTAATCTTAGTTGTATTGCCGAACAGCCCCTTAATTGACAATCACCACCCTTCACCACGCCAGTTAGCTTAAGTAATTACAAGTGGTTTATTATTAAATGTACAACAACTTTATGGAGAATGAAACAAGCATTTTTATTACTATTTCAAGTTTCAAATGTAACACCACACTTGTACAATGTCGCAGCTTGCTAACAGAAGTTAGTATAGAATGATATCTATACTTCTTGTCCTGGTTGCTTTTAGGTGACCTAGGGAACGAGAAAGTAATATTCTTGTCCTGTTGCTTGTATATACATTCTTTTGCTTTCAAATGAATTCTTTTGCTTGATGTGTGGGCCAAGAAAGTAATATACATTCTTCCTGGACAGAGAGGAGGATAAGAGATGCATTTGCGCAAAGAGCAATATTTGAAACCTGTTTCGGTGGCTAGCCAGGGCTCCACAGGTTTCCTTCAAAGAGAGAGAGAGGGGAAAGAGAAAGAGACAACGATGGGAAGAGAATAAGAGTTAGGGCAGCCGAGTTAGAGGATTAGCATTTTATCATTTTATCTTAAACAAGTTCATCACAGTACTGACACAGTTAACTTTCTCAGTGGCCCGAATTTCCCGTTTTTTTTATTAATCAAAAATAAAAATAAAATATCACAAAAGGGGATTGTTTTGCTGGAAAATCGAAATATAGAAAAAAAAACAAGATGGTTTATCCCTTCTACACACTGTAGCTAGACGGGATAAATCATCCCATCCTGTTAATCTTGATCCTAATTAGCGATCTAACTATAAAAAATAAAAAATCTGGACGGACAGGATAGACCATCCGTCCAGCATAGTAGCTTTTTTTTTGGTTGGTTTTTTCATTCTCTTATATGAAACCAAACCCAAAAAAAATATGCTACAGTGTTGGACGGGATAATCTATGCCGTCTAGATTTTTTTTTGTTGTCCTGCTTAGCGGGGTTAAGGATTTGGATTAGCAGGACATTAATTTGGACAAGAAATTTTGTACCATCCGATTGATGGGATAATCAATGTTGTTTTTCCTATATTTTGATTTTCCAGCAAAACGATCTTTTTTTGCGATTTTTTCTCGATTAATAAAAAAAACGGCAGAACCTCCGTGAGTCATTAAAATCCCACTGAAATAATGTAAAAATATTTTTTTTATATAATGCAAATTTCTGGTGGTGATCATTACTAGCTATTTTAATATTATAAAGACAATTTACTATTTGTAATCCACTGTTGTAATCAATTATTCACGGGGGAGCAACGGTCATATTTTATTTGTTGAGCAAAGCTTGGATCTAGCCAGGCATCTCCAAGCAAGAGACCAAAAAGAGGGAGGAGACAAGGAGAGAGAGAGAGAGCAGATACTTCGCTTGGCAGCTGCTACCAAGAATTTTTCAAAAAAGAGAGAGCATATACTTGGCAGCTGCTGCCAAGGTTTCAAAAGAGAGAGCTGAGTTGCTTGGGAGCCCCTGCCAAAATTTCAAAGAAGAGAGAAAGAGCAAGAGAGAGAGGAGAAAGAATGAAAAGTATCACTGACAAATTGCAAAACCTATGGAGCTCAGATGAGATAAGGGTTCTCGTCCTCACCAGCCTCGGCATACAAATGGGTCTCATCTTCTTGGCACCGTTGCGCAAACGCAGCACCAAGATGGTGCTCACGCTCACGCTCTGGCTGTTGTACCTAACTGCTGACAATGTTGCCACATACGGGCTGGGTAACATCAGCAACCAGACTCCTGCAGGAAGTGGTGTCAGTAGCGAACTCACCGTCTTGTGGGCACCGTTCCTCCTGGTTCACCTTGGAGGTCCCGATACCATCACATCATACGCAATTGAGGATAACGAGCTTTGGTGGCGTCACCTTTTAGGGCTAGTTTCTCAAGTTATAGTTACAGTTTATGTATTTTTGCAATCACCAACAAATGGTTTGCTGTGGATACCAACAATTTTTGTGTTTATCCCTGGCCTCATCAAATTTGCAGAGAGGACCCATGCTCTCCGCTTAGCAAGCAAGGACAATATCAAAGATAAAATTATCTCAGAACTCCGCCCAGGAAGTATGAAAGGTACACATATCCCAACCTTCCACTAACATTTGGTTAACAAAATTATTTCTTGCTAACAGTACCTTATGGTTTGATTTAATTGTTCTACACTCAGGTAGCAATGATAATACTTCGAGCACCGTCGCATCAAATCAAACTAATGAAGGTACATATATCTCTACCTTCCACTAGCATCTAGTTAACAATATTAACTCGTGCAAAATCTTATTATTCTTACTAAGAGTATCTTATTATGTCGGTCCTCTTCCTAGCAAAAGACACTATAGATACATATATCCCTACCTTCCTCCAACTTCTGGTTAACTGTATTAACACAAGCGAAATCTTATATATTGTTGAGCCTACCTTAAGATTTAAGTTCAATATTCTGTTGATAATTAGAGAATTGATTTGACTAAAAGCTTTATTGCTCAAATAGTTATATTTACAATGTATAATCTCAAATCAAAATATATACAATCCAAGTCTTTCGACCCGTTGAAAATGATTCCGGAAATGGAATTTAGAGCATTTCTTGATTGCCGTTTATGGAAATTATCGGTAGCAGGCGAGAAAGAGAAGAGAGAAGAGAGTGGTTAATTCGCAAGATTCAAATGTGTTAATGCTAACGTGTACTTGGTTGTATTATCTCAAACATATATAAATATATGATGAGTTTGGAAATTTAAGGACAATATATAGATTATTTTCAAAAAAATTGCTTAGTTTCCTATGCGTATAGTTTCCAAATTTACAAGGTTCTAAATTTAAAAATATATAAGTATTGTTTAAAACCTGATGATATCTAATGAAAATAAAATATTATGATGATATCTAATCGAAATTGTTGAACTGAATAGAATTGGAAGAGATTATAGAATTTAACAAGAACAAATTTAAATAATAAGGTTCTTCTCGAGGTACCCGAAATGAAGAATTAATAGGGGTGTCAATGAAATCCTTTTAACCGTTTATCTGATCTGTAATGTATTCGACAAGGCGGGTATGAATAAGAACTTTTTCATTAACTTAACGAGATGGGTATCTAGTAAGAAAAAAAAAACTTTTGTTAGCTTATCGGGTAAAGGTACATGTAAGAGCTATTTGATACCCGTTACCAATAGAATAATTGATAAATATTAATTTATATATGATAAACTTTTATATACCCATATAACTATATATTTTTTTATTATTATGACTCAATTTATATATATGACATTTTATATTATTTTTTATTTGGTAATTTATGATAAAATTGATTTATTCAACATGTTATATATATAGTTTTTTAATTAGTAACTTATGACAAAAATTATTTATACCATATTTTATATTGTTATATTTGATTTATAATTTATAATTCTTAAAATAATAGGATAACAATTATAACTTTATATTTTATGATATTACGATACATAACTTGTTGAATATAATTATTTGTTTTATTTTTAAATTAAATTATATAGGATATTAACTTATTCGATAATTACCCATATTCGTTTATTTACTTGTTATTTTAACAGGTAAAGGTAGGATATGGGTAAGACTAATATTTAATAGGTAAGGGTATGTAAGGTATGGGTAAGACTAATTATATATTGATATTTGTATGAAAATATCACTATGTGACCCATACCGTACCCATTGGCTCCCCTAGGAATTAATATTTTTCTTACAATAAACATATAGTATTTGTTATTATTATTTCAGTCATTTTGGTTTCTTTGGTTTACTATTTGTTGTTCAACAATAAAAATGGGAAGTTTTCTTTTGTAACAAAAGTATTGAAGGAGAACTAATTTTTGATTTAGTAGCCAATTTTCGAAATTCTCTTGTGAATTGAGAGACTTGGTTCGAAATTTTGCAGGAGAACCAATTTTTGCAGGTTCGAAATTTTATTCAGAATTTCTTATGAATATTATTTAAAATTGAGAGACTTTGTTCTCATTTTTATTTAAAAAAATAGAAAATGTATTCCAAATTTCACTTTTCTGGAATTTTTTATTATTTTTAGATGTAGTAGAACATGATGATTTAGATATTTATTCATCAAAAATTTTAAATTAACTATTTCCTCATCTAAGATCGCTTATTGCATTAATATTTTCATTTCTTGATTTAATGAAATGAAAATACATATTAATAATAGGGGGAATTCATGTATATTCCTCAAAAGTTTCAAAATTACGTATTTCTCCCTCTAAACTTCATAATATCATATTACCTTCTGAACTTCAAAAACTCACAAATTTACTCATTTTAATGTCTTTTCCATTAGAACTCATTTTGAATTTATAAAGTACCCATTTTACCTTTTATTAAAAAAATAAAAAATATATAGCATGTTTTAGAAAAATGCCAATCTTCCAATTGGTCAGAATCGATGCTAAATGGTTAATTTGTCTACAAGTAACGCATACACAAGCATATGTAAATGCCACTGTAAATACGTCAGAAGTAGACAAATTAACCTTTTTTTCCTGGAAACCGACTAATTAGAAGACTGGTGTTTTTCTAAAGTAGGTGACATATATTTTATTTTTTAATAAAGCATAATATGGTATTTTATATATTTAAAATGAGTATTAATAGAAAAGACAATAAATGGGTAAAGATGTGAGTATTTGAAGTTCAGAGGTAGAAAATCAGGGGGGGAGAAAATGAAACAATGTACGGTCGATGCATTTAATCAAGAGCTATTTAGAAAATCGATATCGGCCCTTTAGTGCTGGTGATTTAATCAACTGTCCTTTTTCAAAGAAAAAATAATAAGAAGGTTTACCAATATGACCCACTTGTAAGATTATACACAATCAAACAGAAATGAATTTTGGTATATAATTTTATACTAATTTTACTCTGTAGTATAATGGGTAATTATGAAACAACATTTATCTAAATCCAAAATCAATAAATAATTACAACAACAACAACAAAGCCTTTTGTCCCAAACAAGCTGGGGTAGGTTAGAAATGAAAGCCAACCAGAGTCATTGAGGGTTTCATTTCCATACAAAGGCTGTATTTTACGTTGGCTCGACATGTCCAGACATGTTTTTTCAGTATATACAGTACGGTCTAGAGTACCAAATAATTAAATGCATATCATTATGGGACCTACAGTTGAGAAGCATTAGTGTAGACACCAAAAAACTTGATAAATGCATTGTCGTGAATACTTAATTACTGGTACCAAAAAAGTCATGTTTTTCTGGCTAAATAAATGCATTCCGAAATGGTTTACCCCAAGGATTTTGTCTTGAAAAAACAATACCAGAACTGATCATGAAACTGGACAATACAAAAAGTGATGGAACAAACTTAGTTTGCAATGCTGAACTAATCAAGAGCTAATAACCACTCCCTTCATTACTCCCTCCCAACCTGTATTTAAATGTATCAAATGAAAAAAAGAGGTAATAATAGTAATTGACAGAGAAATGACTAATAAAATATGATCTTTATGCAGACATCCCTATGCCCGACAGCCAGGCTATTTGGGAAGGCTTTCACTGGTTCAATATCTTCAAGCGCCTGTTGGTAGATGTAACTTTTCCCGCAGAAGAGTTAATGAAGAGTCAGGATCGCATCGCAGGTCTCACCTCGACGGAAGCACTTAAATTGGTCGCCATCGAGCTCTCATTCCTATATGATATCCTACATACGAAGGCAGTCCACATGCACACCAATTTAGGCCGTGTATTGCGCGGTTTTTCTCTAGTCTCCATCATAGCAGCACTTGTCGTATTTCATCATCTTGACATGCAAAAGTATGTATCTAAAGATATTATTATAACCTACATCTTATTTGGCGCAGGCCTCAGCCTTGAGGTCATCGCTACCATGCTTCTTGTATTCTCGGACTGGATGGTCGTGACACTTACCGAGAATAAACACAGCAACTGTTTTGCAAGTTGTATAACTGCAATGGTGAAAAGAATTACATTTAGGAAGGGAATACCTCGGTGGGCCCACACCATCGGGCATTACAATCTCGTAGGTGTCAGCCTGAGAGACAGGGACACGGTATTAGCAAACATCATGAGAAAACTCAGAATAAAACATATATGGGACAACTTTTGTGAGAGCACAATATTGATCCCCATAACGGAGTTGTTGGAGAAAATTATGTTCACTGAGGCAAAAAGGAGAGCGCAAAACGTGCATATATACAATGTGTTACTAATGGCAAGAGCATATAGGGGAAACAAAGCATTGGAACGTCACGGCCAACTGACGAATCTGGAGTGGAGCATGAAAAGGGAATTTGATGAGTGCATTATCTTGTGGCATCTTGCCACAGACATTTGTTATTATAATGACAGTTCCAACCAACCTAAAGGGAGTGATGACACTGAGCGTGATGTGAGTTGGAAGACATCCAATTACATGGTCTATCTCCTAACCCAGCAGCAGTCAATGATGCAGCTCGGATATGGTAAGACACGATTTGAGGCCACATGTGCTGTCGTCAAGAAGAAATTCAAGGGTAAGGGAAAGCTCAAAGACAAGGATGCACGCGAAGTGCTTAAGGCAGCACCGGTACTTGAGCAGAATGATGCACAAGAACCAGCTGACGGCCGTCAACCAACAGATAAAAAGGATACATTTGTATTAAAGAAGATATGGGCATTTTTGAGATGCTGGGGTAGGCGTAAGGTTGAGGACGATAAGCGTAAGGGGGAGGATGAAATGGGAGAATTGGTATTAAAGGATGGCCTTAGACTTGCAAAACAGTTGCAGGAAATCAAACCAGATATAAAGAAATGGCAGGTAATTAGCGAGACATGGATGGAGATGCTGGGATATGCTGCCATTCATTGCGATTCATACCAACATGCCAAGACCCTGAGCAGGGGTGGGGAATTGCTCACTCATCTCTGGTTGCTGATGGCTCAATTGGGAGTTGTTGAGGAGCACAAGGTGCAGCAATACCAATCTGGATCCGTCTAATTCTTATATAATTATATGTGTTGTTTTTCTCACTCCTTTTTCCTCCATAGGCAGAGGATTTACATGTTGTTTTTTTTCTTTCTACCATTTTATTTATATGTAAAATAATTGTTGGTTTTGGATTGACTGAATTGATTGGATTGTTATGATCTTTTTAATTTACTTGTATTTTGTTTTAATTTATCAATGTGTTTAATGAGCAAAACGTGGTAAGGAGAATGCCTGCATCTGCATGAAGTGTAATTAATGGCAGGGTATTCATCATCCATATAATTTCTATGAACTTATAACACAATTACCAGTTTAAACCAACCAATTATGCATCATACTAGATTACTAGTGCTGTCTACTTGGCCATTATTTCCTTCCAAAATTTTCTAGATTAATTTTCTAGATTACATGCTTGGCTTAATATGGAGATCATGTTGAACGGTCCGGATCGACTCTTTGGACCTTGAAATCGCAAAATATGGGCAGGAAGTAAAACAAGGGCTTTTACTTCCCAATTCTATTTTGCTTCTCATTTAAAGTTTGTGTCTATATGGAGTCCGGCTAATATGACATTGGTGTCATTCCAAATTCAATAACACCACATCGTATACCGTTAGATCTGCTTTAATATTCGTGTTTTGCACGAATATTAAAGACACTAGTGTTTTGCACGAATATTAAAGCAGATCTAACGGTATACGATGTGGTGTTATTGAATTTGGAATGACACCAATGTCATATTAGCCGGACTCGTCTATATGTATAAGCATCATGCACGCAACAGTTTGCATGCAATTAAATCTGTCCCAGCACCACACAACAAAGATTGTGAACAGTTTAACATGAAATTAATTATTGAAAGCACCAAACTGACGACTATGCTTGGTAGTGGCAGTAAGAAAAGAGACCACATGTTATCAAGTCCTAGTTCATGCAACTAATAATATGTGGTCATGTGCAAATCATTGGATTCCACAAGTAACCAATCATTGGATCGGCCATGGGAACAGCATAGAAAGAAAAATCGGCCGTTCTAGAGCGGAATCGGACAGTACCGATCCGATTTCAAGCCGAGTTACGCCGTTAGTGTAGATTTCGTCCAATTTCATATCTACACTAACCGCATAACTCGGTTTGAAATCGGCCGTTCCGATCCAATTTTAGTCAAATTTCAGCAGAAATAGATCTACTCCACCGAAACAGTCCGACCAGTTAAATTTAGGTCAAAACACAAATTAAACACACTCCAAAACTTTTATCCTCTACGTGAATCGAACCTAAGACCTCTTACTAAGCAAACAAGCCAACTACAACCACACCATACAACTTTTGTTGTTAGAAAACATAACTCATGAATATATAAAAATTGTAATTTGTACCACACCATACTTAATTGTAATACTTGTATTATATTGTTTTAGTGGATAATTTGATTTTAATCATTTGTCTAAACGGATATTGTTGACAAATTATTTTTTTATCAATTTTTTTCTATTTTTTTAGTGTAAAACAAGCTTCTGGTAAAAAAATCCGATGTTCCAATCCGATTCAGCTGATTCCAACCAATTTTTCCGATCTGGATCGGAATCGGACGGTGCCGATCCCGATTCCGATTCCGATTTTTCCTTTATCCGGAACAGGATCCACAAGGGGAACAACTGGGTATTGCTAGAAAAGGTGGTGTTGTAAGGTGTCCGCAAGAGCACTTTGGTACGCCTACTCTTGTTCCTTGAGCATTTCTTCCATTTCCCATTCGTCACGATAAGCTTCAAGCACATCTTGTTTCTTGTTGCATACTCGGCTGACCCAGCTCTGGTTCAATGTCGTTGGGACCCTACACATAAGGCGCATCAGTCTCAAAACCCGCCTGATTGACTAGTTGCTCATCCCTAATCGGATCCATGTCTTCATCCGAGAAGTATAAGGTCCATGTAGTGATGCCATGGCGGTAAACCATAGCGTTGGGACACCGGTACGTGAGTGGCCGGGTTAAGAGATGAGGTCCTAATGGTTTGCAAGTAAGTTCGGGCTTGAGTGGTGGATCGAACTTGAGAGGTGGATCGGGTCATTGAGTCATGGTTAGGGTTAAGAGGTGAAGTGGTTACTTGGGTGTAGTTTGGTTTTGTATAGGGTTGGATGAGGAGGCCATTAACGGGTTTGGATTAGGAAATGTTTTCTTATTCGCCATGAGGTTGGTGGGGGAGAATGAGGAGTCCGAATCTGCTGCAATTCCGAGATGGATTGCAGGATCCTAAAATTCCGAGATCAACAGTTCAAACTTTTCCGTGTGCGGTTCTCGGAAACATTCTTGAAAAAGTAAATTTTCATGCACGCATCTCAAGAAAGACCAACAGTTGAGATGGGATCGTAGGGTCGTGTGATTCCCCGAGAATCACAGCAGATTTATTTTCGAGAATGAGAGGAGTAAATGTTGCAAGGGCGTTAAAAATTACACAACACAGTGTTAAATTTTGATATTATTGAGGGCTGTAAGCGCATAAAGCCATTCACCCTTTGGATTGAAACGTGGGGCCCACAGAACAGTGACAGGGACAGGTCTTTGAATGGCCTACGGATTTCTCATAAAAAAAAAAAAAAAAAGGACGAGAAGACCAGAAGCTTGTCGTTTCTCTGCAAAGTTTCAAGGAAAGTGCTCTTTTGTATATACAACCTCCGATAAAAAATAAGCCCACAGAACAGTGACAGGGACAGGTCTTTGAATGGCCTACGGATTTCTCATAAAAAAAAAAAAAAAAGGACGAGAAGACCAGAAGCTTGTCGTTTCTCTGCAAAGTTTCAAGGAAAGTGCTCTTTTGTATATACAACCTCCGATAAAAAATAATCTGCTTTTTTGTTCTCTTTTAAATCAGGCTCTTTTTCGGATTTTGGGCGAAACAAAGGACACAATTACATATTTACATGACATTTCTAAAGCCGCTAAATAGAAAAATGCTGCTTCTAGTTGAATCATATATATATATACATTTTCATGTAGAAAAAGTTGAAGGCACCTTTGTATAATAATACCAACAAAAATTTAAACAAAAAACGAAATTAAATACTTACCTAAGTAGGAGGAGAAGCAAACAACCAGTCCGAGGTACACGAAACAAAGAGAATATACTGAAACCAAAAAATTATTCATTTTATAATAGGTGTTATGCAAATAACAACATTGAAGGGACATTTGTGCAAATATACAACTTTGATAACGGTAGAACCGTAGAAGGAAGGAAAGGACATGAATTTGCATTGATTTACTAAACAATGTCTCCACGAAATCTACATGCATTATTCTAATTCTCACCTTAGAAACCTCATCGGTCATTTTGCCAAGGTTATACTGGTTCTACCCAAACCCGTTGATCAATTCTCCGAACCGACACTTCCGGCACCGACGGTTCCGGCAGTCATGACGAGGTGGTCCCACTTGTTAGCGAACGAGAAGAGCTCGTAGAATGCACAGCTCTGTTCTGGTTTCTTCTTCTTTGCTTCAACCGACTCGCATGATCCCCCCTTGTTCATCTCGTCACCCAATTTCTTTTTCTCTCTTTCTCCTCAGATCAGACCGCTAGTTAGTTCACGATAAGGTTAGCACATTGCTCGGATCTATCAAGAGAACGCCATTAGTAAAGAAAGAGCAGAGAGAGAGAGAAAGAGAGAGAGAGAGGCGTTGGGTTTCGTAAATAGTGTGGAGAGAGAGGGCACAGATTTCACGTTGAGAGAGAGGAATTCTATGTTCTGCATTAATGCACAGATTTGACTCGGGTGTAAGAGACCATGCTTGGGATCTGGAAGTTTCATTCATATATTCATCCACTGTGTTTGTTTTATAATTTTAATCTTGGCTTTCAATACCATATCGGACGGTTGGGATTCAGTCGGACGGATGCTAGTCAAAATCCTGTTGGATTTAATCGGAAAGTAAGGGACGAGTTCCGGTCACTTGCGGTGAGTGTTAAATTCTGTATTGTTAATTCTCTTTGGAAGATTCAAAAGTGCGCAGGCAACTTTATTTAACTAACAAGAATATAAATTAAATAAAAAATAGGAAAATTCTTTTACAAATCCTCCTATTTAAATCTATAATAATATCAAATCAATACTGTAAATACTAGCATGTGCTCGTCGGATGGACATGATAAATAATAGTAATTAGTAATAATTGGCCTTAATTGGAAATAATGAACTGATTAGTTGGGAAAATTCATAACAGTTTGATCACCATCAACGACTAATTAGCTAATTAATTGAACTAAATGGATGTTTTTTACAACACTACATCAAATAATAATGATGGAAATGTAAAATAAATTGAGATACTAAATTTGGACCAACCATTTTTTCTGTAGCATTAAAACAAATTAAACTCTTGAGAGAAACGATAAGGTTCTGGTCTTCTAATTAATGAGCAATAGAATAGGAATAGATGCCATAATTACTGAACATGTAATACATAAAAAGTTTAAGTTCATGAAATATTTCTACAAATAAAATAAATAAATATTAACAACAACACCAGGCTAAGTCCAAGACGGTGCTGCTTACCGCTTACGCTGCTAAAGGCGCTTTCACAGTTGCCTAAGGCGAGAGAATTTTATATTCATGGAAATTAATGAAACCAATTAGAGAAATAGAAAGAGTATAAATTTTCTTGCATTAATAGAAAGATCAGAGTTAATGTTTTTGATCCAAAATTTTGAATCGGATTCAATGCTACAGATCCAATCTTTTTTTATTTTTTTCTGCATTCCGCCTCAGCAACACATAAGGTTGTATAGAAAGCGTCACATAAATTCGTCTTTAGTTTCATTGTTGCATACAAAAGAAGAGGATTTTTTTTTAAAAAGTAATTAAAATAATTAATTTAAAAAAAACAACTTGATTACCTTTTTTTTTTTACAAAAACCATAAGAACCGCACTGCCAATTCAGTCTGATGGAATTTTTCTTTTTTTGGACCGAATTGGCAATTCGATCCAGCTGATTTTCACAGTTTCCGCACTGATTTGGTGTAGCTTTGTACGTAATGCCCCTGGACGGAATTGGCAATTCGGTCCAGAGGTTTTTTTTTTTATTATTTTAGAGACACTAAGAAGAGCAAAATAAAGAAATCTAACACTGAAAATTTGAATTTTTTGTTTAAATTTTTTGTTATATTACTTCTTTTGAATTATAATTAGCATATTTATACTAAAATACACTAAATTACTTGAAATTATGTTGAATTACACTATAATACAATAAATTATGTTGAATTACACCAAATTACGCTAATTACAATAACTTCGCTAATTATGCTGAAATACGGTAAATTACGCTAAACTACGCAAAACTACTCTAAAGTAGACTGATTTTGTGTCATCTTTCATGAATAATAAAAAATAATAAAAAATTTCCGAAAATAGTAAAAATTGGTGTTCTACAAGTTCATTATGTAACTAATTTACTGAGCTACTTAGATTGAATAATAGAATAGAAAATTTTAATCGAAAACTTCAACTTAAGTTTTGAGGCTCTCTTTCCTTTGTTTTTTAGCAATTCTGAATTTCAAAAAACCGCAAAGCAGTCAATGACGCATGCTATTTTCGCAAGCTTTCCGAAAAGTGGTCATTTGCTGAAATTGGACACTCGAGCGCCGTTTTATGACCGTTTGAAGTTTCATTGTCGTTTTTCGCCTTTTTAGTGAAGATATCGTCCCTATTCATATATGTAATTTAGCGTAATGTAATGTAATTTAGTGTAATTTAACTTAATATAGTGTAATTCAACATAATTTCAAGTAATTTAGTGTATTTTAGTATAAATATGCTAATTATAAATCAAAAGAAGTAATCTAACAAATAATTTAAACAAAAAATTTTAATTTTCAGTGTTAGATTTCTTTATATTGCTATTCTTAGTGTCTCTAAAAAAAATAAAAAAAAAGCCTCTGGACCGAATTTCCAATTCCGTCCAGGGGCATTACACACAAAGCTACACCAAATCAGTGCGGGAACTGTGAAAATCAGCTGGACCGAATTGGCAGTTCGGTTCTTATGATTTTTGTAAAAAAAAAGATAATCAAGTTGTTTTTTTTAAATTACGTTTTTAAAAAAAAATCCCTTGAGGCACGTGAAAGGAGGAGAGAAGATTTTATTGCATGGTTTATCTTGTTGAGAAGATCCGTAACGCTGCCTTTTTTTCTCCCGTTCAGTTTCCTTTTTTAACTCCATTGAGGAGGACACTTGTTCTCAACGGATTTTTAAGATTCGTGCCAAATTTAATAGAGATTTGAATCTGAGATAACCTGTACGGAAACATTGAAACAGGGAGTCAAGTTGGTGTTTTAGGTGTTAGTGTATTATTATTTAATGTGTTGTACCTTCTCTAAAATGTAGGGTTGGCCGGCGTAAATTTTGCTCATGTTCTTACCATACCTAAAGACGCAAGAGTGCTTATAGTTATATGAGGAGGGATCAAGTTGCAACAAATTTGAGTTACAACAAAGTTACAACAACTATTTTTTTCATTTTCAAAGTCCAAATCGTCGATCCAAACCGTTCAACATGATCTCCACAATAAAATGTGCTTGCAGATCAAATTTTACATTTTTTTGAATTTTTTTACTATTTATTAAGATGGGTACAAAATTCAATGGTCTGAATATGACTATTTTTTGTAAAATCCATAATAAATAGTAAAAAAATTCAAAAAAATGTAAAATTTGATCTGCAAGCACATTTTATTGTGGAGATCATGTTGAACGGTTTGGATCGACGATTTGGACTTTGAAAATGAAAAAAATGGTTGTTGTAACTTTGTTGTAACTCAAATTTGTTGTAACTTGATCCCTCCTCTAGTTATATATCTACTATTTTTGCCAGTTAGAGAAATAATATTCCACTTTTCGGCTTGTCCATTTGGGAATGATAAGTGCTATCTTGAGAACAGAATTCTGAATGTAGATAAAAAAAATTAGAGGAAATATGTAGCATGTTTAAGAAAAATATATAATTTTCTAATTGATCATTTTCCAATGACACATAAACAGTGACAGTGTGGGTCCCAAATAAGAAAACAAACCACTTGCCATTACAATAGGCCTAATAGAAGACTTAACAATCAGACTGAACCTGTGCAGGCTCAGATCCTGCATTGTTTCCTTCACCTAATTTATCTATAATTTTATCTATGGCCCTTATAAGGCCCACACTTCGTTGAGCATTCTCTTCTTGCACTTTTTTTCCCCAGGTATTTAGAGCTGGGCTGCCAACCCATGGGCCCCTTGGAAGTATGAGAATGTTTGCTAATTCAGGCCGATTTTCTTGGCACGTACATGCAACCAGTAACTCTGTGAAAACAATTAGATCTGAGTCATCAGTTTAACTTGGCATGAATCTCAAAACGGATCCCCTATAGTTTATATTATCCTTTATTGAAAAATATATATGTAGTGTGTCTCAAAAATGTATCAGTCCTAATTGGTTACTATAGATGGGAAAATGAGTAATTTCTCTACTTCTGACATTTACTGTTTTATATTTATGTATATACTCGAAATCCGGCAAAATAGAAGGCTGACATTATTCTGAAACATGGTTCATATTTTTTTCTTTTTTTAATGAAGGGTAAATTGGATATTTTATAAACTAAAATTAAGTTCTAATAGAAAGGATAATAGAATGGGTATATTTGTGATTTTTTGAAATTTAGAAAGGTAAATATGATATTATCAACTTTTGGAAGGGAAATACGTAATTTTAAAATTTTTAAGGGGTATAGATGAAAATCTCCCAAAATTTAACATACAACTGTGCATTAGTATCTGCCCTCGTGATTCGAACCCAGGTTCTATTGGTTGAGATACAAAACTTGTAACCACTATACTAGAGTAACTAGATTATCTTATGTGATACATACTAACAACTATGGTATTTAATTTATACTTAGTTTAAATCTTTAGTTTTTTTGTGCGAGTTTAGTTTAAGTTAAGATTATGTCTAATTTAAATATCATAAACTCTTTGGTGAACTCAACTCTAAAACCTATCAGATTGGATTCAAATGACGAATCCGAACCGATGAAATCTATCTATCTTACGAGTGATGCGTCTACATGAAAAAAAAAAAATTTGGAATTAATTTTGTATATAGTCAAGTGGAAAAAAAACGTTCAAAAAATGAATGCATTAAAATTAATTTGCAAACCTTATAATTTTGACCGCTTGACTTTATACTAAATTAATTCAAAAAATTTAATTTCCGCATGTAGACACATCACTCGTAAGGTAGATGGGTTTCAATGGTTCGGATTCATTGTTTGAAACCAATCCGATAGGTTTTAGGATTGAGTTCACAAAGGGGCTTCGTGAACTTAAGAGCACCCTAGTTTTACTCAATAAATAATATAGAAGAAGTCTCGAATTAACCTCGCACAATCCGTAAGTGGTCGCTATTGAGAAAGATAAAAAAAAAATTGCATGTCGAATTGAAATCATAGTTTGTTGGTCATTCATCATTAAATTTATGATCTTCATTCCTACAATTTTTTCAAAAAAATAAGTACAAAAATAGATGAAGGTTCAAATGCCTCCACTATGCCTCCATTTTTAAAAACATTAATAACTCAAAATTTAAAATTTAAAAGTCAAAATAAAACCGTTGGATATGATCTACATCATTTTATCTATACACATGTAAAAAATTATGACATTTCAATTTTGTTTTAGTTGTCATCAAGAGCTTGTAAAAACGTACTAATGTGGATAATTTCTAGACGTTGATTTTTCAACTTATTGATTCACATAAAAAAAAAATGGAAATGTGATTATTTTTTATGAGCACATAGATAAAATGATGTAGATCATATCCAATGGTTTTATTTTGACTTTTAAGTTTTAAATTTTGAGTTATTAAAGTTTTAAAAAATAAAGACATAGTGGAGGCACAACAAATGGAGGCATTTAAACCCTCCTCACAAAAATATTAATAGAAGAAGGTGATTTAAGTAGTTATATTTTCATGAAGAGGTCAATAGATACATTTTAATATTCTAAAAAAGATCGATAACTTGCAATTTGAATTCGTATTAATAAGTTACATATATAGTAAGACGGACAGGCATGTCTATCTCCCTCTCCAATTATCATATGGACTTCAAACCGACAGTGAGGATATTCTGCCAATTAAGCGAGGACTACTCCCTCTCTATTCGCAATGGAAAGGTTGTGCTCGCTCTTGCCAATCCCCAAGACCCCTTCCAGGTAAACTGTTTTTTCCTCTATAATCCCTACACACAATATAAACTGATAGGTCAAATTGGGCTTAATTTTTTTTTATTTTGAAATACTTTAGCACTGGATCAAGGAGGAAGTTGATGGTGGCGGCTTCACTCTTTTCAACAAAGGTACTGCTCAAGCTATGAAGCGCTCCCCCAATATCTCACCTGTCAATAAACAAGTTATTGAGGTGAGTTTAAAATTTATCAGCACTGGAGGCTAAATATATATAGCAATTTTTAACCTCAGAGAGAGATTATTTAATTGTATATGTGTTTTTCATTCTTACTCTCAATTAGGTTCTTCTGATTTCAATGCCGTTTGGCTCTGATCCTGACCCTGATGCTGTGTGGATCGAGTCGAATGAGGGGGAAAACACTTTCACCGCTGTTTTCAGCAAACATGGCGATACACAAAGGTTCAGATTACAGCCACATTCCTGGCTGGCTTACGATGGCAACACTGTTCTTCTAACGAACCAAGACATAGGCCCCTATCAAAAATGGAAGTTTGTGCCTTACAATGAGGATAGGGTAGTGTGTCCCAAAACAATCAAGATCTACTGCAGAGAGAAATGGGACTACAATCTAACAATTCGTGATGACACTGTTGTGTTTGCTCGATGTGATCGTGCAGATCCATATCAGGTAATTATTTCATTAAGGTATCACTTTTTATATTTATTTACATTTAGCATTTGTTTTAGTTTTGAATTTTAGCATTTCTTGGGTTTTATCGACAATGTTCTCTGACATGTTCAATTAATGATGTAGCACTGGAGGAAAGAATATGCATACTGTCAACATCTCAAGGACGAACAAGGTTTTCGGGCCTTTGCAATTGTGAACGTTGCCACCGGAAAAGCTATCCAGCATGGGATCAGCCAAGGTTTTGGTTACCCTGTATGTAACACATCATAGATCTTCTCTTCTCTTTACCTCCCTTGACATTTCCTCTTTGATTTATTCGTTTTATCAAAACTATACTAATTCACAAATACAAACACAATTTGACTTAATCTTTAAGGCTACCTTTTCGGCGCATCATTTATTTATTTCTATTTTTGTTGGAATTTTGTTAGGTTTCCCTGCTCCCGTTCAATCCAATGCAGTTGGAGGAGTCACTTTTGTGGACGGAGAGTGACGATCAGGGTTCTGGCTTCAAGAAAATTAAAGTACGGAAGAATATTGGAGTTGGGCTTGATGCTTTGTTTGACAGGGACTGGATGCAAGTGGGCTTACAGGAGGGGATGCGTTTGGGGATATGGAGGGATGTTGCCGCCAAAAGTCACCAATGGAAGATGGAGGAGTTCTTTTAAGAAAATACTTCATGCATGTTGTATCTTTTATTTGGTTTTTTCACTTTTTGTTCCCTTCATTTGTTGGATTTATTGTCAACCTAGTTGGATTTAATGCCAACATTGAGCATATTTGTAATCTGATTATAGATTGTTTACTGTTATATATGGTTGTCAATTAAAGTGATCAAATAAAGTAATAAACAATCAATATATTCATTAGGATGTGATCCATAAATGTGTAGAACAATTTAGGCAAATATCAAATCATTGATGGATGGATTTTGAGATTTGCAATTTAGAAAACTGTCATTTAAGAGGATTCTGCGGGCCACACGGACATCAGTGCGGTCACACGGATTTTGATGCGACAGCACGGTTTTTGATGTAGTCACACAAATACTTTTTTCAAGTTGGCAGATAACCAGATAGGTTACTATATATAAGGATTGGTTCCCAAAGAACAAAATAACATAGAAAAATACAGAAACTGAATATACGTTTTTATCTTTAGAAAAATACAGCTTTGTGTGTCTTCTCTTATTTTTTTACCATCAAAGAATAAAGAAGAAAAATCCATTAGAAAATTTGGAGAGGATTTTTCAAGGGCCATATCTTGCTGTTTTGGAAGACTTATTCCTACGACCATACGACAAAACAACAAGAAGGGTTTCTTGCCATTAGAGTCTAGTCTCGCACTCATGAAGACGGTTGACGATCTCTCAAAGGATTAACTTATTCCATGAAACATTCTTAGGTTAAGGTGGGGAACTGTTTCTCCTTCCCCGGGGTGTAAGTGTTTGACCCCTAGATGAGATGTAATTGTTTGATCTCTAGACAAGGCGTAATTGTTTGGCCTTTATGATTCCCCAACAAGTGGTATCAGAGCCTTCCTATGCCGAAGGATTAAGTCTTTTAGGATCTAGAGAGAATTAGGAATTATTGATGATTTTTTCGTTGATTTTTGTTGGATTTTTCTTGATTGTTTTAGATCTGAAAATTTTGGTTTGGAGAGCAAAAAACTTGTAAAAGTTTATAGCCATAATTGCCTATTTTTTAGTTATTAAGTTGGTAGAATTTGCTAGAAGATTTCCAATTGAAATCCCAAAATTCTAATCAAAATTCGGTCCTGTGAGAGTTTGTGCGACCCTCTGTGCAGACACACAGATGCCACACAAAATTCCGCACAAAATTTTAATTGGCAGTTATGAAATTTTGGGTTTTGGTGTAATTTATTTTTTAATAAATTTCCTAAAACAAAATATACCAATTTGGAATTAAACTTCTAAATTTGAAAGGTTATATAGATTTGGAATTAAATTTCTAAATTTGAAAGGTTATTTAAGGTGCTTCCAAAATTAAGAAGTCTCTCTAGATCATGGATCAATTTCAGCATAATAAATGCAGTTTTACAGTTACTCAGACAAAGATACGGCCGCACGGATTTTGATGTGGTCGCACGGTTTTGATGAAGATGCATCAAAAACCTTTTTTAATTTAGCAGACCGCACAAAATTTTGTGGGCGCCGCACAACTTTCTGAAAAGTTAGAGAATAGTTTCTGAGATTAAAAATGCAGTTATTATGATGCAATTATATATATAGAGAGTGGCTAAGATCAAAGTGGTATGACCAAGGCCTTTGGTGCTACCAATTAGTTTTTGCGATTTTAAAGTTCAAATAGTCAATCCAAACCGTTAGATGTTCAATCTATATTAAAATCTGCTTGGAGACCAAATTTTACATTTTTTGGAATTTTTTTACTATTTATTAAGCCACTTTGAAAATTGCTGATCACATGGTCCAGAATTTGGTTGCACTGTTTTTACTGTTCACCCGGATCTGCAATTTTCAAAGTGGCTTAATAAATAGTAAAAAAATTCCAAAAAATATAAAATTTGGTCTCCAAGCAGATTTTAATATAGATTGAACATCTAACGGTTTGAATCGACTGTTTGGACTTTGAAAATCTGAAAACGACTTGGTAGCACCAAGGCCTTGGTCATACCACTTTGACCTTAGCCACTCTCTATATATATATTTATTTAATTGCACTTTTGTTTTATGGCTAAGGTATAAATTATAATTGTGGAAGAAGTTAATTCTGGATACAAAATTTTTGAGCAAATTCTGGATATAACTGTGGAAGAAGTTAAAGACTGAACTGAAGTTTAGTTCCACTTTCCACCCTCAAACAGATGGTCAAACCGAAGTCGTAAACAGAAGTCTCAGAAACATGTTTTGTGCACAAGTTACAACTTTTGGCATGTGGGATACTTTGCCACCAAAAATTGAGTTCGATTACAATTGTTCGGTAAACCACTCCATGGGATTAGCACCCTTCAAAATTGTTTACGGATTTATTCCCCGAGGTCCTCTTGATACTCTTTCTATTGAAGGACCGAAGTCTAAAGTTAAGAAGGTGGACGAAAGGCTTGAAGATTTTCGGGAACTACATAAAACAGTTCGTGAAAATTTAGAACAAACTTACTCCAAGTACAAGGCTAAAGCAGACGAAAAGCACCGAGATGTACAGTTCAAAGTCGGAGAACTAGTTTGGGTCTATTTGCCGAAGGAACAGTTTCCCCGAGGTGAATATCACAAACTTAAGAAGCGAAAAGTGGGACCGTGCGAGATCTTGGAGAAGTTTGGAGCAAATGCCTACCGTGTGAAGCTTCCTGATGATTTGCATATCTTCAACACGTTCAACGTGAATCATTTCCACAAGTACTATGAAGATAACTCAAGCTTGAGGACAAGCTTCAATCAACCCGGAGAGCTTGATGCAATGTGTCCCGAGATAGTATCCAATTCAGACTCAAATACGGACGATGGTCACACCAAATCCAAGACGATTAAGAATTTATTTGTGCAACTTGAAATTTAATGGCATGGATGGTCTTCTAGGAAATTTACTAATTTTCTTTGGAATTTGTTTTGTTCAACAAAATTTATTTACTTCTTTTGACCGGCGGGATATATTCTTGCATGGCAAAATTTATTGTTTTGGGTTTTCGGTTTTTAGTTAAATAGTATTTAATATTATCTCTTAGGAGTTAAGTAAGGTTTGGTTATAAAAGGGTACGGATGTTATTGTTGTAAGGTGTTGATTATTGAATAGAAAAGTTGTGTTTATTTGTTTGTGTTCTTTGTGACTCTTTACTCTTCTCTATTACCATAAAACCGAGTAACAGTATCAGCACCTTCTTGCGTCATAATGAGATTTAATTTTAAAAAAATGACTTGAAAATAACTTAAAAGTATTTTCATGGATCTCATTTGAAAGAGAAAATCAAGTATTTTTAGATTAGTAAAATTCATCACGGATCGTCTGAAAAAATGGACGAGAATGATCAGAGAAAAAAAAATGGGTGAAAGGAATCTTTTCTTTTTTGGCTTGAAGACAAAAGTAATTAGGAGTTAAAACTACACAGATTTAGGATTTAAATTCTTGCATGTAGAATTTTAAATGATTGCGAGTAACATTTTAAAATGTTAAAACAGAACTTTAAAAGCTTAGATTTGAGCGCTCGAAATGGAAGTTAGGAAAAATTAGGTTTTTTCTGTTAAACTAGTTGGAGGATGCGCTTGGGTATGATGGCTCAGGGAACCATAACATTTACTTATATTTAAACGTACTACTATAATATGTTTTATGTAAATACATTTTGAGTCACCAACGTAGAGCTGCACAAAAAATTCGTAGTTCGTAATTCGATTCGAGTTTGATTTGAAAAAGTTCGTAAAAAATTCAATTCGAAATTGAGTTCGTTCGAAATTAATTCAAACCAAACTGAAACTGGACCTAGTTCGTTCGAAATAGCTAGGTTCGCAAACCAAACTTAGTTCGAAATTAACTCAAACGTGAACCGTTAATTTTCGCTGATAATGAACTTTAATGTTTTATTTAGGATAATATTTGGGTTTGTAATAATTCTAAGACTTTGGTGATTGTTCTGTACTTCTATTGATATTTAAATTGTATTTTGAATATTTTGGATATTTGAAAACTTTGGTGATGTTGCTCCTGTTGGCTATTTGAAAAACTTTGGATTATGTGATTGTACTGAACTTTGATTGATTGTACTAAACTTTGGTGTTTGATATAAATTTTGGTATTTGTAATGAACTTTGATATAAACTTTGGTGTACTGTGTAATTAGAATTCAGAATGCCTGAGTTTTTATTGAAGTGTTGTAATTTCGAACTATGGCCTAGCCATAAGTCATAACTCGTAAGTCGTAACAAAGTTCGTAAAAGTTCAAAATTGAGTTCGTAAAAAATTCGATTCGAAATTGAGTTCATTCGAAATTAATTCAAACCAAACTTAGTTCGAAATTAATTCAAACCAAACTCAAACTGGAGGTAAATTCGATTCGGTTCGGTTCGTTTGCAGCCCTACACCAATGTAAAGTAATATAGAAAAATGTAGTACCCAAATCAATTTCTATATAAATAGAAAATTGAAGGGCCGCATGATCCACATTTTGCGCTCCTAGTGATGTCGCGGAATTTCTCGGAGAACGGGAAAGTCTTCTTCCAGTTTTGTTATTCTGCCCTTGAAGAAATGTTAATTAACAATTTTCAATTATCAACTACATATTATGATGAGTATCATGCATTGAGGTAGAAATTTGTATTAAATATTCTGATTTCCAGGTGTACAATGCATCACCTAACAAACTAACATGCGGCTTCACAACTTCTCTTGACATCTATTTATAGACACTTGACGAAAAATTCAATTTACCATGAATTATGTGTTTATATATGATATATTCTTTTTATAATCCAAATCATATTATCTGGGATGAAATTAAAAATAATCTTCTGATCAAATATTTCAGCAAAGTGCATGCGATGTGTTCGTGGCTTGTACAAATGATATATTAGTGAAAAATAAATACTATAGAAGGAGGCTCTAATCTCGCACAATTCGTAAGTGGTCTAGCGAGTGAGAAAGATAAAAAAGAATTGCATGTCGAATTGAAATCATTGTTTGTTGGTCACTCATCATTAAATTTATGATCTTCATTCCTACAATTTTTTCAAAAAAAATAAGTACAAAATTATTAATAGAAGTAGGTGATCATTAAGTAGTTATATTTTCATCTCAAGGTTAATAGTTATTTATTTCAAGTTATATATTAAAGAACCCTAGCTTAATTGCAATTTGAATTCATGTTAATAAGTTAAATATAGTAAGACGGACAGGCATCTCTATCTCCCTCTCTAATTATCATAAGATGAACTTCAAACCAACTGTGAGGATATTCTGTCAATTAAGCGAGGACTACTCCCTCTCTATTCGCAATGGAAAGGTCGTGCTCGCTCTTGCCGACCCCCATGACCCCTTCCAGGTAAACATTTTTTTCTTTATATACACCCTACACACAATACAAACTGTTTGTTCGAATTGGACTTTATTTTTGTATTTTGAAACAATTTAGCACTGGATCAAGGAGGAAGTTCATGGAGGCGGCTTCACTCTGTTCAACAAAGGTACTGCTCAAGCTATTAAGCGTTCCCCCAATATCTCGCCTGTCAATCAACAAATTATTGAGGTGATTTTTTAAGTTTCCAAAACTGCGGCCTATATATAAAGTTACTTTTGACCTTATATTATATTATATATGTTTTTTTATTCTTTCTTTGCATTAGCTTCTTCTGATTTCGATGTCTTTTGGCTCTGATCCTGATCCTGATGCTGTGTGGATCGAGTCAAAGGAAGGGGAAAACACTTTCGTCACTGTTTCCGGCAAACAGTGTGATCGACATGGGTTCAGATCACAGCCTCATTCTTGGCTGGCTTACGATGGCAACACTGTTTTGCTATCGAGCCAAGACGTAGGCCCCTACCAAAAATGGAAGTTTGTTCCTTACTATGAGGATGGGGTAATGTGTCCAAAAACAGTCCAGATCTATTGCAAAGAAAATTGGAACTACAATCTGACAATTCGTGATGACACTGTTGTGTTCGCTCAACGTGATCGTGCAGACCCGTATCAGGTAATTAATTCATTATGTAAATTTGGTATTTAACATTTGTTTTAGTTTTGAATTTTAGCATTTCTTTGTTTTTATCGAATTTTCTCTTACATATTGTTCAATTAATGGTGTAGCACTGGAGGAAGGAAATAATGTATTGTCGACATCTCAAGGATCAACAAGGCTGTCCGGCCTTTGCAATCGTGAACGTTGCCACCGGCAAAGCAATCCAACACAGGATCAGCCAAGGTTATGGTTACCCTGTATGTAACCCACCCATCATATATCCTCTCTTCTATTTACATGCCCTTGACATCTCCTGTTCTATTTATCCGTTTTATCAAATTATATACTATGTTATCACATACTAATTCAAAAATAACAACGCAATTGGACAATTAATCTTTAAGGCTACCATTTCTTCTCATGTTGAAATTTGAGAGTAAAAAATAATATTATTGACTTCTTATTTTATTACAATGACAACTGCTCTATTTATAATTGTATTTTGGGTACTAGCCGTCACAATTTCCTTTGTTACCAATCTCTATTAATGGAACTGTCCATAATTAAAACTTAATTCCTAATTACTACACTTGACAAAATATTTGCCCTTGATCATGATTTATGATTAGATTATGAGGTCATTACTATTTTCAATACTCCTCCTCAAGCTAGGATTCTAGATGTTTATCAATCCTAACTAGCTTGTAATTTCACAAAAGGGTCATGTATCTATCCTTTTTGTGAAGACATCAGCAAGTTGATCTTGGCTTTTCACAAATGGTGTTTCAATCTCTTTTACTTGTACTTTTTGTCGCACGAAAGGACAATCAACTTTAATGTTCTTGGTTCTCTCATGAAAACCAGATTAAATACAATATGACTATACGCATGATTATCACAAAATATTATCATAGGTTCATGATTTTTTATATCAAATCGGCTAATACTTGTCTAGTCCAAGTTAATTCCCTTGCGGTTAATGCCATAGCATGATACCCTACCTCAGCGCTTGATCTTGCTATGACATTTTGCTTCTTCTTTTTTCCAATTGACAAAATTTTCACCTACAAATGTGCAAAAGTCGGTAGTTGATTTTTTATCAAAGCGTCTTGTCAAATATGCATCGGAATAGCTACCAATTTTTTGGAATTATTATTCGTTATCCATATTCCCTTTCTGGGTGTTTCTTTTAAGTATCTTTGAATTCTATTAATTGCTTCTAAATGAGGTGTTTTTGGTGAATGCATAAACTTACTAATTTAACTAATAACAAATTATATGTCCGGTCTAGTTACCAGTAGTTATACTAATTTTCCTATAAGCCATTGAAATTGCTTTATGTCCTCTAATTGTTCTCCACCTTCGGTATTTAATTGTATGTGTTGAGGCAATTTTTGATCCTATTGCCTATTTCTTTTAGCATATTTCATTTGAGAATTAAATAACCCCCTTTTGGAACGAGCTTTTAATTCCAAAAAAAATTGAGTATGCCTAAATATTTAATATCAAATTTTTTTCTTCAATTGACATTTGATTTTGTTGATTTCATATAGATTGTTTCGCGTAATAATTATGTTATCAATATAAACTAATATTTATTATAGCATAATATAACTATCATTATTTTTAATAAATAGAGAATTGTTGGCACTAGTACTAATTTTAAACCAAATGAGTAAGAAACAAAAATTAGTTTTCCTTACCATCTTGGAGACTACTTTTGACCATACATCAATTTTTAACCAATAAATAAGATTGGGATCTTTCTCTCTCACGATATTTTCCAACATGATACATCATATAAAGAAATTGTAATCAAATTTGTAGTTACTTTCTGAATAAGATTAAGATTTTGTTGGGAAGGGCGACAGTCCTGTTTTCACTTAATTTGTAGTTCTAGTTGTTTGCTGGTTTGTATTGGTACACACTTGTTGCTTGTCTTTTTGTCTGTTTTGAACCCTTCTGCACTTTGTTGGTACCAACAAATATTTTTACTAGTTTGGGTGCCACTGCGGTACTCGTTATATTTGTGTTGGAATTTTGTGGTGCCACTGCTCTTGTGGTGGCTCTGTGGTACTCGTTATATTTGTGTTGGAATTTTGTTAACAGCTCATTATTTATGTACTTATATTTGTGTTGGAATTTTGTTAGGTTTCTCTGTTGCCGTTCAATCCAATGCAGTTGGAGGAGTCAATTTTGTGGACCGAGAGTAGGGACGATGACGGTTCCGGATTCAAGAACATTAAAGTACGGAAGTCTATTGGAGTTGGCCTTGATGCTTTGTTTGACAAGGAATGGATGTCAGCGGGCTTACTGGAGGGGATGCGTTTGGGTGTATGGAAGGATGTATCCGCCAGAAGTCACTTCTGGAGGATGGAGGAATTCTTTTAAGATAATATTTTTATTGAGTTTTATGTTCCCTTTTTTTGTGAGTTTTTTTTTCAAATTTAATCTTCTTTGGGTTCGATCACCTTTCAGATGCTCAAAAGTAACAACAGCCCACGAGACTGAAGGTAAAAGAAAACTTTGTAACATCCATCCTACAAAGAAAGCTCAATTCTAATATATTCCTCCAGTTAAATAATAAAATACACTCTACGCAAATTGAACCCCTTAATATGCTCCAACTAGTTGGATACTTGTCACATCCTTGCAACAGGACAGACAACCTGCCGCGCTTATCAGGGCAAGGAATCGTATTCTATACACAACATACATATAATGGGAAATAAATAAGCCAGAATATAAGAAGTAAATTTCTTATGTCTCTTCTTTTACATGTATCAAAACAATTGGACTAAATCTGTTACAGTTTAATTAAGTACAATCAGAGTACCATAACAGTTTTACTTGATAACAAATATAAACAAAACAATCCTGTTTGTGGAAAACACCATTCTGACATCTCATTTCTGCGTCTTGGGCTTCGTACCTGGAACCCACCAATGTGAAAGGGTGAGAGATTCAACATCTCCATGTGTGTTATTCAAAATGCTGTTTGTGGCAAATAACATTATGACATCTCATTTCTACGTCTTGGGCTTCGTACCTGGAACCCACCAATGTGAAAGGGTGAGAGATTCAACATCTCCATGTGCGTTATTCAATTCGGATCGAGTAATTCTCTGATTTGCTCAGCCATAACTTGGATTTTGACATAAGTACTTTAAAGGGTTGTAGACAGAGATTTAAAACCTTGTGACAAAAAAAATATCAAACTGATAAGTTAAGATTTGTAGACAGAGGTTTAAAGGCTTGACACGAGGACTTTAAAAGGTTGTAGATGGAGATTTGAAGACTTAACACAGGTACTTTAAAGAGTTGTAAAAGATTGTCAAGCAAAATAGAAAAAAAAAAAAAACTAAAAGTTAACGGTTGTAGACAGAGGTATAAAGGTTTGTGAAGCACAAAAAAAAAAAGTTCTAGACGGAGCTTTAAAGGCTTGATCGTATTTAAAAGGTTGTGAGATTTAAATGCTTGAGAATTAAAAGTGATAAAAAACAACAACACAAATAACTCGGAAGTTATTTTTTATGGATCTCATTTGAAAGAGAAAATCAAGTAGAAAAGGTTCGTATTTTTATATTTGTAAAATTCGTCACATATCATCGGGAAAATGGTTTTGAATAATCGGAGTAAAAAAACATAGTAGGTGAAAGGATTATTTTCTTTTTTAACTTGAAGACAAAAATAATTAGAAGTTGAACTACCTAGATTTTGGAATATAATACTTGTAGACATAGTTTTAAAAAGTTGTGATTAACATTTTAAAGGGCTGTAAACAGAGTTTTAAAGGCTTGGACATGGACGGACGCTGACATTCTAGAAGGTTGGAGGACTTGGAGGGCGCAAACGGAGATTCCTTCTTACTCCGATGGATCTCTAATGTTGTTCTGGATCACATCCTTAATCTACGAATCTTCTTCTCACGATGCTGGAACTCTAATGATGTTTTTGATCACCTCGAATCTCCTACTTACTAGAGTTGTCTACTATTGTCCATGAATCTCCTTATCCACTAATCTTTCTCACTCTGTTGGATCTTTATTATTGTAACAGATCACCTCATTCATTCACGAATCTTTTTATCACTCTTTTGGATCTCTACTGTTTTTCTGGAGAGTCTCCTCCATCCACAAATCTCCATCTCACTCTGTTTGATCTCTAGTGTCGTTCTGGATCACCTCCTCCATCCATAAGTCTCCTTCTCACACAGGTTGGATCTTTATAATTGTTACGGATCACCTTCTTTATTCACGAATCTCTTTCTCACTTTGTTGGATCTCTATTGTTGTTCTGGATCACCACCTGCACGAATCTTCTTCTCACTATGTTGAATCTCTAGTGTTGTTATGGTCGCCTACTCTATCGATGAATCACCTACTTACTATGTAGGTTATTTAGTGTTGTCCACGAATCTTCTTCTCACGTTGTTGGATCTCTAGTGTTGTTCTGCATCCCCTACTCCATCCACACATCTCCTACTTACTATGTAGGTTCTCTAGTGTTGTCCATGAATCTCCTTCTCACTCCATTGGATGTTTATATTTGTTCTGGATCACCTCCTTCATCCACAAATCTCCTTCTCACACCGCTGGATCTCTTGTGTTGTTCCGGATCACCTCCTCAATCCACAAATATGTTTCTCACTCTGTTAGATCTATAGTGTTGTTCTGGCTCACCTCCTCTATCCACGAATTTGCATCTTACTCTGTAGATCTTTAGTGTTGTTATGGATCACCACCTTTATTCACAAATCTCCTTCTCACACCAAATCTTTATAGTTGTTATGGATATCCTCAATCCACTAATCTCCTTTTTAATTTCTTCGATCTTTATAGTTGTTACGAATCACCTCCTTCGGCCACAAATCTCCTTCGCACTCCGGTGGATCTCTAATGTTGTTCTGGTTCACCTCATTTATCTATGAATTTGCTTCTCACTCAGTTGGATCTGTAGTGTTATTCGGGATCACCTCCTCTATTCACGAATCTCCAACGATCAATGTTGGCCCTCTAGTGTTGTTATGGATCACCTTGTCTATCCACGAATATCCTTTTCACTTCGTTAGGTCTTTATAGATGTTATGGATAACATCCTTCATCCAAGAATGTCATTCTCACTCCATTGGATCTCTAAGGTTGTTATGGATCACCTATTTTTTCCACAAATTTCTTTCCCACTCCGATAGATCTTTATAGTTGTTATGGATATCCTCAATCCACTAATCTCCTTCTTACTTTGTTGGATCTTTATAGTTGTTATGGATCACCTCCTTCATGCACAAATTACTTCTCACTCCGTTGGATCACTAGTGTTGTTCTGGATCACCTCGTCCATCCACGAATCTCCTTCTCACACAAGTGGGATGTTTATATTTGTTACGGATCACCTCCTTCATCCACAAATCTCCTTCCCACTCTGTTGGATCTTTATAGTTGTTATGGATCACCTCCTATATCCACTAATCTTTCTCTCACTATGTTGGATCTTTATCGTTGTTACGGATCATCTCATTCATTCACGAATTTTCCTCTCACACTGTTGGATCTTTAGTGTTTTTCTGGATCACCTCTTCCATCTACAAATCTCCTTCTCACTCCGTTCGATCTCTAGTGTTGTTCTGGATCACCTCCTCCATCCACAAATCTCCTTCTCACACAGGTTGGATCTTTATAATTGTTACGGATCACCTCCTTCATTCACGAATATCTTTCTCACTCCGTTAGATCTCCATTGTTGTTCTGGATCACCACCTGCACGAATCTTCTTCTCATTATATCGGATCTCTAGTGTTATTCTGGTCACCTACTCTATCGATGAATCACCTACTTACTATGTAGGTTCTCTTGTGTTGTCCACAAATCTCCTTCTCACTCCGCGGGATCTCTAGTGTTGTTCTAGAACACCTCCTCCATCTACAATTCTCCTTCTCCCTCCGTTGGATCTTTATAGTTGTTCTGGATCACCTCTTTCATCCACGAATCTTCTTCTCACTTTGTTGGATATTCAGTGTTGTTCTGGATGACCTACTCCATCTATGAATCTCCTACTTACTATGTAGGTTCTCTAGTGTTGTCCACGAATACACTCTGTTGGATCTTTATAGTTGTTCTGGAATGTCCTTCTCAATTAGTTGGATCTCTAGTGTTGTTCCGCACCTTCTCAATCCACGAATTTGTTTCTCACTCTGTTGGATCTATTGTGTTGTTCTGGATCACCTCCTCTATCCATGAATCTGCTTCTTACTCTGTAGATCTCTAGTGTTGTTATGGATCACCTCTTTTATCCTCAATCCACTAATCTCCTTCTCACTTTGTTGGATCTTTGTAGTTGTTACGGATCACCTCATTTATTCACGAATCTCCTTCTCACTCCGTTGGATCTCTAGTGTTGTTCTGGATCACCTCCTATAACCACAAATCTCCTTCTCACACAGGTGGGATCTTTATAGTTGTTACGGATCACCTCCTTCATCCACGAATCTCCTTCTAACTCTGTTGGATCTCTACTGTGGTTCCGGATCACCTCCTCTTTCTATGAATATGCTTCTCACCCTGTTGGATCTGTAGTGTTGTTCATCCACGAATCTTCTACAATCAATGTTGGCCCTCTAGTGTTGTTATGGATCACCTCGTCTATCCACAAATATCCTTCCTACTTTGTTAGGTCTTTATAGTTGTTATGGATAACATCCTTCATCTACGATGTCCTTCTTACTCCGTTGGATCTCTTGTGTTGTTATGGATCACCTCCTTTATCCAAAAATCTCCTTCTCACTCCGTTAGATCTTTATAGTTGTTATAGATATCCTCAATCCACTATTATCCTTCTCACTTTGTTTGATCTTTATAGTTTTTATAGATGATCACTCAAAAGAGAGCAATGTTTCTTTTAATATTTATAAACTCAGAAATGCTATCGGTTCGGACTGCAAGCGCACAATCCTATCGAGTAGTATATTCGAGGTCGATCCACAGGGAATATTGATTCAGAGTTTTGAGCAATCGAATCACAATATTTCGAAAGGCTAGACGAAATCCAAAATTGAGAGTTGTTGTTGTGATCAATGTAAATTAGGAAGCAATTAAAAGTAATTAAAATAAAGATAGAGATGAGAATTCCTAGGGTTTCGGCACACCATTGCTACTCAATCCGCCTTGATAATATATTCCTGTTGCGTCTGATTTCCTGTTGTTGTTTTATGAAAGACACCACATAGGTCACTGCGATTTATGTTACGCAAGAATAACAGATCTTTCATCGAGATTCAACATAGGACACTGCGAGTTTCCTTACGCAAATGACTGATCTCTTAATTACACAAGTCACTACACAGACCACTGTGATTTTCCTTACGCAAGTGATGGAACTTGGTTCATGTTTTGTTGGTCTGGTTTATGGTTTCTCCACTAAGGTTTTCTTCACATAAACCTAATAGATCTCAACGAGGCTAATTCATATAAATAGTTTCTCTTACCATTAAAGCACTGTCACTACCCTAATGGACTAAACTAGATCATTGAAGTTAGATGAAGAGATAGTAAATCACAAAAGCATTTCGATTCAACAACAAGAAATCATAATCAACAGAAAATATATATATCAAAACATCAAGAGTAACAAGGTTTACTGCCTAGCCCTAAGAAAAGGAACTTAGCCGCGGAACGGCATGGTTACAAGCACTCCTCTCTTCTCACTTTAATCAAATCTAACCCTAATTACAAAGATAAGTTAGGCCTTTTATAGGAGTGGAGGGACGTCTGGAGATTGAGTAGGGGCTAAGGAATTGATCTGGATACAGCTGTCGGCAGTTATTTCCCAAGGGGCGCCTTCGGTTACGGTCCGTATCAGGTGATACGGTCCGTATTGAGACCTTGTCGCTGAGGGTTTTAGTGCTTCTCACGCTATCTCCTGGTCTGTGCTAGGCTTGGTCCATATTAGGCAATACAGACCGTAACAGAGACTTCGTCGATAAGCGTCGCTGATCCGATTGACCCAATTCTAGCTCCATTTGGTGTAAAATAGTCCCAAAACCTGTTTTCTGCAATAAAACATAAAGAAGGGTGACAATAGCCTTTTTCTCTAATAAATTAAACATAAGTGTGAGAAAATATGCAAAACCTAAGCCAAAACCCTACGTAAATCATCATTATTTTGACTCTGATCACGCCTCCCAACTTGAATTGTTGCTTGTCCTCAAGCAACGACATCCCAGCTGGTCAAAGGTCCGGTCTAGGTTAAACCATACAATCTCAAGGACTTGTTTAAAATTAAATTAGAACTTGGGTTTGGTACAATTGACATGACAATAAAAATTTAGAACTCTAAAATATTTATGACCTCTCCCTTGAACAATCTATTCACCCCATGATTGACCTTATTATGCATACCCTAGAAAAATTATAATCGAACAATTTACTTTACAAATATCCTTAAATTTGAGAGTATTAATTTTCCCTTCGATTGGAGCAAAGTATGACAACTAAGTGTGTTGGAACTTGTGACTCTTTTTGAAAAATTAAATATGTACAAAATTTAAAATTTGGGAGGTTTTATCGAGCCTATTGGTAACCAGTCTTGTGTAGGCACCCGCACTCTTTTTGTTATCCTACATCTTTTATTCTATTTTTTTATTTTTCTGAATTTTTCTATTTTTTTGGATTTTTCTCATTTCTGATTTTTTTTGTATTTTTGTATTTTTCTGAAAAATTAAATATTTTTTGTGTCACAAGCACCATGATTACACACAATTGCAAATGCAATAGGCAACAATTGGTTCTCGGCATTTGAGTCCGCAAAATCATTCTGCGGCCGTAGTAGATTTCAAATTTCCCAAAAACGATGGTTTTTTTGTTTATTTTTTTTTTAAATTGTGCTAACTTTAAAAATTTCGGTGTTTAATATATGAGACTTCAGGTTATCAGGTAAGAAATTAAAAAAAAAAACTTACTGTCCTTTATGATATTAAATAGGGAATACAATATGTTGTTTTTTTTAAGAGAAGAAACTTGTTTTTTCTCATCTAACTATTGATCTTCACCAAAATTTGTGCACAAAAATTAAAACAGTTAGATGAGGAAAAGTAAGTTCCTACATTTTTTTAGAAAAAAAAAACAGTTGAATGCAGATTCCAAAAATATATATTTAATAGTTTATTAAATTCGCATATGAATTTTAACCGAAATTTTTTTAGTTACCAAAGTAAAAAATAGAAATTAAATGATTACCACCCGGCCCAAGCTATTTTCAATCCTACTACCCACGCAGATTCAGTTCGTATACCAAATTGGGTTGGTGCGCGGACTAGGTTGGCGCACCAATTGGTGCTCTAACTGGGTTAGCGCACCAAAATTAGTGCAAAATTAGTGCTCAAACAGGTGAAACGCACTGAAGAGCAGTAAAAATTTCGGAACAATTGGTGCGCCAACCCAATCCGCGCACCAATCCATTTTGGTACGCGAATTGGGTTCGCGTGGATGGTAGGATTGAAAAAATCTTAGCAAAGATGGTATTCATTTAATTTTGATTTTATGCTGTGGTAACTAAAAAAATTCGGGAATTTTAAAGAGATAATTTTTTTTATGTAATCTAAAGACTTAAATCTGTCTTATTTACCTATCAATTCTTACAATATTTCTTTATAATTCACCCCTTATGTAATTAGTATCATGTTAATCTAGTTAAATTATTAAAAAAAAACTTTAGTTTACTTCTGATTTAGAATTACAAAGTCAAAATTATCATTAACTCTCAATTGAAAATTATAATTGTTGGTTTCTTCTTAACTGAAAAATAGACCTGCACCTATCATTATTTTTCTATTTGGATACATATTTGTTGCACCATCTGTTCTAAAGCCCAATTTTTTATTAATACTACTGTAAAAAAAACATAATTTGGAATTCGAAAAATACCAGGGCCTCCAAGTCAATTTGCAGCTCCATTCTTGGAGGGTCACAGATTGACGTTGAGGCCCCCCAAAAACCAAAAAATACACTGTAATATATTGATATTTAGGTTTTTGAGGGGTCGCAACGTCAAATTGTGCCCCCCTAAGAATGGGCCCACAAATTAACTTGGGGCTCTGGTATTTTTCGAAATCCCCAATTTCAATAATGTTTTGGTTTATTTTATTTTTTTGAAATGGTATTAATAAAAATTTCGGGTCCTAAAGAGAATCATACATTTGTGAGCAAAAAAAAAAAAATATGAAAATGGTCACAGGGGTAAACGAAAGTCAATGTAATTGGACTTTATAATTCTTAATTAGAGGTAAATAAAGATTTTTGAATAATTTAATTAAAGTTAACATGAGACTAATTACATGAGGAATAAATAAGAAAATGTTACAAGAGTCTAATTTATGAGGGATAATTAATTTTTTAGGAGTAAATAAAAAAATACACAAGTTATGAGAGGTACATAGAAAATTATCCAAAAAGAAATAATTTGTCTAATTTATTGAAATTGCATTTGAATCATGAATATTCGAGTTCAAAATTTCTTGAAATGTAACAATGTTAATCATAAAAATACTAACACTAAATAGATTGTGAGCTCATTCTACAGCTACATATTATATATGTTCAAATTAATTTATAATAAATTAATCATGTATTTTTTTCTATCTGCCATAAGTTTGGCACATTTATATTCGTTGGGATCTTAAGCGATAATTATTATTCAAATCTTTAACTGTTAAACTATCGCTGTCACATAAAACCAAGTATAATAATTATTATTTTCCCTTGGCTTACATTTCGCTCAAGGAATTAAAAATTTGACATGGATCCCTCAGTTAAGGGAATACATAACTAAACTTTACACAAGTTTTGTTAGCATTTGTTAGTTAATGGTTGTGCTTGACAGATTAAGGATTGTACTTGTTAATATGTGATTTGGGAGAACGGAGTAGGTCCGATGCCCAGCGGACCTACTTTAGGTTCAACGAGCATAATGACCGTCCGATCTTATTTAATATTTGTGCGCACGAAAATTGAAACAGATACGCACGAAATTTAAAGTGTTCCGCACGAATCTTAAAGCAAATCGACTATGATTAAACCCATCGAACCAGAGTAGGTCCGATGCCCATCGGACCTACTCTCAAGTGGTGATTTGGACCATTACTTCACATTAGAGAAGTATTTTGTCGAAGAAAAATTGAATTTTTATCGGTGCGGTTTTGCAAGGAACATGATGCAACCGGGCATAGAGGGTTTTTGGGTCCTGGATAGTTAGAAGAATAGCATTATGTGTTATTTTACGTAGGAAAGTGATGTAAACACATTTACTTAATGTAAACTTGGTAGTCTCTATTAAGTATTTCAAAAAAAAAAAATGATTTTTAAAATGAAAAAAAATTCATCAAAAGTTTTGAATTTAGTAAATTCTTAAAATAGATAAATATTTTATCCGCCATATTAACGAATCAAATCACCATTTAAATCTTTAAAAAAAGTACTGCTCTCTTTAGTAATTGTGATCACTAATTAAGATTGTGATTTAAAATTTGAATCCATCACATCAGCATACCTTCCAGCATCAAGATCCAAAAGTCTTAACATAAAAGTTTTAGGAGAATTTCTCAATCTTGATTCTTAATGTTTTTGTTGTACCTAAACAACAAAAAATGTTTAATAGTAATATTTCCTTATTATATAATAGATCACAATTCAATATTATTGTTGAATATGATCTTTTTAATCCTTTTAAGGATCAATGACTATTATTAGAGATGATTTTAAAATTATAATGTACCTTAAAATTGAATTATACGCTAGAATTATAAATTTCTTTACACAAAATTCTTTCCGACTTTACATCAGAAAGAGAAGTATTTTGTTGAAGAAATAAATGAATTATTAATTAACATGAGATAATTTCCATCAAAAATTTTGTATTTATAAATTCTTAAAATAGATAAACATTTTTTAGATCAGTTTTTGAAATATCACATTTACGCGGGGGCGTTCTGATGCCCATCGGACCAAGTCTGGTCCGATTGACATCTAGACCGTTCGTTAGCATTTAGAGATTCGTACCACGAGACCTCAACGGAGGCTTCCGTTAACAGTCTCTCTCTCTCTCTCTCTCTTTCGTCGTTTCACCTTCTTTTCTTTCTTTCTTCACGATCAGCGTTTCTTCGCCTGCCTACTCTCTCTCTCACGCTCCCTCCCTCCCTCCCTCCCTCTCCCAATCGCCAATCCCCAAGCAAGGGTTTCTTCGCCGTCCTGTGAGAGTAAGTCCACTTAGCCCTTACCCTCCCTTTCCTCCGAGCCGAGGTCAATTTGGGTCCGATGCCCATCGGACTCAAAGTGAGTTCGATCGAACTCGATGGGTTCGATGACCGTCCGATCTTCTTTAAGATTCGCGCCCGCAAATATCGCATCTGCTTTAAAATTCGTGCGCATGAATATTAAAGCAGACGGTCCCGAAACCCATCGTACCCAAATTTGAGTCTCCTCCGAGCCACCTCCAGCCAAGAGAAGGTACTTCGATTCACTCCATGGTGATGCGCTAGTAGTTTGATTACGCCAGACTGAGCTAATTAATTAAGAATTCTTAATTAATTCACAAATTAATGATGTTTTCTCAAGGGTAACAGTTGGAGGTCAGTGCAAAAGAGAGTTGTCTCGGATAAACAGCTGTTTAGCATGTACTATTTGCCAAATAAACAGCTGCGATTAACTGACTAAAAGAATGATAAACAAATTGAAGTTTCATACTTGCCAATGGGGTGCCCAGACCAAGAGAAGCCACTATCCATATACTAGTACGTCATGACAGCAAACAATTAAGTTTTAAGCTATCAAATAGTATATTCTATCTGTGACGAAAGAAGAGAGAACAGAATATTGGGCTATCAGTCCAATGCTAGTACATACCGGTACGTCATATAGACAATGTCAGGCCTGAAGAACTCTTACATAACAATGTTAAAAAGATTTCTTAATTGTATTATTGATTGTTTTCAGGACTTGCCTGTTGCTTTTTTCACATTTAGACCCTGTTCGGCGCCAACTAGAGAATGGACGTGGGCGTAGGATCAGAAAAATTTTAAACCAAATTTTACTGTCCGTGTGGGAAAAAAAAAAAATTCACTCTGAGTGAATTTTTTTTTCCCACGGCAACAGGAGTTGGCCGAACAGGGCCTTAAGTCTCACATTCGTGCTTCTTTAGCCGCAGAAGCGCAACAACATGTAAATCCATTGTTGCTAACCACAGAGTATGCCCCAGAACCTAAAGATGTCCTCTGGCATAATCCACAGGATTGGGGTTTTTGTTGAGGCATTTCTGCTAACAGTTTTCTTCACAATTCCTGTCACAGCTGTTCAAGGAATTATTCAGTTTGAGAGAAATAAGAAGTGGTTCCCACCCGCAAAAGCTGTACAATTAATGTTTCTGTTCATCAAGACAGTCCAGAATGGACCATTATACAACACATTTTAATACATCAATTTTGTGCTGTCTTGTGACAGTATTTTGGAGCTAGATAAGCAATACTTACCGAAATTTTTATTAATATCCAAAATAATTAAACAATTTCATAATCTACACCCTGACGCAGAAGAATTCAAAAAATACCCAAACCAAAAAAAAAAGTTTCCAGTTTTAAGCCGTCTTTCCCGAAACAAAGTTCCCGGTTCTATGATTTTTTTTATTAAAAAAAGAAAATCCTAGAGTTATGTTCTCAGTTGTATGTTTTTTTTTTAAAACAGAAAATGTTATATTTATTTATTTTTTGTATTGAAATATTAGAAATATTTTATATATTTTTTTGAAAATAGCTGGAATACATATAATTTACTTTATTAGAAAAAGACAACGACAAATAACCCGGATCAACATTTTTCAGACCGGATTTTTCGCTGTTATAAGAAAAATTACACTATTTCTTTGTATTATTGGAAAAAAAATATTTTGAATCTGAATTATTAGTCCTGGTTCAAAAGTCACTTCTAAATAAATATAGAAAATATTGTAATCCTTCTATTTTTTAAAAAAACTAAAACTTCAATTCTAGGAACCAAAAACTTAACCTCCAGTTTTGGAGAGACTGGAACTGAGAACTTTGTTTCCAGAAAGGAAGCTTCAAACCGGAAACTTTTTCCAATATGAACATTTTTCGAATTCTTCTGCATCAGTGTATAGATTGTAATAAAAATTTCGGCAATACTTAAACCAGGCACTTGGAGAACTAAATTCACCCAACATTGAAACATCACCGGCACCATTGCGTGAGATCAACTCATTAACTAAACATAGATTTTATATTACAATTTGACCCTTTCCCCCACTCAAAAGTAAACAGTCTTACATGATGACAAATTGTTTATAATGATATAAACGAACTCCTCACTATATAATGGTTTTCAAAAGTAACCACAACTGGCACTGGTATACCCAAACCCCTTCCGTATCACACCACACAAAGAAAAGACTCAACATCTTTGCTACTTATTTTTTAAGATGAACTTAAATCCCAGAAGAGCAGAAACTTTGTAGAGCCAAATATACATAACTTAAATATGAAATTTAATTTTGAAGTGTTTTAATTCGGGCTCAAATATTGGAGTCTAGGTCTCCTGGGTTTGTTCCTCTCCTTTGTTGTTAACTTTTATTTCTAGAAGCCTCTCAACAGGTTGCCGGCAAATCGGGCACCGGTTTGACTGAAATCGAAGAACTTTTGCACATTCACTGCACATACACTGCATCAAAAAACATGCAGAATAAATTTGCTTAGTAAGTGTTATAGTATCAAATATAAGGAGTCAAAACAATATTAGTGGCCCAAACCAGTACTAACCAGTCTATTTTGTACCATTGCATTCTTGTATCTTATTACTTTTCCCCCTCACACCAAGGGACTGATAAACAATGATAAGATAGATCAAGTCCCAAAATTAAGTCTTGATTTTGGAATAACAAAACAATAACAATTGGTGAACAATTGTTTTTTTTTTTAAAACAATTGTCCACCAATTTAAAGGGAGTTATATAGAAATGCAGGAAGTTAAAATGTATACAAAATATTCTTTAGGTGATAAACAAACATACCATATGTCTACAAGGAAGAACAGTAGTATCCCTTGGTTCAGAGAGGCAAATGACACACTCTTTCCCAGGGTCATTTCCATCGTTTTCACCTTCAACTGAATTCCCTATCCCATAAATCTCTTGCAACTCATAGCGGGTCCCATTGACCCACAAGATCTGCTTCACAACCCTAACTTGGTAGCCAACATTGTCTCTCTTCTCAAAGACCGCCTGAGTTATTTGTGAATTATGCGAATTTCTGTTACCAGAGTTTGCACAGTCCTTCTCTCCTTCTTTTTCTTCCTTTGGAGGTGAAGCATCTGCTTTTACTGCAAGTGGATACACCTCCTCATCTCTGAAAAGCTCAGAGTCAGGGAAACTGGAGAGGTCAATGCCAGTTCCAGAAGGTTGTCGGAACTTCTGACCAAGGCCTTCATTAAAGGTGATTGTGACCGGCTTAAACAAGTCTTCTTTCATGCAGGTCAGGTTGCAGTCCAATCCCTCTTGGGCAAAAAAGTAGATTGTAATGCTGTTCAAATAGAAAAAGGTCTAAAAGAAATTAGAAATAACATTATATAAATTTAAGGTTTTGGTATTTAATTAATTCTTCTTCTAAAGAAAATGGTCTTGCATCCAGCTACCAAAGAATTAATTATTCTTGCAAACAAGAAAAATGAAGCATCTTATTTGGCCAGATCTGTTGCACTTGGTTCAACCAGACAATTGGATGAACATCAAAAACGAAACTATTAATTGGCTTGATTGAATAAAAAACAATAGTTTAAGGAGTTGTTTGAACCAAAAACCAAATACAATATTAAACTGGCAAATCAAAGTTTCCTCAAATGTAAAGTGCTAGTCCCAAAAACTAATGATGTAATATGCTATATAAATATGCCGCCAATAAATTACAAGTAAACATGTCATATCTTTAAGGCGTCAACATCAGATAAAGACCCCAATAATTGAAAAAAGAAAATAAAGGAAGTAGCTGAGTTTTATATCCAGCAAACCAAGTCAACTAGTTGTCAAGAATTTTTAAGTTGTAAAATTTTAAAACATAATCTATAGCAACATGATAGACTCGGTTCTAAGAAAGATGCACATCTACCTGGTTCAGGAAATCAGATATATGCATTGGAGAACTAAACATACTTCTCTACTCTATGATACAATTCAAAAAATATAATACTACAATAAATACAAAAAGTGAGAATAGAAAAATTAAAACAGAAAACAATTTCTAAAAGCTCAACATAACAGAAAATGCATATATTGGATCAGGTCATCATGTTTCAATATGGTGAGACTTCTATTTGGCTCTCCTCAACCACCAAATGTTTACTTTGGTTCAAAACTTTAAATTGCTATGTTCATATCGCAATTTAACAAATTAAAAATCCATTCCAAAATAAGTCAAACAAATTATTTCAGAAATTTCTAAGAAGACATTCAACTTAATTCCATCTGGTTTGAAAAATTCAAAATATTTCACCAATAAATTCCATGTAATATAAGACATATATGTACTCATATGCAAACATGCTGGTCTGGCTAGATCTCAATTAAGGTGCTACATGAGGGAAAATTTATAATTTGAACTAAACAAAAATAAAATATAAGTGAAATGGAAAAGCTGCTTAGCCCAATCCCCACCCCTCTGCAGTATCAACCAGTTACATGAATTAAAAGATAAGAGTGGACTCTAGGCTGGTACATGCAAGAATGCACAGGTACTGGTATTGTCATGAGGCATGAGAATATTTATCCATTGTGAAGTAAACAATTGCTTGGAAAAACTAAAGCAAAAAAAGTCATATTCTGATTTCAACTCTCAAAATGATCAAATGGTTGCCATAAAAAAATAAGTAAAACAGCTATGGAACTTGTACTAAATTATGAAAATTATGAAAGATCAAGAAAAAGGTAGGAGATTAAATCAATCACCTCCCAGCAACAGTAGCATCAAAAGTGAAAGAAACCAGAAACTTTGCTGGATCCTGTTCGTCAGGCTCAATCTTCAGTGTCTCCTTCTTTATGTTCACGTCATTTCTTATAGTCACGGCCTTCTGGTGCTCCACATATGGAGGTGGCGCTGGCAATGGTACGGACATCGGCATGGGTGGAGCCCACCTGGCGCCCGGACCTCCCAGCCCGAAATGCATGTGTGGTCCGCCACGGTGATCATACGGCGCAGGGAGTGGCGGAGGCGGGTAGAAGTGGCCGTACTGTGGCGGGTACTGTTGGTTGGGGTAGTATGAATGAGTAGGGTTAGGGTTTGGGTTGCTAGGGTTCGGGTAAGGAGTTGCGGCCGCGAACACGTAGCGATTAGTCGGAGGTGGTTCCACCGGAGGAGGTGGCGCCGCTGCAGGGTGCGATGGTGGTGGCGGTGGTTGTGTCGTCGCAGATGGATGCGATGTGGAGTGGTGGTGGTGGTTGTTGCGACGGTGGTGACTGCTTGAGGCACCCATGTATGACCGAAATGGATCGGTCCTTTCTTTAAATTTGGCAAAAGGAGAAACAGATTACCCCCAAATTCTGATATCAATGTGATAATCGTTGTTTCAAATTTCTTTGGAACTATATTCTAAATTCGTATGTGTCGGTTTGGGAGAAAGTCGAGAGGATTTGTACCAAAGTGTGTAACCTCATTAGGAGAATTTAACAGCTAAGGCCTAAGGGTAGAGTGAAACTTCGATTTGAAATCAGGGTTTAAATTTAATTTTCACCTAATTCCGGATTAGAATTCTAAAACTTTTTGATTGAGGGGGTAGAGCTAGAGGGGACGAACCAAAAACATGAATTTTGCTTTCTGTTTAAAAGGAGTTCTCGGTTGATGAAGAGACGAAATATTTTTCATGACCGCCATTATTCTTGAACTGGAGAAAACCTGTCACTCTGGTTTCTCCGAAATTAGGCCACATTTTACAGTGTTTGGACGTCTCCTTTTTGGAGGAACGGAGATGCTTTTCGTACCGAGAAAGAGAAAAAGAAGGTTGTATCTTTTTTTTCCGTGGGTGTGAGAATGGATGTTATACATACGTGATTTTCCCACGGTTTTTTACAAAAGGAATTAAGAGGGATCGGTTAATTTGCAGCTGTGCTGACATAATTTAAATGAGACTGTGATTCAAATTGCATTTATTTATTTTAGATGTATTCCAACTTCAATTTATAAAAAAAAAAAAAAATTCTCTTATGAACATTCATTCTCTACACAGATGTTGTCTTCAAATTATATTTATATAACAGGGATAATATATATGAAATACTTATTCTATAAATTTTCAACTAACAGGACAAAGCATATTTTTTTGTTGAAAACTTATAAGAGGCTGTCATGCTTTTACATAAATAAATTACATCCATCCTTCAACTCCTCTCATCTCAGAAACACATCTAAGAAAAAGGAAAAAAGAAAAAGCAATACAAGTGCATTGATATTCAAACCGACTAGATTTGCGATTGTTTACATTGTTTGAAATTGTAGGTCCTGTGCACTTAGACGAAGCTAAATACAGTATACGTAGGAGGAGGTATGGTGGCAATGTGAGCATATTAATGCCTCTTTTTGATCGGTTATAATTGAAGGTTGCGTAAAGCTCCACTAGTGAGAAATGAGAATCTCTTTCTATTTTGATTAAACAAATCCAACTAAGATCATTGCAATTACGAATTCAGGCTTGAGACAAATCCTTCTCTGTTCTCTTTTACTTTACATGCCATAGGCCCATAGCATCTCCTCGTTAATTATTGGCTTAATTCACCCAAAATAAATTATTACTGGATTGGTTTTGAGCTATGTTGCACGGATACGCCAGTTTAGGCGCCGTATTGGTATCTGACACGTATCGGATACCGATACGCGCCCGATACGCCAGCTGGCGTATCTGCCTACGTAGCGTATCTTTACTAAGCCAATACGGTCACCGATATGCTTTGACTCGCTGGGATACGCCTGTGGACCGCGCACCTGGTCCAGCGTGCACTGCGCCAAAATCAATTTTTTTAGCTGCTACCGTGATTCGAATTTGGGATCTGAGACATAACAATCATAGCCTCCTACCACCACTGTAATATTGTTGTTATAATAGAGTACTTATTATTTTTAATATATATTTCGCTATAGTATTGTTTTGCTCCATTTTATTCATATAAATATAATTAAAATAATAATAAAAATATTATATATAATAAACGTATTGTGTTCTTGATTTTTAAAAATTACCGTATCGCCGTATCCGATACGATACCCGTACCCGTATCCGTGCAACATAGGTTTTGAGAGAATTCTGTGCTGCTTTTGATTTTGAGTCGAAGGTAAATTTTTCGTAAAATTAAGGGCTGAACGCGGAGAAATTGGTGCCATATTGGCATCTAGGTAGGCATTGCACCTTGCATTGGGATCTTATCTTTTGCTAGGCTGCAAAGTTGCCAATTCATATCATCTGAATTACCTCAAATTTTGAGTTTTAGATTCCAACAGTTCGATCTATTGTAGCACAAATATTAAAGACAACCGTATATTCTATCTCAATCCGAATTAACAGGTATGTTGATCGGACGGTATGAATATAAACTCAAAATTTGAGTTACTTTAAAGAGGATCTGGACTCGCAAAGTTCAATTTTCAGGAGTGTCGCAATTCTGACATAAAAAGCAGAGACGGAGCTACATTGAGACATCTGTCTACTTCTAAATTTTGAATTTTTTTTTTTATATCTGAAATTAAGCCTAAATCCCCCGACTTTTTTATTAATATCCAAAGTTTAATACAAATTATTATTTATGTCCAGATTCTGATCCAATATCGAAAAATACCCAAGCCGGCCAGAAAATGGCCGACTTACTCCCCCCTAAGCCGGCCATTTTCTGGCCGGCTTAGTATTTTTTTTTTTTACCGAAAATAATCTATAGAAAGCCTCTTTTCTTCTCTCTCCTCCACACAATTCACTCAACTCACAAAAGAGAAAGGGAGGAAGGGACAGAGAGAAATATAAGGCGATCATTGAGACGAAAAAGCCGATATTTGAAGGGGCTAAAAGGATGAACAATAGCAATCGAGGTAGGTTGGTCAATCGTGGCCTAGCGAGAGGAGGGCCAATTAGTGATCGAGGTAAAAAGGAGAAAAAAAAGTACAAGTGCTAAGTATGTCGTGATTTTCTTAATTGTGAGACATGTTAAGATGGAGGAATGGAGTAGACGGCATGGTCAGTATGAAATTTCAGACGATGACTTTGTGGAAAACCCCTACGGCTTTGGTTTGAAAAAGAAGAAGGTTGATCCAGAGCCTCCAGCATCAGACGATAAGTTTGTTCCATGTACTGATAAGGCTACCATTTTGTCTGCTGTGATTGATCCAGAACCAGCAAATTTTGATGATGATTTTGTTCCATGCACTTTCAAGGCTCGTTGTAAGAAGTAGACTTATTTAGAATTCATGTTGTATTAGTAGGGTTTAAAATTTGAATGCATTTGAGTTTGGTTCTAAGAATTAGTATTTTATTGTAGTTGGATGAATTAGGTTGTAATTTCTTTGAGTATTAATTAATTTCATTACTTCTTATTTAGTAGTTTCGTACAAAATAATAAAGTACACACAAATTGAAAATAGAGTCCACACAATTTTTACAACATGCATATAAATCACTTATTACTACCACGTCTAAAATTTAATCTCCAAAATATACCACTTGCGAAAGATGACCTACGAGATGGTCTACCAGATGGCTCTGGTGGCTCACTAGATGGCCCGGCTTGGGTTCCAGATGGCGCTGCTTCGCTTGTAGATGGCGCTGCTTCGCTTGTAGATGCCCTTGTTGTACGTCTAGTAGTGGACCTCCTCGGTTGGATCCCAGATGGCTCCCATTGCACCCCAATCGCCTCTCCTCCTATGGCAACTGCCTCTCCCATTGTTTCGGCATACATAGCAGTTGCATCTAAACGGCTTGTAGCTGTGCTACGCCGTGACCCTCCGGACCCACTTCCCGACGCCATTACTCGCTCATTTTCTGCCGCATTTGCTGCGTTTCTTGCCTCTGCATTTGCATGTGTTACTTAGTAAGTTGTTATAAATTGAAAAGAAAAATAATTTTGGATGAATGTTACATACCTCTTCGTTGTCTATCGGAAGTAGAACGGCGAGGCTGATGCCCCATTCGTCTACCTTCCATTTCATCCATCGTCATTACACGACGGATGTGTTTTCGCCTCCCCTTCCTAATCCAACCACTACTCAGAATGATTCTGTCTTCAGGATTAGCAGGCCAGTCTTCCATATTTCCAATTGGATTGAACACATGGTTCCAAGTACTTTCAAGATAGTTCACAGTATACCAGTCTGCAACAAAGTTGTCCTCCTGCCAGTTTCGGTCACGGCAAACAGCTAAGACATGAGCGCACATAATAGAAGTTAATTGGATACCTCTGCAAGTACATTCCATTTGTCTGTCAGGACCGCGTGTCACAATATACATGAACTCCCTGTGAGTGGGTTCCATGTTGCCCATGTCGCTACGGGTGCAAGGAACGTACTCATTTGGGGATGAAACTTGGTACTGATCTTGGCCGTGCGTGTAACGCACCAAATGCATTTTTGCAGCTTTCATCCAACGTTCTCTGATCTTTTGCAAAACCAGGTCAGAAAGAACCTGCCCCTTGTCTTTTAATTCCATTGCTCGTTGTCGCCGCTGAACAAACCATCTGTTGCACGTGTAGAACGTATCCTCCACTATGGCACAAACAGGCAATCTACGACTCGTTCGGAAGACATTGTTGAGCGACTCGGAGCCGTTTGTTGTCATGATACCAAACCGGTATCCTCCATCACAGGTTTGGAAAATCTTCTCATAATTGGACGGCTCCATCACATCATTAGGACGTACTTTGCCCACCCTCTTCAAATATGCATTACACTTCGGATTTAGCTGCACAAAAACAAAGGGGTGTTATTTCATTTTCATAAAATTCTTATAAAATAATTAAACGAAATGTTATAAGTTAGACATACATGAGCAAACTCTTCGAACATCTCTTTCAACCTTCTCGGCTTCTTCCTCCTTGCTCCTTCCCTGAACCTCCATCCGTACCACTTGTCTCCTCCACAGTTCTGGACCAGGTTGTCAGCAACATGCTGCATACAATACCTGTGCACAAAAAGCTCGGGAGGCCATCCGTATTTAGCTGTTAGTGCAGCTTTGATCCCCTTGTGCTGGTCCGAAATAACACATACAAATCTACTACATCCGAGCACTTCATTCTTCAACCACTGCAAGAAAAAACTCCAATTCTCAGTATCCTCCTGCCGCACAATTACAAATGCAATAGGCAACAATTATTGCATATTTTTGCTAGGGGTCTATCTATAATAAATGGGTATTCTAAAACACTATCAAGCTTAAAGACTTTGCAAAAATAAATTACTCAACAATAAAAATTCTAGGGTTTGCGATTTTTGGTCAACATTCATGGTTAGCAATTAATTGTTCATTTTGAGGTCACTAATTATTTTAACAATTCCAAATTTTTGGTATCATGGCCAATTGTCTAAACCCTAGCCTAACTCAATTCAAAAACAATTCCCTATTTGATTAACCTACTCCTACGGAAAAATAAAAATGCAAGCTAGCTAAAAAACTCAATCTAATCATCATAGGATTTTTGGTAAAGCCTCCAACCCAAAAATTGAGTAAAACTACTAGCACCTAAGAAATTAAAATGCGAATTTTTTTAAAGATACATGGTCAAATGAAAGATACATGGTCAAATGGTCAATTTACCTCCTACCCCCCGAATAAAATTGAGCATTGTCCTCAATGCTCGAGAGATAAAAATAAAGGAAGTAATAAAGTAAAAAGACCGGGAAAAGATACAACTCACTGCACCTCAATACTTAGGTGGTGGAGGTGATGGTGGGCGATGGATCTCCTCGTAGAATGACGGGTCAAAGAGTCCGAATAGTGGTGGCTGGTATGGTAAACCGATGGCGAGGGCATGCTGGTAGTACTGCTGTGACATGTAGCGGGCCTGCTGTGCCTTCCGCCTGTTGTTGGCAGCATACCCTCGCAGCTCGTCCATGCCCTGACGAACCTGGCCTACAGAGTGACGTGCCGCGTCATATTGTTGGTCAAGCTGGGTATAAGTGGTCTTGGTGTCAATGGAGAACTTCTCCATGTTCACGTTGACCCTTTGGACGGCTTGGAGAACTCGGTTGTATCCACTCTGAGGGGCATCAGATGGTCACGCCCCTTGTCGTGCTACTTATGCTGCAAGCGCTTCTTGCCGAGCCCTTTCATTTGCCGCCAGTTCTTGTATGTATGCAGCGGCTACGTCGGTTTGGGCCCTCTCATCTTCTTCAGCTTCAGCCTCTAGGGCCTCAAAATCAACCTCATCATCATCCTCCTGAGTGGCTTGTCTGCCAATAGGGGCCATTTGCCTCTACCTTTGCTGGTTTTTGAGAGGTAGTAGTTTGCAAGGCATTTGGACCCTCCTTCTTTTGATGTTGTATAGGTATGGCTTAGGAGGTCTGCCACTGATCATTCTCATCGCGGTGAGGCACTCAATATTTAAGAATTTCATGCCGGTGCCCTCTTTCAAGAAATCTACTTCGATAGTGAGTTGGCGAGAGAGAATTGTTGCGATGGCACCGATGGAGATGTTCCCTCTGCCCCTTTTGTTTTGGCCAATCGAGTGGATGTGGTTGCAGAGAAAGTGGCCGATGTGCGGAGGCTCTTCCGGTGTAATGAGCATACATTTGAGGATGTAAAGCTCGGGGAAGGTGACTCGGGGAAGGTGACTTTTGCGCAGGTTTTACCTCGAGCAAAGAGAGAGTTGCTGAGAGCTGCCTGCATGTACCAGAGCACCGGATGGACAATGTGGCTGGCAACTTTGGGGTCGCAGTCGCAGTCATTGGTGATAAGTTTCCAAAATTCCCGTTCATCATTGTATGCTTGCGTGCCTTCATCTTTAAAGCCAAAGATGTCGCATAAGTCACGCATTGGCATCTCCTGTTCTTTGTTCATCAGCTAAAATTTAATTTCATCATTTTCGGAGGAGAAGGTGGCAATGAATTTGCGGGTGAGGTCGTCATAGACCGGGACATCAACCAGCTTGTTGAGAAAGTCCCAGATGTGAACCCTTTTGGCTAGGGTTTTGAATTGGGCGAGGAGGCCGAGCTCTTCGAGGGTTTCGGTGTGGATGCCCTTGTGGTTGATGATTTTGTTATCTTCTAATTTTTCAAGATGTCGGCATGTGTTCTCCTCGAAAATTTTATGGCTATGTGATCACTCAAAAGAGAACAATGTTTCTTTTAATATTTATAAACTCGGAAATGCTATCGGTTCAGACTGCAAGCGCACAATCCTATCGAGTAGTATATTCGAGGTCGATCCACAGAGAATATTGGTTCAGAGTTTTGAGCAATCGAATCACAATCTTTCGAAAGGCTAGACGAAATCTGAAAATTGAGAGATGTTGTTGTGATCAATGTAAATTATGAAGCAATTAAAAGTAATTAAAATAAAGATAGAGATGAGAATTCCTAGGGTTTCGGCACACCATTGCTACTCAATCTGCTTTGACAATATATTACTGTTGAGTCTGATTTCCTGCTGTTGTTTTATAAAAGACACCACATAGGTCACTGCGATTTATGTTACGCAAGAATGACAGATCTTTCATCGAGATTCTACATAGGACACTGTGAGTTTCCTTACGCAAATGATTAATCTCTTAAAACTCTAAATTACTACACAGATCACTGCGATTTTCCTTACGCAAGTGATGGAATTTGGTACGCGTTTTGTTGGTCTGGTTTATGGTTTCCCTGCTAAAGTTTTATTCACATAAACCTAATAGATCTCAACGAGGCTAATTCATACAAATAGTTTATCTTACCATTAAAGTACTGTCACTACCCTAACAGACTCAAACTAGATCATTGAAGTTAGATGAAGAGATAGTAAATCACAAAAGCATTTAGATTCAACAACAAGAAGACATAATCAACAGAAATATATATATATCAAAACATCAAGAGTAACAAGGTTTACTGCCTAGCCCTAAGAAAAGAAACTTAGCCGCGGAACGGCATTGTTACAAGCACTCCTCTCTTCTCACTTTAATCAAATCTAACCCTAATTACAAAGATAAGTTATTCTTCTGCCCAGGGGCCTTATATAGGAGTGGAGGGACGTCTGGAGATTGAGTAGGGGCTAAGAAATTGATCTGGATACAGCTGTCGGCAGTTATTCCCCAAGAGGCGCCTTCGGTTACGGACCGTATCAGGTGATACGGTCCGTATTGAGACCTTGTCGCTGAGGGTTTTAGTGCTTCTCACGCTATCTCCTGGTCTGTGCTAGGCTTGGTCCGTATTGGGCAATACAGACCGTAACAGAGACTTCGTCGATAAGCGTCGCTGATCCGATTGACCCGATTCTAGCTCCATTTGGTGTAAAATAGTCCCAAAACCTGTTTTTTTGTAATAAAACATAAAGAAGGTTGACAATAACCTTTTTCTCTATAAATTAAACATTAGTGTGAGAAAATATGCAAAACCTAAGCCAAAATCCTACGTAAATCATCATTATTTTGACTCTGATCAACAGATCACCTCCTTCATTCACAAATCTCCTTCACTCTATTGGATCTCTAGTGTTGTTCTGGATCACCTCCTCCAACCACAAATCTCCTTCTCACACATGTGGGATCTTTAGAGTCGTTACGGATCACCTCTTTCATCCACGAATCTCCTTCTCACTCTATTAGATCTCAAATGTTGTTCTAGTTCACCTCTTCTTTCTACGAATCTAGTTCTCACTCTGTGGATCTGTAGTATTGTTCGGGATCTCCTCCTCTATCCACGAATCTCCAATGATCAATGTTGGCCCTCCAGTGTTGTTATGGATCACCTCGTTATCCATGAATATCCTTCTCACTCCGTTAGGTCTTTATAGTTGTTCTGGATAACGTCCTTCATTCATGAATCTCTTTCTTACTCCGATGGATCTCTAATGTTGTTCTGGATCACATCCTTAATCTACAAATCTTCTTCTTCTCACTATGTTGGATCACATCCTTCATCTACTTAGTATGTAGGTTCTCTACTGTTGTCCATGAATCTCCTTCTCACTCTATTGGACCTTTATAGTTGTTCTAGATCACCTTCTTCAACCACAAATATACTTCTCACTCCGTTGGATCTTTACAGTTGTTATGGATCACCTCCACTATCCACTAATCTCTTTCTCACTGTGTTGGATCTTTATCGTTGTCACATATCACCTCATTCATTCACAAATCTCCTTCTCGCTCTGTTAGATCTCTAGTGTTATTATGGATCACCTCCTCCATCCACGAATCTCCTTGTCACTCCGTTGGATCTGTAGTGTTGTTCTGGATCACCTCCTCCATCCACAAAACTCCTTCTCAAACAGGTTGGATCTTTATAGTTGTTACGGATCACCTCCTTCATTCATGAATCTCTTTCTTACTCCGTTAGATCTCTATTGTTGTTCTGGATCACCACCAGCACGACTCTTCTTCTTATATGTTGGATCTCTAGTGTTGTTCGGGTCACCTACTCTATCGATGAATCACCTACTTACTATGTAGGTTCTCTAGTGTTGTCCACAAATATCCTTCTCTCTCCGTTGGATCTCTAGTGTTGTTCTAGATCACCTCCTCAATCCACGAATCTCCTTCATACTCCGTTGGATCTTTATAATTGTTCTGGATCACCTCTTTCATCCACAAATCTTCTAATAACTCTGTTGGATCTCTAGTGTTGTTCTGGATCACCTACTCCATCCACGAATCTCCTACTTACTATGTAGGTTCTCTAGTGTTGTTCACGAATCTCCTTCACACTCCGTTGGATCTTTATAGTTGATCTGGATCACCTCCTTCATCGACGAATCACCTTCTCAATCCACGAATCTGTTTCTCACTCTGTTGGATCGATTGTGTTGTTTTGGATCACCTCCTCTATCTACGAATCTGTTTCTTACTCTGTAGATCTCTAATGTTGTTATGGATCATCTACTTTATCCACAAATCTCCTTCTCACTCTGATAGATCTTTATAGTTGTTATGGATAAAAACATCCATCATTGAATAAAGATAATACAAGAAAATAACAAAGAAATCTAAGAGAAATAAAAAGCACCAAATCCTTGTAGAAATCCTTGTCTTCTTCAAGTTCTTCGTCTTTAATTTGTCATTCGCCTGGCTTCACGCCTCAATTGTAACTTAGAAATATTTAGAGATGGAGAAATATATAAGAAATGTAGAATTCAATGGTGAAGGCTTTGGTTGAGGATTATGATTGCTTTGAATCCCACAAGGGGACCGATACCTTCTCTTGCTGCCCACCCTTGGATTTATAGCAATTTTTGTGACTTTGGGAGCAAGCAAACAAGGTTGGAAAGTGAATCCGACGAAGATATGGTCAAGTTTTGGCAATAAATCGCATTGGTGTGGCCAAGTGTGGCCGCACAAACTGAATATCCTTCCTTGCTGCATTTTGGGCCTTATATGGAAGTTCTCTTAGCTTGGGAAGCACACTAAGGCAATAAGGAAGTCAATCAAGCGTAATCTCATGAGATATGACAATAAATTCCAGCTGGTGCTTCTCTAAAAAGGTTCCTGCAATTTGCACATTCCAAATTCTGATTTCTTTCCTTCAAAGAATTGTAGATCTCGTTTTCTTCTTTCCAACAAGCTTATTTGATTCACCCAAATCGGAGTTCGTATGACCCAAATATGGCCAAAATACTAAAGTGTGTCGGTAGCTGTAATTCTGTGCGAAGTCTACGAACTTAGTGAGTTTACTGCTCGTGCGGCTGCACAAACCAGGCTTGGGCCGCACGGAACCTATGGAAATTCTAGAGATGCTTTTGGACAGCATATTTTCGACCCGTGCGGCCGCACAAACCAGACTTGGACCGCACAGAGGCTCTGGAGTTTTTTTTTATGTTTTGGAGCACAATTTGCAAAAATCCAAATTTATTTATTTTTGAGGAGATTACAAAGAAATACAAAGAAATACAAGGAAAGGATAACTGGAACTGGGATTGGAAATTATGAAAAAAAAAGTTGAGTGCGCATTTTACTTTTTGTTTCATGTTACACATGTGAGTCGATGTTGCAACCCATTTTTTTTCCGCAAGTCTCCACTAATCCAACTCTAGTAATCAATGATTTAAAATAGATTAGATAAGACAAACAAAACGTAATGGTCTCATATTGTAAGTGTATGGGAAAGTCACGGATTAGAAATTCACAAGGATATTAAAATCAGGAATACCTTTCTCTAAAAAAATTATTATGTAGGGTAGTTATCAATCAATGGAGATTATTTTGTCTTGATGCCGACCAATCATTTCTTAATATGTAAACCGAGAAATTTCTCCAACGACAAATAATAATTTTGAATTAATGCACGTTAATTACTGTCAGGGCAGATAAATACAATGGCTTGGACCAAGCAATATTGATTAGGACCTTTTTATAGATCAACCCACTTTTAATATCAAGTTGTTTTTCTTTAAATACATAATTGATGCACTAAAAATTAAGGATTGATAATTGTTAATATTTTATTGATATATGTTTAAGTATAAATAACTAAAATTTGACACATAAAAAATTAAGAATAGACGCTTGAATTGATTAATAGCTGATAGTTAATAATTGACATAAAACTAATTTGAGGGGATACTCAAATCATTGATTACTAGTGTTGGATTAGTGGAGACTTGCGGAAAAAAAATGGGTTGCAACATCGACTCACATGTGTAACATGAAACAAAAAGTAAAATGCGCACTCGGCTTTTTTTTTTCATAATTTCCAACATAATCTGACAAAGCATAAAATTTCATGTTATCCGACCAAGCCTGAGGTGACTTAATATCCCTTTTTTCTTTTTGTAGACAGAGCTCGAAATATCCCAATCCCGGTTCCAGTTATCCTTTCCTTGTATTTCTTTGTAATTTCAAGAGCCGAAAGGCCCAAACAGATCAAAGAGTGGAGCAAACAAAGAAATTAAACGGAGTGCGCAATTTACTTTTTTAAACAAATAAAGAAATTAAACGGATTCCATATAGCCATCCTTATTATTTTCTCATAATTTTGATTTTTTTTCGAGAACGTCAAAATTGTCATATATTTATACAAATTTTTAAAAACGAATTATTTTCAAATTATGTTGATAATTTTCTCAAATCTCAAACTTGTTGCTATGTTCATGAGGGAACTAATTATTCTTTCGATGCCACAAGGTACGTTTTCCTCTCTTTTTGTTTCAGACTGGTCCCTCTCCATACATCTGCTTTTCCATTTCTTTTATCCTCTTTGAATATATATTTATGTGTGTATTTATGTGTATATATGTGTATATATGTGTATATATGTGTATATATATTTGTATATATGTGTCTATACATGAATGTACATATATGTGTATATACATGTATATACATATATGTCTTTTTTATTCTCTAAGAGGTAAGATTTCAAATTTGTTTCACTTGATATTATTTAAAAATAAATTTTCTAAAAGGCTACCTTGAAGAACTTGACATGTCCTACTTTATTATAAAATGGTTACGAGACGAGTCCAACTCTACTGTCGTTGTCGCAAAATAATACAATAATTTATAACATGTAATTTATTTGTTAGATTCAAATTTGTAATCACACCAACCAAATTCGCTCGAATTTTTATTAAAAATTCTCAAATTTGAACTACCAAAAGTTAATTTATGGCTTCATATATTTTGAACAAGTATATATGTAGTAATTATAACTAATTAGAAATGTGAAAAACTAGAATTAAACGCACAGAGCATAAATAACAATTGCAAGCTCCCAACTTATCATTTGTCTTTAGTCAAACTGAATGGATGATCTCGAGGTCTCCTTCATTTGTTTAATTCGGTTGATTTAATCGAGTTCAGATCGCATATCTGCATCCAGCTATTCATGATGTGTACTAACAAGAATAGAAAATGATTAGCTAACAGAGAGTTGTTGGATGATTTCATAAGTTCTCTGTGAACCATTGACTTAATTAATTTATCACCTCTAGGTCCTACAATTGCGCTGCCCCTATTTGAAAAATATAAAAATAATTTAGACATGTATCATGCATGATCCTTTCAGATGCTATATATGATCCCTTTCCAATGGCTTATTCATGTGTTATAGCTATTTTTACCATGCACTTATTTTAAAGTGAGGTATTGTCTTTTAGAGATGTCAAGAGGCTGATATATATACTCCGCCACTTGAGAGTAGGTCCGATGGGCATCGGACCTACTCTGGTTCGATGAGTTTAATCACCGTCAATTTTCTTTAAGATTCGTGCAAAACGCTTTAAACTTCGTGCTTGTTTGTTTTAATTGTCGTGTGCACAGATCTTAAATTAGATCAGACGGTCATCATGCTCATTGAACCTAAAAGTAGGTCCGATGGGCATCGGACCTACTCCGTTCTCATACTCCGCTGACCAAATTTTTATCTTATTAACAAAAATAGTTTTATCGGCAAAGCAGATCTCAATTTTGACGAGCCATTAGTTTATTTGAAGATTAACTAGAAAACTAAATATCTAGAATTTCATGCACAACAAATAAAAATAAAAAGCAAGCTAGAGATGGATGTCAAGATGTGTTATCCAATTTCTGTAATTAATTTATAGAATCATGCCAATACATTATTAAAGATATTGTAAATTTGAAATCAAACTCTTGACTAAATGCTCAACCGAAAATGCAAGACATATAATGCTTAGGAACAACAAAAAGACATAATAAACAAAAAGAAATACAATATACCCTTAATAAACAAAATATACTAAAAATCAAAACACGACAGTCACTAGTACAGAAAATGCGATTATACATGGCATATTACACACGGATGAGAAAAAATTACACAATAACAGTGTATAATGGGAGGAGGCGCTTGTGCGAAAAAAAATCATACATACCCACACGGTCCGTTAGTTTTGAACTATGTCCGGAAGTTACCAATATTTGTACACGGTTCATAAATAATAAACCGTGTACAGTTGTACTACTTCATACGCTAGGAAAAAGGTTCTACAAATATTGATTACTCAAACGTCCAGAGTTTGATTTCACTTCATGACTTCGAAGACGCTGCGAAGGTTTTGAAAAAAACTTTTTCAAAAAATTAGCTGAAAAATTAGCTGAAAACTTTTCCAAAATAATACACAGATGCTTTATAGAAACCGTGTATGATGGAGATATGGTTCGTTAACCGTGTACATTGTACCCTCCTATTCATACACGACGCTCGCTGAAACGGTCATGAAACCATGTGTCATTAGCCTTTCGGACCGTGTATAGTCTTGTTTTATGTACTAGTGAGTAAATACACATACACATGCTAGATCATTACAATCAGATGTAGCAATTAATTGATAATTTTTGGCCTTAATGAAAAAACAAAGTAGTTAGATGTGGGAATAATTTTCACAATTTATTGAATTAAGCATGCCATACTTCATTAGCATTTTCATATTTATATGGCAGGACTCGTTTTGTAAAAGGAATTATTGATTTTTCATGCATGTTCCATAAAAACCTTTGTCAAAACTAGAACCCATAAAAACCTTTGTGAAAACTTTTTTAAAAAAAGAGAAAGGGAAGATAGCACAGTAATTGGCTAGGAAAAAGGTTCTAGGAATATGGATTACTCAAACGTCGAGAGTTTGATTTCACTTTATGACTTCGAAGCCGCTGCGAAGTTTTTGAAAAAAACTTTTTCAAAAAAATTAGCTGAAAACTGAAAAGTTGAAGCCGTAAATTTGCCATCTAATTTGAATTTAGCTAAAATTTGATTTTTTATTTGATTTTATTTTATTAAAGAGCTGAATGAATTTGATGTGATTAATTTATTTGCCAATAACACTAGAGTTAAACTTTTCTCTCCTAATTACCATTCTTTATTAGTACAGAAAGACATAATTAAAGTTCTTTTTATAAAACATAATATAAAAATAATAATAAAGCGGTCCGTAATTTGTTTAACAGAAATTCCCATTTTTTATTAATGACGTTTCTATTAACTTAATTAATCATTTACAGAATTTCCATCAGATTCAGACCAAGCATTAATTAATGTTCTCTTTATTCAATTTCTGAACACAGCCCATAAAAGCCCAAGCCCAGTTTCACTTGTTTTTTTTTTCTTTTCTTTTATTTTCTAAGAAATCAAAGCCCAGCTCCGCTGCTTGGGCCTATCCAATATATTTTAGACTTTCAGAGCAGATACAAGAGATTGAATTTGAAGTTGCAAGCCCATAAGTAAAGGAGCTTCAATCCTGTATATATGAAAATTTGATGTTGGTTAAATTTTAGTTTTAGATGTGCTGGAATACTTCTTTGGGTTTTAAAAAAAAATTATATATTTTGGGATTGGGCCCTTACAATCATTGTTTTTTATAGTTATTTGCAGAAATTAGACCTATATATCCTTATAACTCTTGAATGATAATTACAAACAAGTCACCATGCATGCAAGTAGTGTTTATTGTCATTAATCATGAGGTTAACGGATTTTTATTTTGTATCAGTAGAATAACGAAGTAATAGATATCTTCATTCTTATATTAAGCACGTAGATGTTCTGATCCGTTAACGATTTTGATTAAAAGATGAAACTTCATATTGATTTTCAGCTCTTCGATGAAATATTATGATTTTATGCATCTTTTTTATGCTTTTTTACGTGTAGAAGTTTAAACTTATTTAGACGATCGTCACACATACTCTCCACATGCAAATTTTTTTCTATTTCTTAAATGTCAATTAAATTTTTTTTAATTGATTGATAATTGATTGGTCATTTTCTTATTTATTTATTTTTATTATAATATTTAAGGACTGTTATTTGTCATTTAATATGTCATTTTTGAGATTTTTTTTTATGAAAATATGTCAAAAAGATAAAAAAAATTATATATATATGTCATTTAATATGTTCTCAATATGCGGTTTAAAGAATGTTATTTACGTGTAGATATCATTTACTATGACTTTTAAGAAATGTTATTTGTAATTTAGTCTAATGTTTTATGAAAATATGACATTTAATTGTATGAGATATTTTTTACTCTCTTATAATATGTCTCAGTTGTAACGCACGCACAAGCATTATTCTTGTAAGAGATAATAGAGAGATGAGCTTAATTATGATGCATAAATTCGAATTTCATATACGTAGCAAGCTATAAGTTGTATATTTGCTGATATATATTTTGTGTATATTATTATGTACAATTACTTAAAGTTATTGCATTTTGTTCAATTACTAAAACTCATACTTCTTGTTATCAAATCTTAAGAAACTCACGCCTTTGCCAAGCTTGTTGATACATATACTGATACAGATACGGTTCCAGATAAATTTCCATATTTGCATTTTTTTATCCATTTATTTTACAACCATATATGTTTACGAATACAAATTTTACACGACAACTAGGTACCAGTCAAACCAGCAAGGACAGAAAATTAGAAAAAAAATAAATAAATCAAGATAACTGACCCAGCCTCAAGAGCCAGCAAGGAACCAAGCAAGCAATCACACATTTAATTTTTTTTTAGTCTGCCATCAATGGCAATTTTACCAAAAGCAAACAAAACATAGAAAGAGAAAAATGGACAAATGGAAAAAGGGGAGATTAAAATAGATTAGATAAGACAAACAAAACGTAATGGTCTCATATTGTAAGTGTATGGGAAAGTCACGGATTAGAAATACACAAAGATATTAAAATCAGGAATACCTTTCTCTAAAAAATTTATTATGTAGGGTAGTTACCAATCAATGGAGATTATTTTGTCTTGATGCCGACCAGTTATTTCTTAATATGTAATCCGAGAAATTTCTCCAACAACAAATAATAATTTTGAATTAATGCACGTTACTGTCAGGGCAAATAAATACATTGGCTTGGACCAAGCAATATTGATTAGGACCTTTTTATAGATCAACCCACTTTTAATATCAAGTTGTTTTTCTTTTAATACATAATTGATGCACTAAAAATTATGGATTGATAATTGTTAATATTTTATTGAAATATATGTTTAAATATAAATAACAAAATTTGACACATAAAAATTTAAGAATAGACGCTTGAATTGATTAATAGCTGATAGTTAATAATTGACATAAAACTAATTTGAGGGGATACTCAAATCATTGATTACTAGTGTTGGATTAGTGGAGACTTGCGGAAAAAAAATGGGTTGCAACATCGACTCACATGTGTAACATGAATGAAAAAGTAAAATGCGCACTCGGCTTTTTTTTTCATAATTTCCAACATAATCTGACAAAGCATAAAATTTCATGTTATCCGACCAAGCCTGAGGTGACTTAATGTCCCTTTTTTCTTTTTGTAGACAGAGCTCGAAAGAGCCGAATCCCGGTTCCAGTTATCCTTTCCTTGTATTTCCTTTTAATTTCAAGAGCTGAAAGGCCCAAACAGATCAAAGACGTTCTCAGCAGATTTCACACGAGATCCGGTCATCTACCACTCCTTGGTGGCTTTAGGTTTAGTTATAAACCCGGCATGCCATTTGTAATTTCTGATAATTTAACAGAGATTTGCCTTTATATCCAACCAATTATTCAGCTTATAAAAAAAAATTCACATTTTATAGAGCTGTTTTGAAATTTAATTTATGCTCAGTTTTAGGGTTTTGGTCAAACCCCAAAAGTATCAAACCCATTAACATAACAACACTGCCAAATCTTGTAAATCAAGACCAGTCTTCAGGTAGCCAACCAATTTATCATGGGGAAATGTAAAAGTTCAGTTGACAGTGTATTAAAATCTTTGTTGTGTTCATATGTAACTTATAAATCCGTGTTTCTAGAATTTCTACAATTTCAGATTCACCACAGATTTTAGAGAGTATCAACAGCAAATCCTAATTTCACAAATTTTACACGACAACTAGGTACCAGTCAAACCAGCAAGGACAGAAAATCAGAAAAAAAAAAAATTAAATCAAGATAACTGACCCAGCCTCCAGAGCCAGCAAGGAACCAAGCAAGCAATCACAAATTTAATTTTTTTTTTAGTCAGCCATCAATGGCAAATTTACCAAAAGCAAACAAAACATAGAAAGAGAAAAATGGACAAATGGAAAAAGGGGAGATTAAGATAGATTAGATAAGACAAACAAAACATAATGGTCTCATATTGTAAGTGTATGGGAAAGTCACGGATTAGAAATTCACAAAGATATTAAAACCAGGAATACCTTTCTCCAAAAAATTTATTATGTAGGGCAGTTATCAATCAATGGAGATTATTTTGTCTTGATGCTGACCAATTATTTCTTAATATGTAATCCGAGAAATTTCTCCAACAACAAATAATAATTTTGAATTAATGCACGTTACTGTCAGGGCAAATAAATACATTGGCTTGGACCAAGCAATATTGATTAGGACCTTTTTATAGATCAACCCACTTTTAATATCAAGTTGTTTTTCTTTAAATACATAATTGATGCACTAAAAATTAAGGATTGATAATTGTTAATATTTTATTGATATATATGTTTAAGTATAAATAACTAAAATTTGACACATAAAAAATTAAGAATAGACGCTTGAATTGATTAATAGCTGATAGTTAATAATTGACATAAAACTAATTTGAGGGGATACTCAAATCATTGATTACTAGTGTTGGATTAGTGGAGACTTGCGGAAAAAAAATGGGTTGCAACATCGACTCACATGTGTAACATGAAACAAAAAATAAAATGCGCACTCGGCTTTTTTTTTCATAATTTCCAACATAATCTGACAAAGCATAAAATTTCATGTTATCCGACCAAGCCTGAGGTGACTTAATGTCCCTTTTTTCTTTTTGTAGACAGCTCGAAAGAGCCCAATCCCGGTTCCAGTTATCCTTTCCTTATATTTCTTTGTAGTTTCAAGAGCCGAAAGGCCCAAACAGATCAAAGATGTTCTCAGCAGATTTCACACGAGATCTGGTCATGTACCACTCCTTAGTGGCTTTGGGTTTAGTTATAAACCCGGCATGCCATTTGTAATTTCAGATAACTTAACAGAGTTTTGCCTTTAATCCAACCAATTATTCAGCTTATAAAAAAAAAATTCACATTTTATAGAGCTGATTTGAAATTTAATTTATGCTCAGTTTTAGGGTTTTGGTTAAAACCCAAAAGTATCAAACCCATTAACATAAGAACATTGCCAAATCTTGTAAATCAAGACCAGACTTCAGGAAGTCACCCAATTTATCATGCGGAGATGTAAAAGTTCAGTTCACAGTGTATGAAAATCTTTATTGTGTTCAGTGTATGAAAATCCTTTGCTAAGAAAAGCTGTGATTAAACCTTCACATTCTGATGATCGAAAACACAGTTGCTAGTTATTGAATATTAATTTCCCTCTTCTCCGTCTAATCGGGGTTGTCTAGTCTTCTAGCTCATCATAGTTCCTCTAAGTGCACACGAGGAGAAAATAATGAAGATGAGGGACGAAGACCCGATCAGAGAGAAGAAAAAGGAAATGGAGAGAAAATGAAGAGACAAATTAAGGGAGGGGGGCTGAGTTAAATATAGCAAGTGTGTGTGAATAGGCGGTTGAGGGGTTATGCTTGAGAGACGCGAATGAATCGTATATGGCTTGAACAAAAAAACAGTGTTTGAAAACTGAGCAAAAGAATACACGGTATTTTAATAAAAGACCATGTATGAAGTGTCACAACTATACACGGTTCACTATTAACGAACCGTGTACGAATAAACGTGACTTACGGACACGGTTCGAAACTTTCAGACCGTGTGTGTATGTGGGAGCTATTTTTCGCGCGAGTGCCTCCTCCCATAACACACTGTTAATGTGCAATTTTTTGGCATCCATGTATGATATGCCTTGTATGGTTGCGTTTTTTGTACTAGTGCCTATTTACTTGTTCCGGTTGGAGTATTCCTTGTAAATATTTTAAATTAACATTCTTAAACTTTATTTTATCTAAAACAAATATATGCCTGCTAAATTTTTTATTCTGATAATTTCGTTCCACGGTATGAACTTGGGGTACACTGTGCCATCTAATGCCCATGATTTGGAACTTATCAATGTACCCTTGTTATCTCTGACAATCCAAATTCATTCTTGTCACACCCAGTGGCGTAGCCAGGATTTGAGCCAGGGGTAGGCAGAAAATTGGATTTGGATTGGAATAAACTAACGGGTTCGGGTTCGGGTTCGGGTTCGAATAAAAGAAAAGAATGCAGAAAAAATGTTGAGACCATATACACAATACAGTACAGGAACTGAAATTGTTGAACTAAATATAGAATCAGATGTACTCACCATATGCCGGCAAGGTAGTGCATCAGTATTTCTCAGCTCTGACAAGCAAATAACGCAATCCTTCCCCGATTCATCATCCTCTACATTTGTTACCTCCAGTTCAGGCAAGCTAACGAGCCTAAAATTATCTTTCCCAATTAGGTCCTTCATTTGCAAAGTAATATATTGTGATACTACTCCAAGAAAGAAAGAGTTAACATAGTATTAGACTAGTATGTGATTACAAAACAAGTAGGCATTAATCCAAAATTGTAATTTGGGGCCTAGAGCTGATCATATACATGCTATCTTGTAATTTGGGGCCTAGAGCTGATCATATACATGCTATCTTGTAATTTGGGGCCTAGAAACCAATCAATTACAACGAAAATTTCAGCAAGTAGTCGTACAGAAATAGAAATGGTTGGTTGTAAATTGGACTGCATAGATTGCCTATTTTTACTTGAAACAATTAGAAGGGACAATATTTGGGATAAAATGAGATAAATTTATCTCAATTTAATTAGTCAAACAGAACAAAACCTGAACCGAATTTTAACTAGTTGCATCCACACACAGGCGAAATCCAAATGAAAACACCAACCTTTACCTACCTCCCATCGACAGTAGCATCAAAGACGAACGAGACCAGTGATGGAGGGCGGAGGTAGTGACGGAGGACTGGAGGAGGGGAATCAAGGGCGGAGCAGTGGCGGAGGGGTGGCATTTCTTCTCCTCTGCCAATTTACCTTTTCTCCTCTGCATTTTCGGCCGATCGTGGATCGCCTCAGAATCGCTAGATTCGCTAGGGTTTCTTCACGCATTTGTCCAAAAGAGAAACGGGTTGAGTTATGATTAGCGGGTTTGGGTTTAGGGTGAATCTGTTTTAAGTTAGAGTCAATTGGATCGGGTTTGAGTGAGGGTTAAATTGTACCCAGGGGTAGGCACAACTAATTTCATAGGTAGGCAGAGTAACAATTTATCCTGTTCTTATTAAAATTTTCAAATCCAGGGGTAGGCAAGTGCCTACCCCTGGTGTACATTGGCTCCGCCTCTGACTCACACCCCATTATTATTATTATTATTATTAAAACTGCAAGGAACCAAAGGATACAAACAGAGGACAATAGAAGAAAATAATGCCTCTTCATTTGATTAGTATTTCTAGTCAGGTAAAACTTAGATCCTAGTCTCTTTTCATTCAAGCGAACAGAGAGGCTATTTAAAGACATTAATAAAAATAAACGCATCATTAATGCTTTCAAGAGATGCAACGGTAAGAAGGTTATTGATAAAATAATAAGTGGTCATTACCATAATAATGTACAAGTGGTTATTGATAAAATATATTTTCTGTTTAACCCTCAGATTTTCAATATCATAAATGAAGATTTCAAGCAAATATATTGAAATGTAAATTTTGAGTTTTTTTTTTATTTCAAAATGAATCAATTTACAAATAATTAATATATATCATGGTACGTTTCAGACTTATTTAAATATCTTGCCTAGCTTGTTAGCAAAATACTATGTTTGCTCTTCACTTAATCTATATTCCTCCAGAAGAACTTGCTATCAATATAATGCAAAATAATTTATATTTTTCAAATAACCTATATTTGATTTTGTATATTTATTCAGTTATTAATATCACATCTATATTTTCACGTAATGTTACAATTCTAGAATTCAATGTCTCGGAAGGGACGATTAAAGATATTTCATTTTGTCAGTATCTGACCTCTTAATCATCGCTAGTCACTACAAGAATCTGTTTTAAGAATTTTGCAAGTGAGTACGCATGATTTAACACAACTCAGTATTAGTGTTGGGAGCACAAACTTACTAATTCATGAAAAAAGGCAAACAAACTAAGAGTGCCAGCTTTACATGGAGTAACAAAATATAAAACGTTGTTACATATAAGTTCAATCTTAATATGAAAATGAAAACATGATGAAAAGATAAAACCCAATAGACTCACTAGTGTCCCAATTTATTGGGACATATCCGGTACGGGAGACCAACTTTCCGGCAATTCTTCTTTAGCAGGACCCACTACATTCACTTTCTTGTTTTTATTTATAAACTCAGATAATCCTGAAACAATCGACGCCGATAGATCGAGGATTTCCAGCTTACCCAAATGGTCAAGTGTCTTTCCTAGAGATCTTCCTTTTACCAAACAGACTATAAAACCCAAATATCGTAAGTTAATTAACCCGTCCAACCAGCATGGTGTATACTCCTCAGGGAACTGAATGTGGCTCGAGAACACTGCTAACACACGTAGAAAACTAAATGGAGAAATTTGTATTGGTGGAACATACCCGAAGAAGAACAATGAATGGAGGCTTGGATAGTTCAAATGCCACGGCTTAGCTCCCTCCCCAAAGGAAGACATGTGATTGAATTCATATGGCAGGTGTAATGCCAAACGGTGCAAATATATTAATTTTCGTGGAGTGACCGCAGGAACATGCCAACTGCCAAGGTCATCCACAGAATGTATGACCATGACAGGGATAATTGTGTCGTCCTGGGCTTTCGAACTGATAATTCTGTGGACAATAGGATTCAGAATAATGCTACGGATTGGGTGAGTAGCTTGATTATGATAACATGCTCCGATAATACGCATCAAACCCCTGTGCAGCAAAAAAGATGACTTCATCAAAATCAGTTACCATAAGATTTCAGGAAGGAAACAAATATTTTATGAGCATCTATAACATGGGAGGGTTATCTCGGTCCAATTTTCTTTCAAAGAAACGGATTCAATCTGAAAATTTATGAGCATCTGTACAATATATTCATCCGGACAAAACAAGATTTCAAAATGTTGAGAAGAACTATTTTTTTTTTCTCAGAATTAAAAGTGAGTTTTAAATGGAAGGGCAGTATCCATTATCTTTGTTTAACCTTTGGAAAGATTCATTTCTCAAATATGTTTTAGGAAATAATAGCTAATTTATGAAGTACCTTTGGACAAGCTGGTCTAAGTAGCTCTCAGCTATGCTCTCCGTTGTTCTTCCCTCTTCGTGTGGTATGATGCCTTCAACAATCCAAAGTCGGATTAGTGAATCAGCAAGAACTATGCTACCGCAAGGGAAAACAGCTGCCGTGTATGCAATGCACATCTTAAGAACACTTGGAAGTCTAGAATACCAGTGGTCATGTTCAAATTCTGAGAAATCTTTTTCCCCGAGTTCTTCCGGCAATTCTAAACTATCTTTATGACCTAAAAATGGGAGCTCATATTTGTAATCATTCTGCCCTTGTTTTTCAGAGGTTATCAACACCCGACTGCCATTGTTTCCATCGGGAAAAACAGTATTGACAAGAGTCCATAATTCCATCCAACAGTTGTCAATAACGAGAAGACACCTTTTCCCATTCAAGGATTGACGGAGCCGTGACATTATTTGATAGTCTTCATCATGAGCATCCAATAAATTGGTGTCGCCTAGTTTCAATAACATCTTTCTCAAGATATCAATAGGTTTGAACAAGTTGCAATGAGCCAACCCAATATCGTCATCGTCAGTGACAAGTCGGGTTGGCGGAAATAACCAAAAGCAGGCTTCAAAGTGGGTCTTCACCTCAGTGCTACAAAATGAAAATAATACTTCAATTTAACACAAAAAATGAACAATTGATGCTTGACTTCAAGAAAAATGTTTAATTGTGAAAATTTATCGTAATCAATGTAAAAACCTTCGAGAAATAATTCCTCCTAAATTTTGTAATCATTTTTACATTTTTTGTTGGTATTTTCAACAGAAATGACTGCAGCCTTCCCATGTTTCATAGGTTTAAAGACTCAACAACATAATGAAAATATTATAACAAATGTTTTTTTTAATTATATAACAATGCATAATACACTAGTTTTAATTATTCTTCTTATAATTATAATCTGCCTATTAGTAGGCACCTGGACAAGAAAATTGACTTTAACTAATATGTATCTGGTACTTGTTACAGTGAAGAAAGAACTTTGGAAGTTTGAACTTATGATGTATTGAATTTTGTAATAATTTAGTGTATAAGATTTAAAGAGGAACCTCTGGTATATCTTCTCGGCAAGTACCCTTTTTGCAAACGCTTTAGTTCCTACTACTTGTACCACAGAGCGTGTTTGAAGGCTTTGATCAACAAGTCTCTGAAGAATGCACTTGTGGTGGATTTCAAGGCCGAGAAGCCAAATGTCGTCAATGTTGCGAAGAGATTGCTGAGCTGATTGGGTGATGGCTCTGTCCTTTGGCTCACCGAGATGTTTGATATTGATTGTTCTGACTTGTGATTTGATCTTCTGAATGTCAGTCATAAGATTATGAAGAGCGAAAAAGTTTACCGGTCTTGGGTTTGTGAACTTGAAAATGTCAGGAACGGTACTGGATTTGATGTCTGCCACTTTGTTCATGAAGGTGAATAGAGCAGACTCGGTGCACTTGCCCACATCTTGAAGCTTCGACATGGAATTCTCGACATTGGGTTCAATATTTTGAATATGTTCCCAATTTGCTTGAGCATTCATTAGAAGCTGGTAAAACTCTTCCAGCATATTTTGTACCAGCTGCAGTTCGTAGAAAACTCCGCTTAATGTTGTTGCTCCGCTCTGGGCCGCAGCTTCTGAAGATTGCACATCCTCAATTTTTCGTATTGCAAATTTAACACTTTCTGGAGTGGCGGTCAGTCTTCCATTCTCCATACTTTTAGTTTGAGAATTATGTATGAATGGTGAAGATGTAGAGGAATTTAGTATGAATGGAAAATATTTGGTATGATTCTGAATCCCAATGGACCTTTTCGGTTTGAGAGAGAGTATTAGGTGATGAGAGTGAGATAATGGGAATGGAGACAATTAGTCAACTAGGGACCTCATTCTTTTATTAAAAAAAAGGTGTTTGGTCTCATAGTGAGTAAAAGGTGAAAAGATAACCAAACTATAAAACTAAAAAAGGGGCCTTCTGATAGAATATTTTGGGACAAATCCCATGTGCGGTGGCATCTTTGAGGATTTAAATTGGAGGATAGGATTGTAGGTTTAAACGGGTTGCAATTATTACAAAAACAATATTTGCTTGGCTTTTACATGCATCTTAAATTCATAATTAATTAATCCTTTTCTCCCACTCTGTTACAATCAATGATAAGTTCCTCTTCCCCTACACCCTCTCTCTCCCCCCACCCCAATCTATCTTCTCCTCCAACTTCCCCCTTCTCTCACATATTCTCTCCTTCCTGTACCTCCTGCCGAGTTGACCAGATCAAACCTCCTGTCCTGAACCTGAAACAGCAATTATAACAGGTGAGTATCTCCTCTCTCCACTCTCTTTGTTTCACTATTATCTCTCTCACCGATCTCCTGTCCATGTTGCGGTCACCATGGCGGGGCCTGATCTGTTGACAGGGGCTCTCATGTCTATAATTTATAGTTTGAACAGTCTTCAAGTTTGTTGCATTTCATTAACTTTAGTACCTCAAAAACGTAGGTAAGATTTTAGTCATGATCAATTAATAGAACTTTTAAAATGTTTCTTTGCAGTTCAATTAATAGAGAGAGGAAGGGAAGGATTTTGGGTGTGATTTTGAGAAACTTGAACAGAGATGGATGCCTTACCTTTCATAAAAGAAATGATATCTGAACCCACCCTCAGAGATTTTTTATCAAACAATGTCCCTGTTGATGAGAAGTCTCTGAATTTGATAGTGGTTGAACTAGTCAAAGTTCAGATGTTCATGACAAGAGCAAACTTCAGGGTTCACCCTGAGGACCAAAAGCAGGCTCTAATTGAGGGTGTGCGATTAACAGCCCGTAAAGTTGGAAATTTCATGAGCGAGATTGTTGGAAGTTATTCCAAAAATAAGTCCTCGGTTTCGGGGAGACATGATTTGGTGAAAGATTGGAAGGAAACCCTAGATTTTATCATGGGTATCGTGGTTTCCTGTAATTTTCTGAAACAAATAGAAGAAGAAGGTGAGTGGGATTACAGAGACATGGAAGCAGTTATAAACTCTCTTGACGACATAAATAATATTGAAAACTTCCAACTCGATACAGCAGATAATTCAAACTGCATAACACTGAATGAGGAGAAGAGCCAAGCACTCCTCCTCATGAAAGCATTTCCAGCTCTTGGTGAGCTCAAAGAATCTTCTAAAATGCTCAACTTCTTATTAGAGTTATCCAAAGAACTGGACAATCTCCCTCAACTGATTTGCAAGGCATGTAAAGGACAGTCTCTGGCTCTTCTCCTTATAGGTAGTCTCCTTTCGCTCAAACAAAGGGCCTATGACACATGGAACAAGGTAAAAGATGATCTGTGCAATATCAAAGACTCTGATAAGAATCATATGTGGCACATTTTAACCTACTGCTATGATGATTTACCTTACTTTCTCAAACCATGCTTTCTTTATTTAGCATGTTACCCGATAGATTATGAGATTCCTGCAATGTCTCTAATTGAGATATGGATTGCTGAGGGATTTATTACACCAGTGAAAGGAGAGACTAGTGAGGAGACTGGCAATAAGTACCTAGAGCAACTCGTCCAAAGGTACGTATTCTCAATATTTTGGGAAATTGACTTTCAGTCTAGTAACTTATAGGTGATAATTAGGTCTATGATTTTTCCCATGGTGAAATGGCATTGCAATTATAAATAAGATGATTGCAATTTTAATCAATTGGTCCTAGTTTCTTTAAAAGAGGTCATCAATCCAACTGAATCTTGTCTGTTTTTATTACATATATTACATAATTTTCTCTGGTCTACCAGATGATTGTTAAAATTAAGCACCATTTTTTTAAGAAAAATGAGATTTAAGGGGACTAATGATGGTGCAATGCTGGTGTTCAATTCTAGCCGTTGAAAATCAAATACATACTTGAGCGTTAATAATACAGCACTCCTCCAAGAACAAAACAGTTTTATTTTCATTTCTGCAAATTGACTATTTATTTTCTTAAACATAAAAAGGTTCTCATGTTCATCTAGAAATTTTGTTCTTTTATAAATATGCATTTGATGTTTATTTATTTTCCTTATTGCTTGCAGGTCTCTGGTTTGGGTTTCAAAGACATCATTGTTAGGCACAATTAGGTATTGCAAAGTACGTCCATCAATTCATGAATTTGCCATTCAACAGTCCCTCAAGGATGGGTTTTTGGTTGCCAATCCAGATAGGAAAAAAATGGATTCCCTTTTCCGTATGGCAATCCATCATGATGACAAGAATCAGTACACAGAGGTTGAAAATAATCATATACATTCCTTTTTAGCTTTTGATTTTGATAGGAATGTTATTGGAAGTGCCGTGTTCCTAAGAGTGTTGGAATTGCGGAATTCCTCTATCCCAGAGACAGCATTACTGAATATGGGTTACCTACGTTATCTAGGCTTGAGGGGTAGTAAAAACATATCACAGGTTCCTGAAAATATTGGGGACATGAAAAATCTCGAAACATTGGATGTTAGAGATACAAGCGTAGAAACCCTACCTGACTCAATATGGAACATCACAAAACTTCGTCATGTATATGTCAACCCTAGCCCCCAAATTAAAGGCCCACCCTCTGAAGCATGTATACCAGACCTACAAACCCTGAAAACAGTTGTAGTTCCAGAATCGTGGCAAGAAAAGTTTCCGCAGTTCCTGATAAATCTTAGAAAGTTAGCAATCTCAAATAGGGACAATCCAGATGGGAAATCTAATCCATACTGGAACTCAATTTCTATCTTGTTGAGTCGCATGGTTAAGCTCCTCTCAATTACCATTATAAGCGACATTTTACCTTCAGAGTTTGTTGACACAAGGGCCTTTGAAAACCTTGAGACGGTCAAGTCAATTAACTTTGAGGGAGAATGGAATTGCAGGAAGCTTTTCATAGATAATATTAAATTTCCAACAAATCTTGCAAAGCTCATCCTAACCAAGTCAGGCTTGAAGGAAGACCCCATGCCGAGGCTAGAAAGACTAGAGGCACTGAAATATCTGAGCTTACAAGATGGAGCGTACACTGGGGAGAAAATGGTTTGCTCTGCAAATGGGTTTCCAAAGTTGCAGATCTTAGAACTAAAGAAGTTGGTGAACTTGAAGAATTTGGAGGTGAAACCAACGGCTATGTCGCAGCTTGCCACTCTGCGTGTGGTTTTATGCCCGAACCTAAAAAAGCCTCATCACCTAGAGCATGTTACTATTGAAGGTATAGATAATCCTAGTAATCTGGAGAATGTTACTATTGAAGATATAGATAATTGAAATGCTACTTTCAATCTCATGCCTGATTCTTAATTTCCTTCTTCTTTTTTGTTTGTCCATGTGTGCAATAGGTGTCTCTTGTTATTTATGTTGCTGTTTCAATGTATGTTGTGCTCTCCCTATCATTGTGTTAATTATAATGTATGTTGGGATTACAAGGAATAAAGTTAATGTTTTAATGGATTTGGTGTTTCCATTTAAATCAAATGTTATATTTACTCTTTTTAGTTTTTTATCATTATTATACATTTTGGCTTTTGATTCTAGAATGGTCACGAGCTCACGCTTTACTCATCAGCATAGTAACAGAATTCACAAATATATGAATTATTAGCTTCAAGTACTTTTTTATACAAACAAAGAAATTAAACGGATTCCATATAGCCATCCTTATTATTTTCTCATAATTTTGATTTTTTTTTTAGAACGTCAAAATTGTCATATATTTATACAAATTATTAAAAACGAATTATTTTCAAATTATGTAGATAATTTTCTCAAATCTCAAACTTGTTGCTATGCTCATGAGGGAACTAATTATTATTACTCTTTAGATGCCACAAGGTACATTTTCCTTTCTTTTTGTTTCAGACTGGTCCCTCTCCATACATCTGCTTTTCCATTTCTTTTATCCTCTTTGAATATATATTTATGTGTGTATTTATGTGTATATATGTGTCTATACATGAATGTACATATATGTGTATATACATGTATATACATATATGTCTTTTTTATTCTCTAAGAGGTAAGATTTCAAATTTGTTTCGCTTGATATTATTTAAAGAGTGAGTCTATGGTACTATGCATAGCACGGATTGGTCCGTACTACGGATCAATATTTTCGTTTTCAAAATCTTAACGGCCGATCCGAACCGTTCAACATGATTTCCATATGAGAATATACTTGTGGACTAAATTTTTTATTTTTAGAATTTTTTTACTATTTTCTAGATAGGTAAAAAAATTTATTTTTTAAAATTTTCATATATTCAAAATTCTGGACCATGATTTCCATATGAGAATATACTTGTGGACCATATGAGAATATTCTGGACCATATATACACATAAATATATATTCAAAGAGGATAAAAGAAATGGAAAAGAAGATGTATGGAGAGGAACCAGTCTGAAACAAAAAGAAAGGAAAACGTACCTTGAGGCATAAAATCACTTGATTTCTCATATGAAAAAAAATTATTTTTTACTGTTTTTGGATATATGGTCCAGAATTCTCAGATCAAGTGATTTTCTATCTATCTTAAAATATAGTAAAAAAATTTGAAAAAATATAAAATTTAGTCTGCAAGTACATATTCATGTGGGGATCACTTTGAACAGTTCAGATCGACCATTAGGATTTTCAAAATGAAAATATGGCTCCGTAGTACGGACTAATCTGTGCTATGCATAGTACCATAGACTCACTCTTATTTAAAAATAAATTTTCTAAAAGGCTACCTTGAAGAACTTGACATGTCCTACTTTATTATAAAATGGTTACGAGACGAGTCCAACTCTACTGTCGTTGTCGCAAAATAATACAATAATTTATAACATGTAATTTATTTGTTAGATTCAAATTTGTAATCACACCAACCAAATTCGCTCGAATTTTTATTAAAAATTCTCAAATTTGAACTAAAACAAATTATGTTATGGCTTAATATATTTTGAACAAGTATACATATATATGGAGCTGGGCTATGGTGAGTTGTGATGTAAGATGTCATTTTTACTTCAGGCTCATATTTTTATTTTGAAAATCCAAACAACCTATCCGAACCGCTCAACATGTTCTCTATATTGAAATGTGCTTGGAGACTAAATTTTACAATTTTTGGAATTTTTTTACTATTTATTAAGCCACTTTGAAAATCGCTGATCCGGTGGTCCAGAAAATTTTACTGTTTTTTACTGTTCACAGTGGATCAGCGATTTCAAAGTGGCTTAATAAATAGTAAAGAAATTCCAAAAAATGTAAAATTTAGTCTCCAAGCACATTTCAATATTTAGAAAAAGTTGAACGGTTCGGATCGGTTGTTTGGATTTTCAAAATGAAAATATGGCGTGAAGTAAAACGACGTTTTACTTCACAACTCACCATAGCCTATCTCTATATATATGTAATAATTATGACTAATTAGAAACGTCATAATTGGTGAAAAACTAGAAAGGCACAAAGCAGCTAGCTAGCCATGCTTGAACCATAAATAACAATTGCAAGCTCCCAACTTATCATTTGTCTTTAGTCAAACTGAATGGATGATCTCGAGGTCTCCTTCATTTGTTTAATTCGGTTGTTTAATCGAGTTCAGATCGCATATCTGCATCCAGCTATTCATGATGTGTACTAAACAAGAATAGAAAATGATTAGCTAACAGAGAGTTGTTGGATGAGGAGACAATCTTCTCTTCTTACGCATTAAGCATCATTATTTCATAAGTTCTCTGTGAACCATTGACTTAATTAATTTGTCACCTAGGTCCCACAATTGCGCTGCCCCTATTTGAAAAATATGAAAAATAATTTAGACATGTATCATGCATGATCCTTTCAGATGCTATGTCCCTTTCCAATGGCTTATTCATGTGTTATAGCTATTTTTACCATTCACTTATTTTAAAGTGAGGTATTGTCTTTTAGAGATGTCAAGAGGCTGATATATCAATTTTATCTTATTAACAAAAATAATTTTATCAATTTTGACGAGCCATTAGTTTATTTGAAGATTAACTAGAAAACTAAATATTTAGAATATCATGCACAACAAATAAAAATCAAAAGCAAGCTAGAGATGGATGTCAAGATGTGTTATCCAATTTCTGTAATTTATAGAATCATGCCAATACATTATTAAAGATATTGTAAATTCGAAATCAAACTCTTAAGTAAATGCTCAACCGAAAATGCATGACTTAAAGTGAGTGAAGGAAAAACTTTATATTTTAATGCCAAATACGACAGTAAATTTTTTTATAACTTTTTCGCTATTTAAAAGACATATAATGCTTAGGAACAACAAAAAGACATAATAAACAAAAAGAAATGCAATATACCCTTAATAAACAAAATATACTAAAAACCAAAACACGACAGTCACTAGTACAGAAAATGCGACTATACACAGCATATCATACACGGATGAGAAAAAATTACACAATAATAGTGTATAATGGGAGGAGGCGCTTGCGCGAAAAAAAATCATACATAATTAACCACACAGTCCGTTAGTTTTGAACTGTGTCCGGAAGTTACCAATATTTGTACACGGTTCATAAATAATAAACCGTGTACAGTTGTACTACTTCATACGCTAGGAAAAAGGTTCTAGGAATATTGATTACTCAAACGTCGAGAGTTTGATTTCGTCATGACTTCGAAGACGCTGCGAAGGTTTTGAAAAAAACATTTTCAAAAAATTAGCTTAAAAATTAGCTGAAAACTTTTCCAAAATAATACACGGATGCTTTATAGAAACCGTGTATGATGGAGACATGGTTCGTTAACCGTGTACATTGTACCCTCCTATTCATACACGACGCTCGCTGAAAATATCATGAAACCATGTGTCATTAGCTTTTCAGACCGTGTATAGTCGTGTTTTATGTACTAGTGAGTAAATACACATACACATGCTAGATCATTACAATCAGATGTAGGAATTGATAATTTTTGGCCTTAATGAAAAAACAAAGTAGTTAGATGTGGGAATAATTTTCACCGGCATTTTTATTAATACCCCAAAAAATAAAAATTATCAAATCTGCCCTCGATTCAAAATTATTTTTAAGAATGCCCTAACCGCCCCCTCCTGGGGCGGTCCAAATCCAGAGCAGACTGCCCAGTGGGGGCGCGATCCACTACCCATAGCTGATCGCCCAGAGGGGGGGCGGTCCACTATTTTTTTTTTTTTAAGAGAGACAGTATGAATATCAAGATGCTGAATTCTAACGCTGAAAATTCAGATTTTTTTGTTAAATATTAGTTAGATTACTTCTTTTAAGCATATTTATACTAAAATACGCTAAATTACTTTAAATTATGTTAAATTACGCTGAATAACACTAAATTATGTTAAAATACGCTAAATTACGGTAAATTACATATGATAGTGACGATATCTTCACTGAAAAGGCAAAAAACGACGACGAAACTTCAAACGGCCATAAAACGGCACTTGAGTGTCCGATTTCAGCAAATGACCACTTTTCAGCAAATGACCACAAAGGGAAGAGCCTCAAAACTTGAGTTGAAGTTGCCGATTAAGATTTTCATTTCTATTATTCAATCCAACTAGCTCAGTAAATTAGTTACATAATAAACTTGCATAATACCAATTTTTACTATTTTTTATGATTCATGAAAGATGGCACAGAATCAGTCTACTTTAGCATAATTTTGTGTAGTTTAGCGTATTTTACCGTATTGAAGCATAATTAGCGAAGTTATTGTAATTTAGCGTAATTTAATGTAATTTAGTGTATTTCAACATAATTTAACATAATTTAACAAATTTTAAGTAATTTAGCGTATTTTAATATAAATATGCTTAAAAGAAGTAATCTAACTAATATTTAACAAAAAATCCGAATTTTCAGCGTTAGAATTCAGCATCTTGATATTCATATTGTCTCTCTAAAAAAAAAAATATATATATATATATATAGTGGACCGCCCCAGGAGGAGGCGGTTAGGGCATTTTTAAAAGTAATTTTGAATCGAGGGCAGATTTGATAATTTTTATTTTTTGAGAGGTATGAATAAAAATATCGGTAATTTTCACACTTTTATTGAATTAAACATGCGTCATACTTCATTAGCATTTTCATATTTATATCGCATGACTCGTTTTGTAAAAGGAATTATTGATTTTTCGTCCATGTTCCATAAAAACCTTTGTCAAAACTAGAGCCCATAAAAACCTTTGTCAAAACTTTTTAAAAAAATAGAAAGGGGAGATAGCACAGTAATCGGCTAGGAAAAAGGTTCTAGGAATATGGATTACTCAAACGTCGAGAGTTTGATTTCACTTTATGACTTCGAAGCCGCTGCGAAGTTTTTGAAAAAAACTTTTTCAAAAAAATTAGCTGAAAACTGAAAAGTTGAAGCCATAAATATGCCATCTAATTTGAATTTAGCTCAAATTTTTTGTTTTATTAAAGAGCTGAATGAATTTCATGTGATTAATTTATTTGCCAATAACACTAGAGTTAAACTTTTCTCTTCTAATTACCATTCTTTAATTATTACAGAAAGACATAAAGTTCTTCAAACCGCGGGCTTTTAGAAAACTTAACATTAAGTTCTTTTTATTCCATTTCTGAACACAGCCCATAAAAGCCCAAGCCCAGTTCCACTTGTTTTTTTCTTTTCTTTTATTTTCTAAGAAATTAAAGCCCGGCTCCGCTGCTTGGGCCTTTCCAATATATTTTAGACTTTCAGAGCAGATACAAGAGATTGAATTTGAAGTTGCAAGCCCATAAGTAAAGGATAGCTTCAATCCTGTATATGAAAATTTGATGTTGGTTAAATTTTAGTTTTAGATGTGCTGAAATACTTCTTTGGGTTTTAAACATTTTGGTGGTGTTTGGTTGTGGACTAAAGTTAAGGTGGCCTAAGTTGTTATTTCATGTTAGGCCGGCCTAAATTATTCGTGTTTGGTTGAGGTCTAAAGTTAAACCATGGCTTAAGTTATTCCTTGTTTGGTTAGAGTTGGTGGAGGACTAAAGTTTTGGAAGCCTAAGTTAGTTAATTATTAATCATAGGATACTAATTATATAATATTAATATATTAATAATAACTATAATGTATTATAATATTATTATAATAATTATTTAATATATTAACAATATAAGATATTAATTATATAATTATTTACTATATTAACAATATAAGATAATAATTATATAATTATATATTAATAATAAGATACTAATTATATATATTAATATATTAAAAATAACTATAATATTATAATAATAATTATAATAATTATTTAATATATTAAAAATATAACATATTAATAATAATATTGATAAAAAGATACTAATTATATAATATTAATATATTAATAATAAATATAATATATTATAATATTATTAGTATAATTATTTAATATAATAAAAATATAAGATATTAATTATATAATTATATATTAATAATTATTATTAGTAATAAGATACTAATTATATAATATTAATATATTAATAGTAACAATAATATATATAATATTATTATAATAATTATTTAATATATTAAAAATATAACATATTAATTATATAATTATATATTAATAATAATTATTGATAAAAAGATACTAATTATATAATATTAATATATTAATAATAAATATAATATATTATAATATTATTATAATAATTATTTAATATAATAAAATATAAGATATTAATTATATAATTATATATTAATAATAATTATTGATTAAAAGATACTAATTATATAATATTAATATATTCATAATAACTATAATATATTATAATATTATTATAATAATCATTTAATATAATAAAATATAAGATATTAATTATATAATTATATATTAATAATTATTATTAGTAATAAGTTACTAATTATATAATATTAATATATTAATAGTAACTATAATATATATAATATTATTATAATAATTATTTAATATTATTATAATAATTATTTAATATTATTATAATAATTATTTAATATATTAACAATATAACATATTAATTATATAATTATATATTAATAATAATTATTTATAAAAATATACTAATTATATAATATTATTATAATTATTATTTAATATATTAACAATATAAGATATTAATTATATAATTATATACTAATAATAATTATTAAAAATAATATACTAATTATATACTAATAAGATATTATTATAATCATTCGAGTTAGGCCACGACGTGGACTAAAATTAAACCACCATGCGAGGTGGTTTAGTTTAGGCCGGCCTAAAGATCGGCTTATGTCATGTTAGGCCGGCTCAATTAAGTCACGTTTGGTGGAATAAAGTGGCATAAACCCCTTATTCCACCATTTAGGCCACAACCAAACATGACCTTTTTCTTTATTTTGGGATTGGGCCCTTACAATCATTGTTTTTTATAGTTATTTGCAGAAATTAGACTTATATATCCTTATAACTCTTGAATGATAATTAACAAACAAGTCACCATGCATGCTAGTAGTGTTTATTGTCACTAATCATGAGGTTAACGGATTTTTATTTTGTATCAGTAGAATAACGAAGTAATAGATATCTTTATTCTTATATTAAGCACGTAGATGTTATGATCCGTTAACGATTTTGATTAAAAGATGAAACTTCAGATTTATGAAATATTATGATTTTATGCATCTTTTTTATGTTTGTTTACGTGTAGAAGTTTAAACTTATTTAGACATGTACTCGTCACACATAATCTCCACATGCAAATTGTATCATCTTTCTTATTGGTAATGATTTCTTCTATTTCTTAAATGTCATTTTTTTTAATTGATTGATAATTGATTGGTCATTTTCTTATTTATTTATGTTTATTATAATATTTAAGGATTGTTATTTGTCATTTAATATGTCATTTTGTTTGAGATTTTTTTTATGAAAATATGTGAAAAAGATAAAAAAAAAAATGTCAAATATGTTATTCAATATGCGGTTTAAGGAATGTTATTTACGTGTAGATATCATTTAATATCACTTTTGAGAAATGTTATTTGTCATTTAGTCTAATTTTTTATGAAAATATGTCATTTAATTGTATGAGATATTTTTTACTCTCTTTATAATATGTCTCTGTTGCAACGCACGCACAAGCATTATACTTGTAAGAGATAATAGAGATGAGCTTAATTATGAAGCATAAATTCGCATTTTATATATATATGTAGCAAGCTATAAGTTGTATATATTTGCTGATATGTATTTTGTGTATATTATTATGTACAATTACTTAAAGTTATTGCATTTTGTTCAATTACTAAAACTCATACTTCTTGTTGTCAAATCTTAAGACACTCACGCCTTAAGCCTCAGTTTGTTGATACAGATACGGTTCCAGATAAATATCCATATTTGCATTTTCTTATCCATTTATTTTACAACCATATATGTTTACGAATACAGATGCTAGGATATCGTTCTGTTGTCGTGTGTCCGATCGGGGGCCAGGGCGTGACAGAATGGTATCAGAGTATTCGTTCCTCGAACTGTGTTTGGATTCTTTTTCGTTAGTATCGGTATTATATTTAAATTTTGTTTATTAATATCGTCTAATATAACATGATCATTTAATTCAAATATAATCAAATTTAAATAATTGTAGATATATTTAATTTGATTAATTGATTTTTCCTTGTGATGAATCTGTTTTTAATAATTCTATTTATTTTCTGTGTAAACTGTTCAATTTGATTTGATATTATCTAATTGAATTTTGATGACAAAATTCATTTTAAGGAGAGGAGTTTGTAACACCCATAAATTTTAATATTATTTTTAAAATTTTAATATGCCATTTGCAATTTCACAATTAATTATAGTCTAATAATCATTTATTATAACAAAATATTTTTATTTAATATGAGATTCTAATATTTTTTTAAAAATAAAATGTGACATCCACATGACATAATGTATGTAATTTACTCCACTTATTTTAAATAAAAGTTGATATTTTAAATTGTGAGAAATTTAAATAAAGAAAAAAAAAATGTGGCATGCCACTTGTAAGCATGCATGCAATCTTCTCCTAACCACTCCAGTACCAAATTTATTTATAAAAAACCCTCTTTCATTTATCATTTATAATAGAGATAAAAAAGTAAATTTTGCAATCCGTCCGATTGGAATTTCGAGCTTTTGTCGGAGGTGATTTTGAACAGTAAATTGCAGTCCGATTCGATTTTCATTTTGGTCTGTTTGAATAATGGGTATTGTACGATATATGGATGTTGGATTGCGAGGGTGTATTTAACAGGATATTGGGCCTAGGAATCTGAATATGTTTCTAAGATTGAACTGTCTAAGTACTGAAAGCCTAGACCCGGCCGGTTAAATATGTGTACTTAATCTGATATATTTGTGTGGATTAATCCAATTCTGTTTGTATTGTTATTCTGAATAAACTAGTTATAGGAAAGTGCGTCGTTAAATAATATGTTACTGATCGAGCTTTGTAGCTGACTTCGTTTTATTTTCTGTTTATTCACTACTACAAAAAAAGAGATTATACACGGACAATAAAGGAAGAGCTACACGGATTTCCTACCGTGTTTAAATCGAGGGTGTACGATTAGTTCAATAACTACACACGGACTTTTGGCCGTGTGCAATTTTAAAGATTCTACACGTATAACTTCACAAACAGCCGTGTACAAAGACCAGAATGTGTCGCGCTCCATTTACCGAGCTACACGGATATTACCTAAAAAACCGTGTACGATTCTTTTTGTACACGGACTTTTAACTAAAAAACCGTGTAGCTTGACTATTTCTACACGGACATTTAGTTAAATGTCCGTGTAGCTCTCCTCTTTCTACACGGACATTTAACTAAATGACCGTGTAGCTATCTTTTTTCTACACGGACTTTAGTTAAATGTCCGTGTAGAAAGTACATTTTTTTTTTTTGTATTTTTTTTTTTCGGCTAGCCTCCAGTTTTGCTAGCCATTTTTGTTACAGAACTATATATTCCAGATTTTCCAGATTTCATATAACAAGAAATCCATATTTTCCAGATTAGCAATAAATCCATATTAGCAAGAAATTCATATTTTTCAGATTAGCCAGAAATCCATATGCAATAAATTATACAATATTCATATACACCAAATTATACAAAATTATGCAAATCCATATCGAGAATTACAAAATTCCATGGCAAACCACCTTGCCCACATGCACCGCACATCGTCGATCTGATTCCAAGAGTAATGATCTTGCTTTGTCACATTCTACAAAATTATAATTTTATAATAGTTAGTATTTCAGAAAAGGTAGATATCAATTGCTTATTATATAGGAAATTCATATGAAGTACATACCGCTTTTGGGAATTCGAATTGTATTCTTTCGACAAAGTCAAACATGAATATCATCGTGTAATAAGCGCATTCCCAACCCTCCTTCTGTTGCGGGCTCTGAAATTTACATTTAGCGGCATTTGTTAGAATGACAATAATTTTTTTAACAAGATATGAAATTTCTAACTCATAAAGTGTGCTCACCAACAAGTACTTCCAATTCAACTTGCTTTTCTTGCCCGGGCCCGTCCTATCTGATCCTCCCTCTTTAATATATTTCACAAAAGCCCTTACAAAAGTGAGTGAATGTAATTAGCAAAAGTATAATTTGATATGATTGAAAGAAATGCAAACCTATAGAATTATTATTGCTTACTTATTCACAAAAGGCAAGATAACTTTGCAATTGGCAGACGCGGTCTTTCCTTTGGGCTTACAAGAATCAACAATTATGCCCACATTTAGGTACGGCACAATGAGAATCAAGCACCAATGTTTGCTGTGGGATCGAGGAGAAGAATTATAGTACTTTAGCATATAAAAGTGACACGAGTATTTGCTATGATTGATGGTGTGATTTCATTTTTTTATGTTTAACTTTTAATTCCTTTATACAATTCTTTAATTAAAATATAAACAACACATAAGTTAAGATTAGAACTAACTCCTCGTGGTATGGCATGAGAATGAATTTCTTCTTCTCCGCCTTAGCATGATGCATCGCAGAACACATGTACTCGATAGCCATATCCGGATAATATGTCGCTGCCGTACCACTCACTTTCTCGGGGTCCAGAAACACGCAAAAGTTCTTCCTTTCAACCATCTCATCACCGAGTCGGACTAGCTTCCTGAAAACTCATCATATTGTAATTAGAATATATATTTGAGTTATATACAATAATGAAAATATTTTAATATCACTAACATGAGGAAAATGGTGATGTGTGAAACATCGAGCCATTTGTCAGATGACGAGTGGTGGAAGAGGTCCTTGAAGTCTCTGAACGACAGCAGGAGCTCCCTGCCTTCGTGTAGAAACATCCCAGGTGGGACAGGGATGACAATAGCCTCCATGCCGTCGGGCGCCGTCATCAAGTAGTCGTGGAGAAGGCGCAAATCATTGGGCAAACGGCTGTATTCTTCTTCTGTGACCATAGGACGGGGCGGTGATTGTGGCGCGTCAGGCGCGACGTCGCAAGCCACCTCCTGACGTACCGGTGAGAGAGCCGTACCGGTAACATCATCTCCTCGTGTCTGTATCAAGTTATAGATGTATTATTCTAGTATTTCAAAAAGAATGAGTTGAATGTAACAAAATAAATGAATTTTTTTATGGATTACCTGATCCAAAACAATCTGACTCTTGGGCCATTGGACAAATGACATCCGTGCGTCATCAAGCACAAAGGCGTCGTCGGTAGGGACAGGAAGGGGTACGCGCTGCCATCCATCCACGACTAACTCAACCTGCACGCATGCATGGTCGGGTCTTAGCGGAGTATTGTGTACACTTTTGGCGAGTGGATGTACAACGCCCTTAGCAACGATCATAGAAACACTGCCATTCCGCAGGATGAGGTCGCATGCTCTGGGGTCCTGCAAATTTATAGGAAGGTTGTTTATTTTAGTGATGCGATATTGTCTAACAAGGTTGCAAACAGGTTTTAAATACCTTTAGATTATGAAGAAGTATTGATTACCTTGAGATTATCCAAATCGTCTAAGGCGCCCCACGTGCCGGATGCTTGACTACTTCGCCGAATTCCCGGCGAAATGGGAGGTGGTTGCTCGGATGGCTGCGTAGTTGCTGATCTAATTTGTGTCAACATTGCTTCCATCTCAGCAAACCTTGCGTCGTACTCTTTGCTCACCTCCGCGCGTATCTGCGCAACTATCTCGTCTTTGTTTACCTTGGCACGAGATTTTCTTCGAGGTTTCTCTCCCTCCACTCGGAACACCTCCTTCCAGCCCCTGTAGACCCCTACACCCCTTACTCGACCCGGGTGTTCTGGATTCTCGAGCGCTGCGGACAAGGAATCATTTTGTCGTTCGACACTCCGGGCACCCGAGTTGACCTCCTCCTCCACTTCCAACTGTTCAAGTAGAAGAATTAGTTAAAGCAAAAGAACAATTGACGTACTTTCGGAGTTATAAATGACTCTTACCATTCTTTGAGCCACGCTTTGCAAATTCGTTGGGAGTACTATCCTCCCGTCAGCGGTTACCTCGGCTCTACCCATGACCCAATCTTTGCCCCTAGGATTTTGGATCCTAACCACGGGTGAGTCAGAATCCTTGTTCGCGTCCAGGACTTTCCTCCATTCTGCCGTCTTACCCTCGTAACCACCTGACCCTAGATGGTGTGGATACTTGTTAAAGGCAACGGTCCTCCTGCCTGTATCACTCTTTGCCTTCACAGAAACAAGACAATAACGATCAGTTAGTTTTAGAAAGATAAGTACATATCGAGAAAGAATAAGCATAAATTTGGCACGAGTTAGATACCTGGAACTCTTCGGTAGACTTCAAAGCTTGAAACGCCTCCCAGTCCTCTTGTTTTAGATACTTGTAGTAGCCGACCGGATTTTTCCCTTTCTCCATGAAGTCCGTCTTCAACGTGCTCTTGTATTGCTTCCAACCATTGTTCATAATCTTCAAAGTCGTTGCCTTTGGAACATCATTCTTGATGTTCCAGTGAGCCTGATTGACACAAAAATTTAGTGTATTTAAGTATAGATCATACATAAGTGAAAATTCAAGAGAAGAGTTGTTAGGCACTTTACCTTCACCGTGTTCCACCACGCGTCCTTCACCTTATCCTCGAAATGATCCCATCTCTCAACAAGGATACTCGCATTTTGCCTCACGAAGCTCGTACACCAATTTGAGTATTTCTGCCGTTTTGGTCCCTGCGCACGCCCGTCTTCTGTGAACCAGATTTCTTGATGGGTCTGCTCAGAATGGCTCGTGCACATTGTAGGCCCTCTTCTCCTTCTTTCTGACGAGGCAGTAGCTTGCTGCTCCTCTTCTTCCATCATATCCTCGTACTCATTTTCATTCGACATGGTGCTGCATGAAATTAAAGATCAAATCATTTGACATATAACCTAGATTAATCAACCAACTTTTGACATATAACCTATATTCATCAAGAGATTAATAAATCACTTGTTGACATATATCCTAGATTATTTGAATTAACCTACAATAATTATGGTACAAGCACAATGTATTCAAGCACAAATTAACCTAGGTTATATGCTAAAATTATGGTACAAGTACAATGTCAACAAGTACAATGCTAAAATAACCTAGGTTATATGCTAAAATAACCTAGGTTATATTCAAGCACAATGTATTCAAGCACAATGCTGAAATTATGGTACAAGCACAATAATTATGGTACAAGCACAATGTATTCAAGCACAAATTAACCTAAAATAACCTAGGTTATATGCTAACGGGTTCAATACTAATCATGTCTAACGGGTTCAATACTAATCATACACGGTTGAGAGAGAGAGAGCTAACCAATAAGAAAAATAACAAATACCAACCATGTCTAACGGGTTCAAACCCAATAAGAAAAATAACGAGAGAGAGAGAGCTAACCACGGGTGAGAGAGACCACTGGTTAGAGAGAGAGAGACCGAGGTGGAGAGAGACCGAGGTGGTGAGGCGGCGAGGCGGCGAGGCGGGGAGGCGGTGAAGAGCTCGGAGAAGGCTCAGCAAAATCTTCTCTGTGAGGGTTTTTGAAACTGATGTTTATTCTCTTTTCGGACTTGTGAAAATTTTGGAAGAGAAGGATTTCGAATAATAGTGTTTTTCTCATTATACACGGACTTTTAACTTAAAAACCGTGTACAAAGATCTTTATACACGGACTTTACTCTAAATGCCGTGTGCAAATACCCTTTCTACACGGACATATAGCTAAAAGGCCGTGTAGCTCTCTACCCTTTCTACACGGACTATTAGCTAAATGTCCGTGTATAAATTGGTCCGACAGGTGGGTCCCAGGTTCAGTAAAGTTCTCTGAATGGTTGCGGGCCGCAATACTTCATAAAGTTGTTTGACAATTTTAACTAATATTTATTTTAACTAATATTAAATGTTTGATAAAGTTGAACATAATATTTTAAACATAATATTTTCATTAAACATAATCCTTCCTTAAATATTTTAACTAATATTAAATATTTTAACTAATATTAAATATTTTAACTAATATTTAGTGAAAACTAATATTTTAACTAATATTTATTTTATTTTATTATTAAATGTTTTAACTAATATTTTCAAAAACTAATACTAATATTTGATAGTATTATAAGCATTAAACATAATCCTTCATTATAAGCATTAAACTAATATTTGATAATATTTGATAATATTTGATAATATTTGATAATACTATTACTACATTATGCTTTTTTCTTTTTTTCCCTCTTTTTTTTCTTTTTTATTTGATATATTACAAGCTAAAGTTGCAATATTAAAAGCTACACGGTCTTAAACAAAATAAATATTACACATTATGCTTTTTTTTTCCTTTTTCTCCTTTTTTCCACTATTTGAACGGTACCCTCGGCCCATAATCCTTCATTGTGGTCGGACCGCATGTAGTCAGCTTCGTCTACCCCTTCAAGTGTTGCTACCTCAGTTTGCACATCGGTACAAAATGGAGGTACTTCGTCGAACTGGTCGTACTCTTCTTCATCGACGACATTTTCTACCCCGACAATCCTTCTTTTTCCGGATAGGACGACGCTCAACCTGGCATCACTCGGGTCAGTGGCATAAAAGACTTGGGTGGCTTGCTTGGCGAGTATAAACGGATCATCAACATGCCCAACCCTGTTTAAATCAACGAGTGTGAACCCGTCGTTATCAACTTTAACACCTCGGTCTTCGACCCATTGACACCGAAACACGGGAATGCTCAGGCGAGGACTGTAAATGAGCTCCCAAATTTCTTGAATAACGCCATAATATGACTTTGATGCTATTACAGCCCGCCCATCTCCGGATCTACTGAATTCTTGAGAGGTCGCCACCAACGTCACCCCACTGTTTTGCATCGTGCTCTTATCACTCTGGGATTTAGTATAAAATGTATATCCGTTAATCTCGTATCCTTGGAATGTTCTAACAACAATTTGGGGTCCTGCGCCAAGTAGTTTAACAATTTCAGGTACGGGGTGTGACCCCACTCTTTCTTTCAGCCATCCTATAAAAGAACGATTATGCTCGTTAGTAAGCCACTTCTGACTCCTCGTGTAGTTTTGTTGTTGAAGGATTGTCATGTGCTCATCTATATAGGGAGCAACATCTGTCATGTGTTGTAGTACAATAAAATGTGCCTTTTGTAGTTCATTTAGATCAGCAACTACGGCTCTCAACCCAATTGTCCCGACTCCTTGGAGCCTTCCCTCGTATCGAGATTTTGGAACGCCAATAGGATCCACACCGGTCAAGTAGTTGGTGCAAAAATCAATCACCTCCTCCGTAGAATATCCTTCTATAATGCTGCCTTCGGGTCGATGTCGGTTCCTTACGTATTTTTTCAAGATGCCCATGTATCTCTCGAATGGATACATATACCGAAGGAACACGGGACCACAAATCTTAATTTCTCTCACAAGATGAACAACAAGGTGAACCATGACATCGAAAAAAGATGGCGGAAAATACATCTCAAGTTGGCAAAGAGTAACGACGACCTCCTTTTGCAAAGAGTCCAATTTTAGAGGGTCTATCACTTTGGAATTTATTGCATTGAAGAAAGAACAAAGCTTCGTAATGGTTTGACGAACGTGCTTTGGTAAAATTCCCCGAATTGCAACCGGAATTATATGTGTCAGCAAAACATGACAGTCGTGAGATTTCAGACCGACCAGTTTCAAGTCCTTCATCGACACCAACTTCTTAATATTCGAAGAATATCCTGATGGGACTTTTATACCATTGAGGCATTCACAGAAGCTTGTTTTCTCTTTCTTTGACATTGTGCACAGTGCGGGGGGTAGGTATGTGCGCTTCCCTTTCTCCTGCGGTGCGAGCTCGGGTCGTATTCCCATCTCTACCATGTCTTTTCTCACTTTAATACCATCTTTCGTCTTCCCCGGAATGTTCAATAATAAACTAATTAAACTGTCACAGACATTTTTTTCGACATGCATGACATCTAGGCAATGCCTCACTTCTAAATATTTTCAGTACGGTAGCTCCCAAAATATGGACCTCTTTTTCCATATATTCTTCGGAAGTGCTTTGGCGCATTTTCCAAAAACAACATCAATGTTTTTTACCCGTTCGAAGACACTCTCCCCGTCTAATGGATGACGAGCCACTCCAAGCTCAATTTTCCCGTTGAATGCCATCTTCTTCTTACGATATGGGTGATTAATAGGAAGAAACCTACGATGCCCCATGAATACATTCTTTTGACAATTTTTCAACCTCAGCACCTGCGTGTCATCTTCACAGATCGGGCACGCTTTTGCTCCTTTACAAGTGTAACCCGATAAATTCCCGTACGCGGGGAAATCATTTACGGTGCAAAACACCATGGCCCGCAAGTTAAAGGTCTCTTTCATATACGCATCCCACACCGGGACGCCATCACGCCACAATTTTTGGAGGTCCTCGATTAATGGTGCGAGATATACATCTATGTCATTTCCGGGTTGTCTGGGTCCTTGGATTAGTAATGACATCATTATATATCTGCGTTTCATGCACAACCAAGGAGGAAGATTGTAGATGCATAAAAGAACTGGCCAAGTACTGTGCCGACTGCTCATACTTCCAAACGGACTCATTCCATCTGAGCTCACCACAATCCTAAGGTTCCGCGGTTCAGAACCAAATTCTTTGAAATGTCTGTCAATGTTTCTCCATTGAGGAGAATCAGCCGGGTGCCTTAGTTTACCGTCATTTTTGCGCTCTTCTTCGTGCCAGCGCAATAATTTTGCATCTTTGGGATTCGCAAACAACCGTTTGAATCTCGGTATTATCGGCAAATACCACAACACCTTAGCCGGAGGTCGGCCACTTGTGTCCTCGTTACAATCATCAGTGTCCTGGTCCTTACGACGTTTATATCGTGAAACACCGCATTTAGGACAGACATGCATGGCCTCGTACTCGTTACGATACAATACACAGTCATTCGGACATGCATGTATTCTTTCGATCTTCAACCCCATTGGACATATCAACTTCTTTGCCTAATATGTTGTACCGGGTAACTCGTTGTTATCTGGGAGCATTTCTCCTAAAAGCTGTAATAAGGACGTGAAACTCTTATCGCTCCAACCATTGTCTGCTTTTAAGTTTAATAATTTCAACACAGCTGACAGTTTTGTAAATTTGGTACACCCGGGATACAACGGCTTCTTAGATTCATTAGACAAATTTTGAAATTTATCATAATTTTTATCACTAATTTCATCTTCCACATCACGTAACATATCCTCCAAATTTTCAGTAAACTCGTGTTCTACATTTTCATCAAAATTCCTCTCCATCTCATCATCGTCATTTTCGGGTTCGACGTTAATATCAGAATATTCGGCACTCTCATAATCCTCGTTCCAATCAAGTTCAAAATTATCAGAAATTCCAACATTCTCATCATTCAATTCACGATTACAATCCTTATTGGCACTACTACTTTCCCCAAATTTCTCACCATGCATGAACCAACATGTATATCTCTTCTTAAATCCCCGACAAATCAAATGAGCTCTAATTTCTTCGATGTCCAAAAATCTTAATAAATTTTTACAATCTTTACAAGGACATAAAATGTCTTCTTCTTTTTTATTCACTCTATAACTCTCAGCAAATTTTATAAACTCATCAACGCGAACCAAATATTCTTCACTGTCACGTCGCATTTCATACATCCAGCTTCGATCCATCTGTAAATTAAATTAAAAAAATGATTTGATCAATTAATCATGCATGGTCAACATTCTCCTTCGTGTACAAAATTTTGGGCTTACAAAGGGTCGGTTTACAATCCTAACCCACTCTTTGAATATTATGTCTCATATGTGAACACATATTAGCGAGATTTAATTAGTATTTGAGAAAAATTCGGCAGCATTTCCCCTTAACTCCCCAAGTATGCGTACGAACCACATACTCGTAGGAGCAATAAGGGAAAATACTGTCGAACTTTCCTCAAATACTAATTAAATCCCGCTAATATGTGTTCACATCCTAAATGAGACATAATATTCAAAGAGCAGTCCCAAAACGGGGACTATCCAAAATTAATCCCTATTGGATTAATTTTGAACGGGCATGGACCTAAAAGCATCTAAAGGTCGGTTATTGGACCACAATACACTAATTAATTACATCTAAAATTAAGAATTCAAGAATATATGCATGAAATCATGACCTAATTAAATAAGCCTAAATAACAGAAAATTAGAGAAAGAAAATGATTTAAATACATATTACTAACCTTAGAAAGATGGAGAGGAGAAAATACAAACTTAATTCAAAGATCTCAGATCTCAGCTGCTGGCCTCGATCAATTCGCAGAAATAAAAAGCTCAGTTCGAGATGTATGAACTAAAAACTTGATCAAAACGGCGCTCTGGAAGGGAAGATAATAAAACCCTACACTATTATACACGGCTATTTAGTTATATATCCGTGTAGCTCTCCACCTATTTCTACACGGCTTTTTAGTTATAAAGCCGTGTACAATTATAAGAATTCTACACGGCTATATATCAAAAAGCCGTGTATAATGTTCCTACACGGATAATTAGTTATAAACCGTGTAGCTCTCTCAATTATTTGCACACCCACTTCTTTACACACGGATTTGTGGTTTCTAATAAACCGTGTAGCTCTCTCTAATAATTCTACACTGATTATTAACTAATTATCCGTGTAGAAATCGTGCAGATCTTTTGGACTCATATTTTGTACACTGTTTTTAATATAATTGCCAAATCCGTGTACAATGTGCAGTGTACAAAGCCAGTTTTTGTAGTAGTGATTTTTGTTTGCGACGTAGGTTAACTGGCCGTCAGACAGATGCTAAGAATCCGGGGCGTGACAAATTTTTACCTGAGTTACGTGTCTAAGTGAATTTCATGAGAAACTCAACATAATCGGTCCTAAATCGTTAAATAAGTCGAGTTTTGTATGAAAAACTACGATTTAAGGAGGAGTGTTGTAAACATAACGAAAAGATTCTATTTTCACTTAAAAATTAATTTTACTTAAAAAATTCTATTTTCAAATACAAAAAGATTTGTTAAGAAAAAACTGAGTCTCCGATCCGACTCATTCGATTTTCACTTATTTATTCAATTCTGATTCCACGATCAACTTGCTGATTCCAATTTTGAAACCATGGTTGAGAGCTCACAAACGCTTCTTTGCTCCTCAGAAAAGAAAAGCAGTGGACGAGACTGCTCCTCCGTGACAACAACTACTCATCCGCCACTCGGAGAAAAGAAAAGAAAAGAAAAGAAAAGAAAAGCAGCGAACGCCTCTTCGGATCGCATCTTCTACTGATATATTGTTGCTCGCCTCCGCTAATAAGTTTGAACTCAATTAACTATTATTTTGTCCTAACATGACAAAAATTTGGTACTACCTTTCTTTTCCTTCCTTATTTTGTGGGATTTTTTTGTTTGGGATTGTAGATCTTTTGAGGTATTTCAACCTATGCTTTCTTTTAACTGCAAATGTGGGCGAGTACATAATTAATATTACCAAGGAATTAAAAGTTATTGTTAATTTTTATTTCAACCTATAAAGTATGGAATATTAACATAATTAATATTACCCAGCAGCTGGGCGGTCCACTAGTTGTTTTTTTTTTTTTTTTAAGAGACAATATGAATATCAAGATGCTGAATTCTTAACGCTAAAAATTCGGATTTTTTTTTAAATATTAGTTAGATTACTTCTTTTAAGCATATTTATACTAAAATACGCTAAATTACTTGGAATTATGTTAAATTACGTTGAATTACACTAAATTACGCTAAATAACAATAACTTCGCTAATTATGCTAAAATACGGTAAATTACGCTAAACTACGCAAAATTACGCTAAAGTAGACCGATTATGTGCCATCTTTCATGAATCATAAAAAATAGTAAAAAAATTCCAAAAATAGTAAAAATTGGTATTCTACAATTTCATTATATAACTAATTTACTGAACTACTTGGATTGAATAATAGAAATGAAAATCTTAATCGGAAACTTCAACTCAAGTTTTGAGGGTCTTCCCTTTGTTTTTTGGCGATTCTGAATTTTGGAATTTGGCATTGCCAACACGGATGCATGCGCATTTTCGCAAGCTTTCCGAAAAGTGGTAATTTGCTGAAATCGGACACTCGAGGGCCGCTTTATGGCCGTTTGAAGTTTCGTTGTCGTTTTTTCGCCTTTTCAGTGAAGATATCGTCCATATTCATATGTAATTTATTGTAATTTACCGTATTTTAGCGTAATGTATGTAATTTAGTGTAATTTAACTTAATATAGTGTATCTCAACGAAATTTAACATAATTCCAAGTAATTTAGCGTATTTTAGTATAAATATGCTTAAAAGAAGTAATCTAACTAATATTTAAAAAAAAAAATTCGAATTTTTAGCGTTAAGAATTCAGCATCTTGATATTCATATTGTCTCTAAAAAAAAAAAATCACTAGCGGAACGCCCAGCTGCTGGGCGGTCAGCTATGGAAACTTGACCGCCCAGTCACTGGGCGGTCAGCTATGCATAGTGGACCGCCCAGACAGTAGGCAGTCAGCTATGGAAACTGGACCGCCCAGCAGGCAGACGGTTGGGGTAGATTTAAAAATAAGTTTGGGTGGGGGCAGATTTGATAATTTGTTTTTTTTTTTGGGTATTAATAAAAATATCGGAACAAATTCAGTTGAACCTAAATAAGAAGATTAATCATAAAAATAAAAATAAAATTATTGTTAATTTTTTAAATTTTCTTTTAAGATGGATTTAAAAGGTTTGTTTAGTTTGGTCCAATCCGTTTTAAACCGAACCAAGGAATATACTTTATGTCGCAAATTTTGATTTTTTTTAAATTTGATTCGGATGGGGGACGAGTTTAAAAGTTTCGGTCACTTCGGTCTAACCAGTTTTAAAATTTTAAAATCGAACCGTTTAAACCGAACTCTCTCTGTTCGAGTTAAAACCGATTAAATCGAACCCGATGGACACCCCTATCCATATACCCTCATGTACCTGAGGCAATTGCAGAAATTGCAAAAAGAACGGTCTTAATTTAGTCCCGGCCAGATTAAAAGATTCTCTGCGATACCGTAAAAGCGAATATTCTCAGTTTAATTTTGTACGAATCTCAAAGCCCAAATAATACCACACCCTGCGCTAGTCCGAACTCAAACCGCAAAGTGAAGGGAATATTGTTCATATAGTGGGAGGATTCTCTGAGTCTGCTTTGAGATTCGTGCTAGAGTAAAAACAACGGTCTGGATTGATTAACTGTAGCAGAGGTGATGCGGAGATTCTAAATTAGTAGTGTGCTATACGAAATCTCTCCCTTCCATTCCACCGTTGCCATGGCTTCCCTCCTCTCCTCTCTCCTCCGCCGCCCCTCCTCTCGCCTTTCTCTCTCTTGCTCTCTCCTCTCTCCCCACCTCTCTCCCCTTCCTTCCCCTCCTCCTCCTCTCCCCACCACCTCTCACCTCTTCTCCACCTCTCCATCTCCACCTCTCAACCCAACCCAACTCTATCTCTCCCTCTCCTCTTCCTCTTCCTCTTCCTCCCCTACCCGCAAAACACAACTCTCCAAATCTCAATGGGACAAACTCACCATCCTCTTTCGCTCCTTCTCCAAGTCACCATGGGCAATCGACCAAGCCCTCTCTCTCTACCTTCCTTCCTCCAAATTCCCCTCTGCTGTCAGCAAATTTCGCCTCTTTTTCCTCTCCAACTGCTCTCCCCAAACAGCTGAGCATTTGTTGGAAATGGCTGAGTTGGAGTCTGAATCAGCCGTGCATAGGTTCCTTTTCCCGATTTTTGCTGAGTTTTGCTTGAAAGAGTTGCAGGGTGATCTGAAGAAGTTTAAGAAATTGATGGAGACTGCTGATTTGACCAAACCGCATACTTGGTACCCGTTTGCACGTGCCATGAAGAGAAAGGTACGGACTTTCATAATATATTTGGTACCAGTCTTGTGTTGTACCAGTCTGGTACAATGTTGCATGGTTAACCTGATAGGTACCGACTTGTATATGTTTTTAGGAGGGTACAGTTTTCATTTTTAACCAAAGAATAATTTCTTATGATACCGTGTATGTATTGTACCAGCTGATAACTGTGTGGTACTGTACAAGTTATATACTGATGATGTTATTTGGCCAATACTGTGTATTGTACCAGCTGTACCGACTTGTATATGCTATTAGGAGGGTACAGTTTTCATTTTTAACCAAAGAATAATTTCTTATGATACCCTGTATGTATTTTACCAACCAATAACTGTGTGATTTTGTACTTGTTATATACTGATAACAGATATGCAATATGTTTAGCAAAATATGCTTTGGCTGGTACAGGAAGTATGGATTCAAATATATTAGATGATCTCATTGGTATGACTAAAATATAGAGAATCTTTTTTTAAAATCTCTCGGGTTTTTTTTTCCTGCTGTAGATTATATACCACTGTGGGCCCACAAACAGTGGGAAGACGTACAATGCATTATGCCGCTTTATGGAGGCAAAGACAGGGGTATATTGCAGCCCACTACGGCTTCTGGCAATGGAGGTGTTCGACAAGGTGAACTCTTTGGGGGTGTATTGCAGCCTGCACACAGGCCAAGAGAACAAGGATGTTCCTTTTTCTAATCATGTTGCGTGTACCATTGAGATGGTATCAACTGACGAGCTTTATGAGGTGGCAGTCATAGATGAGGTACATACTCTATTTTCTGAAGTAGAGAAATGCTAATTTGCCCTTAGAAACCGACCAATTAAAGGACTGACATTTTTCTGAAACATTCTACATATTTTTTTCTTTTTTAGTAAAGGGATAACATGAGTTTTAATAGAAGAGATAAAATGGGTAAATTTGTGAGTTTTTGAAATTTAGAAGGGTAAATATGATATTATGAACTTTCGAGGGGGAAACACGTAATTAAAGATTTTTAGGGAAATTCCCCCAAAGAAATATTTGTACAGGATTAATGTCTAAGTTAAACCCTAAACCCTAAACAAGGATGCTAGCAGTGATGTACCCATACTGAGTTCAAGCCATAGGACTATTGTAATATACCTATTTGTACCTGTATCTTATCAGGAATGAGATCTGCTGCGATCCGAATATTGAGCACAGTAATCCTGCAATCCCTGCTTTTCTAAATCCAACCGTCCAACTTTTTAGTGCACGCATCTCCAAACAGCTGGTTTTTCTGTGCACGCATCTCGAAACAATTCGACAGCTGGATTTGGAAAAGCAGAGATTGCAGGATACTGTTCACAGGTGAAGGATCGCAGCAGATTCTGATCCATCTTATCAGTACTTGTTAATTTTTTATCATCCGATCAATTAACCAGTATTTTTACCAGTATACGACTTGCATGTTGTGATTACCTACCAGTATGCTTCAGTGCATTGAAGGTGTATTATAATCCATTTCTTAGAACTAAATTACTGTTCCAGCATTTACTGTGACATTATATGGTGCTGAGACCTATAATAATACATGATATTGTAACATGTTTGTATTTTACTATGACATGATGCTAGATTGCTCTAATATTGGTACCTATGATTGGAACTATACCTATGTTTGTATTTTATTAACAGTATTCATATATCGCTCATATAACAGGTACAGATGATGGCAGACCCAACCCGTGGGTTTGCCTGGACCCGGGCCTTATTGGGCCTAAAGGCTGACGAGATCCATTTATGTGGCGATCCCAGTGTCTTATCCATTGTCCAAAACATCTGTCACGACACAGGAGATGATCTTCAAATAAACCGGTAAACTAGTTTTCTCAGAAAATAAAATCAGCTAAAAGTATCACAAAAAGGCCTTTGTTTTAATTATGTATTGCAGTCCTTGGCTTTTCTGACCAGTTCAAGCTCGGGTCCATATCCTCTGAGTTTTCTCAACATTTCAGTTGATGTCAAAACCTCGCCAAAAAGTATTTCCGGTGCCTATCTAGATGCACTGGCAGTGTTATAAAATGGGCTGCTTTAAGATTCGTGCTGAACGGTTCTGATTTTGTACGGGTCAACTCAAAATTTGAGAGTGTCTCTTTTTAAAACATGTACTACCAGAAACTAGTTTTCTTGGAAAATAAAATCAGCTGGACTATTCAAATAAATTATTGGTTAAATATAACAAAAATTCCAAAATCCATTCAGATTAAGACCCGAGTTTTAGCTATATACAATAAATTCAAAATTTTTGGGATAAAACAAAAACATTTCTGCAATAATTTCAAAATTACGAGAATACTTGTTTCTAGTAAATTATAGGTTAAATGGAACAAAATTGCCAAAATCCATTCAGATTAAGTCCATAATTTTAGATGGGATAAAACATAAGCAATTCTGTAATAAATGTAAAACCTACCAGAATACTTTGAATCAATGTACTAACCAGAGAGTGTCTCTTTTTAAAAACAGATATGATCGGTTCAAGCCTCTAGTAGTCGAAGCGAAAACCCTCATTGGTGATTTAAGAAATGTAAGATCAGGTGATTGCGTGGTTGCATTCTCCCGTCGTGAAATTTTCGAGGTAAAACTTGCCATCGAGAAATCCACAAAGCACAAATGCTGCGTTATTTACGGGGCGCTACCACCCGAAACGAGGCGCCAGCAAGCAAGTTTATTCAACGATCAAGAAAATGAGTATGATATTTTGGTGGCAAGTGATGCTGTTGGGATGGGGTTGAATTTGAATATTAGAAGGGTTGTTTTTTACTCTTTGTCGAAATTCAATGGAGATAAAATGGTGTCAGTGGAACCTACTCAGGTCAAGCAGATTGCGGGTCGGGCGGGTCGTAGAGGCAGTGTTTACCCTGACGGATTGGTCACGACATTTTCATTAGACGATTTAAATTATTTAATCGAGTGTTTGCAAAAGCCGTTTCAACAAGTGAAGAAGGTGGGGTTATTCCCATGCTTTGAACAGTTCGAGCTGTTTGCCAGTCAATTCCCCGAAATGCCCTTCAATGAACTGCTTGCCAAATTCCGGGAGAATTCCCGGATTGATCAGAGTTTCTTCTTTTGTAAGAATGATAGTGTGAAGAAGGTGGCAAATATGCTTGAACGGGTACCGGGTTTGACTTTGAAGGAGCGGTACAACTTTTGCTTTGCACCGGTTAATATAAGAGACCCTAAGGCCATGTACCATTTGTTGAGATTTGCAACTTATTATAGTCAGAAAAAACCGGTAAGCATTGCTATGGGCATGCCGAGAGGATCAGCAAAGAATGATGCCGAGTTGCTTGATTTGGAAACCAAACACCAGGTTTTGTATTCTCTATACCTTAAAAAAATTAATAAGAATAATAAGAATAATAAGAATAATAATAATAATAATAATAATAAGAATAATAATAATAATAATAATAATAAGAATAAGAATAAGAATAATAATAATAATAATAGTAATACTAATAGTAATAAGCAGCAGCAGCAGGAGGAGCAGTAGCAGTAGCAGTAGCAGTAGCAGTAGTAGTAGTAGTAGTGAAAAAAATGATAATAATAAAAAATGTATCATATATGATAAAAATAATATGAAGCTGCTTTCAAAATGTTACTTGCGTAAAATATTATATAACGAAATACAGCACCAAACCAAACAAGGTTTAACTAATATGTTTTAATATTCATGAACTGAATATTTTGCTTTGCATGTTTAACTACTCTGGTACATGAGTAAAAAGAGAGGAAAATACCAAAAACAAGAGGGAGAATTTCATGTATACCCCTCAAAATCTTCAAAATTACGTATTTCCCCCTCTAATATTCATAATATCATATTTAACCTTCTAAATTTCAAAAACTTACAAATTTACCCATGTTATTGCCTTTTCTATTTAAACTCATTTAACATTTATAAAGTACCCATTATAACCTTTATTAAAAAAATATGTATTCTCTTTAAGAAAATTTCAGTATTCTGATTGCTTGGTTTTCGAGGGAAAATTTCAGTATTATGAAAAAATTTAGAGGAGGGAATATGTAATTTTCACCATTTTCAAGGGTATATATGAAATCACCCCCTTTGCGTAAAATATTATAAACTCAATACAGCACCAAACAAGGTTAACAAATATGTTTAAATATTCATGAACTGAATATTTTGCTTGCATGTTTAACTATTCTAATACACGTGTAAAGAGAGAGGAAACTTAAATAAAAAATAAAAAAATAACATCTCGGCAGAGTATTGCTAATTTTGAATAAATCACCAGGTGCTGTCGGCATATCTCTGGCTGAGTCACCATTTTGAGGAGAGCGACTTCCCTCATGTCGAGGAAGCAGGGAACATGGCTGCTGGTATTGCCGAATTACTCGGGAAATCTCTTGCAAGGGTTTACTGGAAGCCGCAATCACGGCAACAAATTAGCAGAAACAAGAAAAATGAGGCCGGAGAAAAAGATAGAGAAGAGAAAGAAGACGGCTCAATCGAGGATGGTCGGCGTGGATATCAACGGCCGATATCTTTTGTTAAGGAATCTATGATGTGAGTGATGTTTTTATTGCTACATTATTTTTTTCCCACACTAACAACTTGATAGTAGTCGATCCGAACCGTTAATCATGATCTCCATATGAACTTTTTTTTATATTTTTTTGAATTTTTTTACTATTTTTTTAGTTAAGTAGAAAATCACTACTTTTGAATGGTTAGAGTCTTTAGATCAAGTGATTTTGTACCGATTTAAAAAATATTTTTTTAAAAGAATTAAAAAATAATGTAAAATTTGGCATCTAAGGACATTTTCATATGGAGATCATGTTGAGCGGAACGGATCGACTATTTGGACTTTGAAAATGGAGATATGCATCCATAGTACGTACCAAAGTGCACTATGCATAGTACCATAGCCTCATTCTATCCTTTTATTTTTTTCTTGTGGCATCTGTGCTTGCTTCTTCACATAGTTGATTTGGTTCTAACACTAACAAGTGGCATAATATACTTTTAAGTCCAATTTTTGGCTAAATCATTTTTTTCTCTTCATGTGACTAATTTTGTAATTTTTTTTTTTGCTGCTGAGATATCTCAAATTTGAGGAGGGTTCAAATGCACCATTATTTTTGTGCTCCAATATGCTCCACATCCTTTATCTCCATTTTCAAAGTCCGAACAGTCGATCTGAACCGCTCAACATGATCTTCATAATAAAATATGCTTGGAATACCAAATTTTATATTTTTTTAAATTTTTTTACTATTTTTTTAGATAGGTACAAAATCACTTTGTTAAGGATATTCTGGACCATCCGATAAAGTGATATTGTACCTATCTAAAAAAATAGTAAAAAAATTCTAAAAAATATAAAATTTGGTCTCCAAACATAGTTTATTATGAAGATCATGTTGAACGGTTCGGATCGACTATTCGGACTTCGAAAATAGAGATAAAGGATGTGGAGCATATTGGAGCACAAAAATTATGGTGCATTTGAACCCTCCTCAAATTTTCAGTTTATCAAAAGCCATGCGAAATTTTTTTCGGTGCCTATTCGGAATGCAGGGGTTCAATATTATTGTGCTTTGAGATCCATGCAGAATGGATTTTGGTTTAGGGTTTAGAGTGTAGGGTTATCTGGTACTGGTACCAATGTGGGGTACTTTGAGTATGTGATAATTTTTTTCTTTTCCTCTTTTTTTAATTAATTTACTTTGTTCTGATGCAAGTGCTAAATAACTTGACAGGAAAGGGGAGAACATGAATGAGGGGTACAATTCACCTTCGTATAATTTTGTAGCTTAATCACCAACCGAAGGCATATATATGGGAAGGTGATCTCACTTTTTGGTGAAAAATAAATTAAACAAGGGAGAAACTGTAAAATGGTCTCTCTTTTTTTGATAGGTGACAGTAGTTTTATTTTTTATTTTTTTATTCAGAAACTATTGAAGGAGTTAGTATCTATTATGCATTTGTCATTGTCAGATATATTATTTAAAGAGGTTAGTAGATTATCTCTCTAGGATGAATAGATATCATGATATCAGGTTTAAATGCATTTTATCTTTTACTATGTAAGTCTGATATCATGCTAACCAAAAACAGGAATTGAAATCTGCTGAAATCCATCATTCGTGAACAGTGTTTTTGAAATTCCTGAAATTCTAAATCCAGCCGTCCAACTTTTTCTATGCACGTATCTCGAAACAGTTAATTTTTTTGTGCACGCATCTAAAAATAGCTTGACGGCTGGATTGAGGAAAACAGGAATTTCAGGAACACTGTTCACAAATGAGAATTTCAGCAGATTTGTTTTCCAAAAAGAGTGATTCAAATCAAGTTTTCAGGTGCTTTGATGTTGTTTTCATTTGATTTATGAACTTGTTGCATGAATAGAAAGTGATCTGAAATTGAAATTTAATGGTTTTAATGAGAGATCTGGTATGTTTGTATAGTGCAAGTATTATTGTAAGAGTGTTGCTATTTGGATGAGAATAGTAAAAAAAATAGTACTATTCGGATTAATGTGAGAATTGTATTAGCCTTGTGTTATTTCTATTAGTGAAAATTTTGTTTGGCTTGTATATTTCAAATAGTATTGATACTAATTCTTTTTTTCCACAAACCAAATTCAATTTCATGCGTAATTGAAATATTTATTATTTTGATTTTCAAACATATTGTTGTTACTCTTTTCAGAAATAGACATTATTTATATATTATATATTGTTTATACCATTTTCAGAATAAGAAACTATTTAATTAGAATTAAGAAAGAACCAAAATATAATTAATAATTTACGAAGGACCCAAAATAAAAAAGCTGTTCCTTAAAAAATTGAAAAAAAAAAAAAAAAAAAAGTAGAACCGCCGATTCCTACATAATACCAAATTACCAATCCGACGGCTGTAGTATAACTAGCAACCGCCGATTCTTCTAGGGTTAGGGTTTATAATGAGTAAAATATTTGACAGAGCATATTTGGCTTCATGCAGCACATAGACCATCCGCAGCACTTTTTTTATTTTATAGTCCATGCGCTGTATAAAGCATAAACTACTCTGTCAAAATCTTACCCTTTATAAATATCAATCCAGACACGTGTCTCAAAAGAAACGGCTTAGATTCCTCGGGCTCTTAATCAACTACTCTCACCACCTATACAATCAACAACTAACTTTATCTTACAACAAATACACCCGGTGTTATATTCGTACAAATGATCCCATTACCAAATTAAGTACCATAATTCCATTAACTAGCACTATAAATTTACACCGAGCTCATTTAATGATGTATAACAGAAAGGTAATGTTATCGTTCGTTTTACCTAAGGTAACAGAATATTTATTTTTTAATCTGGACCGTCCAATCAGAATCCGCATTGGCCAGGATTCCGATCGGACGGTCTTGATTTAAAAGGAAATATTCTGTTACCTCAGAGGATATATAGTGAATGTAATCTGTCTATAAATAAACATAGATTAAACAAAGGGGGGTTTTCTCTGTTTCTATCTCTCTCTTTTTCTAAACCTCGCCGCGTAAAGCCCTAGTCTTTCTCTCTGTTCTGAGCTAGGGTTAGGGTTTAGGAGAAGAAAGAAAGCATGGGGGCGGACAAGGGGAAGAAGGCGAAGTTGTCAGAAGGAGAAGAGAACGAGCACATTGATGGCGACCTGGTTCTTTCCATAGAGAAGCTACAAGAGATCCAGGACGAATTAGAGAAGGTTAACACCATTTTTACCCATTAATTCGCGTCAATTTAGATTGTTTTACTGATTACTGTATTATATTCAGACCTAATTAGAGAAATAATTCACCTTTCATTCCTAATTTCACTTTTTGGATAGATAATTGCAAATGATCATTGCTCTCAATTGAAATGGTGATTTATGAGTAGGTGGTACTATGTTTTGTTGTATAGGTTAATGAAGAGGCAAGTGATAAGGTATTGGAGGTGGAGCAGAAATATAATGAGATCCGCAGACCCGTTTATGTCAAAAGGAATGATGTCATCAAAACTATTCCCGACTTTTGGCTTACTGCTGTAAGTTTAGTTTTCTCTGAATTGGAATCAACTTTTCATGGTTAATTGTACGTGCTGTTATAGTATCGATACCTGTTACAAATGCATAGTAGGCAAATTTTATGTCTTTAAAATTTTTAGAAACAAAACTATGAATTCATGAACAACACTATTCAAATATGGACATAGTTTCCCTTTTCGAACTACCCCAAAAATCTCATTTATCATTTTTTTTCGTTATAACAAAGAATGTGGCTGGATTATTTAGTAATGACACCTGTTTTGACTCTTAAGTAAATGATCCTATATGATATTAATTTCTGAAATTTGTAATATGATAAATATTATTCAACAAAAAGTTTTTTATATATTTTTTTTTCTTACCTTTTTTGTAGTTTCTAAGCCATCCACTCCTTGGTGACTTGCTTAGTGAAGAAGACCAGAAGGTAATATTATGTTCTACTCTCTTTTAATTTTGATATTATGCCTTTCAAATAATAGAAGAAATTTTTTTTATCTCAAGTGATACACAAATTAAATTCTCTTGTTTCCTGAAAAATGTTAGATTTTCAAGCACTTGGTTTCTTTGGATGTCGAAGACTGTAAAGATCTGAAATCTGGCTACTCCATTATACTGGTAAGTTACAAGTCTTAATTGAGCACTTTAATTATAGAAAACAATGTATAGTACTAAAATTTCAAGCAAAGCCTTGCATTGCCTTTGAATTATAAACACGCAAGCATAGGGATTGAAGTTTAAAATCTAATAATTGAATGTATTTTTAACAAAGGTTTAAATAGAGTTTATCGCGTCATAGCGGAACAGCTAAAAAAATGGCACTATGTCCATATAGCGCCAATAGCGCCATAGCTTTTATGGTCCGAAAACGCTATAGCGGCGCTATAGTGCACTATTTAGAACCTTGATTTGTAATTTAACAGTGCTTTTTATTTTTTTTACTATTTTTTTGTTTGAGTTGTAATGCTTTGAAATTGGGATATGTTGCATTCTATAAATGTAGAATTTCTCAGAGAACCCATACTTTGAGAACAAGACTTTGACGAAGACATTCTCTTTCACTGATGAAGGCACTACAACAGTTAAAGCAACTCCTATTAACTGGAAGGAGGGCATGGTATGTAATTTCATCTCATCTTTTTACTTCATTTTAAAATGTCGCTAAATTTATATATTTTTTGGAAGTAAAGTGACTAACATTGTTGCAAAGAGTGAAACTCTACTTAACGACCCAAACATTTATTTGAAAAAAATTCATTTTCTGGGATTATTTTCTGTAATTTCTTATACATAATGAGCTTGAAAAATGATATATTTGGAGCATAAATTTTTGTCTTGTCAAGTAAATGAAGATCAATGGTTAAAAAAACATTTTACTAATGGGACCATTTACGGGTAAAATATCAAGCGAATCCCATTTTGGCCTTTGCAAACTGTATTTTTGGAACTTTTAAATAAATAAATACTAGTAGATTTAATTTTATACTAGATTTCTAACATTGTTCTTTAATTTCATTTTGATTTGTAAAATTAATGAAGAACATAGCTAATGGAAGCACTGAACATGAAAAGAAAGGCAAGAAGCGGCCTTTGGTTGAGCAGAGGTTAGGTTTAAATTTTTTTTATATTTAAATTTCATCACACCCTGCAAAACTAGAAGTATTTCTTGTATGAAGATATGGGAACTGTTAATTCAACTTTCCAGTGGCATAATTGATATGTATATATTTTGTGGGTATATAACTCGAATTGTTTCTTAATTTTATTGTGATTTGATTTTTAATAATTGCCAACTTAGTCTGACATTACATTTGGGAATTCTAGATAAACTTCTTGAATTAAATATTTTGTGTGTTTTCAATGCAGCTTCTTTATGTGGTTTAGTGAAGCACAAGAAGACGATCAAGGTGAATCACTACAGGACGAGGTAAATTTTACCAAATGGACCCCCATTTTTCTTGAAATTTTATTGTAGTGCAAATGATCCCTCTCTCTCCATTAGCAACCCAAAATGGATGTGTAGTTTGGGATTCTTTGAGCAATAAATTTGATTACTTTTTGCAAAAGAATTATTTAGGTCAAAGCTTGATGTCATGTTTCATTTAGAAGGGCAAATTGGTTATATTCACTTTCTTTATTTTTATTTATTTGTAGCAGATAGCCGAAATAATAAAGGAGGATTTGTGGCCTAATCCATTGAAGTACTTTAACAATGTTAGTGTTGCATTTACTCTCTCTCTCTCTCTTCATTATTTAATATATCTCATTTGCAAAATATTGTTTGTTTGTCCTTTTCTACTAAGTTCTGTGTTCCCGCCATTTATTGCAATTTTAATTTTAATTTTTTTTTTTCAGGAGGCTGATGAAGAGCTTGAAGGAGAGGAGGGTGAAGAGGTAATTTCTCTTTTTTTTTTCCTTGTTGTGTTTTACTTCAGTATTAGTTAGTAGTCTTACTTGACTAATTAATCCGGGAAAACTGAGATAAGAAATAACAGTTAACTAGTATTAAATTGGATTATAATATCTTATGAGATTTGCAATCTTTTCTACTATCTAAAACAAATAGTAAAAAATTCTAAAAAATTTTAAATTTGATCTACATGAACATTTTCATATGTAAATCATGTTAAATGGAGATATTAATCCATAGTATGGTTCAATGGTGTACTATGCATAGTACCATAGCCTCACTCCTGTATTTATTTATTTTGTTTTGGTAAAACCTAATTGTTTTTCAATTTAATTATGAAGGGATCTGAAGGAGAAGATGGAGAAGAAGGAGAAGAAGAGGAAGAGGAAGAGGGAGAAGATGAAGAATAATTTAATACTTATTCTCTATGATATCTCTATATCCTTGACTCATTCGTTGCGTGATGTCAATGCTAAGTATAAAGTATTCTCCATTGAAACAAGTATGAAAAATGAGATGTCGATCGGAATTGCGGGGGTTCTATTGTAAGGATTAAGTGGTTTAAAGTTTTGGATAGTTTTGTAGTGAAAGAAATCTGTTAGCTTATTTATAAGGGATTAATCTTGCTTTGATAACTTATTAGAGATTTATCCTTTAATATATAATATATTTTTAATGGCTGTTTCTTGTTGGCACTGTTTATAGCTTTACCAAGTTAAAAAATATTCATTCTTTGTAATTGAGGAAATATCGTGTGATAATTTTTATTTTAATGTTAACAACATTGACAAGTTTAAAAACCAAGTTCAAAATTTTAAATCTAACATTTTGAATATGATATTCATATATCGTGCCTGTACAAATTTATCAGATATAATGTATGTTAATTGTTAAGTAATTTAAAATTTTAATAGCTTAAAATTAACTGTCTTTAATATATCATTAAATAATGCTAAAATTATATTAAATCTATAAATAACATACCTCTTCTTGAGTGAGCCTATGGTGCTATGCATAGCACGGATGGGATCCGTGCTACGGCTCAAAATTTGACTTTTTAAAATCCTAACGGTCGATCCAACCGTTCAATGTGATAACCATATGAATATGTACTTGCAAACTAAATTTTATATTTTTTCGAATTTTTTTACTATTTTTTTAGATAGGTAGAAAAATCAGTGTTTTCTGAAAGTTCTGGACCATCAAAATTCTACCTATCTAAAAAAATAGTAAAAAAATTCGAAAAAATATAAAATTTAGTTTGCAAGTACATATTCATATGGTTATCACATTGAACGGTTTGATCGACCGTTAGGATTTTGAAAAGTCAAATTTTGAGCCGTAGCACGGACCCCATCCGTGCTATGCATAGCACCATAGCCTCACTCCCTCTTCTTATTAGTTGATACATGCACCAACCAAACATAGGCGTTATAGGTATATATATATCACTTGACCAATTAATTTATTTTGCTCTAATTTCAAAATTCAAGTTCTTTTCCCTTATGAATAAACAGTTTTGTTGAAACGAATAATTACCATGTAAGAACATTACAATACTGCAATTCATGTTGTAAAGGCAAACTCCATGATCAAGAAAATGGTGTTTTGAAATTGGCAAAAAAAGGAAAAAAGAAAAGCGCATTGTCAGATCGATAATTTAACCCGCTTCGGAATTATTTTACTTTACAATAATCCCAACTAAGCCTCTGCAATCCACCAAAGAGGTTCCAATCATGAACCTTAAAGCTTGTAACTGCCAGTCTGAAAACCTCTTGTACTGGTACGCATCCTGATTGCTCGGCTGGTACCGCTATACCAGCTCCTACTTATCTTGCACTCTCACTCAGTGGGCTGAGATAACAGACAAAATTAATAACAATTAACAGATAGTAAAATAAAATAAACAAATACACATAAAAAAAAAGATAATAATAAACACATGAAATAGTAATATTACTTACCAGTAAACAATAAGACTCTAGGCATGTCATAAAAGATATTAAAAATTACTGGGAAAAAAATAACAGTAGGTAATGAGTTTATGTTATTGTCAAAATGTACTACACTTAAGTATGCTTTGGCTCAGTTCAGCTTAAATCACATAAATAATCAGTTTATGTTTTTATTCTTTCACTTTGATTTTATCAGAGGATTAATGTAAAGATTTCAACAGAGCAGTTTCGGCTTCATACAACACATGGCCTATAGAATCAAAACAGCATCGCATATGGTACCAGTTGGCCCACTGCGGTCATAGCTGGTACCGGTGCATTTCCACATTTCATACCAGTAAAGTCCGTAAGCTCCATTGTACCAGAATGCTCAAGCACCTGTACAAGGGTCAAAATGGTAACATGCCAACAAAAACATACTCAGTCAAGAAACGAATACCGAAACAAAGAGCAAATAAGTATACTACAAGAATTCAATAATATTTTTCCTCTTATGTTTTCATTTAACGACATATTAGATCAGTGCACTTTATTTTCAGGCTATTGTTGGTTCTTATTACAAACAAAATCTGTACTGGTAAGCAAAATTTGGAGCTCAATTGACCACAATTAGGTTCAATTAATCCTACATTTTAGAATCAATTAAGGCTAATAATTAGTACGTATACCCTGATTAAGCGAGTAGTTTTCATATCCAAAATAAAATACAAATCAAATAACAAACAACATCTAGAAATTGTAAAATTAATATACCATGTTATATGTTGCATCTTGTTCATATAAACACCATTACAAAGAGAGAACAGTCACATAATGAAAAAAGGGGTAAAATAGTAAATGTCAATATCAGTATCATTAAGAGGTATGGTACCAGTTGGTACAACCTTGTACCGACCAAAATACGAAATTTCGCAGAAAAAAATATATACCTGATGATCAGGAACTTGACGAATGTTGCTCACATCCTGCATCAAGAGAAAAGCAATGCATGTCAAAATTCATCAAAATTAATGCACAAATTCAATCATTTTTATATTCCTTTGCAACAAAAGCAACTTTTTCATCATGTATGGAGATCAAATAAAATTAAAAGCAGTGTTTAATTTGAAAAATACATATTCAGATCATAGAAATGCAGGAAAAGGGATAACATCATTGGTCATTTTTCTATATAATGCATTTAATGCATTTAATGCGTAGAAACAAGGCTAGAGAAATAGCCACCAATTCAATATAAATGCAGGAAAAGGTATCCAACAATACCTGGAGTAACAAATGGTGCCGAAAGAAGTTCAAACCTGCCGTATCCTGCCCGTATCGGTGCGTATCCAGACGTATCCGAGACAGTATTTAAATATACTTATCATCGTAATAGGTAAAATTGAATTAAGCGCAAAAGTTATCTTTATATCTAAAAGTAATACTTATCATGGTAATCAGTGTTGTAAATAACGATATGCGGTCGTCGGACGGACAAGGTACCGTCAAGCGATTAATCGGGAATAATCGGTCATAATCGGAAATAATCGGTTGATTAGTCGGGAAAATCCGTAACGGTTTAATCACCGCCAACGACTAATCGGCCGATTAATCGGTCTAAACGGACGTTTTTTACAACACTGATCGTAATATTAGTTTTAGAAATTTTCATATTTAATCTGCAAGTGCATTTTCATATTTAAATTTTTTAAACAGAGATATTAATTCATAGTACACAATAATCCGCGCTATGCATGGTACCATAGCCTCACTAAAAAATACATTAATTTGCAAGATAATTTGAAATTGTATACTAGAAAATCCAACACTTGTTACTTTAAATGATAGTAGACATTAATATACTCTAAATATTTACATTCATTGAATTGTCTTTTTTCGTTACGAAAATACTACATGTTCAATTTTTAAGGAAATGATAACCAAAATTGACAACTTTTTTTAAAATTTCATTACATAATAATTTCTGTTTTGAAAGGAGAAATTATTTAAATTATCTATTTTTCATTAGTTGAAACAAAATGTGGTACCTCATTACATGTTCATTTTCACATTTTTTTTTTTGTTTTTATGGGCATTGATCAAATTCAGTGTGATGTTCAGTCTGAATCGATTGATTCACGTCAAAATTGACGTGCCCGATTTAGATTTAACGAGAATCGAACGATCGAGATCAAAAATTCAAACCGAATATTATCTGATGATCATAAAAAAACCTCCAATCTCCAAATGCAAGCTACACTATCTTGTTTTCTCAATTCTCCAATTTTAACTCGTATTTATTGAGTTTGGATCCTCTAAGTAATTCAAATTTTCAATTTAGATTCTGACCGTCCGATTAGAATCCGGACGAATGCACAAAATTTCTTTAATATCCGTGCCAAAGCAGATCTTACAGTCCGAATCTAAACCCAAAATTTGAGTTACTTTGGATGATTTGAATTGGTATTTGTTGGTACTACGCCATTCTTCTATTTTTTTACACGTCCAAATTTGTGTATGTTGAAATTTGAACTTAAATTTCAATAATTTTTTTGAGAACCTAGAAATAAAATTACCAAACTAAAAAGTTGTTGCATAGCAATTTGTCATTCGAAATAACATTTTATATGATCACATTTTTTAAGATGGAATTCTATGTGGATATTAAAAATGTTGAATGATTTGATCTTCAACTTTATTAAATAAAATAAATAAAATTTTATTTAATTTTCAAATAATTGTTTGGAGGCTATGATACTATGTATAGCACAAATTAGTACGTACAATAGATCAATATTTTTATTTTTAAAATTCAAATAGTTCATCTGAACCGTATAACATTATCTCTATATGAAACTTTACTTATAAATCAAATTTTACATTTTTCACAATTTTTTATTTTTAGATAGATAGAAAATCAATATTTTGTACCTGTCTAAAAAGAGAGAAGGGGTCAAATGCCCCATTGTTTCATGCTCCAATTGTGCTCCAACATCTTTATCTTCAATTTCAAAGTCCAAACAAAAAATCTGAACCGCTCAACATGATATCCACGTTAAAATGTGCTTAGAGATCAAATTTTATATTTTTTGAAATTTTTTTACTATTTTTTAAGATAGGTACAAAATCACTGTTTTTCAGGAAATTGTAGACCATATAAAAATAATGATTTTGTACTTATTTTAAAAAATAGTGAAAAATTTCAAAAAAATATAAAATTTGGTCTCTAATCATATTTTAACATGAATATCAAGTTAAGCGGTTCAGATCGTCTGGCTTAACTTTAAAATAAAAAAAAAATGTTAGAGTACGATTGGGGCATGAAGCAATGGGTATTTGAGCCCTCTTAAAAAATGATAAAAAATCTATAATTATAGGTCCACATTCATTATTTTGGTTTACTACACCGAGTCCAGGGACTTAATGGCCCCGCCTTATTCAATTCCTCGTCTCGTCTCTTCGGAAACAAATCTGCTGAAATCCTCGGGGATTTCAGGACCCTGAAATTCTCAATTCAACAGTCTATATGTTTCGAGATTCGTGCATAAAAACTGTTAGCTTTGAGATTCGTGTATGAAAAAACTTAGACGGTTGGATTTTGAATTTCAGGGTCCCTGAAATCCGCAAGGATTTCAGCAGATTTAATTCCCCTCTCTTCTAGGTCTTGTCTTCTTCGAGAGATCCCGATCTCTCTTCTCCCCTCTCTCTCTCTCTCTCTCGATTGATCGATCAAATCAAAGGAATTCATTAAGTCATGGCGGGTAATAGGCTGACAGTGGCCCCGACCGTGACCATGCTGGGCGTAATGAAACAGCGTCTAGTAGGGGCTACCAGAGGCCACGCGTTGTTAAAGAAGAAGAGCGACGCTCTGACGGTGCAGTTCAGAGCCATTTTGAAGAAGATCGTCACGGCGAAAGAGTCCATGGGTGACGCCATGCGCAACGCCTCTTTCTCTCTCGCTGAGGCCAAGTATGTAGCGGGTGACAACGTCAAGTACGTCGTCAGAGAATCTGTTAAATCCGCTACCTTGCGTGTCAGGTATCAGAACTGCAAATTTCATTTCTTTTATACTGGTATCAGAACTGTACCTGTTACTGCACTGAATTTGCACTGTACCAGGAGTGTCTAGGTTAATTAGGGAACCAATTTGGGTCTGATGGATTCGACGTCCGTCTGATCCGCTTTAAGAATCGTGCGCATGAATATTAAAGCTGACGTGCACGGATCCCAAATTGGTCTTGTGATAATTTTACTGGGTCCAATGGATTCCACGTCCGTCTGATCCGCTTTAAGATCCGTGCTCATGAATATTAAAGCTGACACACATATTGAAGCGGCGTGCACATATCACAAAATGGTCTCGTTAATTAGATCATAGCTGAAATTTGATTTCTTTTATACTGGTACTGATCATTACACTTTGGTATCAGAGCTGTACCTGTTACTGCACTGAATTTACACTGTATCAGGAGTGTTTAGGTTAATTAGGGAACTAATTTGGGTCCGATGGATTCCACGTCTGGCTGATCCGCTTTAAGATCCGTGTGCACGAATATTAAAGCTGACGCGCACGGATCCCAAATTGGTCCCGTGAATTAGATCATAGCTGAAATTTTGTAAATTAGATCATTTCAAAATTGATTTCTTTTATCTGGTAATAGCCTGTAGATAATTTTACTGGTACTAAATTTGCTCACTGGTACTGACTGGCATACTTTGATACCATTCTCAATGATATTGCCGGTGATAATTTGATTTCTTTTATCGATCGTGAATTTGATATCTTATATCTCGTTCTAGCCTGTAGATAATTTTACTGGTTCTGATCGTCACCTGTTAGTGCACTGAATTTACACTGTATCAGGAGGGTCTAGGTATATTAGATCATAACTGAACTTTTGTAAATGAAATCACATATCTACTGAGAAAAACTCATGACTGTCAATTTGGAGTGATCATACTATGACTATACTGGTTTGATATCTTTTATCTGGTGCTAGCCTGTAGATAATTTTTTTGGTACTGATTGTTACACTTTGGTATCAGAACTGTACCTGTTAGTGCAGTGAATTTAGACTGTACCAGGACTGTCTTGGTGAATTAGCTCATAGCTGAAATTTTGTAAATTAAATCATTTCAAATTTAATTTCTTTTATCTGGTGCTAGCCTGTAGATAATTTTACTGGTACAAAATGTTTTTCTTATTATACAATTGTTAGTAGGCACCACCTTCAAAATTGTTTTACTGGTACTGATCGTCAAACTTTGGTCTCAGAACTGTACCTGTTAGTGCACTGAATTTAGACTGTACCAGGAGTGTCTTGGTGAATTACCTCATAGCTGAAATTTTATAAATTAAATCATTTCAACTTTTTTGAGTACTACTTTTGTAATTGTTTACAAGTATTGAGGGTAACAGTGGGTCAGTATCATTTCGGTGCCTATTTGAATTATAGGGTTCCGCTTTGAGATTCGTGCTAGGTTAAAATGGACGATGCAAATCTCATTCTACCCGGTATGGTACTGCATTGAATCTGAACCCGGTAACAGCTGCCATAAGTCTGTTTGTATTATAAGTGACTGTTACATAAAATTCTGAAAGAACAGTTTTAGATCTGGAATAGAGATTCTTATTCTAGCATAAGAGTAGAATAGAGAGAGTTAAGTCTAGGATAAGGAAGAATAGATGCTTAATTTCTGGAATAAAGTTATAGCAACTATTTCTGATGGCAGGTCAAAGCAGGATAATGTAGCAGGTGTGAAGCTACCCCGATTCGAGCACTTCATTGACAGCTCATCAGGTGCGACCGGGGGAAATGATCTTACCGGCCTTGCACGTGGAGGTCAACAGATCCAAGGATGCCGTGTGGCGCATCTAAAGGCTATTGAACTCCTTGTTGAGTTGGCATCTCTCCAGACTTCATTTCTCACTCTTGATGATGCCATCAAGACCACTAACCGTAGGTACGTAACAATTTTATTTAATTGGGATGAAATCCGATCGAGAATTCTTCTAAATCTTTAATTTTCTCCAATTCCATTTTTAATTGGGATATGCAGGGTGAATGCACTGGAGAATGTGGTGAAGCCACGAATTGAGAACACAATAAGCTACATAAAGGGTGAACTGGACGAACTGGAGAGGGAGGATTTCTTTCGCCTAAAGAAGATCCAGGTCCGACTACATCATAGTATTAAAAAAAAAAAATAGACGTGATCAGTTTTTTACTTAATATATATATTTTATTTTTTTGACATCAGGGCTTCAAGAAGCGACAGGTTGAGAAGCAGATGGCATCTGCTAAGAACTTTGCTCTGGAGCAAGAAACAGAGAAGCTTTCTCTCAAGAAGGGAGTTTCCATGAACACCGCTCATAATCTCCTCTTTTCCGGTGGCGACAGGGATCCTGATCTCATCTTTTGAAGGTCTCTGACCCCCCCTATTCCTCATGCTCTCTCTCTCTCTCACTCTTTACTTCCTTTTATTTCACAAGAAAGTTGAATTGTTTTTGGCAGTTATTATAGAAAGAGTGAGGCTACGGTACTATGCATAGCGCACTTTGGTCCATACTATGGATCCATATCTTCATTTTCAAGTCCAAATAATCAATCCGAACTGTTCATCATAATCTTCATATGAAAAAGTAATTGGATGCCAAATTTTACTTTTTTAGAATTTTCTTACTATTTTATAAAAAATGTAAAACTTGGTCTCTGAGCACATTTTCAAATGGAGATCATGTGGAGCGGTTTGGATTGACTGGTAAAACTTTTTAAATAGAGATATGAATCAATAGTACAGACCAAAGTGCGCTATGCATAGTACCATAGCCTCACTCATTATAGAAATCTATGTCATCAAGTAGAAAAACAGTATGGAAGAGATATTCGAGAATAACTCTATTCCCAGTATACCTGTATCGGTACCAGGTCTATAGTGAACCGTGTATCCAAAGCAGTACCAATAAAATTTGTTGAATAAAATTAGTTAATTATACCCACTTGAAATGTTTGGTATATTAAAGAATAAGTGGTGCCTCAAAAGCAACTTTTTTGTTGACATTATTTAATATTTTTTTTGTTCAATTAGGTTGTGATTGGTGAATTGAGTTTGCATATCTTTTTTGAAGACTTCAGATAACTATCCAATAGGTGCCTTGTCACTGAGTTGCAGAGTGTGATTTATATATGTACTTTATCTTAAATAAATCTGGTGGACAGTGCTGATACTGTTATATAGATTATTGTTTTGCACGAGATTAGATTTATATCTGTTTCATTTAATTTGTCTTCTTTGTTTGTCAGTAAGTATTATGTTGTTGTACCAAGTCCGTAGTTATTTTGGTGCAAAAAGAGATGAATAATGAAACTTTGGTTGTGTTTTCATGTAACTTGTATATATTTGCAAAAAGTAATATGACAACTTTCATTTTTGTTTCGAAAGAGTTGCATTGTCATGTAAACTGCATGTTCCTTGTATCATGCAAATGAGAAAAGCATTAGGAAATCTTTCTCACTCCCTCCATTTCTGAGGAGCAATTAGTTCAAAGGGGAAAAGAGCGCGTCTGATGGGCATCATAAGTCTCTACTGTTGTCCGATTTGCTTCAAGATCTGTGTACACTTGATTTTCATGAATATTAAAGTAGACATATCTGTATCCTCTGTAGTACTGCACGGTGGGGTCTACAACTTTATGGTATAGATTTACTCTCAGTTGGGCTAAATTCAATCCGGTACGTCTGATGGGCATCATACTCAAAGGCTCTACTGTTGTCTGATTTGCTTCAAGATCTGTGCACACTTGATTTTCACGAATATTAAAGCAGACATATCTGTATCCTCTGTAGTACTGCACGGTGGGGTCTACAACTTTATGGTATAGATTTACTCTCAGTTGGGCTAAATTCAATCCGGTACCTATTTAGAATGTAGTTCTCTTTAAATTTGTGCCATGTTAAAAAAACACTCTGAATAATCTCATTCTACATAACAGTGCAAACTTTGATTCAATAGGCCGACATGTAATGATTGAATCGTTACATGAATTGATGCAGAGTTTAAATGGGCTAAATTCTTTTAGGGGAGTGCTATTTTTAGCTCAACTATTGCAAAATTGAGGGCTGAGATAAACTTTTTTTTTCTCTAAATACCTGTTTTGCCCTTCAACACTTTTTCTCTCTTATATTTGCCCCATTAATGCAGAAAGTTAATAAAGGAATGTTAATAAAGAAAGTTACTAGAATATAAAGAGTACCATAAAGGAAGTTTTTTAAGGTTGGCGGGCCAGGTACCCACCAGCAATTAATTGTAAAAATAGAAAAATATATATTTTTTGAAGGTCAGTTAGCAAACCGCTTACCGACTATTTCATTAACATAAAAAATTGAAGTACAAAAATATTTACAACAGCACCCTCCGGAAAACAAAAAAACCAATTAAGTTGCCCTAATCTGACATGTAAAACACCACTAGATATAGACCCCTAGAACCACAGTTGATTCATATCCCCGTTCTCACTCAAATGACCGCAATCCATTGTTGGATCTGGATTTGGGTGTCCTCCTTCAACCGAAGAGCGCTCTTTTCATCTCCGCAAACGTGCGTCGATTCCTCTCTCTCCATAGTGCCCACACCCCAGCCGCCCACGTGGCGTCCCACCGAATACATGCATCCTTGTTCCCGAGAGCCCTACGGACAACCAAAAATTGACCATCGTGGTGGAACCACTGATCGTCATTGCAGTCATGTCCTGAAGTAATGTTGACTAGAAATTTTGTGCATACGGACACGATAAAAATATGTGATCCCTCGTCTCCTAACCGGCGTCGCCGCATAACACGCAACCATATGTTACATGGCATCCCCTTCCCACAAGTACCTGTTGGGTGAGTATTTTGTTCTGAATTGCCAGCCAAAGGAAAACTCTGACCTTGAGTGGTGCCTTTATTTTCCAAAGGAACTTGTAGAACGGGCACGTGAGACCCCCATTTTGCATAATGACGTACATAGATGCTGTGGTAAAATTTCCACTCTCCGTCCATTTCCATCTTAATGCTCCGTCGATATCCCCTACAAAAATATTTTTACAACACCTAAGTTAGGTAGACTGAAATATATACATATATCTAATTACATATTTACAATGTCTAATGCCTAGGAAAAACAGTACCGCTATTAATGTATTGTAAGCTCTAAATTAACAAAATTACATGCTAAAATTCTGCTACTTAAAGAGTTTCTGGCAAGGGACTGATATTATCTGATTCAAAAGGATGATGCAGGCTGAAAGTAAAGGTGGTTTACTGGTATGACACTGTACCAGGGAGATTCATGGTATTGGAATAAAACATTCTTTGGTAATTACCAGGATAGATTGAATGAATGAGATAGGAGGGGGCTTTAAATCCATGTTTTAGTTATGATTAATTATTGTAATTGGCCTACGGGCCTTGGAAAAACCAAAAAAAAAATCACATGCTAAATGATGTCCATTTTTAAAATAAAGGAAGTAAATATATATCTCTTTAAGAATAAAAATAGAATATAAAGACTATAATAAAATTTATAGGTTCAATCTTTTAATACCTGCAAACCCTACGCTTACAAGATATTAATACACTTTACATATCAGTGGAATCAGAGAATCAATCAAAAGTATGAATCCATGAATCAGTGGAAGCATTCATATCTATAAGGGATTAAGGAGATTCGTATACTTTACACATGCTTAATTACAACCAACCTGAACTTGATGAAATTAACATTGTTTGCTCAGCAGCGAGAACAAAATGTTGAATATTCAATTTATTTCTAACACTAAGAGAGGAGTACTACAATATATATCTTCTACACATCTCACATTCACTACTCACTCTAAACTAAAAGAGGAATTGTTTGATTTGCTTGATACAAAAAGAAGACTAAGGGTACCTATTTATACTAGCTAATGGAATACTCTATATTCTACAAATTAATTCTAGTTGGTTTGGTATTTTCTAGATTACTCTCTATTATACATATTTCTAGATAATCTTGATTTTGCCAAATTGGGCTTGGGCCTTAATTTGGTGCTGACTTCAACACTCCCCCTCAGCACCAATTTGATGTTGTCTTGATCTTCGGTACTCCGCGTTTATCTGGATCGTCATGCTTCTTGTTGCTTCTTTTAATTTTCTGGGCTTGATGTTGCTCAGTCGTTTGCGGTCGATCTTCCAGAATAGTCATCTCCAGAAGAGAAGGTTTTGGAGTCTTCTTCTCACGCTGCCTTGGCACAAGTCGTCGTCGAGTTTTCTTCTCTCGACGGATCACCTGACGAGCTGCATCTCCTTGCACGAACTCCCGTCCTGCAGTCTTCTCAATAACAGCGACACTCCTCTGTGTCGTCTCGTCATCACCACCCTCCTCGGTGATGGCCTCCAGCTCAGTGCTCTCTCGTAGCTTCTCCTCATCAGTCACTACTCACCTCACAACTCCGATCTTCTTCTTAACCGGTTCTTCAACTGGTTCTTCAACTGGTTCTTCAAAGAACCATGACTCGAAGTTGATCTCCTCATCCTCAAGCACATCAGCTTCTTCGACGTCCTCTACGTCAACCACAGACTGCATCGCAACAGCCGCCACTGTGTCCCACTCTTCTTCACTTGGGACCTCCTCCGGCGTCTTCTCCTTTTGCATATATACTTCATAATTTCTTTTTCTTTGAAGAAAAACCCGTAGATATATCATTTGATTGAAATATAAAAGTGAAAGATTATATTTGTGAAAAACCACTGGTACCAACTACAAGTTTGACAATAGGCAATGTACTGGTACCAACTACATTTGTGAAAAGTACTGGCACCAACTACAAGTTAAAGTCCTTTGCTCGAATTTCAACGCAGATAAAAATCGTACAATTTAATTTTGTACCGAGTTTCTCTCCGATTAATTCTACCATTTGATTCATTTCCATTTTTGTTGTGTCTAGAGGTTGAAGAATGATCAAGGAGAAGATGTGATATGGGATTCGACTAAGGAGAAAGAAGATAATAACTTCCTTTAATAACTTTTTTCCTTATTAACTTTGTCAATTAATCAGACAAATGTAAGAGAGAGAAGGAGAAGGGTAAACTAGGTATAGAGTGAAAAAAATATTTTCTCTCAGCACTTAATATTGCAATTGTTGACCTGAAAATAGCGCTCCCTATTCTTTTATCCATGATCTAAACCATAGTTCTGAAACTCAAAATCGGAATAGGAATTGTGTTCTTTGACCATGGAATTGAAATTGGATGAATCGGCCGGAATCGACCGAGTTGACTCGAAAACTCGAATTTTTCTGACATAAGCTTGTTTTGTAGCCAAAAAGTAGAAAAAATTAGTAAAAAATAATTTATAGAAAAACTATGTTAATACAAAATATTACATTCAAATAATTCACTAATTATATAATGTAATACAAGAATTACAAATAGAACACATTTTTTATTGTCGAAAGCTATGCCGAGCTGACTGGATCATCTCATCATCATCTGTAATAAAATACGAATGGGGATAGTGTTGTGTCTATTTCAAATTAAGTAACAAGATATTAAATTAATTATATATAATGTCGAATAAAATAATGAAGAACAAAATTAGTAATTAATTTAGATTTGTATACTAATATTTAACTAACAAAAAATATGTACGTACTATTCTAACCAAATTAGTAATTAACTTAGATTTGTATGACTCCAGCGTGTATACAACTCTCTAGCTGTATGACTCGGCTATTTTACAAACATCTTTTTACATAAAATGATTCTAATCACATTTTTAATGGCTGACTCAGCCAAAACTCGGTCAAACTCGGTTTGACTCGGCCTGACTCAGCCTGAAAATTGGATCGGACACGGCCGATACCGAGTTTTTCCAAACCATGATCTAAACCCGGAAAGTATAAACTGACCCATTACTTGTGGGTTGCCTGGGTACAAAACAGAAGACATTAATTATAAAATTTTTGTACTTAAAATATATTCCAATTTCCAACTCCTTTGGCATGTTCTTTGCTTGAGTCAACAGTCAATATGAATGCAATTACAAAATTTCTATAATTCGAGTGAACATGCAGTTCTCACTTTTTATTTGCATGCGCCTCTAGAAATACGTGTCCACTATTAATTAGGTATGGAGATAGGCTTAATTAATTAATTGAGTCATTAATTAATGTTACCTAATATCATATGTGAACATTATTAATTGTTCCCACTAGAACATATAATAATAGGCGTGTTCAAAGAATTTGCTTAAAAAATAACACATTGATAGATACCTTTTCCTTTGGAGTACATGACTTCTCAGGAAGGAAGCAATAAACTAGTATATATTCCACATGTGTTGTCGAGGACATGTTGATATATTGAACACTAAAACACATATTGAAGATTTTCTTTTTTCATAAATAAGGATATATAACATCGGAAATTTATAATGAAGTTCATAGATTTTAACTATTTGAATTCGTCGTTTCAAGTCTATATATACATTAGATTTTGAAATAAAGCTCACTTAATATTTTGGTGAGCTTAAGAATACAATCGTTCTATTCAATTTATTGCTTCAATTATGCAAATTGTAATTTAACGAGGGTAATCAACTATAGAAATAAAGGATACTTGTTAACTTGCATCGATCATAGGAACCGTTCCTTCTCTCTATGCAATGACACGAGGAGAAGACGAAGATTGCACACGAGGAGGAGATGAAGATGAGGGATGAAGAGTCGAAGTCTCGATCTACCCCAATTAGAGGGACGAAAAGGGCAATGAAGAGAGAATGAAGAGACAAATTAAGGGAGTGGGCTGGAATTAAATGGTGTAAGTACGTGTGTGATGAGGCAGTTGAGACGTACAAGATATTAATTACTAACAGGGGGGAGGCCCAAATGAACCGTACACGGCTTCTACAAAAAACAGTGTTTGGAAACTGAGAAATATCATACACGGTTTTCTTAGGAAAGACCGTGTATGAAGTAGTACAACTGTACGCGGTTCGATATTATTAAACCGGGTACAAATATTTGTGACTTAAGGACACGGTTCAAAACTTTGAGACAGTGTTTGTATGTTGGAGGTCATTTCCGCGCGAGCGCCTCCTCCCATTAAACGTTGTTCATGTGACATTTTTTCGCATCCGTGTATTATTATATCTGAATCATATTTTACTAGCTTGGCAATAACTCAAAAATTACCAGTGGAAGTTCATTGTAACGGTGGTGCCAGCAAATAATATCTCGAAATTTATTATCTCGAAATTTAGTTTATTGAAAGTAAGTTTCGGAGAAGCTTCCTTACTCCTTAGGTCAACTAATAGATCACTTAATTAGATGTCACTGCAGTTATATAACACTGATCTTTTAGTGCTCAAGGCATTCAATTTCAATCAATCTTTCACAAAAGAGGACACAATCATCAAAGAAACTTTTCCTTCCATTCCATCAAAATGTCTGAAGAATCACCACGCAACAGTAACCCAACTGGGCGAGTCAATCCGACGTTGCCTTCGCCACCAGAAGTTGCAAAGAATAATGAAACCAACCAAACAACAATCACAGGACCTCAAACCAAAAAAGATGCCCACCACTCAGACAATATGGAGATGTTAGAAAAAATGCACGGATCTCTTATGGTACTCGCTGTTCTAGCAGCTGGGGCCACCTACCAGACCGGTCTGAGCCCACCTGGTGGCTTATGGCAAGCAAACGATGAACACGGCCACATAGCAGGCACACCAGTGCTCCGAGACACATTTTCACGCCGCTACACAGCATTTTTTTATTGTAACTCAACGGCTTTCATCATGTCCCTTGTCATAATCATTATGCTGATGAACCGTCGGTTCTACGCTCACCGGGGAATGATTAAAGCGTTGAAGATCACAATGATGCTTGATATGTTTGGGTTCATGGGGGCTTATGCAGCAGGGAGTTGCCGCGAGTTGTCATCATCAATCTATTGTTTGTAATGATGGGTGGGGTGTTCATCTATATCATCTGGTTCGCGCAGCACTATGGAATGATACACGATCGCGCGAGGGAGATACCGCCTCTAAAGAAATGTATGGATTGTATGAAGCCTAGTACTCATGTCTAGGAAGAGCCTTAATTTCTCTTTTGTCGTATTTGAATTTTCATTTCTGATCCCATAGGTAGCCCGTGAGAGTTGAATCCTTCTTTGATTTATGTATCGATTAAATTTCTTGTTCTTAATCAAATTGAATGCTCATAAAATGGGAACTCTATCATAGTTGACTGGAACGAACTTCAATTCTGAACTCATATCGCAGAAAACAAAACCAAAAATCCACCCACTTTTACTGTCATGGTTATGAAATTTTCTTATAAATTTATTGTCATACCAAATTCTTTATACAATATCCCTCATTGATTTTATTTCAATAGAGCTTGCTCCTGAGCGTAACAAATAAGGTCGACCGGGGAGCATTTGTCGCACGTTCACTTTTAGTGTAATGTGCCTAGAGCACTACACAATCAATTAACAGTAGTACAGAAATGATTCTAACGGGTCAAAAATGGTTTTACTATCAGATTTTCTACCGTTTAGAGACTAACACGATAGAAGAAACTGAAACGTCTTCTAGCGATTCCACACCGATAGAAGATTTACCCATGGTTTGGAAATTCGGCCGATTCCGAGTCAACTCGGTCGAGTCAACTCAGACTGGGTCGTGTCCGATCCGAGTTTCACCCGAGTCTCACGCCCGTGCAAGTTTTTCACCAAAACTCGGATGAACAGAGGTTGACTCGGCCGAGTTAGCCGGTTTTCAGGCTGAGTCAGTCCGAGTCTGACCGAGTTAGGCCAATACCGACCGAGTCAGGCCGATTGCGACTGAGTTTCACGGTGGGCGAGTTTTGTGGTAAAAATTGTAAGAATCAGTGAAATCAGATCAATTCAACCAGTTTTTTGTCCAAATTGAGCCGATTCTCACGATTTGGGTGAAAAATGCAAGTTTTATTTGAGATTTTAAGTTCCGTTTTGCATTTTTTTGGAAAAACATAATGGTGGTCTAAGAAATTGGGAAGGGCTAATGTATTTGGCTGAGTCGATTTGGGTGAAAAATGCAAGTTTTATTTTGGATAGACTCGGTGCATAAGTTTCTAATATAGAAAATTGGAAATTTCTATTGGTTCATTGTGAACCTTGACCATTTTTATATCTGAACCCAATGATCCAGTACATAGTTTTGCTAGTGAACTAATATGTAGTCTTTTTTTTTTTTGAGGAAAACTAATATGTAGTCAAGTGTGTGGTTGGCTTATTTCAATAAGATCTGTTTGACGGTAAATACAATATATTGAATAAAATTAAATAGTCTTATCAAATGTACTAACTAAATAAAATTATTAATATTGAATATTAATGCATTGTAAACATTCTAATTAAATGTATTTGTTTCTGAAATTCTATTTCGTTTAAATATATAATATTTTCTTTTCCTTTATATTTTACCTAAAATGTGATTCAATTAAGCTACCTGATTAGTTTTGAATGCCCATATTTTATTTTATTAGTGAGTTATGTTAGTGCAAAAAGTGATTTTAACATTATTTTTGGACTAATTATTTTTTCCCAATTTTTTTCCAATTTTTTTAATACAAAACAAGCTTTTTTTGAAAAAAATCCGATTTTCCGAGTTAAATCGGCCGATTCCGTCCGATTTCTCCGATTCCGAATCAAGCATGAACTACTCGATTCTGATTTTTAGAACCATGAATTTACCTTCCACTGGTACATAATACATTACCGATAGAAGAACCACCCTTTTCTATAGGCAATATATTATGAACCAATAGAAGATGACCCCTTCTTCTATCGATACATCAAATATTACCAATAGAAGAAGTCTATTTTTTTAACAGAATCATTTATATAATTGGCTAGACCCCCTAATTTGCTAGCCATAAGAATCAAAGACATGCATACATAAAACGACATTTTGATAATTAGATAGGGTGTGTTGTGAAAATTAAGGACCTCCGATATGAGAACATCAACAGAGTATTGTATCGGTCAGTATAACAATATCGTTATAATAAGCTAAATCTATTCTATCGGTACACTATTATCGGTCAAGAATTATGGGACCTCTCATTTCGGTTTCTGAGGTTAAATAATGTTTCAACCTATTTATTATCCGATCCGTTTATACCGGTACCAGAAGGGCTCATCTCTGCGGTTATGGAAGGCAAACTTTGATTCAATATGCCTACATTTAACGATTGAATCGTTACTTGACTTGACCCATACTATATATGAATTGGCTCAATTCTTTTTATCCATTATCTAAACCCGGAAATTATAAACTGGCCCATTAATTATGGGTTGCCTGGCTACAAAACAAAAGACATTACATAATTTTTGTACTTAAAAATTAAAATAGATTCCAATTTCCCACTCCTTTGGCATGTTCTTTGCTGGAGTCAACAGTCTATATGTTACCAAATTTCTATTCTTCGAGAAGCGCGATGCACATGCACTTCTGACCTTTCAAGATAGGCTTAATTATCAAATTGAGTCATTAATTAATGTTACCTAATATCATATGTGAACCTTATTGTTCCCACTAGAACATATAATAATAGGCGTGTTCAAAGAACTTGGCTTGGAATTATATATAATATAACGTTGGTAGCTAATTACAATTAACCAAACTAGAAGAATAAAGATTTGGTAACACTATAATGCATGTTTGATATATTTACATCAGAAATTTATCATGAAGGACAGCAGAGATTGGCATAAATTAGTAGAAGTTTATTATGAAGCATTTTTATTTGAGTAGAACTAGGTATTCTTAAGGTCACCAAATAATTGCTGAGCTTAACTTAGAAGACTATCAAAATGACTCCAAACAGTGAATTCAAAACTGATCTAACTCACGAGTGATGCGTTTATATATATGTCAAATTTATAAATTATTGACTTAATTTATAATTATAAAATCAAGCAGTTAAAAAAAAAATTTATAAGTTAATTTTAATACGTTCATTTTTCATTGTTTTTGACAACTTGACATTGTACTAAATTAATTCGAAAATTTAGAACTTTGACATGTAAACACATTACTCGTGAAATAAACAGGTTTTAACTGTTTGTATTCGTCGTATGAAGTCTATACAGTAGATTTTGAAGTTAACCTCACTAAAGGTTTTGATGAGCTTAAGAACAAAATAGTTCAACTCTATTTATTGCTTCAATTATGCAAATTATTATTTAATGAGGCTAATCAACTATAGAAACAAAAAAAAATTACTTGATAACTTGCATCGATCGTAGGAACCGTTCCTTCTCTCTATGTCAATTGCACATGCAGACATATTCACGTGGAATTTAAAAATAGTTATATTCAGGCAGTGATATTAATACCACAATTTATTTTATTAACACAACATCTTTAAATATAAACGTAACACAACTATCAAAAATAGTTAGAGAATTAAAATTCAGTACCCATTTATATAACGAAAAAACAATCTTTATCCGTACTCGTATCCGATCATCGGATAAACGGATAAAAGGGTGCCATTGACAATCTATATGCATGCTATATTTTACAAAATTTCTATCCTTCGATAAGCGCGATGCACATGCACTTCTGACTTTTTATTTGCGCCTCGAGATATACGTGTCACTATTAATTAATTATATATCTAATTGAGTCATTAATTAATGTTACCCAATATCATATGTCAACTTTATAGAGTTGGGCTACGGTGCTATGCATATATAGTGTCATCTCGTGCTATGCATTTTTTAATCGTTGGATTGCTTTAAGATATGTGCTAAGTTTAAGCGCTGGATGAAGAAATGATAACAGAAATTTAAAAACCAACATCCTCCGTTAAAGTTAACAACATAGAGAAATGACAAAATTTCTCTCCCTGTCGTCTCCTTCCCTTTTCTCTGTATTTTCCCCAAATTAAAGGGAAGAACAGAAATTTTAACTATTGGGAAGAACAGAAATTTCTCTCCCTGTCGTCTCCTTCCCTTTTCTCTGTATTTTCTCTGTATTCTATGTATTTTAACTATTGGGCACGATATCTCTTGGATGGATAGCTATTACAGCTTCGAATTATGAAATTTTATGCGAAAAAATAAAAAATGAAAAATTGTGGAAAACTTAACTGTAGGACTATGACACAACTTTCTTTTTTTTTGCATGCCCCAGAAACAAATTATAGTCCATGGTTGCCAATTTTACATTCGGATTTCGAATATACAACTTCCCATACAAAGAAAATTGTTTTTGTTACTAGATCAAATTAAAGTTCGTTCTCAATACTGTATATAATAATTTGGTTCTCAATACTGTATATTACATCAAATAAAAAAAAATCTCTCACCGGATTTACATTTATTATTAAACTTTTCCATGTTTTTTCTTCAATAGAGAAAGCTCATCTGTGGATTATTTTTTTCCTTTTTGGGTTGTAAATTCCCAATACTCAAATATTATAAATTCATTTTTTTTTTAAGAAAACTAAAAGTTAAAGTAAAAGTAAAAGAACGTTGATAGAGAGATTGAGAGAGAGCTTACATGATTACTCTGGTGGGGAACAGCGATCCAATGCCAGCTGTGCTTCTACCATGTTAGCCCAAAAGTCCATTATAGCCCACCATGTTGCTTCTACAATCTCCTCTTGAGCTTGTAGAAACAATATGGTGTCATCTACATAATGACAGTTGGTGATGACTTTAAGATTAATACAAGGAGGGCTTAATCCTTGAAGCACATTAGCCTGATTCCCTTTATGAAATTTTTTTAACAATGTATCTGCTGCTAAAATGTATAGAAAAGGAGAAAGAGGGTCTCCATGTCTAACCCATCTCTTGCAATAAAAATACTCTATAAGTTCACCATTAACTATTATGCAAGACTGAGAGTTATATAACCATTCCTTTATCCAAGTAATCCACGTCCAAATCCCCTACTATGCAAAACTTCCAAAAGATAGTACCAATTAATATTATCATAAGCCTTTTCAAAATGAACCTTAATGACTACCCCTTGTTTTGAGAGGTGACAAGAATGGAGAATCTCTTGACTAAGTACTATATTATCTAGAATGTATCTATTCTTTAAGAAAGTTGCTTGGCTATCATCAATTAATCTAGACATAGTACCTTCTAACCTATTGGTCAAAATTTTGGATAGCAATTTAAAAGTATAGTTAATTAGACTAGTAAGTCTGAATTTTCTAATGTGAGAAGCTCCTTTTTCTTTTGGGATGAGACAAATGCAAGATTTATTCAGTTTATGTAGGTTGAGAAAAGTGGAATAAAAAGAGTGTGCCAGTGTCTTGAGATCCCCTTTGACAACATTCTAGAAGTAGATTGGTATCAACAGTTTGAATTTGTTGTTTGAAGTGAATTCAATAGGCTTTGAAGTTTAGCTCACAATGAACTTGGTAAACTTGAGAACACCCTATAGTTCTACTAATGCCAAATAATATTAATAGAAAAACAATTGTTATTATGATATACATGTACATTCAAGTGCGAAGCCAGACTTTCAAGCTATGAGGGTCAAACGTGAAGGTGGGTCAATCATATAAAATTTTCATGCAGCGAAATAATGGTCAATTTTACATTACCCATAACATTTTACTCTAAATTTATAGAAAATCATATGTATGTATGTATGTATGTATGTATGTTTGTATGCATGCTAGGAAGTTGTACGTTTTTGTTGTAAAATGCAAGAGGCCTAAAATTCTATTTATTGGGTAGGTTATTCATCTCCAAGGAATAAATTTTTGGTTTAGCTAGTTTAACTTAGCATAAACATGGCAATCTTTAACTTGATATATCCTTGACGAGCGACAATAATTTATAGAAGCATGTCATGCGGTAGTAATTGAACAAAAATCTGAGGTATTGCTAGTAGTGAAGTAGTAGTTGACTTGACTCAAACGCTTCAGTGGTTGAACAGTACAGTAAGTTGTTCAGTATATATAGTAGCAATTAATTGAATCAATGAATGAATGAATCAATCAATCAATCTATTCAATTAATCAATTTGTCTTATTAGAAGACCATCGCAGTCAAGCTCTGAATTGGTAAATCAACAGTGTGAGATAAGAAGAAAAAATTCAGTTTGATAAAACAGGCAAGTAAATCACAAATTAAAATGAATTTCTAATTTAATTCGAATTATGAAAAATTCGAACAAAATTCCAACTTGTACATTTTTAACTTCACAGATCTAATACTCCTTACAGTTCTCCCCCCTAAATTATACTGAACGTAACAAACAAATTTAAAAGTCGTCAAGAAAATGAGTAGGGTAATTTATCTACTGTTAAAATCGCCATTGGAGAGGTTTGGAGCTTCGTTTGGTATTTGGGTAGGAGGCAAAGCAGTAGAGAGGAGAAAGAGTTGCAGCAAAAAAAATAAAAATTCAATGCGGAAATGAAAAACATCTCCAAAGGAACTCGTTCCAGAAACCAGATTCTTTAGATTCTGAATTTTTGTTAAGAGTTGTATCTAAAGGAATTGGTTGCTGCAATCGGTTCCTCTGAGGATTTCTAAAGGAATTGGTTCCAAAATCCGGTTTCTTCTAGTAAATCGAAAAAAAATCAGACAATCCATGTAATAGGTTATATTATTTTAATATTATTTATGAATAAAAAACTCTGTTTATATAAAAGAAGACAGTCCATCGCTTGTATTCTCATCCATTCGACAAATGTTTATTTTTAACAAAAGCGACTAGTACTATTGGTCAATTCCAATTCACATAATACTAATATTCTTCGGAATTAATAGAACATTAATTTGAAACTTTATATTTTCGAAATTTTCATGCAGTTCATACTAGGTAAACCCAGCAGGCATTTTATTTTATCGGTAAATCCCACCAGCATATAAGAAAAATCAGTGGGACGAAAGAGCAATGAAAGAAAATAAGAAAAAAGAAAGAGAGAGAGAGAACAGGAGAATCTTTAATTGTAATTGTGGCATCAATGCATGCATATATATGCATTCAATTCCAAGTTGCTGCTAGCTAGATCTATATATGATCCCACCATAGAACAGGAGAATCTTTGCCTTGTTAAAGGACCATTAATTTGTCTCACCTACTCATCAACCAACGCTATTAATTTGGATCTACATTTGTCCTTGTTTACATTTATATTTACCCCAAGTAACTACACCATATTTATCCTAAATGTGGAGTGTGCACTGAAACTATGATTTCTTTTTGTAAATAAAAATTTAATTGTGCATAAAACAGGAACAGATGGGTTGGACCGCATCATCCCTGTGGTTTCACCATTTTTCTCTCGGACACAATAATCACACAAAATTAGAGTAAATAGTAAAATCACAATAATGGTACGATGGACAAAGTATGCCTCCCTTGGGAGGTTCTCAGACCAGCTCTGTTGGGTAACTGATATGGGCACCTGCCTTTTAAAAAAAAAAACAATAATGATACGATTTTCACCATTTGAGAGAATCAAATAGAAGTAGTTGGAGTTTTTTTTATGTATTTTGAAGTTAAGCTCACAAAGAACTTCAAAAGCTTAAGAACACCCTATAGTTCTACTCATGCCATGTAGTAGTAATTTATAGAAGCATGTCATGTGGTAGTAATTGTACAAAAATCCGAGGTATTGCCAGTAGTGAAGTAGTAGTTCACTTGACTCAAACGCATCAGTCGTTGAACATTATAGTTAGTTGTTCAGTATATTAGCAATTAATTGAATGAATGAATCAATGAATTAATCGTATTATCCTAGCATAGGAATAGCCGCCTATTGTTCCCGGTCCCCGGGTTAGTTAATCAAGTTGTCTTTTTAGAAGACCATCGCTGTAAGGTCTGAACTGGTAAATCAACAGTGTAGACAATAGTTTTGGTAGCTTTTGAAGTTAAACTCGATCACTACAAGTTTTGGTAGCTTAAGAACACAATAGTTGTACTCTATTTATTGCTTCAATTATGCAAATTATTATTTAATGAGGCTAATCAACTATAGAAACAAAAAAAAAATACTTGATAACTTGCATCAATCGTAGGAACCGTTTCTTCTCTCTACGTCAATTGCACATGCAGACATATTCACGTGGAATTTAAAAATAACTATATTCGGGCAGTGATATTAACACCACAATTTATTTTATTAACATCACATCTTCAAATATTTGAGTAGAATGGACAATTTTGTCTCCTCATAAATGTCACTATAGCTGTCCACGTATCTTTCCTTTATGTAATTATATGCTATGATCATTTATTACTAATTGGTTTCCATAACTGTTCGATCTTCTCTTCTTATTTTGTAAACCTTTTAAAAGAGGAGGAAAAAAACTAATGGGTAATGCTATATATTTATATATATTTACAATAAAGATACATATTGAAGAGTTTCTTTTTTCCTAAATAATTAAGGATATAACATCGGAAATTTATCATGAAGGACAGCAGAGATTGGCATAAATTAATACAAATACTTCAGTTAAGAATATAGAGAACAAATGTGTAAATTTAACAAGATGTTTATTATGAAGCATGTTTATTATGAAACAAATAATTGGTGAGCTTAACTTAGAAAACTATCAAAATGACTTCAAACAGTGAATCCAAGCGGTTGAAATCGATCTACTCATGAATAATGTGTTTATATGTCAAATATATAAAATTTTGACTTAATTTATAAGTATAAAGTCAAGCAATAAAAAAATAAGAAGTTTACATAAGTTAATTTTAATATGTTTACTTTTCATCAATTTTTACCGCATGACTTTGTACTAAATTACAAGCTTATATAACACTGATCTTTTACTGCTTACAAGCCATTCAATTTCAATCAATCTTTCACAAAAGAGGACACAATCATCAAAGAAACTTTTCCTTCCATTCCATCAAAATGTCTCAAGAATCACCACACAACAGTAACCCAACTGGGCAACTCATTTCATTCCACCAATCGACGTCGCCTTCGCCACCAGAAGTTGCAAAGAATAATGAAACCAACCAACCAACACTCACAGAACTTCAAGCCAAAAAAGAAGCACACCACTCAGACAATATGAAGATGTTTGAACAAATGCAGGGATCTCTTATGGTACTCGCTGTTCTAGCAGCTGGGGCCACCTACCAGACCGGTCTGAGCCCACCTGGTGGCTTATGGCAAGAAAACGATGAACACGGCCACATAGCAGGCACACCAGTGCTCCGAGACACATTTTCACGCCGCTACACAGCATTTTTTTATTGTAACTCAACGGCTTTCATCATGTCCCTTGTCATAATCATTATGCTGATGCACCGTCGGTTCTACACCCACCCAGGGATGATTAAAGCGTTGAAGATCACAATGATGCTCGATATGTTTGGGTTCATGGGGGCTTATGCAGCAGGGAGTTGCCGTGAGTTGTCATCATCAATCTATTTGTTTGTAACGATGGGTGGGGTGTTCATCTATATCATCTGGTTAGCGCAGCATTATGGAATGATGCACGATCACGCGAGGAAGATACCGGCTCTACAGAAATGTATGGATTGTATGAAGCATACTTCTGCCAAGGAAGGGCCTTAATTTCTCTTTTTTCGTATTTGAATTTTCATTTCTGCTCCCATAGGTAGCCCGTGAGAGTTGAATCCTTCTTTGATTTATGTATCAATTAAATTTCTTGTTCTTAATCAAATTGAATGCTCATAAAATGGGAACTCTGTCATAGTTCACTGGAACGAACTTCAATTCTGAACTCATATCGCAGAAAACAAAACGAAAAACCCACCCACTTTTACTGTCATTGTTATGAAAATTCTTATAAATTTATTTGCATACCAAATTGTTTATACAATATCCCTTGTTGATTTTTTTCCAATAGAGCTTGCTCCTGAGTGTAACAAATTAGGTCGACTGAGGAGCATTTGTTGCACGTTCACTTTTAGTGTAATGCGCCTGGAGCACTACACAATCAATTAACAGTAGTACAGAAATGATAGGCTTCTGACGGGTCAAAAATGGTTCTACTATTGGATTCTCTACCGTTAGAGATTAACATGATAGAAGAAACTGAAATGTCTTTTAGCAGTTAGATTCACTATCTTCTATCAATACATAATACATTACCAATAGAAGAACCACCCTTCTTCAATCGGTAATATATTATGAACCGATAGAAGATGACCCCTTCTTCTATCGATACATCCAACATTACTGATAGAAGAAGTCTATTTTTTTTAAATAATTTCATTTATATAATTGGCCAGACCCCTTTATTTGCACTGGTTTGATTTCCTTTATCTGGTGTTAATCCGTAGATAATTGTACTGGTATTGATTGTCACATTTTGGTGTCAGAACTGTACCTGGTAGTGCACTGAATTTACACTGTATCAAGAGTGTCTTGGTGAATTAGCTCATAGCTCAAATTTTGTAAATGAAATCATTTGAAATTTGATTTCTCTTATCTGGTGCTAGCCCGTAGATAATTTTACTGGTAGTAAAAACGTTTCTTATAATTACAGTTGTTAGTAGACACCACCAAGCCCACTAACCTTCAAAACAATTTTACTGGTACTGATTGTTATACTTTGGTATCAGAACTGTACCTGTTAGTGCACTGAATTTACACTGTACCAGGAGTATGTAGGTGAATTAGTTCATAGCTGAAAATTGTTGTAAATGAAATCATTTCGTCAGAGATAATTGTACTGGTATTGACTGTAACAATATACTGGTTTGATTTGTTTTATGTAGTGCTAGCCTGTAGATAATTGTACTGGTATTGACTGTCACACTTTGGTCTCAGAACTATAACTACATTGTACCAGTGAGTGTCTTGGTGAATTAATTACCTCATAGCTGAAATTTGTAAATGAAATCATTCAACTTTCCAGGTACTACTTTTGTAATTTGTTTACAAGAATTGAGTGCAATAGCGGGTGAGTATCATTTCAGTGCTTATTTGGATTATAGGGGGTTCGCTTTGAGATTTGTGCCAGGTTATAACGGACGATGCAAATATTATAATAGGGGTCTGCTTGTTTTATTAGTGATTGGTCTGACCTCCTTTTACCTATAATCCCATTAACAATTCCGAATTCCGCAAGGTTCAAAATTTGTGATTTGGTATAGTACATAAAATTCTATAGAAATATTTTTAAAATAAATTGTCTAATAAATCAATTTGCATCCAGAGATTATATGACAATCTTTAAGGCGTGAAAATCATTTTTTGAAATATGTGGGAGTCAGCTTTTGAGAGGTGTAATTATATGTATTGTACGCAAAAACTCATGTTATTCATAAAATTCATTAATTTTGTGAATTTATTCGGGTATTGGACATATAGTTTATATAGTACTGGATTAATTTGGAAATGTGCTGAAATCGATATCGGCAAATTATCATTACAGTTGAGAGAACAGTTTTAGATCTGGAATAGAGATTCTTATTCTAGGATAAGGAAGAATAGATGCTTATTTTGTGGAATGAAGTACTATAGCAACTATTTCTGATGGCATGCAGGTCAAAGCAGGGTAATGTAGCAGGTGTGAAGCTACCCCGGTTCGAGCACTTCATTGACAGCACAGCAGGTGGGACCGGGGGAAATGATCTTACCGGCCTGGCACGTGGAGGTCCACAGATTCAGGGATGCCGTGTGGCGCATCTAAAAGCTATTGAACTCCTTGTTGAGTTGGCATCTCTCCAGACTTCATTTCTCACTCTTGATGATGCCATCAAGACCACTAACCGTAGGTACGTAACAATTTTATTTAATTGGGATGAAATCCGATCGAGAATTCTTCTAAGTCTTTAATTTTCTCCAATTCCATTTTTAATTGGGATATGCAGGGTGAATGCACTGGAGAATGTGGTGAAGCCACGAATTGAGAACACAATAAGCTACATAAAGGGTGAACTGGACGAACTGGAGAGGGAGGATTTCTTTCGCCTAAAGAAGATCCAGGTCCGACTACATCATAGTATTAAAAAAAAATAAATAGACGTGATAAGTTTTTTACTTAATATATATATTTTATTTTTTTGACATCAGGGCTTCAAGAAGCGACAGGTTGAGAAGCAGATGGCATCTGCTAAGAACTTTGCTCTGGAGCAAGAAACAGAGAAGCTTTCTCTCAATAAGGGAGTTTCCATGAACACCGCTCATAATCTCCTCTTTTCCGGTGGCGACAGGGATCCTGATCTCATCTTTTGAAGGTCTGTGGCCCCCCCCTATTCCTCATGCTCTCTCTCTCTCTCTCTCACTCTTTACTTCATTTTATTTCACAAGAAAGTTGAATTGTTTTTGGCAGTTATTATAGAAAGAGTGAGGCTACGGTACTATGTGTAGCGCACTTTGGTCCATACTATGGATCCATATCTTCATTTTCAAGGCCAAATAATCAATCCGAACTGTCCATCATAATCTTCATATGAAAAAGTAATTGGATGCCAAATTTTACTTTTTTTAGAATTTTCTTACTATTTTATAAAAAATGTAAAACTTGGCCTCTAAGCACATTTTCAAATGGAGATCATGTGGAGCGGTTTGGATTGACTGGTATAACTTTTTAAATAGAGATATGAATCAATAGTACAGACCAAAGTGCGCTATGCATAGTACCATAGCCTCACTCATTATAGAAATCTATGTCATCAAGTAGAAAAACAGTATGGAAGAGATATTCAAGAATAACTCTATTCCCAGTATACCTGTATCGGTACCAGGTCTATAGTGAACCATGTATCCAAAGCAGTACCATTAAAATTTGTTGAATAAAATTAGAAAAAAAAAAACAGAATTAATTATACCCACTTGAAATGTTTGGTATATTAAAGAATAAGTGGTGCCTCAAAAGCAACTTTTTTGTTGACATTATTTAATATTTTTTTTGTTCAATTAGGTTGTGATTGGTGAATTGAGTTTGCATATCTTTTTTGAAGACATCACATAATTATCTAAGAGTGTGATTTATATATCTACTTTATCTCAATAAATCAGTGGACAGTGCTGATACTGTTATGTAGATTATTTCTTTGCACGAGATTAGATTTTTATCTCTTTCATTTAATTTCTCTTCTTTGTTTTTCAGTAAGTATTATGTTGTTGTACCAAGTCCGTAGTTATTTTGCTGCAAAAAGAGATGAATAATGAAAACTTTGGTTGAGTGTTCATACATGTGACTTATTTATGTACATTTGCAAAAAAGTAATATGATAACTTTCATTGTTGTTTCAAAGAGTTACATTTCCATGTAAATTGCAAAAGGTTTTATCTGTTCCTTGTATCATGCAAATGAGAGAAGCATTAGGAAATCTTTCTCACTCCCTCCATTTCTGAGGAGCAATTAGTTCAAAGGGGAAAAGAGCACGTCTGATGGGCATCATACTCAAAGGCTCTACTGTTGTCTGATTTGCTTCAAGATCTGTGCACACTTGATTTTCACGAATATTAAAGCAGACACATCTGTTTCCTCTGTAGTACCGCACCGTGGGGTCTACAACTTTATGGTATAGATTTACTCTCAGTCAGGCTAAACTCAATCTGGTACCTATTTAGAATGTAGGAGTTTTCTTTAAAATTCGTGCCATGTTAAAAAAACACTCGGAATAATCTTTAAAATTCGTGCCATGTTAAAAAAACACTCGGAATAATCTCATTCTACATAACAGTGCAAACTTTGATTCAATAGGCCGACATGTAATGATTGAATCGTTACATGACTTGACCCAGAGTTTAAATGGGCTCAATTCTTTTAGGGGAGTGCTATTTTTAGCTCAACTATTGCAAAAAAGAGGGTTGTGATAAACTTTTTTTTTTCTAAATACCTGTTTTGCCCTTCAACACTTTTTCTCTCTTATATTTGCCCCCATTAATGCAGAAAGTTAATAAAGGAATGTTAATAAAGAAATTAAGTTACTAGAATATAAAGAGTACAATAAAGGAAGTTTTTTAAGGTTGGCGGGTCAGGTACCCACCAGCAATTAATTGTAAAAATAGAAAAATATTTTTACAACACCTAAGTTAGGTAGACTGAAATATATACATATATATAATTACATATTTACAATGTCTAATGCCTAGGAAAAACAGTACCGCTATTAATGTATTGTAAGCTCTAAATTAACAAAATTACATGCTAAAATTCTGCTATTTAAAGAGTTTCTGGCAAGGGACTGATATTATCTGATTCAAAAGGATGATGCAGACTGAAAGCAAAGGTGGTTTACTGGTACGACACTGTACCAGGGAGATTCATGGTATTGGAATAGAACATTCTTTGGTAATTACCAGAATAGATTGAATGAATGAGATAGGAGGGGGCTTTAAATCCATGTTTTAGTTATGATTATTATTGTAATTGGCCTACAGGCCTAGGAAAAACCAAAAAAAAAAAAAAATCACATGCTAAATGATGTCCATTTTTAAAATAGAGGAAGTAAATATATATCTCTTTAAGAATAAAAATAGAATATAAAGACTATAATAAAATTTATAGGTTCAATCTTTTAATACCTGCAACCCCTACGCTTACAAGATATTAATACACTTTACATATCAGTGGAATCAGAGAATCAATCAAAAGTATAAATCCATGAATCAGTGGAAGCATTCATATCTATAAGGGATTAAGGAGATTCGTATACTTTACACATGCTTAATTACAACCAACCTGAACTTTGGAGTAGAACCATTAAACATATTGCATACTTCATAATTTCTTTTTCTTTGAAGAAAAACCCGTAGATATCATTTGATTGAAATATAAAAGTGAAAGATTACATTTGTGAAAAACCACTGGTACCAACTACAAGTTTGACAATAGGCAATGCACTGGTACCAACAACATTTGTGAAAAGTACTGGCACCAACTACAAGTTAAAGTCCTTTGCTCGAATTTCAACGCAGATAAAAATCGTACAATTTAATTTTGTACCGAGTTTCTCTCCGATTAATTCTACCATTTGATTCATTTCCATTTTTGTTGTGTCTAGAGGTTGAAGAATGATTAAGGAGAAGATGTGATATGGGATTTGACTAAGGAGAAAGAAGATACGTGAAGGAGAAAGGAGATGGGAGTTAATTTTCCTTTAATAACTTTTTCAATAAAGTATTATACATGTGTGAAATGAATATATATATTTTAATATTATCCATTATTTACCCGCTACCGTTTTGTTATCCGACAACCATATCGGATAAGGGTAGGGTACATGTAAGATAATTTGTAGTGGGTAAGGGTAGGGTACGGGTAAGAACAATTTATAATGAGTATGTGTATGAAAATGCTTCCACCCGACCCTTACTGTATCCGTTGACACCCTTACACGGAGGTAGTAAATTTCTTTAATAACTTTTTCCTTTATTAACTTTGTCAATTAATTAGACAGATGTAAGAGAGAGAAGGAGAAGGGTAAACTAGGTATAGAGTGAAAAAAATATTTTCTCTCAGCACTTAATATTGCAATTGTTGACCTGAAAATAGCGCTCCCTATTCTTTTATCCATGATCTAAACCATGGTTCTGAAACTCGAAATCGGAATCGGAATCGGGTTCTTGACCGTGAAATTGGAATCGGATGAATCGGCCAGAATCGGGCCAGTTGACTCGGAAACTCAGATTTTTTTGACTGAAGCTTGTTTTGTAGCCAAAAGGTAGGAAAAAATTGGTAAAAAAATAATTTGTAGAAAAACTATGTTAACACAAAATATTACACTCAAATAATCCACTAATTATATAATGTAATACAAGCTTTACAAATAGAACACATTTTTTATTGCTAGAAGCTATGCCGAGCTGGCTGGATCATCTCATCGTCCTCTGTATTAAAATACGAATGGGGATGGGGATAGTGTTGTGTCTATTTCAAATTAAGTAACAAGATATTATAAATTAATTATAATGTCGAATAAAATAATAGAGAACAAAATTAGTAATTAATTTAGATTTGTATACTAATATTTAACTAACAAAAAATATGTACGTACTATTCTAACAAAATTAGTAATTAACTTAGATTTGTATGACTCCAGCTTGTATACAACTCTCCAGCTATATGACTCGACCATATTTTACAAACATCTTTTTACATAAAATGATTTTCATCACAGTTTTAGTGGCTGACTCACCCAAATCGGTCAAACTCGGTCAAACTCAGTTTGACTCGGCTTGACTCGACCTGAAAATTGGATCGGACACGGCCGATACCGAGTTTTTCCAAACCATGATCTAAACCCGGAAAGTATAAACTGACCCATTACTTGTGGGTTGCCTGGCTACAAAACAGAAGACATTATATAATTTTTGTACTTAAAATATATTCCAATTTCCAACTCCTTTGGCATGTTCTTTGCTTGAGTCAACAGTCAATATGAATGCAATTACAAAAATTTTCTATACTTCGAGAAGCGGGATGAACATGCGCGCACTTCTCACTTTTTATTTGCATGCGCCTCTAGAAATACGTGTCCACTATTAATTATATATCTTGTCAGAGATATGGAGATAGGCTTATCTAATAATTGAGTCATTAATTAATGTTACCTAATATCATATGTGAACCTTATTGTTCCCACTAGAACATATAATAATAGGCGTGTTCAAAGAATTTGCTTAAAAAATAACACATTGATAGATACCTTTTCCTTTGGAGTACATGACTTCTCAGGAAGGAAGCAATAAACTAGTATATATTCCACATGTGTTGTCGAGGACATGTTGATATATTGAACACTAAAACACATATTGAAGATTTTCTTTTTTCATAAATAAGGATAACATCGGAAATTTATCATGAAGGAGAGCAGAGATTGGCATAAATTAAGAATATAGAGAACGAATATATAAACTTAACAAGATATGTTTATTATGAAGCATATTTATTGGAGTAGGACTAGGTATTCTTAAGGTCACCAAATAATTGCTGAGCTTAACTTAGAAGACTATCAAAAGGACGATCAAACAGTGAATCAAAACTGTTGAAACCGATCTACTCATGAGTGATGTGTTTATATGTTAAATTTAGAAATTTTTTACAATTATATAAGTATGAAGTCATGCAGTTAAAACAATAATAAGCTTTATAAGTTAATGTTTAATCGTTTTTTTACCGCTTGACTTTGTATTAAATTAATTCGAAAATTTATAAATTTGACATATAAACACATCACTCGTGAAGTAGATAGATTTTAACTATTTGGATTCGTCGTTTGAAGTCTATACATTAGATTTTGAAATTAAGATCACTTAATATTTTGGTGAGCTTAAGAATACAATCGTTCTATTCAATTTATTGCTTCAATTATGCAAATTATAATTTAATGAGGGTAATCAACTATAGAAATAAAGAATACTTGTTAACTTGCATCGATCGTAGGAACCGTTCCTTCTCTCTATGCAATGACAATGCCATTGGAGAAAAGGGAGGTAGCACAATTGACCAGCAAAAAGTTCTAAAACTAATAGTTATTCAAAGGTAGAGAGTTCAAATCTCCACACCACTTTGCAGTCTCTGCAAAGGTTAATATATTCTAAACATGTATAAACAGGGGTAAAAGCCATATGATATATGTACCCTGTTTACATATAAATTTATACACCTGTTTATATTAATTATATATTCACATGTTTTATTACCTAAATAAAACATATATAAATTTATATGTAATAAAACATGTGAATATATAACATACTTACGAATGTTTAGTTAGGAGAATATTAAGTTGAAAACTTATAAACTTCTTAAATATGTAAACACTGCCGAAGATACGATTATTTCAATTATAAACTTCTAAAATAATAAGGATAAATTTTTACTTTTATATGTCTAATTAAGCTGATAATGTTATTATTAAATATATATACAAATAATGGCAACATTGAATCGTTTAATATTATCTTCTTTCCTTCATCATCTGATGAAATAATAAAAATGTTTTCAAATATTATAGAATTCGGTCTTCTCAAAGATTTTGATATAAAGATCAAATTTAATGAAATATAAACATAGCCAAACTCTCAAAATGTAATCTTTTTGTGTTTAATTTTAAATGTTTATTATTCATTAAAAAATCAGACTTAACATACATATAATTGGCTAATACCAAGAAAAAAAAAACAAATTCATCAAAATCTAATATTCATGTGTGATTTGAAAATTTTAACTCCCATTTCATACTAAAAATTTGATATTTATTTTGTCTGAATCTGATTTTAGTAGCTAGACAATAACTCGAAAATTATAAGTGGGAACAAATAAAATATGTGTAGTAGTCTTTTTTTAATTGTATTTGTGGATCACAAAATTTTGTTTTATTGAAAGTAAGTTTCGGAGAAGCTTCCTTAGTCCTTAGGTCAACTCATAGATCACTTAATTAGTTATCACTGCCGTTATATATAACACTGGTCTTTTACCACTTACTAGCTATTCAATTTCAATCAATCCTTCACAAAAGGGGACAACCATCAAAGAAACTCTCCCTTCCATTCCATCAAAATGTCTCAAGAATCACCACACAACAGTAACCCAATTGGGCGAATCAACCCGATACCCCAATCGACACCGCCTTCAACACCAGAAGATGCAAAGCAGAATGAAAATTTTGAAACCAAACCAAAAGACCACCACAATGACAATGAGAAGTTGTTTGAACAAATCCAGGGATCTCTTATGATAGTCGCTGTTCTAGCAGCTGGGGCCACCTACCAGGCCGGTCTGAGCCCACCTGGCGGCTTATGACAAGCAAACGACGAACATGGTCACATAGCAGGCACACCAGTGCTCCGAAACACATTTCCACGCCGCTACACAGCATTTTTTTATTGTAACTCAACGGCTTTCATCATGTCCCTTGTCATAATCATTATGTTGATGCACCGTCGGTTCTACACCAACCCGGGGATGATTAAAGCGTTGAAGATCACAATGATGCTGGATATGTTTGGGTTCATGGGGGCTTATGCGGCAGGGAGCTGCCGTGAGTTGTCTTCATCAATCTATTTGTTTATAACGATAGGTGGGGTGTTCATCTATATCATCTGGTTCGCGCAGCAATATGGAATGATGCACGATTGCGCGAGGAAATGTATAGATTGTATGAAGCATACTCCTGTCAAGGAAGAGCCTTAATTTCTCTTTTTTTCGTATTTGAATTTTCAATTCTGCTCCCATAGGTAGCCCGTGATGTTGGATTTATTGCCAACCTCGTTGGATTTAATGCCAACATTGAGCATATATGTAATCTAATTATGGATTGTTTATTGTCATATATGATTGTCAATTAAAGTGATCAAATAAGATAATAAGACAATCAATATATTTATTATGATGTGGTCCACAAATGTGTAGAACAATTTAGGCAAAGATCAAATCATTGATAGACTGATTCTGAAATTTGCAATTAAGGAAACCGATTCTCCAGCGGCTGCACGGATTTTGATGCGATTGCACGGTTTTTGATGCAGTTGCACGAAATACTTTTTTTAACTTGGCATATGGCCAGAAAGTCGGTTCTGAGTTAGAGTTTGGCTATATGCCGACTCCACATCTCTATAAATAGAGTTGGTCCCCAAAGCACAAAACAATAACGAAAAGTTGCAGAATTTTGTAGCCGTCAATATAGTCAATTATATGGCCTTCTCTACTTCTCCCCATTAAAGAATAGATCGGTTAGATCATTGAGGAATTGTAAACAAGATCTCACAAGAGCAGTCTTGTAACTTTGGAAGGCTTCATCCTACCACTAAGGAGGCCACCGACGCTTCAACCTCTACATTGGCACAAATGCTTTCTTGCCACTGTCCCACAAGTTCATCAACCGCTTTTGAGTGAAGCTTTGCTTAAACACGTTAATGGAATCAAGTATTGCTTCTGCTCTCTAAGAGTTGATGATTTTTGCATGATGGCTATTTTGCCATATGTAGATCAATAGTGGCATATTGAATTGAATTGAATTGTTTATGTGGCCGAATTGTTTAAGTGTAATAATAAGGTCCCAACACGTGAGAGTTGAATCCTTCTTTGATTTATGTATCGATTGAATTTCTTGTTCTTAATCAAATTGAATGCTCATAAAATGGGAACTCTGTCATAGTTGACCGGAACGAACTTCAATTTTGAACTCATATCACAGAAAACAAAACGAAAAATCCACCCACTTTTAGTACTGTCATGGTTATGAAATTTTCTTATAAATTTATTTTCATACCAAATTCTTTATACAATATCCCTCGTTGATTTTATTTCAATAGAGCTTGCTCCTGAGCGTCGTAACAAATAAGGTCGACCGAGGAGCATTTGTCGCACGTTCACTTTTAGTATAATGCGCCTAGAGCACTACACAATCAATTAACAATAGTACAGAAATGATTCTAACGGGTCAAAAATGGTTTTACTATCAGATTTTCTACCGTTTAGAGATTAACACGATAGAAGAAACTGAAATGTCATTCCATACCGATAGAAGATTTACCCATGGTTTGGAAACTCAGCCGATTCCGAGTCAACTCAGACTCGGTCGTGTCCGATCTGAGTTTCACCTGAGTCTCGCGCCCGTGCGATTTTTTCACCAAAACTCGGATGAACAGTCACAACAAGAATCAAAGACTTTTTGCGAGGATAAAAAGTGACTTTTCGCGACGGAGTACCGTCATAAACGTGCTTTATCTATTTGCGACGGTACTTTTCGCGAGGGAGTACCGTCATCATTGCGCTTTTTCTCTCGCGAAAAGTGCCTACTTTGTTGTTGTGAGTGCTTGACTCGGCCAAGTTAGCCGATTTTCAGGCTGAGTCAGACCGAGTCAGGCCGATTGCGACCGAGTTTCGCGGTGGGCGAGTTTTGTGGTAAAAATAGCTAGAATCGGTGAAATCAGATCAATTCAATCGGGTTTTTGTCCAAATTGAGCCGATTCTCACGATTTGGGTGAAAAACGCAAGTTTTATTTGAGATTTTAAGTTCCGTTTTGCATTTTTCTGAAAAAACATAATGGTGGTCTGAGAAATTGGGAAGGGCGAATGTATTTGGCTGAGTCGATTTGGGAGGAAGAATCTTCCTACGTTTTGTTTTGGATAGACTCGGTGCATAAGTTTCTAATATAGAAAATTGGAAATTTCTATTGGTTCATTGTGAACCTTGACCATTTTTATATCTGGACCCAATGATCTAGTACATAGTTTTGCTGGTGAACTAATATGTAGTCTTTTTTTTTTAGGAAAACTAATATGTAGTCAAGTGTGTGGTTGGCTCATTTCATAAAGATATGTTTGACGGTAAATACAATATATTGAATAAAATTAAATAGTCTTGTCAAATGTACTAACTAAATAAAATTATTAATATTGAATATTCATTGTAAACGTTCCAAGTAAATGTATTTGTTTCTGAAATTCTATTTCGTTTAAATATATAATATTTTATTTTCCTTTATATTTTACTTAAAATGTGATTCAATTTAAGCTACCTGATCAGTTTTGAATGCTCATATTTTATTTTATTAGTGAGTTATATTAGTGCAAGAAGTGATATTAACATTATTTTTGGACTAATTATTTTTTTACAATTTTTCTTATTTTTTTAAATACAAAACAAGTTTTTTCGAAAATATCCGAGTTTCCGAGTTGACTCGGCCGATTCTGACCGATTCCACCGATTCCGAGTCAAACATGAACTACACGATTCCGATTCCAATTCCAATTTTCAGAACCATGGATTTACCTTCTGCTGGTACATAATACATTACCGATAGAAGAACCACCCTTTTCTATTGGCAATATATTATGAACCAATAGAAGATGACCCCTTCTTCAATCGATACATCAAACATTACCAATAGAAGAAGTCTATTTTTTTAACAGAATTTCATTTATATAATTGGCTAGTCCCCTAATTTGCTAACCATAAGAATCAAAGACATGCATACATAAAACGACATTTTGATAATTAGATAGGGTGTGGTGTGAAAATTAAGCACCTCCAATAAAGAAGTACAAAAAGTCTTTATATTCTAACGGTTTAAAACACAACTAACAGAACAAGTTGGTCTGACTTATATAGGTACTAATGTATGAACCGATATGAGAACATCAACAGATCGAGTATTGCATCGGTTAGTATAACAACATCGTTATGATAAGCTAAATCTATTATATCGGTACACTATCACCAACCGATAGAAGTAAGAGGGGACCTCTCATTTCGGTTTCTGAGAGCGCAACCGATAGAATAATGTTTCGACTTATTTATTAACTTGCCCAATAGTTAAAGGTGAGCTTGACCCAGCCTATAGAGGGGATGGATCTGTATCTTATGTAGTACCGTACGGTGGGGTTTACAACTTTACGGTCTAGATTTACTCTCCGTTAGGCTAAATTTAATCAGGTACCTATTTAAAATGTAGGGGTACCCTTTAAAATTCATGCCATGTTAAACGAACAGTCCAGATCATCTCATTCTATAGAACAGTGCCTATGTAGTAAACTAGTAATATAGAAGATACAAATTCTAGAGGACACGCACCCCTTTCCCCACTAGTTAACGGTTAGCTTGACCCAGCCCAGAAGGTAGGGGTGCAAACAGATCGAATACGGATACAGATCGGATATTTGATGGATACTTACAAATATGGATCGGATATCGGATATTCGTAAATATATACATTCATAATATATATTAAATTATATAGTATATATCTACTATTTGGATATGGATAATTAAAATTCAAAACCATATCCGTATCTGTATCCGCACGGATATTGGAATATCGGATATCCATATCTAATTTTCGGATATGAATCTGGATACGGTTCCGATCCGTTTGCACCCGTACCAGAAGGGCTCATCTCTGCGGTTATGGAAGGCAAACTTTGATTCAATAGGCCTACATTTAACGATTGAATCGTTACTTGACTTGACCCATACTATATATGAATTGGCTCAATTCTTTTTATCCGGAAATTATAAACTGGCCCATTAATTATGGGTTGCCTGGCTACAAAACAAAAGACATTATATAATTTTTGTACTTAAAAATTAAAATAGATTCCAATTTCCCACTCCTTTGGCATGTTCTTTGCTGGAGTCAACAGTCTATATGTTACCAAATTTCTATTCTTCGAGAAGCGCGATGCACATGCACTTCTGACTTTTTATGGAGATAGGCTTAATTATCTAATTGAGTCATTAATTAATGTTACCTAATATCATATGTGAACCTTATTGTTCCCACTAGAACATATAATAATAGGCGTGTTCAAAGAACTTGCTTGGAATTATATATAATATAACGTTGGTAGCTAGATACAATTAACCAAACTAGAAGAATAGAGATTTGGTAACACTATAATGCATGTTTGATATATTTACAATTAAAAAACACATATTGAAGAGTTTCTTTTTCATAAATAAGCATATCACATCAGAAATTTATCATGAAGGACAGCAGAGATTGGCATAAATTAATAGAAGTTTATTATGAAGCATTTTTATTTGAGTACGTAGAACTAGGTATTCTTAAGGTCACCAAATAATTGGTGAGCTTAACTTAGAAGACTATCAAAATGACTTCAAACAGTGAATTCAAAACCGATCTACTCACGAGTGATGCATTTATATATGTCAAATTTATAAATGATTGACTTAATTTATAATTATAAAATCAAGAAGTTAAAAAAAAAAAAAGCTTTATAAGTTAATTTTAAGACGTTCATTTTTCATTGTTTTTGACCACTTGACATTGTACTAAATTAATTCGAAAATTTATACTTTGACATCTAAACACATCATTCATGAAATAGATAGGTTTTAACTGTTTGTATTCGTCGTATGAAGTCTATACAGTAGATTTTGAAGTTAACCTCACTGAAGGTTTTGGTTAGCTTAAGAACACAATAGTTCTACTCTATTTAAGAGCTGCTACTTTTACCCGATTACCCGGATCCAATCCGGATCCGACCCGGATCTGAACCGGAACCGACCCGGATCCGATTAATTTGGATAGGATATGGTTTATAAAATATAACCGGTTAAATTACGGGTACGGTTACAATAATAATTTAATATTCGACCTGGATCCGAACCGGAACCAATACTGTAATATATAGGATATGAGTTTTATTTAGTTATCTGACCCATAACCGAACCCGACCCGATATCCGTATAAATACTCGACAAAATGATAATACCATTTCTTTATAATCATTTAATATAAACACATATATTAATAACTATGAAAAGACAATCATTTGTGGTATTTTTTAATTTATTGAATGAAATTTATTGCTCTTTTGACACAGATTATTGAAATCAAATGTCATGTTCACCTTTTGCCTATAAATTTTTGAAACTAATTAATTCCTTTCTTGATATCTTTATCTACCATGTATCTACATTTTTGCACGGATTATTGAAATTTATTGCTCTCTTTGCTGATTGAAACAAATTGATATTAATATGTGATCACTCAAAAGAGAGCAATGTTTCTTTTAGTATTTATTAACTCGGAAATGCTATCGGTTCGGACTGCAAGCGCACAATCCTATCGAGTAGTATATTCGAGGTCGATCCACAGGGAATATTGGTTCAATGCTTTGAGCGATCGAATCACAATCTTTCGAAATGCTAGACGAAATCTGAAAATTGAGAGATGTTGTTGTGATCAATGTAAATTAGGAAGCAATTAAAAGTAATTAAAATAAAGATAGAGATGAGAATTCCTAGGGTTTCGGCACACCATTGCCACTCAATCCGCCTTGACAATATATTCCTGTTGCGTTCGATTTCCTGTTGTTGTTTAATGAAAGACACCACATAGGTCATTGCGATTTATGTTACGCAAGAATGACAGATCTTTCACCGAGATTCTACATAGGACACTGTGATTTTCCTTACGCAAATGTCTGATCTCTCAAATACCCCAAATTACTACACAGATCACTGCGAATTTCTTTACGCATGTGATAGAATTTGGTACGCGTTTTGTTGGTCTGGTTTATGGTTTCCTCGCTAAGGTTTTCTTCACATAAACCTAATAGATCTCAACGAGGCTAATTCATACAAATAGTTTCTCTTGCCATTAAAGTACTGTCACTACCCTAACGGACTCAAACTAGATCATTGAAGTTAGATGAAGAGATAATAAATCACAAAAGCATTTTGTTTCAACAACAAGAAACCAGAATCAACAGAAATATATATATCAAAACATCAAGAGTAACAAGGTTTACTGCCTAGCCCTAAGAAAATGAACTTAGCCGCAGAACGGCATTGTTACAAGCACTCCTCTCTTCTCTCTTTAATCAAATCTAATCCTAATTACAAATATGCTTATTCCTTCTGCCTAGGGGCCTTATATAGGAGTGGAGGGACGTGTAGAGGTTGAGTAGAGGCTAAGAAACTGATCTGGAAACAGCTGTCGGCAGTTATTCCCCAAGAGTCGCCTTCGGATACGGACCGTATCAGTTGATACGGTCCGTATTAGGACCTTGACGGTTAGGGTTTAATGCTTCCAGCGCTATCTTCTGGTCTGTGCTAGGCCTGGTCCGTATCAGGCAATACGGACCGTAACAGAGACTTAGTCGATAAGCGTCGCTGATCCGATTGACCCGATTCTAGCTCCATTTGGTGTAAAATAGTCCCAAAACCTGTTTTCTGCAATAAAACATAAAGAAGGGTGACAGTAGCCTTTTTCTCTAATTAATTAAACATAAGTGTGAGAAAATATGTAAAACCTAAGCCAAAACCCTACGTAAATCATCGTTATTTTGACTCTGATTAATATGTTATTTCTGGATTTTTGGAACCATATAAGTAAATCACCATCTCTAATATTTTACTTTCTAAAATTATCCCACCTTCAATATTTTGGAACAGATTTTAATTTATATTATAATGATATAATATGTGAGATGTTTAAGAAATTATAATTATATTTAAACGTAAAGTGTTTCTCAAATGCTTGTGAGTTGCGCGACATGTACCCGCTTCGGATCTGGACCTGCCCCGGATCCGAACCAGACCCGATAATCCATAAATAAGTTACGGATATATATCTACCCGGAACCGAAAGACTAGACCCGAAATATCTACGGGTAGATAGGTATCCAGATCCGGATCCGATCCGATTTGAATATAATAAGTATATGGATCAAAATTCGGACCCGAACACTTTTAGGGTATGGATCCAAATATAATAGTATCCAGACCCGACCCAATAGCACCTCTACTCTATTTATTGCTTCAATTATGCAAATTATTATTTAATGAGGCTAATCAACTATAGAAATAAAAAAAAAATACTTGATAACTTGCATCCATCGTAGGAACCGTTCCTTCCATGTCAATTGCACATGCCGACATATTCACGTCGAATTTAAAAATAGCTATATTCGGATGCCGCGGGCACCTACGTACAATGGACAATGGACTTGTCCATTTTCATGCTATGCGGTGACAATGCCATTGAAACAGCCGGATACCTACTATCACTAGTACAGAAAATGCGACTATACATGGTCCAAAAAAACTAATGTCACATAATTACACGATTGTATTTTAATAAATATTCAACATCACAGCATATAGAAAATAATCAATCATATACATTATACATACAATTCACATTTTTCAACATTTCATCAAGAGAACTTCTGGGAGCTACTATTTGAAATGAAAAGCCAAAACCCTATTCAACATCTAGAGAACCCCTTTCCCCACTAGTTAACGGTGAGCTTGACCCAGCATAGAAGGTAGGGGTGCAAACAGATCGGATACGGATATGGATTGGATATTTGATGGATACGTACAAATATAGATCGGATATCCGATATCCGTAAATATATACATAAATATTTTCACAATATATATTAAATTATATAGTATATATCTACTATTTGGATATGGATAATTAAAATTCAAAATCATATCCGTATCTGTATTCGCACGGATATTCGGATATCGGATATCCATATCTAAATTTTGGATACGGTTCCGATCCGTTTGCACCCGTACCAGAAGGGCTCATCTCTGCGGTTATGGAAGGCAAACTTCGATTCAATAGGCCTATATTTAACGATTGAATCGTTACTTGACACTCAGACTATATATGAATGGGCTCAATTTTTTTATCCAAGATCTAAACCCGGAAATTATAAACTGGCCCATTAATTATGGGTTGCCTGGGTACAAAACAAAATACATTATATAATTTTGTACTTAAAAATTAAAATAGATTCCAATTTCCCACTCCTTTGGCATGTTCTTTGCTGGAGTCAACAGTCTATATGTTACCAAATTTCTATTCTTCGAGAAGCGCGATGCACATGCACTTCTGACTTTTTATGGAGATAGGCTTAATTATATAATTGAGTCATTAATTAAGTAATGTTACCTAATGTTATATGTGAACCTTATTGTTCCCACTAGAACATATAATAATAGGCGTGTTCAAAGAACTTGGCTTGGAATTATATATAATATAACTGACAAAATTATAACATCATCACAGACAATCAATAAACCAAACATAGTAATAAGTATCAATTGCAGCGGTATCACACAGCAGCAAATCAATCAAGATAAGTATGGTAATAATCCAGCAGCAGTATCAATCAATTAAGGTAAGGTTCAATCAATCCAGCAAGACTTTCTTGATTTTCTCCTCTAGATCCGGTGTGACACTAACTACACGTGTCAACTTGTAGTTCCAACATCCCCCCTCAAGTTGGCACGTAAATATCGATCATACCCAATTTGCACAGAGACTCATTAAACACCTTGCTTGACACAGCTTTGGTTAGCATGTCAGCTAGCTGCTCACCTGACCTTACAAACGGAATTTCAATGATCTTTGAGTCTATTTTTTCTCTGATAAAATGCCTATCTACTTCAATGTGCTTTGTTCTGTCATGCTGTACCGGGTTATGAGAGATGTCTATTGCAGCCTTGTTATCACAAAACAATTTCATTTCACTGGTTGGTTCAAAACCGAGTTCGGTTAAAAGTCTTTGTAACCACAATAATTCACAAATACCTTTTACCACTCCTCTAAATTCTGCTTCGGCACTGGACAAGGTTACCACATTTTGTTTCTTACTTCTCCAAGTAACTAGGTTTCCGCCCACAAATGTGAAGTAACCTGCCGTTGACTTCCGGTCACTCACACTTCCAGCCCAATCTGCGTCGGTATAGCCAGCTATTTCTAGATGTCCATGTTTCTCAAACATTATCCCTCTTCCAGGGGCGCCTTTTAGGTACCTAAGAATCCTCATTACCGCCTCCATATGTTCTTCACTTGGAGAATGCATGAATTGGCTGACAACACTCACTGCATAAGCTATGTCAGGTCTAGTATGAGATAAATAAATCAATTTTCCAACTAACCTTTGGTACCTTTCTCTGTTGGCTGGACTCTGATTCGGATCTAATCCCAACTTGTGATTTTGGATCATTGGTGTGTCAGCTGGTTTGCACTATAGCATTCCAACCTCAGCAAGTAGGTCGAGAATATAATTCCTTTGAGATAGGAAAATACCTTTGTTACTTCTAGCTACTTCAATTCCTAGAAAGTATTTCAAGCCACCCAAATCTTTCATTTCAAATTCTTTAGACAGCTTTGTCTCTAGCAATTTGATCTCCTCATGATCATTACCTGTAATAATCATATCATCCACATATATGATTAGCACTGTAAGTTTACCTTGGTTTCGTTTAAAGAACAGAGTGTGATCGCAGTTGCTTTGTTCGTACTCATACCCCTTCATTGCACTGCAAAACCTACCAAACCATGCTCTAGGAGATTGTTTCAAGCCATACAAGGACCTCTCTAATTTGCACACTTTCCGTTTTGTTTCAGAACATTGGTACCCGGGTGGAAGATCCATGTAGATCTCTTCTTTTAGATCACCATGTAGGAAGGCATTCTTTACATCAAATTGGTGTAAGGGCCAATCAAAATTTGCTGCAAGGGATAAGAGAACTCGCACAGTATTTAGTTTAGCAACTGGTGAGAAAGTTTCTTGGAAATCAATTCCGTATGTCTGAGTATATCCTTTGGCCACGAGTCGTGCTTTATATCTCTCAATTTTTCCCTCTACATTGTACTTTATAGAGTAGACCCATTTACATCCCACAGTTTTCTTTCCCTCGGGTAAATCCACTAACTTCCAAGTTTGGTTTTTTTTCTAGTGCATCCATTTCTATTTCCATTGCTTCTACCCATTTTGGATCTTTAATAGCTTCCTCTACCCTTTCTGGTACAACTACCAAAGAGTCTTGATGGGCAAAACTTCTCAAGGGTTCAGAGAGTCGGTCAGTTGTTATGTAATTTGCAATAGGGTAGTTATTTTTGTTGTTTGTTCCGTTCTCATGAATGTACCATTTTGGTGGTTTACCTCTATTGGTTCTTGGTGGTAACCTAGATTGTATAATAGAATTTGAGTTATGTGGATTTACCTCATGAATATCTCCGGGAGATTCCGGGCCATGTGGTTGCGGTTCAGATTGTATTACTTCTGCATTACTCATATCCATTTCAATCCAGATGTTAACTCCAGGAGACTCTGCACTATGCTCTGTTTCGGTTCTGTTTCTGGCTGGGTCGATTTCTGAAATTTCAGGTTCAGCACAAGGCTCTGTTTCTGAATGTGCTCTGTTTTGGTTTTCTGCTGAGTTTGGTTCTGTTTCAGCATGATTCAGCTCTGTTTCTGAATGTGTTCTGTTTCGGTTTTCAGCTGGGTTTGGGTCTGTTTCAGCATGTTTCAGCTCTGTTTCTTTGGCTGACTGGGTTCGGTTTGTGACCGAATTCATATGTTCACAACATGGGCCAGTTAACTCACTAAACAACAGTTCAGGTTCATACTCTGTTTCCCCCTGAACGGGAACTTGGTGTTTATTAAAATAAGGTTCGGTTTCAAGAAATGTTACATCCATTGTTGTGTAGAATTTCCGAGTTGAAGGATTATAACATTTATACCCTTTCTGTTGTGACCCAAAACCCAAAAAAACACACTTTTCGGCACAAGGTTCTACTTTGGAACGAAAATTCTTTTGGACATGAACATACACGGTACATCCAAATATTTTTGGGGACATGTTTAGGATAGACGGGATGTTTACATGATCAGCTAACCTTTGTAACGGGGTTTTGAATTGGTTGGTTTTCGTAGGAGTCCGGTTGATCAAATAGACGGCAGTGGACACAGCATTATCCCAAAAGGTTTGTGGTACATTGTTTTCAAATAGAAGTGATCTAGCGGTTTCAAGGATATGTCTATTTTTTCGTTCTGCAATTCCATTTTGTTGGGGTGTTCCTACACACGAGGTTTCATGTACTATGCCATTGTCTTTAAAAAAATCTTGTAGATTTTTGTTAATGTACTCCCTACCATTATCACTTCTTACCACCTTTATTTCTTTCTCAAATTGTGTTTTTATCATTTTGTAAAAAACTTTGAACACGTTTGGTACTTCATCTTTGGACTTGAGAAGATAAAGCCATGTCATACGAGTACAATCATCAGTAAAAAGGATAAACCATCTACAACCAGATTTAGACACAACTGGGCATGGTCCCCAAACATCGGTATGAATTAAATCAAAAGGAACAAGACTTTTATTCAAGCTAGCAGGGTAAGTTGCACGATGGCTCTTGGCCTTAATACATGTTTCACAAACAAATTCTTCATTATTTAAACCCAAAAATAACGTAGGGGATAATTTTCTCATGTACCCAAATGAGGGATGCCCAAGTCTCCTATGCCACAACCAAACTTTGTTTTTCAAACTTTCGGATTCACTTCTTGCAATGCCTGTATGTCCCAGTTTTGAGTTGTCCAAGTAATACAATCCTCCCCGCTTAGTACCACGCCCAATAATCTCCCTCGTCAGAACATCCTGGAAGATACAAAATTCAGGAAACATTAAGACTGCACAGTTCAATTCCTCTGTAATCTGACTAACCGATATCAGTCTTGTAGACAAAGATGGAACAAGTAGGGGATTCCTAAGAGTTATGTTTTGAGAAATGGGTACATCTCCAGTTTCTTTTACTGGATAAGAAATTCCGTTTGCATTTAGAATCTCATTCTTCCTAGGTCCAGTAATGTTTACGAGGTCTTTTTCTGAAAAGGTCATGTGGCCAGTTGCTCCAGAATCAATCACCTATTTTTGCAAATTTTGAAACTCACACTTATTTTCAAAAATTGAAACATTACCTTGAGCCGACTATTTACCTGCTGTACCAGAATTAGAACTCAAAACTAACCGATCCCGAGGCACTACTGTTATAGTATGCGCGACTCCACTGTTCTGACCCGAGCCGTTCTGACCCGAGGTGCTGTTCTGACCCTGCTGGTTCGGTTCTGCTGGTCCAGACGTCACGACAGTTGCACGCCCTTTTTGACCATCTTGTTTCTTCTTTTTCTGTTCTTTCCACCAGTCGGGATATCCGACCAACTTAAAACAATTTTCTCTGGTATGCTTTGAACCCCCACAATGAGTGCAAGTCAGATTGTTCTTCGGTCCTGTTTTAGTAAGGGTCAAATTTACCTCAGCTGGCTTGTAGCCACGCGAGACTAAGGCCATCAGATTGTTGCCCACCTCGTCTCCCTTCACCATCACCATCTGACGCATCTCTTCCCTTCGAACTCGTGCAAAGGCTTGTTCGATAGTGGAAAATGGTTTCATTTGAAGCACATCAGCTGTCACGTTGTCGAGACGATCGTCAAGTCCGTCTAGGAAAGTGTATACCCTGCTCTCTTGAATATAAGAGTTGAATTTCTCGATGTCGCTGGAGTACTCCATCGGATTAGGACGTCGAAAATCTATCTCCCGCCAAAGGGTTTGCAACTTGCTGTAGTATCCTTCAACTGGTCCCCCCTCTTGCTTGAGTTTTGCAACTCTCTTGTTCAAATCATACACGAGAGATGCATCGTTGCCGTCGAAGAATGTTGTAGCTATTGCGTCCCAAACATCTTTTGCAGTCGGGAAACGGATGAAATTGCCAATTAACCTTGGTTCAAGCGAATTAATGAGCCATCCCTTCACAATTGAGTCATCAATACTCCACTTTCAATATAGTGGATCTGTTGGCAGCGGTTGGTTCGGGATGCCGGTGATATGTATCAACTTATCTCGTCCTTTGATGTGCATCTCTACCACCTGAGACCACAGCCCATAATTTGTACCATCTAGTTTCACGGAAATAGGTGGTGCAGATCCTTCGGTTGAGGGTGTAGTGCTAAGGGATGATTGCTGTAGGATGAGGAGTTGAGTTAATTTTTCTAAGAGAGCAGTAGTAGTTGAAGGCTCTCCTAATTCAAAGGTTGGAAGAGGTTTTTCAGGTGGCATCTCTGCCATTGTTTTAATGACAGAAATTTTGGGTTGGTTTTTGTGGTTTCGGCGAGATTAGTCGAACACGCTTGGTCCTAGAATCCCTGCTCTGATACCATGACAAAATTATAACATCATCACAGACAATTGATCAAGCAAACACAGAGATTTTAACGTGGTATCGCCTATAGTGCACTCCACGGATCAAGACACACACACACACTCTTTTATTTCATAATAATTTCTGATTACAACTCACACAACACTGAATTGTATTTTTCTTTCTTAGTTTTTTTGCTTAGAGAGAAACTTAGATTTATAACCCAAATCCAAGCTGTACACGTTCTCTCTTTTTAGGAAATAACCAAACATGGTATTTTATCAATCAATAAACCAAACATAGTAATAAGTATCAATTGCAGCGGTATCACATAGCAGCAAATCAATCAAGATAAGTATGGTAATAATCCAGCAGCAGTATCAATCAATTAAGGTAAGGTTCAATCAATCCAGCAGGACTTTCTTGATTTTCTCCTCTAGATCCGGTGTGACACTAACTACACGTGTCAACTTGTAGTTCCAACAATAACGTTGGTAGCTAATTACAATTAACCAAACTAGAAGAATAGAGATTTGGTAACACTATAATGCATGCATGTTTGATATATTTACAATTAAAAAACACATATTGAAGAGTTTCTTTTTCATAAATAAGAAAATCACATCAGAAATTTATCATGAACGACAGCAGAGATTGGCTTAAATTAATACAAGTTTATTATGAAGCATTGTTATTTGAGTAGAACTAGGTATTCTTAAGGTCACCAAATAATTGGTGAGCTTAACTTAGAAGACTATCAAAATGATTTCAAACAGTAAATTCAAACTGTTGAAACCGATCTACTCACGAGTGATGCGTTTATATATATGTCAAATTTATAAATTATTGACTTAATTTATAATTATAAAATCAAGCAGTTAAAAAAAAAAACTTTATAAGTTAATTTTAATACATTCATTTTTCATTGTTTTTGACCACTTGACATTGTACTAAATTAATTCGAAAATTTAGAACTTTGACATGTAAACACATTACTCGTGAAATAAACAGGTTTTAACTGTTTGTATTCGTCGTATGAAGTCTATACAGTAGATTTTGAAGTTAACCTCACTAAAGGTTTTGATGAGCTTAAGAACAAAATAGTTCAACTCTATTTATTGCTTCAATTATGCAAATTATTATTTAATGAGGCTAATCAACTATAGAAACAAAAAAAAAATACTTGATAACTTGCATCGATCGTAGGAACCGTTCCTTCTCTCTATGTCAATTGCACATGCAGACATATTCACGTGGAATTTAAAAATAGTTATATTCAGGCAGTGATATTAATACCACAATTTATTTTATTAACACAACATCTTTAAATATAAACGTAACACAACTATCAAAAATAGTTAGAGAATTAAAATTCAGTACCCATTTATATAACGAAAAAACAATCTTTATCCGTACTCGTATCCGATCATCGGATAAACGGATAAAAGGGTGCCATTGACAATCTATATGCATGCTATATTTTACAAAATTTCTATCCTTCGATAAGCGCGATGCACATGCACTTCTGACTTTTTATTTGCGCCTCGAGATATACGTGTCACTATTAATTAATTATATATCTAATTGAGTCATTAATTAATGTTACCCAATATCATATGTCAACTTTATTGTACGCACTAGAACATAATAACAGGCGTGTTGCTTGCAAAATAGCACGTTGATCGATAGATACCTTTTCCTTTGGAGTACATGGCTTCCACATGTGTTATCGACGACATGCATGTTGATATATATATATATATATAGAGTTGGGCTACGGTGCTATGCATATATAGGTGCTATGCATATATAGTGTCATCTCGTGCTATGCATTTTTTAATCGTTGGATTGCTTTAAGATATGTGCTAAGTTTAAGCGCTGGATGAAGAAATGATAACAGAAATTTAAAAACCAACATCCTCCGTTAAAGTTAACAACATAGAGAAATGACAAAATTTCTCTCCCTGTCGTCTCCTTCCCTTTTCTCTGTATTTTCCCCAAATTAAAGGGAAGAACAGAAATTTTAACTATTGGGAAGAACAGAAATTTCTCTCCCTGTCGTCTCCTTCCCTTTTCTCTGTATTTTCTCTGTATCTTCTCTGTATTTTAAATATTGGGCACGATATCTCTTGGATGGATAGCTATTATAGCTTCGAATTATGAAATTTTATCCAAAAATATAAAAAATGAAAAATTGTGAAAAACTTAACTGTAGGACTATGACACAATTTTCATTTTTTTTGCATGCACTAGAACCATACAACAAATTATAGTCCATGGTTGCCAATTTTACATTCGGATTTCGAATATACGACTTCCCATACAAAGAAAATTGTTTTTGCTACTAGATCCAATTAAAGTTCGTTCTCAATACTGTATATAATAATTTGGTTCTCAATACTGTATATTACATCAAATAAAAAAAAATCTCTCACCGGATTTACATGTTTTTTCTTCAATAGAGAAAGCTCATCTGTGGATTATTTTTTTCCTTTTAGTAGGTTGTAAATTCCCAATACTCAAATATTATAAATTAATTTTTTTAAGAAAAGTGAAAGTAAAAGTAAAAGAACGTTGATAGAGAGATTGAGAGAGAGCTTACATGATTACTCTGGTGGGGAACAACGATCCAATGCCAGCTGTGTTCATAATTATCCAATGCCAGCTGTGACGCAAGGCGGTCCCGATACTATCTTGCCCGATAAGCTCAAGTACTTGGTTTATTAGTAAAGAGGAGAATAAAAATGGAATTTCAGTCACAATAGAACTCAACTAAACTCAACTCAATTTCATATATCAATTCACTGTTTTTACAACCTTCATATCCGAATCTATTTATAGCCTAAACTTTTCTTAATCCTTAAGAGAAAAAAATAAATGCTAATTAATTAATAACCCAAAATCCAAAAAGAAGTAAATACGTTTGTTGAACAAAACAGATTCCAAAGGAAATTATTAAATTGTTTAATTGCTTCAAGAATCCTAGAAGAGCATCCATGCCTAGAAGACCATTCATGCCTAGAAGACCATCCATGCCATTAATTTCAAGTTGAATAAATTAAATCCTTGATTGGTTTGGATTTATTGTGGCCATCGTCCGTATCCGAGTCTGAATCGGTTGCGACTCGGTACGCACTGCGTCAAGCTGGGTTCTTTTTTACGGATCCGACTCTAAGAAAAGCAAGGTCTTGCTTTTCCGATCCCAACCATTCAAATTTGTTGAGATTTGTGCATGAAAAAGTTTCTTTGTCGACATACGCGAATGGAAAATTTTGAATGGTTGGGATCTGAAAAGCAGAACCCTACTTTTCGTGGAGAAAAGCCTAAACCCTAAATAGGCTGAATATAAACCGTAAGAGGCCTAAAATTCTATTAATTGGGAAGATTATTCACCTCCAAGGAGTAAATTTTTGGTTTAGCTTGTATAACATAGCACAAACATGGCAATCTTTAACTTGATATATATCTTTGACGAGCGAAAAGAATTTATGGAAGCATGTCATTTGGTAGTAATTGTACAAAAATCTGAGGTATTGCTAGTAGTGAAGTAGTAGTTGACTCAAACGCTTCAGTCGTTGAACAATACAGTTAGTCGTTCAGTATAGTAGCAATTAATTGAATCCAACAATCTATTCAATGAATCCTATTATATATCCTAGCATAGCAATAGTGAGGTTTGTATACCAGGTTCATATCTAGTACTCATGTGTTCTATTGGCTCTAATTTAACTATTGCAGACCAAAAGATAGACATTGGAATCCTATTAGAACTGTAATATTTGAAAAGAATGACGGTTTTCCATCTGCTAGAATATGATGTATTTTTTAATTTCCACCACCATTTGAGAAGTAACGATATGTTCATGAGATGTAAATCTAGAATGCCTAATCCTTCTTGTTGTTTGGCCAACCAGGCTTTCGTCCAGTTGATCATAGAGTATTTTTTCCTAGAGGGGCTAGATCCTTGCCATAAAAAAATTCTCCTTATAACTTCGAACCTTTTGAGAATTTGCTTATTAATTTTTAAAATAGATAATGTATAAAGAGGTATAGAGGAGAGGACAGAGTTTATCAATGTTAATCTACCCCCACTAGATAATAATTGTCATTTCCAACGTTGGAGTTTATTTTCTACTTTATCTATTAAAAAGTTCGAGTCACTAGCTAGCAATTTTGTATTTGTAAGAGGTAAACCTAAGTATGTGATTGGAAATTTTCCCCATTTGCATTTAAAAACCTGATCTAAGATACTGTCTGGGCTTAGATTGATAGGATACATGTCAGTTTTTTCCAAATTCATCTTGATGCCAGATAATGCCTCAAAAGTCCATTATAGCCCACCATGTTGCTTTTGCAATCTCCTCTTGAGATTGTAGAAACAATATGATGTCATCTACATAATGACAGTTGATGATGACTTTAAGATTAATACAAGGAGGGCTTAATCCCTGAAGCACATTAGCCTGATTCCCTTTATGAAATTTTTTTTTCCAATGTATCTGCTGCTAAAATGTATAGAAAAGGAGAAAGAGGGTCTCCATGTCTAACCCATCTCTTGCAATAAAAATACTCTATAAGTTCACCATTAACTATTATGCAAGACTGAGAGTTATATAACCATTCCTTTATCCAAGTAATCCACGTCCAAATCCCCTACTATGCAAAACTTCCAAAAGATAGTACCAATTAATATTATCATAAGCCTTTTCAAAATGAACCTTAATGACTACCCCTTGTTTTGAGAGGTGACAAGAATGGAGAATCTCTTGACTAAGTACTATATTATCTAGAATGTATCTATTCTTTAAGAAAGTTGCTTGGCTATCATCAATTAATCTAGACATAGTACCTTCTAACCTATTGGTCAAAATTTTGGATAGCAATTTAAAAGTATAGTTAATTAGACTAATAGGTCTGAATTTTCTAATGTGAGAAGCTCCTTTTTCTTTTGGGATGAGACAAATGCAAGATTTATTCAGTTTATGTAGGTTGAGAAAAGTGGAATAAAAAGAGTGTGCCAGTGTCTTGAGATCCCCTTTGACAACATTCTAGAAGTAGATTGGTATCAACAGTTTGAATTTGTTGTTTGAAGTGAATTCAATAGGCTTTGAAGTTTAGCTCACAATGAACTTGGTAAACTTGAGAACACCCTATAGTTCTACTAATGCCAAATAATATTAATAGAAAAACAATTGTTATTATGATATACATGTACATTCAAGTGCGAAGCCAGACTTTCAAGCTATGAGGGTCAAACGTGAAGGTGGGTCAATCATATAAAATTTTCATGTAGCGAAATAATGGTCAATTTTACATTACCTATAACATTTTACTCTAAAATTTATAGAAAATCATATTATGTATGTATGTATGTTTGTATGCATGCTAGGAAGTAGTACGCTTTTGTTGTAAAATGCAAGAGGCCTAAAATTCTATTTATTGGGTAGGTTATTCATCTCCAAGGAGTAAATTTTTGGTTTAGCTAGTTTAACTTAGCATAAACATGGCAATCTTCAACTTGATATATATCCTTCACGAGCGACAAGAATTTATAGAAGCATGTCATGTGGTAGTAATTGTACAAAAATCTGAGGTATTGCTAGTAGTGAAGTAGTAGTTGACTTGACTCAAACGCTTCAGTGGTTGAACAGTACAGTTAGTTGTTCAGTATAGTAGCAATTAATTGAATCAATGAATGAATGAATCCATCAATCAATCAATCTATTCAATTAATCAATTTGTCTTATTAGAAGACCATCGCAGTCAAGCTCTGAATTGGTAAATCAACAGTGTGAGATAAGAAGAAGAAATTCAGTTTGATAAAACAGGCAAGTAAATCACAAATTAAAATGAATTTCTAATTTAATTCGAATTATGAAAAATTCGAACAAAATTCCAACTTGTACATTTTTAACTTCACAGATCTAATACTCCTTACAGTTCTCCCCCCTAAATTATACTGAACGTAACAAACAAATCTAAAAGTCGTCAAGAAAATGAGTAGGGTAATTTATCTACTGTTAAAATCGCCATTGGAGAGGTTTGGAGCTTCGTTTGGTATTTGGGTAGGAGGCAAAGCAGTAGAGAGGAGAAAGAGTTGCAGCAAAAAAAATAAAAATAAAAATTCAATGCGGAAATGAAAAACATCTCCAAAGGAACTCGTTCCAGAAACCAGATTCTTTAGATTCTGAATTTTTGTTAAGAGTTGTATCTAAAGGAATTGGTTGCTGCAATCGGTTCCTCTGAGGATTTCTAAAGGAATTGGTTCCAAAATCCGGTTTCTTCTAGTAAATCGAAAAAAAATCAGACAATCCATGTAATAGGTTATATTATTTTAATATTATTTATGAATAAAAAACTCTGTTTATATAAAAGAAGACAGTCCATCGCTTGTATTCTCATCCATTCGACAAGTGTTTCTTTTTAACAAAAGCGACTAGTACTATTGGTCAATTCCAATTCACATAATACTAATATTCATTGGAATTAATAGAACATTAATTTGAAATTTTATATTTTCGAAATTTTCTTCCAGTTCATACTAGGTAAACCCAGCAGGTATATATTTTATTTTATTGGTGGCTCCCACCAGCATATAAGAAAAATCAGTGGGACGAAAGAGCAATGAAAGAAAATAAGAAAAAAGAAAGAGAGAGAGAGAACAGGAGAATCTTTAATTGTAATTGTGGCATCAATGCATGCATATATATGCATTCAATTCCAAGTTGCTGCTAGCTAGATCTATATATGATCCCACCATAGAACAGGAGAATCTTTGCCTTGTTAAAGGACCATTAATTTGTCTCACCTACTCATCAACCAACGCTATTAATTTGGATCTACATTTGTCCTTGTTTACATTTATATTTACCCCAAGTAACTACACCATATTTATCCTAAATGTGGAGTGTGCACTCAAATTATGATTTCTTTTAGTAAATAAAAATTTAATTGTGCAGAAAACAGGAACAGCTGGGTTGGACCGCATCATCCCTGTGGTTTCACCATTTTTCTCTCGGACACAATAATCACACGAAATTAGAGTAAATAGTAAAATCACAATAATGGTACGATGGACAAAGTATGCCTCCCTTGGGAGGTTCTCAGACCAGCTCTGTTGGGTAACTGATATCTGTATTTAAAATTTCAGCAATGAAATGGGCACCTGCCTTTAAAAAAAAAGAAAACAATAATGATACGATTTCACCCTTTGAGAGAACCAAACAGCAGTAGTTGGAGTTTTTTTTATGTATTTTGAAGTTAAGCTCACAAAGAACTTCAAAAGCTTAAGAACACCCTATAGTTCTACTCATGCCATGTAGTAGTAATTTATAGAAGCATGTCATGTGGTAGTAATTGTACAAAAATCCGATGTATTGCCAGTAGTGAAGTAGTAGTTGACTTGACTCAAACGCACCAGTCATTGAACAGTAGAGTTAATTATTCAGTATAGTAGCAATTAATTAATTGAGTGAATCAATGAATTAATCGTATTATCCTAGCATAGGAATAGCCGCCTATTGTTCCCGGTCCCCGGGTTAGTTAATCAAGTTGTCTTTTTAGAAGACCGTCGCTGTAAGGTCTGAACTGGTAAATCAACAGTGTAGACAATAGTTTTGGTAGCTTTTGAAGTTAAACTCGATCACTACAAGTTTTGGTAGCTTAAGAACACAATAGTTGTACTCTATTTATTGCTTCAATTATGCAAATTATTATTTAATGAGGCTAATCAACTATAGAAACAAAAAAAAAATACTTGATAACTTGCATCAATCGTAGGAACCGTTCCTTCTCTCTACGTCAATTGCACATGCAGACATATTCACGTGGAATTTAAAAATAACTATATTCGGGCAGTGATATTAACATCACAATTTATTTTATTAACATAACATCTTCAAATATTTGAGTAGAATGGACAATTTTGTCCCCTCATAAATATTATTATAGATGTCCACGTATCTTTTCTTTATGTAATTATATGCTATGATCATTTATTACTAATTGGTTTCCATGACTGTTCGATCTTCTCTTCTTATTTTGTAAACCTTTTAAAAGAGGAGGAAAAAAACTAATGGGTAATGCTATATATTTATATATATTTACAATAAAGATACATATTGAAGAGTTTCTTTTTCCTAAATAATTAAGGATATAACATCGGAAATTTATCATGAAGGACAGCAGAGATTGGCATAAATTAATAGAAATACTTCAGTTAAGAATATAGAGAACAAATGTGTAAATTTAACAAGATGTTTATTATGAAGCATGTTTATTATGAAACAAATAATTGGTGAGCTTAACTTAGAAAACTATCAAAATGACTTCAAACAGTGAATCCAAGCGGTTGAAATCGATCTACTCATGAATAATGTGTTTATATGTCAAATATATAAAATTTTGACTTAATTTATAAGTATAAAGTCAAGCAGTAAAAAAATAAGAAGTTTACATAAGTTAATTTTAATATGTTTACTTTTCATCAATTTTTACCGCATGACTTTGTACTAAATTACAAGCTTATATAACACTGATCTTTTACTGCTTACAAGCCATTCAATTTCAATCAATCTTTCACAAAAGAGGACACAATCATCAAAGAAACTTTTCCTTCCATTCCATCAAAATGTCTCAAGAATCACCACACAACAGTAACCCAACTGGGCAACTCATTTCATTCCACCAATCGACGTCGCCTTCCCCACCAGAAGTTGCAAAGAATAATGAAACCAACCAACCACTCACAGAACTTCAAGCCAAAAAAGAAGCCCACCACTCAGACAATATGAAGATGTTTGAACAAATCCAGGGATCTCTTATGATAGTGGCTGTTCTAGCAGCTGGGGCCACCTACCAGGCCGGTCTGAGCCCACCTGGCGGCTTATGGCAAGCAAACGACGAACACGGCCACATAGCAGGCACACCAGTGCTCCGAGAAACATTTTCACGCCGCTACACAGCATTTTTTTATTGTAACTCAACGGCTTTCATCATGTCCCTTGTCATAATCATTATGCTGATGCACCATCGGTTCTACAGCCACCCGGTGATAATTAAAGCGTTGAAGATCACAATGATGCTCGATATGTTTGGGTTCATGGGGGCTTATGCGGCAGGGAGCTGCCGTGAGTTGTCGTCATCAATCTATTTGTTTATAATGTTGGGTGGGGTGTTCATCTATATCATCTGGTTCGCGCAGCACTATGGAATGATACACGATCGCGCGAGGAAGATACCGGCTCTACAGAAATGTATGGATTGTATGAAGCATACTTCTGCCAAGGAAGGGCCTTAATTTCTCTTTTTTCGTATTTGAATTTTCATTTCTGCTCCCATAGGTAGCCCGTGAGAGTTGAATCCTTCTTTGATTTATGTATCAATTAAATTTCTTGTTCTTAATCAAATTGAATGCTCATAAAATGGGAACTCTGTCATAGTTCACTGGAACGAACTTCAATTCTGAACTCATATCGCAGAAAACAAAACGAAAAACCCACCCACTTTTACTGTCATTGTTATGAAAATTCTTATAAATTTATTTGCATACCAAATTGTTTATACAATATCCCTTGTTGATTTTTTTCCAATAGAGCTTGCTCCTGAGTGTAACAAATTAGGTCGACTGAGGAGCATTTGTTGCACGTTCACTTTTAGTGTAATGCGCCTAGAGCACTACACAATCAATTAACAGTAGTACAGAAATGATAGGCTTCTGACGGGTCAAAAATGGTTCTACTATTGGATTCTCTACCGTTAGAGATTAACATGATAGAAGAAACTGAAATGTCTTTTAGCAGTTAGATTCACTATCTTCTATCGATACATAATACATTACCAATAGAAGAACCACCCTTCTTCAATCGGTAATATATTATGAACCGATAGAAGATGACCCCTTCTTCTATCGATACATCCAACATTACTGATAGAAGAAGTCTATTTTTTTTAAATAATTTCATTTATATAATTGGCCAGACCCCTTTATTTGCACTGGTTTGATTTCTTTTATCTGGTGGTAGCCCGTAGATAATTGTACTGGTATTGATTGTCACATTTTGGTGTCAGAACTGTACCTGGTAGTGCACTGAATTTACACTGTATCAAGAGTGTCTTGGTGAATTAGCTCATAGCTCAAATTTTGTAAATGAAATCATTTGAAATTATTTCTCTTATCTGGTGCTAGCCCGTAGATAATTTTACTGGTAGTAAAAACGTTTCTTATAATTACAGTTGTTAGTAGACACCACCAAGCCCACTAACCTTCAAAACAATTTTACTGGTACTGATTGTTATACTTTGGTATCAGAACTGTACCTGTTAGTGCACTGAATTTACACTGTACCAGGAGTATGTAGGTGAATTAGTTCATAGCTGAAAATTGTTGTAAATGAAATCATTTCGTCAGAGAATCTGTCAAGTCTGCCACCTTCCGTGTCAGGTACGGTCGTCAAATTGGAGCGATCCTACTATAACAATATATGTTGGAAATTTCGGAAGGATAAACAAAAACAGAGACAAAGAATTTCTGCAGAAATTCACTTCTTCATTACTTACTCCTTGCAAACTATTACATAACATTCTTACAGATTTATAACAAGTATATCTATCTAATTTTAGAACCCACTACTTTCTATAACTGCACTACAATCTAGATTTAGCATCCATTACCATAAATAACTCTGCTGACCGAAACTGCAACTCATACTATTTCAGGCACATTATGCCTCTAATTACTAAATTTACTAAAATAGAAATTCCTAATTATAGTACCCATGCCTCTGATGCTAATTGCAACTTTTAATCAATTTTTAACACTCCCCCTTGATTCAAAGTTGCCAACTCCAATTGCAGAACTGAATTTGTTGAACTTGCCTCGTGCCATTGCCTTTGTAAATATGCATGCGTTTTGTTCTTCATAATTTTTCCGCTTGAGCTTCACTGTTCTTGCTGCAATCAATTCTTCTAACTTTGCTTGATGCCATTCTTCATTTTCTGCTGCTTCGTCGTTATGTTTCCCAATTAGAAGCTTGCCCTCTAGCATCTTCTTCAATTGCTTCTCCTTTACTTTCTCCTTCTTTCTTGTCTTTGCCTCCTCAGCTGGCAATGCACCATATACCATTTCTTGCACTGACACATTGATCTTCTTTACTTTCTTCTTAGACTCCACCTTGGTCTCGGTTTCCATCTGCACATACTTCTCATCAGATTCTGGGGTGCCAATTTCACTCCCAGGAGCAGCAGCAGCAGCATCTGCTTCAGGTTTCAAATCCTGCATGTTAACATCTGCTCCAGCTGTGGCCTCTTTGGTTACTTCATTTAAGTTTGTGGTGGAAACAAGAACTTCAGTTTCCTCCTCTGTGATTGTTGGCTCTTGCTCAGGATTGACTTCTACAATATGTAGTCTCATCAAGGAAAGTCCCTTTTCTTCTTTCTCTGCCTCCATCTGTACATGCTGGTCGAAACATGATTCTGCCATCCTCAGCACTTGTGTATCAGTAATGGTAACCAGATCCCCATCAGAATCCTTGTACTTGATCAGCACATATTTTAATGAAGGAAACCTCTTCGTCACAATATCTCTCAACACCTTGAAACTACATTTTTCTGACATCTGAGCCAGCCGTATATCATGGTTATACACCAGCTTCAACGGCCTCTGACGAATGAGCCCTACGTTCTCCACCTTGAGGGCTTTTTCATCAAACAAAAAATTTCTACTCACCATGATTTTGCCACTTTCTGGACTGCTGCCACCATTTTCTTTTATGTGCACTCCTACTGTGCCCTTGCTGCTTGCGTCAATCTTGCTTTCGGTGTATGCCATGAAGAGCGACGGTTGCCCATTTTCTTCTACAGCATAGCTTGCTTGATTCTCTTCCCTTTGCTTCTTGTAGCACTCGGATTGGTAGTGCCCAAACCTGTTGCAATAATAGCACTGTACATCTTTCCTTTGCAATCTGTTGGACTGCTGGAACTGCTGGAATTGTTGCTGATTTTGTTGATACCTTTGCTGGAATTGAGGTGGAAACTTACTGCTCGTGGTTTTACCTCGAGTTGACTCCCCCTTCGTGTAAAAGGCCTTTTCAACACCACTTTCTTCTGATCTGGACAGCCTTGATTCATGGGTCTGCAATGATCCCATGAGTTCATCAAAGGTGTACGTTGCGAGATCCTTTGATTCTTCAATTGCTGCCACAACGTGATCAAATTTTGGTGGTAGACTTCTCAACACTTTTGCCACCACGGTCTGTTCTGACATGTTGTCTCCGTATGTGCGAATTTGGTTGACAATGGATGTGACTCTTGACAGGAAAATCTGCACTGGTTCTTCTGTTTGCATGAGCAGTGTCTCGAAATCTCGACGAAGGCCTTGCAATTTGATGGCCATAACTCGTGTGCTTCCTTGAAATGCCGTCTTCAAGGTTGTCCATGCCTCCTTTGCATTGGTGGCTGCTGCAATTTTCGAGAAGATGGTGTCATGCACTGCTTGTTGGATGAAAAACAGCGCTCGTGCATCTTTCTTCTGAGTCTCTTGCGGATTAGGATCTGAATCAGGAACTCCATTTGCTATCAAGTCCCATAGGCCATGAGACTTGAACAAGGTCGTCATCTTGATGCTCCAAAAAACATAGTTTTCGCCTTTGAAGAGAGGTATTGCTGGTTGTGTAACATTCACCATGGTGCTGCCGTTTTCTGCCATGAAAACGCTCTAGGATCGACTTGCTCTGATACCAATTTGTTGGAAATTTCGGAAGGATAAACAAAAACAGAGACAAAGAATTTCTGCAGAAATTCACTTCTTCATTACTTACTCCTTGCAAACTATTACATAACATTCTTACAGATTTATAACAAGTATATCTATCTAATTTTAGAACCCACTACTTTCTATAACTGCACTACAATCTAGATTTAGCATCCATTACCATAAATAACTCTGCTGACCGAAACTGCAACTCATACTATTTCAGGCACATTATGCCTCTAATTACTAAATTTACTAAAATAGAAATTCCTAATTATAGTACCCATGCCTCTGATGCTAATTGCAACTTTTAATCAATTTTTAACAATATACTGGTTTGATTTGTTTTATCTAGTGCTAGCCTGTAGATAATTGTACTGGTATTGACTGTCACACTTTGGTCTCAGAACTATAACTACATTGTACCAGTGAGTGTCTTGGTGAATTAATTACCTCATAGCTGAAATTTGTAAATGAAATCATTCAACTTTCCAGGTACTACTTTTGTAATTTTGTTTACAAGAATTGAGTGCAATAGCGGGTGAGTATCATTTCAGTGCTTATTTGGATTATAGGGGGTTCGCTTTGAGATTTGTGCCAGGTTATAACGGACGATGCAAATATTATAATAGGGGTCTGCTTGTTTTATTAGTGATTGGTGTAAGATGTAAGCTGTTGTGCCCACAAGTCATCCGAGACGTAAACGGCACGCAACAGAGTCAAGAGTATTTTTAGTATTTCCTTTGCTAATATTAGGTTTCCTTATTATAGAGATTTAGATAATAATCTGTGGATTTGTTTTTGCTTTCTTTCTTATTAAGTGTGTGGAAAATAAGAAACCACACGCTATTTTAGTTAACAGTGTATTAGGATATTTCTTACCATGTTTTGTTTTAAGTATTGAATAAAAGCTATGAGAAATCAGAAAATGGTGCGGCATCTTTGCACCACAAACTAGCCTTCTTTGTTATCTGTCTTATTTCTTCCAACATTAAAATTACAATCTTTTGGTTTGTTTCCAACATTTGGTATCAAAGCAAAGGTTGAATCATGGCAGATGGGAGTGGAGAGAAAACACAACCTAGAACGATTGCAAGAGTAGGTGTGCCAATTCAGTACCCTTTACTGAATGACACAAACTACGGGCTGTGGGCGGTGAAGATGAAGACAATCCTGGGAGCACTGGGTGTATGGGAAGCAGTGGAGGGCAACACACCTGTCGAAAAAGAAAAGGATCAGGGAGCCCTAGCCGCCATTTTCCAAGCCGTGTCTGATGCCGTGATAATGGCAGTAGCTGAAAAGGAGACAGCAAAAGAAGCATGGGAGACGATCAAGCAGATGAGTGTAGGGGAAGACCGTGTCAGGAAAGCAAGGGCACAGGTATTAAAACGACAGTTCGATCGGATGATTATGTCGGATGCTACTAGTATAGTAGAATTCTCTCAAAAATTAATAAGTGCAGTAGGAGAAATTAGATCCCTGGGGGTGGATCTGAAAGATAGTATTGTGGTAGAAAGGTTATTTAGCGCCGTACCCGATAAATTCTTACCAATTATTGGAACCATAGAACAGTGGGGTGACATATCTTCGATGTCAGTGGCAGAAGCTGTAGGGCGGTTGAGAGTATTTGAGGAGAGTATTAAAGGGAGACAACAAAATAAAGAAGAAGATGAGAAACTAATGCTTACGCGTTCACAGTGGGAGGCACTATCCTTGCAAGAAAGGAAGAATGGAGAAGGATCTGACAGTAAAGAAAGATGGCAGAAAGGGGAATATGAGAAAAAACCATACAAGAAATTCGACAAGTCAAAGATCAAGTGTTTTAATTGCTCGATTTTCGGGCATTTTGCATCAGAGTGTCGTAAACCAAAGAAGGAAAGGGTGAATCTGATAGAGAAAGAAGAAGAGGAGCCAGCCTTACTAATGCATGAGTTAATAAGAACTCAAGAAGTGAATTGTGGTATTGAGACGCTTACTGAAAAGTCTGAGGAATTGTACATGGGGGTAAAGGTGAAAACTCAAGATAATATTTGGTATTTGGATTCAGGAGCTAGCAATCACATGACGGGTTGCATAGAAAATCTTACAGACCTTGACACAAAAATTCGAGGAGTAGTGAAGCTTGGAGATGGGTCAGAGGTACCTATAGGAGGGCGTGGCACTGTGGTAATCAAAGGGCGTACAGGAGAACACCGGGCGATAACTGATGTGTATTATATTCCAAGGCTGACTAGCAATATCATTAGTTTAGGGCAGCTTGAAGAAAGGGGGTGCAAAGTACAACTTGAAGGTGGTAGCTTAAAGGTTTTAGATAAAAATGGGAGGTTGATTATCCGTGTTCAAAGATAAAAAAACAGACTATATACTCTGAATCTCGAATTGGTGCAGTCTGTGTGTTTAAAAACAAGTGTTGAATCCGATACACGGAAATGGCATGCAAGATATGGGCACATTAATTTTCAATCTCTAAAGAAGATGTGTCAAGAAAATTTGGTAGAAGGGCTACCGAGAATTGAAGGCATAGAAGAAGCGTGTAGAGGATGTTTAATTGGCAAGCAGCGCCGATTGCCTTTTCCACAAGAGGCAGGGTTCAGAGCAAGTGAGACACTAGAGTTAATGCACGGGGACTTGTGTGGACCTATTACCCCTCCCACTCCAGCCGGTAACAGATATTTCCTCTTACTGGTAGATGATTACAGCAGATACATGTGGATTGTGTTGATGAAAACCAAAGACAAAGCCTTCTCCGCGTTCAAGGAAGTCAAGGAGGCGATCGAGGTAGAGAAGAATGCAAAGTTAAAGGCATTTAGAACTGATCGAGGAGGTGAGTTCAGATCAGCTGAATTTGTTGAGTATTGCAACAGAATGGGTATTAAGAGGTATCTGACTGCCCCATATTTCCCACAACAGAACAGAGTGGTCGAAAGGAGAAATCAAACTGTCTTGGGAATGGCCCGAAGTATGATGAAAAGCATGTGTGTTCCATCAGAGTTCTGGGGAGAAGCCGTGACTACTGCTGTGTACATTCTGAATCGAGCATCAACTAAGAGTCTGACAGGGATGACTCCATATGAGGGATGGTACAAAAGAAAGCCTAAGGTAGATCATTTTCGTATTTTTGGGTGTCTAGTGCATGTGAAAGTAACAAACACCTATATGTCAAAGCTCGATGACAGGAGCTCTCTGATGGTGTTCATTGGATACGAAAAGGGGTCCAAAGCTTACAGGGTGTACAATCCTATTACTAGGAAAGTACATGTGACAAGAGATGCGATATTTGAGGAAGATAAGGCATGGGGCTGGGATACCGAAGAAAAGCACACAAACACTCAAACCAGTATTGGATTCAGACTAGAGAATGAACATGATGAGTTAGGCAGTGAGCCAGGTGATGAGCACCAGTATGACAGTGAAGATGGGAGAGAACAAATTCCAAACACACCTACATCTACACATGGACCAGTGGAAGGTACAAACCATGAGGGGCCTGGAGATTCAGAAGGAACACCAGTGAAATTTCGGAGCCTTGCTGAGATATACAGTGAAACCGAACCGATGCAGTTGAATTACTCTGACATGTGTTTGATTGGGATGGAAGAACCAAAAAATTTCAATGATGCAGAAAAGGATAAGAACTGGAACCGTGCCATGATAGAAGAAATTGAAGCTATTCAAGACAACAAAACATGGAGTCTAGTAGAACCTGTTCAGGGACAGAAGGTTATCGGACTCAAGTGGGTGTTTAAATTAAAGAAAGATTCAGAAGGCAAAATTGCAAAGTACAAGGCTCGTCTTGTAGCAAAGGGATATGTGCAACAGCAAGGAGTCGATTTTGAGGAAGTGTTTGCTCCTGTGGCCAGAATGGAAACGGTGCGGATGATCATGGTGATAGCAGTGCAACAAGGATGGTTATTGCATCATATGGATGTCAAATCCGCATTTTTAAATGGAGAATTAAAAGAAGAGGTTTATGTCAAACAACCACCAGGATTCGAGGTAGAAGGGAAGGAACACAAAGTGTTAAAATTGCACAAGGCACTTTATGGTTTAAAACAGGCTCCAAGAGCCTGGAATTTCAAGTTGGATAGCACATTGAGGTCAATGAATTTTGAAAGAAGGCAACTGGAGCATGCAGTCTATAGGAGAAAGCAAGGGGAAGGATGTACTTTAGTAGGAGTGTATGTGGATGATTTACTAATTACAGGAACATGTGAATTAGAGATTGCAAGGTTTAAGTCAGAGATGATGGAAAAATTCAAGATGAGTGATTTAGGCTTATTAACCTATTATCTTGGCATAGAGGTTAGACAGACAACTAAAATGATTACCTTGTGTCAGGAAAGTTTTGCTCAGAAAATTTTGAAGGAATGTGGCATGGATGAGTGTAATCCAACACAGGCACCCATGGAAGCCAGGCTCAAACTCAGTAAGAATAGTAGCTCTCCTCCAGTTGATCAAACCAGATATAGGAGTATTGTGGGCAGCCTTCGATACCTGTTGAACACTAGACCCGATCTAGCATTTTCCGTCGGGATTGTCAGTCGATTTATGGAATCTCCTACAACTGAGCATATGGCAGCCGTGAAACACATACTAAGGTATGTAAGAGGGACAACTGGTATGGGTTGCTGTTATAGGAAAATGCCAGAAGAAAACATGAACTTTGTTGGTTTCTCTGATAGTGATATGGCCGGGGACTTGGATGACAGGAAAAGTACTACTGGTGTGATTTACTTCTTGGGAAGCAATCCAGTTAGTTGGTTTTCGAGGAAGCAAAAGGTAGTAGCCCTATCCTCTTGTGAAGCTGAGTACATAGCGGCTGCATCAGCAGCATGCCAGGGTGTCTGGCTAGAATCGTTGCGTGCAAATTTCTTGAGTCAGCTGCCTCAGAAGATAAAGCTAAAAATTGATAATAAATCTGCAATCTCTCTATGCAAAAACCCAGTATACCATGATCGAAGTAAACACATTGATACTCGATTTCACTTTATAAGAGAGTGTGTAGAAGAAGGGAGAATGGAGGTCGAACATATCGGGACCAACAACCAGCTTGCTGACATACTAACCAAACCATTGGGAAGAGTCAAATTTCTGGAGCTAAGGGAAAGAATAGGAGTGCAGACTATCAAGAGGTCACAAGCAGCTTAGGGGGGTGAATGTAAGATGTAAGCTGTTGTGCCCACAAGTCATCCGGGACGTAAACGGCACGCAACAGAGTCAAGAGTATTTTTAGTATTTCCTTTGCTAATATTAGGTTTCCTTATTATAGAGATTTAGATAATAATCTGTGGATTTGTTTTTGCTTTCTTTCTTATTAAGTGTGTGGAAAATAAGAAACCACACGCTATTTTAGTTAACAGTGTATTAGGATATTTCTTACCATGTTTTGTTTTAAGTATTGAATAAAAGCTATGAGAAATCAGAAAATGGTGCGGCATCTTTGCACCACAAACTAGCCTTCTTTGTTATCTGTCTTATTTCTTCCAACATTAAATTACAATCTTTTGGTTTGTTTCCAACAATTGGTCTGACCTCCTTTTACCTATAATCCCATTAACAATTCTGAATTCCGCAAGGTTCAAAATTTGTGATTTTGGTATAGTACATAAGATTCTGTGGAAATATTTCAGAAATAACTTGTTTAACAAAGCAACTAGCATCCAGAGATTATATGACAATCTTTAAGGCGTGAAAATCATTTTTTGAAATATGTGGGAGTCAACTTTTGAGAGGTGTAATTATATGTATTGTACGCAAAAACTCATGTTATTCATAAAATTCATTAATTTTGTGAATTTATTCGGGTATTGGACATATAGTTTATATAGTACTGGATTAATTTGGAAATGTGCTGAAATTGATATCGGCAAATTATCATTACAGTTGAGAGAACAGTTTTAGATCTGGAATAGAGATTCTTATTCTAGGATAAGGAAGAATAGATGCTTATTAAGTGGAACAAAGTTATAGCAACTATTTCTCATTGCAGGTCAAGGCAGGATAATGTTGCAGGTGTGAAGCTACCCCGGTTTGAGCACTTTGTTGACAGCTCTTCAGGTGGAACGGGGGGAAATGAGCTTACCGGACTGGCACGGGGAGGTCAGCAGATCCAGGGGTGTCGTGTGGCGCATCTGAAGGCTATTGAACTCCTTGTTGAGTTGGCATCTCTCCAGACTTCATTTCTCACTCTTGACGATGCCATCAAGACCACTAACTTTCATTGTTGTTTCAAAGAGTTACATTTCCATGTAAATTGCAAAAGGTTTTATATATGTTCCTTATATCATGCAAATGAGAAAAGCATTAGGAGATATTTCCACTCCCTCCATTTCTGAGGAGCAATTAGTTCAAAGGGGAAAAGAGCACGTCTGATAGGCATCTGACTCAAAAGCTCTATTGCTGTCCGATTTGCTTCAAAATCTATGCACACTTAATGTGCACGAATATTGAAACTGACACGTACGAATATTGAAATAGAGCACACGGATCTTAAATTCAATAGGTCACACACCCTTTACCCAATAGTTATAGTTAAAGGTGAGCTTGACCCAACCCATAAAGGACACAAATCCGTATCCTCTGTAGTACGGCACAGTGGGGCTCACAACTTTATGGTCTAAATTTACTCTCAATTGGACTAAACTCAATTCGGTACCTATTTAGACTGTAGGGGTTCCCTTTAAAATTCATGCCATGTTAAACGAACTGTCTGAATCATCTCATTCTATGGAACAGTGCATGTGTAGTAATAAAGAGGATACGAATTCTAGAGGACACGCACCCCTTTCCCCATTTCCCCAGTACTTAAATGGTGAGCTTGACCCAGCCCATAAAGACTCATCTCTGCGGTTACGGAAGGCAAACTTTGATTTCAATAGGCCTACATTTAACGATTGAATTGTTACTTGACTTAACCCAGACTATGAATGGGCTCAATTCTTTTATCCATGATCTAAACCCGGAACGTATAAACTGGCCCATTAATTATGGGTTGCCTGGCTACAAAACAAAAGACATTATATAATTTTTGTACTTAAAATATATTCCAATTTCCAACTCCTTTGGCATGTTCTTTGCTGGAGTCAACAGTCTATGTTAGAGGTGTCAACGGGTACGGTAAGGATTGGGTGTAAGCATTTTCATACCTGTAACCATTATAAATTTTTCTTACCCGTACTCTATCCCTACCCGCTATGAATTACCTTACCCGTATTCTACCCTTACCCGTTATAGTTGTCAGATAACAAAACGGTAGCGGATAAATAATGAATAATGCTATTATAATAAAAAAATTATTTACTAAATAATACATTAATACACATTCATTTCACAAATATATACGTGTTATAAAGGTCTAAATTTTATTGTGATCCAAGTAAAAATAAATAAACTTTATTGGGATTTGCTGAAATTTATTTACGTATTTTAATAGTTAATTAAGCGTAACACAACTATCAAGAATGGTTAGAGAGAATTAAAATTCATTACTCATTAATATATATAATATAGATAATTTTTTTTTATAATTATCCGATCGGGTAATGGATACGAAATAGATTTTATTTGTACCCTTATCCATTTAGATAACGAATTTTTTTTTATCTGTACCCGTACCTGATGATCGGATAAACGGATAAAAGAGTGCTATTGACGATCTATATGCATGCTATATTTTACAAAATTTATTTCCTTCGATTAGCGCAATGCACATGCACTTCTGACTTTTTATTTGCGCCTCGAGATATACGTGTCCACTACTAATTAATTATATATATCTAGTCAGAGGCCCAGTATCATATTGAGTCATTAATTAATGTTACCCAATATCATATGTCAACTTTATTGTACGCACTAGAACATAATAATAGGCGTGTTAGCTTGCAAAATAACACGTTGATCGATAGATACCTTTTCCTTTGGAGTATATGGCTTCCACATGTGTTGTCGACGACATGCATGTTGATATATATATAGGAAATTGCTAATATGCTATGCATAGCGTAGAGGGCTTCCGTGCTACGGCTTAATATTTGAGTTTTTAAAACCCTAACGGTTGATTCGAACCGTTTAACATGATCTCCATATGAATATGTACTTGCAAACCAAATTTTACATTTTTTAGAATTTTTTTACTATATTTTTAGATAGGTAGAAAATCACTTTATCTGAAAAATCTGTACCATTCAGATCAAATGTTTTTCTACCTATCTAAAAAAATAGTAAAAAAATTCTAAAAAATGTAAAACTTGGTTTGCAAGTACATATTCATATGGAGATCATGTTGAACGGTTCGGATTGACTGTTAGGATTTTGAAAACTCAAATATTAAGCCGTAGCATGGAGGCCCTCTATGCTATGCATAGAACCGTAGCCAACTCCTATATATATATATATATATATATATATATTTGCAATAAAGATACATATTGAAGAGTTTCTTTTTCCTAAATAATTAAGGATATAACATCGGAAATTTATCATGAAGGACAGCAGAGATTGGCATAAATTAATAGAAGTACTTCAGTTAAGAATATAGAGAACAAATGTATAAATTTAACAAGATGTTTATTATGAAGCATGTTTATTATGAAACAAATAATTGGTGAGCTTAACTTAGAAAACTATCAAAATGACTTCAAACAGTGAATCCAAGCGGATGAAACCGATCTACTCATGAATAATGCGTTTATATGTCAAATATATAAATTTTTTGACTTAATTTATAAGTATAAAGTCAAGCAGTAAAAAAATAAGAAGTTTTATAAGTAAATTTTAATATGTTTACTTTTCATCATTTTTTAACTCTTGACTTTGTACTAAATTAATTTGAAAATTTATAAGTTTGACATGTAAACATCCACATTACTCGTAGAGTAGATTTTGAAGTTAAACTCACTACAAGTTTTGGTAGCTTAAGAACACAATAGTTGTACTCTATTTATTGCTTCAATTATGCAAATTATTATTTAATGAGGCTAATCAACTATAGAAACAAAAAAAATATATATTTGATAACTTGCATCGATCGTAGGAACCGTTCCTTCTCTCTATGTCAATTGCACATGCAGACATATTCACGTGGAATTTAAAATAGCTTTATTTGAGTAGAACTAGGTATTCTTAAGGTCACCAAATAATTGGTGAGCTTAACTTAGAAGACTATCAAAATGATTTCAAACAGTGAATTCAAACTATTAAAATCGATCTACTCACGAGTGATGCGTTTATATATATGTGAAATTTATAAATTATTGACTTAAGTTATAATTACAAAATCAAGCAGTTAAAAAAAAAAAGCTTTATAAGTTAATTTTAATACGTTCATTTTTTATTGTTTTTGACGACTTGACATTGTACTAAATTAATTCGAAAATTTATGACTTTGACATGTAAACACATCACTCGTAAAATAAATAAGTTTTAACTGTTTGTATTCATCGTATGAAGTCTATACGGTAGATTTTGAAGTTAACCTCACTGAAGGTTTTGGTGAGCGTAAGAGCACAATAGGTCTACTCTATATATTGCTTCAATTATGCAAATTATTATTTAATGAGGCTAATCAACTATAGAAACAAAAAAAAATACTTGATAACTTGCATCAATCGTAGGAACCGTTTCTTCTCTCTACGTCAATTGCACATGCAGACATATTCACGTGGAATTTAAAAATAACTATATTCGGGCAGTGATATTAACACCACAATTTATTTTATTAACATAACATCTTCAAATATTTGAGTGGAATGGATAATTTTGTCTCCTCATAAATATCACTATAGCTGTCCATCTTTTCTTTATATAATTATATGCTATGATCATTTATTACTAATTGGTTTCCATAACTGTTCGATCTTCTCTTCTTATTTTGTAAACCTTTTAAAAGAGGAGGAAAAAAATCTAAAATTTCAAACATTGAGTATTTGAGTGACAGGAGAATGAATCAATTTATTATCTTGCTCATTATTCTTTTCAATAAATTCAATAAATAATTTGGTACATGTATTTTTATTTATCCAGAACAACACAGCTATATTGCTTGAGGTTCTTTTAATTATTCTTCTAGTTAATCAAACAAATTTATTGCTTCAAACAATATTTATTTTTTTAAACAAATTTATTGCTTCAAACAAAATCTATATCTGATGCAAGTTTGAAACACAATAAATTTGTTTGAAACAAAAAAAATATATATTTGATAACTCCACGGGGAGGATGAAGACCAAACACATAAATACATAAACCGAAGGAGGAGGAAATCCTTCGTTTCATGTGTTTCACGATTAGTCTTGGCCTTCTACCTTGAATCCTTCTTACTCACGAAAAACCTAGCTAACCGAGTTTAGAAAGACAAATGGAACTAAGTTGGAAAATTAGTGGTTCTCACAGCGGTGCCAAAACCCTAAAGAGACATCGGCTATATACATATGAAACCCTAAGAGAGAGAAGTGAAGAGGGAGCTGGAGTGAACGATCGAGGAGTTAAGAGTATAAAGAGGTAGAAGATACCGAGGAGTTAAGAGTTATTTGACTAGACGTGGAGCGATGGAGTTGTTGAGAATTAAAGACAGGGAAATCTTAACTAATAATCATACACGATTCAAACAAAAAAAATGTGTACAGTGAACATAACAAACACAGGTCCTACCCAAACCGTGTATACTTTACAAAATAGGTGTAAAAAAACAAAAACCCTAATTCACAGCATACACGGTCATTTCTATAGAATCGTGTACGCTAATTATTATTTTTATTTTTTTTATATTAATGTGTGCTAGCCAATAAAGAATCATAAAATGAACTTCATACCAAAGGACCATGCTACTTTTAATTTCATCAAGATTAAACTTCGTACCAAAGGTTCCTCTACTAAGAAAAGTTGTGATTGAACCTTTATATTATGATGATCGAAAACACAGTTGCTAGTTATTGAATAATATTGATTTTCCCTCTTCTTTGTCTGATTGGGGGTAGTCGAGTCTTATAGCTCATCATAGTTCCTCTAAGTGCCATCGTGCTAAACCTCAATAGAAAATCAAGATTGCACACGAGGGGGAGATGAAGATGAGGGATGAAGAGTCGAAGTCTCGATCTACCCCAATTAGAGGGAAGAAAAGGGCAATGAAAGAGAATGAAGAGACAAATTAAGGGAGTGGATTGGAGTTAAATGGTGTAAGTGTGTGAAGAGGCAGTTGAGACGTACAAGATATTAATTACGAACAGGGATTTTGGTTGGGAGGCGCAAATGAACCATACACGGCTTCTACTAAAAACATTATTTGCAAACTGAGAAATATCATACACGGTTTTCTCAGGAAAGACCGTGTATGAAGTAGTACAACCGTACGCGGTTCGATATTATTAAACCGGATACAAATATTTGTGACTTACGGACACGGTTCAAAACTTTCAGACCGTGTTTGTATGTTGGAGCTTTTTTCCGCGCGAGTGCCTCCTCCCATTAAACGTTGTTCATGTGAAATATTTTCGCATCCGTGTATTACTGAATCAGATTTTACTAGCTTGGCAATAACTCAAAAATTACAAGTGGGAGTTCATTGTAACGGTGGTGCCAGCAAATAAAATATTTGTAGTCTTTTTGTAATTGTATTTGTGGATCTCGAAATTTAGTTTATTGAAAGTAAGTTTCGGAGAAGCTTCCTTACTCCTTAGGTCAACTAATAGATCACTTAATTAGATGTCACTGCAGTTATATAACACTGATCTTTTACTGCTTACAAGCCATTCAATTTCAATCAATCTTTTACAAAAGAGGACACAATCATCAAAGAAACTTTTCCTTCCATTCCATCAAAATGTCTGAAGAATCACCACACAACAGTAACCCAACTGGGCAAGTCAATCTGTGCCACCAATCGACACCGCCTTCGCCACCAGAAGTTGTAGTGCACATTGAAACCCACCAACAACCACCCATAGAACCTACCAAACAAAAAACCTCAAAAAAGAATATTAATTCGTATACGCGTATTTTTGAAAATATGCAGGGACATCTTATGGTAGTTGCAGTTCTAGCAGCTGGGGCCACCTACCAGGCCGGTCTGAGCCCACCTGGCGGCTTATGGCAAGAAAACGATGACCACGGTCACATAGCAGGCACACCAGTGCTCCGAGACACATTTTCACGCCGCTACACAGCATTTTTTTATTGTAACGCGACATCTTTCGTCATGTCCCTTGTCATAATCATTCTTCTTATTAACCCAATGTCCAGTTCCAAGTCAGGCAGACGGAGGTTATTTAAAGCGTTCAAGATCACAATGACGCTGGATCTTTTTGGGTTCATGGGGGCTTATGCGGCAGGGAGCTGCCGTGAATTGTCGTCATCAATCTATTTGTTTATAATGTTGGGTGGATTGTTCATCTATATCATCTGGTTTGCGCAGCACTATGGAAAAGTGCGAAAACGCGTGAGGAATTTACCGGTTGTAAGGAAATGTTTAATTTGTGTGAAGCATAATTCTGTCAAGGAAGATCAGCTTCCTAAGTAATTTCTCTTTTTTCGAATTTAAATTTTCATTTCTGCTCCCAGGCATCCCGTGAGACTTGAATCCTTCTTTGATTTATGTATCGATTTAATTTATTGTTGTTAATCAAATTGAATGCAAATAAAATGGGAATTCGGATATTGATTACACAGTGGAGATATAGTTCAATGCTTATACCAAGGAGTTCATAAATTTCTTTTTTTTTTTTGCATATTAATTTTTTCTTTTTTTTTCATGCTCATCTTTCTTTTTTCTTTTATTTCTAAAGGCTCAAATGTTTTGAGCATTTTTATTTTGCATACCATAGTTACAAACTCCACGTAACTTATCATCTAATATAATGAGGTTTTCCTCAAACATAAAAAAGAAATTAATCTGATGTGATTTCAAAGAATCACAAGGACCCTGCAATTTCCAATCCACCCATTCAATAATCTCAACAATCCACCCATTCAATAATGTTGAGATTCGTGCATCTAAACTATATGTTTTTGAGATTCGTGCTTGAAGTGAAATGAATGGCTGAATTGGGAATAGCAGAGTCATGTGATTTCTCAGAATCACAGCAGATTTATTTCCCAAAAAAAATGGGAACTCTGACATAGTTGACTGGAACGAATTTCAATTTTAAACTCAAATCGTAGAAAACAAAACGAAAAATCAACCCACTTTTACTGTTATTGTTATGAGCGCAACAAATAAGGTAATGCGCCTAGGCACTACACAATCAATTAACAGTAGTACAGAAATGATTCTAACGGGTCAAAAATGGTTTTACTATCAGATTTTCTACCGTTTAGAGATTAACACGATAGAAGAAACTGAAATGTCTTCTAGAGATTCCATACCGATAGAAGATTTACCTTCTATCAGTACATAATACATTACCAATAGAAGAACCACCCTTTTTCTATAGGTAATATATTATGAACCAATAGAAGATGACCCCTTCTTCTATCGATACATCAAACATTACCAATAGAAGAAGTCTATTTTTTTAACAGAATTTCATTTATATAATTGGCTAGACCCCCTAATTTGCTAACCATAAGAATCAAAGACATGCATACATAAAACGACATTTTGATAATTAGATAGGGTGTGGTGTGAAAATTAAGGACCTCCAATAAAGAGGTATGAAAAGTCTTTATATTCTAACTGTTCAAAACACAACTGATATGTGAAAATTAACAAGTTGGTCTGACTTATATAGGTACTAATTAATGTATGAACCGATATGAGAACATCAACAGAGTATTGTATCGGTTAGTATAACAATATCGTTATAATAAGCTAAATCTATTCTATCGGTACACTATCACCGACCGATAGAAGAAAGAGGGGACCTCTCATTTCGGTTTCTGAGGACGCAACCGATAAAATAATGTTTCTGGTCTATCGGCTTCAGTCCTAGATCGGTTTAAACCATTAGAGAATGGGCGTTAGAGATCCCACTTCTGTAGTATTGGATGCTATTACATAACAATCGATCATATCTAGACAATCATTAATGAAAATCGTAAAAATAAATAAACAAATTAAAGTTGTAAATTCTTGTTTCTTTATTTTGATAATTAGGATATTAATAACCCATTAACTGAGTCCTCAGATTCCGAAATGTCCAGAACCCATTATTTTAGTTCCGAACCCAAGTCCGTTAAGATATCCAGCGCTCAGTGCTTTGGTAATATGTATTTTGAAATTGTGGGACTAATTCAGAATGTACAAACCGGACTGGGGGCTGCTGGTTTGGGGCACTGGGCTTTACTGGACTTTGTTAAGTGGGCTGCGGATTAATACTTCTCACTGCTTTGCTGGGCTTTTTGTTTAAGTAGTCCTTTGAATTGACGCTCATTCAATAAAACTGCTTTGAACACATGAATTAAGTCAAAATTATTATTGAACTAATGTGTTTAAAAATTAAACAAAGCATATCAAATACTTAAGATCAAGATAGATTGATAAAAGTTCGTTACTAAACATAATATAATAGATAGACTGAACTTTTTTTTCTTTTCTTTTCGTTACTAAAATCTGCATATATATGTCCGCATAAAAATCCGCATACTGCATATACGGTATGCGGTGGCCTTCCGCATACCGCATGAAAACCGCATTTAATAACATTGGGTATATGCTAATATTAGTTCAAACAACACTTTTTTTTGTCATCCATCAAGACATTAATTGCTAATTCCACACCATTGGGTTTTCAAGTTGTTTTATAAGGGAAAAAACTACAAATAATATTAGTAATTTGAATAATACGTTCAAAAAAGTAGTAATTGGATGTATCATACGAAAGAGGTGTATACTATATAATAATTTTAAATAAATTATAAAATTAGCATATGAAATCATATTGATACTTTTGTAGAAGCATGGAGAGGCGATTGCACATTTGTACGTCTTAATTTTCTTTCTAAATTTAATTAGTTGACAGTTGTTTCAAAGAAAATCCAGCAAAAATTAGAAAAACAGTACATGCGACTGTGAGAAAATCACTCAGAAATCAACAGTCTGTCCATAGGTTGATTCTATATAAATACATTCTCTAAGGGATGCATTCATGATTCATCCTCCACAAAAACTTTTCCTCCTAAACAAAGTTCCTCTTGTATATCTATATATATTGTATATATTATATATATGTGTATAAAAAAAAATATAAAGTAGGCAGTGAATGAGAGATACGCCGACAATGGCTTCTTCAATGTTGTTTAAGATAGCTCTTATTAGTTGTTGCTTGATCGTGGCAACAGCTGGTGATAAAAAAAAAGCTGCACCAACACCAGCCGATGATAAAAAAGCCGCACCAGCACCAGCCGGTGACTCAAGTTCCGCGGCAAATGCAACAAGTGCCTCAGCTGCCTCAGGTGGCTCGGGTGTCTTTGATGTCACCAAGTATTCTGCATCGACTAGTGCAAGTGCAAGTGCAAATAGCAAGGTAATTGTTAGAATCATTTATATTAATTGTCAACATTACAAAACAATTTTCAATATCAAATTAAGCATATATATATATAAAAGAAATCGATCATCTCCTTATACGTACATAACTTGGTTTGACATTTTTGTAGGCCTTCACGGATGCATTTAAAGCAGCGTGCGCATTCAAAGGCCAACCAACTGTCTCGATACCTGCAGGCACCTATCAGCTCGGTCCAGTTGTTTTTGAGGGTCCATGCATTGGATCGCATATTACATTCGACATCAAAGGAACACTAGTAGCTATACCAGACAACAGTGCCTTTCCGGGTCCTGCTTGGCTTGAGTTTGATGCTCTCCACGAGTTGGTCGTGCAAGGAGGAGGCATCATTGATGGCCAAGGTAAGGCATCATGGACACAAGGCGGCAAAGATAAAGCAATTGTAAGTCTTGTTGATGATCTCATTATACTAATTAATGTATACATATAGAAGAACATGGTTTGCATGTATATATATTATATATTGGATCTTTACTTACATGCAGAATATGAGGTTCATGAAGTGTAACAATGGAAAAATCACCGGCATCACATCGAAGGACAGCAAATTCTTCCATTTTGCACTCCACAACAGCCAAGGTCTCATTTTCGACAGCGTCAAAGTGGTGGCACCATGGGACAGCAAAAACACAGACGGTATCCATATGAGTATGTCGAGTAATATTACCCTTAATGCCATGGACATCGGCACAGGCGATGATTGCATCTCTATTGGCCAAGGCACAAACAACGTTCAAATAACAGGTTGTAAGTGTGGTCCAGGACATGGTATCAGGTAATTTATTTGGTCATTGAGCGAGCCTATGGTACCATGCATAGCGCAGATTGGTCCATACTGTGGTTCAATATCTTCATTTCAAAGTTTAAGCAGTTGATCTGAACTGTTCAACATAATCTCCATATGAAAATGCACTTGTATACTAAATTTTACTTTTGGTAGAATTTTTACTATTTTTTAAGATAGGTAGAATATCATTACTTTTGAATGGTCTACATTTTTAGATCGAGTGATATTCTACCTATTTAAAAAAAATAGCAAAAAAATTGTATTAAATATAAAATTTGATCTACAAGCACATTTTCTTATGAAGATCATGTTCAACAATTCAAATCGATTGTTTTGATTTTGATAACAGAGATATAATCCATAGGACGGACCAATCCGTGCTAATGCATAGTACCATTGCCTTACTCTTGGTCATTTCTATCCATCTTTGTTTTTTTAACATTCATAATGCTTAATTTCTACAAATCTTAATCAATATACCGAAAATGATCAATGATCAATTAGTAAAACTAATCAATTAATAACAACATTATTTTGGTTGAGCGCAGCATTGGAAGCTTGGGGAAAGTACCGAATGAACAGAACGTCGGAAACATTCACGTCAAGAGCTGCACCGTTCAGCACACATCCAACGGGGTTAGGATTAAGACATGGCCCGGGGCACCACCAAGCGAGGCTTTTGGCATAACCTTTGAGGATATTACCATGACCAATGTCTCCAACCCTATCATCATTGACCAATTGTATTGTCCGGATGGCGAGTGCACCAACAAAAACGTAACTACTTTCTCTAACTTTTACATGACACGTGACTTACAAGCAGATGCGGATGCACACGACCCCCACTCTTTTTCAAAAAATATGTACTTATCCATGATTTCTATATAGTTTAGAGTAAAATGTTATGTATATTGTAAAATTCACGTCTCATAACTTGAAAGTCTGACTTTTATCCCGTTATAGCACAGTATTGTAACTTTGTAATCATCTTCTTAGCAATCTCTTAGCCTCAAATTATTTTTTTGCTAATTTGATATTGTGCAGCCATCTAATGTGAAGATACGTGACATCACCTTTTCTGGCGTCAAAGGAACCTCAAACACTGAGGTTGCGGTGAAGTTAGCTTGCAGCGAGAAGGTGCCATGCACAAATGTCATTCTACAGGACATCGCTCTACAGCCTACCGGAACTGGTTGTTCCAAAGTAAGCTCGCTTTGCACCAATGTTCAAGGAGGTGTCAAGGGAACTATAAAACCTGATCCATGCATTGGTGCTGGTGCCGGAAAGAGCGGTGGAAATACAACGGCCTCGGCTCCATCCTCTTCTGCGTCTGCTTCTCCACCAGCAAAAAAAGCTAAAAAAGCTTCCTCTTAATGATCACATGTTTTCTAAAACGAGTTATACATTTATGATGTCTCCACGAGATCGATAACTAAATTTTTTTTGTTTTTTTTTCATTTTTTAATTATACACATGAAAATTTGTATTGGATGTCAATTCTTGATATTAATTCTTTATACTTGGACTTGTTTCAATTGGCAGCAAAATAATGGTTTTATTTTATTTTATTACTTTATTAATAGTATTTCCTTCTTATTGGTGCCTGTCTATGAATTTATCTTTATCTATCTGTACAATACACCATTAGCCCAAAAGGCCCAAATCAGCATCAGCCCAAATTCCTAAACACAAAAACAGGGCACACATTCAAAAAATATACATAGACGTAAATAGCTTTGGTTAACCATTTTTACTGAAGAGAAAAAAGGTGAGAGAAAAGGGAGGGATGTAAAAAAGTTCTTTTCATTACTTTTTATTCAGATTATATCCTTCTTATCCGTGCCTGTCTATGAATTTATCTTTATCTAACTGTACCCTAAAGGCCCAAATCAAAACCAGCCCAAAATCCAATACAAAGAAATTGAGTTTTATTCAAGGGCTTCAGACAAATTTTATCCAAAACCGTGCCATATCGTCCGATCTGTGTTGAAATTCGTGCAAACCTATTTAGAACTTCATAAATTTAAAATATTATGGAAATTTATAATGTTTGCACGAATTTTGACATGAATCAGACAATTTAGGTCTAACTTTAAATAAGACTTTGTCCAAAACTCCTTGAATAAAAATCCACCCAAAAACACACAAAAACAGGGCACACACATGCAAAAAATATGTCATACATTGATGATGGGCATTTTCAATCAGGGTCTGGATCCTTTGAAGTAACTAAAATTTTGAGTTTGGATCCGGACTGTCCGATCAGAATTCAAATCAATTTGACTTAATTGAAACTCTCATATATACTTTAATATTTGTGCAGATTTTGATCAGATGATCTGAATCCAACCTCAAACTGTGAGTTACTTTAATTTAAGTGATTTGAATTATTTTCAATTGTGGGCTTTCTTCTCCCAGAACCCGGCCCAACAACAGCAGAACAAGTATCCTCTCCATTACTGTAAAAGATTCCCTTCACTTTACGGTTTGAGATTAACTCTAGCCGCTTTGAGATTCGGACTAGCGCAGGGGCAGTATTATTGGGCTTTGAGATGCGTGCCAAGTTAAAAAGAACGGTCTAGATCTAATAATTGTAAAAGATTCCCTATTACGGTACCGGGGCGGATGTGAATTCACAGCAGCATGGGTAGATGATGTACAACTCAACACAACGGAATGGCACATCATCTTAGCTCAGTCAATTCACCGAATTCACCAGTCATTTCTATCTCTGCAGCGTGGGACCCCCATAAATACACAGTGGTAAGGTAACATCTGACAACTTGCATCTGCCTAGCTCCCCATCATTTAGAATTCATATCACCTAAGGTATTTTAAATTTTGAGTTTGAATCCAGACCGTCCAATCTGGTTTTGCACGGTTATTAAAGTAGCACTGTGCATTTCATCTCGGACTGGATTAGTCAAAATTCTGATCGGACAACGAGAATTCGAACTGAAAATTTGACTTACTTCAGGTATCAGACTCCATCATTTATCGGATTCCCTTTTTTTATTTATTTAGAGTGTCACTGGACAAAAAAATTATTTATAGAAACTAATATATGATATTATAATAAGAGGTTGGCTAATATCAAAACGTTTGTTCCTAGACCGTGGAACAAACGCTTCGGTTTTTATATTTTCAAAGTCCAAATGGTCGATCCAAACCGTTCAACATTCAATCTATAATAAAATGCGTTTGGAGACTAAATTTTATATTTTTTTGAAATTTGTTTACTATTTATTAAGGCAGTTTTAAAATCGTTGTTTCAATGATCCAGAAATTTTTCACTATTTATTAAAATCAGCGATTTTAAAACTGCCTTAATAAATAGTAAAAAAATTTCAAAAAATATAAAATTTGGTCTCCAATCACATTTTATTATAGATATCACATCTAGCAGTTTGAATCGACCGTTTGAACTTTGAAAGTCGGAAAACTAATTTGTTGCACCACGGCTCCAGAACAAACGTTTTGATATTAATCAACCTCATTATAATAATTGATTTTAGATGTTGATGTATAGACGGAACCGTAAAAAAATTCTGACTTCAGACAATGAATCTGAAAAAAAAAATTGGCTCTAATATTTGAATTGTTCAGATAACATTGTGGCGTTTAATGAACATAATGGATCTGACTAAAAAATTCCTGTACAATTTGAAACCTACTATACTCATTTTAATATGATATATTATTTTATATTAATTTTATAAATAAAAAATTCTCATCACTTGAGTCCAAAAGGAATTTACCTAAGTTTCACATGTTATTCTTTTGTACATTTTAGTGTAGCATAAATTATTTCTTTACTTGCTAGCAAACAAATAAAGCATGCATGTTTCGTGTTTCATGTTCCATTGTATTTATTGTATTTGTCCCCCCCACAAGATCATGTGAACACAGGTATTGTGTATAAAAAAAATCCAGGTTTTGTGCAGAGATATTTAATTTTTTGGAGCCCATACTAACATACAATTACTCACAACTATTTTTATAATAATAAGAATATATAATATAATAAAGATTTATAATCTTAATTGTTCATAGAGGCGTATGTTACCTATTGCTACCATGAATCCGGATCCTCTGAGGTAACTCAAATTTTGAGTTTGGATTCGGACCATCTAATCAGAATCAGTACCAATTCGGTTCAAGGTGAAATGCACGGATTGTTTTAATATTCGTGCCAAAATAGATCAGACGGTTCGAATCTAAATTCAAAATTTTGAGTTACCTAATATGTAATTAGATCAAATAAGGATGTAATCCGACCCGATCCATTTACTTTTTTTCTCTCTTTTTTCATTGTGCGTTAAAGTGGATCCGGATCTTCTAAAGTAACTCAAATTTTGAATTTAGATCATGACCGTTCGATCATAATTCGTGTTAATCTGATTCAAATTTAAAATATATAACCCCTTCAATATCCGTGCAGATTCTGATCAAACAACCCAGAATCAAACTCAAATTTTGAGTTACTTTTGAGATCCAAACTCATTAAAGTGTACCGTAGGATTTTAGAAAAAAAAAAAATTGAACTCACTAAAAACTAGAATCAATTGCTTAATATCCTCTGTTAAGGTTTCAGAAAACAAAAAGAAGAAGCTAGAATGAAAGCACATACTATTTTTGAGCTCTCCTTTTACTAATAATTTTTTTTTTTTTTGAAAGAAAGGTGAATGTCAAGTTTTTAAATTTTTTAATCTGTTATTACAACAAAAAATTTCCTCCATTCAAATTTCAAATTCATAACTTTTCACTCATAGGATATTATCTTTTGCCACTATACCAAACATATTGGTTCTTTTGAAACTATTTTAATGTTACTTGAAAATGAATATTAGGGCATTCAAGTATAATCATTTATATCCATGTCTTATAAATTGATAAATATTGCAATTTTTTTGTTTAAAATAAACAGGTATATTAAATGTAAGAGTCACTTCCGTAGGAATGTTGTAATTCATTAATATTTTTATGAAAAAATGTTGTTCTGAGCTCGTTCATCAATTAAAAATTAACATGTGTAAATTTTGTATAAAATATACAAAAAATATTGAACCTAATTTATATATTGTAATTTTTTGTTCAAAACAAACATACATATCTTTTTTATTTTTGTTCAAAATATTGATTGTCTTATAGTTAATTAATATTCACCCAATAATTTCATTTGCTTCTAAAACTCAAGATTATACATGCTCGAATTATTGTTAAGAAAATATAAATGAGTAGCACAATCTTTGATCTCTAGATTTATACTTGTTTAGTGCAAAATAATTTTTATTCCTATGAATAAAGTAAATTTAAGAAAATACTCTTTTTAAATAAAAATGAAATATTAATAATTCTAGGTTCTTAATAAAAAAAAGTAGTAGTTGTAGGTTCAAAACTACGCTGGAGATCCCTTTGAAGATATTTAAAATTGGATGATTTGACTTCATTTTTATATCAAAAATTGAAAAAAATTAAAAGTTACTACATTCTTAAATTTAAATTTGACCTTAAAATGTATTATATTTTTTATTTTAGGTCGGAAATTTTCGGGACGTATTTGCTTTATTTCAGGTTGGAGCAAAGCTAGTTTTAGAATCATAACCAATATGGTCCAAGGTGAAATGCCCAGATCTTTTTAATATTCGTACCAAAATAGATCAGACGGTCCGAATCTAAGCTCAAAATTTGAGTTACCTATGTGTAATTGGATCAAATAAGGATGACAAATTGCTGACCCGAGATGAGTCCGAATAAGCATCTAATCCGACCCGATCCATTTACTTTTTTTTCTCTCCTTTTTCATTGAGCAGTTAAAGTGGATCCGGATCTTCTAAAGTAACTCAAATTTTGAATTTAGATCATGACCGTTCTATCATAATTCATGTTAATCCGTTTCAAATTCAAAATTTATAGACCCCTTCAATATATGTGTAGATTCTGATCGGACAACCCGGAGTCAAACTCAACTTTTGAGATCCGACCTCATTAAAGTGGATCGTACGATTTTAGAAAAAAAAATGAACTTACTAAAAACTAGAATTAATCGCTTGGCAGTCTCTGTCAAAGTTTCAGAAAAAATAAATAAAAAAAAGAGGTCAAACTTTTAAATTTCATAATATGTTATTACAACAAAAGATTTTCTCTATCCAGATTTTAAATTTCATAATCTGTTATTACAACAAAAGATTATTATGTCTGGATTTCAAAATATTTCTCAACTTATTATAGACTCTTTAACATTATTAGAAGTTCTTAATTGCACAAAATCCACAAAAATGGAGTAAATATAAATTGCTTAAAAGGATTTTAATAAACAATAATTCGAGCATATATGGAGTTCTATACAAATCTTATCTTAACATACATCCAAAATAGTTTTTGTTAAGGGGCAGAAATGCAAATCCCCAACAATAGATTAAATTTAAGTACCACAATCTCTGATCTTTAGATTTATACTTGTTTAGTGTCAATAATTTTAATTCTATAAATAAAGTAAATTTATGAAACAACTCTTTTATGAATAAAAATGAAATATCAAAAATTGTAGGTTCTTTATAAAAAAAAAATTGTAGGTTCAAAACTCCGCCAGAGATCCCTTGTAGATATTTAAAATTGGAAGAGTTGACTTCATCTTTATTTTGAAAAATAAAAAATAAGAAGTTACTTCATTCTTAAATTTAAATTTTAACTATAAAATGTATATTATTTATTTCAGCAAATTGTAAATTTTAACCGTAAAATGTATATATTTCCCTTTTTCGGAAATTTTCAGGACATATTCGCTTGATTTCTCGTGGAATATAACATAAGTTCATTAGTTTCTTTTAGTTTAGAAAACTTTATTTTATTTGTTTTTACTTAACAAAATAGTCGCTGTATATATGACATGATAATTAATTCATGATGTATATATGGTCCAAAAGTTAGCATTACTAGGATCACACATTATACATGCCAAGAAATAAATGAACAACGGCTAGTTTGGATATATATATACACAACGATCGAAATTACAAAAGTGCGTTTAATTTCTTTTTTGTTCTTTTTTTGCAAAGAGAACCCTGTTTTATCTTTAATAATTGAGCAATTATTGGTAAGTTGGGAGAATTTTTTATTTAAAGAAAATATTAAAAAAGAAAAGAGAGAAATTGAAAGAATATCTATCGATTCAAATTATTCAAAGTTTGAATCGGTAGAAATTTCACCCGTTCAAACTAAATATTTTTTTTTTTTTTGCACATGTTTACATGTGTTTACATTTTTCGTGACTCCATTATCTATGACTCCTTGATTTATACTATGCTCCTCATATAATGGAGCCACATTGAATCCGGCCACATATTTATTTTTCAAAAAATATATATATATATATATACTTGGATCGGTAGAATTTCTACCGATTCTTTTGCCCTAAAAATTTAAGGATACTCTTTCTGTTTCTTATTTTTTTTAATATTTTCTAGAAAAACTCTCTAGCCGTATTATTTTTTTATTTGATCTTAAATTGGTGATATATTTTTAAATGAATTTAGTTTTCATGACATAGGAACTTAACAATGAACATTATTCTATGATAGAGAAAGAATATTTACATGATAGATGTTAGGTTTGTGTAAAAAATTAGATGTAACTACCTCTCATGCTAAGAATGCAACATGCTCATTAATTATTATTTTTTCATGATAAGGAATGATATCATGTGATCTCATTTTAAAATATTGTAATTAGATCTAGATGACTTAAGACTAATAACTAATTAATTCTTTTGAAAGAAGTTAAGGATTAATATTTAAAATGGTCTGTTTTTTTTTTTTCTCTTTAAAGCTATTTTCTTAAAAATTGTCAAAATAAAATTAGTACTTCAAACTATTAAAATTCAATTCACAAAAATGAAATAATTTTTTAGAGCTTAATTTTTTTTTTGGAGCATTACAGCAGCGAAACCCTTCTGCGACCCGCCAATCGGTCACAGAAGGGTATGGCGCCGGTCGCAGATGACCGAAATTGGCCGCAGAAGACCCAGTCGCAGTTGCTCCGTCGCTGATGACCACCCCGCTGACGTCACCGGTCGCTGAAGGGTAAGGCGCCGGTCGCAGATGACCCTATAGCGACCGATGAAATCTGTCGCTGATGCTATATGCTGACGTGGCGAAAGACCATCAGAGACCGATTGGCCGGTCGCTGATGGGCCCAGAATCGGTCGCAGAAAGATGATTTTTTTTTTTTGGTATTTTTTTTGTTATTTCTTTTTCCCAATTGGTACGTAACGTACCAAACAAATAAGTTACTATTGTATTGTATGGTGTGGATGTGGAAGATTTATTAATTCATTTTGGTTTCTGTAACTCACTATCATTCATAGGGCTTCATGTCGATCTATTGGCTAAGCAAAGCTGGAATTTAAAGCAACTAAATTGATTTTACCTAAATAACAATCAACAAATAAGTTACAACATAAACCCTCTAAAATTCAAAAATAAATCAGAAAACAAGAGATAGGAGGGTCATACCAAGATTGGAGAGAAGCGACGGGATATTTGGAGGCGCTGGCCGAGGGAGGAGAGAGCTAAACCGACCCTTAGAGGTCAGTGAAGAGGGTTGTGGAGACGCTGGTCGAGGAGGGGAGGGCAGGATCGCGGTTTGAGAAGAAATGGGGGGAAGCGGGGAAGAGACAGAGAGAGAGGAGAGGTCGGGGTGGCCGAGAAAGAGACAGAGAGAGAGCTTCTGAGGGGAGAGGTCGGGCGGCAGCGACCGGGCCAATTTTTTATTTTTTTTCGCTAACCTAAAAAGCGGGAAGAGACAGCGGGAAGAGACAGAGAGAAGAAATAATTTGGCGGATTTTTTTAGCGATACCCCTTAGCGACCGCGCCAAATGAGTTGCAGAAGGCTGTTTGCGCCGATCACTGAAGGTTTCGTCGCCGAAAGACTTAATTTTTTTTTTTATTTATTTTTTGGTCTTCAGCGACTGGCGATCTAACCGGTTGCTGAAGCCCCTTTTTGTTGTTGTGGTGAAAGTGGGGATAAATTAACACACTGATATCATAAACGAAACCAATTAAACTATTCTATTAAACAATTAACATGCATTTATTTATCAATTAATTAGGTGTTTGATTGTCCCACAACGGCTAATTAAACCTAATATTATTTTTTTTATTTAAACGGCGCAATGAAATTGAAAGATGTTGTTCGCAGCAAAGTGCAACGCAAGTTTCGGTACGCTTGAGGGCGTACCTTTTAAAACCGCGTTTACACTCCACGAGTAAGGGTTGCAAGTGCACAACCCCTATCGAGTAGTATAATCGGGTATCGATCCACAGGGACGGTTAATTGCGAGGTTAGATTCTATCAAACTCAATCAAAAACTAGAAGTGAGAAAGATTTGGTTTGGTATTTAATTTCCTAAAGAGGTCAATTCAAACAATTCAAACAATTCAAGAAGATGTAGTAAAATGCTAGAAGAAATGTAAATTGTGTTTTGATTATGGATAAAAGGCATTTCCAGGGTTTCAGACTTCATCTCTGATCTGCCTCTAGTGGTACGGCCCGTACCAAGTTGGTACGGCTAGGCCGTACTTCACTTGGTAAGGCAAGGCCGTACCACCCTGGTAAGACCCGTACTGGCTTCCCAGAACAGAACCTACCAGTTCGAGTTGATGCATTTCCTTGCTGGTACCTTGTGCTAAACTCTTTAGAAAGGTTCAATTGACCATACCTAAGGTTCCTAACCCTCAACCGTCGTTTGTTGGATCAAGATCTAGGTTGGAATGCAATTGATTGCCTTTTAGGGATTTCTACACCTCAACTCTCGTGTGTTGGTACAGATCTACCCTAGCTGGTTGATTGGAGGTCTAAGGCACCCTCTAATCTGTCGATTAGAGGAGAATTCAACCTCTCGGCTTCAATTCGAACTATTCTACCCTAAGCATTTGATTTGGATGAGAGATTGAGATGATCACATGACCTTGATAGGTTCGATCTAAACCTAGAGGCACATCATACAACAATCACAGCAAGCAAAGCAAAAGATATCAAAGTAAATCACAATCAATCAAACTAAAGAGTTCATACAAGATACAAGTCAAAGAAAGTCAAAACAAATCAAGAATCAATCTCTAACCCTAGAAACTAAAAGAACTACTCACAGCACATAATCAGATCTAAAAATACAATAAGAGGGATAGAGATAGCCATGGATCGAAGGGATCGAGAGGAGGAAGCTAGATCCGTCGAGTTTCGCCTCTTCCTCTTCCTTCCTTCTTGCTCTCAGCTCCTTAGCTCTCTTTCTCTCTCTTACTGTGCTCTCAAATGGATCTGGAATGGAATAGCTGTCGAAATTGGAGAGTTCCCCGCTTTAAATAGCCTCTGCCAAAATTTGAATCTGTCAGATCGCCTTTATGTACGGCCCGTACCAATTTGGTACGGCCTGGCCGTACCAGGCGTGGAGAGCTGAAAATCGGCTAAGTCTGGTAAGACCCGTACCAAGCCTGGTAAGGGTCGTACCTCATCATCTGAATCGCCGTTTCTTCGTGTGTTTTGCTCCAAACCTGCAGAAAACAAACAAACACTCAGCAGTACCAAATTCTAAAGATATATCGATGAAATGCACATGATTCTGGTGAATTATGGCACGAATCTGGTACTAAAACAGGCCTAAAATAGACTAAATATGCGAGGTATCAAATTCCCCCAAGCTGAACCTTTGCTTGTCCTCAAGCAAAAAGTTTCAAACTCGGGTAAAAGTGCTGGACAACTAAATCTAAATGCAGATACAAGTCTAAATGTGAAAACCTACGTGAATTTGCTATAGTCAAGAATTTCTAGAATCGATTCGGTTGTAATTCAAATATCCCTTTATAAACCTTGATTCACTCCACCAATTGGTCAATTGAACTTCTTATTTTGAGATGCTTCTAACAATGGAAAGACTAATTACCTAGGTTTGATCGAAACAATTTCATTCTTTTTCCGAATCAGTGCTTTTATTCAAGGTGATTTTTCTTTTCATTTGCCCTCCCCCAAGCTTGAATCAAGCTTAAGGGTAAGAAAGTTGCGAACGAAGTGTGTTGGTATGAGCAAAATTTTCTTTCTTTATTTCTAATTGGGAGACGAGCTCAAAGGCGCCCATTCGAGGCTTATTGCCAGTACTCTTATGTTCTCCATCTTTTTTTTTTTTTTTTTTTTTTTTTTTTTTTTTTTTCTTTTTGGTTTGCTCATACCATGAATACACACATCTATTGGTATTCATTCATACCAATAGATATTCCAAACTTTCTTAATTTGAAAATCCCAATTCCTAAAGGCACAGTTCAGTTTTTTTTCGAATAATCTCGTTCGATTCAATTCTAAGTTTGTTTCATCTTTTCCATTATTAAAAACATCTCAACCTAAGTAGTTCAATAACCAATCATGGGTTAGTTCCAATTCACTCAGGTCTATCCTAATCACAACTAAATTGTTTCAAAGTTATTCTCAATTCTAGCAATTCACGCAAATCTTCACCTAACAATGCACGAAAATACGAAAAAATGCAAGAAAAATAACGGTAAAGTAAATATGACCTAAATGCAAATGTCATCCCCCCAAGCTTAGCCTGAGCATTGTCCTCAATGCTTCAAGACTATGAGATAAAAGAGATAAAAGAAGCTCGGGGAAAAAAAAGAGCGAACCTGATCAGTCCTCAGGGTGGTCGTACCAGAGCCAGTCGCTAAACCGCTGCTCTATCCCAGTCACCCGCCGCGTGAGATCCTGGAGTATGGCGCCCTGCTCACGAATGGCAGCACCCTGCTCATAGAGTGCAACACCCTGCTCCTGACGCATGCCGTACATCAGGTGGTAGACATCCTGGATGGTGGGCTCATCGACTGGAGGGGGATACACGGGTCGACTGTAGGAGGTCGAGGGTCCGGCTGCGTAGGCGGAGGTGGATGGGCCAGTCTGGTACGAGGAAGGGCCAGCTCCATAGAAAGAGGTACCTGCACCAAAGGGTGAGGGATGTACCTGCTCGAAGAAGGGGGGAGCCTGGCTGGGGAAAGGTGGCACATGAGGAGAGAGAGGATGCAACGGCTCAAACGGAGCCTGGACTGGAGAGGTGGCGGCATCGAGCATGTCCTCATCGCCATGCGGTGGTGGTGGAGGAGGTGGAGGTGGGGCCACAGGGGCAGGCTGCACGCGGGGCGGGCGTCGGAAAAACCAGGTGCTCCGGTCAGTGAAGGAGAGAGTGACCGGGAATGGCATGATGTATCTGGTATGCTGGTCAGGCATGCGCCAAGCCCAAGCACCTCGCCCATCGCGTCCTGCTGCTGACTCGATGAACTTGTAGGTGGTGAACTGAGTGAGAGAGAGAGACCGGGAGCTACGGCACTCCTCGTCGCCGATGATCTGGAGGTGTAAGCGCTCAGCGATCAGAGTGACATAGGCCGAGATGTAGAGAGTGCCACCCGGCTTGGGCTGCCTCTGGATGTCGATCCAGTGGCGGATCATGGCGAGCATCAGATCGGGCCGCTCGAGAGTGCTGTCGGGGCGCAGCATATGATCCACCAGCTGCAGATCCTCAACATTAGCACGGGCGAATGTCTCGCCACGTGCAAAAACTGTGCAACCGAGGATACGCAGCAGGACCCGGATGACAGGATGTGGGACGTTGAGCTGCTTGTACTCCTTGTTGAAAGCTGACCCGGCTGGTGCGCCAGAGATCAGCTCCCAGAAGGTGTCGCGCTCCAAGCCCACAGAGAAGGTGAGGGAGTCAGTAGTCGGGTTCGGCTCAAAGCCAAACCACTCCCTCAAGTCATGTAGCCAGACGCGACGGGTCTCACTCAGCATGCGGAACCTGATGAACGGGTGGTGGTTCCGCGAAAACTTGAGCTCCAGAGAGGAAAGAAACTCCAAGGTGAGCTTCTTGTAACCCCTCTGGGCGATCTCCCAGAAAGCTGGAGTGATCCCGACCCGGGTGGTGATGCGGCGGAACTCGTCCTCTAGGCCCATCGCCTGAAGAGCAGAGAAATCGACAATCCTCGTGTTGTTGACCGTCTTCGTCAGAAGGATTTCAAAATTCTTGAGCTGCTGTCGGGTCGAAATGAGGAAGTACTCCGCGGTGTATGCGTCGGCACGCTGGGTGGCATCAGAGGTGGCCGAATCGGTGCCCCTGGAGTCAGAGGCATGGTCGGAGGCCTCGTCAGAGCCCTGGTCCTGGTCAGCAGATGGATGGTAAGGGGGGCTCTCCTGTGGGCTCTGGTGAACGGATGGAGACTCACTGGATGTGGTCTCACCCTCATAGTAGGTGGGGGTCCTGGCTGCACTCTCCTGGGAGTGGCGAGATGCGCGGGAGCCACTACGAGACGCACTCCGGTGGGAGTGATGAGATGACGTGGGGGCAGCGGTAGGAGGGACGTCGTCAGGCTGGCCAGTGACGGAAGGGATGGTGTCGTCAGAGGATGCGGAGGCGCGCGAGGAACGTCGACTCATCTCGGGCAGTCGTGTGTGACGTTGGTTGGTTCAGAGGGAGCGCAACTGGGTAGGTACGGCCTGGTCTGACCTAAGAGGTACGGCCTGGCCTGACCTAGGTAGGTACGGCCTAGCCGCACGGGTTGGTACGGGCCGTACCAAACCTAGGGTTTTGGTGTTGGCTGGTAATGGCCGCACCAATCTGGTACCAGTGACAAAAATGGGGTTTGCACCCCAAGGTGGTGCAGTACAGAGGTTGGCACCAAAGTGGTCAGGTCAGATCGTTTGGTACGGGCCGTACCCAGCTGGTACGGGTGTGCCGTACCAAGCTAGGGTTTGGACTGAAAACTTGCTGAACCGAGCAAGGAGGAAAAGGAAGAAGAGAAAATGGAGAAGAGGGACTAACCGAGAGAAGAAGGTGCGAGTCGTACCAGTGAGGGGGTGCGGGTCGGACCAAGTGGAGCGGTGCGGCGTGGCCGTGTGAAGAGGATCGGACGGAAGAGGGGAATGTCGGTGGTGCGTTGGTGCGCCAGCCTTGTGCTCGGTTTAGGAGAGAAAGAGTGGAGAGGGTGGAGATGGAGAGAGGAGAGAGTAGAGAGGAAGAGGTGCGGCTGGGAAGGGGAAGGGGTACGGGGGGGGTTTAAATGGGAAAAAGGCGGAAGGGGAAGGCGTCGGTTCGCGAAATCTGACCTAGGTACGGCCTGGCCATACCAAAGTGGTACGGGCCGTACCAACCTTGAAAATTTTGTTCCTCATCCCGTGACTTCTCAAGCCGCTCGTGATGCAATGCAGAAGAATGAATGCATGTCTAACTGTTCCTAAGATGCAAAACAGGTAAAAATGGCTTGGGCTGCCTCCCAAGGAGCGCTCGTTTTAGGTCTCGAGCTCGACCTTCTCTCTTCAGGTTCTGTTTGGAGATGGATCGGAGAGATCCAAGCTCTCTCGCAATTCTTGGGGATGGTCAGCAATGTAGTGCTTGAGACGCTGACCATTGACTTTGAAAGTCTGCCCCTCCTTGTTATTCAATTCCACAGTGCCAAACGGGAACACTGCCCTCACCCGGAATGGACCGGACCATCTGGACCTCAGCTTCCCTGGAAAGAGCCTAAGTCGAGAATTGAACAAGAGGACCAAGTCTCCCTCATGGAACTCACGAGGCATGATGCGCTTGTCGTGAACTTGTTTGGTCCTTTCCTTGTACATTCTCGCGTTCTCGTAGGCATTGAGACGCATCTCCTCTAACTCATGCAAGTCAAGGATGCGTTTCTCTCCAGCTGAGAGCAAGTCCATGTTGATGGCCCGTGTGGCCCAGTATGCCTTGTGCTCAATTTCCACGGGCAAGTGGCAGGACTTTCCGTACACCAATTTGAAAGGGCTCATCCCAATCGGAGTTTTGAAGGCTGTACGGTAGGCCCAAAGTGCGTCACTCAGCTTGAGTGACCAATCCTTCCTCGTGCGAGCCACGGTCTTCTCCAGGATAGACTTGATCTCTCTGTTGGAAATCTCGGCTTGACCGTTGGCTTGAGGATGGTAGGATGTGGTCACCTTGTGAGTGACTCCATGGCGACTGAGGAGATTGTCAAATTGGCGATTGATGAAGTGCTTGCCACCGTCACTGATGACGGCTCTCGGGACTCCAAAGCGAGGGAAGATGGTGTCAGTGAACAGTCGTTTCACTGCCTTGGAGTCCGCATTCTTGCACGCCACTGCCTCCACCCACTTGGAGACGTAGTCAACTGCCACCAGGATGTACTCGTTCCCACACGAGGGTGGAAACGGTCCCATGAAATCAATGCCCCAGACATCAAAGATGTCTACCTCTAGAATAGAGGTGAGAGGCATTTCATTCCTCTTGGAGATGTTCCCGGTGCGCTGACACTTGTCACAAGCTGCGACGAAGGTCCTAGCATCTCTGAAGAGTGAAGGCCAGAAGAAGCCGGATTGCAGGACCTTTGAAGCAGTCTTGGAGAATGAAGCGTGTCCTCCGTAGGCCGAGGAGTGGCAGTGCTCAAGAATGGAGCGCGTCTCGTCGTATGGCACACATCAACGGTAGACGCCATCAACGCCAATCTTGAAGAGGTAGGGGTCGTCCCAGAAGTAGAACTTGGAATCCGATCGCAACTTCTTCTTCTGCTGGTATGACATGTCAGGAGGAAGTACTCCTGAGGCGAGAAAGTTCGCAATGTCTGCATACCAGGGCGCCGACTTGGTGTTCACTCGGTCAGTGGCATGGAACGTCCGATCTTGCAACGCATGAGTCGCGTGCATCGGTGTATCGACCGAGTGGATCTCCTCCATGGCAGAAATCGAATGGAATTGGTCATCAGGGAACGAGTCATCAATTGGCAGGCTACAAGAGCCCTCATCTTCCCAGCGAAGCCGGGACAGATGGTCAGCCACAGTGTTTTCGACTCCTTTCTTGTCCCTGATTTCGATATCGAACTCCTGCATGAGGAGAATCCACCTAATCAGGCGAGGTTTGGCATCCTGCTTGCTCAACAGATACTTGAGTGCGGCGTGGTCAGTGTAGATCACTATCTTGGAACCAACCAGATAGGATCTAAACTTGTCGAGAGCGAACACAACAGCCAAAAGCTCCTTTTCGGTTGTTGTGTAGTTCATCTGGGCAGGGTCTAGCACCTTGCTAGCGTAGTAGATAGCACATGGCTTGTTCTCCTTCCGCTGCCCAAGAACGGCTCCCACAGCGTAATCACTCGCATCGCACATCAGCTCAAATGGCAAGGTCCAGTCTGGAGGCTGCAGGATGGGTGCTGAGACAAGGGCTTCCTTCAATCGGCAAAACGAATCGACACACTCCTGCGTGAAGATGAAATCAGAATCCTTGATGAGCAGGTTGGTCAATGGTTTTGCGATTTTCGAGAAGTCCTTGATGAAACGGCGGTAGAAGCCAGCGTGTCCCAGAAAGCTTCGCACAGCTTTGACGTTCGTTGGGATCTCCAGCTTCTCGATCACCTCCACCTTTGCTTTGTCAACCTCAATCCCTTTTGAGGTCACCACATGTCCAAGGACGACTCCCTCTTGGACCATGAAGTGACACTTCTCCCAGTTGAGGATTAGGTTGACTTCTTCGCACTTCTCCAGAATTTTGCAGAGGTTGGCTAGACATGAGTCAAAGCTGGTCCCATAGACAGAGAAGTCGTCCATGAAGACCTCAACCTCTTTCTCAATGAAATCTGAGAAGATAGCCATCATGGCTCTTTGGAAGGTGGCAGGTGCATTGCAGAGACCGAATGGCATCCTACGGTATGCGAATGTACCGTAGGGACATGTGAAGGTGGTCTTGTCTTGGTCGTTCGGGTGAATGGGGATCTGAAAGAATCCTGAGTACCCGTCAAGGTAGCAAAAATGAGAATGAGTCGCCAGCCTTTCAAGGAGTTGGTCGACAAACGGCAGTGGGAAGTGATCCTTGCGCGTGGCATTGTTGAGCTTCCTGTAGTCGATACACATGCGGTACCCAGACACCACACGAGTAGGGACTAGCTCATCCTTTTCATTGCGCACCACTGTCGTGCCTCCCTTCTTGGGCACCACGTGAACGGGACTCACCCACTTGCTGTCAGAGATGGGATAGATGATGCCTGCGTCCAGGAGTTTGAGAATCTCCTTTTTCACCACCTCTTTCAGGTTGGGGTTGAGTCGCCGCTGGTGCTCCACAGACGGCTTGTGATCATCCTCGAGAAGAATCCGGTGTGAGCAGATGGCTGGGTTGATCCCTTTCAAGTCCTTGATCGAGTACCCAATCGCGCCCTTGTGAAATCGCAGCTTCTCAAGCAGTTTGGCGGTTTGATCGGGGTTCAGACTCGCATTGACGATCACGGGACAAGACTTTTCTGGATCGAGGAACTCGTATCGGAGATTGGTTGGGAGAGGCTTGAGTTCGGGAGTCGGACGCTCAGGCTGATCATTGACACGAGTCGCATCTGGGTGATCAGACTCGTGTGCTGTCGAGGTGTCGGCCTTGGCAGTCTCCGCTTCACTCATCGTCTCAGAGTGTGATGTACGATCCTCCAGATCCTCAGGAATCGCATCTGCTGCACAAATCGACTCGCTCGCCTCGCTTGGCAACTTTGAGAGGAATTCAGCGTCTTGGCGCAGCGAGTTGTTGACTTGGTCGAGAAAGTAGTCCTTGACTAGATCAGCCAGGTACTCCTCGGTCCTGTCAACTCGGAAACATGTCTCAGATCGCGACGGATATCTCATGGCACGGTCGATCTGGAACTTCACCTTCTCTCCCCCGAAATTCAGAGTCAGGATGCCCTGCTTCACGTCAATAATCGCGCCGGCTGTACTCAGAAAAGGTCGTCCCAAGATGATTGGGACTTCCTTGTCTTCTTCCATCTCCATGACGACGAAATCGACGGGCACGAAGAACTTCCCGACTTGAACTGGCAGATCCTCCACCATACCAAGTGGAAGTCGGACTGAAGAATCCGCCAACTGTAATGTCATCCTCGTGGGCTTGAGCTCCCCCACTCCTATGCGATCATAGATGGTGCGTGGCATGAGACTCACGCTCGCTCCTAGATCACACAGGGCCTTCTTGATCGTCGCCTTCCCAATGGTGCACGGGATGGAAAACTTTCCAGGGTCGTCCAGTTTGGGAGGTAGCTCACTCTTCAGGATTGCGCTGCACTGCTCCGTCAGCTTGACTGTCGCGTGCCCCTCTAAGCTTCTCTTGTTAGAAAGAATGTCCTTCAGAAACTTGGCATAGGTGGGCATTTGAGTCAGAGCGTCAGTGAAAGGAATGGTGATCTGCAGCTGCTTGATGACGTTTGCGAAGTTGGCAAATTGCTCGTTCAGTCTGGTCTCAGCCAATCGTTGGGGGAATGGAACAGGTGGCCGGTATGGAGGTGGTTTCTCGGCCCCTTTCTTCTTCTGATCACCTGACGCTTTGGGTGGAGGTTGTGCATGTCTTGCCGAGCTGGTGCAATCTGCACTCGCTTGAGGTTGGGTGACCTCAGCTCGTTCTTGATCAACCTCCGTCAATGGAATTGACACGGGGGTTAGGATCGCGTCAGGTATCGCCTCGAGAATCGGATCAACTGTGCTCTCACTCGGCATGGGTGGCTCGTCGTATTGGGTCCCGCTTCTCAGAGTGATCGCCTTAGCCTCTTCTCGTGGATTTGGTTCGGGTTGAGACGGAAGCTTCCCGGGTTGAGAATGGCTTGAGGTGACCATCTGGCTCAGCTGCTCCAGCAACTTGCTTTGGGCAGCCATTTGAGTGCTCATGCTCTGCATCTGCTCCCACATCATCTGATTCATCTTGCCCTGCTCGTGAGTGAAGTTGTTCACTTCAGCAGGCGCAAATGACTTTGAAGGGTCAGAGGGAGCTGCTCGGTTGCCTTGGTTGGGAAAGGAAGCGTTCTGGTAGAAGCTCCTGTTGCCATTGTTGCTGTTGCTGCTCGAAGCTTGGGGTCTCCAATCGTTGTTGCTTTGAGGAGGGTAGTTTCCATTGTTGTTCGTCCGATTGTTCCAGTTGTTGTTGTTGTTGTACTGCGGCCTTTGGAAGCTGTTGTTTTGGAAGGGGGGTCTAAACGAAGAGTTGTTGAAAGGCGCAGGGTTGTTTTGGTTCGACCTCCAGTGTTGCTGCTCAACATGGTCCTTGGAATAGGATCGACTGAAGGGAGGTCGTGGGAAGAAAGAAGGTTCGTTGTTGAGAGAGTGGACTTGCTCGTTCTCCTCGTCTTGCTGCACCAGCGGGCATTGCTCGTATGCGTGCCTCTCGTCTCCGCACATGACGCAGACTTGAGGTTGCTGTTCGACAGCCTTGACACTAAGCTTGTCCATTGCCCTCTGCATGGCGTCCATCTTGGCGGTGAGAGCCGTGATGTGGTCTAGCTCGTACTTGCCTCCTCCTTGGCTACCTCCTTGGCCTCCTCGTGGGCGTGACGTGTCGCGGCCGGACCACTGCTGGTTCTGCGCCATATCATCTATCAAGCTCATAGCCTCTAAAGGCTCCCTTGACATCAACGCGCCTCCCGCAACAGCGTCCACGTAAGCACGAGTGCTCTCATTCAGGCCGTCGTAAAACGTTTGAATTAAAAGCCAATCGGGTAAACCGTGGTGGGGACAAGAGTACTGCAACTCTCTAAATCTCTCCCACGCTTCATTCAGGGGTTCATCAAAAATCTGCCTAAAGCTGGTCAGGTCTTGTCTTACCTTGGCTGTCCTCTTGTGAGGGAAAAATCTGGTCAAAAACAATTTGGACAAATCCCTCCAAGTCCTAACAGAGTCCCTAGGCAAAGATCCTAACCACTTTTTGGCCTTATCCCTAAGCGTGAAAGGAAATAAAGCAAGCTTTGTGTAATCAGCATTCTCACCGTTGGTCTTGATCGTAGTGATGCACTCGAGGAATGTCTGGAGATGAGCGTGCGGGTCCTCGTGGTCGAGTCCGTGAAAGCTGTTCTGCTGCACCATATTGACAACACCCGGGTTGAAGTTTGGTTGCTGTCCTGGAATGTGTGGCAGCCGGATCGCACCTCTTGCATCTCCAGCTCTCGGCACGTTGTACTCTCGCAGCGTCCGAGGCATGAAACCATCAGCTTCGTCATCAGTCATGCGGCCTTCTTCTTCTCGCCTCTGTCTTTCTCTTTCCCTGGCCTCTGCCTCCATTCTCAATCGGGCTTCGTTGTCTGCCTCAGCCATCTTTTCGGGTTCTGGTGTGTTGGTACGGGTCGGACCAGTCTTGGTACGGGTCGGACCTGGTTGGTGCGGCCTGGTCGTACCTGAGTCTGTGCGGGCCGTACCAGAGAGTGGCTGAGCAGTGTCAGCTGAGTCTGGAGGAGTTTGGTCGAACAGGGGCCCCTTGCTTCTCAGATTGTATGTCAGCCTGTATTTGCCTGCAGGGGGGGGTTCAAAAGCCAGTTTTTAGTATTTTTGAATAAGAAAAGCAATAAAGATACAAGATAAAATCTAGATCAACTAAGTAAGATAAAACCTAACTAAGCAATTGGTTACCGTCCCCGGCAACGGCGCCAAAAACTTGTTCGCAGCAAAGTGCAACGCAAGTTTCGGTACGCTTGAGGGCGTACCTTTTAAAACCGCGTTTACACTCCACGAGTAAGGGATGCAAGTGCACAACCCCTATCGTGTAGTATATTCGGGTATCGATCCACAGGAACGGTTAATTGCGAGGTTAGATTCTATCAAACTCAATCAAAAACTAGAAGTGTGAAAGGTTTGGTTTGGTATTTAATTTCCTAAAGAGGTCAATTCAAACAATTCAAACAATTCAGGAAGATGTAATAAAATGCTAGAAGAAATGTAAATTGTGTTTTGATTATGGATAAAAGGCGTTTCCAGGGTTTCAGACTTCATCTCTGATCTGCCTCTAGTGGTACGGCCCGTACCAAGTTGGTACGGCTAGGCCGTACTTCACTTGGTAAGGCAAGGCCGTACCACCCTGGTAAGACCCGTACTGGCTTCCCAGAACAGAACCTACCAGTTCGAGTGAATGCATTTCCTTGCTGGTACCTTGTGCTAAACTCTTTAGAAAGGTTCAATTGACCATACCTAAGGTTCCTAACCCTCAACCGTCGTTTGTTGGATCAAGATCTAGGTTGGAATGCAATTGATTGCCTTTTAGGGATTTCTACACCTCAACTCTCGTGTGTTGGTACAGATCTACCCTAGCTGGTTGATTGGAGGTCTAAGGCACCCTCTAATCTGTCGATTAGAGGAGAATTCAACCTCTCGGCTTCAATTCGAACTATTCTACCCTAAGCATTTGATTTGGATGAGAGATTGAGATGATCACATGACCTTGATAGGTTCGATCTAAACCTAGAGGCACATCATACAACAATCACAGCAAGCAAAGCAAAAGATATCAAAGTAAATCACAATCAATCAAACTAAAGAGTTCATACAAGATACAAGTCAAAGAAAGTCAAAACAAATCAAGAATCAATCTCTAACCCTAGAAACTAAAAGAACTACTCACAGCACATAATCAGATCTAAAAATACAATAAGAGGGATAGAGATAGCCATGGATCGAAGGGATCGAGAGGAGGAAGCTAGATCCGTCGAGTTTCGCCTCTTCCTCTTCCTTCCTTCTTGCTCTCAGCTCCTTAGCTCTCTTTCTCTCTTACTGTGCTCTCAAATGGATCTGGAATGGAATAGCTGTCGAAATTGGAGAGTTCCCCGCTTTAAATAGCCTCTGCCAAAATTTGAATCTGTCAGGTCGCCTTTATGTACGGCCCGTACCAATTTGGTACGGCCTGGCCGTACCAGGCGTGGAGAGCTGAAAATCGGCTAAGTCTGGTAAGACCCGTACCAAGCCTGGTAAGGGTCGTACCTCATCATCTGAATCGCCGTTTCTTCGTGTGTTTTGCTCCAAACCTGCAGAAAACAAACAAACACTCAGTAGTACCAAATTCTAAAGATATATCGATGAAATGCACATGATTCTGGTGAATTATGGCACGAATCTGGTACTAAAACAGGCCTAAAATAGACTAAATATGCGAGGTATCAGATGTGTTACAATTTTTAGTCGTGGTATAGTCATGATCATATATTAATCATTTGTTATGGCATTTAATTAAGAAATATATAAACTAGGATTTTAATTTAACACATAGCGGCGGTTTTGTTTTGTTTAATAAAGTAACTGAATTATGTTTTCACAAAAACATTATTGCTTCTCATGTCAATTTTATTCATCAAATATCTTCATTTTTACTTACATTTATAATTAGAGATTAATTTCTGAATCTGTATGCATTTACGGAAAATACATGATAGCACAAATTTTAATTTGCTTATGTACTTTCATTCATGTATTTAGAACAAAAAATATTGGTATGATTCATTTAAGAATATGGGACATATCATAAAATAATTTTTATTTTCAAATGTATAGGCGTAAAATAATTACAGGAAGTTTATGCATGTTATTGTATAAATTCAATTCCGTATGTATATAAGAATTCATAATGAGGAGGGTTCAAATGTCTTCATTTTTTAAAAACGTTAATAAATTAAAATTTAAAACTTAAAAGTCAAAATAAAACCATTGGGTATTATCTACATAATTTTATCTATGCACGTGTAAAAAATTGTGACATTTCAACTTTGTTTTGGTTGTCATTAAGAGCTTGTAAAAACGTACTAATGTGGATAATTTCTACACGTTGATTTTTGAAATGATTGATTCACATAAAAATAAAATTGAAATGTGATATTTTTTTATGAACACAGAGAGAAAATAACATAGATCACATCTGACAGTTTTATTTTGACGTTTATGATTTTAATTTTAATTTATTGATGTTTTTAAAAATAGAGATATAATGGAGGCACAAAAAATGGAAGCATTTGAACCCTCATCAATCATAATTTAGTCCAAACATATACTTTTCATTGCGTTTACATGTATTTTTTTTATTTTTTCAAGTTATTTTATTAACAAGTCAAGCAGTAAAAAATGTTGAAAAATAAATGCATTAAAATTAACTTAAAAACTCTCACATTTGACCATTTGACTTGATACTAAATAAATTTGAAAAATTATAAATTTTGCATATAAACGCACAACTATGAAGTAGATCGGTTTGGATTCATCGTTTGAAGTCGATTTGATAGGTTTTGTTGTTGTTGTAAATTAAATTATCACATATTAAAAAAAAATTTAACATTTATTTATTTTATTTATAGAAATATATGATGAACTTAAATTTTTTCTATCTATTAAATGTTGAGTAATTATGGCACCTGTTCCGATTCTATTGCTCAGTAAAAGATCAGAACCTTGTCGTTTCTCCAAACAGTTTAATTTGTTTTAATGCTACAGAAAAAATGGTCGGTCCAATTTTAGAATCTCAATTTATTTTACATTTCCATCATTTGATGTTATTATAAGATTAAATACGAGGGTTTTGTAAAATAATTTTCCCTATTTTTTATTTTAAATTTATATTCTTCTTAGTTAAATAAAGTTTCCTCAGTTTTTTCTTCATGCAGCGCACGGAGTATAGAACTAAAACAGCTCTGCACAAGGTTCGTACGTTGCATGAAGCCAAAACTGCTCTGTTAAATTATTTACCCCACTCACGGACTCACCGCATGTGACTGGAACTCGTTCCTTAGCTTCGGATTAGCTCCAACATGCTTTTGACTAGAATCCGTCCGACCGAATTCCAACCGTCCGATATGGGATTGAAAGGTGAGATTAATTAAAAAGAAACACATTGGATCAATGATAGATACTTCCAGATCCGAAGCATGGTCCCTTACACTCTCATCATACATCAAACGCAGTCACTTTGTTCCCCCTACCTCCCGAGTTCACGCCTCGACATTAACGCACCGTTTGAGTTTAACTCTGGACCGTCCGATCAGAATGCGGACCAATCCGACCCCTTCTTAATTCCCCAAATTCCTTCAAGATTCGTGCTAATATGTAATGAACGGATCATATACAAATTTAAACAGTGCGTTAATGCAGAGAAATAAATTCCTCTCCCTCTATCCGACTCTCTATCCCTCGAATTCATATCCTCTAAAGTAACACAATACGTGAGATTAGAACTGGACCGTTCGATTTGAATCGAATCAACCCAGACCTATTTAAAAATCAAGGGGTTCTTTAAGATCGGTGCTAATATAAGATGAACGGATCGAATTCAAGCTCAAATGGTGAGGTACCTTAGCTCAAATGAATTCCAATCCCTCTCCTCTCTCTCTCTCAACGTGAAATCTGTGCCATCTCTCTGCACACTATTTACGAAGCCCAACGCCTTTATTTACTTCTCTCTCTCTCTCTCTCTCCAGCTCCTTTACTTCTCCAGTAAAAGAGAAGGCGAGGTTCAGAGAACCGAGAAAAGCCTGACATTTCCTCTTACACTTACACCAATGCTCAAAGCATCTCACTAATGGCGTTCTCATACTGATCTGAGGAGAAAGAGAGAGAGAGAGAAAGGAACTCAATGGGTGACGAGATGAACAAGGGGGGATCATGCGACTCGATCGAAGCAAAGAAGAAGAGACCAGAACAGAGCTGTGCATTCTACGAACTCTTCTCTTTCGCTGACAAGTGGGACCACCTCCTCATGGCTGCCGGAAGCCTCGGTGCTGTGGCGCACGGCGCCGCCATGCCAGCCTTCTTTCTCCTTTTCGGAGAATTGATCAATGGGTTTGGGAAGAACCAGTACAACCTTCGCAAAATGACCGATGAAGTTTCTAAGGTTATATTTGCAAAATTTCAATGTAGATTTCGAGGAGGAGAGATATTGTTTTAGTAAATCAATGCAAATGCTGCATGTCCTTTCCTTAATTCCTTGTACCGTTATAAAGTTGTATATTTGCACAAATGTCCCTTCAATTTTGTTATTTGTATAACCTCTGTCTATTGTTTCCTGTTTCAGTGTTCTCTTTACTTCGTGTACCTTGGACTGGTTGTTTGCTTCTCCTCCTACTTAGGTAAGCATTTCATTTCGGTTTTCTTTTTAATTTTTGTTGGGTTTTTAATGAAATGTAACCTTGAACTTTTTCTATATAAGTATGTATTTGTTATTCAACTAGAAGCAGCATTTTTCTACTTAATTACTTTAGAAATGTCATGTAAATATGTAATTATGTACTCTATTTCTCCCATAATCCGAAAATGGACCTGATTTAAAAGTGAAAAAAGAAAAAAAAAGTAGATTATTATTTTATGGGAGGTGGTATATACAAAAGAGCACTTTTCAGTGAAACTGTGCAGAGAAACGACAAGCTTCTGGTCTTCTCGTCCTTTTGCTCCCGTTGGCCATTCTAACACATGTCCTTGTCACCGTTCTGTGGGCCCCACATATATCCCAATATATGGCTTTATGCGCTTACAACCCTGAATAATACCAAATACTGAAACCACCTCTGAGGGATAATGGTTATGGTTAGGAAGCTTAGGGGTGTTCATCGGGTCGGTTTTAATCAGTTTTAAACTGAACTGAGAGAGTTTGGTTTAAATGGTTCGGTTTTTCTAGTTAAATAGATTGGTTTAGTTAATCTTTAAAACCAGTTTAATAGTTTGGTTTGGTTCGATTTATAATTTAAAACCGGTTAGATTGAACCGACTGAAAATTTTGAACTCGTCCCTTGTTTCGAACCAAACATTAAAAAAATTCAAAAATTACGGTATATTATTTGGTTCGGGTTAAACCAAGTTAGACCGAACCAATTTTTTTTTAAATCTATCTTAATTTTTCTTAAAAATAGACAACATTTTTTTTATGATTATCTTCTTGTTTCGGTTCAACCGAACAAACCGAAATTTAGTTCGGTTTGGTCAGTTCATTTTTAATTCGGTTGTAATTTGAAAACCGAATAAAATTTTGGTTTGCCTATTTTATTTCAGTTTTAACCAAACCGAACCATTGAACACCTCTAGACCTAGTTATAGTCTGATATGGAATAGTTTATATATTTATTTTTGTATTTTGAATAGTGTTTTTGAGGGGATAATCTTATTGGAGAAATATTAAAGGGTTAATTATCTGACTTTTTTTTTTCTAAATCTTAACAGAGATTGCATGTTGGATGTACACTGGAGAGCGCCAGGTAAGTGCTCTGAGAAAGAGGTACTTAGAAGCTGTGCTGAGACAAGATGTAGGTTTCTTCGATACCGATGCCCGTACCGGTGATATAGTCTTCAGTGTTTCTACTGATACTCTCTTGGTACAAGATGCCATTGGTGAAAAGGTACCTATCTATTTCAATAAGTTGCAAAAATGGGGTTAACTATGCAAGTTGGATATGATTTTGCTGAATTATTACACAAAAATTATTTGAAATTTTGTAGGTTGGTAACTTCATACATTATCTGGCCACCTTCTTAGCCGGGTTAGTGGTCGGGTTTGTATCAGCATGGAGATTAGCACTTCTTAGTGTGGCAGTTATTCCAGGAATAGCATTTGCCGGTGGTTTATATGCTTATACCCTTACCGGCCTCACCTCAAAAAGCCGCGAATCCTATGCTAATGCCGGTATAATAGCCGAACAGGTATAATATAAAATAAACTTGTATTTTACAAAATTACTATCTAGTTTAGAAATCACCTTTTTTATTAAAGGTTAGTAAATAAATATACTTCAGCTTGGGATATTAATTTTTTGTAATTATGGGTTTGAAAAATAGGGTTTTTTATATGTATAATTCCTTGAGGAGAGGAACATGGCCTTAATCCTCATGCTACTGGAATAATACTACGTACAATTAGTATTGTAACCCTAATTTCAGTCCATTATTACCCGTAAAATTAAATATCATGAGATATTTGTCCTTTATGTTAATAAATAATCAAAATCTTGCAATTTTGAAGGATTCTACCTAAAATAATTCTAGAGTTTTCGGCTCTTTATTCCATGGCTCTTGAAGTGACCACGACTCAAGTGACTTCTTATTTTTTTTTTTTTTCCTTCTTGCTTGATTTGATTTGACTTGATTATACTTTAAACTCCACTAGCGCCGATCTCTTTTGTGTCTCTTTTGAAGTTTTGTGGGTCATGAAATTTGCATTGATTAATTTATTAAAAAGACTAAAGATGTGGCCATTTCTGTGAATTAATTTATGAACTCCACATGGCCTTGATATTCTTAAGCACTGCATAAACTTCTATTTAATCAAATCTTTTAGCAAATTAATGGGTACTCTTATAAGAGTTCATTTCTGTGAATTTGTCAGAAGTGGTCCCCATTATAGCAATGATTGATTACTTATGGAATCCAATGGTTTGCACATGACCACATACTATTAGTTGCATGAACTAGGACTTGATAACATGTGGTCTCTTTTCTTACTACCACTGTTCAATAATTAATATCATATTAAACTATTCATATTAAACTGTTCAGTTTGGTGCTTTCAATAATTAATATCATATTAAACTATTCATAAACTTTGTTGTGTGGTGGTGGGACAGATTTATTTGCATGTATACTGTTGTGTGCATGATGCTTATACATATAGACACACAAACTGTACATATTTATCAATATCTTCGTTTTTAAAGTTCAAATAATCGATCTGAATCGTTCGACATGATCTGCATATGAAAATATACTTGTACATCAAATTTTACATTTTTTATAACTTTTTTACTATTTTTTTGGATAAGTAGAAAATCGCTTGTTCTAACAATTTGATGCTTATACATATAGACACACAAACTGTACACAATGATCAAAGAGTGAGGCTATGTTACTATGCATAGCGCGGATTCGTCCGTGCTATAGATCGATATCTTCGTTTGTAAATATCTAATCTTTTTAAAATTTTATATTTTTAAGAATTTTTTTTAGATAGGTAGAAAATCACTACTTTTGAATGGTCTACAATTTTTAGAACAAGCAATTTTCTACTTATCCAACAAAAATAGTAAATAAATTCTAGAAAATGTAAATATTAGTACATTTTCATATGAAGATCATGTTGAATGGTTCAGATTCAAAATAGCAGTGTTTGTACATATTTAGTTTACTTCTTTTTACTTTTTTGTTACAGGTAATTGCTCAAGTAAGAACTGTTTATTCCTATGTGGGCGAAACCAAAGCACTGAATTCATACTCTGAGGCAATTCAAAACACACTTAAATTGGGGTATAAGGCGGGCATGGCGAAGGGTCTCGGCATTGGCTGTACCTATGGCATTGCATGCATGTCGTGGGCCCTTGTTTTCTGGTACGCTGGTGTCTTCATCAGAAATGGGCAGACTGATGGTGGCAAGGCTTTCACTGCTATCTTCTCTGCAATTGTTGGTGGATTGTAAGATTTTGAAATTTCTTGGTTTTGGTTCATGACCCTGTAGAACAGAGTGTAGGATACAGTTATCGGCCATTGCGCACCGATACCTGATCCAATGCTGTCACAACTGTGGTAGATTGTTTATTGATGGTACCAACATGGTACCTAACCAGTAATGATTGGTACCGGGTTTCAAAAATTTTAGGCATTGTTAAGTAAAAGTAAAAAGAAACGTATCATTTAGTCTGCAAGTACATTTTCATATGGAGATTATGTTGAACGGTTCAGATCGACTATTTGGAATTTGGAAATGAAAATATTGATCCGTAGTATGGACCAATCTGTGCTATGCATAGTACCATAGCCTCACTCTTCTAACAATGCATTTTCTTATATAATAATTATTACAAATTTTCTTTTTACAGGAGTCTCGGACAGTCATTCTCTAACCTAGGTGCATTTAGCAAGGGTAAAATTGCCGGTTACAAACTATTGGAAATAATTCGTCAGAAACCAACAATTTTCCAGGAAAAAGATGATGGCAAGTGCCTAGATGAGGTTCATGGGAACATAGAATTTAAAGAAGTGACCTTTAGCTATCCATCAAGACCAGATGTGATAATTTTCAGGGATTTCTCTCTCTTCTTCCCTGCCGGTAAAACTGTGGCAGTGGTAGGAGGAAGCGGGTCAGGCAAGAGTACTGTTGTGGCGTTGATCGAGCGCTTTTATGATCCCAATCAAGGTAAATATGATTTTATCATATCTCTTGGTATTGTATTAATTAAGTCCTGGTAACTGGTAACTTGGAGTGGATTGATTTGGTAACTGTGAAGTAAATTAAAAAAAATAGTAAATAAAAAGTAATTCAAAAAATAAGGGACTTAAATAAAAAACTAATTCATTTATTAAATTTTCAGGGCAAGTGTTACTGGATAATGTTGATATAAAAACTCTACACTTGAGATGGTTGAGAGATCAAATTGGGTTGGTGAATCAAGAACCTGCACTGTTTGCAACAACTATCCTCGAAAATATTTTATATGGCAAGCCTGATGCGACCATGGCTGAGGTCGAGGCTGCCACCTCAGCATCTAATGCTCATAGCTTCATCTCTCTCCTGCCAAACGGTTACAATACTCAGGTCAGCCTTCATTGCCATTCAATACTTGTTTTGATTTACTTTGCTTGTATCTACTTGTCAGTATAGTATACAACTTAGCTGCTGATACATACATGATTATCACAGGAAAATGTACTTGCAAACTATATTTTACATTTTTTAGAGTTTTTTACTATTTTTTTAGATAGGTAGAATGGTGATGAACATTTAGATCAAGTGATTTTCTACCTATCTAAAAAAATTAGCAAAAAAATTCCAGAAAATGTAAAATTTGATCTACAAGTACATTTTTATATGGAGATCATGTTGAATGGTTCAGATTGATTGTTTGTGCTTTGAAAATTGGGATCTTGATCCATAGTACAGGCCAATATGCGCTATGCATAGTACCGTAGTCTCACTCTACAACTAAGCCCAGTTCAAGTTCCAGATATTTTCTGATTTGTACGTAAATATTATTAAGAAAACAACATATATTTTTTTTTTTTTACTTGAATTACATAATATCCTAAATATTGCAGGTCGGAGAGAGAGGCCTCCAGCTGTCAGGTGGTCAAAAGCAAAGAATTGCAATTGCCCGTGCCATGCTAAAAAACCCCAAAATCCTCCTCTTAGACGAGGCAACAAGTGCATTAGACACAGCCTCTGAAAATATAGTGCAAGAAGCCCTTGATCGCCTCATGGTTGGTCGCACGACTGTGGTTGTAGCACATCGCCTCTCTACAATCCGAAATGTTGACATGATTGCTGTCATTCAACAAGGCCAGGTAAAGGTTTTAAGAATTTACAGAAAGGAGAGAGAGATAGATAATCAAATGAACTGTATATATAAAGATGATACTCGTTTGACTAGTCAACATTTCTAACCAATTCTGCTAACTAATTCTGTTAACAATTCTAACATGTGTCTAATACCAGGTTATTGAGACCGGGACCCATGAGGAGCTTCTAACAAAGGGGTCAAATGGGGCCTACGCATCCCTAATCAGGTTTCAAGAAATGTCAAGAAATCGAGATTTTGGGGCCCCCTCAACCTGCCGTTCCCGCTCTTCACGACTAAGCCATTCTCTCTCTACAAAATCTCTCTCTCTTCGATCAGGAAGTCTGAGAAACTTGAGTTACTCTTATAGTACTGGAGCTGATGGTAGAATTGAGATGATATCAAATGCAGATAATGTCAAAAAGTACCCTGCACCGAAGGGTTATTTCTTCAAACTCTTGAAAATGAATGCACCGGAATGGCCGTATGCTGTTTTGGGTGCTATCGGATCGGTGCTATCTGGTTTTATTGGACCCACTTTTGCTATTGTTATGGGTAATATGATAGAGGTGTTTTATTACCGAGATATCAATGCCATGGAGAGGAAAACAAGGGAGTTTGTGTTTGTTTTCATAGGCACAGGTTTTTATGCAGTCTTTGCGTACTTGGTGCAACACTACTTCTTTAGTATAATGGGAGAGAATCTCACAACACGGGTTCGAAGAATGATGCTTACTGGTATACTACTACGTACCATAATGAAGTCAAAATAAGTATTTTTATATGGAGATGGGCAGATTTATATTGTGAATTAAAACAATATTTCCGATTTCTAAGTTCAAACAGTCAATTTTCGAACGTTGAACATGATCTCCATATTAAAATGCATTTGGAGACCAAATTTTACATTTTTTTTGAATTTTTTAACTACTTTCAAGATAGGTACAAAATTGCTCTTTTCCAGAAAATTCTGGACCATTAAAAAAAAAAGACAATTTTGTACATATCTAAAAAATATAGTAAAAAAATTCCAAAAAATGTAAAATTTGTTCTCTAAGCACAATTTAATATGGAGGTCATGTTGAGTAGTTTGAATGGGCTGTTTGGACCTTAAAATCACAAAAGATGAGCACGAATTATTTTACATTTCTTTTGGAATTTTTTTAACTATTTTTTAGATAGGTACAAAATCGTTGTTTTTCAGAAATTTCTGAACCATAAAAAAAACAGTGATTTCGTACATATCTAAAAAAATAGTAAATTTTTTTCCAAAAATGTAAAATTCGGTCTCCATGTACATTTCAATATGGAGATCATGTTGAGCGGTTTGAATCAAACCATCTCTTTTTATATGCATACTTTTATGTAGTATTCTAATAGTATCTGTTTTGCTATTATAGTGATATTGAGAAATGAAGTGGGGTGGTTTGATGAAGAGGAGAACAACTCGAGTTTAGTAGCAGCACGATTGGCAACAGATGCAGCAGATGTGAAGCCAGCCATTGCTGAAAGAATCTCGGTCATTTTGCAAAACATGACATCGCTTCTCACCTCCTTCATTGTTGGATTTATTATTGAATGGAGGGTTGCTTTGCTTATTCTCGTCACTTTTCCTTTGTTAGTCCTCGCCAACTTTGCCCAGGTAACTAATTAAGAAAAATTTGGTGATCTTACTGTTAATCTCTGTAAAAGATTAGGCAAAGTAGCTTGGATGCATAATGCAAAATCTCCTTTCACACACAAAAATATAAAAAATATAAAAAGAATAGGCAAATTCTTCTATGGGCCTAAGGACCTATTTGTAAAATGAGCATATTTTCATTTTCAAAGTTCAAACAGTCGATCCGACCGTTCAACATTTTCTCCATATTACAATGTACTTGGAGGTCAAATTTTACATTTTTTTGAATTTTTTTACTATTTATTAAGATGGGTACAAAATTCAATGGTCTGAATTTGACTAGTTTTGTAAAATACCTAATAAATAGCAAAACAATTCAGAAAAATGTAAAATTTGGCCTCCAAGTACATTCTAATATGGAGATAATGTTGAACGGTCGGATCGACTGTTTGAACTTTGAAAATAAAAATATGTTCATTTTACAAATAGGTCCTTATGCCCATAGAAGCATCCCTCGAAGAATAAGGTTAAAGTAAGGGAATATTACCTTTTACCATGAAATCTATTTTGATCTTGGATTTAGGAGATTTATGGGGCGTCCTGGTAAATAAACATTGAACTGAATACCCACCTAAAAGTAAGGGAATATTACCTTTCATCATCAAAGGAGGCAGGTTTGTTATGCTGTGTACTGAGTGTTGTAAAAAACATCTGTTTAGGTCGATTAATTGGCCGATTAGTTGTTGGCGGTGACCAAACCGTCACGGATTTTTCCGACTAATTAGCCGATTATTTCCGATTATGACCGATTATTTCCGAATAATCGCTTGGTGATATCCTGTCTGTCCGACGAGTGCATACCGTTATTCAATACTAGTATATCATTCGAAAAAAATAGATAGAATTATAGGAATGTGTTGGTATAGTATATAAGGATATATCTTTGCATTGAGAAATTAAAATATCTTTGCATTTAAGGATATATGGAATGTATTTGCCATTGACTAAGAGGCAGGTAGAGCTAGGTTAATATAAAATTAAAAAGATTGAGTCAAAGTAGTTGCCATTGATTTTCTTCATTGTGACCCAAAAAATGTTGGGGCCCATTTGTAAGTGACCAAGAGGTAACACTGGAAGGCAACATGTTGGAGCAAAGTATCCTTTCCAAAAGAAATAAATCTAATCAGCACCCATTTGTGCACCCAAGTGTCCCCCCCTCCTCTGGGCCCCACACTGTACTCTGTCACACTGTCATAACTTTAAACTGACGCTACACATGTGCCTTTTCTCTGACAAGATGCCTTTTCCTCTTTTGACTTATTTATTAAATCAGTCCCTGATGTACTTTTATTTACATCTTTTAAAAAATATCATCACATGTTGCACCACACACCTTCTTCAAAGTCTTATGTTATTTAATTTGAATTGCTTTCTCTGCAACCCTTAAAATAATATGGTTTTACCTAAACGTCCTTCAAAGTGTATGTATAATTTGACCCTTTGAAAGAAATATTATTGCATTCCCATCCACTTTAAAGAAATTTTGCTATGTTTATACATATCAATTATTTTACCTTTTCTAGATTATTTTTGGATAAACTTTTGAATGACCTTGTTTTTCTTTTCCTTTTCTAGGAAACATGTCTTTTATTTCTCTGCAAAAATAAAAAAGAATCTTGTTTTGTTTTATTGGGCCAACAAATCCAAGACTCTGCACACAATTTATTTTTCTTGGATGCTTCTGATTTAATTCATTGCATGAGTTCCTTCATTGGCCCACCTTGTTAGATAGACTGACAATATTTTCTTTGCTGTTTTGTCTGTCTTGTGTCAGAACAGTTTGAAAAAAGAGGGTAGAGACACTGTACTATTGCTTCTGAGCAATATTTTTTATTTATATCTAAAAAAGAGTATTTTTTATTTAAAGAAATAATATTACAAAAAAGTTTTTTTTTTTTTTGGTCCCTTTTAAACGAAAACTCTAAAGGGACCCAAGTTTCGTTTTTTTTTTTTTTTTTGGTACTGAATCGAAATATTCATGTAATTCGTCAAGAACACTATTATTTTAAAACAAAAAATTATGGCTTCTGAGTGCATTTGCATTTGCTGCCAAAAGCTGATGCTCTGTGGCAGCCTTTTCCCCATGCCTCTCTTTGGGTTAAATTTTTTTTCAAGAAAATGTACCAGTCATAAAGATTTCAAGCACAGCATTGTAATAAAACTGCTAATTTATATTAACTGACATTTTTTTTCTTCACCCAGCAACTTTCAATGAAGGGATTTGCGGGTGATACAGCCAAGGCACACGCAAAAACAAGCATGATTGCTGGTGAAGGCGTGAGCAACATCCGCACAGTGGCTGCATTTAATGCACAGGACAAGATAGTTTCTCTCTTTCGGCACGAGCTGCGGGTCCCGCTCAGCCACAGCTTGCGCCGGTCCCAGACTGCAGGTGTCCTCTTTGGCTTATCCCAGCTCTCTCTCTATGCTTCCGAAGCCCTCATTCTCTGGTTTGGGGCCCACCTTGTCAGGTCTCACCATTCCACCTTCTCCAAAGTTATACAAGTCTTTGTTGTTTTGGTTATAACTGCCAATTCAGTTGCTGAGACAGTTAGCCTCGCACCTGAAATTGTACGTGGTGGTGAGTCAATCCGGTCGGTTTTTGCAGTTTTAAACCGCCCGACCCGTATTGAACCGGATGACCCGGAGGCTGACCCGGTTGAGTCTATGCGTGGTGAGATTGAATTTCGGCGGGTTGACTTTTCATACCCAGCACGGCCTGATGTTCAAATTTTAAAGGACTTTAACCTAAGAATTCGTGCTGGGCAAAGTCAAGCACTTGTGGGTGCAAGCGGGTCGGGTAAAAGCACTGTAATTGCTCTGATCGAGAGATTCTACGATCCAACGGCTGGGAAGGTGATGATCGATGGTAAAGACATCAAGAGAATCAACCTGAAATCCCTTAGGTTAAAAATCGGTCTCGTGCAACAGGAGCCGGTTCTATTTGCTTCAAGCATATTTGAAAACATCGCATATGGGAAAGATGGTGTTACCGAAACAGAGGTAATGGAGGCAGCAAAGGTGGCAAATGCACATGGGTTTATCAGTCAACTTCCTGACGGGTACAAGACATCAGTTGGTGAGCGTGGGGTCCAGTTGTCAGGGGGCCAAAAGCAGCGAATTGCAATTGCTAGAGCGGTTTTAAAAGACCCTGCGGTGCTGCTCCTAGATGAGGCAACTAGTGCTTTGGATGTAGAGTCAGAGTGTGTTTTGCAAGAGGCATTGGAGCGAATCATGAAGGGACGCACAACCGTGTTAATTGCTCACCGGCTTTCTACTATACGTGCGGTCGATTCTATTGGAGTGATGCAGGAAGGAAAAATTGTAGAGCATGGGAGCCATGCTGAGTTGGTTTCTAGGGCTGACGGGGCATACACCCGACTGTTGCAACTACAACATCAACGTTGATTTTTGGGTGAACTAAAACCAGTTTTGTAGATAGTGGGGAATTGGGGCTTAAAAGAATGCTCATTATCATTTCTTTCTTTTATGTAATATTTGAATTTCCTGTTATTTAAAAACTAAATACTTGTTAGCCTAGGAGTGTACTGTTTATTGGAGGTTTCTTATTCTGTTTGTTTGAAACCAAGCATGTAATCTAGACAATTAATCTAGAAAATTTTGAAAGGGAAAATGGACCAAGTAGACAGCACTATTAATGAGTTTAGAAATGAAGAATGGGTTTTTATTATATTAATCTGATATTTACATGTGCTTTACATGTCAAGCAAGGAGATTGGTTTAATCTATCTTTCTTATTTTTTGTCTTCTACATGATGTATTTTCTTAGATTTAACCTTTAAATGTCAATCATTATGGTATGACCATCACCATACAGACTAGGTTAGCACGCACCATACTAAGTTACTAATACAAAGAATAAACCATACAGACTAGGTTAGCACGCACCATACTAAGTTACTAATACAAAGAATAAATTGCAGTAGAGATCAAATAAAACACACAAGATAGATAAATGAAACTACTATATAAAATTCATAAGAATTCTAGATTACAAGCCATCACCCTAAAAAGGTATTGTCCTTAATTAACACTTTTTTTTCTCATCAAACACATTGATAAATTAAAAAAAATTACAAGTAAATTAAAATGACCATGCGTACACTCCATTTATTCAGGTTCATACAAAACAACAATCATGTTACATATAAAAGAAACGGTACATAGAAAAAAATATCCAACATGTAAATCCTCTTCCTATGGAGGAAAAGGAGTGATTATTTGCTTCACAAAAGAAAAGGAACACATATAATTATATAAGAATTAGACGGTACCAGATTCGTATTGCTGCACCTTGTGCTCGTCAACAACTCCCAATTGAGCCATCAGCAACCAGAGATGAGTGAGTAATTCTCCACCCCTGCTCAGGGTCTTGGCATGTTGGTATGAATCGCAATGAATGGCGGCATATCCCAGCATCTCCATCCATGTCTCGCTAATTACCTGCCATTTCTTTATATTTGGTTTGATTTCCTGCAACTGTTTTGCAAGTTTAAGGCCATCCTTTAATACCAATTTGCCCATTTTATCCTCATCCTTACGCTTACGCTTATCCTCCTCACGCTTACGCTTACCCCAGCTTCTCAAATATGCCCATATCTTCTTTAATACAAATGTATCCTTTTTATCTGTTGGTGGACGGCCGTCAACTGGTTCTTGTGCATCATTCTGCTCAAGTGCCGGTGGGGCCACTTCAACCTTCTTAAGAAGCTCTTCGCGTGCGTTCTTGTCTTCAAGATTTCCCTTACCCTTGAATTTCTTCTTGACGACAGCACATGTGGCCTCAAATCGTGTCTTACCATATCCAAGCTGCATCATTGACTGCTGCTGGGTTAGGAGATATACCATGTAATTGGATGTCTTCCGACTGACATCACGCTCGGTGTCATCACTCCCTTTAGGTTGGTTGGAAGTTTCACTCTCAGTGTCATTATTCCCTTTAGGTTGGTTGGAAGTTTCACCCTCGGTGTCATCGGAGCCATTCCTGTTAGGTTGGTTGGAAGTATCAGTATAATAACAAATGTCTGTGGCAAGATGCCACAAGAGAATGCACTCATCAAATTCCCTTTTCATGCTCCACTCCAGATTCGTCAGTTGGTCGTGACGTTCCAATGTTTTGTTTCCCCTATATGCTCTTGCCTCTACTAACACATTGTATATATGCACGTTTTGCGCTCTCCTTTTGGCCTCAGTGAACATAATTTTCTCCAACAACCCCGGCTTCAAGGGTTCTTTTCTGCTCTCACGCATGTTGTCCCACCAATGTTTTATTTTTAGAAATCTCATGATCTTTGCTACTACAGTGTCCCTGTCTCTCAGGCAGACACCTACGAGATTGAACTGCCCAATGGTGCGGGCCCACCGAGGTTTTCCCTTCTTCAAGAAAAATCCTTTCACCAATTCGATTATACAACTTGCAACACACTGGCTGTGTTCCGTCCTAGTAAGTGCCACGACTGTCCAGTCTGAGAATACAAGAAGCATGGTAGCGATGACCTCAAGGCTGAGGCCTGCACCAAATAGGATGTAGGTTATGATAATATCTCCAGATACATACTTTTGCATGTCAAGATGATGAAATACAACGAGTGCTGCTATGATGGAGACCAGAGAGAAATAGCGCAATACACGGCCTAAAATGCAGTGCATGTGGACTGCCTTCGTATGCAGGACATCATATAGGAATGAGAGCTCGATAGCAACCAATTTAAGTGCGTCAGTCGACTCAAGATCTGAGAAGCGATCCTGACTCTTCATTAACACATGCGTGGGAAAAGTTACATCTACCAACAGGCGCTTGAAGATATTGAACCAGCGAAAGCCTTCCAAAATAGCCTTGCTTTCGTTGTTAGAGATGTCGGGGTAGGGTGGGACTAAATTCTCTGCATAAAGTTCATCTTTTATTAGTCATTTCTCTGTCAATTACTAATGTTACCTTTTTTTTCATTTGGCATTTAAATACAGGTTGGGAGGGAGTACAATACCGGGTTCATTACTGACAGTTTGAGCTAGAATAAGAATCGACTATTTTTTTCATACACCATATAAAGTAAAAAAAATATATATATACCAAGTCTCTCAATGCATAAGAGAATTTCCTTGTCTACTAAATCAAAAATTGGTCCTTCAATACTTTTGATACAAAAGAAGACTTCCCGTTTTTATGGTTGAACAACAAATAGTAAACCAAACAATCCAAAATGACTGAAATAAAAATAACAAATACTATATGTTTATGGTAAGAAAATTATTAATTCCTAGGGGTGCCAATGGGTACCGTATGGGTCAGAAATGAATAAATCAATTTTAGCTAAATAAAAAATAATACAAAATGTCGTATATATTAATTGAGTCATAATAATAAAAAGAGTCAGTCTATGGTACTATGCATAGCACGATTTGGTTCGTAATACAGATCAATATTTTTGTTTTCAAAATCCTAACAGTCGATCCGAACCGTTCTACATGATTTCATATGAATATGTACTTACAGACCAATTTTTTTTTAGAATTCTTTTACTGTTTTTGGATGGTCCAAAATTTTCAGATCAAGTGATTTTCTACCTATCTTAAAAAATAGTAAAAAAATTCTAAAAAATATAAAATTCAGATCAAGTGAACGGTTTGGATTGACTGTTAGGATTTTGAAAACAAATTTTTTGACCCGTATTACGTACCAACCCGTGATATGCATAGTACCATAGACTCACTCTAATAAAAATATATATTGTTATTTGTGTAAATAAAATTTTATCATATATAAATTATCAATTATTCTATTGGGTAACGGGCACTAAATAACTCTTACCCGTACCCTTACCTGATAAGCTAACAAAGTTTTTTTCTTACCGATACCCATCTCGTTAAGTTAATGAAAAAAATTCTTATTCATACCCGCGTTGTCGAATACGTTACAGATTAGATAAACAGTTAGAAGGATTTCATTGACTTAACGAGATATCTTATCATTAATTATTAATTTCGAGTACCTAGAGAACATACCTTATTATTTAAATTTGTTCTTGTTAAATTCTATAATCTTTCCCAATTCTATTCAGTTCAATAATTTCGATTTCTGATAACATCACAATTTATTTTACTTTTAATAGATGTCATATTGTTTCAAAATTTCTGAAAAAATACTTGTATATTTTTAAATTTAGAACCATGTAAATTTCGAAACTATACGCATAGGCAAGTAAGCAATTTTTTCGACAATAATCTATATATTGTCCTTAAATTCCCAAACTCATCATATTTAAAAATGTTTGAGATTATACATTGTAAATATAACTATTTGAGCAATAAAGCTTTTAGTCAAATCAATTCTCTAAAAATCAACCGAATATTGAAATTAAATCTTAAGGTAGTCTTAACAATAGATAAGATTTCGCTCGAGCTAATACAGTTAACCAGAAGTTGGAGGAAAGTAGGGATATATGTACCTATAGTGTCTTCTGGTGGGAAGAGTACTGCCATAATTTTGTCCCATGTACCTGAGGGGAGAACAATTAAATCAAATCTTTAGGTATTAGCAAGAATAATAACATTTTGCTTGAGTTAATATCGTTAACTGGATGCTAGTGGAAGGTAAGGATATATGTACCTGCTTTAGTAGTTCCATTTGCTTGGACGGCGTTCGAGGTAGTATTTTCCGTGCTATCTGAGTGGAGAACAATTAAATCAAACCATAAGGTACTCTTAGCAAGAAATAAGATTTCGCTCGAGATAATTTTGTTAACCGGATTTAGTGGAAGATTGGGATATGTGTACCTCTCATAGTTGGGCGGAGTTCTGAGATAATTTTATCCTTGAGATTGTCCTTGCTTGCTAAGCGGAGAGCATGGGTCCTCTCAGCAAACTTGATGAGTCCCGGGATAAACACGAAAATTGTTGGTATCCACATCCAACCAGTTGGTGGTGATTGGAAAAATACATAAACTGTAATCATAACCTGGAAAATTAGCCCCAAAAGGTGGCGCCACCAAAGCTCATTATCCTCGATTGCGTATGATGTGATGGTATCGGGACCTCCGAGGTGAACCAGGAGGAATGGTGCCCACAAGATTGTGAGTTCGCCACTGAGACCACTTCCTGCAGGTGTCTGATGGCTGATGTTACCGAGCCCTAATGTGGCAACATTGTCAGCAGTCAGGTACAACAGCCAGAGCGTGAACGTGAGCATCATGTTGGTGTAGCGTTTGCGCCACGGTGCCAAGAAGATGAGAAGTATTTGTATGCCGAGGCTGGTGAGGACGAGAATCCTTACCTCGTCTGTGCTCCATAGGTTTTGCAATTTCTCAGTGATAATTTTCATTCTCTCTCTTCTTTGAAATGTTGGAAGGGGCCTCAAAACAACTCAACTTTCTCTATCTCTCTCTCTTGTGAAACCTTGGCAGCAGCTGCCAAGTATACGCTCTTTCTTTATATTGAAAAGTTCATGGTAGCGGCTGCCAAGTGAAGTATCTGCTTTCTCTCTGTCCTTGTCTCCTCCCTCTTTTTGTTCACTTTCTTGGAGATGCCTGGCTAGATCCACGCCTTGCTCAACAAATAAAAGATGACCGTATTCCCCACGATCAGGTAGATTTATTGAGCTTTACAACCCATTCAACAGGTGATATTATATTTTTACATTATTTGTCATATGACATGTTTGTTTCAGTTGCTCTGTTAATTAACAGCCAGGAATAATATTTTGTTAATTAAAAAGTACAAGGAAAACCTAGATTTGATTTTCAAATAATATGTATACTGGAACCGCAAGTCTCTATTGGCTTAGTTAATTGTACAATAATAACTTGAAAAAATTTAAAAATGAAACTGATGCCATCAGACAACTCTCCATGGGGATTTCATATTTTGATTTGATTTTAGCTTTGGTATTTGGTACTTAATTTTGGTCTTGGCACGGTATAGATTTAGGTTTGAGTTTTGGATTTTCTGTTGACTTGAGTTCTGCTATGGTTGGATTGACGTTTGAATCCTTTTATAAGTATTTCATGCTTTTAATTTGTAATCTGATATTTTAAGAAAGATTCCAATGATCTAATTGTAACTTACCATTTGATTGCCATACAACTAGCCAAGAAGTAACTAACGGTATGTCCTATATAAATAATTTATTACAACAGTGGATTACAAATAGTAAATTTGTCTTTATAATATTTGACATTATTTCGGTGGGCTTATAACGACTCACGAGTATTCTTGCCACCAAGTAAGTTAACTGTGTCAGCACTGTTATTCTGCCCCGATCGCTCTTTGCACAAATGTACGCCTCTTATCCTCCTCTCTGTTCAGGAAGAATGTATATTTCTTTCTAGGCCCACACAAAAAGCAAAAGAATGTATATATACAAGCAACCAGGACAAGAAGTATATTACTTTCTTCTTCCCGAGGTCACCTAAAAGCAACCAGGACAAGAAGTATAGATGTCATTCTATACTAACTTCTGTTAGCAAGTTACAACATTCTACAAGTGTGGTGTTACATTTGAAACTTGAAATAGTAATAAAATGTTTGTTTCATTCTCCATAAAGTTCTTGTACATTTAATAATAAAGAACTTGTAATTAATTAAGCTGACCCGCGTGGTGTAAGGTGGTGGTTGTTAATTAAAAGTAGTAGTTTGATGAGATTGTCTTATTCCAAATAAATGATGAATTATTTATGAAAATATACATTTTTAGTTTGTGCTTACTACTACAGTAACTCTATAAGAATATATATATACACGCAAATATTAATTAGACATTAAAGTACACATATAACAAGGCGTAAGGTTGACTTTAATTTTGTATTTTCATATCCAACTGGTTGGAGCATATTTTTTAAGGTTCACTTTGCGTATGTTGAGTAAAAAGATAGGATTCATATCTTGTGTAATTTACAATTCTAAATCCTCGTGGAATGCTAGAGTTGAGCTTGCTCTTGACTCTTTAGGTTGACATGAGAACAAGGATTCCACAATAGCGTAAATGAGACAGGAGAACACTGACATATATAACAAACACAACATAATAGTAGGTGGTCAAGACTGAGAATTCAACAAGCAATCAAGGTTAGATAAAAATACTCAGTGGGTGGAGAGAATATTGGAAAGGGAAAGTTTGGCCTCTTCTTGCATTTGTCTTTTACATATATGTGCATGATATACAATGTAATATTAGGAAAGGAGAGGGGGTAACGGAAAAAATTACCACTGCCTTTCCTTGTTGCTTGCAGGTCGTTGGTTTGGGTTTCGAAGAGATCATTCTCAGTCACAATCAAACATTGCCGAGTTCTTCGTTATATTCATGAATTTGCATCGATAATCCAGCAAGAATGGGTTAAAAATAGTAAATTGTCTTTATAATATTAAAATAGCTAGTAATGATAACCACCAGAATTTGCATTATATAAATAAATATTTGACATTATTTCGGTGCGCTTTTAACGACTCTCAAAAATTCTGACCACTAAGAAAGTTAATTGTGTCAGTACTGTGACAAGCTTGTTTAAGATTAAATGATAAAATGCTAATCCTCTAACTCAGCTGTCCTAACTCCTATTCTCTTCCGATTGCTCTGTATCTTTCTCTTTCCCCTCCCTCTCTCTCTCTTTGAAGGAAACCTGTGGAGCCCTAGCCACCGAACAGGTTTCAAATATTGCTCTTTGCGCAAATGCATGTCTCTTATTCTCCTCTTTGTCCATGAAGAATGTATATTACTTTCTTGGCCCACACAACAAGCAAAAGAATTCATTTGAAAGCAAAAGAATGTATATACAAGCAACCAGGACAAGAAGTATATTACTTTCTTGTTACCTAGGTAACCTAAAAGCAACCAGGACGAGAAGTATACTACTTTCTTGTTCCCTAGGTCACCTATATACATTTCTATGTTTGAAGAGATTGTGTTATTCCAAATAAATGATGAATTATTTATGAAAATATAGTTTTTTATTTTGTGCCTAATACAACAGTAACTACACACACACACACATATTAATTAGACATTAAAATACACATATAAGGGGTAAGGTTGACTTTAATTTTGTATTTAGACATCCAACTGGTTGGAGCATATTAAGGTTCACTTTTGCATATTAAGGTTCATCTTGACGCTTTAGGTAGTGACTTTATTCCATGTGAATGCATGATACCCATCTTAGTCTTATTTAACTAAAGGAGGGTAATCATTATTATAAGTTGCTCTTTTGTTGCACTCAGTATATAATTTGATGTGCTGCCACAACTAAACGTGAGCTAGCGGTAGACATATTACTTCATTTATATAAATATATGAAAAGTGAAAAGTTGGAGATATTATTAATTTTAATAATGTGACACAAAAATGTTAAAATAAAAAATGTCATAGATAAAATGGAGAGGTATCATGTTTAGTTTTTTATTAATTGTTAAATATATCAATTACTCCCACTCCCTCGACGTATATATAAATATGTAATGTCGGACAACTTTAAAATTAATTCCTCTCTTTGAAGTAAATTATGTATTAATGGTGTACATATCAGATGACAAATAATGAAATTATAAAAATAAATTAAAAAAATTGTGAAAACAAATCCTATGTGTGGTGGCATCTATTAGAATTCAAATTGGAGGATAGGAATAAAGGTCTAAACCTAGACTGCAATTTACTTTAAAGGTAATATTTGCTATGCTTTTAGCTGTATCATAAATTCAATATATATTAAACCTCCCTATCAACCATAAGTTGCTCTCTAGCACCCAACCTGATCAATCAACCCCTACTTTCTCCCCTTTCCCTCACTTACGCTCTCCTTCTTCTCTCTTCTCTTGCCGAGTCCACCGGGCCATTTCTCCTTTCCTGAACCTGAAACTGCAACGGTACCGGGTGAGTGTCTCCTATATATCTTCTCTTTATCTGAGATTCACTTCTATCTCCCTTACTGATTTCCTTCCCATTATGTCATGTTCCGGCCTGATCTGTTGGCGGGGGGGCTCTAAGGTCTAGAGTTTCAAGCTTCAACATCATTCAAGTTGGTAGCATTTGACAAATTTTTGCTACTCCGTAATTCAAGTTAGATTTAAGTTGTTTACCGTACCATTTATAGTACTTTTCTAAATATTTCTTTTGTATTGCAGTTACTTGGTCGAATTGGGTGTTAGATTTTGTTACCACAGAGAAAAGAGAGACTACAGATCGAAGAGACTGCAAATTAGTCCCTGGAGCAACTTGGTCAAAGGTATTCTTAATATTTCTTGAAATTGACATTTGATCTTATAATTTATTGGTGACTGTTTGGTGCATATTTTTTTTCCTTTGTGGCATAAATGACATCCCAATATTAATAGTATAATTGTTGTTTCAAACAATTAGGTCATTACGACTGCACTAAGTCTGTGGTTCTAAGAAAAAAGCAATTTTATAATTCATTTCTGGAACTTGAGTCTTGATTATCTTATAGATAAAGTGGTCCTCATTGGGGTGTTAATGACGCCCTTTTATCTATTCATCTGACCTTTATTGTATTTAATAAGACGGGTATGGATAAGATATTTTTCCATTAGCTTATTGGTTACGGGTATTAATAAAGTTTTTTTATGTTAGCTTAAAGGATAAGGACACGAGTAAAAACTATTTTGTACCTGTTGTCCTACAAGATAATTATAAAAACTAAAATTATTATTATCTACACATTTTTCTGAAATGTCTCTTCAATAAAAATATATTTCAAGCATTTATTCTTACATTATTTTGTTGTTGTGACAGTGTAGTGTAGAAAAACAAAAAAATAAATGAATGGAAGTAAATTATTAGAAAAATTACGTTTACACTTCATCTAATTTTGAGATAAAAACAATGTCGAGAAAATGATTGCGATGCAAACAAAAGTTAGGTCGTAAACTGAAAGTTATACTGTAGCTAGCGCATGGTAAAACTTAAATAAAATATCCAGTCCATAACTTATCTTATGATACCAAACTTGAAAGAACAAAAAATATTTGGCTATTGCTATCCGATACCTTTTACTCAATGCACAATAAATCAAACAAATAAAGTAAAAGCACCGTAAGAGGAGATGGGGCAGTAGCACAGTTGGCAAAGAAACTTTTTATTCTAAAAAAGTAAAAGCACCGTACAGATTAATTACTGATCGAGCTAATCTTCCGTATCATTGTCTTTTCTAATCTAGGATCTAGAAATCCTTAATGAATTTAAATCATAGGCACATTAGTTTATGCTTAAAACTTAACATTAGAACTTATTATTATTAATGTATATTACTTTCCTGGTCCACCAACAAACAAAAGAATCATTTGAAAGCAAAAGAAGGCATATACTACCAACCAGGACAAGAAGTATATTACTTTCTCGTTGCCTGGGTCACCTGAGAACGGAGTAAGTCCGATGCCCATCTGACCTAATTTTTGGTTCAACGAGCATGATGACCGTCCGATCTAATTTAAGATTTGTGCGCACAAAAATTGAAACAGACATGCACGAAGTTTAAAGCGTTCCGCATGAATCTTAAAGCAAATCGACGGTGATTAAATCCGTCTAACCAGAGTAGGTCTGATGCCCATCGGACCTACTCTCAAGTGGGGTCACCTAAAAGCAATCAGGACAAGAAGTATGACATGATTCTATATCCAACTGGTTGGAGCATATATATTAAGGTTCACTTTGCGTACGAAGAGTAAAAAGATAGGATTCGTCTTGACTCTTTAGTAGCATGGGAATGCTAAAAAAGTTGAGACATATAATAATTTAAATCTGGTCAAAAGTTGATTTCCATGTGAATGCATGATACCGGTCTTAGTCTTATTTAACAAAAGTAGGGTAATCATTATTATATAAATATGAAAAGTGAAAAGTTGGAGATATTACTAATGTTTAATTAAGTGACCGAAAAATGTTAAAATAAAAATATCAATGGACAAAATGGAGAGGGTCATTTTTAGTTTTTTGTTGCTCAATATTTCAATTAATTAACCATCGGAACAGTTTATTAAGAAACTATTATTATTTTAAATATTTAAATTTGGTTGTAGTAAAGTCCATATAATTAGTGTAGTAAATTAAAAAAATGTCAAACTTTAAGAAATCATCTTTAATCGATATCTTAAAATGTGTCTATTGCACTTTTTTTAGAAATTTCTTTTGTATTGTAGTTACTTGGTGGAGGTCTCAGTCGAATTGGATGTGATATTTTGTTACATTAGAGAAAGGAGGGACTATAGAGGAGACTACGAATAAGTATCTGGAGCAACTTCGGCAAAGGTATTCTTAATATTTCTTGAAATTGACATTCGATCTTATAATTTTCCTATGTGGCATAAATGACATCCCAATAGTAATAGTATGATTTCTGTTTCAAAAAATTAAGTCATAGTTTTGTTAAAGGAGGTCATCAATAAAACTGAATATCTTTTATTACAAAAGAGTAGATAATTTTCTCTGGTCTACTTGACCATCGATAAAAGCACAATTGTTTTTGTTTTGTAAGTAAACTAAGAATTAAGGTGACTCTACTTGAGGGATTTTTTTTTTAAAAACAGTAATTAAAATAATTCATGTTAAAGAAACAACATGATTACCAAGGTTTTTACAAAAACAGCAAAAACCGAATAGCCTATTTGGTTTAAGGGTTTTTTTTTGCTTCACCGAATAGGCTATTCGGTTTAGCCTATTTTCACAAAAAAAAAACCAAACTTTGTAACCTTGCGTGTAAACTCTTCTAAACCGAGATGGCAATTCGGTTTAGGACTTTTTTAGCCTAAACCGAATTGCCATTTCGGTTTAGTTTTTATTTTTTATTTTTTTTAGAGACTAAGAAGAGCAAAGAAATCTAACACTAAAAATTTGAATTTTTTGTTTAAATTATTTGTTAGATTACTTCTTTTGATTTATAATTAGCAACAAAAAAATACACTAAATTACTTGAAATTATGTTGAATTACACTGTATTACAATAAATTATGTTGAATTACACTAAATTACACTAAATTACAATAACTCCGCTAATTACGCTAAACTACGCAAAATTATGCTAAAATAGACCGATTCTGTGCCATCTTTCACGATTCATAAAAAATAGTAAAAAAATTCCGAAAATAGTAAAAATTGGTATTCCACAAGTTCATTATGTAACTAATTTACTGAGCTACTTGGATTGAATAATAGGAATGAAAATCTTAATCGGAAACTTCAACTCAAGTTTTGAGGCTCTTTCCTTAGTTTTTTGGCGATTCTGAATTTTGGAATCCGGCATCGCGGGCACGGACGCATGTGTATTTTCGCAAGCTTTCCGAAAAGTGGTCATTTGCTGAAATTGGACACTCGAGTGCCGTTTTATGATCGTTTGAAGTTTCGCCGTCATTTTTCGCCTTTTCAGTGAAGATATCGTCCCTATTCATATGTAATTTAGCGTAATTAACCGTATTTTAGCGTAATATAATGTAATTTAGTGTAATTTAACTTAATATAGTGTAATTCAACATAATTTCAAGTAATTTAGCGTATTTTAGTATAAATATGCTAATTATATATCAAAAGAAGTCAAATAATTTAAATAAAAAATTCAAATTTTCAGTATTAGATTTCTTTATTTTGCTCTTTTTAGTCTCTTAAAAAAAAAAAAAAACCTAAACCGAAATGCCTACTCGGTTAAGCCCAAAAAAACACCAAACCGAATAGCCTATTCGGTTAAGCCTATAAAATGGGCTTAAATAGATTTTCTGTGGCATCGTATCCTACAACCCCAGTTAAAATCCTGTAAACCGAATAGCCTATTCGGTGAAGAAAAAAAAAAAACCTTAACCGAATAGGCTATTCGGTTTTTGCTGTTTTTGTAATTATCTTAATTACTGTTTTAAAAAAAAATCCCTACTTGAGCAGCTTACAACACTCCCCCAAGAAGAACGCATTTTTTTTTATTATTCCAATGCACTCCAGCATCTTCTAGTGTTTCAAACTTCAACAACATTCAAGTTGGTAGCATTTGACAAATTTTTGCCACTCCATAATTAAACTCAGATTACAGTTGTCCACCATTTATAGTACTTTTTTAAATATTTCTCGTATTGCAGTTACTTGCTGGAGCTCCCAGTCGAATTAGGTGTTAGATTTTGTTACAACAGAGAAAGGTGAGACTATAGAAGAGATTGCAAATAAGTACCTGGAGCAACTTGGTCAAAGGTATTCTTAAAATTTCTTGAAATTGACATTTGATCTTATAATTTATAGGTGACTGTTTGGTGTATAGTTTTTTCCTTTGTGGCATAAATGACATCTCAATATTATAATACTATGATTGATGTTTCAAACAATTAGGTCACAACCACTGCACTAAGCCCGCAGTTCTAAGATCAAAGCAATTTTATAATTCATTATGCAGCTTGACTCTTGATTATCTTATAGATAGAGAGTTCCTCATAGGAGTGTTAATGACGCCCTTTTATCTGTTCATCTGACCTTTATTGTATTTAATTAGACGGGTACGGGTAAGACTTGTTTCAATTAGCTTATTTGGTACAGGCCGGTATTAATAAAGTTTTTTTATATTTGCTTAATAGATAACGATACGAGTAAAAACTATTTTGTACCCATTGTCCTATAAGATATATAATTATAAAAACTAAAATTATTATTATCTACAAAGTTTTCTGAAACTTCTATTCATTAAAAATATATTTCAAGCATTTGTACTTATTTTTTTGGTTGTGACAGTGTAGTGTAGAAAAACAAAAGTGGAATTACGTTTACATTTCATCTAATTTGGATATTTAAAAAATCAAATTGATTAGCATGCTATTCTTTCCGTATCATTATCTATTTTCTAATCTTCTTCATTTTATACTTAATTAAATTATTTAAATTTCAAACACATATTTAATTAGGGAGCGCAAAATGCATTTTATATTATCTAATGTTCTAGTTTTCTGTCATGACATGAAATCGATTAAGATATTACATTTTTATATTATTTTGCATTTGTGACACAAAATTTTATCCCATAAAAATGAATTCGGTAGTATGTTTTCATCTATTATAAAATGTCAGCGAATTTAAATTACACTATATGCAGACATTATTTTGTTCATACCATATGTGATTAACTTTTGACTACTATTTTATAAGTTGTAGAGTCCAATTATTGAAGAAAATATAACAAATGTTAAGAAAAAAGTAAGTCATATTGATAACTAATTATATTGTTTTGATAATAATGACAACCAATTCGATAATCGTTAAAATATATGTTGTTCATAATTTAAGTAGATTGCATATAAAAATCAATTCAATTTTATAAATCACGTATCATACATCAATGAGTGGCTAAAAAACACAATTAATGCACGGTTATCAATTTTATCAGAAAAAGTAAATATTATTTCCTAGTAAAAGATACAAACATACGTGTCGGAATTATAATTAATCTTATTTTAATAAGAAAACATACTGGATCAAATAGACAACTAGTAAATAGTATTTTAACGCAGACTAATTTTTTTTTTTTTAAAAGAGGCCGAGGCCCATTTTTATATTACTGAAAACCAAATAATTATAATCAAGTTCCAAAGCAATTTGTTTGCAACACCTTTGCAACAATAGGTACTAGAAGCAATCAAATAGAAACATAGCCAACTTTTAGTTACAGCTAAGGACCAAAAAAGTTCTAGATTAGCTATTACTAAGCCACAAAGTAATGGGCTGAGGTATATTTGTCTATCGGCAAAAAGGTGGAATGAAACTTCTGCATATTCATCTGAGTGGATCAGCCAGAAGGAGCTGGGGGCTGGTACACCATCTTCTTCATTGCCCCTGACCAATACAAAATGAAAGATTTGATAAGTAAAATGAGATTTCTACTAGAGGAAAGGGAGCAGTCCTTGAAATACATGTCATTCCTGTGTTTCCACAAGGACCAGCAGACAGCACTGAGTACAATTAGAAATCCATTTTTGTGAACTGAGTCAAGAGTATAAGCAAAATATAATATATCTTGCAGGTTAGTCCAGCTGTGCATTATATGTTGGGTTTTCCCTAACCAAAACCATATTTGTTGTGCATAAGAACAAGTAATGAATAAATGGTCTATAGTTTCAGTGCTTTGGCAGAAAGGACAATGGTTACTACCTAACTAGCCTCTAATGATAAGATTGTCTTTAGTTAAAATTTTGTCATGTTCCACAAGCCACATGAACACTTTGATTTTAGGTGGAATTGGAAGATTCCACCACATCATAGCCCTACTTGGTTGTATACCCTCTAAAGTTAAGCAAATTATAAATGGAATGTGTAGAGAACTTCCCTAAGGGATGCCATCTCCATTCAATGGAGTCTTGTGCCAGTGTGAAGGAGGTGATGCTAAGTACATATAATAAATCTGTCCATTCAATTCTATCTAGCCCTAGAACGCAGACTAAATTAAAATAAAGCTCCACTTTTAGTCTAATTTGAAATTTAATCTTTAATTGTCCCCTCTAGAAATTAAGCCCGTATCACTACCTATTTACGGCGACAAATCTTTAATTGTCAATTAGTCAACAAAAACATCACATTTTTTTTAAATTAAGAAATGGTGTTTGGTAAAAGGTGAATACGTAACAAAATTATAAAACTGAAAACAGGGGCCTTTGCGGTGGCATCTGTTAGGAATAAAGGCCTAAAGACAATATTTGCCAGCTTTTAAATGTATCACAAATTGATTATAAATTAAACCTCGCTCTCTGTCCCCCTCTGACACAAGGTTATAATCTCGCATCAACCACCACTTCCTCTCACGTAACCCCTACAGAGTCCACCAGATCGAACCCCTAGTTCAGTACCTTAAACAGCAACAGTACCGGTTCAGTATCTTCGCTCTCCTCCTTTTGGGTTTCACTTCTACCTCTCTCACTGATTTCCGGCCCATCCTATCCAGTTCCGGCCTCCATGGTGGGGCCTGATTTGTTGACAGGGGCTCTAAGGCCTCGAGTTTTAGGTTTCGACAGTCTTCATGTTGGTAACATTATTTGATAAATTTTAGCAACTTGATAATGTCAGATTTCAGTCATGCATCATTAATAGTACTTTTTAAATGTTTCTTTTGTATTGCAGTTACTTGGTGGAGCTTGCTGTCGAATTGGATGTGAGTGAGGGAGGGAAGGAAGGATTAAATTGATTTGATTTAACAAGGATAGCAAGGGAGGGAAGGATTTTGGTTGTGATTTTAAGAAAGTTGAAGCAGAGATGGATACAATACCTTTCATAAAAGAAATGCTATATAAACCCGCCCTCAGAGTTTTTTTATCATACACAGAGATAGATTCTCAGTGGATAGATGAGTTTTGGATGCCATACCTCCCTAGTTTTAGGGAGCACACTGAGGACGAAAAGCTGAAAACAATTAAGTGTCTGCAAGTGCGTTTCAGACAATTTGGAATTACAAGGAGGGAGATTTTTGGACGTGCTTCCAGAAAGGGGTCGATATGGTCTACTTATCGTGAGTTAAGACGGCTTAAGAGTGAACTAGATGATTTTGTTGATGAATTGGTTTCCAGCAATTATTTGGAGCACCGAGAAGTAGAAGGTGAGTTAGAGCACAAAGTCGACATAGATGCAGTTATGAAGTCTCTCCACGACATAAAAAGCATGGAAGACTTGGTTCTTGATAACGCAAATAGTTCAAACTGCTTTACAAATGATGAGAAGAGCGGAGCACTCCTCCTCATAACAGCGTTTCCAGCTCTTCGTGAGCTCAAAGACCCTTATAAAATGCTCCGGTTCTTTTTAGAGTTATCCGCAGAACTGGCCAATCTCCCTCAACTGATTTGCCAGGCATGTGAAGGACAGCCCCAGGCTGTTCTCCTTATAGGGGGTCTCCTTTCATTCAAACCAAGGGCCTATGACACATGGTACAGGGTGAAAGATGATCTGGTCAAGATCAAAGAGTCCAACAATGGTGCTTCTGATAATCATATGTGGCAGATTTATACCTACTGCTATGATGATTTATCTTACTCTCTCACACCATGCTTTCTTTATTTAGCATGTTACCCGATGAATTATGAGATTCCTGCAAGGTCTCTGACAGAGATATGGATTGCTGAAGAATTTGCTGATCCACAGGAAGGAGAGACTATAGAAGAGACATCCAATGAGTACCTGGCGCAACTTGTTCAAAGGTATTCTCAATTTTTCAGAAATTTGACATTCTGTCTTATAATTTATCTATTGTTAGGTGCGTATCGTATTCTCAATATTTGTGGCTGAAATAACATCCCAATAATAATAGGATGATTGCTATTTAAAAAATTAGCTCATAGTTTCCTAAAAAGAATTCATCAACAAACCTGATTTTTTTCTGGTATACTTGATGATCGATAGAAGCATACCCTTTTTTTTATAACTTTGCAAGTAAACTGGGAATTAAGGTCACTCAACTACCTCAAAAGAGGAGACAAATAATGGTGCACTGCTAGTTCTCAATTCTAACGGCACAATACCATCTAGAAATATACAATCTAAAAATATACAACAATCCCAGGCCAAGAACAAAGAAATTTTATAATCATTTACGCAAATTGACTCTTTAAATTCTTATAGATAAAAAGGTCATGTCCATCTAGATTTCTTTTTTCCTTTTATATATATGTAATTGTTGCTTATTTATTTTCCTTGTTGCTTGCAGGTCATTAGTTTTGGTTTCAAAGAGATCAATCTCAGGCGCAATCAAATGTTGCCGAGTACCTCAATCTATTCATGAATTTTGCATCCAAAAATCCTGCGAGGAAGAGTTTTCGGTTGCCAATCCAAACAAGCAAGAAACGAAATCCGTGACCCGTGTAGCATTTTATAATGATGACAAGAAACAATACACGGAGGGGGCATTTGACAAACAACAATGGTATCATGATACCTTCTCTGTAGTCTGTTTTGATTTTAAATTGAATGTTTTGGGAGAAAACATTATTCATAAAACCCCCCACCTGGATGTGTTGGAATTGAGGAAATGCGCAATGCCACAAACATTTTTACATGGCATTGATCTCAGTTACCTAAAATATCTGGGATTGAGGGGTAGTAACATATCTGAGCTTCCTGAAAATATTGAGGACATGGATGAGCTCAAAATCTTGGATGTTAGAGATACAAGCATAGAAACCCTACCTGAATCTCTATGGAACATCAGAACACTTCGTCATGTGTATGTCAAACCTAGCCCCCAAATTAAAGGCCCACCCTCTACAGCAAATATAGATGACCTGCAAATCCTGAAAACAGTTGCGGTTCCCGAGTCATGGCTAGAAAAATATCTGCAGTTCCTGAGCAACCTTAGAAAGTTAGCACTTTCAAACAGGGATAATCCAAACTCCAAATCAAATCCATACTGGAAATCTATTTCTAACCTGTTGAGTCACATGGGTAATCTCCTCTCAATGACAATTATAGGCGACATTGTACCATCAGAGTTTGTAGATATTAGGGCCTTTCCGAATCTTGAGACGGTAAAGTCCATTAAATTAGAGGGAGAATGGATTTGCCGGAAACTGTTCATAGATGATGTTGAATTCCCTCCAAATCTTGTGAAGCTCACCTTAACCAAGTCTGGTTTGAAGGAAGACCCCATGTCCAGGCTAGAAAGACTACAAGCACTGAAATATCTGAGCTTACAAGGTGGAGCATACACAGGGAAGAAAATGGTTTGCTCCACAAATGGATTTCCACAGTTGCGGTTCTTAGAAATTTCCGAGTTAAAGAACTTGGAGATTTGGGAGGTGAAACCGATGGCTATGTCACAACTTACCACACTACGTGTTGTTCAATGCCTGAAACTCAAGAACATTCCTAATCTAGAGCATGTTACTGATAAGGTTATAGAAAATTAAAATGCATCTTTCGGTCTCTTGCTTTTTGTTCAGTTCCATTTAGTTATTTTCTTTCTGCATGTGTGTCCCTTGTTCGTTATGTTTCAGTTTTAATGTATGTTGTGTGCTCTCGGTATCATTCTTTTAATAATAATGTATGTTTGGGATTACATTGATTTCATGTTTTTAATGGATTTGGTGTTTCCATTAAATGAAATGGTATTTTTCTCTTATTTATTTTATTTTTTATTATGCATGTTGTGTTGTGATTATACAATGGTCATGAGCTCATGATTTAGGTGTGTAGAGATACATCTTTGGGTATTAAATACTTTTTGCTGATTTTGGATATTGGGCCCTTTACAATCTTTGTTTTTTGTACCCTTTTGCACAAAATTTACCAATATGACCTTATAACTTGTGAAAGATTACATTTCATGTCGAGAAATTTGACAAACAATTCACCATGTAAGTAGTGCTTATTGTCATAAACCATGATTTTAATGACATAATTTTTTATTTTGTGTCAGTGGGATGTTGAAGTAACGCACTACACCATTTTTTATTTTGGGCAACCAAATTTTTAGTTCTAATAGACATAAATTGATTGCAATATAACATCATTTTACAACGGAGAAAAAAAAACAATTCCAAAGCTTTTGTGAAAAAAAATATAATACTTGGCCAGGAAGTGAAAAATTATTTGCAAATAGACGTGTTAATCTTGTCAATTCAGTAAGCAATCCTGCATATGTGTACAAAAATTATTTGTTGCAATATAGTCGCAACCAATTTTTAGTTACAATTTTTTTTTAATATTGCAACCCAAAAATGAATTAAGACGTTTGTAAAAGTCTCTTATTTGGTCACATTATATAATGAGAAAAATATGAGTTCAATTGAAATTGTCGTCGTCTAAAATCACAAATTTTCTTACATTTTGCCAAAAAGCATAAAAAAAAAGAATTCCAGAACTTTTAAATATCTATGTATACTGTTGTGAAAAACAAATATAATACTTGGCAATGAAGTGAAAAATTATTTGCAAACAGATGAGTTAATCTTGTCAATTGTGAAATGTCACTAGAAAATGATTACTTCAGTAAGCAATCCTGCATATGTATACAAAAAATGAGTTGGTCTTTCATGTGTCTTCTCGGTCAATAAATTTTAATTCGTTAGATTTAAAGTAACTTTTTTCTTTGTTAGATTTAAATTTTTTGAGTTCAAATCCAATCAAATTAAATGTCGAAAGCTGCTAGGGATTAAATGAATGATATGCTTTTTTTGTTATCTTCAAAAAATGAATAAGAGGTGGGCTATTCGGAAATGAGATGTGCGATTTGCGAAAGTTGGGAATTAATCTCTTTATGCGCCGACCAAAGCTGGAGAGAGACATAATAATAACAAATTCATGCTAATTCGATTTGCTCAGAGCTGTGTATTCGGAAAATTGATATTTTCAGGTGCAAATTAAGTGGCAACAATTATCTCTATTCCATTTTTTTTTTTGCAAAATATCTCCATTTTTGGACCTGTGCACGTATGTTTTTGCAATTTGGCACTTAAAATCTGAAATAAATAAATAATTTTCATAATATATACCAAAAATAAATAAAAGTAAATAGAAAATAAATAATAGAATCATCCTGTAATAAATTAATAGCTTCGTTAATCATAACATTTTCTGGATCTAGAAATCATTAATAAATTTAAATTTAAGCTCATTAGTTTAACTTAAATAATGTAAAGATTGTCAAAAAAAAATAAAATTTGACAAATAATACTCAAGAATATTCTTAATATTTATTAGCATCTTCCTCTATCAAGCCATTTTTCTTTGGTACATTCTCTAAAAAATTATTAGCATCTTCCTCATATTGAGAACCAAAACATTTTATGGATCTAGAAATCCTTAATGAATTTAAATCATAGGCACATTAGTTTAAGCTTAAAACTTAACATTAGAAGTATAATTTATATAATAATTATATTAGAGCGAGGCTATGGTACTATGCATTGCGCATATTGGTCCGTGCTATGAATATCTATAAAATTTGTGATTATTGTTGTATTACATACTTATAATATAGTTTTTTGTTATTAATGTATATTACTTTCTTGCTCCACACAACAAGCAAAATAATTCATTTGAAAGGAAAAGAAGGCATATACTACCAACCAGGACAAGAAGTATAGATATGGTATCTATACTAACTTCTGTTAGCAAGTTACAACATTCTACAAGTGTGGTGTTTCTTTGAAACTTGAAATAGTAATAAAATGTTTGTTTCATTCTCCGTAAACATTTAGTCATTTAATAATAAAGCACTTGTAATTAATTAAGCTGACCGGCGTGGTGAAGGGTGGTGTTGTTAATTAAAAATTGTTAAATTACAAATCAACCCATTAACCATCAGAACAGTTTGTATGTTTGATGAGATGTTCTTATTGCAAATAAATGATGAATTATTTATGAAATGGTTATTCATAGGATTTGATATCAAGCCATGACTAATTTGGGTATTAACAAAGTTGTTGGCAATGGTTCTAATACACTTTTTTTGGCTTGACAGATGGGTTCATGTGTGTTCTTTACATAGCACATTTAACATTTATTACTAAAGGGAAACTCATTCTAGACTTTAATAGGCAATTAGTTGGTATTTATTTATGTGAATGGAAAGAATTGCAGGCTCAATTTTCTAACTTTACTGTAGATTTCTCAAAGCAGGATCAATTAATTAGTTTGGATATGGTCTTCAAATGGTATTTTAACTGTTCACTCCTTATATAGTTTGCTTGATTTTGGGAGAATAACTAATGGGTGCTGCTATTTTGAGGGCAGAAATTCAACTATTGAGAGGTAAGAGAATTTTTTCTTCTAAGTACCAGTTTTGTCCTTCTTAAAAACCTTTCTATTTTTTTACTTCTAATTCGAATCTGCTATAATTAGAAAAGTTACTTCTAATTGCAAAAGGGGCTGCTATTTTTTTTTCTTTTTGTACGGAAGAACCAAAATGAATCAGAATATAGAGAAATTATATATGTGATTTTCAAATACTTGTAATTCTTCTCACAAAAATGCTCAAGAGCTCAAACTTTATACAAAAGCGAGACCAACAAAAGTTGATCAAAATGAATTTATGGTACTCATAAAAGGACTGCTCTAAAAGTCCAAACTATTAAGTTATTAATCTGATTAATTAATGAATTAGTTAAATGAGTTTATGGAATTTGTTAAATGATGAACTAATTAATCTAATTGATGAGTTGATCTCTAAAAATGAGTTTGTTGTCTTTTTTCAAATATACGAATATGATATTGAAGAATGATATGCTGCGTTGGATGCAAATTCATGTAAGATTATATCATTGCATTGAAATGATGAAATCCTATTCCCTTCTGATCGCTCTGTACTTTTCTCTTTCCTCTCTCCCACTTTTTGAAGGAAACCTGTGGAGCCCTAGCAACCCAAACAGGTTCGAATATTGCTCTTTGCACTAATGCATGCCTCTTGTCTTCCTCTCTGTTCAAGAAGAATGTATATTACTTTCTTGGGCCACACAAAAAGAAAAAGAATTAATTTGAAAGCAAAAAAATGTATGTATACAAGCAATCAGGACAAGAAGTATATTACTTTCTTGTTCCCTAGGTCACTTAAAAGCAACCATGACAAGATATCATTCTATACTAACTTCTGTTAGCAAGTTACAACATTCTACAAGTGTGGTGTTTCATTTGAAACTTGAAATAGTAGTAAAATGTTTGTTTTATACTCCATAAAGTTTACGTATAGTTAGTCATTTAATAATAATGCACTCGTAATTAATTAAGCTGACCGGCGTGGTTGTTGTTAATTAAAAGTTGTAGTGGGCCTAAATTACAAAGCAGCCCAGTTAATTAACCATCTGAACAGTTTGTATGTTTGATTAGATTGTGTTATACTTTTTATTTTGTGCCTAATACTACAGTAACTCTCTCTCTCTCTCTATACATATATATACATACAAAAATATTAATTAGACATTAAAATACACATATAACAAGGCGCAAGGTTGACATAATTTTGCATATTTATATCCAACAGGTTGGAGCATATATATTAAAGTTCACTTTGTGTACGTAGAGTAAAAAGATAGGATTCATATCTTGTGTATTTTACTATTCTAAAAAAGTTGAGGCATGTATGTTACTTTATTCCAAGTTGGATCTGGTCAAAAGTTGATTTCCATGTGAATGCATGATACCCATCTTAGTCTTATTTAACTAAAAGGATGGTAATTATTATTATAAGTTGCTCTTTAGTTGCACTCCACAATTTGATGCGTTGCCACAACTAAAAGTGAGCCAACTATAGACATATTACTTCATTTATATAAATATATAAAAGTGAAAAGTTGGACATATTATTAATGTTAATAAAGTGACACAAAAATGCTAAAATAAAAATGTCATAGATAAATGGAGAGGTATCATGTTTAGTTTTTTTATTAATTGTTCCATATATCAATTACTCCCTCGACGTACATATAAATATGTAATGTCAGACAACTTTAAAATTAATTCCTCTCTGAAGTAAATTATGTATAAATGGTGTATATATCAGATGAACAAATAATGAAATTATAAAACTAAATTAAAAAATTTGTGAAAAATTCCATGTGCAGTGGCATTACAAATTGGAAGATAGGAATAAAGGTCTAAACGTAGACTGCAATTTACTTTAAAGGCAATATTTGCTCTGCTTTTAGCTATATCATAAATTCAATATATATTAAACCTCCCTATCAACCATAAGTTGCTCTCTAGCACCCAACCTGATCAATCAACCCCTACTTTCTCCCCTTTCCCTCACTTACGCTCTCCTTCTTCTCTCTTCTCTTGCCGAGTCCACCGGGCCATTTCTCCTGTCCTGAACCTGAAACTGCAACGGTACCGGGTGAGTGTCTCCTATATATCTTCTCTTTATCTGGGATTCACTTCTATCTCCCTTACTGATTTCCTTCCCATTATGTCATGTTCCGGCCTGATCTGTTGGCAGGAGGGCTCTAAGGTCTAGAGTTTCAAGCTTCAACATCATTCAAGTTGGTAGCATTTGACAAATTTTTGCTACTCCATAATTCAAGTTAGATTTAAGTTGTTTACCGTACCATTTATAGTACTTTTCTAAATATTTCTTTTGTATTGCAGTTACTTGGTCGAATTGGGTGTTAGATTTTGTTCCCAAAGAGAAAAGAGAGACTACAGATCAAAGAGACTGCAAATTAGTCCCTGGAGCCACTTGGTCAAAGGTATTCTTAATATTTCTTGAAATTGACATTTGATCTTATAATTTATTGGTGACTGTTTGGTGTATATTTTTTTTCCTTTGTGGCATAAATGACATCCCAATATTAATAGTATGATTGTTGTTTCAAACAATTAGGTCATTACGACTGCAGTAAGTCTGTGGTTCTAAGAACAAAGCAATTTTATAATTCATTTCTGCAACTTGACTCTTGATTATCTCATAAATAAAGAGGTCCTCATGGGGGTGCTAATGATGCCCTTTTATCTGTTAATCTGACCTTTATCGTATTCAATAAGACGGGTATGGGAAAGACTTTTTTTTCATTAGCTTATTGGGTACAGGTGTTAATAAATAAAATTTATTTATGTTACCTTAACGGATAAAGATACGAGTAAAAACTATTTCATCCCTGTTGTCCTACAAGATAATTATAAAAACTAAAATTATTATTATCTACACATTTTTCTGAAATGTCTCTTCAATAAAAATATATTTCAAGCATTTATTCTTACAATATTTTTTTTGTTGTGACAGTGTAGTGTAGAAAAACAAAAAAATAAATGGATGGAAGTAAATTATTAGAAAAATTATGTTTACACTTCATCTAATTTTGAGATTAAAACAATGTCAAGAAAATGATTGCGATGCAAACAAAAGGTCGGTAAACTTAAATAAAATATCCAGTCCATAACTTATCTTACGATACTAAACTTGAAAGAACAAAAAATATTTGGCTATTGCTATCCGATACCTTTTATTCTTTGGATATTAAATCAAACTAATAAAGTAAAAGAACCGCAAGAGGAGATGGGGCAGTAGCACAGTTGGCAAGGAAACTTTTTATTCTGAAAAAGTAAAAGCACCGTACAGATTAATTACCAATCGAGCTAATCTTCCGTATCATTGTTATTATCTAGGATCTAGAAATCCTTAATGAATTTAAATCATAGGCACATTAGTTTATGCTTAAAACTTAACATTAGAACTTGTTATTATTAATGTATATTACTTTCCTGGTCCACCAACAAACTAAAGAATTCATTTGAAAGCAAAAGATGGCATATACAACCAACCAGGACAAGAAGTATATTACTTTCTCGTTGCCTGGGTCACCTGAGAACGGAGTAGGTCCGATGCCCATCTGACCTAATTTTTGGTTCAACGAGCATGATGACCGTCCGATCTAATTTATGATTTGTGCGTACAAAAATTGAAACAGACGTGCACGAAGTTTAAAGCGTTCTGCATGAATCTTAAAAAAATCGACGGTGATTAAACTCGTCGAACCAGAGTAGGTCTGATGCCCATCGGACCTACTCTCAAGTGGGGTCACCTAAAAGCAATCAGGACAAGAAGTATGACATGATTCTATATCCAACTGGTTGGAGCATATATATTAAGGTTCACTTTGCGTACGAAGAGTAAAAAGATAGGATTCGTCTTGACTCTTTAGGTACCATGGGAATGCTAAAAAAGTTGAGACATAATAATTTAGATCTGGTCAAAAGTTGATTTCCATGTGAATGCATGATACCGGTCTTAGTCTTATTTAACAAAAGTAGGGTAATCATTATTATATAAATATGAAAAGTGAAAAGTTGGAGATATTACTAATGTTTAATTAAGTGACCGAAAAATGTTAAAATAAAAATATCAATGGACAAAATGGAGAGGTATCATTTTTAGTTTTTTGTTGCTCAATATTTCAATTAATTAACCATCGGAACAGTTTATTGAGATACTATTTTTATTTCAAATATTAAAATTTGGTTGTAGTAAAGTCTATGTAATTAGTGTAGTAAATTAAAAAAATGTCAAACTTTAAGAAATCATCTTTAATCGATATCTTAAAATGTGTCTATTGCACTTTTTCTAGATATTTCTTTTGTATTGTAGTTACTTGGTGGAGGTCTCAGTCGAATTGGATGTGAGATTTTGATACATTACAGAAAGGAGAGACTATAGAGGAGACTACGAATAAGTATCTGGAGCAACTTCGGCAAAGGTATTCTTAATATTTCTTGAAATTAACATTCGATCTTATAATTTTCCTATGTGGCATAAATGACATCCCAATAGTAATAGTATGATTTCTGTTTCAAAAAATTAAGTCATAGTTTTGTTAAAGGAGGTCATCACTAAAACTGAATATCTTTTATTACAAAAGAGTAGATAATTTTCTCTGGTCTACTTGACCATCGATAAAAGAACAATTGTTTTTGTTTTGTAAGTAAACTGAGAATTAAGGTGACTCTACTTGAGGGATTTTTTTTAAAAAAATGGTAATTAAAATAATTCATGTTAAAGAAACAACATGATTACCAAGGTTTTTACAAAAACAGCAAAAACTAAATAGCCTATTTGGTTTAAGGGTTTTTTTTTTTGCTTCACCGAATAGGCTATTCGGTTTAGCCTATTTTCACAAAAAAAAATACCAAACTATGTAACCTTGCGTGTAAACCCTCCTAAACTGAGATGGCAATTCGGTTTAGGACTTTTTTAGCCTAAACCGAATTGCCATTTTGGTTTAGTTTTTATTTTTTATTTTTTTTAGAGACTAAGAAGAGCAAAGAAATCTAACACTAAAAATTTGAATTTTTTGTTTAAATTATTTGTTAGATTACTTCTTTTGATTTATAATTAGCAACAAAAAAAATACACTAAATTACTTGAAATTATGTTGAATTACACTGTATTACAATAAATTATGTTGAATTACACTAAATTACGCTAGATTACAATAACTCCGCTAATTACGATAAACTACGCAAAATTGTGCTAAAATAGACCGATTATGTGCCATCTTTCACGAATCATAAAAAACAGTAAAAAATTCTGAAAATAGTAAAAATTGGTATTCCACAAGTTCATTATGTAACTAATTTACTGAGCTACTTGGATGGAATAATAGGAATGAAAATCTTAATCGGAAACTTCAACTCAAGTTTTGAGGCTCTTCCCTTAGTTTTTTGGCGATTCTGAATTTTGGAATCCAGCTTCGCAGGCACGGACGCATGCATATTTTTGCAAGCTTTTCGAAAAGTGGTCATTTGCTGAAATTGGACACTCGAGTGCCGTTTTATGATCGTTTGAAGTTTCGCGTCATTTTTCGCCTTTTCAGTGAAGATATCGTCCCTATTCATATGTAATTTAGCGTAGTTAACTGTATTTTAGCGTAATATAATGTTATTTAGTGTAATTTAACTTAATATAGTGTAATTCAACATAATTTCAAGTAATTTAGCATATTTTAGTATAAATATGCTAATTATATATCAAAAGAAGTCAAATAATTTAAATAAAAAATTCAAATTTTCGGTATTAGATTTCTTTATTTTGCTCTTCTTAGTCTCTTAAAAAAAAAAAAAAAACCTAAACCGAAATGCCTATTCGGTTAAGCCCAAAAAAACACCAAACCGAATAGCCTATTCGGTTAAGCCTATAAAATGGGCTTAAATTGATTTTCTATGGCATCGTATCCTACAACCCCAGTTAAAATCCTGTAAACCGAATAGCCTATTCGGTGAAGTAAAAAAAAAAACCTTAACCGAATAGGCTATTCGGTTTTTGCTGTTTTTGTAATTATTTTCATTACTGTTTTTAAAAAAAATCCCTACTTGAGCAGCTTACAACACTCCCCCAAGAAAGCATTCTTTTTTATTATTCCGATGCACTCCAGCATCTTCTAGTGTTTCAAACTTCAACAACATTCAAGTTGGTAGCATTTGACAAATTTTTGCCACTCCATAATTAAACTCAGATTACAGTTGTTCACCATTTATAGTACTTTTTTAAATATTTCACGTATTGCAGTTACTTGCTGGAGCTCCCAGTCGAATTAGGTGTTAGATTGCAAATAAGTACCTGGAGCAACTTGGTCAAAGGTATTCTTAAAATTTCTTGAAATTGACATTTGATCTTATAATTTATAGGTGACTGTTTGGTGTATAGTTTTTTTCCTTGTGGCATAAATGACATCTCAATATTATAATTCTATGATTGATGTTTCAAACAATTAGGTCACAACCACTGCACTAAACCCGCAGTTCTAAGATCAAAGCAATTTTATAATTCATTATGCAGCTTCACTCTTGATTATCTTATAGATAGAGAGTTCCTCATAGGAGTGTTAATGACACCCTTTTATCTGTTCATCTGACCTTTATTGTATTTAATTAGACGGGTACGGGTAAGACTTGTTTCAATTAACATATTTGGTACGGGTATTAATAAAGTTTTTTATATTTGCTTAATAGATAAGGATACGAGTAAAAACTATTTTGTACCCATTGTCCTATAAGATATATAATTATAAAAACTAAAATTATTATTATCTACAAAGTTTTCTGAAACTTCTATTCATTAAAAATATATTTCAAGCATTTGTACTTATTTTTTTGGTTGTGACAGTGTAGTGTAGAAAAACAAAAGTGGAATTACGTTTACATTTCATCTAATTTGGATATTTAAAAAATCAAATTCATTAGCGAGTTATTCTTTCCGTATCATTATCTATTTTCTAATCTTCTTCATTTTATACTTAATTAAATTATTTAAATTTCAAACACATATTTAATTAGGGAGCGCAAAATGCATTTTATATTATCTAATGTTCTAGTTTTCTGTCATGATATGAAATCGATTAGGATATTACATTTTTATATTATTTTGTTTTTGTGACACAAAATTTTGTCCCATAAAAACGAATTTGGTAGTACGTTTTCATTTATTATAAAATATCAGCGAATTTAAATTACACTATATGCAGACATTATTTTGTTCATACCATATGTGATTAACTTTTGACTACTATTTTATAAGTTGTAGAGTCCAATTATTGAAGAAAATATAACAAATGTTAAGAAAAAAGTAAGTCATATCAATAATCGTTAAAATATATGTTGTTCATAATTTAAGTAGATTGCATATAAAAATCAATTCAATTTTATAAATCACGTATCATACATCCTGTCACAATTAATGCACGGTTATCAATTTTAGGAATAAAGGCCTAAAGACAATATTTGCCAGCTTTTAAATGTATCACAAATTGATTATAAATTAAACCTCGCTCTCTGTCCCCCTCTGACACAAGGTTATAATCTCGCATCAACCACCACTTCCTCTCACGCAACCCACTGATCAATCTACCCCTACTTCCTCCACCTTCACTAACTTAATTACCCTCTCCTTCCACTCTTCTCTCCTACAGAGTCCACCAGATTGAACAGCTAGTCCAGTACCTTAAACAACAATGGTACCAGTTCAATATCTTCACTCTCCTCCTTTTGGGTTTCACTTCTATCTCTCTCACTGATTTCTGGCCCATCCTGTCCAGTTCCGGCCACCATGGTGGGGCCTGATTTGTTGACAGGGGCTCTAAGGCCTCGAGTTTTAGGTTTCGACAGTCTTCATGTTGGTAAAATTATTTGATAAATTTTAGCAACTTGATAATGTCAGATTTCAGTCATGCGTCATTAATAGTACTTTTTAAATGTTTCTTTTGTATTGCAGTTACTTGGTGGAGCTTGCTGTCGAATTGGATGTGAGTGAGGGAGGGAAGAAAGGATTAAACTGTTTTGATTTAACAAGGATAGCAAGGGAGGGAAGGATTTTGGTTGTGATTTTAAGAAAGTTGAAGCAGAGATGGATACAATACCTTTCATAAAAGAAATGCTATATAAACCCGCCCTCAGAGTTTTTTTATCATACACAGAGATTGATCCAATCCCAAACAGGTGGATATTAGACAGAAATGTATGGGAATGGGATACCTACAGGTGGGACGGTGACGAACAAAAGCAGAGAAAATTTAAGTCTCTGCAAGTGCGTTTCAGAAAATTTGGAATTTCAAGGAGGGAGTTTTCTGGACGTGCTTCCAGAAAGGGGTCGCAATGGTCTAATTATCGTAAGTTGAGATTTGTTAAGAGAGATCTAGATGATATTGTTGATGAATTAGTTTTCTACAATTATTTGGAGCACAGAGAAGTAGAAGGTGAGTTAGAGCACAAAGTCGACATAGATGCAGTTATGAAGTCTCTCCACGACATAAAAAGCATGGAAGACTTGGTTCTTGATAACGCAAATAGTTCAAACTGCTTTACAAATGATGAGAAGAGCGGAGCACTCCTCCTCATAACAGCGTTTCCAGCTCTTCGTGAGCTCAAAGACCCTTATAAAATGCTCCGGTTCTTTTTAGAGTTATCCGCAGAACTGGCCAATCTCCCTCAACTGATTTGCCAGGCATGTGAAGGACGGCCCCAGGCTGTTCTCCTTATAGGGGGTCTCCTTTCATTCAAACCAAGGGCCTATGACACATGGAACAGGGTGAAAGATGATCTGGTCAAGATCAAAGTGTCCAACAATGGTGCTTCTGATAATCATATGTGGCAGATTTATACCTACTGCTATGATGATTTATCTTACTCTCTCACACCATGCTTTCTTTATTTAGCATGTTACCCGATGAATTATGAGATTCCTGCAAGGTCTCTGACAGAGATATGGATTGCTGAAGAATTTGCTGATCCACAGGAAGGAGAGACTATAGAAGAGACATCCAATGAGTACCTGGCGCAACTTGTTCAAAGGTATTCTCAATTTTTCAGAAATTTGACATTCTGTCTTATAATTTATCTATTGTTAGGTGCGTATCGTATTCTCAATATTTGTGGCTGAAATAACATCCCAATACTAATAGGATGATTGCTATTTAAAAAATTAGCTCATAGTTTCCTAAAAAGAATTCATCAATAAACCTGATTTTTTTCTGGTATACTTGATGACCGATAGAAGCATACCCTTTTTTTTTTTTAACTTTGTAAGTAAACTGGGAATTAAGGTCACTCAACTACCTCAAAAGAGGAGACAAATAATGGTGCACTGCTAGTTTTCAATTCTAACGGCACAATACCATCTAGAAATATACAATCTAAAAATATACAACAATCCCAGGCCAAGAACAAAGAAATTTTATAATCATTTACGCAAATTGACTCTTTAAATTCTTATAGATAAAAAGGTCATGTCCATCTAGATTTCTTTTTTCTTTTTATATATATGTAATTGTTGCTTATTTATTTTCCTTGTTGCTTGCAGGTCATTAGTTTTGGTTTCAAAGAGATCAATCTCAGGCGCAATCAAATGTTGCCGAGTACCTCAATCTATTCATGAATTTTGCATCCAAAAATCCTGCGAGGAAGAGTTTTCGGTTGCCAATCCAAACAAGCAAGAAACGAAATCCGTGACCCGTGTAGCATTTTATAATGATGACAAGAAACAATACACGGAGGGGGCATTTGAGGAACAACAATGGTATGGTGATGTCTCTTCTGTAGTCTGTTTTGATTTTGATATGAATGTTTTGGGAAAAAACATTTTCGAAGAACTGGATGTGTTGGAATTGAGGAAATGCGCAATGCCACAAACATTTTTACATGGCATTGATCTCAGTTACCTAAAATATCTGGGATTGAGGGGTAGTAACATATCTGAGCTTCCTGAAAATATTGAGGACTTGGATGAGCTCAAAACCTTGGATGTTAGAGATACAAACATAGAAACCCTACCTGAATCTCTATGGAACATCAAAACACTTCGTCATGTGTATGTCAACCCTAGCCCCCAAATTAAAGGCCCACCCTCCACAGCAAATATAGATGACCTGCAAATCCTGAAAACAGTTGCGGTTCCCGAGTCGTGGCTAGAAAACTTTCCGCAGTTCCTGAGCAACCTTAGAAAGTTAGCACTTTCAAACAGGGATAATCCAAACTCCAAATCAAATCCATACTGGAAATCTATTTCTAACCTGTTGAGTCACATGGGTAATCTCCTCTCAATGACAATTATAGGCGACATTGTACCATCAGAGTTTGTAGATATTAGGGCCTTTCCGAATCTTGAGACGGTAAAGTCCATTAAATTAGAGGGAGAATGGATTTGCCGGAAACTGTTCATAGATGATGTTGAATTCCCACCAAATCTTGTGAAGCTCACCTTAACCAAGTCTGGTTTGAAGGAAGACCCCATGTCCAGGCTAGAAAGACTACAAGCACTGAAATATCTGAGCTTACAAGGTGGAGCATACACAGGGAAGAAAATGGTTTGCTCCGCAAATGGGTTTCCACAGTTGCGGTTCTTAGAAATTTCCGAGTTAAAGAACTTGGAGATTTGGGAGGTGAAACCGATGGCTATGTCACAACTTACCACACTACGTGTTGTTCAATGCCTGAAACTCAAGAACATTCCTAATCTAGAGCATGTTACTGATAAGGTTATAGAAAATTAAAATGCTTCTTTCGTCTCTTGCTTTTATTCAGTTCCATTTAGTTTTTTTCTTTCTGCATGTGTGTCCCTTGTTCGTTATGTTTCAGTTTTAATGTATGTTGTGTGCTCTCGGTATCATTCTTTTAATAATGTATGTTTGGGATTACATTGATTTCATGTTTTTAATGGATTTGGTGTTTCCATTAAATGAAATGGTATTTTTCTCTCTTTTTTTTTTTTTTTTATTATGCATGTTGTGTGGTGATTATAGAATGGTCATGAACTCATGATTTAGGTGTGTAGAGATACATCTTTGGGTATTAAATACTTTTTGGTGATTTTGGGTATTGGGCCCTTTCAATCTTTGTTTTTTGTACTTTTTTGCACAAATTTGACCAATATGACCTTATAACTTGTGAAAGATTACATTTCATGTAGAGAAATTTGAACAATTCACCATGTAAGTAGTGCTTATTGTCATTTATCATGATTTTAATGACATAATTTTTATTTTGTGTCAGTGGGATGTTGAAGTAACGCACTACACCATTTCTTATTTTGGGCAACCAAATTTTTAGTTCTAATAGACATAAATTGATTGCAATATAACATCATTTTACAACGGAGTAAAGAAACAATTCCAAAGCTTTTGTGAAAAAAAAATGTAATACTTGGCTAGGAAGTGAAAAATTATTTGCAAACCAGACGAGTTAATCTTGTGAATTCAGTAAGCAATCCTGCATATGTATACAAAAAAATTATTTGTTGCAATATAGTTGCAACCAATTTTTAGTTTCAATTTTTTTTAATATTGCAACCCAAAAATGAATTAAGACGTTTGTAAAAGTCTCTTATTTGGTCACATTATATAACGAGAAAAATATGAGTTCAATTGAAATTGTCGTCATCTAAAATCACAATTTTTCTTACATTTTGACAAAAAGAATAAAAAAAAAGAATTCCAGAACTTTTAAATATATATGTATACTGTTGTGAAAAAAATATAGTACTTGACCAGGAAGTGAAAAATTATTTGCAAATAGACGAGTTAATCTTGTCAATTGTGAAATGTCACTAGAAAATGATTACTTCGGTAAGCAATCTTGCATATGTATAAAAAAAAATGAGTTGATCTTTCATGTGTCTTCTCGGTCAATTAATTTTAATTCGTTAGATTTAAAGTAACTTTTTCCTTTGTTAGATTTAAATTTTTTGAGTTCAAATCCAATCAAATTAATGTCGAAAGCTGCTAGGGAATAAATTAATAATATGCTTTTTTTGTTATCTTCCAAAAGTGAATAAGAGGTAGGCCATTCGGAAATGAGATGTGCGATTTGCCAAAGTTGGGAATTAATCTCTTTATGCGCCGACCAAAGCTGGAGAGAGATATGGTAATAACAAATTAATGCTAATTCCATTTGCTCACAGCTGTGTATTCGGAAAATTGATATTTTCAGGTGCAAATTAAGTGGCAAGAATTATCTCTATTCCATTTTTTTTGCAAAATCTCTCCATTTGGACCTGTGCACGTATGTTTTTGCAATTTGGCACTTAAAATCTGAAATAAATAAATAATTTGCATAATATATACCAAAAATAAATAAAAGTAAATAGAAAATAAATAATAGAATCATCCTGTAATAAATTAATAGCTTCGTTAATCATAACATTTTCTGGATCTAGAAATCATTAATAACTTTAAATTTAACCTTACTCGTTTAAACTTAACATTTAGTGTTATATATAAGTATCATCTATATAATAAATGTATTATAACTTAGTTAAAATTTTGTTGTTCACTAAAGTGATTTAAATATTTTTTTTTCAATAACCTAAAAATCATGATTGTTGTTGCATTACAAACTCTACTCACAGTGTTGAGTTATTTGAGAATTTAATTAGCAAGTTTTGTACATTTCGAACAACTTATAATATAGTTTTTATTATAAATATAATTTAACTAAATTTTAAAAATACTTTTAAGATTATAAAAAAAATTGACAAATAATTCTTAAGTATTTTCTAAATATTTCTTCAAAAAAATTGACAAAAACTTCTCCTGATAAGTTGCTCTTTTATCAGGAGAAGTTGATAAAAGAGAAGGGTCATCATTATAAGTTGCTCTTTTATCAGAGAAGTTTGATGCGTTCCCTTCTCCTGCCCTGAACCTGAAACAGCAAATCAATCTCCTGTCCTGAACCTGAAACAGCAACGGTACCGGGTGAGTGACTCCTCTCTTCCATCTCTGGGTTTCACTTCTATTTCTCTCACTGATTGTTGAAAATTGATTAAAAGTTGCTATAATTAGCATCAGATGCGTAGCTGCTATAATTAGCAATTTCTATTATAGTAAAGTTAGTAATTAGATGCATGATGCGCATGAAGTAGCATGAAGTGCACTTCTGGTCAGTAGGGGTATTTATGGTAATAGATGCCAAATTTAGATTGTAGTGCAGTTATAGAAAGTAGTGGGCTCTATTATTAGATAGATCTACTTGTTATAAATCTGTAAGCATGTTATATAATTGATTGCAAGGAGTAAGAAAATACAATTAAGCAATTTTCTATTTACCAGAATTTTCTGTTTACCAGTTTGCAATACAGAGGATTGTGTTCTGTTTTTCGTACCAGTAAGTGCACCAGCAAGTGTGCCAGTAGGTATACCAGAAAAGGCTCTAGTATACAGCTCAAGTTTTCCCAACAATGCTTTCCTGCCCGTCCTGTCCTGTTCCGGCCTCTCCTTTGTGGGGGCTCTAAGGTCTAGAGTTTCAAGTTTCAATTACAGTCTTCAAGTTGTAACATTTCATAAATTTAACCAGCTCCGTAATTTTAAAATATAGAAGAGACTATAGTAGAGCCTACAGATTTCAGTCATGCTCCGTAATTTTCAGATCAGCTCCGTAACAGTCTTCAACTATGATTTTTTTTTTTTTTGCATTGAATTCCAGTTATTTGGTGGAGCTTGCATTTGAATTGGATGTGTGATTACACCAGAGGTAGAGTCTATAGAGGAGACTGCAAATAAGTACTTGGAGCAACTTGTTCAAAGCTATTCTCAATATTTCAAGAAATTGACATTCAGTCTTATAATTTATAGGTGATTGTTCGGCATACAATTGTTTTTCCATTGTGGCCAAAATAACATAGTAATAGGATGATTGCTATTTCAAACAATTATGATCCGTAAAACGAGGTCATCAATAAAACTGGATTTTTTTTTGTTTGGTTTTATTACAAAAGAGTAGATACTTTATGCTGGTTTAATTGATGATCGATAAAAGCACCTTTGTTTTTTGTTTTTCAAGTAAACTGAAAATAAAGGTGACTCTACTTTGTTTGGAAATATTTAATTTCATAACCGTACCAATTAAGCAAACAAAAAAACTTTACCCTTACCTATATTCAATAAACTAATGAAAAATACCTACCCGTCTTATCGAATATGTTACGGGTTGGATAATATATATGTAATTAATTTTAATTTTAATAATTACCCTGTAACGTAATGAAAAAAGAAACTTTACACATATACCCGATAAGCTAACAAAATAATAATCTTACTCATTTCCATTTTATCGAATACAAAACGAGTCGGGTAAACGAATAAAAATGTGTCATTGACATGCCTATGTACAAGACATCTATAGGTCAAATCTTATAGAGGCCTATTTTGGTGGCATTTTTCAATTAAAAATAAACAAAATAAAAGCTACAAGGAAAAACAATTCAGTTAACAGTGAAAGATTATTATTTTATTGACTCTTTAGTGGGCTGGTTGAATCGTGCTGTTTGTTAAAAACGTGGCCCATTAAATGACAAATCGGACCAAGCATTCAATTTCATGTTATTAATGCCTCTTTTTTCTTTTGAGGATACAGCCCAGAAAAGCCCAAGTCCTGTTCCACTTGTCTTTTTCATTTTATTTAGAATTCCAACAGCCCGAAGGCCCAAACAATTGACTTTCAAAGCCGAATTTGCTCCTAATATAAAGAGGTATTAACGGTGGTCAAAGGGATGGGTTTTATGCATGGGAGACACATGGCAAGAATGCCACGTTGGCATTTTTTGTTTAAATATGAATATTTGCAATTTAAACCCTCAAGTTTTATTATTTCACAATTAAGTCAAAAAATAAAGTTTATACACATATTTTGAATGCCCTACCATTATTTACACTTCATGCAAAACAACAATCAAATACATTGATAAATTAAAATGACCATAACGCTCCAATTAATCCAGTCTCATACAAAACAACAATCATGTTACATATAAATAAAACAGTACAAGGAAAACAAATATCCAATATGTAAATCTTCTGCCTATGGAGGAAAATGGAATGAGTAAGCATCTCGCTCTAAATTCGTTCAAGTAAGAGAAGGAACACATGTAATTATATAAAAATTAGACGGATTCATTTTGGGATTGCAGCATCTTGTGCTCCTCGACCATTCCCATATGATTCATCAGCAACCAGAAATGAGTGAGTAACTCCCCACCCCTGCTCAAGGACTTGGCATGCTCGTATGAATCGCAATGAATGGCAGCAAATCCAAGCATCTCCATCCAGGTCTCGCGAATTAACTTCCATCTTATTTGTTGGTCGACTTTCTGCAATTCGTCTGCAAGTCTAAGACCGTCCATAAATACCAATCTTCCCATTTCATACTCAGACTTACGCTTATCCTCCTCATGCTTACGCGTACCCCAGCATCTCAAATTTGCCCATATCTTCTTTAATACAAATGTATCCTTTTTATCTGTTGGTTGACGGCCGTCAGCTGGTTCTTGTGCACCCTTTAGTACCAATTCGCGTGCTTTCTTGTCTGTCAGCTTTCCCTTACCCTTAAATATCTTCTTGACCGTATCACATGTGAACTCAAATTTTTTCATTCCATATCCGACCTGCATCATTGACTGCTGATGGATTAGGAGATAGGCCATGTAGTTGGATGTTGTCCAACTGACAATACAATCAGACTCATTCTCCTTAGGTTGGCCAGAAGTGTCTTTATAATAACAAATGTCTGTGGCAAGATGCCACAATATAATGCACTTATCAAATTCCTTTTGAATGCTCCACCCAAGAGTCTCTAATTGGCCGTGATCTTTCAATGCTTTGCTTCCCCTATATGATCTAGCCTGTAAAAACACATTGTATATATCCATGTTTTGCGTTCTCCTTTTTGCCTCAATGAACATATAATCCTCCAGCATTTTCGGCAAGGGGATCGACCTTTTCTCACGCATTTCGTCCCAATTATGTTTTATTTTAATTAGTATTTTCATAATCCATGTACGTGGGGTATACCTGTCTCTCAGGCAGAGACCAACCAGATTGTACTGCCCGATGGTTTTCGACCACCGACTTTTTCCCTTCATGAAGGTAATTTGTTTCACCATTTTGGTTATAGCACGTGCAATCGGCTTTCTCCATCCCTTCTTTCTAAGTGCCACGACTGTCCAGTCGGAGGATACTAGAAGCAAGGCAGCGACGACCTCAAGGGTGAGGCATGCACCGAATAGGATGTAGGTTATGATAATATCTTTAGATGCATACTTTTTCTTATCAAGATGATGAAATACAATGAGTGCTGCTATGATGGAGACCAGAGAAAAATAGCGCAATACACGGCCTGATTTGTACAGGAGGTGGATTGCCTTCGTATGTAGGAGATCATATAGGAATGAGAGCTCTATGGAGACCAAATTAAATGCTTCCTTAGCGCTCACATCTGAGAAGTGATTCCGACAATGCATGAACAGATTTGAGGAGAAAGTTACATCTACCAAAAGGCGCCTGAAGGTATCGTACCAGACATAGGCTTCACAAATGATCTGGCTTTCCCTCTCACTTTCGCTTAACTCAACTGCATATAGTTCAAAAAGTATTTTATCAAATATTTATCTCTCAATCACTAATATCATGACCCTTTTTTATGGACCAACGCTCTCTAAGTTTATTTTAAGATGGTTGAAGTTTTAAATCCATTAGTTTACGTTATGGGTGTTGAAATGAAACATGCGGGAGTTAATGTCATTTTTTAATGATGTTTTTGACTTTATTTCCTTTATTTAACGACTTTTAGAGTTGTTATTTGATGTTTAAGATTATAATAACAGATGTAATCTGTTATTATGTAGGATAGTATTATGAGAATAATAAGAATTTAAGTTTTAACTATTTTCGACTTCTCTCTCCTATATACTACTACAGAAATTTGTAGTATTATTGTTACTATCTGAGTGGAGAACGATTAAATCAAACAATAAGGTACTCTAAGAAAAAATAAGATTTCACTCGAGATATTTTGCTAACCAGATGTTAGTGGAAGGTTGGGATATATGTACCTTTATTTAACGACTTTTAGAGTTGTTATTTGATGTTTAAGATTATAATAACTGACGTAATCTGTTATTATGTAGGATAGTATTATGAGAATAATAAGAATTTAAGTTTTAACTATTTTCGACTTCTCTCTCCTATATACTACTACAGAAATTCTAATCAGCTCCGAATTTCATAGATAAACAAAACCGGTTTTACTACCGGTGGTGATAGGATTGGTGCTGATTATACAATCATTTAGCACCGGTACCAAACCGGTGTGGAATATACATACAACACTGTTTTTTTTTGTTAAAAACCAGTGTTGAATATAATATACAACACCGATTTGTTGATAAAATGTGGTAGTATTATCGTTGCTATCTGAGTGGACAACAATTAAATCAAACAATAAGGTACTCTTAGAAAAACTAAGATTTCACTCGAGGTAATTTTGTTAACTGGATGTTAGTGGAAGGTTGGGATATATGTACCTGTAGTGTCTTTTGCTGGGAAGAGTACCAACATAATTCTATCCTTGAGAATGCCCCATATACCTGAGGGGAGAACAATTAAATCAAATCTTAAGGTATTAGCAAGAATAATAAGATTTTGCTCAAGTTAATATTATTAACTGGATGCTATTGGAAGCTAGGGATATATGTACCTTTAGTAGTTCCATTTGCTGGGTCGACGGTGTTCGAGGTAGTATTATCGTTGCTATCTGAGTGGACAACAATTAAATCAAACAATAAGGTACTCTTAGAAAAAATAAGATTTCACTCGAGATAATTTTGTTAACCGGATGTTAGTGGAAGGCTGGGATATATGTGTACCTTTCTAATCAGCTCCGAATTTCATAGATATTCAAAACTGGTTTTACTACCAGTAGTGATAGGATTGGTGCTGATTATACAATCATTTAGCACCGGTACCAAACCGGTGTTGAATATACATACAGCACTGTTTTTTTATTTTTTTTTGTTAAAAGCCAGTGTTGAATATAATATACAACACCGATTTGTTGATGAAACCGGTCTTTTTTGGAGATCTGACAAGGTTCCCTTGGAGAGACGGTGTATGTAATTGTTATATTGACACAGTTCATAACCGTGTACAAATGAGGATACCCTTTCATACATGATGACCTTGTACACAGATGCAGAACCATGTGTCATTAGCATTTTTAGCCATGTATAGTTGCCTATTATGTCGTAGTGATTAACTTTTCAGTTTAGTCTTCAAAATTGAAAATATTAAAAACAACCAATATCAAATGATTAAAACAGTTTAGGATATTTCAAACTTATTATATACTAGTCAATTTGATTATCTTATATAATAATGGATCTATCAACTATATATGCTTTATTCTTAATTAGCTAATCAGAATTGTGAGGATACTGGTAAAATACTTCCCATTTCTTAATTATTTGTTGACTATGGATTTAGATTAATGTTGCTTCATATCCAAAATTATATACTACAGAGTATAATCATTATTAGAAAATTATATAGAAAATTCGTTAGTCATAAGTTTGATCACGTACAATCTTAATGGCGGGTCATACTAGTAAACCTTATTTTTAAAAGGACATTGATTTTCACCAAAACACTAAGGGCCGATGCCGATTCTCTAAATAGCACTTGTTTAATTGTATCCACAGTACATTTTTTTCCTCCCCCTGAGTTTAAATAATTTGTATTAATGCACATACAGCAGTTCGAGCTTTAATGTACTTTTGTTTTTAAATAAATATGAGAGTTGAGCTCTCAATTTTAAATATTTTTCTTCTTCTTCTTCCAAGCCTTTATTCTCAAACAAGTTGGAGTAGGCTAGAAATGAAACCCAACTGGAAGTAGCAACACAGGGACTTCCCAGGAGGTCACCCATCGTAGTACTACACCTGCCCAATTCGTGAGGGTTTTATTTTCATAAAGAGGCTGTCCTTTTACCGCTGGCTCGCCAAGCCTATTACGAACCCTCCTTTTTTCTGGATTGGGACAGGCTGTGTAGAAACTACACAGGCGGAGTTCAACTTTAAATATTCTTAATTAACCACCCATTTCCAGACATACAACTTCCCACATGAAAAATCCCACCTTAATTAATTACTAGATTAAAACTGATTATCCTTTAATACTTTTGCTACAAAAGAAGGCATAGTAGAACTTTCCATTTTTGTGATTGAACAATAAATAGTAAATCAAATAAACCAAACTAACTGAAACAAAGCGTAAAAAATAAGAAATACTAAATCTTTGTGGTAATAAAGATATAAATTCTTCATTTTGAGAACCTGGAAAAGGTACCTTATTATTTAAATTTATTCTTGTTAGGCTCGATAATCTTGCCATTCTATTCAGTTCAAGAATTTCAATTTCTGAGGAGACCACAATTTATTTGTTTTTTATTTTGTGTTATACTGTTTGAATATGTCATGAGAAACAATACTTATATTTCAATTTAGAACCTTGTAAATTTGCAAACTATATACACAGGCCACTATGAAATAACTAATCATAAATTTGAATAGATAAAAAAAAACCTTCAGGTACACTTGGCCAGAAATAAGATTTCGCTGGAGTTAATTAAGTTAGCCGGTATTCTAAAAAAAAAAAAATTAAGTTAGCCGGAAGTTGGTTGAAGGTAAGGATATATGTACCTATAGTTTCATTTGCTGGGCCGTCACCGTATTCCCTTTCGCCTTTCAGAAACTGACGTAGATAAACTACAAAAATTTCAAAAACAATATATACTTAATTTTTAAATTTAGAACCATGTAATTATAAAACTATATAAACAAGCCACTAAACAATAATTAATTATCCTTCAATTCCCAAACTAGTCATATATTTGAATAGTTAAATCAAATCTTAAGGTGCTCTTAGCAAGAAATAATACCATTGTTAACCGGAAATTGGTTGAAGGTAGGGATATATGTACCTATATGTTCATCTTCTGGGCGGAAATCCGAGATAATTTTATCCTTGAGATTGTCCTTGCTACCTAAGCGGAGAGCACGGGTCCTCTCTACAAATTTGATCATTCCCGTGATGCACACTAAAATTGTTGGTATCCACAGGACCGGATTTGGTGGTGATAGCCAAAATGCATAAACTGCAGCTACAACCTGAACAACTAGCCCCAACGGGAGACGCCACCAAAGCTGGTTATCGTCGATTGAGTATGATGTGATTTGATCGGGACCTCCGAGGTGGATCAAGAGGAACGGGGCCCACAAAACGGTGAGGTCGCCTGGTATGGTTCCATTGTCACCACTGTCTGCAGGATCTATCGGCTTGCCCATGTTACCCACTGCTAATGTGGGAACCAACTCAGCAGTCAGGTACAACAGCCAGATCGTCAGAGCAAGCACCGTGCTGGCTCTGTGTTTGCGCATTGGTGCAAAGAAGATGAGACCTATTTTTTTTTTTAATGACCTTGCCAAACTAGGAACTCAGAAGGGGTAAGGATTCTCGTCCTCGCCAGCCTCGGCATACAAGTAGGTCTCATCTTCTTTGCACCAATGTGCAAACACAGGGCCAGCACGGTGCTTGCTCTGACGATCTGGCTGTTGTACCTGACTGCTGAGTTGGTTCCCACATTAGCAGTGGGTAACATGGGCAAGCAGATAGATCGTGCAGACAGTGGTGACAATATGGAACCATACCAGGCGACCTCACTATGACCGTTTGGTGAGCGAAATTTGACAAGAGAAGAGGAGCACAGCTGAATCGTGGTAGAAAATAGAATTTTTGAGGTTTTTTTTTTGTATATTGGTTGATTAGTAAAATTAATAGATAAAATTTAGAAAGTGATATCTCATGGAAAATGAGTACAAGTTTGTTGGAGATTCGGGTAGCAAACAAATGTAAATGTATAAAATTACATAATTTACAAAATTTTATCGTATCTAAACACATAATTCATCTATAAATTATATTTAAGATCATAATTTATTGTTATATGTCGAGAGAAGTGAAGCCCCATGTTACTTTCTCAAGTGATGCGTGTCCACCTCGAAAGTAGAATAAGTAATTAACAGATGTCGAGATGAAAGCATGATACCCGGCGGTTCACGCTCCAATACAATATAGAGACAAATTTCTGAGGTGATGCATGTTACTTTCTCCTTAAATGTATCTAATTAAGTAAATACTGATTTCGATGTGAGTGCATGGTATCTTTTAATGTACCAAACAAAAAGAATAATTATTAGCGTCTCCGGACTCCGGTACTTTCAAAAACCCCGCAACAACATTAGAGGAATTATGTACTTTGGTTCTCACTAATAATATGGTCTTCATATTTGTTGTCCCCGTACTTGTCCTGCGTCAACTAGGGATGCTAATGTGCCAAGCTCGGCTCAAAACTCAGCTCAGCTCGTCATATAACTAAACAGGCTCAACTCAGGCTCGGTTCGGTCTCGAAGAAAAAAGCTCGGCTCAATTTAATGAGTTTGAGCCTTCAGCTCGGCTCAAACTCGGCTCATAACTCGCGAGCTCAACTCATGCCAACATTAAAAAAACAAACATTTACGGTTTAGATTTTTTTTTTCTCATATAAAGATTGTTTTTATTATATCATTCATGAGCATATTTAGAAGGCTAGTGTCCCTACATATATTTTTGAATGATTTTAAAAAGTAAAAGTGTAAAACACTATTCCAAAAATCATATCATGATTTGAATCTGTTGCTTGGGTCACGAGTGTCCAGCTCTTTTCTTTAATCTACTTGTTTTTCTCAGAGAAAATTAAGAATCTGATTTTTTTTCATACAATACACTACAGACAAAAAGATGATAATTAAGACTAGTAAACTTTTAACTCTAAAATTTTATATTTTTCCGAACTTTTTTACTATATTTTAAGATAGGTAGAAAATCACTTGATCTAAAAATTCTGGACCATCCAAAAATAGTGATTTTCTACCTATCTAAAAAAATAGTAAAAAAATTCTAAAAAATAGAAAATTTAGCCCACAAGTATATTCTCATATGGAAATCATGTTGAACGGTTCAGATCGACCATTAGAATTTTGAAATTGATAATATTGATCCGTAGTACGGACCAATCCGTGCTATGCATAGTACCATAGACTCACTCAAAATACTTTATTAGTTTTGAATTATTTTCAGAAATATATTGCTTAAGAACTGCAAATATACAAAACAAATAAAAAAAGTTAATAATATTCCTTAAGAAACAAAATTTACTGAAAATAAAAAACATGACAGTAATTCATTATGCCTGATCATTATAATAAAAAGAAATTGGGTGAAAATTACTCCGCAATAGTTAATAATTGAATATTTTTTGCCTTGATGAAGAAACAAACTTCATAGATGTAAGACTAATTTTCACCTTCCTTAGTGATTAAACTGCGTCTTATATCAATTGATTTTTCATAAAAATATCACATCACTCGTCTTGAAAAGAGCACATTAATTTATCCCATAACTCGCCTTGAAATAGCACATTAATTAATTTCGGACTCGATCTCAAAACATCGGAAAACTATACATGTATATATTATCATGCAAGATGCTTTCAAATAAAAAGTTCATTCACATCAATTTTTGTATAGTTGCTATCATGCCTGAAAAAGTGAAGCCATAACTTTGCAAGCTCATTTTAATTAATTAGTACAATTTTGAAACTTTTTTCTTAAAGATAAGAGTGGATTTGATGTCATTAATTTGAATTGAATTCACATGTTATAATAGAGTTGGACTCGTATCCTAATGATTTTATAATAAACTAGGACATGTTAAGTTCTTCAAACTTGCCTTTCAGAAATTTAGTATAAAATAATAATATAGCAAAACAAAATTGAGATCATAGTTCATGGAGAATCCATAAAGCAAATATACTCCGGTCCAACAGTATGATGAACTATATATCATTTACGATAAATACAGCCATTAGAGAAGTTTCAAAATCTTAAAAATATGATACGCACCCGTTATATATATTTTATTATTTTAATGGAGCTTTAGAAGGTTGCCCTTACGCTTAGATAGGTACTATTTTATTGAACCCACGAGAAGAGAGGAGAGGAGAAGAAAGAAGCTGAAACAATCAAGATGAAGTGTTCCTGTCTTATCTCTTATTCAATTACAGTAAGAAATTTTATGGACACATCCATTTTAATAAAAAAGGGAATATTTGTCAATACAATTCTTAAAATAACTAAATAGAGTATAAAATAAATGAAAGAGGATAAAAGAAAGAAAGGTAATTTTCAATGAGATATTGAATATTATGATTTATTTATGAAGAAATTGACTATTTTAAAAGTTTGAATGGGCACACCAAAAAAATTTCCCTTTTTTTGTTGGCAAATCGAATGGTGCACTTCTATTCCATTTCAAAATTTTATGGAATCTAGCGACCCATAAATGTTGTAGTCTTTCTATTGAGTATATGGAATCTAGCAACTACGGCTCACCACATGTCAAGCTCTAATTTTTAGGCTTGATATAATGTGGCACATCACTTCCAATATTTATTGTGTTCGTCTTGGTTGACTTGTCAACTATCTATTTTTTATCTGTTATGCAGTCTGGTACAAAAGTCTGGTTCAACCTTTTTGATGTAAATATCTTAGGAGAGTTGAATTAATTTGTGTTTGCTTTTTTTTTTCTTGTTCTAATTTGATGGGTATTTGAATTTTCTCTAGCGTAATTCATTGGATAAACTTTTGAAAATGTGCACTGTCACATTGGAGTTGGCAAACTTAATGTAAAAAATAGATCAGAACAAATAAAGTTTCATAACATAATGACAACTTGATGTTGATCGGAACATTTTTTTTAGTAAAAAGAATTCTATATCCTTAATTAAATAAATAGATAAATAATACTGTACAAAATTTTAATAGTCGTAGGTTGTAATAATAATTGTGTTAATAGGCAACATTAATGTATAACAATCCCACATTTAATTAATTGTTTATTAGCCTACATTTAACATTTTTACTCTAGCTCGGCTTTTTACATAATTTCCAACAGAATCAGACCAAGCATTAAATTTCATGTTCTCCGCCAAACCTGAGGTCATTTAATGCCTTTTTTTTTTCTTTTCTGCACAGAGCTCAGAGGAGCCCAAGCCTGGTTCTACTTGTCTTTTTCTTTTTCTTCGGAATTTCAAGCCCAAGCTAAAGGCCCAAAGAGATCAAGACATGGCTAGATTCAAAATTTGCAGTCTGCTCAAGACTTGTTAGCCTTGGAGTGTACTGTTCACTGGATGATTATTATTCTGTCTGTTCGAAAACAAGCATGTAATTTAGAAAATTTTGGAAGGAAAGGGTCAAGTAGACAGCATTAGTATTGAGTTCTGAAGAATAAGTTTTTATTATGTTGTTCTGATATTCACAAGTGCCTTATATTCCAATTCTATTGCTACATGCTGGAATTGCCTAATTACAAGGATTATGTGTCTAATATTTCATTTCTCAACTAATAGTATGATGCATCATTGGTTGGTTTTGGCTAATAATTGTGTAATAAGTTCATAGAAATTATATGGATTGTGAAAGGTATATCTTTAATGCCTGGCCATTCACACTTCATGCAGATGCAAGCATTCTTCTTTTGCCACTTTTTGCTCAACAAACACATTGATAAATTAAAACAAAATACAAGTAAACTAAAATGACCACAAAATTTGAATTAATTCAGTCCATCCAAAACAAACAATCATGTTACACATAAATTAAACAATATAACGAAAAGAAATATCTAACATCTAGATCCTCTGAATTTTGGCCAGATTGGAATTGTTTTTTTTTTTTGACAAAGAAAATAGGGTCTAGCCCTTTTTTCATTAATCATTTTGTAGTTACAAGAGAAATGTAACCGAAATAAGAAAAACAATTCTGCTCAAAACAATTGAGCATAAATAAACATAAGATAAAAGAAAAGAAAATTAAAAAAAAAAAGAAAATTAAAAAAAAAATTAAAGAAAAGGGAAAATTAAAGAAGAAAATATTAAAACAACCGAATATTTATGTTTTTCTTGCTTTGTCACATGCCAGATTGGAATTGTTAAAAATATAAATGTAGCAACACATATAACTAATTATATAACTAATTACACGGATCCAGATTGGAATTGCTGCATCTTGTGCTCGTCGACAACACCCAACTGAGACATCAGCAACCACAGATGAGTGAGCAATTCCCCACCCCTGCTCAGGGACTTGGCATGCTGGTATGACTCGCAATGAATGGCGGCATATCCCAGCATCTCCATCCAGGTCTCACTAATTATCTCCCATTTCTTTGTATCTGGTTGGATTTCCTGCAACTCTTTTGCCAGTTTAAGGCTCTCATTTATTACCAACTCGCCCATTTCATCCTGATCCTTAAGCTTCTGCTTTTCATTCTTACCCTTACGCTTACCCCAGCATCTCCATCGATGTTGACGACCGTCATCTGATTCATGTGTATTAGTCTGCTCAAGCACAGGTGGGGCCCCTTCATTCTGCTGAAGCACCGGTAGGGCCTCTTCATTCTTCTCAAGCGCCACATCATTCTTCTCAAGTGCCTCACGTATTTTCTTGTAATCGAGTATTCCATCACCCTTAAATTTCTTAAATTTCTTCTTGACGACAGAACATGTGGCCTCAAATCGTGTCTTACCATATCCAAGCTGCATCATTGACTGCTGCTGGGTTAGGAGATAGATCATGTAGTTTGATGTATTCCAACTCACTTCACGCTGATCGTCACACTGATCTTCACGCTGATCGGACACAGAAGTGCCTTCATAATAACAAATGTCTGTGGCAACATGCCACAAAATAATGGACTCATCAAATTCCTTTCTCATGCTCCACTCCAGTTTCTTCCATTGGTCATGACGTTCCAATGTTTTGTTTCCCCTATATGCTCTAGCCTCTACTAACACTTTGTATATATGCACGTTTTGTGCTCTTCTTTTTGCCTCAGTGAACATAATTTCCACCAAGGGCTCTGGTAAACTGATTGACCTTCTCTCCCACATGTTGTCCCATATACGTTTTATTCTTATTATTTTCATGATCTTTGCTATTAACGTGTCCCTGTCTCTCAGGCAGAGACTAACCAGATTGTACTGCCCGATGGTTTCCGACCACCGACTTTTTCCCTTCATCAAGGTAATTCGTTTCACCATTTTTGTTATAGCACGTGCAATACACTTTCCCCATTTATTCTTTTTAAGTGACACGACTGTCCAGTCAGAGGATACTAGAAGCAAGGCAGCAACGACCTCAAGGGTGAGGCCGGCACCGAATAGGATGTAGGTTATGGTAATATCTTTAGATGCATACTTTTGCTTGTCAAGATGATGAAATACTATGAGTGCTGCTATGATGGAGACCAGAGTGGAAAAACGCAATACACGGCTAAAATTAATGTGCATGTGGACTGCCTTCGTATGTAGGATATCATATAGGAAGGAGAGCTCTATGGCGACCATATGAAGTGCTTCGCTTGCTTTCATATCTGAGAAGCGATCCTGACTCTCCATTAACAGATTTGTGGAGAAAGTTACATCTACCAAAAGGCGCTTGAAGATATAGAACCAATCATAGCCTTCACAAATCTCCTGGCTTTCTTTTTCGCTTAACTCATCTGCATAAAGTTCAAAAGGTATTTTATTAATTATTTCTCTCTCAGTCACAAATATCAACCTCATTTATTTCTTCTTTTGACATCTATGTATATTTTAGGAGTATCATGCCAGATTGGTCATTAAGGGATCAGTGGTGATTAGTTATTTAAATTTTCTAATTTTTGTTATTCAGTTTAATTTAATACTGAAAATTTTCCTTCATTACAAGGTACAAAAAGAAATGCATGACATTATTGACAGATTGAGCTAGAAGAAGAACTAACTATTTTATTTCATACGGCACCATAGTAAGTGATAAAGATATAAATTCTTAATTTCGAGTACCTGGAAAAGGAACACTATTATTTAAATTTGTTCTTGTTAGGTTCGATAATGCACCAATAATACTTATATTAAAATTTAGAACCTTATAAATTTGAAAACTATATACACAGGCCACTGAGAAATATATTATGTTTAAATTCCCAAACTAATAAAAAATTTGAATAGTTAAATGAAATCTTAAGGTACTCTTGGCAAGAAATAAGATTTTGCTGGAGTTAATATAGTTAACCGTAAGTTGGTTGAAGGTAAGGATATATGTACCTTTAGATTCAATTGCTGGGACGGCGACTTGTTCCTTTTTGCCTTCCCTTTTACCATGTTGAGAGAGATCTTTAACTGGATAATGTTCAAAAAATATTTTATTAATCATTTGTCTCTCAATAGCTAATATCAACCTTTGTTTCAATTTAACTTAATACTGCAATTTACCTTCTTTACAATGTAAAGAAACAAAATTTTGACCAGACTGGAAAAATTTACATAATATTATTGTACCCATAGTACAATGTTTCATTTTATATTAATACTTATTTCTAAATTTTGAAAATTGTAAATTCCCAAACTAATTATATAAGTGAATAGTTAAATCAAATCTTAAGTTACTCTTAGCAAGAAATAAAATTTTCACTGGAGTAAATATAGTTAGCTGGAAGTTGGAAAAGGTATGAAAATTTGTACCTTTCTTACTGTCATATGCTGGGTTGATTTCTGAGAGAATTTTATCCTTGAGATTGTCCTTGCTTCCTAAGCGGAGAGCATGAGTCCTCTCCGCAAACTTTATCAATCCCGGGATGAACACAAAAATTGTGGGTATCCACAGCCACTGATGTGGTGGTGATTGCCAAAATACATAAACTGTAATTACAACCTGAACAACTAGACCCAGAAGGTGACGCCACCAAAGCTCGTTATCTTCAATTGAGTATGATGTGATGCTATCGGGACCTCCAAGGTGAAGCAGGAGGAATGGGGCCCACAAGACAGTGAGATCGCCTTGTCTGGTTTCACTGTCACCACTTTCTGCAGGACCGGTCTTGTGGCTGATGTTACCCAGTGCTAAGGTGGCAACAGAGTCAGCTGTCAGGTACAACAGCCAGAGAAAGAGCGTGAGGTATGTTTTGGTGCTGCGTTTTCGCAACGGTGCCAAGACGATGAGGCCAATTTGCATGCCGAGGCTGGCTAGGACGAGAACAATTATCTCGTTTGAGCTCCATCGGTTTTTCCACTTCTCAGAGATAATAGCCATTCTCTCTCTCTCTCTCTCTCTTTCTCTCTATTTGAAAACTTGGCCGCGGCTTCAAAGGGTTGCTCTCTCTCTCCCCTTGTCTCCTCTCTCTTTTTGATCTCTTACTTGGAGATGCCTGGCTACGTCCTGGAAATAAATCTGCTGTTATTCCTTGGGAATAACAGGTGCCTGTTTATAGATCTCCACGGTTGATCTTCGTTGAGATTTGCACATGAAAAACTTACATCATTGAGATTCGTGCATGAAAATTTTTTAATGATTGGGATTAGAATAACAGGTTCCTGTTATTCCTTGGGAATAATAGCAGATTTATTTCTCAAGGTCCTCGCCTCGCTCAACAAATAAAATATGACTGTTGCTCCTCCACCATTAGGTAGAATTATTAAGATCACAACTTATTCAACGTGTTATATTACTTTTTAATATTATTTGTCACATGACATCTTTGTTTCAGTTGACCAATTGAAAGGTTATCCCTCCAATGGATGGATCCAGCTGCCATGTATAAGGGCCAAATTTTCTATATAGAAGCGACTTCTATTAAAGGAATATTAAAAGCACAAAGCAAAGCTTAATTTTTGAATTACAAATAATATATATACACAAGAAAAGCAAGTCTCTGTAGAATTAGTTAATTAATTGTATAGTAATAACTCTCCTTTGGGAATTTCATCTTTTGTTGTGGTAAGATATTTACATATTATATTTTTTGTTCTTTACAATTTTTCAAGTAGAAAAAAAAAAATTCACTGTGTACATGCAATAACAAGAAAAATAAAAATACAGTAGGCAAACACTAATATTTTGTAATCATACCCTTTTCCTGTCACCGTCCAAGGTAATAATTGAAATAGGCGCCTTGGTAACGGGAATAATAATGTAGACTTCTTTGTTGCACCACAAAACAAGCAGACAATTCATTTGATAGCAAATAATCATCATATTATGAAAATTTGACAAGGTCATCCAAAAGGCAATAAGCAGGACAACAAGTATATATAATGTAGTCTTCTGGGACACAATTAACCTTAAAGAAGGTCATGTTTGGGTTATTTGAAGCATAGTGAGAGTTTCAGGATTTATTTTAAACATGAATTTGGATTTTTAGGTTCGGGTGCAATAAGCAACTCATGATGTTCATACTTTCAAAAGGCCAAATTAATTTTATCTTGTCAATTTTGGTATCAAATATGTGCTTTTCTCATTACAAAATTACAGAAGGATGTTTGAACTATACTCAGAACAAATTTCATAATTTTCACAATTTCATTTCTATTTTTAAAACATTTATCTGTCCAGAGGGGCATTGAAGGTAATTTTGTTATCTTAATTAGCAGATTTTTCCATTTCAAAAGCTGAATTTCAAAAATTCATAATAAATCGAATAAAAATCCAAATAATCAGAAATTTGTGTTTATTTTATGTGTTTTGAAGTCCTTTACATGACTGTGATATTCATTTTTCATTTTAGTCCCTGTGTCAATCTAGACTGTTCAGTTTACCAGAGAAGGTCATTTTTGCAATTTTGAAGGCTTCTCATGTACCAGTAGCCTTTGCCTTAGAACTTGATACTGATGCTGTGTATTAACTTGTGTCAGTGGCTGGGAAGAGGCCTTTATTATGGTTAATAATGACTGGTTATTGGTTATAACAAGTTGGGGTAGCTTTTAGGCTACAATTTTGTACCAGCAAGCAATGAATAAAATCAAAGAAAGCTCCATAAATTCATTGTTGAACTCATCAATATTTGAAAATGTACATAGAAGTTCCTGGAATCATTAAAATCATATTTTAGCACATTTTTCACTTGATCAAGAGACAAATCATCAAGGATTCATTGATTCAAATATACAAATAGCTGGTTTCAACATAGTTGATGCTTATTTGTAATTTGAACCTCCTTCCTTCACTATTTGCTAAAGGTCCATTTAATTTCTTTTTATGTTGTGTAATCTAGTACACATAGTATGTATTTTGTAACAAGAAATCAAATGAAACCATTATGCATCATAGGTCTCATTTAAAAAGGAATTTATAAGGGAGCTATACAGCTCAACTACAACTCTTATTATCAATTTGGTTATTTACTATTTTTTTATTTGCCTTTAATCCTTTCTAATAAAATAATGAAATGGATTGGATGTAAGTGGAGCTATACAGCTCCAACACTCACATCTTCACCATTTAACTATTTTATACAAAGATTAAAGACATGGTTAAGGAAAAATCAACAAAGAATGAAATAAAAGGAAGAAATTTCATTTTTACACCTTTAATTCCTATTTTAACTACCATGTTTATATTTTTTTGAAATGAAACAGCAAAAAATATAAAGGAAACCAAAATCCTAATATCTAAGTTAAAATAACAATTTTTATTATATTATATATTTTTATTAGGGGAGAGAAGGGGAAAAGGGCATTTCTTTATTGATCATCAAGCCTTATGCTTGCTTATTATAAAATAAGCTCAAACTATCACAAGGCTTTCACATTTGTCATCTTAGAAACTCCAAAGTAAAGAAAGAATCAAGAACATAAAGAAGAACATCAAAAACAATAAAGAAAGAGGCACAAATTCAACTAAGAAGCTTTATTCAACTTGATAACTCATACATGGCTCAGCCTCTTAAGGCTTACATAGTGTAGGTATTAATTACCTAATTTAGCTTGCTATTACAAATGGAAGAAGGAAAATCTTTAGTATAAGAGTGTTTTGGATGAGCTTCAATATGGCTATAGGTTTCAGGTGTATATTGAGCTATCAACTTGGTGCTTTTTGCTGATCTACATGTGCTCTTTTATAGGCAAACCATGGCCTAGGGTTTAGTTTGCTGCTGTGGTGTTTCAATCATGCCCACCAAATGCTTGATCATCGGCTTATATCACTTGCTTCCCTTAGAGATGCATACATGGCAAGGGCTCGGCCAATCACATTCATACATATCATAATTGATTGGTTGTATCATTTGTAGCCCTTGGATCAATATGAGATGCAACACATGGCTTTTAAGCCCTTGATTAACCGGCCAAATGTAGTATGGCTTGATAAACGTGCTCCTGCACCCTTGGAGAAGAATCTTCTACTTTTGGCTTCATCCAGAGGGAGTGTAACATGTGTTGGAAAGGACCACTAAGCCGAATACAGCTATAGAGGGTGAGATGCAATGTTTTGGTGGTACACCGAAGAATAAACATGTGCCCTCTATGATTTCCATACTTTCATCAGCTGAGAAAAGGCCTTTAGTGTCGCCTTTGATTACTTAGCTTGTCCTACGGTTCAATTTACCAGTTGAGCAATAGATTTGATGACCCCCAGTCATGACATGAGCCGGGCCTATACCATTCATGCAATGCGCCACCTTGGATTCGTTTTAAATTAAATTGGACATACATGTAGCATCGCAAAGGTCCAGTTGCCATCCCTTTCAAATTTCAGAGCCCAATTTGCCCTATAGCCTGAGTTCCCATTTTCAGCTCCTTTTCTTTCTCGGTTAGAATTGAAGCTTATGAGATAGCATTACTTGTAGAGATTTAAACAGAGAGGAGAAGGAAGGAGCTACTACTGATTTCGGGTGAGTATTGGTTAGGGGTCTCATTACTTTGCTCGAATTCAAAGTGTTGGCTTTGGCCATGTTGCGGGTTGAAAGGAGAAGAAGAAGAGAAGGGGAGGTGAAGTAGGCAGAGGGCCCACATGTCAGTCCCTTTGTGCTACAGTGTCCTCTCTTTTAATTCTTTCTTTTCTCCAAACCGTTCAAACCAATTTACTTTATTAGTGATGCGTTTACATGCAAAACATTTATATTTTCTAGTTATTTTAGTATCAAATTAAGTGGTAGAAAATGTTGAAAAATGAATGCATTAAAATTAACTTAAAAACTAACACATTTGACCGCTTGACTTGATACTAAATAAATTCGAAAAATTATAAATTTTGCATATCAACGCACAACTATTGAAATAGATCGGTTTGAACGGTTTGGATTCACCGTTTGAAGTCAATTCGATAAGTTTTGGAGTTGGTGTTATATAGGATGAAATGACACCGATGTCATATTAGCCAGACTCACTAGTAAACGTCCTGCAGTCGAAGGGTAGAACATAATATGGTAAGAAGGGGTACAATGTGTAGTGTTGTAGGTTGAGCTTGTATTACAGTGGCGTATGCGAATAATAAAAAAAAAATCTGATACCATGTTTACTTTAATGCAAAGAGGAAAAGTGTATGAAAGAATTTTTTTGATTAATTTTCTCATATGTTAACATTTACATAGAATGTTTTATATAACCTTATTAGATATGCTTGACAAATGAACTATTCACACTTGCATAGTTGATATTAATACTTTCAAACATCATTCAATGCCACAAGTAAAAAAATTGATAGAATATGTTAGATACAAACACTTGATACATTAATTATACACACTTGCATGACGAGGTATGAATACTTGCAATACCTAATATTAATACTTTTAAACGTCATCCAATTCCATAAGAGAAAATAATGATAGAATATGTTAGATACAAACACTTGATACATGAACTATTTACACTTGTATGACGAGGTATGAATACTTACAATACTTTATATTAATAATTTCATACATCATCCAGTGCCATATGAAAAAAAAAATATTGATAGAATTTGTTAGATACAAACACTTAATACATGAACTATTCACACTTGCATGACGAGCTATAAATATTTGCAATACTTGATATTAATACTTTCAGACATCATCCAGTGTTATATGGAAAAAGAATTTGATAGAATTTGTTAGATACAAACACTTGATACATGAACTATTCACACTTGCATGACGAGGTATGAATACTTACAATACTTGATATTAATATTTTCAGACATCATTCAGTGTCATGGAAAAAAAATTGATAGAATTTGTTAGATACAAACACTTGATACATGAACTATTCACACTTGCAAGACGAGGTATGAATCCTTGCTCGACGATATATGAATACTTACATGACGATATATGAATACTTGCGGGACGAACCACCCGAAATTATGTCATCATGGATCTCATTTGAAAAAGAAAATTGCGTAGAAGACGTTCATGGTTTTAGATTCGCAAAATTCCTCATAGATCGTCTGAAATATTGGCGAGATTGAAAGAAGAAAAAAAACCACCTCTAAAAATGTGTAAAAGATGGGTGTGTGATGAAAGAGATAAAAGAAAGCTAATATGTCCAGTTTTTTTTCGAAATACTTGATATATTATATATTATTACATGCGTGTATAGGTATCCATATTTGCACGCGCCAGTTGTAAAATCTTTCAAATATTAAATGATCTCCGAAGTAGTTAGTGGTTACTCATATAGTTAATACTTACGAGACATAATGGGATATTGTTATGGGTGGAGAGCTAGGCGCTCCCAATAAATTAATGGAAGCTGATATGAGTACCCGCAGTTGAGTACCCGCATTATACCCGCACATAAACTATCATAACTGTTTTTGGGAACCGCACCTAAACTGTCATAACTGTTTTTGGGGACCTAAACTGTCAAAACTGTAATTTTATTTTACAAGTATTAATAGTAACATTGTGAAGTATTTATACCTATACAAGACAAGTATTTATATCTATACAATGAACTACATATATGATATATGAATTGGGGACCATTACTTTTCCAAAACTGGAGACCATTACTTTTCGGGGGCAGTAACTGTCAGACTGCATTGGGGACCACAACCAAAAAGTCACGTGGATCACACCACCAGTGCTACATTCATTGATTAAATTAATTCACATACAAAATGGAAAGTATTTATACCTAAATTATCAAGTATTCGTATATAATTCATCAAGTATTCATACCTAAGATATCAAGTATTTAAAAAAAAACTGGACACAATACCTACTCATCTTTTACACGTTTTTCAAGGTAGTTTTTTTTTTCTCCGTTCAATCTAACCAATTTTTGGGACGATCTATGAGAAATTTTGCAAATCTAAAACCACGAACGTGTTCTATTTTTTTTTCTCTTTCAAATGAGATCCATGATGACATACTTTTACACGTTTTTCAAAGTATCAAATATTCAAATATGAAAAGTATTCATACAAAATAGAAAGTATTCATACCTAATATATCAAATATTCATATATAATTCATCAAGTATTTATACTTACGATATCAAGTATTTAAAGAAAAAAAACTGGACTCATATTTTACACGTTTTTCAAGTATTCACATACAAAATGGAAAGTATTTATACCTAAATTATCAAGTATTCATATATAATTCATCAAGTATTCATACCTAAGATATCAAGTATTTAAAAAAAAACTGGACACAATACCTACTCATCTTTTACACGTTTTTCAAGGTAGTTTTTTTTTTCTCCGTTCAATCTAACCAATTTTTGGGACGATCTATGAGAAATTTTGCAAATCTAAAACCACGAACGTGTTCTATTTTTTTTTCTCTTTCAAATGAGATCCATGATGACATACTTTTACACGTTTTTCAAAGTATCAAATATTCAAATATGAAAAGTATTCATACAAAATAGAAAGTATTCATACCTAATATATCAAATATTCATATATAATTCATCAAGTATTTATACTTAAGATATCAAGTATTTAAAGAAAAAAACTGGACTCATCTTTTACACGTTTTTCAAGGTGATTTAATGATTGACAAAGTTAGTTATACCGTTAATTGGGAAATGAATCAATGCGGGTACAATGCGGGTACTCAACTGTGGATACTAAAATAATTATTCTAAATTAATTAGTAATGTAACGTTGCAATTTTTCAATCATCCACTTTTTCTATTAAAAAAAGGAATGTATGTTACTTGCTTATCCCTCAAAACAAGCAGAACAATTCATTTGATAGCAAAAGATTACCATTTCATGGAATCGTTGACCGGCAACAAGGACAAGGGCGTACTTGATTTGATATGATTTGAATACATGGTCTGATTTGGATTCGGTTTTCGGCATTTGGATTTACCATCACTTTTACTTTACTATTTTTTACCCACTAATTTCTTTATTTTTTTTCATGTCAACTTTAATATTTATAATTTCCATGAATATTATCACATTTTAATAATTAGAATTTAAATCATTAGAATTGATGACAAACATATCAATAATTGTTAACCCTAAATTATTATTAACAACAAGTCTTAGAAAATATATATTTTTTCATGAATATCTATTTGAAATTAGAATTTCCAACAACTATTCACATACAACTAAATATTCATTTCAACACATTCCTAAGGTCACCGTTCGTACCTCAAAAGAAAAATTAAGTAAAAGAAGCAAACAGAAAATTAAATAATAGATAGAACATCAGTGAAATATTGTATAACATTAGTTTGGTGATTTTTGGCGGATCCATCCCTCAATACCCTCAGAAGACACATCCCCTCCAGCAAGCCAAAGGACATCCAGAGAAGAGGCAGTATTATAAAATTTTCTGAAGGGCCCACGTCCAGAGAAGAGGCACTAATATAATAAGATGGTTGAGAAACAAAGAAATTAATTTATATATATATAGTTAACCTTTCTGTCTCTCTCTAATGCATGTGCTTCACATGAATTGTTCCCTTACCGCGTAGCATTCCCGTTGACAACCAATTTATTGATTGTTAAAACAAAATGTTCTCCATAAGTTAGGTAGGTTGTGTATTTAATTTAATATAAAAACCATTGATTATCCATCAATTAAGTAAAACAGAGTTGAATGAAAAATAAGTAAATATTAAAGAGCAAAGTCTAATATATAAGTAAATATTAAAGAATCTTATCATCATTGTGCGCAGCACATATGTATGTTTATTTTTTATTAAAAAAAAACCGATGCAGGATTTACAAATAATCTTATTTCAATAAGAAAACAGAGTTGAATTAAAAATAGAAAACAAGCAAATAATGCCCATATCGCTACCTACTTGAATTGAAATAAATATCTATTTCGTCTTAGTTGAGAGTAATTGGAGAATCTACGTAGGGCTGCTAATGAGCCGAGCCGGCTCATGAGCCAATGAGTTGAACAGCTCAATAAATTGTATCGAGCCAGGTCCTAAACTAAATAAAGCCTGAACTCGACTCGGCTCATATTTTATCACTCAAACAGGGCCGAGCCCGAGCCGAGCCGGCTCATGAGCCAAGGAGTCTCTTCTATTTTATCACTCAAACATTTACTGTTCAGTTCTAAAATTATGAAAACTTTATTATGTTAATGTTGCATTTGCAAAACAGTAAATGTTTTATTATACCGAGAGTTGTACATATATTTTTGCAAAAATATAGTACACAAGATTTTAGAACTGAACAATAAACGAGTTGAGCTCATGGCCCAAAACAGTAAAGGATTTTACAAATGTTTGTTTTTTTAATGCTTGGCATGAGTTGAGCTCGCGAGTTATGAGCCGAGCTGAAGGCTCAAACTCATTAAATTGAGCCGAGCTGAAGGCTCAAACTCATTAAATTGAGCTGAGTTTTTTTCTTCAAGACCAAACCGAGTCCGAATTGAGCATGTTTAGTTATATGACGAGCTGAGCTGAGTTTTGAGCCGAGCTCATTAGCAGCCCTAAATCTACGCATGGAGGCCCAGGCAGTTGTGTTCTGAATTGTTAGTGGCTTCAGGGGGAATTCTCTTAATGCGGAACATTCCAGCATATCCTTAGCTTTATAATTTCCTTCTTCTTTCTTCTGTGACTGGCCCATCTGTCACGGTCTCCCTTGGATCCTTAATTATTCACATTAGGCCCAAACCTAACAGTTCCGGCCCACTTATAGTCTCTTCTCCATTCGTCAAATGCCAAGCCCAACGACTCTCCCCAAATCAGATCTGGCCATAAGAAAACAAAAAAGAGCCAAGAGGGGTACGTGTCCTCGTATGTTGCATGAATACGAGGTCGGGTATCGTATCGGATACAATATAAATACAGCTCAAATTTGAAATTTTTTTAAAGAGATGAATGAACTTGATGTGATTAATTTGAATCAGGCAGATAAATTCTTACATGTGATATAATTATTATATTATTTTGTGACAATGACATTAGAGTTGGACTTGTATCTCGTAACCATGCATTCTATAAGAAAGTAGGGCATGTTAAGTTCTTAAAGCAGACCTTATAGAAAACTTAATAAAAAATAATAATAATAAAGCGAAACGATTGAGCCGTCATTAGGTTAATGGAAATTCCATTTTTGTATTAATGGCGTTTCTATATATTAATTTAATTTATCATTTATTCGACATTTAATATTTTTAATCTAAGACGGCCTTTTTAGAGAATTTCCAACAGATTCAGGCCTAGCATTAAATTACATATTCTCCGCCCAATTAGCCTTAATTAGTTTACCAATTGTTGTTTAGTATTGTTTTGAAAATATTGTTGCTAAGTCCAATTCGGCTAAGTCCTTTTTCCCGGGATTTTTATTAATATCCAAAGTTTATTACAAATTATTTAATATACCCAGCTTTGCTGGGATTTGATAAAAATGACCGTACCAGCCAGAAAATAGCCGGTACCCTATTTAATCAACTACCGGTCATTTTCTGGCCGATACCTCTGCTATATATGTGTGTGGAGAATTGGCTGAATTTCTCACAATTCATTCTATCAAATTTCACCCCATCTCTACTCGGTTGAGCTTTTTCTCCCAGATTTCTCCACCTCTTCCCAGATTTGCAAGTAAGTCCCTACAATTTTTGAAAAATTCATTTTTAGTGCAAAATGGTTGTAAAATGTTAGAATTTGTTGTAATTAGTGTTAAATCCGTTGTAGTTAGTTGAAATTATTTAATTTAGTATAATTTAGAGTAATTAGCCAAATTTACGGTTTAGAGTTTACGGTTTATGGTAATTTATTGTAATTTAGTATAATTAGCATAGTTCACCATATTTTAGCGTATTTTAGCCTTTTTTACCGTAATTAGGATAATTAAGCGTAATTAGCATGTTTTAGCAAAATTAAGCATATTTTGACCCATTATAGCATGTTTTACCGAAATTAGATTATTTTAGGATAGAATATTTTAGATTATTTTCACCGCAATTGGTCTATTTTAGCAAGTTATTTTTGGTTATTCGCACGATTATTTAATTGACTCCATATTTGACAAAGTTATTTTTACAACTTGTATTTGAAAGTAAATAATTCGCACGTCTTATGATGTATTTATATTATTTTTCAATTTTTCATGGAAAATGCAGCCATAACTTGGTCATCTACCAAACAAACAAAAAATGGCTCAGTTATTCACCAAAAGGTGCCTCGGATATGGTCCGTATTGGCTAATACGGACCGTACTCCCACTGTGTCGCTGAGGGAGTTAATGCGTATTCGGCCATCTTTTGTCCGTACTAGGGCTCTGATTCGTATTAGTGAATACGGCCCGTACCAAAGCCTTAGCCGATGAGCTGCGCTTTTCCGATCGACTAGATTCTTGCTCAAAATGATGTAAAATGGCCCCAAAACACATGTTTTCTGCACTAAAACACAAAGTTGGGCAACATTAATCTTTTTAATGGATTAAATAAACATAAATGTGAGAAAATGGTAAAACCTAAGTCAAAACCTACGTAATTCACTATCATTTTGAGCTTGATTATTACAAACACGTAGCGCACCAAGAGTGGCTCCACTATATGTCAAGCTATATTTTTTTTTACTCGATTTAGTTCGGCACGTCATGACTTACAATATATAATAAATAGATATTGTTGCAAATTTTAGAAGTAATCAAATCAAGCTGAATTTTTCTAGCGGCTTAGATGAACTTGTCAGCTGGAAACATTCAGAATAAATTATAGCTTTATGGACGGGCAGAATATGTAAATATGACAATAGATAGAAGAAACGGTGCACAGCTGAATCGGTGGTAGAAATTTGAATTTTATAGATTTTTTGTTTGTTTGGTAGATGACCAAGTTATGGCTGCATTTTCCAAGAAAAATTAGAAAATAATATAAATACATCATAAGACGTGCGAATCATAAAAGTTGTAAAAATACATCATAAGACGTGCGAATCATTTACATTCAAATACAAGTTGTAAAAATAACTTCGTCAAATATGGAGTCAATTAAATAATCGTGCGAATAACCATTCTATAAGAAAGTAGGGCATGTTAAGTTCTTCAAGAAAACATAATAAAACATAATAATAAAGCGAAACGATTGAGACCTTGGTGAACGGCAATAAATGTATAACGATTGAGCCGTCATTTGGTTAATAGAAATTCCCATTTTTGTATTAATGGCGTTTCTATTAATTTAATTTATCATTTATTCGACATTTAATATTTTTAATCTAAGACGGCCTTTTTACAGAATTTCCAACAGATTCAGGCCTAGCATTAAATTACATATTCTCCGCCCAATTAGCCTTAATTAGTTTACGAATTGTTGTTTAGTATTGTTTTGAAAATATTGTTGCTAAGTCCAATTCGGCTAAGTCCTTATTCTGTTCTCCATATGGTGTTCTAATGGGCCGAAATTACACAAAATCAGCCCAATATTTTCGACTCTTTAGTAGGTTTTACTTGTTCCATCACTACTACAAAAACTGGCTTTGTACACTGCACATTGTACACGGATTTGACAATTATATTAAAAACAGTGTACCAAACATGAGTTCAAAAGATCTGAACGATTTCTACACGGATAATTAGTTAACAATCAGTGTCGAATTATTAGAGAGAGCTACACGGTTTATTAGAAACCACAAATCCGTGTGTAAAGAGGTCCGTGTGCAAATAATTGAGAGAGCTACACGGTTTTTTGATACAAAGCCGTGTAGGAACATTACACACGGCTTTTTGATATATAGCCGTGTATAAATCTTATAATTGTACACGGCTTTATAACTAAAAGCCGTGTAGAAATAGGTGGAGAGCTACACGGCCTTTTAGCTATATGTCCGTGTATAATAGTGTAGGGTTTTATTGTCTTCCCTTCCAGAGCGCCGTTTTGATCAAGTTTTTAGTTCATACATATCCAACTGAGCTTTTTATTTCTGCGAATTGATCGAGGCCAGCAGCTAGCTGAGATCTGAGATCTTTGAATTAAGTTTGTATTTTCTCCTCTCCATCTTTCCAAGGTTAGTAATATGTATTTAAATCATTTTCTTTCTCTAATTTTCTGTTATTTAGGCTTAATTATTTAATTAGGTCATTTCATGCATATATTCTTGAATTCTTAATTTTAGATGTAATTAATTAGTGTATTGTGGTCCAATAACCGACCTTTAGATGCTTTTAGGTCCATGCCCGTTCAAAATTAATCCAATAGGGATTAATTTTGGATAGTCCCCGTTTTGGGACTGCTCTTTGAATATTATGTCTCATTTAGGATGTGAACACATATTAGCGGGATTTAATTAGTATTTGAGGAAAGTTCGACAGTATTTTCCCTTATTGCTCCTACGAGTATGTGGTTCGTACGCATACTTGGGGAGTTAAGGGGAAATGCTGCCGAATTTTTCTCAAATACTAATTAAATCTCGCTAATATGTGTTCACATATGAGACATAATATTCAAAGAGTGGGTTAGGATTGTAAACCGGCCCTTTGTAAGCCCAAAATTTTGTACACGAAGGAGAATGTTGACCATGCATGATTAATTGATCAAATCATTTTTTTAATTTAATTTACAGATGGATCGAAGCTGGATGTATGAAATGCGACGTGACAGTGAAGAATATTTGGTTCGCGTTGATGAGTTTATAAAATTTGCTGAGAGTTATAGAGTGAATAAAAAAGAAGAAGACATTTTATGTCCTTGTAAAGATTGTAAAAATTTATTAAGATTTTTGGACATCGAAGAAATTAGAGCTCATTTGATTTGTCGGGGATTTAAGAAAAGATATACATGTTGGTTCATGCATGGTGAGAAATTTGGGGAAAGTAGTAGTGCCAATCAGGATTGTAATCGTGAATTGAATGATGAGAATGTTGGAATTTCTGATAATTTTAAAATTGATTGGAACGAGGATTATGAGAGTGCTGAATATTCTGATATTAACGTCGAACCCGAAAATGACGATGATGAGATGGAGAGGAATTTTGATGAAAATGTAGAACACGAGTTTACTGAAAATTTGGAGGATATGTTACGTGATGTGGAAGATGAAATTAGTGATAAAAATTATGATAAATTTCAAAATTTGTCTAATGAATCCAAGAAGCCGTTGTATCCCGGGTGTACCAAATTTACAAAACTGTCAGCTGTGTTGAAATTATTAAACTTAAAAGCAGACAATGGTTGGAGCGATAAGAGTTTCACGTCTTTATTACAGCTTTTAGGAGAAATGCTCCCAGATAACAACGAGTTACCCGGTACAACATATCAGGCAAAGAAGTTGATATGTCCAATGGGGTTGAAGATCGAAAGAATACATGCATGTCCGAATGACTGTGTATTGTATCGTAACGAGTACGAGGCCATGCATGTCTGTCCTAAATGCGGTGTTTCACGATATAAACATCGTAAGGACCAGGACACTGATGATTGTAACGAGGACACAAGTGGCCGACCTCCGGCTAAGGTGTTGTGGTATTTGCCGATAATACCGAGATTCAAACGGTTGTTTGCGAATCCCAAAGATGCAAAATTATTGCGCTGGCACGAAGAAGAGCGAAAAAATGACGGTAAACTAAGGCACCCGGCTGATTCTCCTCAATGGAGAAACATTGACAGACATTTCAAAGAATTTGGTTCTGAACCGCGGAACCTTAGGATTGTGGTGAGCTCAGATGGAATGAGTCCGTTTGGAAGTATGAGCAGTCGGCACAGTACTTGGCCAGTTCTTTTATGCATCTACAATCTTCCTCCTTGGTTGTGCATGAAACGCAGATATATAATGATGTCATTACTAATCCAAGGACCCAGACAACCCGGAAATGACATAGATGTATATCTCGCACCATTAATCGAGGACCTCCAAAAATTGTGGCGTGATGGCGTCCCGGTGTGGGATGCGTATATGAAAGAGACCTTTACCTTGCGGGCCATGGTGTTTTGCACCGTAAATGATTTCCCCGCGTACGGGAATTTGTCGGGTTACACTTGTAAAGGAGCAAAAGCGTGCCCGATCTGTGAAGATGACACGCAGGTGCTGAGGTTGAAAAATTGTCAAAAGAATGTATTCATGGGGCATCGTAGGTTTCTTCCTATTAATCACCCATATCGTAAGAAGAAGATGGCATTCAACGGGAAAATTGAGCTTGGAGTGGCTCGTCATCCATTAGACGGGGAGAGTGTCTTCGAACGGGTAAAAAACATTGATGTTGTTTTTGGAAAATGCGCCAAAGCACTACCGAAGAATATTTGGAAAAAGAGGTCCATATTTTGGGAGCTACCGTACTGGAAATATTTAGAAGTGAGGCATTGCCTAGATGTCATGCATGTCGAAAAAAATGTCTGTGACAGTTTAATTGGTTTATTATTGAACATTCCGGGGAAGACGAAAGATGGTATTAAAGTGAGAAAAGACATGGTAGAGATGGGAATACGACCCGAGCTCGCACCGCAGGAGAAAGGGAAGCGCACATACCTACCCCCCGCACTGTGCACAATGTCAAAGAAAGAGAAAACAAGCTTCTGTGAATGCCTCAATGGTATAAAAGTCCCATCAGGATATTCTTCGAATATTAAGAAGTTGGTGTCGATGAAGGACTTGAAACTGGTCGGTCTGAAATCTCACGACTGTCATGTTTTACTGACACATATAATTCCGGTTGCAATTCGGGGAATTTTACCAAAGCACGTTCGTCAAACCATTACGAAGCTTTGTTCTTTCTTCAATGCAATAAATTCCAAAGTGATAGACCCTCTAAAATTGGACTCTTTGCAAAAGGAGGTCGTCGTTACTCTTTGCCAACTTGAGATGTATTTTCCGCCATCTTTTTTCGATGTCATGGTTCACCTTGTTGTTCATCTTGTGAGAGAAATTAAGATTTGTGGTCCCGTGTTCCTTCGGTATATGTATCCATTCGAGAGATACATGGGTATCTTGAAAAAATACGTAAGGAACCGACATCGACCCGAAGGCAGCATTATAGAAGGATATTCTACGGAGGAGGTGATTGATTTTTGCACCAACTACTTGACCGGTGTGGATCCTATTGGCGTTCCAAAATCTCGATACGAGGGAAGGCTCCAAGGAGTCGGGACAATTGGGTTGAGAGCCGTAGTTGCTGATCTAAATGAACTACAAAAGGCACATTTTATTGTACTACAACACATGACAGATGTTGCTCCCTATATAGATGAGCACATGACAATCCTTCAACAACAAAACTACACGAGGAGTCAGAAGTGGCTTACTAACGAGCATAATCGTTCTTTTATAGGATGGCTGAAAGAAAGAGTGGGGTCATACCCCGTACCTGAAATTGTTAAACTACTTGGCGCAGGACCCCAAATTGTTGTTAGAACATTCCAAGGATACGAGATTAACGGATATACATTTTATACTAAATCCCAGAGTGATAAGAGCACGATGCAAAACAGTGGGGTGACGTTGGTGGCGACCTCTCAAGAATTCAGTAGATCCGGAGATGGCCGGGCTGTAATAGCATCAAAGTCATATTATGGCGTTATTCAAGAAATTTGGGAGCTCATTTACAGTCCTCGCCTGAGCATTCCCGTGTTTCGGTGTCAATGGGTCGAAGACCGAGGTGTTAAAGTTGACAACGACGGGTTCACACTCGTTGATTTAAACAGGGTTGGGCATGTTGATGATCCGTTTATACTCGCCAAGCAAGCCACCCAAGTCTTTTATGCCACTGACCCGAGTGATGCTAGGTTGAGCGTCGTCCTATCCGGAAAAAGAAGGATTGTCGGGGTAGAAAATGTCGTCGATGAAGAAGAGTACGACCAATTCGACGAAGTACCTCCATTTTGTACCGATGTGCAAACTGAGGTAGCAACACTTGAAGGGGTAGACGAAGCTGACTACATGCGGTCCGACCACACTGAAGGATTATGGGCCGAGGGTACCGTTCAAATAGTGGAAAAAAGGAGAAAAAGGAAAAAAAAAGCATAATGTGTAATATTTATTTTGTTTAAGACCGTGTAGCTTTTAATATTGCAACTTTAGCTTGTAATATATCAAATAAAAAAATAAAAAAAAGGGGAAAAAAGAAAAAAGCATAATGTAGTAATAGTATTATCAAATATTATCAAATATTAGTTTAATGCTTATAATGAAGGATTATGTTTAATGCTTATAATATTATCAAATATTAGTATTAGTTTTTGAAAATATTAGTTAAAACATTTAATAATAAAATAAAATAAATATTAGTTAAAACATTTAATAATAAAATAAAATAAATATTAGTTAAAATATTAGTTTTCACTAAATATTAGTTATAATATTTAATATTAGTTAAAATATTTAATATTAGTTAAAATATTTAAGGAAGGATTATGTTTAATGAAAATATTATGTTTAAAATATTATGTTCAACTCTATCAAACATTTAATATTAGTTAAAATAAATATTAGTTAAAATATTATGTAGAACTTTACTGAACCTGGGACCCACCTGTCGGACCCCTTTATACACGGACATTTAGCTAATAGTCCGTGTAGAAAGGGTAGAGAGCTACACGGCCTTTTAGCTATATGTCCGTGTAGAAAGGGTAGCCATATTTGCACACGGCCTTTAGAGTAAAGTCCGTGTATAAAGATCTTTGTACACGGTCTTTTAAGTTAAAAGTCCGTGTATAATGAGAAAAACACTATTATTCGAAATCCTTCTCTTCCAAAATTTTCACAAGTCCGAAAAGAGAGAATAAACATCAGTTTCAAAAACCCTCGCTCACAGAGAAGATTTTGCTGAGCCTTCTCCGAGCTCTTCACCGCCTCCCCGCCTCGCCGCCTCGCCGCCTCACCACCTCGGTCTCTCTCCACCTCGGTCTCTCTCTCTCTAACCAGTGGTCTCTCTCACCCGTGGTTAGCTCTCTCTCTCTCGTTATTTTTCTTATTGGGTTTGAACCCGTTAGACATGGTTGGTATTTGTTAGTTTTCTTATTGGTTAGTTTTCTTATTGGGTTTGAACCCGTTATACAAGTAAAAATGTATCATTGTGTTCAATTCAATTAAGTCCTTACCCCAAATAAAGTCTGATATTGAAAATCTGGTTAATAAAAAGCTGGAAATGAAGAGAACCATAGAGAGCCCAGATTATAATTTTTTTTTTTTTTGAGGAAAGGCCTGTAGGCTTCAATTACTAAATAATTAAAGGTTACAAATGTTAAAAAGTCACAATCTCATAGCGGTATCGGATCCTAACAACTATTAGCAAAGAAAACAACATAAATAAAAGGCTGATGTTGAAAGATTATAATTGGCTCAACTGTAAGGTTATTTTAGCATATAACCTAGGTTATTTTAGCATTGTACTTGTTGACATTGTACTTGTACCATAATTTTAGCATATAACCTAGGTTATTTTAGGTTAATTTGTGCTTGAATACATTGTGCTTGTACCATAATTATTGTAGGTTAATTCAAATAATCTAGGATATATGCCAACAAGTGATTGATTAATCTCTTGATGAATATAGGTTATATGTCAAAAGTTGGTTGATTAATCTAGGTTATATGTCAAATGATTTGATCTTTAATTTCATGCAGCACCATGTCGAATGAAAATGAGTACGAGGATATGATGGAAGAAGAGGAGCAGCAAGCTACTGCCTCGTCAGAAAGAAGGAGAAGAGGGCCTACAATGTGCACGAGCCATTCTGAGCAGACCCATCTTGAAATCTGGTTCACAGAAGACGGGCGTGCGCAGGGACCAAATCGGCAGAAATACTCAAATTGGTTTACGAGCTTCGTGAAGCAAAATGCGAGTATCCTTGTTGAGAGATGGGATCATTTCGAGGATAAGGTGAAGGAGGCGTGGTGGAACACGGTGAAGGTAAAGTGCCTAACAACTCTTCTCTTGAATTTTCACTTATGTATGATCTATACTTAAATACACTAAATTTTTGTGACAATCAGGCTCACTGGAACATCAAGAATGATGTTCCAAAGGCAACGACTTTGAAGATTATGAACAATGGTTGGAAGCAATACAAGAGCACGTTGAAGACGGACTTCATGGAGAAAGGGAAAAATCCGGTCGGCTACTACAAGTATCTAAAACAAGAGGACTGGGAGGCGTTTCAAGCTTTGAAGTCTACCGAAGAGTTCCAGGTATCTAACTCGTGCCAAATTTATGCTTATTTTTTTCTCGATATGTACTTATCTTTCTAAAACTAACTGATCGTTATTGTCTTGTTTCTGTGAAGGCAAAGAGTGATACAGGCAGGAGGACCGTTGCCTTTAACAAGTATCCACACCATCTAGGGTCAGGTGGTTACGAGGGTAAGACGGCAGAATGGAGGAAAGTCCTGGACGCGAACAAGGATTCTGACTCACCCGTGGTTAGGATCCAAAATCCTAGGGGCAAAGATTGGGTCATGGGTAGAGCCGAGGTAACCGCTGACGGGAGGATAGTACTCCCAACGAATTTGCAAAGCGTGGCTCAAAGAATGGTAAGAGTCATTTATAACTCCGAAAGTACGTCAATTGTTCTTTTGCTTTAACTAATTCTTCTACTTGAACAGTTGGAAGTGGAGGAGGAGGTCAACTCGGGTGCCCGGAGTGTCGAACGACAAAATGATTCCTTGTCCGCAGCGCTCGAGAATCCAGAACACCCGGGTCGAGTAAGGGGTGTAGGGGTCTACAGGGGCTGGAAGGAGGTGTTCCGAGTGGAGGGAGAGAAACCTCGAAGAAAATCTCGTGCCAAGGTAAACAAAGACGAGATAGTTGCGCAGATACGCGCGGAGGTGAGCAAAGAGTACGACGCAAGGTTTGCTGAGATGGAAGCAATGTTGACACAAATTAGATCAGCAACTACGCAGCCATCCGAGCAACCACCTCCCATTTCGCCGGGAATTCGGCGAAGTAGTCAAGCATCCGGCACGTGGGGCGCCTTAGACGATTTGGATAATCTCAAGGTAATCAATACTTCTTCATAATCTAAAGGTATTTAAAACCTGTTTGCAACCTTGTTAGACAATATCGCATCACTAAAATAAACAACCTTCCTATAAATTTGCAGGACCCCAGAGCATGCGACCTCATCCTGCGGAATGGCAGTGTTTCTATGATCGTTGCTAAGGGCGTTGTACATCCACTCGCCAAAAGTGTACACAATACTCCGCTAAGACCCGACCATGTATGCGTGCAGGTTGAGTTAGTCGTGGATGGATGGCAGCGCGTACCCCTTCCTGTCCCTACCGACGAAACCTTTGTGCTTGATGACGCACGGATGTCATTTGTCCAATGGCCCAAGAGTCAGATTGTTTTGGATCAGGTAATCCATAAAAAAATTCATTTATTTTGTTACATTCAACTCATTCTTTTTGAAATACTAGAATAATACATCTATAACTTGATACAGACACGAGGAGATGATGTTACCGGTACGGCTCTCTCACCGGTACGTCATGAGGTGGCTTGCGACGTCGCGCCTGACGCGCCACAATCACCGCCCCGTCCTATGGTCACAGAAGAAGAATACAGCCGTTTGCCCAATGATTTGCGCCTTCTCCACGACTACTTGATGACGGCGCCCGACGGCATGGAGGCTATCGTCATCCCTGTCCCACCTGGGATGTTTCTACACGAAGGCAGGGAGCTCCTGCTGTCGTTCAGAGACTTCAAGGACCTCTTCCACCACTCGTCATCTAACAAATGGCTCGATGTTTCACACATCACCATTTTCCTCATGTTAGTGATATTAAAATATTTTCATTATTGTATATAACTCAAATATATATTCTAATTACAATATGATGAGTTTTCAGGAAGCTAGTCCGACTCGGTGATGAGATGGTTGAAAGGAAGAACTTTTGCGTGTTTCTGGACCCCGAGAAAGTGAGTGGTACGGCAGCGACATATTATCCGGATATGGCTATCGAGTACATGTGTTCTGCGATGCATCATGCTAAGGCGGAGAAGAAGAAATTCATTCTCATGCCATACCACGAGGAGTTAGTTCTAATCTTAACTTATGTGTTGTTTATATTTTAATTAAAGAATTGTATAAAGGAATTAAAAGTTAAACATAAAAAAATGAAATCACACCATCAATCATAGCAAATACTCGTGTCACTTTTATATGCTAAAGTACTATAATTCTTCTCCTCGATCCCACAGCAAACATTGGTGCTTGATTCTCATTGTGCCGTACCTAAATGTGGGCATAATTGTTGATTCTTGTAAGCCCAAAGGAACGACCGCGTCTGCCAAGTGCAAAGTTATCTTGCCTTTTGTGAATAAGTAAGCAATAATAATTCTATAGGTTTGCATTTCTTTCAATCATATCAAATTAAACTTTTGCTAATTACATTCACTCACTTTTGTAAGGGCTTTTGTGAAATATATTAAAGAGGGAGGATCAGATAGGACGGGCCCGGGCAAGAAAAGCAAGTTGAATTGGAAGTACTTGTTGGTGAGCACACTTTATGAGTTAGAAATTTCATATCTTGTTAAAAAAATTATTGTCATTCTAACAAATGCCGCTAAATGTAAATTTCAGAGCCCGCAACAGAAGGAGGGTTGGGAATGCGCTTATTACACGATGATATTCATGTTTGACTTTGTCGAAAGAATACAATTCGAATTCCCAAAAGCGGTATGTACTTCATATGAATTTCCTATATAATAAGCAATTGATATCTACCTTTTCTGAAATACTAACTATTATAAAATTATAATTTTGTAGAATGTGACAAAGCAAGAACATTACTCTTGGGATCAGATCGACGATGTGCGGTGCATGTGGGCAAGGTGGTTTGCCATGGAATTTTGTAATTTTGTATAATTTGGTGTATATGAATATTGTATAATTTATTGCATATGGATTTCTGGCTAATCTGAAAAATATGAATTTCTTGCTAATATGGATTTATTCCTAATCTGGAAAATATGGATTTCTTGTTATATGAAATCTGGAAAATCTGGAATATATAGTTCTGTAACAAAAATGGCTAGCAAAACTGGAGGCTAGCCGAAAAACAAAAAATACAAAAAAAAAAAAAAATGTACTTTCTACACGGACATTTAACTAAAGTCCGTGTAGAAAAAAGATAGCTACACGGTCATTTAGTTAAATGTCCGTGTAGAAAGAGGAGAGCTACACGGACATTTAACTAAATGTCCGTGTAGAAAGAGTCAAGCTACACGGTTTTTTAGTTAAAAGTCCGTGTACAAAAAGAATCGTACACGGTTTTTTAGGTAATATCCGTGTAGCTCGGTAAATGGAGCGCGACACATTCTGGTCTTTGTACACGGCTGTTTGTGAAGTTATACGTGTAGAATCTTTAAAATTGCACACGGCCAAAAGTCCGTGTGTAGTTATTGAACTAATCGTACACCCTCGATTTAAACACGGTAGGAAATCCGTGTAGCTCTTCCTTTATTGTCCGTGTATAATCTCTTTTTTTGTAGTAGTGCATCTAAGTGATGTATCAATTTGAGAAATTACTTTATAATTTGCGCTTTAATACTATAGGAAGTCTATTAGAATATATACCGAATATTAGACATGAAAATACACGTAATTAGACATTAAATAACTCTTTTGTTTTTTTATTTTTTTCTTTTCAGCTTCTGAATTGCAATTAATGTAAGCCAACTAAGATTCATTTTTATAAAAATTAGTCTCTGGCTGTCATTTTTGCACTCCAGACCCTGTTAAATGTCCAAATTATAAGCGCCAGTCCCCAAGAATTTGCAAACAAGTCTCTGGAAACATAAAAATTCTCACAAATAAGCCATTTTCAATCATTTTCGGCCATAACTTATTCATTTCAAACCCAAATTGACTCAAACCAACTCAAAATGGATCCAAATAAAATCCTACATGCTTCTAAATTAATTTATAACATGTCTTGACCCAAATCAAGCTTTGAAATTACCTAGTTGCCCTCCAAATAAGCTTAATTAAATCCAACCAAACTTTAAATCACTTTGATTCAAGTTTTAATTTACAAAGTGATATCTCATGAGAAATGAGTACAATATGTTGATGGAATTTAAATCGGTTAGCTTTATTGAATTTTAAAATTTAGTCCTATCTATACACATAATTGATGTATAAATTATATTTAAAATCATATATAATTTATCATTAGATCTCAATAGAAGTGAGTGGTGCAGCTGGATTCTCAAGTGATGCATGTTCACCTCGAAAGTAGAATATGTAATACCCATTTCGAGATGAATGCATGATACACGGCGGTACTTCACACCTCTAGACATTTTTCAATTGTTTCCAATATAAGTTAACTAGATACGCCATTTATATTTGCAAGACACAGATATGGTAGCACAACATTTATTTAAAACTTTAAATAACTAATTTTTGCCAGACAATGTCTCATGTAATTCGTAATTCGTTACATACCAACAGGTATATATAAAGTTCTGCCAGCGTATCAGAACATGTAGAGTCGCACAGAACAGCCACATGAAAACCGTAAATGCCAAGTGCCAACTGCCAGCTGCTCATTTGTGTTTAATTAATTGATTTATTGGTCAAACTGTACCAAGCTGCTCATGTGTACTAGCTAAACGACAATCAATAGAAATTATTAACTAACAGAGGTGTCAGTTGTTGGATGGGAAACTAATTAATCTTCCACTTCTTACCAATTATGAGCTACTTCAACCATTGACTTTGTTAGCTACAATTGCGTTCCTCCACACATGTATCATGTACTTATTTTTAAAGTAAAGTATTGTCTTCTAGAGATGTCAAGAGGTACTAGATATATTCATCGCTAATCAAATTTAAGTTTTTGGTCAATACCTTACTTGGAGAATTGGGTAGCAAATAAATGTAAATGTATAAAATTACATAATTTACAAAATTTTATCGTATCTAAACACATAATTCATATATAAATTATATTTCAGATCATAATTTATCGTTATATGTTGAAAGAAGTGCAGCCCCATGTTGCTTTCTCAAGTGATGCATGTCCACCTCGAAAGTACAATAAGTAATTAACAGATGTCGAGATGAAAGCATGGTACCCGGCGGTTCACGCTCCAATACAATATAGAGACAAATTTCTGAGGTGATGCATGTTACTTTCTCATTAAATGTATCTAATTAAGTAAATACTGATTTCGATGTGAGTGCATGATATCTTTAAATATACTAAAAAAAAATATTATTAGCTATGTTGCATGGATACGGGTACGGGTATCGTATCAGATACGATATGGATACGGTGATACGACAATTTTCAAAAATGTAGGATACGATACGTCTATTATATATATTATATTTTATTATTTTATATATTATATTTTATTATTTTATATATTATATTTAGATAATCATAACTTAAATCAAATTTGTATGAAAAATTAAAGGCATAACATAAAAATATATTAAATACTATAGTTACTAAAATATAATACAAAGCAAACTTTGGTTGAGTGGTTAAAGCTTTTGACCCCCTCAACAGCAGCATGAGTTCGATTCACGCTGATACGTCCTATCTCGGGAGATGAGGCCGTATGGAAAGTTGGACTGGGTTGGATTCGCCCTGCCAAATGATGGCAGGCCGAAGTGGGGATCGAGTTAGGAACTCCGGGAGAATTGCGAGAGATTCGGACTTTAACCTGTATGATATCTCTCTTGGTCAAAGTTGGCGTCCCCGTCTAATGGGGATTTCTGCCTTATATAGCCCAGCCATAACTGCCATCTCGGGCGTTTATGGAGAACGTGGGCAGTTATGCCAGCCGTTACTGGGACGTGGGCATTAAGCTAGCCATTTCCGCGACTATCCCGTATGTCGGTCGGCATGAGCCCATTTTCGGGCTATATAATTTGAGGCTGTTTATTGGGCCCGGCTTAGTGAAACTTTGGGCTTTTCATAGGACTTCGAGCTGGCCTCTTAGAGAGGTCCGAATCCTAGTCTTTCGTGACCCAGTTAAAACAAGTAAAAGGAAGCCACTTGAGTCTTCTAATTCCTATTGGGGAGCAAGCTTACTGACATGTTTGCCAGTTGCTTCCACGGTTTTGAGTACTAAATCGCCTGGCTGGAATGCGTGGGGTACTACGTGTTTGTCGAATGCACGTTTAACCCGACGCTGATATTCCATGGTTCGGATGCAGGCTTTCTCCCGTGCTTCTGTGATGAGCTCGAGCTCGGCAGCACGTGCATCACGGTTCTCCTCAGTGGAATATGTCAAAGTGCGGAGAGATGGTTCCATCAGTTCGATTGGGGTGACCGCTTCCATCCCGAACACCAGAGAGTAAGGTGTTTGCTGTGTGGCCTCTCTAGGCGTCGTGCGATAGGCCCACAGAATTCCATCGAGGATGTCGGGCCAATTCTTTATATTGGCTGCGACTTTCTTTTTTAGGCCATCCAGGATAGTGCGGTTTGTGACCTCGGCTAATCCATTGCTAGCGGGGTGGCTGACCGAGGTGAAGTTGTTTTGAATGCCAAGGCTGGAGAGGAATGCCACTGTGCGGGCCGCATTGAACTGTGTTCCATTGTCCGATATGAGGGTGTGCGGTATACCGAAACGACAAATGATGTTGCGCCAAATGAATTTTTCTGCTGCTGCGGCAGTGATAGTTGCTAATGCTTTGGCTTCGACCCACTTGGTGATATACTCTATGGCCACGATAATCCAACGGCGCTGTCGGACAGCCTTGGGGAATGGTCCGACTATGTCTATTCCCCATAAGTCGAAAGGCCAGGCCCCCGAGATGGATATCTGGTCGTATGCCGGGATGTTGCTCAACTTGCTGTGGTATTGGCATCGCTCACATTTCTTGACCAAGTTCGCAGCATCTTGCTGCATGGTTGGCCAATAAAATGCAGCCCGTAGGATGCGTTAGGCCAGAGTTTTTGCTCCTTGGTGACTTCCGCAGATGCCTTCATGCACCTCGGAGAGCATCTTTGAGGCTGTCTCTCCACTTATGCATTTGAGCCAAGGTCGCACGTATCTCCGCTTGTAAAGGTGATTGTTGAATATAGAATACATGGGTGCGATCCTTTTCAAACGTCGGGCTTCCAGCTGGTCTGTTGGTAAGGTTCCAGTGTTAAGAAAATTCAACATCAGAGTGAACCATGTATCGCCAGGTGCATCGATAGTGAGTATGTCAATGGTATTAAGGTCGATGCTGGATTCTGGAACGTTCATAGCAATCACGGGTCGATCTTTGTCAAGGTTGCCTGCAGCTCCTAGTTTGGACAAGACGTTAGCTTGACAGTTTTTGTTGCGCGAGACATGTTGAATGTCAACCTTATCGAATTGACCTTTGAGCAGATGAAATTGCTCTTGGTATTTGTGCAGCTTATCGTTCATGATGCGGCATTCGTCATTGATTTGTTTGACTGCCAACTCAGAGTCGCTGCGGAGGTGGACCTCGCGAGCGCCTAATTCTTTGGCTAGCTTAAGGCCTGCTATCATGGCCTCATACTCCGCAGTGTTGTTTGTTACTGGGAACTATAAATGAAGAGCGTAGTTCAATGTCTCCCCTTGCGGACCGGTGAGGGATATCCCGGTGCCAGCTCCTTGCAGCGAGGAGGCACCATCGACATGTATCGTCCATCTCCCCTCGGACTTGGGAGGAGCCCCCGAATATTCAGCGATGAAGTCTGCAAATATCTGTGACTTCAAAGCATTCTGGGGGTGGAAAGAAACATCGAACTCAGATAACTCGAGCGCCCAAGCTAGCAATCGCCCGGACGAGTCAAAATTTGCGAATGCCTTCTTGAGCGGGATCCCGGTATAAACCTTGATGGAGTGAGATTGAAAGTAAGGGATCAACTTTCTTGCAGCTATGACGAGGGCATATGCTGCTTTTTTGATCTGGGAGTATCTGGTTTCAGTGTCCCGAAGTACATGGGAGACAAAGTAGATCGGCCTCTGATCTCGCCCTTCTTCTCGGACAAGGGCGGCACTTACTGCATGGCCTGTTGTTGCTAGGTACAATACTAGGGTGTCACCCGCAGTTGGCCTGCTGAGACATGGGGGATTGGCGAGGTAGGCTTTGATTTTTTCGAAAGCCGTTGCACATTCATCTGTCCATTCGAACTTGGCTGACTTGCGCATGGCTTTAAAGAAGGGGAAACAGACGTCCCCGGATCTCGTAATAAATCTGTTGAGAGCGGCCAACTTGCTAGTAAGTGACTGTAATTCTTTGAGGTTCCGAGGTGGTTTCATGTCGACGATGGCTTGCGACTTGGAAGGATGAATCTCGATACCTCGCATGGAAACCATGAAACCAAGGAACTTGCCGCCAGTGAGGCCGAAGAAACTCTTCTTGGGGTTGAGTTTCATGCTGGCTGAATTCAATGTTGCAAAGGTTTCTCTGAGATCCCGGACATGGTTGAGATCCGACATGCTTTTAACAAGCAGGTCGTCCACATACGCCTCCACATTTCGGCCAATTTGTTCTTGGAAGACAGTGTTGACCATTCGTTGGAACGTGGCTCCAGCATTGCGTAACCCAAAAGGCATGACCCGGTAGCAATATAGCCCCGAGTTGGTGGTGAAGGTAGTCTTCTCTTCGTCGTCTTAGTTCATCCGGATTTGATTATACCCGGAAAACGCATCCATGAAGCTGAGATAAGCATGCCCCGAGGTGGAATCTACCAGCTGGTCAATCTTAGGTAAGGGGAATGGATCCATTGGGCATGCTTTGTTGAGATCAGTATAGTCAATGCACATACGCCAATCACCATTGGATTTCTTGACAAGCACAGGGTTTGCCATCCATTCGGGACATTCCACATTCCTGATGAACCCGGCATCGAGTAGCTTCTCAACCTCTCGTTTTACGGCTTGCTGCCGCTCGTCCCCCATATTGCGCTTCCGTTGCCTGACTGGCTTTGACCCAGGCTTGATGTGCAGTCTGTGCTCTGCTATTGACCTCGGGATGCCTGGCATGTCGGCGGCGGTCCAGGAGAAAATGGATTGGTTTTCTCGGAGGAATTGGATCAGTTCTTCCTTTGCTTGTCCTTGCACTGCCTTTCCGATGTTGAGTGTCTTGCCGCCACCCAAGTCGAGTTGCTCGACCTCATCAGCGGGCTCAAGAGAAGCTTTTGCCTCAGCTTTATCAACTGGGTCTAGCGCGAGGTTGGTGTTCGGAGGTAGGAAGTCGGTACTTGAACGCAATCGCTGCTAGTTGTTTTTTGCATCGGGTTGATCAACCTGATGAACAGAACCTCCTTGGCCTTGAATGGATGTCATGTAGCATTCACGCGCCACCGTCTGCTGGCCACATTCTTCCCCTATCCCGTTATCGGTGTGAAACTTGATTTTCAGGTGGGAAGGGGAGATGATGGCGCCGATTTTATTCAAGGTCCCACGTCCAAGGATTGCATTGTATGCGGAAGGTGCATTGACGATGAGGAAATCCACCATGACTTCCACTGTACGAGGGAATGTTCCGAATGTCACCTTGAGTGGCATCATTCCCCGAGATTGAAGGGCATCTCCCGTGAAGCCTATCAGAGGTGAGATATGGTGTTGGAGTGCACGGGTATTGAGGCCCATTTGTGTGAAGGCCGATAGATACAGGATATCTGCCGAGCTTCCCGTATCAACTAACACTCTCTTTACCCTGTGAGTGTTGATCTTGAGATTTAGCACCACGGGGTCGTCGTGTGGGCTAGAAATCTCGCCTAGATCCTTCTCAGAGAAAGATATCGCTTCCTCGGGCCGAGGTCGTTTCTTGTCGGTTGCTGTCTCGACCTGTAGGACAGTGGGGTATGGTTTTCGGTTGTCTCGAGGTAGGATTTTCCGGATGGTACCGCGATGGCCGCCACTGATCACGTTAATGACAAGACTGTTCTGTCGCTCCTGGCGCCTTGTCTCTGGGCCATCCCTAGGTTGGGGACCGCCCTCACCGACTCGAGGTCCCGTATAATCCTGCCTGTACGGGATGGTCTTCTTAAAAACCTTACCTTGGCCATTGATGAACTCGACCAACTTGCCCTCACGGGCTAGTTTCTCCAGGATGTCTTTGAGTTGGAGGCATTCCGCGGTGGAATACCCATTGAATCTGTGGTACTCACATTTCTTGGTATTGTCTTGTACCGTAAAAATGTTTTCAGGTAGCGGTGGAGGGAGATCAAACATGCCCTCGATGATGTGGTACATCTCGTGTCGCTTCTTGGTGAGAGGTGCATACCGCACAAAGTGTTGTCGGTATCCGCTAGTGCCAGATTTATGCTCCTGCTCAGGTGGATTGCTTCTCCGAGGTCCTTTCTAGTTGCGGGACCTGTCCGGAGCTGGCTATTTATCGAGATCGAGGTCTCGCGGGGCTCCTGTTGTCGTCCTTGGCACGGTAGCCTTCCGTAAAAGACACGAACTCCCTCAGGGTGGTCATTTTCTTCATGTGGGCCTCATAGCGCAATGTGCCCGGACCCCCTTTGCGGAGCCCTTTCTTGATGGCGGCCAAGGCAAATTCTTCATTCAGATTTTGGATTCATTGAGATGCTTGTATAAAGCGATTAACAAACGCACCTGTTCTTTCACGCTACCCCTGGACAATATCCAGCAGCATCTCGCATGTAGCTTGGGGCGGTTTAATAATCGTGTATCTCTCCAAGAATAGCTTCGCAAAATCTTCGAATTTGGTGATGGACCTTCGGGGTAGTGTCATGTACCAGTCCCATGCTTCTCCAGTTAAGCAAGTGGTGAAGACACGGCACATGATTGCGTCTGTGGCTCCAATAAGGCAGAGTCGCTCAAGGAATCCATATACAAAGTTGTGCGGATCCTGAGTATCTCCACTACCACGGAAACTAGGAAGAGTTGTTGGATACTTGAAGTCCGTCATTGATTGGCGGTAGATGTCTCTGGAAAGAGGGCCATCTTCAATTCCCATAGGCCGAGAGTAGGTACCTGCCCTTTGGGATTCGATCTCGGCCAGCTTGGCTGCGAGTCTGGTTTGGATCAATTCCTCAATCTGAGCCATATTAACACCTCGGGTCGGGGTAGGTGATCGCCGGTTCCTTCTTCGGTCGTCGCGGCGAGTTCTATCTCGACCTCGGGGTGGACTTCGCTCGCGTTCTCGGCGGGAGCGAGATTATTCACGATGAGATGGTCTGGCCCCTCCGCCGTGATTGGCTGATTCACGCTCATTACGGTGGGGAACCTCGGGTCCCCTGGCGCGCAGCTCCCTCTCGGGATCGGGTTCCCTGTTCTCGCCCTCCTTCGTTAGGGTGTTCCCTCAACGGCAAGGCATTTCGATCCCTGCGTTCTGACTGGGCATTCTGATCTTGTGGGATGGACGTATTTGTCTCACTGCCATGTGCAGTTCGGACCTGTATGAACTAAGAGTCCAAATTCCTCGGGGAGATATTGACCGGTCGACTTTGGACGCGGTTTGCTGATAGAGGCCGGGGCACTAGCACAGCTGGGGGCACAGTCTGGTTTGCAGGTTACAGTGGCACTTGCTGGGAATGCGGTGTTGGTCCTATCATGTGGTACATCCCGTGAGCGCCTCCCGGGCCCCACTGTCCGGGTGGCGTCACATAAGGTACTGGGGACCCATCGGGGTGTAAGGGGTCGCGCCATAGTGGTAAAATGGCGTTTGCTGAGTATAGTATGGTATGTATGCTAACTGATAGGCACCAGTTAACGGGTTGTGCTCGGTGTAGAGTGGCCTAGTCGTGTATCCTCCGGTGAACGAAGGTCGAGCTGTGAGGTCGGGGCCTGTGTGGCGAGGCTGTGCCGGCTGTGGACCGTGAGGTCGTATTACCGAGCTGCCAGGCATCGCTCCGGGGGGCTGACTGTATGAAGGATTTCTTGTCAGCGGGGTTATCAAAAGAGATGGTGTGTCGATTACTCCTAGCGGAGTAGTTACCCTTGGCGGGGACGGGATTGTTGTGTTTTGATGAGCCATCTAATTCTTCGAGTTTGAGCTAGGCGTGGCCCCACGGTGGTTGATACGTCATATCACGGGAGATGGGGCCGTATGGAAAGTTGGACTGGGCTGGATTCGCCCTGCCAAAGGATGGCAGGCCGAAGTGTGGATCGAGTTAGGGACTTGGAGAGAATTGTGAGAGATTCGGACTCTAACCTGTATGATCTCTCTCTTAGTCCAAGTTGGCGTCCCCATCTAATGGGGATTTCTGCCTTATATAGTCCAGTCATAACTGCCATCTCGGGCGTTTATGGAGAACGTGGGCAGTTATGCCAGCCGTTACTGGGATGTGGGCATTAAGCTAGCCGTTTCTGCGACTATCCCGTATGTCGGTTGGCATGAGTCCATTTTCGGGCTATATCATTTGAGGCCGTTTATTGGGCCCGGCTTAGTGAAACTTTGGGCTTTTCATACGACTTCGGGCTGGCCTCTTAGAGAGGTCCGAATCCCGGTCTTTCATTGCCCAGTTAAAACAAGCAAAAGGGCCTGTGGAACATGGCCCTATCACACGCGATCAGTAGAAAAAAATGGTAATTTCGCTGGTTCACGGGCGCGGGAGCTGGTTCACGGGTGCGGTTCACGGGAGTGACTCACGGGCGCGGGCGCGGTTCACAGGCGCTGTTCACCATATCCACACGTATCCTGTCGTATCCGTGAGTTTCAATGGAGTATCGGTGACCGTACCGGCCAAGTAAGGATACGCCACGTAGACAGATACGACAGCTTGCTTATCGGATACGTATCGATGCCGTATCGGGTGCGTATCGGTATCCGATACGTGTCCGATACCGGTACGCGGCCTAAACCGGCGTATCCGTGCAACATAGATTATTAGTCTCCGCACTCCGGTTCTTTCAAAATTTCTGCAGCAACATTAGAGAAATGATGTACTATGGTTTTCACTAATTATATGGTCTCTTCTTTCGCAGTACTCGCACTCGCCCCCGCGTTAACTTTCATAGGTACAAATATGAAAGATAATATATTAATACTTGATAATAAGATATTAATATTTTAATGCGTAACTTGTTATGATCATCCATTCTCCAGTCTCCCCATCATCCCTGCATCAACAACCCTCTAATGAAGTAGTGGGGGACCCCGTATTCCGCATTAACCTTCTCCAATCGTCCCCACATCAACCTTCCTCTAACAAAATTAGTGGAACTCATAGGTATAAATATTTCAGTGCATAGGTATAAATATATTCAATACTTGATATTAATACTTTCATACCTCATCCAGTGTTATATGTAAAAAATATTTGCAAGTATAGGTATAAATACTTGCACGACGAGTTATAAATAGTTGCATGATGACGAACCCGAAATATGTCATCAGGAATTTCTTTTGAAAGTGAAAATTGCGTAAAAGACGTTCGTAGTTTTAGATTCACAAAATTCATCAAAGATCGTCAGAAATACGGACGAGAATGAACGGAGAAAAAAAACTCACCTCTAAAAACGTATATGGTCCCGTCATGTAGTTTGAGTGGTCCCCACAGGTATTTATGGTGCAGATATGCTTGGGACATTTGGTTGGGAAGACAATTATATACGTAAAAATTGTTCACCTCATATGTATAAATACTTCCGTACATAGTATAAATGTTGTTGTAAGCAAATTTCTGTGTTGTTTGACTAATTTGCGAAACATATAAAAGTTGAATTTTACAATTTCTTTGTTTGAGATGTACGCAGGTTTAGCTGGTACGTCCGAAGGTCAAAGCAAGTCAAAGATACTTATCATGACGAGTTGATGTGACAAGTTACGTCCGAAGGTCAAAGAAAGTCAATGATACATATCATGACAAGTCTACGTGACAAGTTGTACAAGATAATCGGATACATCATCTCGTCGAGCTACAAGGAATGTTTATGATACAAATGATCTGATGGAAGATTCACACAGGCCATGAATGTCGGATATTGATGAGTTGCTGAATCATGAATATTACAGAAGATCATAGAGATCGAGATCATGAAGATTATGAAGATCACACTTTACCATTTTATTTTATCAATTTTAATTTATATCCAAAAGTATGGCAAAGTAGATCTAAGGTTATGACCACCCAAGTCTAGCCGTTGCATGGCTGGAAGTCCAATTCAAAATTCAAATAACTGGGCCTGATCAATACTGGAAACAGGCACACACAAAATAGGCTTATCCTTTATGTTGTAGATCTTGTGTTCTACATAGAGCCGTTAGCAAATCATTTCAACTCCACTACAAATAGCGGGCTCTGTCGTTTGTCTATGTAAGAAAGAGAATACCCTCGCAAACCTTACACTTTATAAATCTTTTGAGAGATTTAGCATAGTTCATTGTTGCTTCTGCCTAACCTTCAATTATCTTTCCAGCAACCTCAAATATATTTCACCTAAATTGATCAGTGTGAAATTAGAGTGAACCTAGTGATTGTCTGGACTTAGAGCTTTTGTTTCTTGCCTAATCCAAGCTGTTGTGCTTATTTGTGAGCGGTTGTGCTCACTTCTCTCTTTGAGTTGTTGTCCTCATCTATCTGTTTTTATAGACCGTAGGAGTGTTGTCTCGCCGGTCACAACTTGTATTCCTTTCTGCATTGGGAAAATAAAAAGACATGCCAATTAGGTTGTGTTGCCGAGAGACGTAGGTCCCCTAGTGGATGAACTTCGTTATCAACTCCTATGTCAATTTTTCTAACTCTATCTATTTACTTTACTGCACTTTATTTATTTAATTTACAAGTGAGAGAGAGAGAGGAGAGAGACGGAGATTAATTTCTTGTTTCTAAACGCTCTTGTTGATGCTGATATATCTCCTTTCCTATATTAAGCACGTAGATGTCCTGATCCGCCAATGACTTTGATTAAAAGATGAAATTTTGGATGGAATATCAGCCCTCCAATTAAATAATTCGTCATATTTTTAATGTTTTTTATGTGTAGAAGTCGAAATTCATTTAGACATGTACCCGTCACACGTACTTGCCACACATACTTGCCGTTTTTTTCGAAATTTTTCCTAAATAAAAACCACAAAATTACATATTATAAGATATGTATCAAACTATTCACTAATTTCCTTTCCTAATGTTATTTCCATTTTAGTTTATCAATTATTTGCACATTGTGGATTTTAGGCATGTTCTACTGCATGCTGCCATAAACGTTAGAAATGAAAAAGCAGATTAACTCCTCAATGATTCCAATAAAGGAATTAATATGGTATGTTAAAGTATAAATAATTTCTTTATATCTATCCATATTTGAAATCAATTGACAATGTTGACAAGACAATGTCAATATTAATTGCATGATTGTGTTTGATTTATATACAAAAATATTGGTTTATTCCTTCATTGAATATTTTTATGAAAATATGTCCTTTTGTATGAGATTTCTTTTTCTTTTATAATATGTCGCCGTTACATTTTGGTTTAGAACCAATCTATTTTAATATGAATGGGCTTTACATTTGGATTTAGAACCAATCTATTTTAATTTAATTCATGCATATTGTTGCATAGTTATTTTTTAGCATTGTTTTGTTTTTTTTATGAAAATATGTCATTTTGTATTCATGAATTTTTTTTTGTTCACTTATAATATCTCCGTTGCAACGCATAGGTACAATACTAATTATATTAATTACTTTGTGTGGATATGTTATTTTGCATTAATAACTGTAAATTTCCTGCCCTGGACAGCACAACGCGCATGGTGTACCCTTAGCATTGAAGAGGGAACGTTTTAATCTATTATAAAATAACCTCTTTACTTAATGCAATCTGACAGCCGCTGTCAGACTTTCAAAAAAAATAAATAAATAACATATATACAGGGAACTTAAATAATACTATTACTGACGCTATCGGTTCATATCATGTAATTAAAATTTTAACTATGATTTTGTAAGTTTAGCTATAGATCTAGAGTCTAAATATTTATCGAAATATAACAACAGTAAAAAAGAAATAAGTTATTTTATAACTAAATTGTCTTGATAACACTGACAAACAATTCAAAGATCGATTGATAAAACAAAATGTTCCCCATAAGTTAGAATAGAACGTTGTATACAAAATTAATAAATTAAAATAAAACCGTTGTTGATCCATCAAGTGACCAACGAGACTTCTATACTAATTTTATTCTAGGGATTATTAACTGCAAGCCTATACACATATTTGTATTGAAGAATCTTATTTCTGTGGGCGACACATATGGAAGTTCAATTTTTTTAAAAAGATTAAAGTGGTAGATGCCAGATTTGAACATAATCTTATTTAACCAAGTAAAAAAAAAAAAAAAACAGACTGGTTTCAAAATAGAAAACAAGCAAATAGTATTTTTGAAGCGCATGAACAGTTTCTTCATTAATTCTAATTGTTTTAGTTTGAACGATATATACCAAGATATTGAAATAGACACAAGTAAATATGAAAAAAAATTGGAGATCAACTGCCAAAACACCGGCAACCAATATGAATGTCAAGAGTCAGTGTTTATCTATTTCTCAACATTGACAGGTTCAAAAGTTTCTCACTTTGCAACAGACTAGGATTAAATAGTGAGTCTCGACATCAAATGCATGCCTATTTACTTATTCCAGTTAGAGAATCCTTATAAATATTTTATGTTGAGAGTCTTAACTTCTATTTTATCAAAAAAAAAGTGCATGCATGCCTGCTAATAAGTTTTTGATTCGGATGATGTCGTTACACTATGTGATTAAAAGCCCATGATTTGGTACTTGATCAACACCCTTGTTATCTCTAACAATCCAAATTCATTCTAAACTTCAATGTCTCGGCAGGGATTATTAATGCGAGACATTTTTTTCTCAGTATCTGACCTCTTATTTATCTTCAGTACGAACGCCTTAACACAACTCCCTACTAGTGTTGGGAGCACAAACTTACAAATACATGAAAAAGGCAAACAAATTAAGAGTGCCTGGTAGTTAAGAACTGTTAAAAATTGATCAAAGTTGTTGTGATTATCATTTTCTAAAAAATAGTTATCTGAAACTATAATTGGCATATATCTCTATTTAAATTAGTAGTCAGAAGCAGTAATTGGAACATCCCTATTTAGCATAGATAATTAAGGAATATGTGTTCAATTTAGAATGTTGTGGAGGTAGTGGAGATCTAAAGATAGATTTTGTTTTAGCTATATTAATCTTGTATGAAGTAGAAGTTTGTAACAGCAGATAATATAGAAAGTGAATGAGATAGTTTCTGACTTTGAGCAGTTCAGAAAATCAACTATTTCCTTGTGTGAAACAGAGAGCTTACTGAGAAACAGAGAGAAGTTAGGCTGTGCATAGAGCCACGTTTTTCCAACAATCTTTGGTATCAGAGCAGAAGATTCATTGGGCACAATGGCTGAAACGATCGGCAACACAGTCAACGTGACTCAACCGGCAATTCTGTTGTTCAAAGGTGAAAACTACGAATTCTGGAGCATCAAGATGAAAACCCTGTTCAAGTCACATGGTTTGTGGGATTTATTAGAGAACGGTGTGCCTACTGAAGATCCCAATTTACAAGAAATTCAAAGGAAGGATGCGCGAGCGTTGTTTTTTATCTAACAAGCCGTGCATGATACAATATTCTCCAAATTTGTTGTAGCAACCACTGCTAAACAAGCATGGAAAACTTGGTCTCCAAGATTCCTTCAGATAGTGGCTTAATAAATAGTAAACAAATTCAAAAAAATGTAAAATTTGGTCTCCAAGCACATTTCAATATTTAGAACATGTTGAACGGTTCGGATCGGTTGTTTGGATTTTCAAAATCCAAAAAGTGGCCCGAAGTAAACGGGGGGTTTACTTTGCAAAGCACCGTAGCCTTACTCTATATATATATATATATATATATATATATATGAGCTATGCTGAGCTATAGAGTAAAAGGAAATTTTACTCTATATTTTTGGGGCGTCGGATCTGCTTCAAAGAGCATGTGGATGTCATCTCACATGATGAAATTTTCACGCTAAAATTTGCCTCCAGTGAATGGAGGTGTCCATTTTGATCTACTCCAGACCCAACCCCTAGTGAAGAAAGAGAAACAAAAAAAAAGAGACAATCGCCTCCTCTCTCTCTACAACGATTATCTCTCCGTTGCCCAAACCCTAGAAATCGCTGTCCCACCCTCTCCACTGCCCCCTCCTCCAAGACCCCGCAATCTCCATCAGGACATCGTCCTCTACAGAACGACCACGCGCTATCCTCTGTCGCCCAGTGCCACAACGTTTCTGAAAGGTTATCTCTCTCACTCATTTTCACTGTTTCTTTTTTCATCCCTCTATGGTTGCCTTTATTTAAGATGCCAAATGAGTAATTGAGTAATTTCAACAATTCTTTATACAAATGATGGAGAACTTTTACTGTAACATTGGTTTTGTGCTCCAACCATGCTCCACATCCTTATTTTCGTTTCCGAAGTCTGAACAGTCGATTTGAACCGCTTAATATGATCTTCGTATTAAAATTTGCTTGTAAACAAAATTTAATATTTTTTGAAATTTTTTTACTACTTTGGTAGATAGGTACAAAAAAACTGTTTTCAGAAGATTCTGAATCATTCAAAATAGTGATTTTGTACCTATTTAAAAAAATATTAAAAAATTCCAAAAATTATAAAAGTTGGTCTCCAAGCACATTTTAATATGAAGATCATGTTGAGCAGTTCAGATCGATTGTTCGGACTTTCGAAATGGAAAAAAGAACGTAAAGCATGACTGGAGTACAAAACCAATGGTGTATTTTAACTCTGTGGAAACATGAAGTAAAGCGAGTGTTTTACTTCACACTCATGATTCGTGATTTCAAAGTTCAAAATGCCGATCCGAACCGTTCAAGTTGAACTCCATATTAAATTGTGCTTAGAGACCAAATTATATATTTTTTGAAAATTTATTACTAGCTTTTTCGGATTTTTGAAAATCACTTATTTTTTATGGTCCACAATTTTTTGAAAAATATTTATTTTAAAAAATTCATAAAAATAGTAAAGAAATTTCAAAAATTGTAAATTTGGTCTTCGAGCATATATTAATATGGAGATCATTTTGAACTGTTAAGATCGAACTTTTGAACTTCATAATTAAAGATAATGACGTGATGTAAAACACTCGCTTTACTTCATGAAGCACCGTAGCCCAACTATATATATATATATATATAGAGAGAGAGAGAGAGAGAGAGAGAGAGATGGGCTAACTTGCTTTGGGAATTAAAGAGGGTGTTTTACTTTCCACTCATATCTTCATTTTCAAAGTTCAAATAGTCGATTTGAACCTTCCAATATGTTCTTCATATTACAATGTGCCTGGAAGCCAAATTTTACATTTTTTTGAAATTTTTGTACTATTTTTTTAGAATTTTTAAAAATCATTGCTTTGCTGAATTTTTTATTATTTTTTTATTTAATGAAAAGTTGTGATTTTCAAAATTTCTGGAAAATAGTAAAATAATTTCAAAAAATGTAAAATTTACACTCCAAGGACATTTTAATATGTAGATCATGTTAGAAGTTTCGAATCGACTATTAGAACTTTGAAAATGAAGATACGAGCTAGAAGTAAAACACTCTCTGTAATTCCCAAAGTAAGTTAGCCCATCTATGTATGTATGTGTGTGCGTGTGTGCGTGTGTGCTTGCATATGCGTGCATGCATAGATGCATGGATGCATGGATGCATGGGTGGATGCATGCATGGATGGATGCATGCATGCATGGATGGATGCATGCATGCATGGATGGATGCATGCATGCATGCATACATGGATGGATGGATGCAGGCACGGATGGATGCAGGCATGCATGCATGGAGGGATGCATGGAGGGATGCATGGATGCATGCATGGATGGCTGTATTGTATGTATGTGTGTGCGTGTGTGCGTGCATATGCGTGCATGCATAGATGCATAGATGCATGCATGTATGGATGGATGGATGCATGCATGCACGGATGGATGCAGGCGATGGATGCATGGATGCGTGCATGGATGGATGCATGGATGCGTGCATGGATGGATGCATGGATGCATGCATGCATGTATGTATGTACCAACCAGAACTGGCAATCTCTATTTGATTAATTGTATAATAACAACTAGAAAATTGTGAAAACGAATTTGATGCCATCACACTTTCATTTTTTGTTCGCGGTCATATATTAACATATTATTTTTGTTCTTTTCAATATTTTGAGGGTAAAATTTTTAAATATGCTTTTAACTCTGTGCGGGCACTAATAAGAAGAATGAATACATAAATAAATAATGTACGAAAACGCTGCAATTTTGCAATCATCCACTTTTTCTGTGAAAAAAAGAATGTATATTACTTTGTTGTTTCAATTTTGCAATCATCCACTCTTTCTGTGAAAAGAAAAAATGTATATTACTTTGTCAGCCCACAAAACAAGCAAAACAATTCATTTGATAGCAAAAGATTACCATTTAATGGAATCGTTGACTAGGTCCCCTAAAAGCAAGAGATTATCATTTAATAGTGTTGGAATATACACCTTGACACATTTACGTGTGTCACAGAAAATCAAGAGTAAGAGTGGCGAACAAGGCAGAAGATTGCAGAAGATTTTCTTACCTTCAATGTAATATTTAGGCAATCTTAGATTAAGGAAATAGTAAGGAAAAGGAAATATGTTGTTAAGAAAATCTTAAATTAGCAATCAGATTTATATTTGAGGGTATGCTGCCTAGAAAAATATATACGAAAAATACTCTATAATTATATTCTGATTAATAAAACTAAGAGAGGGAAGGGAGCTTCATGAGAGTGTCCTCTATTATACTATTTTAATAAAAAGAAATTTGGTGAAAATTACTCCGCTATAGTTAATAATTGAATATTTTTTGCCTTGATGAAGAAACAAACTTTATAGATGTAAGACTAATTTTCACCTTCCTTAGTGATTAAACTGCGTCTTATATCAATTGATTTTTCATAAAAATATCCCATAACTCGCCTTGAAAAGAGCACATTAATTAATATCGGATTCGATCTCAAAACATCGGAAAACTATACATGTATAAATTATCATGCAAGATGCTTTCAAATAAAAAGTCCATTCATGTCAATTTTTTTATAGTTGCTATCATGCCTGAAAAAGTGAAGCCATAACTTTGGCAGCTAATTTTAATTAATTAGTACAATTTTGAAACTTTTTTCTTAAAGATAAGAGTGGATTTGATGTCATTAATTTGAATTGAATTCACATGTTATAATAGAGTTGGACTCGTATCCTAATGATTTTATAATAAACTAGGACATGTTAAGTTCTTCAAACTTGCCTTTCAGAAATTTAGTATAAAATAATAATATAGCAAAACAAAATTGAGATCATAGTTCATGGAGAATCCAAAAAGCAAATATACTCCGGTCCAAAAATACGATGAACTATCATTTACGATAAATACAGCCATAAGAGAAGTTTCAAAATCTTAAAAATATGATACGCACCCTTTATATATATTTTATTATTTTAATGGAGCTTTAGAAGGTTGCCCTTACGCTTAGATAGGTACTATATATTTTATTGAACCCATGAGAAGAGAGGAGAGGAGAAGAAAGAAGCTGAAACAATCAAGATGAAGTGTTCCTGTTTTATCTCTTATTCAATTACAGTAAGAAATTTAATGGACACATTCATTTTAATAAAAAAAGAGAATATTTGTCAATACAATTCTTAAAATAACTAAATAGAGTATAAAATAAATGAAAGATGATAAAAGAAAGAAGAATAATTATTTTAGTACCCGCACTGTACCCGCACTTCCATAACTGTAAGGTTGCGGTCCCCACAACTACCGATCTAACTAACAATGTTATCGGACCTTCCATTTTGAATTTCAAATGTTCCTTTCTCTCCGTTTTTTTCTTTTTCGAAGGCTTCGGCGATTTTTGAGGCGATTTCGAAACTGAAAGCGATTTCGTGTGGTTCTCACAAGTTTAATCGGTGATTTTGAAATGTGATCAGCTAGATTAATATTGTTTCTTTTCGATTTTGTTTTTGTTCTGGTGAATTAATAATGATATATCGTTTCGTTTCTATTTCATATACACAATCGTGTTTCAGTGTTGCTGAATTTTGAGATGTTTGTGACAATTTGATTTGCGAATATGATGTAATTGTCTATTATGTGTTCAGATATAAATACTTGGTAGTTCAGATATAAATACTTGATGTGTTCAGATATAAATACTTGAATTAATTTGTGTTTGCTTTTTTTTTTCTTGTTTTAATTTGATGGGTATTTGAATTTTCTCTAGCGTAATTCATTGGATAAACTTTTGAAAATGTGCACTGTCACATTGGAGTTGGCAAACTTAATGTAAAAAATAGATCAGAACAAATAAAGTTTCATAACATAATGACAACTTGATGTTGATCGGAACATTTTTTTTAGTAAAAAGAATTCTATATCCTTAATTAAATAAATAGATAAATAATACTGTACAAAATTTTAATAGTCGCCTTTTTTATGTCCCGGTCGTAGGTTGTAATAATAATTGTGTTAATAGGCGCCTTGTTGAACGGCAACATTAATGTATAACAATCCCACATTTAATTAATTGTTTATTAGCCTACATTTAACATTTTTACTCTAGCTCGGCTTTTTACATAATTTCCAACAGAATCAGACCAAGCATTAAATTTCATGTTCTCCGCCCAAACCTGAGGTCATTTAATGCCTTTTTTTTCCTTTTCTGCACAGAGCTCAGAGGAGCCCAAGCCTGGTTCTACTTGTCTTTTTCTTTTTCTTCGGAATTTCAAGCCCAAGCTAAAGGCCCAAACAGATCAAGACATGACTTGGGCTCGATTCAAAATTTGCAGTCTGCTCAAGACTTTTTAGCCTTGGAGTGTACTGTTCACTGGAGGATTATTATTCTGTCTGTTCGAAAACAAGCATGTAATTTAGAAAATTTTGGAAGGAAAAAGGGTCAAGTAGACAGCATTAGTATTGAGTTCACAAATGAAGAATGAGTTTTTATTATGTTGTTCTGATATTCACAAGTGCCTTATATTCCAATTCTATTGCTACATGCTGGAATTGCCTAATTACAAGGATTATGTGTCTAATATTTCATTTCTCAACTAATAGTATGATGCATCATTGGTTGGTTTTGGCTAATAATTGTGTAATAAGTTCATAGAAATTATATGGATTGTGAAAGGTATATCTTTAATGCCTGGCCATTCACACTTCATGCGGATGCACGCATTCTTCTTTTGCCACTTTTTGCTCAACAAGCACATTGATAAATTAAAATAAAATACAAGTAAACTAAAATGACCACAAAATTTGAATTAATTCAGTCCATCCAAAACAAACAATCATGTTACACATAAATTAAACAATATAACGAAAAGAAATATCTAACATCTAGATCCTCTGAATTTTGGCCAGATTGGAATTGTTTTTTTTTTTTTTGACAAAGAAAATAGGGTCTAGCCCTTTTTTCATTAATCATTTTGTAGTTACAAGAGAAATGTAACTTAAATAAGAAAAACAATTCTGCTCAAAACAATTGAGCATAAATAAACATAAGATAAAAGAAAATTAAAAAAAATTAAAGAAAAGGGAAAATTAAAGAAGAAAATATTAAAACAACCGAATATTTATGTTTTTCTTGCTTTGTCACATGCCAGATTGGAATTGTTAAAAATATAAATGTAGCAACACATATAATTAATTATATAACTAATTAGACGGATCCAGATTGGAATTGCTGCATCTTGTGCTCGTCGACAACACCCAACTGAGACATCAGCAACCACAGATGAGTGAGCAATTCCCCACCCCTGCTCAGGGACTTGGCATGCTGGTATGAATCGCAATGAATGGCGGCATATCCCAGCATCTCCATCCAGGTCTCACTAATTATCTCCCATTTCTTTGTATCTGGTTGGATTTCCTGCAACTCTTTTGCAAGTCTAAGGCCCTCATTTATTACCAACTTGCCCATTTCATCCTCATCCTTAAGCTTCTCCTTTTCATTCTTACCCTGACGCTTACCCCAGCATCTCCATCGATGTTGACGACCGTCATCTGATTCATGTGTATTAGTCTGCTGAAGCACCGGTGGGGCCCCTTCATTCCGCTGAAGCACCGGTGGGGCCTCTACATTCTTCTCAAGCGCCACATCATTCTTCTCAAGTGCCTCATGTATTTTCTTGTAATCGAGTTTTCTATCACCCTTAAATTTCTTCAATTTCTTCTTGACGAATACGGGGTCGGGTCCCACTTGTAGATCAGGAGGCATTGGACGAACTGGGCCTGAAATTTCAACTACTGTATGGCATATATCTTGCGACGCCACTATCTGAAGGAGGAGGCTTCCGCTGCTATATCAGGCCGAGAGTGTTTCGGGATGAGGGCTTTTATGTAACAGTGGGTTTCACAGATCTTCGTGATCTTATGACTTATAACGAGATCGACGTCTCTATTATCCAAGTCTGGATAATGTGAGTATTTATTATTATAAACAGATATATTATTTTTACAATTAACTCCTTTATTTTATTCTGACATTGACTATTTTCAGGTATTGCATGAAGCTAGTTACTGAATTAGGTGCCCAAAATAATGTTGACATTGGTTTCCTGGACCCTAGTCAGTCAGCTCAGCTCCGCATACCGTGATAATGAACAATCCCTTTCATACTTGGCCGATACCTTGCTAAAGTTTCAGGATAAGAGTATTGTATTCTTACCATGCCACAAAGCTGGGTAAGCTGCTAATGCTATTCATATTTATTGTCTATTTTTAACAAGTTTGTATTGATTTATTATTTTCTTACTTATATTGTAGAGCACGTTGGAGCTTCTAGTTATTATCCCAAGACAGAATGTTGCCTATTTGCTGGACTCGGTGCCAAACAATGACAATAACTTATATATTGTCCCTCTATTACGGAAGTAAGCAAAATACATATAATTTAAAATACAAAATACTAAATTGACCTACCTCTAGGTACTATATACTGATCTTTAATAATTCTAGGGCTTATAAGTCATACATACACCGGGGAGGTCGGCACATGCCTGGAAAAAGAGCACTGGAGATCAGAATGTTTTAGGTAAAAAATATTTTAATCAAGTATTTCATTGCAACTTATTTAAAGTTCCAATTGCACTACTAATTACATTTTGTTTTAAATAATACACATTTGATCAGAGCCCCACGCAAAGCAATTCATGCGAGTCCTGGTTTTATGTAATGAAGAACATGGAGATTCTCATAAAAAATTGTGCACATTCTTTTCCAAAGGTTTGTCAATCACTTGTTTCTATCATGCTTTCAGATTAAGTTCTTATATATGTTATTCATATGTTTTGATTTATTCATGCAGTGTCGTCTGTCCAGAATGTCGTACAAAGAAAACGCATTATATCACATCCGTATCCAATGGTGTAAATTTTTCTTAGAATTAGTTTATTTACTGTGCAAGTACTTATCTGTGGTGTAATATAGTTCTTGTTTTCTGGTTTTTGCGGTCAGACACTTTGGTATTGGTTTTAATAATGTGGTTTAAAACAATTGTTACTTTTATGGTACAATGAAATATTGCTCTATATATTGTTATATGTGTGATATTGCTAGCTTGTTGGTTTATAATTGTTGTCTACTTTATATTGTGCTTGTTGAATGGATTAATATATATATGTTAGATAACTTGTATATGTATATGTTGTTGATCCCTATATTAATTGTTGGATAAATTATGGGTATATAATGCATGCATGTTTATTGTTGCTTTGCTGGATTTTAAAAATGACTAGAAAATATATGATGGAGGCTATCCCCTAATTAATACAAGAATTAATTACATTTGTTGTCGGTTGCAAAAAAAAAACAGATGGCGTTGGGTACTAACACCGTCGTTTGATCATGTGCTGCCGATGACATATCGATTAACGCCATATGTTTTGAGCCGATGGCATATGCGTATACCTTTCCTATCGGGGAGGTAGCCATGGGAGCGGAATCCTATTGCAGATAGCGATTTCGCCCGACAGAGAAGTGTTTTTTGTAGTAATGTTAATTAATCTTTTATTAGCAGACATTTAACATTATTACTCTAAGACAGCCTTAGTTTTGTCCAAAGAGCTTTGGATTAAACTTATCCAAAGCCATGCCTAAACCATCTGATCGAATAAGTTACGGGTTGGATAATATATATGTAATTTATTTTAATTTTAATAATTACCCTGTAACGTAATGAAAAAAGAAACTTTACACATATACCCGATAAGCTAACAAAATAATAATCTTACTCATTTCCATTTTATCGAATACAAAACGAGTCGGGTAAACGAATAAAAGAGTGTCATTGACACGCCTATGTACAAGACATCTATAGGTCCAATCTTTTAGAGGCTTATTTTGGTGGCATTTTCCAATTAAAAATAAAAAATAAAAGCTACAAGGAAAAACAATTCAGTTAACAGTGAAAGATTATTATTTTATTGACTCTTTAGTGGGCTGTTTGAATCGTGCTGTTTGTTAAAAACGTGGCCCATTAAATGACAAATCGGACCAAGCATTCAATTTCATGTTATTAATGCCTCTTTTTTCTTTTGAGGATACAGCCCAGAAAAGCCCAAGTCCTGTTCCACTTGTCTTTTTCATTTTATTTAGAATTTCAACAGCCCGAAGGCCCTTGCTTCGTATTAACCCTTTCCGAAAGAGAATAACCCCATATAAAGAGGTTTATGCATGGGAGACACATGGCAAGAATGCCACGTTGGCATTTTTTGTTTAAATATGAATATTTGAAATTTAAACCGTCAAGTTTTATTATTTCACAATTAAGTCAAAATATAAAGTTTAGGTAAATAATTTAAATTACCGGATGTTACACTTCATGCATATTTTGAATGCCCTACCATTATTTACACTTCATGCAGATGCAGCCATGTAGGCATTCTCCTTACCACATTTTCCCACTTTTGGCTCATCAAATACATTGATAAAATAAAACAAAGTACATGTAAATTAAAATGACCATAAAGCTCCAATTAATCCAGTCTCATACAAAACAACAATCATGTTACATATAAATAAAACAGTACAAGGAAAACAAATATCCAATATGTAAATCTTCTGCCTATGGAGGAAAATGGAATGAGTAAGCATCTCGCTCTAAATTCGTTCAAGTAAGAGAAGGAACACATGTAGGATTGTAGCTGATTATACAAAACTGGTTTTACTACCGGTGGTGATAGGATTGGTGCTGATTATACAATCATTTAGCACCGGTACCAAACCGGTGTGGAATATACATACAACACTGTTTTTTTTTGTTAAAAACCAGTGTTGAATATAATATACCACACCGATTTGTTGATAAAACTGGTCTTTTTTGGAGATCTGACATGGTTCCCTTGGAGGGACGGTGTATGTAATTGTTATATTGACACAGTTCATAACCGAGTACAAATGAGGATACCCTTTCATACACGATGAGCTTGTACACGGTTGCGGAACCATGTGTCATTAGCATTTTTAACCATGTATAGTTGCCTATTATGTAGTAGTGATTAACTTTTCAGTTTAGTCCTCAAAATTTTTACAATCGATGGGTTTTAGAAATAGTAGACCCAAAACCGAGTAAATGAAATGCTAGTTCAGCGGTGTCAAATAAGAGAATGGAGATGTCACTTTGGCCAGACAAGTTGTGCACAAGAAGGACACATTTCAATATTCAGGGTCAACGCTAATGATTGATGACGAGATTGATGAAGATCTTAACCATAGGATAAGAGCAGGGTGAGTGAAACGGCGGCATACATCTGGCATCCTATGTTGGACTACTAAAAAGCAACACGTCCAGAAGATAAATGTAGCAGAGATGTGTATGTTGCGGTGGATCTGTGGTCATACAAGAAGGGATCGAATAAAAAACGTGATATATGTGACAGGGTTTGGGTTCTACCGATTGAGGAGAAACTTGTCCAACATAGCTTGAGATGGTTTGGGCATCTTCAACGGGGACCTCCCGAGGTATCGGTGCGTACTGGAATTATAAGTTGTTTCGAAAAAAGATGGAGAGGCAGAGGTCGGCCAAGATAACAAGGGAGAAAGTAGTAAAAAGGGACATGAAGGAATGAAATGTATCCAAAGAGTTGGATTCAGACATGAGCGCGTGGAAGTTAGTAATTCATGTACCATAACCATAACCTAGGAATCAGGATTTAGGGGTATTATTATCGGCTTTAGGTCCTAAGGCTTTTGATTCAGGATTAAGAATGTTGGACCTACGACTTCGACCCCTAAGATTTATAGTGTAGGTATAATATTGTTATTATTAGTATTATTACTATTATTATTAGGACCATTATTACTATTAGTATGAGTAGAACTAAGGTGTTCTTAAGCTCACCAAGCCCCTTAGTGAGCTTAACTCAAAAACCTATTAGATTGACTTCAAATGGCACATCCAAACCGTTGAAACCGTTGTACTTCACGAGTGATGCATTTACATGTCAAATTTATAATTTTTCGAACTAGTTTAGTATAAAGTCAAGCGGTCAAAAAATAATGAAAAATGAACTCATTAAAATTAACTTATACATAATCTTTTTTTTACCGCTTGACTTCATACTAAATTAGTTCAAAATTTTAAAAATTTGACATGTAAACGCATCACTCATGAAGTATATCAGTTTCAACAGTTTGGATGCGTCTTTTGAAGTCAATCCGATAGGTTTTTGAGTTAAGCTCACAAAGGGGCTTGGTGAGCTTAAGAACACCTTAGTTCTACTCGTATTAGTATTATCACTATTATTTTTATTTTTATTACTATCTACCTTGGTTTTGTGACTCCGGTTGGGTTTCATTTCTGGCCTACCCCAACTTGTTTTGGACTAAAGGCTTTGTTGTTGTTGTTGTTGTTTGTTATATATATTATTATGGTAATAAAGATATAAAGTCTTCATTTTGGGTACCTGGAAAAGGAACCTTACTATGTAAATTTGTTGGACTCAATAATGTTGACTAATTCTATTCAGTTCAACAACTTCGATTTCTGATAAGATCAGAATTTATTTGCTTTTATTTTATATTATACTGTTTGAAAATGTCACAAGCAGGCAAATTTGGAAAGTTCTAAATTTAGAACCTTCTAAATTTGGAAACTGTATGCACAGGCAACTAAGCTATTTTTTTTTTTTTGACAATAATCTATATAATGTCCTTATAATAATCCCAAACTCGTCATATATTTAAATATGCTGGAGGTAATAAAACCAAGTACGCGCAGCATAACCACACTTGAATTTTGCGAATTAACTCTCTACTCCCTTATCTTTCTAACCTGCTCCCGATAATTTCCGTAAATTAAAATTAAGCAACAGTCTAAATTTCCATTTCCAGCATCATTTTCAACGGGTCGAAAGATTTGGACTGTATATTTAGATTTGAGATTGTAGATTATAAATATAACTATTTTGAGCAATAAAGTTTATAGTCAAATGAACTCTAAAAATCAACAGAATATTGAAATCAAATCTTAAGTTATTATTAACAGGAGGTAAGATTTCGCTGGAGTTAATACAGTTAACCAGAAGTTGGAGGAAGGTTGGGATATATGTACCTGTAGGGTCTTCTGATGCGAAGAGTACCAACATAATTTTATCCTTGAGAATGCCCCATATACCTGAGGGGAGAACAATTAAATAAAATCTTAATGTATTAGCAAGAATAATAAGATTCTGCTCAAGTTAATATTATTAACTGGATGCTACTGGAAGCTAGGGATATATGTACCTTTAGTAGTTCCATTTGCTGGGTCGACGGGGTTCGAAGTAGTATTATCGTTACTATCTGAGTGGAGAACAATTAAACAAAAAAAATAAGGTACTTTTAGAAAAAAAAGATTTCACTCGAGATAATTTTGTTAACCGGATGTTAGTGGAAGGTTGGGATATATGTGTACCTTTCTAATCAGCTCCGAATTTCATAGATATTCAAAACTGGTTTTACTACCAGTAGTGATAGGATTGGTGCTGATTATACAATCATTTAGCACTGGTAACAAATCGGTGTTGAATATACATACAACACTGTTTTTTTTTTTTTTGTTAAAAACCGGTGTTGAATATAATATACAACACCGATATGTTGATAAAACCGGCAAGGTTCCCTTGGAGAGACGGTGTATGTAATTGTTATATTGACACAGTTCATAACCGTGTACAAATGAGGATACCCTTTCATACATGATGACCTTGTACACAATGTGTCATTAGCGTTTTTAACCATGTATAGTTGCCTATTATGTAGTAGTGATTAACTTTTCAGTTAGTCCTCAAAATTAAAAATATTAAAAACAACCAATATCAAATGATTAAAACAATTTAGGATATTTCGAACATATTATATAATAGTCAATTTGATTATCTTATAAAAAAATATGTTGAAATGAACGTGGATCTATCTACTATATATGCTTTATTCTTAATTAGCTAATCAGAATTGTGAGGGTACTGGTAAAATACTTCCCATTTCTTAATTATTTGTTGACAATGGATTTAGATTAATGTTGCTTCATATCCATTATACTACACAGTATAATCATTATTACAAAATTATAACAAAATTCGTTAGTCATTAGTTTGATCACGTACAATCTTAATGGCGGGTCATACTAGTAAACCTTATTTTTAAAAGGACATTGATTTTCACCAAAACACTAAGGGCCGATGCCGATTCTCTAAATAGCACTTGTTTAATTGTACCCACAGTACCGTATTTTATTTCCTCCCCCTGAGTTTAAATAATTTGTATTAACGCACATACAGCAGTTCGAGCTTTAATGTACTTTTCTTTTTAAATAAATATGAGAGTTGAGCTCTCAACTTTAAATATTTTTCTTCTTCTTCCAAGTCTTTATAAATTCTTAAACAAGTTGGAGTAAGCTAGAAATGAAACCCAACCGGAAGTAGCAACACAAGGACTTCCCAGGAGGTCACCCATCGTAGTACTACACCTGCCCAATTCGTGAGGGTTTTATTTTCATAAAGAGGCTGTCCTTTTACCGCTGGCTCGCCAAGCCTATGCACGAACCCTCCTTTAATTAATTACTAGATTAAAAATGATTATCCTTTAATAATTTTGCTACAAAAGAAGGCATAGAAGAACTTTCCATTTTTGTGATTGAACAATAAATAGTTATGTTGCATGGATACGGGTACGAATATCGTATCGGATACGATACGGATATGGCGATGAGACAATTTTCAAAAATCTAGAATACGATACGTCTATTATATATATATTATTTCTTATTATTTTATATATTATATTTAGATAATCATAACTTAAATCAAATTTGTATAAAAAATTAAAGGCATAACATAAGAATATATTAAATACTATAGTTACTAAAATATATCACAAAAGAAATTTTTGGTGTAGTGGTTAAAGCTTTTGACCCCTCAATAGGAAGCCCAGCTCGATTCATGCGCGGGGCAGAAAACAATTCCATTTTCACTGGTGTAGGCGCGGCTCACGGGCGCGGTTCACCGTATCGACACGTATCCCGCTATATCTGTAAGTTTCAACGGAGTATCGGCGACCGTATCGGCCAAGTAAGGATACGCCACATAGACGGATACGCCAGCTGGCGTATCGGATACGTATCGGGCGCGTATCGGTATCCGATACGTGTCCGATACCAATACGGTGCCTAAACCGGCGTATCCATGCAACATAGATAAATAGTAAATCAAATAAACCAAACTGACTGAAACAAAGCGTAAAAAATAAGAATACTAAATCTTTGTGGTAATAAAGATATAAATTCTTCATTTCGAGAACCTGGAAAAGGTACCTTATTATTTAAATTTGTTCTTGTTAGGCCCGTTAATCTTGCCTAATTCCATTCAGTTCAAGAATTTCAATTTATTGAGGAGACCACAATTTATTTGTTTTTTATTTTGTGTTATACAGTTTGAAAATGTCAGAAATAATACTTATATTTCAATTTAGAACCTTGGAAATTTGTAAACTATATACAAAGGCCACTATGAAATATATTATCGTTAAACTCCCAAACTAATCATAAATTTGAATAGATAAATAAAACCTTCCGGTACACTTGGCAATGAATAAGATTTCCTGGAGTTAATTAAGTTAGCCGGTATTCTTAAAAAAAAAAATTAAGTTAGCCGGAAGTTGGTTGCAGGTAGGGATATATGTACCTTTAGTTTCATTTGCTGAGCCGGCACCGTATTCCGAGATACTTTTATCCTCGAGATTGTCCTCAATTTTCCTTTCGTTTTCCCTTTTGCCTTTCCTTGTGCTCCCAGGGAGATACTCACGTAGATGATCTTCAAAAATTTTGAAAACAATATATACTTATTTTTTTAATTTAGAACCATATATGTAAATTTCGAAACTGTATACACAGGCCACTATGCAATAAATTGTCCTTCAATTCCCAAACTAGTCATATATTTGAATAGTTGAATCAAATCTTAAGGTGCTCTTAGCAAGAAATAATAACATAGTTAACCGGAAATTGGTTGAAGGTAGGGATATATGTACCTCTAATATGTTCATCTTCTGGGCGAAATTCCGAGATAATTTTATCCTTGAGATTGTCCTTGCTACCTATGCGGAGAGCAAGGGTCCTCTCTACGAACTTAATCATTCCCGTGATGCACACTAAAATTGTTGGTGTCCACAGGAATGGATTTGGTGGTGATTGCCAAAATGCATAAACTGCAGCTACAACCTGAACAACTAGCCCCAATGGGAGACGCCACCAAAGCTGGTTATCATCGATTGAGTATGATGTGATGGCATCGGGACCTCCAAGGTGGACCAAGAGGCACGCGGCCCACAAAACGGTGAGGTCGCCTGGTATGATTCCACTGTCACCACTGTCTGCAGCATATATCTGCTTGCCCATGTTACCCACAGCTAATGTGGGAACCAAATCAGCTGTCAGGTACAACAGCCAGATCGTCAGAGCAAGCACCGTGCTGGCCCTGTGTTTGAGCATTGGTGCAAAGAAGATGAGACCTATTTTTTTTTTTAATGACCTTGCCAAACTAGGAACTCAGAAGGGGTAAGGATTCTCGTCCTCGCCAGCCTCGGCATACAAGTAGGTCTCATCTTCTTTGCACCAATGTGCAAACACAGGGCCAGCACGGTGCTTGCTCTGACGATCTGGCTGTTGTACCTGACTGCTGAGTTGGTTCCCACATTAGCAGTGGGTAACATGGGCAAGCAGATAGATCGTGCAGACAGTGGTGACAATATGGAACCATACCAGGCGACCTCACTATGACCGTTTGGTGGGCGAAATTTGACAAGAGAAGAGGAGCACAGCTGAATCGTGGTAGAAAATAGAATTTTTGAGGTTTTTTTTTTGTATATTGGTTGATTAGTAAAATTAATAGATAAAATTTAGAAAGTGATATCTCATGGAAAATGAGTACAAATTTGTTGGAGATTCGGGTAGCAAACAAATGTAAATGTATAAAATTACATAATTTACAAAATTTAATCCTATCTATACACATAATTCATCTATAAATTATATTTAAGATCATAATTTATTGTTATATATCGAGAGAAGTGCAGCCCCATGTTACTTTCTCATGTGATGCATGTGCACCTCGAAAGTAGAATTAAGTAATTAACAGATGTCGAGATGAAAGCATGATATATACCCGGCGGTTCACGCTCCAATAGACCAATACAATATAGAGACAAATTTCTGAGGTGATGCATGTTACTTTCTCATTAAATGTATCTAATAAGTAAATACTGATTTCGAAGTGAGTGCATGATATCTTTTAATGTACCAAACAAAAAGAATAATTATTAGCGTCTCCGGACTCCGGTACTTTCAAAATCCCCGCAACAACATTAGAGGAATTATGTACTTTGGTTCCCACTAATAATATGGTTTTCATATTTGTAGTCCCCGTACTCGTCCCGGGTCAACCTTCATAGGTACAAATATTTGGAAGATAATATATTAACACTTGAAAATAAGATAATAATACTTTGATGCGTATCTTGTTATGATCATACATTTTCCCGCGTTATCCGTGCGTCAACCACCCTCCAATGAAGTAGTGGGGGATCTCGTATCCCCACATCAACCTTCTCCAATTGTCCTCACGTCAACCTTCCTCTAACAAAATTAGTGGACCTCATAGGTATAAATATTTAAGTACATAGGTATAAATATATTCAATACTTGATATTAATACTTTCAGACGTCATCCAGTGTCATGTAAAAAATATTTGCAAGTATAGGTATAAATCCTTGCACGACGGGTTATAAATAATTGCATGATCGTACCCAAAATATGTCATCATGAATCTTCTTTGAAAGAGAAAATTACGTAAATGATGTTCTTGGTTTTAGATTCACAAAATTCCTCACAGATCGTCAGAAATACGAACGAGATTGAACGGAAAAAAAAAATCACCTCTAAAAACGTGTATGGTACCCTTATGTAGTTTGAGTTTACAATATACCTATAATAACAAACAAAATCTACTGAAAATCAAATAACCACAGTAATACATCATGCTAGATCAGTATAACAAAAAAAAGTTAGTGCAAATTACTTAGTAATAGTTAATAATTGAATAATTCTGGCCCAAATGAATAAACAAAATTTATAGATGTTTCATAATAATATTGCATAGCCCCTCATGTCACAATGTTACTTTCTCAAGTAATATTGTTGTGACATGAAACTTTCTCTAGTAATGTTTAGATCATATATAATTTATCATTAGGTGTCGACAGAAGTGCAGCCCCATGTTACTTTCTCAAGTAATTAATGCATGTTCCCCTCGAAAGTAGAATATATAATAGTGATTTTGAGATGAATACCCGAGGTTCACGCACCAATACATCATATAGACAAATTCTGAGGTTCACGCACCAATACATCATGTTACTTCCTCATTAAATTTATCCATGTAAAAACTGATTTCGAGATATACACAGCTATCTTAATGTGCTAATTAAACAAAAGTGATACCCATCTTAAAAATGTTGTTCAGAATAGAAAATTATTAATTGACATTTTCGCATGGGGTTTACCCTTTCCCACCATGTGAAATACGCGTTAGAAATAGAGCGAGAGAGGAGATATTTATTTTTTTTGTTTCTCAATGCTCTTGTTGGTTGCGGATATATATTTTATCATATTACTTACTACTACAGAAAAAAAACTTTGCCGTCGGTTCAAATTTAAATTTCTCGTCAGTTAACAAACCGATGGCAATCCCCCCGATAGCGAAGGTATAAACCTATGCCATCGGTTCAAATAATCCGACGGATGGTATTGAGTACCCAACGCCATCTGTTCAAAATGATGGACATATGGGAATAATAGTTGTTCAGTCGTTAAATAAGCCATTTAATAGAATAACACCATCGGGTCGAGTTAATGAACTGATGGCATTGCTTCCAAACAGTGTTAGAAATTGACGTCGTTGAGCAGTTGGTTATATATATAATCCATAATTCAAATTTGTCATGAGTAAGGACACTATTTCCGATCTTATTACTTTGATAAGAAATGCTGACATGGTTAAAAAAGAAACTGTTCCAATACCATCTTATTAATTTAAGAGAAGATTTTAATAAAAATATTCGGACACATAAAAAAATAACAAAAATTTCTTTATGAGCCTAAGTTTTTATAGAAAAAAAGGAATATATAGAACTTATTAATTGCTATGCTTAGCGTGTGATTTGTTAGTTTGTTCTTTAAAATTTAAAAATAAAAAATCAACTAATCCTTACTAAAAACTTTTTTTGTAATAAAAAAAACTAAAAACCAACCACTATAATAAGTTCTATATATTTCGGACCCATGGTGCAACCTATTGGTTTTCCGATTTTCAAAGTCCAAATGGTCGAGCCAAACCATTAGATGTGATCTTTATATTAAAAAGTGCTTGGAGACCAAATTTTACATTTTTTGCAATTTTTTACTATTTATTAAGTCAGTTTTAAAATCGCTGATTTTAATAAATAGTGAAAAATTTCTGGATCATTGAAAACAATGATTTTAAAACTAGCTTAATAATTAGTAAAAAAAATCCAAAAAATGTAAAATTTGGTCTCCAAGCACATTTTAATATAGACTGAATGTTGAATGATTTGGATCGACTGTTTGGACTATGAAAATGTAAAAACCAAAGCGTTTATTCCATGGCCTAGAAACAAACGTTTTGATATTAGCCACTCACTATATATATATATAGAGTTGGGCTACGGTACTTCGCTAAGTAAAACGAGTGTTTTACTTCACGTCTATATCTTCAATTTGAAATTTCAAAATGTCGATCCGAAGCGTTCAAGTTGATCTCCATATTAAATTGTGCTTGGAGACCAAATTTTACATTTTTTGAAAATTGTTTATTATTTTTGTAGAATTTTTGAAAATCGCTGTTTTTCAAACAATCTTGGACCATCAAAAACAACAATTTTCAAAAATTCTAAAGAATAAAAAAATTTCCAAAAAATGTAAAATTTGGTCTCCAAGCACAATTTAATATGGAGATCAATTTGAACGGTTCGGATCGACATTTTAAACTTTGAAATCGCAAAATATGAGTGTGAAGTAAAACACTCGCTTTACTTCGCGAAGCACCGTAGCCCAACTCTATATATATATATATATATATATATATATATATATATATATATAGGTATATAATATAAAATCTGGCTAATATGCTACCTGTAGCATAGAGGGCCTCCGTGCAACGGCTCAATATTTGAGTTTTCAAAATCCTAACGGTCGATCCGAACCGTTTAACATGATCTCCATATGAATATGTACTTGCAAACCAAATTTTATATTTTTTAGAATTTTTTTTTTAGATAGGTAGAAAATCACTTGTTCTGAAAATTAATTATGTACCATTCAGATCAAGTGATTTTCTACCTATCTAAAAAAATAGTAAAAAAAAATCTAAAAAATGTAAAATTTGGTTTGCAAGTACATATTCATATGGAGATCATGTTGAACGGTTCGGATCGACCGTTAGGATTTTGAAAACTCAAATATTGAGCCGTTGCACGGAGGCCCTCTATGCTACATGTAGCACCGTAGCCAACTCTTGCAATGTATATATATGTATATAGAGTTGGGCTATGGTGTATTGCAATGTATATGCCCTCTTGCATATTGAACTGCAAACCGTTGGATTTGAAGTTCAAATAGTCGATCTAAAGAGCTCAACATGTTCTCCACATCAAAATGTGCTTGGAGACCAAATTTTATATTTTTTTTAAATTTTATACTATTTTTTTAGAATTTTTGAAAATCGCTGTTTTTCATAAATTTCTTGACCATAGAAAAACAGTGATTTTCAAAAAATTTAAAAAAATAGCAAACAATTTCCGAAAAATGTAAAATTTAATCTCCAAATACATTGTAATATGGATATCAAATTGAACGGTTTGGATCAGTTGTTTAGAAGTCAAAACCAACGATTTATAGTCCAATGTACAAGAGGGTCTATACATTGCAATGCACCACAGCCCAACTATATATATATATGTGTATATATATATATATATATATATATAGAGAGAGAGAGAGAGAGAGAGAGAGAGAGATAGGCTATCATGCTTTGGGAAGTAAGAGGGTGTTTTACTTCCCGCTCATATCTCTATTTCCAAAGTTCAAATAGTTGATTCGAACATTCCAACATGATCTTCATATTAAAATGTGCTTGGAGACCAAATTTTTCATTTTTCTGAATATTTTTACTATTTGTTTAGAATTTTTGAAAATCATAGCTTTTCATTAAATAAAATAATAATAAAAAATTCAGAAAAACATTGTTTTACAAAAAATTTAAAAAAATAGTAAATAATTTTCAAAAAGTGTAAAATTTGATCTCCAAGTACATTTCAATATAAAGATCATGTTGAGAAGTTCGGATTGACTATTATTGGTGAATTGGGACTAAAAAAATGCTCGTTATCATTTCTTTCTTTTATGTAATATTTGAATTTCCTGTTATTTAATTACTAAATACTCGTTAGCCTAGGACTGTACTGTCCACTGGAGGTTTATTATTCTGTCTGTTTGAATCCAAACATGTAATCTAGAAAATTAATCTATAACATTTTGGATGGAAAATATATATGGTCAAGTAGATAACTGATGCATCATTGGTTGATTTATGCAGGTAATAGTGTTAAAAGTTAATATAAAGAGTGAGGCTATTACAATATGCATATGAGGGATAGGTACAAATTATTTTGATCTAAAAAATTCTGGACAATCCAAGAGCACTGCATTTTCTATCTATTGTAAAAAGTTATAAAAGATGTAAAATTTGGTCTCCAAGTTATATTTTCATATGGCGATCATTTTTAATAGTTCGGATCGATTGTTTGAACTTTCAAAATAGAGATATAAATTCATCGTACGGATCTATCGATATGTAATATGCATATTATCATATATAGTATGACCTAAAATTAAAATAAGAGAAGTTTTAATGGGTACATGACCAATTCACCCTAAAATATGAATGATGTAATGTATATTCTGAACCTTAATAATAGGATGAGAAGATTTTAGCGTACTCAGGCTTGAATGCCTATTAATGCAGATGAAGGCATTCTCGTCAAACACATTGATAAATTAAAACAAAATACAAGTAAATAAAAATGACCATAACACTCCACAATTAATCGAGTGACATACAAAGCAACAGACATGTTACATATAAATATAACCGTACAAAGAAAAGAAATATCCAACTTGTAAATCTTCTGCCTTTGAAGGAAAAAGGAGCATGTAAATAGCTCGCTCTAAGTTGGTTCACATAAGAAAAGGTAAAGATCTCATTATAACACCATTAGACGATTTCAAGACCGAATTGCTGCATCTTGGACTCCTCAACAACTCCCAGATGAGCCATGACCAACCAGATATGAGTGAGTAATTCACCACCCCTTCTCAGGGACTTGGCATGCTGGTATGGATCGCAATGAATGGCGGCATATCCCAGCATCTCTATCCAGATCTCACTAATTAACTGCCATTTTAATTTTGGTTCCAGGCTCTGCAACTCTTCTACAAGACGACAGATGTCCTTTAATACCTTTTCGCCTAACTCTTCCTTCTCATCAATATCCAGATCTAATGCCAATGCGCCCTTTTTAGCCCACGCACCCTCAAAAATAACTTTGCGTGCTGTATTGTCGTCGAGGTTTCTCTGACCCTTAAATATCTTCTTGACCACAGCACATGCGAGCTGCATCATTGATTGCTGCCGGTTTGGCACTAGGGATACAGCCTCATCGAGCTTTCTCTGATAACGAAAAATCTGCTTCTTGACCACATCACATGTGACCTCCGATCGTTTTTGACCATATCCGACCTGCATCATTGACGGCTGCTGGGTTAGGAGATAAAGCATGTAGTTGGATATCATCCAACTCACAACGCACTCGGACTCATTCTCTTTAGGTTGGCCAGAAGTGTCTTTATAATAACAAATGTCTGTGGCAACATGCCACAAGATAATGCACTCATCAAATTCCCTATTGATGCTCCACCCCAGAGTTTCTAATTGGCCGTGATCTTTCAATGCTTTCCTTCCCCTATATGATCCAGCCTCTACTAACTCGTTGTATATATTCATTTTTGGCGCTCTCTTTTTTGCCTGAATGAACATATAATCCTCCAACAACTCCGGCAAGGGGATCAACTTGCTCTCACGTCGGATATTGTTCCATTTTTTTATTTTAATTGGTTTTTCCATGAGTTTTTTCATGATCCATGTACGTTGGATGTTACTCTCACCGGTGTGCCTGTCCCTTAGGCAGAGACCAACTAGATTCAACTGCCCGATGTTTCTCGACCACCGACATTTTCCCTTCGTGAAGGTAATTCCTTTCACCATTGAGATTATAGCACGTACAATACACTTTCTCCATCCCTTCTTGCTAATTACAGACACAACTGCCCAGTCTGAGGATATAAGAAGAAAGGTAGCGATGACTTCAAGGGCGAGGCCAGCACCGAACAGGATGTAGGTTATGATAATATCTTTAGATGCATACTTTTGCAAGTCAAGATGATGAAATACAACGAGTGCTGCTATGATGAGGACCAGAGAGAAACAGCGCAATACACGGCCTGAATTGTTGTGCAAGTGGACTGCCTTCGTATGTAGCATATCATACAGGAATGAGAGCTCTATGGAGATGAAATTAAGTGCATCCCTTGGGTCGAGATGTGAGAAGCAATCCTGACTATACATTAACAGATTTGAGGAGAAAGTTACATCTACCAAAAGACGCTTGAAGGTATTGAACCACTTATAACCTTCACAAATGGCAATGCTTTCCCTTTTGCTCATATAGAAAAAATCAACTGCATAAAGTTCAAAAAGTATTTTATTAACAATTTCTCTCTCAATGACTAATATCACCCTTTTTTATCGAACCAGACATAACGCTCTTTAAATTTATTTTAAGATGGTTGAAGTTTAATATCCATTAAAATTTAAAATTTGAACATTGTAAATTTGAAAACTATATACACAGGGCAGTAAGAAATTTATTATCTTTAAATTCCCAAACTAATCATAAATTTGAATAGTTAAATCAAATTTTAAGGTACTCTTGGCAAGAAATAAGATTTTGCGGGAGTTGATATACTGTTTGAAAATGTTATACTGTTTGAAAATGTCACAAACAATACTTAGTTTAAATTTAGAACCTTCTAAATTTGGAAACTGTAAGCACAGGCTCTAAGCTATTTTTTTTTTGACAATAATCTATATAATGTCCTTATAATAATCCCAAACTCGTCATATATTTAAATATGCTGTAGGTAATAAAACCAAGTACGCGCCGCATAACCACACTTGAATTTTGCGAATTAACTCTCTACTCCCTTATCTTTCTAACCTGCTCCCGATAATTTCCGTAAATTAAAATTAAGCAACAGTCTAAATTTCCTTTTCCAGCATCATTTTCAACGGGTCGAAAGATTTGGACTGTATATTTAGATTTGAGATTGTAGATTATAAATATAACTATTTTGAGCAATAAAGTTTATAGTCAAATGTGTTGAAAATAATCCAAGTCAGCAGCCAAATGCATAATAGATGCAGTTTTTTAAGTTTCGGTTTTTAGAGCAGTTTTATTTTCTGTTTAGAATTAATTAAAAACTGATTGTAAACTTAGGCAGCAAGTTTTCTGTTTTGACATGTGCAGGAAGTAGTGGGTAGTTTTTAATTAATATGTCATGTAGTGGGTTGGTTATAGGTTGGTTATAGCAGCATTAGTGGAGTTAGTGGGGTGCGAAACTAGGGATCTGCACCACTATAAATACCGGATCTGTTTATGTTAATTAATCAATGAAGTTGTGAAAAAAATTCTGCTGCTGTCCTGTTTTCTGTTTTTTTTCTTCTTTTCCGAAAAACTCCCAACAAAATTGGTATCAGAGCCAAAGGTGAGAGATCAAGGCAGATCCGACCATGGCCGACGCAGGCAACAACACCACCATTAGCATGTCAAATCAGATGGTACCTTTGTTCAAGGGTGAGAGTTACGAATTCTGGAGCATCAAGATACGAACTATGCTGAAATCTCATGGCTTGTGGGAACTAGCAGACAAGGGAATACCGAATCCTGATCCGACACCAATCAACACAGCCAAGCGAGATGCAAAGGCGCTCTTCTTCATTCAGCAAGCCGTACACGAATCGGTGTTTGCAAAGATTGCAGCAGCAGAAACAGCAAACCAGGCCTGGACAACTCTGAAAACCGCATTTCAGGGAAGTTCCAAGGTGGTAGCCATCAAGTTGCAGGGCTTGAGCCGGAGTTTGAGACATTGAACATGAAACAAGGCGAGTCAGTTCAATCCTTCTTCATGCAAGTTACAACAATAGTCAACCAAATCCAAAGTTGTGGAGAAGATCTTCCAGAAAAGACGGTGGTGATGAAGGTGTTGCGCAGCCTGACAGCCAAATTTGATCATGTGGTAGCGGCGATCGAAGAATCCAAAGATCTATCTACCTACACGTTTGATGAGTTGATGGGATCACTGCAGGTCCATGAAGTTCGTCTCAACCGATCAGAAGTGAAGGATGACACCAAAGCTTTCTATACCAATGGCAATTCCTCAAGAAGCCAACAACAAGGCAGAGGTAGAGGCCAAGGTTACAGCAAAGGTCGAGGCAGTCAAGGCGGCAGAGGCAGAGGCAAGCCGAGTTACAATCAACCGCATTCTAATCAACCGAAGAAAGATGTAGAATGCTACTATTGTCACAAGAAAGGGCATATGCAAGCCGATTGCTACAAGAAACAAAGAGAAGAAGGTCAAGACGTGGAGTGCTATTACTGCCACAAGCCTGGTCATGTGCAGGCCGACTGCTACAAGAAGAAAAGAGAAGAAGGACAAGCAAGTTTTGTTGAAGAGAAGAGCAATCAGGCACAGTTGTTCATGGCCAAAACCAATGAAAAATCAGATGTGAGTCAAATCTGGTTTTTGGACAACGGGTTCAAACATCTATTTGATGAATTAGATGAGTCATACAAGAAGGCAGTAAAGCTTGGTGACGATAAAGAGATTCATGTTGAAGGAAAAGGAAGAGTAGCCGTGCAGACCAGCAGTCACAATACACGGATGCTACATGATGTGTACTATATTCCTCAACTATCCCAAAACCTACTCAGCATCGGTCAGATGATGGGCAGCGGGTGTACCATCAAGTTTGAAGGCGACAATTGCAGAATTGTAGATGCAGCCACGGATCAGACGATGGCAACAATCAAGAAGACACAAAACAACTTGTTCCCTCTGGAGATAGCCAAGGTGAAAGACAAGGCACTTGCAGCCAAGGAGATTAGTTCCAGCGAGTTATGGCATTTAAGGTATGGTCATCTAAACATGAATGGTTTGAGATTGTTGAATCAAAAGAAAATGGTGAATGGGTTACCCGAAATTGGTGAAATCGGGTTATGTGAAGGATGTGTGTTTGGTAAGCAATCGAAGCTGCCATTCCAATAGATCAGTCGATGCGTGCAACCAAGGTACTCGAGTTAGTGCATACTGATTTGTTCGGTCCCATGGAGGTTGAATCAATGGAGGAAACAAGTATTTTATGTTATTTATTGATGATTATAGTAGGATGACCTGGGTTTATTTCCTTAGCTATAAAGTGAAGCGTTTGTGCTGTTCAAAAGGTTCAAAGCCATGGCAGAGACGCAAACAGGGGCTAGGTTGAAAGCTCTAAGATCAGATCGCGGTGGTGAGTTTCAATCAAAAGAATTTAAGCAGTTTTGTGAGAAAGAAGGGGTGCTACAGCAGCTGACCACTCCATACACACCTGAGCAAAACGGTGTAGCTGAACGCAAGAACCGCACGGTAGTAGAACTAGCAAGAAGTATGCTGAAATCTAAAGGTATGCCGAATAGTTTTTGGGCTGAAGCAGTAGCAACAGCGGTATATGTTCTAAATCTGTCACCAACCAAGGCAGTGATGAACAAAACACCGTTTGAAGCGTGGTTTGAAAGGAAGCCCAGTGTGGGGCATTTGCGTGTTTTTGGGTGCATCGCTTACACTCTCATAACTACACAAAACCGAAAAAAACTGGACTCAAAATCTGAAAAGTGTGTGTTCATTGGGTATTGCATACAATCTAAAGGTTATAGGTTGTTTAATCCGGTGACAAAGAAGATTATAGTCAGTAGAAATATCATGTTTGATGAGAATGCTTGTTGGAGTTGGTCTATGGAGGAAGACAACACACCAATAGCAGAAATAGAATATGAAGAAGAAGGCAGCAGTGAGCAATCGCAAAGCAGTCCAAGTTCGAGTAGCACATCACATCGGATGGTTGATCCGGATACACAAGGAAGAAAGGTACGATCCTTACAAGAATTGTATGAAGCAACTCAGGTTTTGTATGTAGCAGATCCATTGTCCTATGAAGAAGCCGTAGAAAGAAAGGAATGGGTGCCAGCAATGAAAGAAGAGATGAGTGCAATCGAGCAGAACCAAACTTGGAAGTTGGTGGAATTACCAAAAGATCACAATGCAATTGGAGTTAAATGGGTTTACAAGACTAAATTTGGGGCAGATGGCAGTGTATTGAAGTGCAAAGCAAGGTTAGTAGCAAAATGATATGCACAGAAACAAGGCATAGACTATGAGGAGACGTTCTCCCTGGTGGCCATATTTGAGACGGTTTGACTGCTGATGGCAATTGCAGCCCAGTTGAGACAACCTATCTATCAATTTGATGTGAAATCAGCATTCCTCAATGGTGAACTAGAAGGAGAAGTTTATGTTGAACAGCTGGAAGGATTTAAGGTGAAAGGCAAAGAGCATTGGGTGTACCGTCTGTTCAAGGCGCTCTATGGTTTAAAGTAGGCCCCTCGTGCGTGGTACAGCAAGATTGATGCATATTTTCAGAAATTGGGATTTGAGAGAAGCAAGAATGAGCCTAATCTCTATGTCAAACGCAAAGGAAAAGGAGGCCTAATAGCAGTATGTCTTTATGTTGATGATATGATTTATTTTGGCACAGATGACGCAATGGTGAAGGAGTTTAAAGAGCAAATGATGCGTGTGTTTGAGATGACCGATCTAGGAGAAATGCATTACTTTCTAGGTCTGGAGGTTGAACAAGAGAAGGGAAAAATCTTTGTGTCCCAACGCAAGTATGCAAGAGACTTGGTAGAAAAGTTTGGATTAAAAGATTGCAATCCCGTACTAATTCCAATGAATACAAATGAGAAGTTGACAGCTATTGATGGAACCGGAGCTGCAGATGCAACTCGGTTTAGGAGTTTGGTGGGAGGTCTGTTGTACTTGACGCACACAAGACCAGACATCACACATGCAGTTGGAATGGTTGCGAGATACATACAGAATCCAACTAAACAACACATGGGAGCAGCAAAGCGAATTCTTAGGTACATTGCAGGTACAACAAGCTATGGTCTGTGGTACAAGGGTGTTGATGAACCGTGTTTGACAGGCTACAGCGATAGTGACTGGGCAGGCAGCATAGATGATCGAAAAAGCACAACAGGTCAGGTGTTCTTCTTTGGCAACAGCGTAATAAGTTGGAATTCGAAGAAACAGTCAACAGTTGCACTATCAACCGCAGAAGCTGAGTACAATGCAGTAACATCAGCAGCATGCCAAGGTGTATGGTTAAGGCGCTTATTGGAAGAGTTAGATTGTGAGCAGAAAGGTGCAACAATACTCTATTGTGATAATCAGTCGACAATTGCAATTAGTAACAACCCGGTGCATCACAACAGAACAAAGCACATAGACACTCGGCTCCATTTCATACGAGATTTGATTGAGCAAAAGATGATAGAGTTGCAGTATGTGAACACGAACCAGCAAGTTGCAGATGTGCTGACCAAATCACTCCCACGAGAGAAGTTTAACTGGTGTCGAGACATGATGAATGTGCTGGACTTTGGATTAAGGGGGGGTGTTGAAAATAATCCAAGTCCGCAGCCAAATGCATAATAGATGCAGTTTTTTAAGTTTCGGTTTTTAGAGAAGTTTTATTTTCTGTTTAGAAGTAATTAAAAACTGATTGTAAACTTAGGCAGCAAGTTTTCTGTTTTGACATGTGCAGGAAGTAGTGGGTAGTTTTTAATTAATATGTCATGTAGTGGGTTGGTTATAGCAGCATTAGTGGAGTTAGTGGGGTGCGAAACTAGGGATCTGCACCACTATAAATACCGGATCTGTTTATGTTAATTAATCAATGAAGTTGTGAAAAAAATTCTGCTGCTGTCCTGTTTTCTGTTTTTTTTTCTTCTTTTTCGAAAAACTCCCAACAAAATGAACTCTAAAAATCAACAGAATATTGAAATCAAATCTTAAGTTATTATTAACAGGAGGTAAGATTTCGCTCGAGTTAATACAGTTAACCAGAAGTTGGAGGAAGGTTGGGATATATGTACCTTTAGTAGTTCCATTTGCTGGGTCGACGGGATTCGGGGTAGTATTATCGTTGCTATCTGAGTGGACAACAATTAAATCAAACAATAAGGTACTCTTAGAAAAAATAAGATTTCACTCGAGATAATTTTGTTAACCGGATGTTAGTGGAAGGTTGGGATATATGTACCTTTAGTAGTTCCATTTGCTAGGTCGACGGGATTCGAGGTAGTATTATCGTTGCTATCTGAGTGGACAACAATTAAATCAAACAATAAGGTACTCTTAGAAAAAATAAGATTTCACTCGAGATAATTTTGTTAACCGGATGTTAGTGGAAGGTTGGGATATATGTACCTGTAGTGTCTTTTGCTGGGAAGAGTACCAAAATTTTATCCTTGAGAGTGCCCCATATACCTGAGGGGAGAACAATTGAATCAAATCTTAAGGTATTAGCAAGAATAATAAGATTTTGCTCAAGTTAATATTATTAACTGGATGCTATTAGAAGCTAGGGATATATGTACCTTTAGTAGTTCCATTTGCTGGGTTGCTTTCCTTTGTGCGCCCAACTAGAAGATCAACTGGATCATATTCAAAAATTATTTTATTAATCACTTATCTCCCAATGCTAAATATCACCCTTTGTTTTTTCTTTTGAGGTTGGGAGTAGTACCTACCTGCTTGGTCATTAAGGGAGTGGTATTTAGTTATTTAACTTTTCTAATATCTTTTTTATTCAATTTAATTTAATACTGCGAAAATGAGTTTTTTTATACCAGAAAAAATACTGGTAAACCTTTCTTTTTTTTAACATCCTGAAAAATAGAGTCATTATTATTTACGCTTAAAGACTTTTTCATAACATAAAAGATTATAGGTCTTTATATAACATATTTTTTTACTACAACACTAGTTTGTCTTTGTAAAAGAATTCCGAATAATATAATTTTAAATAAAAAAAGATGAATAAAATTGTAAAATTTATATTTTTGTTTTATTCCATAACTCATAATTTAGCTAGTTTTATTTCTATTTTTGTATTATTTCTAAACCATAATTTTTTCTGCATCTATTTCAATTTGAACTTAAGAAAAAATAAAGAAATTAATTAATGAGACGCGTCCATTTATTATGCACCCCAAATTTTCAGATATTAAAAGATGCTAATAAAAGAGCTGAACCATGTATTATCATAAAAAATGAGAAACGAAGACAAAAACAGAAAAGAAGAGAAAAAGGGAAAGAAAATGAGAAAAAAAGTATATGTTTTCTAAATTTTCATTATTGATCGATTGTTTGTCTGATTCGAATTCTGACTACGTCGCTATCAGGTAACCAGACTTCTTTATAATCTGTGTATTCGATTTGTATAGTTGATTTGGATAGTAGTATTGACCTATTGGGTATTAAATTATCATGACATATTTAACGAGATAGTGAATATGAGGTTGGATATGATTTGTGATGTGATGAGATTGTGTGTTATGAGAATGTGGAAATTGACTCTGGCAAGGATTTAATTAGGTTATGTGTTATGAGAATGTGGGAATTATTTGTAGCAGGAATTCTAAATGTGTGAATATTGTGTGACTTGTTTTATTAATAACTTAGACTCAAGTGCTATGGTCGGTTAAATATGCGTGCACAATATGATGAGTATTTATGTGAATTAATCCGGCATGTTTGAATGGTTTTTAAATTAAGTCAATTATAAAGAATTGCATTATTGAATAATCAGCTACTAAGCTTTGTAACTGAATCTGTTCTGTTTTGTTATTTTTATTTTATTTCTGTTGACGACGTAGATTGACAGATTTAGAAAAGATGAGAAAATATTGTTTTAAACATGTAATTTGGGTGTGACATTTTTCTTTTTTGAATAACAGACTGTTGATTAATTGACCAACACTAAAGGGCTAATGTCGATTCTCTAAATAGCTCATGATTATTGTAAATTTGGAAGTAATTGGTATTGCGCACAAGCCGCAGTTCTCAATGTTTGGTTTGGTGAACTTTCTGAAGGGCTGAAATACTTTTGTTTTATATAAAGTTCAGAGTTGACCTTCTCAACTTAAAATATTCATAAAAATAATTTAAACCAATTTCAAACCTACTCTCCGACGTTACAAGTGCTACCTTCAATACTTAAAACCGATTCTCCTTTAATACTTATGTTACAGATGAAGACATAGTAGAACATCCCATTTTTATGGTTGAAGTACAACAAATAATAAAACAATCCAAACAGACTGAAACAAAGCGTAATAATAAGAAATACTATATATATGTTTAATGTAATGAAGATATAAACTCTTCATTTCGAGTCCCTGGAAGAGGTACCTTATTATTTGAATTTGTTCTTGTTAGGCTCGATAATCTTGCCTAATTCTATTCAGTTGAGGAATTATTTTGTTGTATTTTATATTATACTGTTTGAAAATGTGAAACAATACATACACAGGGCTCTAAGCATTAAATTATCCTTAAATTCCCAGTCTAATCATATATTTGAATAGTTAAATCAAATCTTAAGATACTCTTAGCAAGAAATAATAACATAGTTAACCGGAAGTTGTTTGTGTTGAATATTGATCCAAAATTGATAACACTAAAATTAGAAACAGTGGAGAATACGTGTGTATCAAAATTAGGAGTCTGTAGGTGTGTTTGTATTAGAAGTTCTATAATTAGTGTAGTTAGTGGAGAAAGTGGTTTCCTTATTTACACTAGGCAGAAATAGAATGTAGTAGGGTTAGTGGAGTCCTTATTTAGATTAATGTTTAGCTATATATTCAGATGTACTTTGTATCCGAAATTAATGCAATAGAAGAGTTTATTTCAGCAGCAAATATTCTCTTGTCTCTGTTTTTTGTATCTTTATCCATCTGAAATTTCCAACAAAGTGGTATCAGAGCCGAGTCGATCAACTTTGGGGCGTTTTCATGGCAGAAAACGGCAGCACCATGGTGAATGTCACACAACCAGCAATACCTCTCTTCAAAGGCGAAAACTATGCTTTTTGGAGCATCAAGATGACGACCTTGTTCAAGTCTCATGGCCTATGGGACTTGATAGCAAATGGAGTTCCTAATCCAGATCCTAATCCGCAAGAGAATCAGAAGAAAGATGCACGAGCGCTGTTTTTCATCCAACAAGCAGTGCATGACACCATCTTCTCGAAAATCGCAGCAGCCACCAACGCAAAGGAGGCATGGACAACCCTGAAAACAGCATTTCAAGGGAGTACTCGAGTCATGGCAATCAAACTTCAAGGCCTACGCAGGGACTTTGAAACATTGCAGATGAACAAGGAAGAATCAGTCCAAATTTTCCTTTCAAGAGTACAAGAGGTGGTCAATCAAATCCGAGCATTTGGAGACACCATGGAAGAGAAGACGCTGGTGGGGAAGGTGTTAAGGAGTCTACCACCGAAATTTGATCACGTTGTGGCAGCAATTGAAGAATCAAAAGATCTTTCAACCTATACATTTGATGAATTGATGGGATCACTGCAGACCCATGAAGCGAGGATGTCTAGATTAGAGGAGAAAGGCGATGAAAGGGTATTTTACACGAAGGGGGAGTCAACTCGAGGTAGAACCACGAGCAGTAAGTTTCCACCTCAATTCCAGCAAAGGTACCAACAGAATCAGCAACAATTCCAGCAGTTCCAGCAGTCCAACAGATTGCAAAGGAAAGATGTTCAATGTTATTATTGCAACAAGTATGGGCACTACCAAGCAGAATGCTACAAGAAGCAAAGAGAAGAGAGTCAAGCAAATTATATAGAAGAGGAGGATACGCAACCAACTCTCTTCATGGCATACACCGAAAGCAAGATTGACGCAAGCAACAAGGGCACAATAGGAGTGCACATAAAAGAAAATGGTGGTAGCAGTCCAGAAAGTGGCAAAATCATGGTGAGTAGAAATTTTTTGTTTGATGAAAAAGTCCTCAAGGTGGAGAATGTAGGGCTCATTCGTCAGAGGCCGTTGAAGCTGGTGTACAACCATGATATACGGCTGGCTCAGATGTCAGAAAAATGTAGTTTCAAGGTGTTGAGAGATATTGTGACGAAGAGGTTTCCTTCATTAAAATATGTGCTGATCAAGTACAAGGATTCTGATGGGGATCTGGTTACCATTACTGATACACAAGTGCTGAGGATGGCAGAATCATGTTTCGACCAGCATGTACAGATGGAGGCAGAGAAAGAAGAAAAGGGACTTTCCTTGATGAGACTACATATTGTAGAAGTCAATCCTGAGCAAGAGCCAACAATCACAGAGGAGGAAACTGAAGTTCTTGTTTCCACCACAAACTTAAATGAAGTAACCAAAGAGGCCACAGCTGGAGCAGATGTTAACATGCAGGATTCGAAACCTGAAGCAGATGCTGCTGCTGCTGCTCCTGGGAGTGAAATTGGCACCCCAGAATCTGATGAGAAGTATGTGCAGATGGAAACCGAGACCAAGGTGGAGTCTAAGAAGAAAGTAAAGAAGACCAATGTGTCAGTGCAAGAAATGGTATATGGTGCATTGTCAGCTGAGGAGGCAAAGACAAGAAAGAAGGAGAAAGAAAAGGAGAAGCAATTGAAGAAGATGCTAGAGAGCAAGCTTCTAACTAGGAAACAAAAGGAGGAGCAGAGAAAATTAGAAGCTATGAGACGGCAGTTCCTTGCACAAAGTGCTGAGGGTTTGGGCAGTACAAGTTCTGGTACAACTGAGGTTAAAGAGAGGCCGAAATATGAGACAAAGAAGCAAAAGCACAAGGTGGTTGAAAAGGAGGTCATGGAGGCTGATAATGATATGGAAGAATCAACGGTGGATGATGAATCAGCCGAGTCACAATCTCAGGTAGCTGATATCGAAGAGGCTAAGGAGCAGATAGAAGAAGATGATGTTGAAGCTTGGAGTAACCAATTTTGCATCAAGGGGGAGTGTTGAATATTGATCCAAAATTGGTAACACTAAAATTAGAAACAGTGGAGAATATGTGTGTATCAAAATTAGAAGTCTGTAGGTTTGTTTGTATTAGAAGTTCTATAATTAGTGTAGTTAGTGGAGAAAGTGGTTTCCTTATTTACACTAGGCAGAAATAGAATGTAGTAGGGTTAGTGGAGTCCTTATTTAGATTAATGTTTAGCTATATATTCAGATGTAATTTGTATCCGAAATTAATGCAATAGAAGAGTTTATTTCAGCAGCAAATATTCTCTTGTCTCTGTTTTTTGTATCTTTATCCATCTGAAATTTCCAACAGTTTGAAGGTAGATATATGTACCTTTCTTCATATCATTTGTTGGGTTGATTTCCGACATAATTTTATCCTTGAAACCGTCTCTGCTACCTAAGCGTAGAGCATGGGTCCTCTCTACAAACTTGATCATTCCAGCGATGCACACTAAAGTTGTTGGTAACCACAGCACCGGATTTGGTGGTGATTGCCAAAATGCATAAACTGCAGCTACAACCTGAACAACTAGCCCCAATGGGAGACGCCACCAAAGCTCGTTGTCGTCGATTGAGTATGATGTAATGGTATCGGGACCTCCGAGGTGGAGCAAGAGGAACGGGGCCCACAAGATGGTGAGGTCGTCTGGTATGGTTCCACTGTCACCACTGTCTGCAGGATCTATCTGCTTGCCCATGTTACCCACTGCTAATGGGGGAACCAACTCAGCAGTCAGGTAAAACAGCCAGATCGTCAGTGCAAGCACCTTGTTGCTGCTGCGTTTGCGCAATGGTGCCAAGAACATGAGACCTATTTGTATGCTGAGGCTGGCGAGGACAAGAATCCTTACCCCTTCTGAGTTCCATTGGTTTTGCCATTTCTTAAGGGTATTATCCATTCTCTGCCTCTCTCTCTCTCTCTCTAAATCTTGGCAGAGGTTGCCTAGAAACTCTCTCTCTTTTTGAAAAGCTTGGCAGTGGCTACCAAGTCTGTCTCTCTCTGCCCTTGTCTTCTCCCTCTTTTTGGTTTCTTGTTTTGGGATGCCTGGCTAGATCCAAGCTTTGCTCAACAAATAAAATATGACTGTTGCTCCCCCACGATAAAGTAGAATGGTTGAGATTCACAACGGATTCAAGTGTGATATTATTTTTTAATATTATTTGTCACATGACATGTTTGTTTCAGTTGACTAATTGGAGGTTCGTCCCTCCAATGCATGGATCCAGCTGCTACGGCCAAATTTTATGGAAGCGATTATTAAAGGAATATTAATTTGGTTATCGAAATATACAAGGAAAGCCTGATTTTGAATTACAAATAATATATATATATATATATATATATATATATATATATGAGCTATGCTGAGCTATAGAGTAAAAGGAAATTTTACTCTATATATTTGGGGGGTCGGATCCGCTTCAAAGAGCGTGCGGATGTCATCTCAGATGATGAAATTTTCATACTAAAATTTGCCTCCAGCGAATGGAGGTGTCCATTTTGATCTACCCCAGACCTGATCCCAGCGAAGAAAGAGAAACAAAAAAAAATAATCTCCTCTCTCTCTCTCCAGCGATTATCTCTCCGTCGTCCAAACCCTAGAAATCGCTGTCCCACCCTCTCCACCGCCCCCTCCTCCACGACCCCGCGCTCTCCATCACGACATCGTCCTCTACAGCGCGACCACGCGCTATCCTCCGTCGCCCAGCGCCACAACGTCTCTGAAAGGTTATCTATGTAACGCCATGTAAATCAAAATACTAAATTAAGATACAACATAAATAGTGTATATATTTGTTTATCCTTCTATGTCATTTTTCTTCTTTCATTCATTTAATTTAATAATTTAATAAATTACCCAAATTAAAATACCGTGAAAAGAAACTAATAGGTTCCGATATAGATCATGATTTAAATAACATATATAGCGGATCATTGCAAATATTGAAAACCCAATACAACTCAAATGGTTTATCAGTCAAAAGTTGTGATATAAGAAATATCTAAATTTAAATTCATAACCTCCAAATAACTGGCCGCCTCTCTGTCTGTAAGTTACCAATTTAAAAGCCGTTTCTATATATATAATTACACCCTCGTCTGTATATCTCTGTCTCTCTCTGCTAATTCTTTACAGAAGGCTAAGCAAGAGATAAAAAGTTAGATATCTACACTTTTGATAATTTTCTTTCTTTCGTAATTCCTGTCGAAAGTCCAAAACTGATAAAATAAGGTAATTAATCTTATGATCAAATACTGCTTTCTCTTATATTCACCGATTTGATGATAAGATTTCCTCTATTTTATTTTCTTATATAATCTTTATATTATATTTATTTACTTGATAAAAATTCCTCAGAGTTATATAATTTCTGAAAATTAAAGATTTCTTCTATTTTATTTTATGATATAATCTTTAGATTATATTTAGTTACTTGATAAAAATTCAGTTATATAATTTTTGAACATTATTTATTTAATAGGATTTATTATATCAATTGATAAAATTCTCTTGTTAACTGGTGGAAATTGGTAATTGTTTCAAGGGTCAGTAGTTCCTGAAATTTCATGAAGTGCAGAGTTTCGAATTGTTCTTGAATGATAATTATTCTTAAAACAGTATATTATGTTGATAATCACAATTGTCGGAATTTATTAAATAATAATTAAATCTCATAAGTTAAATTGTTCTCAAACTTTCATCGAGGCGCATCAAATTAATTGAGTTGCGTATTCTATTTTATTAGATGGTAATTTTCACCGATAATTTATTCACCGATAACCCTAGTACAAAGAAGTATATTCTAAAAACCTATCAATAATTTAATCCTATTTCTAGTGAAAAACGATTTCCATTATATTTGTCTGATCATTAACGAATATAATTCTGTTTAAATCTTATGAATAATATTCGGATTTTATACTTAATAAAAGTTAGTTCAGCAACAGACTTGTCTAAATAAAAATATGTATAAATATTAATTTAGAAACCATGTTACATGGTCTAGGTCCGAGTTTTGAAGTAAGAAGTAAAGTAGAGGCAGGAGTGAACTACCCCACGACAATAGGTACGGGTTTCCTGGACATTGTCAAATTGTTACTTATCATTTTGTGTGCATTTTATTTATTTATTTTTGGAATTGTGCATGTTGAATGGAACGATCTCTTTGGTTTGTTTAGAAATACAATAGGATTATTCATATCGATCATGAGACTTGTAAGTAGGATGTGTTGAGCATGACATTGTGTAGGGTTAAATGAAACGAACATGGAATGTAACGGATAAGTTAAAGGAAAGGGGCCAATGTGCGTTGAACGCATGTTGGAATGTATACATTGGGTCTGGGTTCGACTAGACCCCTCGTTAACGTGGCGTTGGTTGGATTTTCTGTCACGGGTCAAGATCTAGCGTAGGGTAGATTCCCCGTCTAGTGCGACAGCCAATATCTAGCGTAGGGTGGATTTCCCGTCTAATGAGAAAGTCTCCCATTGTTGGACGGATTTCCCAATGGGTTGGCGGTCTTTCAATGTTGGATGCATTTCCCATTGGATTGGCAAATAAATAGATTAACGAAAAACTTGAAAGATAACTAAAGAAATGCATGTGTGTGTTTTAAATATGCATTAGTAAGATTGCATGTGCGGATAAAATTTCAATATCATATTTGTGTTAATAAGTCAATTTAAATATCCATACTGAGAGACTGTTCGATCTCTCACCCGTTCCACTTTTATGTGGGTTCCAGGAAATGATGAAGCCGACGGAGAGCACGAATAGAAGGGATGCGGATCAGGAAGTCAATGAGCAGACGGCTCAAGTATCTTTTATTTTCTTTTTAGTTAAACTTTAATTCTCTCTTTAAAAGTGGATACATTGACTAACATGGCAATTATCAGTTTGTTTGCCATGTTTGTTTGGATCTCATGTTGAATGTATGTTATGTGCTTGAACTAATTGTGGTGTTAAAAGACTTTGTTCGATTTAAGACTAGTTGCATGAGAATTTATTATTGATAATGTATGTGATGTGCACACGCCTTACGTATAAATACGTGGCGGGTTGTCTCGGGGTGTGACAATCTCTCTCACTCATTTTCACTGTTTCTATTTCCATCCGTCTATGGCTGCCTTTATTTAAGATGCCAAATGAGTAATTGAGTTATTTTAACAATTCTTTATACAAATGATGGAGAACCTTTACTGTAACATTAGTTTTGTGCTCCAATCATGCTCCACATCTTTATTTTTGTTCCCAAAGTCCGAATAGTCAATCTGAACCACTTAATATGATCTTCGTATTAAAATGTGTTTGGAAACCAAATTTTATAATTTTTTTAATTTTTTTACTACTTTTTTAGATAGGTACAAAATCAATGTTTTCAGAAGATTCTGGACCATCCAAAACAGTGATTTTGTACCTATTTAAAAAAATAGTAAAAATGTTCCAAAAATTATAAAAGTTTGTCTCCAAGCACATTTTAATAGGAACATCATGTTGAGCGGTTTGGATCGATTGTTCAGACTTTGGAAACTGAAAAAAAACGTAGAGGATGATTGGAGCACAAAACCAATGGTGTATTTTAACTCTGTGCAAACATGAAGTAAAGCGAGTGTTTTACTTCACACTCATATTTTGCGATTTCAAAGATCAAAACGCCGATCCGAACCGTTCAAGTTGATCTCCATATTAAATTGTGCTTGGAGACCAAATTATATATATTTTTTAAATTTATTACTAGCTTTTTCGAATTTTTGAAAATCACTTATTTTTTATGGTCCACAATTTTCTGAAAAATATTATTTTCAAAAATTCCAAAAAATAGTAAAGAAATTCCAAAAAATGTAAAATTTGGTCTCCGAGCATATATTAATATGGAGATCATTTTGAATGGTTTAGATCGAATTTTTGAACTTCAAAATTGAAGATATTGACGTGAAGTAAGACACTCGCTTTACTTCATGAAGCACCTTAACCAAACTCTATATATATATAATATATATGTATGCATGTATGTATGTACCAGAACTGGCAATCTCTATTTGATTAATTGTATAATAACAACTAGAAAATTGTGAAAACGAAACTGATGCCATCACACTTTCATCTTTTGTTCAGGGTCAGATATTAACATATTATTTTTGTTCTTTTCAATATTTTGAGGGTAAAATTTTTAAATATGCTTTTAACTCTGTGCGAGCACTAATAAGAAGAACAAATACATAAATAAATAATGTACGAAAACGCTGCAATTTTGCAACCATCCACTTTTTCTGTGAAAAAAAGAATGTATATTACTTTGTTGTTTCAATTTTGCAATCATCCACTCTTTTTCTGTGAAAAGAAAAATGTATATTACTTTGTCAGCCCACAAAACAAGCAAAACAATTCATTTGATAGCAAAAGATTACCATTTAATGGAACCGTTGACTAGGTCACCTAAAATAAAGAGATTATCATTCTATACTTTCTGTTAGCAAGTTCAATAGTTGCTTTTATTCAATCTTCAGCCGTGCAGTAAGCTCCACTGTGATATAATTTCTTCCACCAGCTCATGTGTTGTTTTACATTTCTCCCTGAAAAATCGTGTGCATTGTTCACGCCAGAGTATGAATTGCACTATAAGAAGCAAACTAAATAATAGATAGAACATCAGTGAAATATTGTCTAACATTAGTTTGGTGATTTTTGGCGGATCCATCCCTCAATACCCTCAGAAGACACATCCCCTCTAGGAAGCCAAAGGACATCCAGAGAAGAGGCAGTATAATAAGATGGTTGAGAAACAAAGAAATTAATTTACAGATATATATATATAGTAAACCTTTCTGTCTCCCTCTAATGCATGTGCTTCACATGAATTGTTCGCTTACCGCATAGCATTCCCGTTGACAACCAATTCAATGATTGTTAAAACAAAATGTTCTCCATTATTTAGGTTGGTTGTGTATTTAATTCAATTAAAAACCATTTATCATCCATCAATTAAGTGACTAACAATTTTTATACCAATTTTAATGTAATGCAAAATATTAGTGGTATGGATCTAGTCTATCTTATTATGTGGATTGAATTTTTAAGAGCAAAGTCTAATATATAAGTGGATATTAAATAATCTTATTATCTATGTGCGCAACACATAGGTATGTTTATTTTTTATTAAAAAAAAAACAGATGCAAGATTTACAAATAATCTTATTTCAATAAGAAAACAGAGTTGAATTATAAATAGAAAACAAGCAAATTATGCCCATATCGCTACCTACTTGAATTGAAATAAATATCTATTAAATCTTAGTTGAAATTTAATCTTTTAGTGTCCTCTCTCGAAAATTATGCCCGTATGGGTACCTACTAATGATGATCACGGTCTTTTTATTGGTTTCATTCGGATACTACAGGCCATATGTGTTTAATTTTAATTATTATTTGTGCATAACAAAATAAAACAATTGTTAGCAAATAAATAAGTTACAATTGATAACAACAATGTTTAACAATAATGACAACCAATTCAATAATTATTTTGAGTAAATGAAGTCAAGCTACCATACTATTTAATACAAAGGGATCCCGATCCAGATTTCGATCTTGAGACCAATCGTACACGGTCGCTTATGAAGCAACAGTGTTTAAATTGTGGTCACATACACACACAGATTCTCTTGTATATGTCCGTGTGTACGTTGGAGCTCATCACTATTTTTGGATGGTCTAGAATAATCTGATTTTGTACCTATTTTAAAAAATAGTAAAACAAGTTCTTCAAAATATAAAACTTGATCTTCAAGTAATTTTAATATGACGATCATGTTAAGTGGTTCGGATCGACAGTTTGGATATTAAAAATGAAAATAAGAATTTGGGACAATGATTGGAGCACAAAAAAAGGGGCATTTTAATCCTACTCAACAAACAAAATGAAAATTTTCAATTACATTTGGACTATTTCACCACAATAAATTGATTAGCTTTCAAAACTTCCATACTCATTTGGTTTACTCCTAAAATGCATAATAGACTATTGTGTCATATATACTTACCTATTGTGTCATAATGAACCATTAAGCGACATTTGAAAAGCTCAAAACTAGAGTACAGATAGTGATTTTGTATTATACTGAAGCAGCTCAAAAGAAAAACAAAAATTGCAACCTTGATTTGAGAAAACCGTTTATTATATTTTCGAATCAGGTTTTTAGGAAAAGTTTACATGTTCTCTTTTTTCACCATGTTCAATATTGAAGAAAGATGGGAAACAGTAACAGAACGGACTGTTGTGGTTTGAGAAGAAATAAAGATAAATGTGTGACACTACAACACCGGTTATTAGTAATAAACCGGTGCAGAATGCTTAGCACCGGTTTTAGTAATAAACCGGTGCTAAATGTATGACATACAACACCGGTTATTAGTAATAAACCGGTGTTGTATGTCAAACATTTAGCACCGGTAGTACTTTTAACCCGTGCTAAAATACATACAACACCGGTTTCATCAAATCCGGTGCTGTTTGACCAGTGCTGATTTGCAATTCTGTAGTAGTGTGGGGTTGGGGCGTAGGGCAATATATTTGTTAAGTTTTGTTATGTAACTCCTGTTATTTTTGTTGCTGGTCCAGAACAAGTTATTGAGCTATGCTGTTTCTAGGAAGAAATGCATAGTTGAGCTAATGGGCAATAAATACAACAATTACTTAGTCTACTCCTATAGTGAAGTATATTTTTCAAATATCAGGTACGAAATAAACAGCTAACAAAGACAACAAAGATGAATACAAATTGGAACTAATGTGCTGCGTTAAATCCAGCCAAAAGAAATAGAGCTAAATTTTCTAACATGTGAATTATCTGTTTGGTTCAAATTAATCATATAAAATTCATCACTCCAATTTTTAATTCACTCTAATTGGAAATGCACAGAGGTGGCACGAGCGAACCATAAATACCAATTGCAAGCTTCCAACTACACATTTGTCTTTTATTCATGAGTCAAACTAAATGGCAGATCTCGAGGTCTCCTTCATTTGTTTAATTCGTTTGATTTATTCGAGTTCAGATCGCATCTCTGCACCCAACTGCTCATTTGTACTAAACAATAATAGAAAATGATTAACAGAGTTGTTCGATGTGTTACAAATTAAGCTTCATAAGTTCATAAATTCTCTTAATTTGAACCATTGACTTTGTTAGTTCTAGATCCCACAAATACGCTGCCCTGCCCCTATTTGAAAACTATAAAAAAACAATCCACACAGATGTAAAAATACTTTCTTACTTTTGAATTATTTTCATAATATATTGCTTCAGAACTACAAAAATACAAAACAAATAATTTTTTTTATAATATATCCATAAGAAACAAAATTTACTAAAAATCAAAACATGACGGTAATACATCATGCCAGATCATTATAATCAAAAGAAATTTGGTGCAAATTATTTATCAGTAGTTAATAATTGAATACTTTTTACCTTGATGAATAAACAAACTTGATAGGTGTAAGAATAATTTTCACCTGTTTTAGTGATTAAGGTGCGTCTTATATCATTTGTGTTTTTTATAAAAATATCTCATGATCTCATGACCCGCCTTGAAAAGAGCACATTTAATTAATTTCCGACTTGAATGGTATAGAATTTTCAGATCAAGTGATTTTCTACCTATCTAAAAAATAGTAAAAAAATTCTGAAAAATGTAAAATTTGATTTGCAAGAACATATTCATATGGAGATCATGTCGAATGGTTCGGATCGACCGTTAGGATTTTGAAAACTCAAATATTGAGCCGTTGCACGGAGGCCCTCTATGCTACATGTAGCATATTAGCCAGATTCTCTCTCTATATATATATATAGAGAGAGAGAGAGAGAGAGTGCTGGGCTATGGTGAGTTGTGAAGTAAGAGGTCATTTTTACTTCACGCTCATATTTTCAGTTTGAAAGTCCGAACAGTTGATCCGAACCTCTCAACTGATCTTCATATTAAAATGTGCTTGGAGACCAAATATTATATTTTTTGGAAATTTTTTCACTATTTTTTTAGGTAGGTACAAAATCACTGTTTTGGATGGTCTAGAATCTTCTGAAAACAATAATTTTGTACTTATCTAAAAAGTAGGAAAAAATTCAAAAAAATATAAAATTTGGTCTCCAAGTACATTTTAATACGAAGATGATGGCAAGCGGTTCAGATAGACTATTCGGATTTTGAAAACGAAGATAAGAATGTGGAGCATGATGAGAGCACAAACAATGGTGCATTTTAACCCTACTCATTTATACATGACTGGCCCTCTTGTTCAGATAGACTATTCGTACATTGGACTGCCCTCTTTTTTACTATTTTTTTACTATTTTTTTGAATATATATATATGTCATTGCAGTAGCAATTACGTCCCACCACATGTCAAGCTCTATTTTTTAGGCTCGATATCATGTGGCACGTTAGTTCCAATCTTTATTGCGTTCGTCTCGCTTGACTTGTCAGCTATATATTTTTTATCTGTTCTGGTACAAAAGTCTGGTTCAACCTTTGGATCTAAATATCAAAGGAGAGTAGAATTCAATTTGTGTTTTTTTTTTCTTCTTCTTTTTATATGGGTATTTGAATATCTCTAGTGTAATTTATTAGCCTTTTTATATGGTACAAAAGTCTGGTTCAACCTTTTTATATTAGCCCAAGCCTGGTTCCACTTGTCTTTTTCTTTTTCATTAAATTTCAAATTTGAAGAGGCCCAAGGCCCAAGGCCCAAACATATCAAAGACTTCACACAAATCTGCAGTCTGCTCAATTTTGAATAATGCCATGATCTGGTCATGTACCACTCCTTAATGGTTTTGGGTTTAGATATAAACTCGGCATGTTTTTCGTAATTCTCAGAAAATTAAACAGAGATATTCTTTAAATCCAACCAATTATTCACACTTTTTACTATTAGAACTGATTTCAAATTTATTTTGTGCTTAGTTTTAGGGTTTCGGTCAAAACCCAAAATATCAAATTCAAAAACATAACATCACTACTGTTAATCCTCTATATCAAGAGCAATAATTTGGAAGGTACCTTAATCCTCTACATCATAATGCAAACCTTTTATAGTGTATACATCTTAAAAATTCATGTTTCTAAAACTTCTACAATATCGGTCGCACCCTTTTTAAGCTTTATTTTTTTCTTTCTAATTTTACAAAGAAAGGAAGAGGGACTTTGGTGATTGCTACTGAAAGGCGAGAGAACGAGGGACAAGGTATGTGAGTGTTATGAACTTAATTGCAAATTGTAATAGGTTATGTGAATTTTTGAAAATTTGTGGAACTTTTTGGTAATTTTGAGGATGTTGGTCTGACGATGGCAGAAAGATGAGTAAATGGTAAATTGAACCATTGACTTTGTTAGTTCTAGATCACACAAATACGCTGCCCCTATTTGATAACTATAAAAAAATAATCCACACATGTATCATGCATGATACTTTTAGATGGTATACGTGGCTTTCACACATGTAAAAATACTTTATTAGTTTTGAATTATTTTCAGAAATATATTGCTTAAGAACTGCAAATATACAAAACAAATAAAAAAGTTAATAATATATCCTTAAGAAACAAAATTTACTGAAAATAAAAAACATGACAGTAATTCATTATGCCAGATCATTATAATAAAAGAAATTTGGTGAAAATTACTCCGCAATAGTTAAAAATTGAATATTTTTTGCCTTGATGAAGAAACAAACTTTAATAATTAATTAATATCGGATTCGATCTCAAAACATGGGAAAACTATACATGTATATATTATCATGCAAGATGCTTTCAAATAAAAAGTCCATTCACGTCGATTTTTTTATAGTTGCTGTCAGGCCTGAAAAAGTGAAGCCAGAACTTTGGCAGCTAATTTTAATTAGTGCAATTTTGAAACTTTTTTCTTAAAGATAAGAGTGGATTTGATGTCATTAATTATTTGAATTGAATTCACATGTTATATTAGAGTTGGACTCGTATCCTAATGATTTTATAATAAACTAGGACATGTTAAGTTCTTCAAGCTTGCCTTTCAGAAATTTTGTATAAAATAATAATATAGCAAAACAAAATTGAGAGTTCATGGAGAATCCGAAAAGCAAATATTCTCCAGTCCAAAAATACGATGAACTATCATTTTATTATTTTATAAGAGAAGTTTCAAAATCTTAAAAATATGATACGCACCCGTTATATATATTTTATTATTTTAATGGAGCTTTAGAAGGTTGCCCTTACGCTTAGATAGGTACTATTTTATTGAACCCACGAGAAGAGAGGAGAGGAGAAGAAAGAAGCTGAAACAATCAAGATGAAGTTTAATGGACACATCCATTTTAATAAAAAAGGGAATATTTGTCAATACAATTCTTAAAATAACTAAATAGAGTATTAAAATAAATGAAAGAGGATAAAAGAAAGAAAGGTAATTTTCAATGAGATATTGGATATTATGATTAATTTATGAAAAAATTAGCTATTTTAAAAGTTTGAATGGACACACCGAAAATTTTCACCTTTTTTTTGTTGGCAAATAGAATTGTGCACTTCTATTCCATTTCAAAATTTTATGGAATCTAGCGACCCATAAATGTTGTAGTCTTTCTATTGAGTATATGGAATCTAGCAACTACGGCCCACCACATGTCAAGCTCTAATTTTTAGGCTTCATATAATGTGGCACATCACTTCCAATATTTATTGTGTTCGTCTTGGTTGACTTGTCAACTATTTATTTTTTATCTGTTATGCAGTCTGGTTCAACCTTTTTGATGTAAATATCTTAGGAGAGTTGAATTAATTTGTGTTTGCTTTTTTTTTTCTTGTTCTAATTTGATGGGTATTTGAATTTTCTCTAGCGTAATTCATTGGATAAACTTTTGAAAATGTGCACTGTCACATTGGAGTTGGCAAACTTAATGTAAAAAATAGATCAGAACAAATAAAGTTTCATAACATTTAATGACAACTTGATGTTGATCGGAACATTTTTTTTAGTAAAAGAATTCTATATCCTTAATTAAATAAATAGATAAATAATACTGTACAAAATTTTAATAGTCGCCTTTTTTATGTCCCGGTCGTAGGTTGTAATAATAATTGTGTTAATAGGCAACATTAATGTATAACAATCCCACATTTAATTAATTGTTTATTAGCCTACATTTAACATTTTTACTCTAGCTCGGCTTTTTACATAATTTCCAACAGAAACAGACCAAGCATTAAATTTCATGTTCTCCGCCCAAACCTGAGGTCATTTAATGCCTTTTTTTTCCTTTTCTGCACAGAGCTCAGAGGAGCCCAAGCCTGGTTCTACTTGTCTTTTTCTTTTTCTTCGGAATTTCAAGCCCAAGCTAAAGGCCCAAACAGACCAAGACATGGCTCAATTCAAAATGAAAATCTCAGCTCTGAGCAAATTTCACACAAATCTGCAGTCTGCTCATGAATTGTTAGCCTAGGAGTACTGTTCACTGGAGGATTATTATTCTGTCTGTTCGAAAACAAGCATGTAATTTAGAAAAATTTGGAAGGAAAAAGGGTCAAGTAGACAGCATTAGCATTGAGTTCACAAATGAAGAATGAGTTTTTATTATGTTGTTCTGATATTCACAAGTGCCTTATATTCCAATTCTATTGCTACATGCTGGAATTGCCTAATTACAAGGATTATGTGTCTAATATTTAATTTCTCAACTAATAGTATGATGCATCATTGGTTGGTTTTGGCTAATAATTGTGTAATAAGTTCATAGAAATTATATGGATTGTGAAAGGTATATCTTTAATGCCTGGCCATTCACACTTCATGCAGATGCAAGCATTCTTCTTTTGCCACTTTTTGCTCAACAAACACATTGATAAATTAAAACAAAATACAAGTAAACTAAAATGACCACAAAATTTGAATTAATTCAGTCCATCCAAAACAAACAATCATGTTACACATAAATTAAACATATAACGAAAAGAAATATCTAACATCTAGATCCTCTGAATTTTGGCCAGATTGGAATTTTTTTTTTTTTTTTGACAAAGAAAATAGGGTCTAGCCCTTTTTTCATTAATCATTTTGTAGTTACAAGAGAAATGTAACTTAAATAAGAAAAACAATTCTGCTCAAAACAATTGAGCATCAGTAAACATAAGATAAAAGAAAAGAAAATTAAGAAAAAAAAGAAAATTAAAAAAAATTAAAGAAGAAAATATTAAAACAACCGAATATTTATGTTTTTCTTGCTTTGTCACATGCCAGATTGGAATTGTTAAAAATATAAATGTAGCAACACATATAATTAATTATATAACTAATTAGACGGATCCAGATTGGAATTGCTGCATCTTGTGCTCGTCGACAACACCCAACTGAGACATCAGCAACCACAGATGAGTGAGCAATTCCCCACCCCTGCTGGTATGAATCGCAATGAATGGCGGCATATCCCAGCATCTCCATCCAGGTCTCACTAATTATCTCCCATCTCTTTGTATCTGGTTGGATTTCCTGCAACTCTTTTGCCAGTTTAAGGCTCTCATTTATTACCAACTCGCCCATTTCATCCTGATCCTTAAGCTTCTGCTTTTCATTCTTACCCTTACACTTACCCCAGCATCTCCATCGATGTTGACGACCGTCATCTGATTCATGTGTATTAGTCTGCTGAACCACCGGTGGGGCCCCTTCATTCTGCTGAACCACCGGTGGGGCCTCTTCCTTCTTCTCAAGTGCCTCACGTATTTTCTTGTAATCGAGTATTCCATCACCCTTAAATTTCTTAAATTTCTTCTTGACGACAGAACATGTGGCCTCAAATCGTGTCTTACCATATCCAAGCTGCATCATTGACTGCTGCTGGGTTAGGAGATAGATCATGTAGTTTGATGTAATCCAACTCACTTCACGCTGAACGGACACGGAAGTGTCTTCATAATAACAAATGTCTGTGGCAACATGCCACAAAATAATGGACTCATCAAATTCCTTTCTCATGCTCCACTCCAGTTTCTTCCATTGGTCATGACGTTCCAATGTTTTGTTTCCCCTATATGCTCTAGCCTCTACTAACACTTTGTATATATGCACATTTTGTGCTCTTCTTTTTGCCTCAGTGAACATAATTTCCACCAAGGGCTCTGGTAAACTGATTGACCTTCTCTCCCACATGTTGTCCCATATACGTTTTATTCTTATTATTCTCATGATCTTTGCTATTAACGTGTCCCTGTCTCTCAGGCAGAGACTAACCAGATTGTACTGCCCGATGGTTTCCGACCACCGACTTTTTCCCTTCATCAAGGTAATTCGTTTCACCATTTTTGTTATAGCACGTGCAATACACTTTCCCCATTTATTCTTTTTAAGTGACACGACTGTCCAGTCCGAGGATACTAGAAGCAAGGCAGCAACGACCTCAAGGGTGAGGCCGGCACCGAATAGGATGTAGGTTATGATAATATCTTTAGATGCATACTTTTGCTTGTCAAGATGATGAAATACAATGAGTGCTGCTATGATGCAGACCAGAGTGGAAAAACGCAATACACGGCTAAAATTAATGTGCATGTGGACTGCCTTCGTATGTAGGATATCATATAGGAAGGAGAGCTCTATGGCGACCATATGAAGTGCTTCGCTTGCTTTCATATCTGAGAAGCGATCCTGACTCTCCATTAACAGATTTGTGGAGAAAGTTACATCTACCAAAAGGCGCTTGAAGATATAGAACCAATCATAGCCTTCACAAATCTCCTGGCTTTCTTTTTCGCTTAACTCATCTGCATAAAGTTCAAAAGGTATTTTATTAATTATTTCTCTCTCAGTCACAAATATCAACCTCATTTATTTTTTCTTTTGACATCTATGTGTATTTTAGGAGTATCATGCCAGATTGGTCATTAAGGGATCAGTGGTGATTAGTTATTTAAATTTTCTAATTTTTGTTATTCAGTTTAATTTAATACTGAAAATTTTCCTTCATTACAAGGTACAAAAAGAAATGCATGACATTATTGACAGATTGAGCTAGAAGAAGAACTAACTATTTTCTTTCATACGGCACCATAGTAAGTGATAAAGATATAAATTCTTAATTTCGAGTACCTGGAAAAGGAACACTATTATTTAAATTTGTTCTTGTTAGGTTCGATAATGCACCAATAATACTTATATTAAAATTTAGAACCTTATAAATTTGAAAACTATATACACAGGCCACTGACATATATATTGTTTAAATTCCCAAACTAATAAAAAATTTGAATAGTTAAATGAAATCTTAAGGTACTCTTGGCAAGAAACAAGATTTTGCTGGAGTTAATATAGTTAACCGTAAGTTGGTTGAAGGTAAGGATATATGTACCTTTAGATTCAATTGCTGCGACGGCGACTTGTTCCTTTTTGCCTTCCCTTTTACCATGTTGAGAGAGATCTTTAACTGGATAATGTTCAAAAAATATTTTATTAATCATTTGTCTCTCAATAGCTAATATCAACCTTTGTTTCAATTTAACTTAATACTGCAATTTACCTTCTTTACAATGTAAAGAAACAAAATTTTGACCAGACTGGAAAAATTTGCATGATATTATTGTACCCATAGTACAATGTTTCATTTTCTCCTCCTGATTTTAAATAATTCGTACTGTGCACATGCCCCAGTTCTCAATGTTTCGTTTGGTGAATTTTGTGCAATCAACCTCTGTTGGGCCTAAATACTTTTTAAATTTAGATAAAGATTAGAGTTGACCTTCTCAACTTTAAGAATTTATAAAAAAATTTAACCCAATTTCAAACCTAGTCTCCCCACTAAAAGCGATACCTTAATTACTAAATTAAAACTCATTTTTCTACTTTTGTTTCAAAATTACACGTAATAATTCGAAATATTATTATGGTTGAACAACAAGAAGTAAATCAAACAAACCAAACTGACTGAAATGCGAGCATAATAATTCGAAATATTATATGTTTATGGAAATAAAGATATAAATTCTCCATTTTGTGTACCTGGAAAACACACCTTATTATTTAAATTTGTTGGGTTTGATAATCTTGCCTAATATTATTCAGTTTAACATCATCAATTTCTGATAAGATCACAATTTATTTGCTTTTATTTTATATTAATACTTATTTCTAAATTTTGAAAATTGTAAATTCCCAAACTAATTATATAAGTGAATAGTTAAATCAAATCTTAAGTTACTCTTAGCAAGAAATAAAATTTTCACTGGAGTAAATATAGTTAGCTGGAAGTTGGAAAAGGTATGAAAATTTGTACCTTTCTTACTGTCATATGCTGGGTTGATTTCTGAGAGAATTTTATCCTTGAGATTGTCCTTGCTTCCTAAGTGGAGAGCATGAGTCCTCTCCGCAAACTTTATCAATCCCGGGATGAACACAAAAATTGTGGGTATCCACAGCCACTGATGTGGTGGTGATTGCCAAAATACATAAACTGTAATTACAACCTGAACAACTAGCCCCAGAAGGTGACGCCACCAAAGCTCGTTATCTTCAATTGAGTATGATGTGATGCTATCGGGACCTCCGAGGTGAAGCAGGAGGAATGGGGCCCACAAGACAGTGAGATCGCCTTGTCTGGTTTCACTGTCACCACTTTCTGCAGGACCGGTCTTGTGGCTGATGTTACCCAGTGCTAAGGTGGCAACGGAGTCAGCTGTCAGGTACAACAGCCAGAGAAAGATCGTGAGGTATGTTTTGGTGCTGCGTTTTCGCAACGGTGCCAAGACGATGAGGCCAATTTGCATGCCGAGGCTGGCTAGGACGAGAACAATTATCTCGTTTGAGCTCCATCGGTTTTTCCACTTCTCAGAGATAATAGCCATTCTCTCTCTCTCTCTCTCTCTCTCTCTCTCTCTCTCTCTTTCTCTCTATTTGAAAACTTGGCCGCGGCTTCAAAGGGTTGCTCTCTCTCTCCCCTTGTCTCCTCTCTCTTTTTGATCTCTTACTTGGAGATGCCTGGCTACGTCCTGGAAATAAATCTGCTGTTATTCCTTGGGAATAACAGGTGCCTGTTTATAGATCTCCACGGTTGATCTTCGTTGAGATTTGCACATGAAAAACTTACATCATTGAGATTCGTGCATGAAATTTTTTTAATGATTGGGATTAGAATAACAGGTTCCTGTTATTCCTTGGGAATAATAGCAGATTTATTTCTCAAGGTCCTAGCCTCGCTCAACAAATAAAATATGCCTGTTGCTCCTCCACCATTAGGTAGAATTATTAAGATCACAACTTATTCAACGTGTTATATTATTTTTTAATATTATTTGTCACATGACATGTTTGTTTCAGTTGACCAATTGAAAGGTTATCCCTCCAATGGATGGATCCAGCTGCCATGTATAAGGGCCATATTTTCTATATAGAAGCGACTTCTATTAAAGGAATATTAAAAGCACAAAGCAAAGCTTAATTTTTGAATTACAAATAATATATATACACAAGAAAAGCAAGTTTCTGCAGAATTAGTTAATTAATTGTATAGTAATAACTCTCCTTTGGGAATTTCATCTTTTGTTGTGGTAAAATATTAACATATTATTTGTGTTCTTTTCAATTTTTCAAGTAGAAAAAAAAATTCACTGTGTACGTGCAATAACAGGAAAAATAAAAATACAGTAGGCAAACACTAATATTTTGTAATCATCCCCTTTTCCTGTCACCGTCCAAGGTAATAATTGAAATAGGTGCCTTGGTAACGGGAATAATAATGTAGACTTCTTTGTTGCACCACAAAACAAGCAGACAATTCATTTGATAGCAAATAATCATCATATTATGAAAATTTGACAAGGTCATCCAAAAGGCAATAAGCAGGACAACAAGTATATATAATGTAGTCTTCTGGGACACAATTAACCTTAAAGAAGGTCATGTTTGGGTTATTTGAAGCATAGTGGAATTTTCCAGGACTTATTTTAAACATGAATTTGGATTTTTAGGTTCGGGTGCAATAAGCAACTCATGATGTTCATACTTTCAAAAGGCCAAATTAATTTTATCTTGTCAATTTTGGTATCAAATATGTGCTTTTCTCATTACAAAATTACAGAAGGATGTTTGAACTATACTCAGAACAAATTTCATAATTTTTACAATTTCATTTCTATTTTTGAAACATTTATCTGTCCAGAGGGGCATTGAAGGTAATTTTGTTATCTTAATTAGCAGATTTTTCCATTTCAAAAGCTGAATTTCAAAAATTCATAATAAATCGAATAAAAATCCAAATAATCAGAAATTTGTGTTTATTTTATGTGTTTTGAAGTCCTTTACATGACTGTGATATTCATTTTCATTTAGTCCCTGTGTCAATCTAGACTGTTCAATTTACCAGAGAAGGTCATTTTTGCAATTTTGAAGGCTTCTCATGTACCAGTAGCCTTTGCCTTAGAACTTGATACTGATGCTGTGTATTAACTTGTGTCAGTGGCTGGGAAGAGGCCTTTATTATGGTTAATAATGACTGGTTATTGGTTATAACAAGTTGGGGTAGCTTTTAGGCTACAATTTTGTACCAGCAAGCAATGAATAAAATCAAACAAAGCTCCATAAATTCATTGTTGAACTCATCAATATTTGAAAATGTACATAGAAGTTCCTGGAATCATTAAAATCATATTTTAGCACATTTTTCACTTGATCAAGAGACAAATCATCAAGGATTCATTGATTCAAATATACAAATAGCTGGTTTCAACATAGTTGATGCTTATTTGTAATTTGAACCTCCTTCCTTCACTATTTGCTAAAGGTCCATTTAATTTCTTTTTATGTTGTGTAATCTAGTACACATAGTATGTATTTTGTAACAAGAAATCAAATGAAACCATTATGCATCATAGGTCTCATTTAAAAAGGAATTTATAAGGGAGCTATACAGCTCAACTATTATCAACTCTTATTATCAATTTGGTTATTTACTATTTTTTTTATTTGCCTTTAATCCTTTCTAATAAAATAATGAAATGGATTGGATGTAAGTGGAGCTATACAGCTCAAACACTCACATCTTCACCATTTAACTATTTTATACAAAGATTAAAGACATGGTTAAGGAAAAATCAACAAAGAAAGAAATAAAAGGAAGAAATTGCATTTTTACACCTTTAATTCCTATTTTAACTACCATGTTTATATTTTTTTGAAATGAAACAGCAAAAGATATAAAGGAAAACAAAATCCTAATATCTAAGTTAAAATAACAATTTTTATTATATTATATATTTTTATTAGGGCAGAGAAGGGGAAAAGGGCATTTCTTTATTGATCATCAAGCCTTATGCTTGCTTATTATAAAATAAGCTCAAACTATCATAAGGCTTTCACATTTGTCATCTTAGAAACTCCAAAGTAAAGAAAGAATCAAGAACATAAAGAAGAACATAAAAAACAATAAAGAAAGAGGCACAAATTCAACTAAGAAGCTTTATTCAACTTGAGAACTCATACATGGCTCAGCCTCTTAAGGCTTACATAGTGTAGGTATTAATTACCTAATTTAGCTTGCTATTACAAATGGAAGAAGGAAAATCTTTAGTATAAGAGTGTTTTGGATGAGCTTCAATATGGCTATAGGTTTCAGGTGTATATTGAGCTATCAACTTGGTGCTTTTTGCTGAGCTATATGTGCTCTTTTATAGGCAAACCATGGCCTAGGGTTTAGTTTGCTGCTGTGGTGTTTCAATCATGCCCACCAAATGCTTGATCATCGGCTTATATCACTTGCTTCCCTTAGAGATGCATACATGGCAAGGGCTCGGCCAATCACATTCATACATATCATAATTGATTGGCTGTATCATTTGTAGCCCTTGGATCTATATGAGATGCAACACATGGCTTTTAAGCCCTTGATTAACCGGCCAAATGTAGTATGCCTTGATAAACATGCTCCTGCACCCTTGGAGAAGAATCTTCTACTTTTGGCTTGACATGAGCCGGGCCTATACCATTCATGCAATGCGCCACCTTGGATTCGTTTTAAATTAAATTGGACATACATGTAGCATCGCAAAGGTCCAGCTGCCATCCCTTTCAAATTTCAGAGCCCAATTTTCCCTATAGCCCGAGTTCCCATTTTCATCTTCTTTTCTTTCTCGGTTACAATTGAAGCTTATGAGATAGAATTACTTGTAGAGATTTGAACAGAGAGGAGAAGGAAGGAGCTACTATTGATTTCGGGTGAGTATTGGTTAGGAGTCTCATTACTTTGCTCGTCAAAGTGTTGGCTTTGGCCATGGCGCGGGTTGAAAGGAGAAGAAGAAGTGAAGGGGAGGTGACGTAGGCAGAGGGCCCACATGAAGTCCCTCTGTGCTACAGTGTCCTCTCTTTTAAGTCTTTCTTTTCTCCAAACCGTTCAAACCAATTTACTTTATTAGTGATGCGTTTATATGCAAAAAATTTATATTTTCTAGTTATTTTAGTATCAAATCAAGCGGTAGAAAATGTTGAAAGATGAATGCATTAAAATTAACTTAAAAACTCACACATTTGACCGCTTGACTTGATACTAAATAAATTCGAAAAATTATAAATTTTGCATATCAACGCACAACTATTGAAATAGATCGGTTTGAACGGTTTGGATTCACCGTTTGAAGTCAATTCGATAAGTTTTGGAGTTGGTGTTATATAGGATGAAATGACACTGATGTCATATTAGCCGGACTCACTAGTAAACGTCCTGCAGTGGAAGGGTAGAACATAATATGGTAAGAAGGGGTACAATGTGTAGTGTTGTAGTTTGACCTTGTATTACAGTGGCGTATGCCAATAATAAAGAAAAAATCTGATACCATGTTTACTTTAATGCAAAGAGGAAAAGTATATGAAAGAATTTTTTTGATTAATTTTCTCATATGTTAACATTTACATAGAATGCTTTAGATATGCTTGACAAATGAACTATTCACACTTGCATGATGAGGTATGAATACTTGCAATAGTTGCTATTAATACTTTCAAACATCATTCAATGCCACAAGAAAAAAAATTGATAGAATCTGTTACATACAAACACTTGATACATTAATTATACACACTTGCATGACGAGGTATGAATACTTGCAATACCTAGTATTAATACTTTTAAACGTCATCCAATGCCATAAGAGAAAATAATGATAGAATATGTTAGATACAAACACTTGATACATGAACTATTTACACTTGCATGACGAGGTATGAATACTTACAATACTTTATATTAATAATTTCATACATCATCGAGTGTCATATGAAAAAAAATATTGATAGAATTTGTTAGATACAAACACTTAATACATGAACTATTCACACTTGCATGATGAGCTATAAATATTTGCAATACTTGATATTAATACTTTCAGACATCATCCAGTGTTATATGGAAAAAGAATTTGATAGAATTTGTTAGATACAAACACTTGATACATGAACTACTCATACTTGCATAACGAGGTATGAATACTTACAATATTTGATATTAATATTTTCAGACATCATTCAGTGTCATGGAAAAAAAATTGATAGAATTTGCTAGATACAAACACTTGATACATGAACTATTCATACTTGCAAGATGAGGTATGAATCATTGCTCGACGAGATATGAATACTTACATGACGAGGTATGAACATTTGCGCGACGAACCACCCGAAATTATGTCATCATGGATCTCATTTGAAAAAAAAAATTGCGGAAAAGACGTTCGTGGTTTTAGATTAGCACAATTCCTCATAGATCATCTGAAATATTGGCGAGATTGAAAGAAGAAAAAAAACCACCTCTAAAAATGTGTAAAAGATGGGTGTGTGATGAAAAAGATAAAAGAAAGCTAATATGTCCAGTTTTTTTTCGAAATACTTGATATCTTAGATATGAATACTTGATATATTATATATTATTACATGCGTGTATAGGTATCCATATTTGCACGCGCCAGTTGTAAAATCTTTCAAATATTAAATGATCTCCGAAGTAGTTAGTGGTCTCTCCAGATAGTTAGTGGTTACTCAAATAGTTAATACTTAGGAGACATAATGGGAGATTGTTATAGGTGGACAGCTAGGCGCTCCCAATAAATTAATTAGTAATGTAACGTTGCAATTTTTCAATCATCCACTTTTTCTATTAAAAAAAGGAATGTATGTTACTTGCTTATCCCGCAAAACAAGCAGAACAATTCATTTGATAGCAAAAGATTACCATTTCATGGAATCGTTGACCGGCAACAAGGACAAGGGCGTACTTGATTTGATATGATTTGAATACATGGTCTGATTTGGATTCGGTTTTCGGCATTTGGATTTACCATCACTTTTACTTTACTATTTTTTACCCACTAATTTCTTTATTTTTTTTCATGTCAACTTTAATATTTATAATTTCCATGAATATTATCACATTTTAATAATTAGAATTTAAATCATTAGAATTGATGACAAACATATCAATAATTGTTAACCCATAAATTATTATTAACAACAAGTCTTAGAAAATATATATTTTTTTCATGAATATCTATTTGAAATTAGAATTTCCAACAACTATTCACATACAACTAAATATTCATTTCAACACATTCCTAAGGTCACCGTTCGTACCTCAAAAGAAAAATTAAGTAAAAGAAGCAAACAGAAAATTAAATTATAGATAGAACACCAGTGAAATATTGTATAACATTAGTTTGGTGATTTTTGGCGGATCCATCCCTCAATACCCTCAGAAGACACATCCCCTCCAGCAAGCCAAAGGACATCCAGAGAAGAGGCAGTATTATAAAATTTCCTGAAGGGCCCCACGTCCAGAGAAGAGGCACTAATATAATAAGATGGTTGAGAAACAAAGAAATTAAATTATATATATATATAGATATTTAACCTTTCTGTCTCTCTCTAATGCATGTGCTTCACATGAATTGTTCCCTTACCGCGTAGCATTCCCATTGACAACCAATTTATTGATTGTTAAAACAAAATGTTCTCCATAAGTTTGGTAGGTTGTGTATTTAATTTAATATAAAAACCATTGATTATCCATCAATTAAGTAAAACAGAGTTGAATGAAAAATAAGTAAATATTAAAGAGCAAAGTCTAATATATAAGTAAATATTAAAGAATCTTATCATCATTGTGCGCAGCACATATGTATGTTTATTTTTTATTAAAAAAAAACCGATGCAGGATTTACAAATAATCTTATTTCAATAAGAAAACAGAGTTGAATTAAAAATAGAAAACAAGCAAATAATGCCCATATCGCTACCTACTTGAATTGAAATAAATATCTATTTCGTCTTAGTTGAGAGTAATTGGAGAATCTACGTAGGGCTGCTAATGGCCGAGCTGGCACATGAGCTAATGAGTTGAACAGCTCAATAAATTGTATCGAGCCAGACCCTAAACTAAATAAAGCCTGAACTCGACTCGGCTCATATTTTATCACTCAAACAGGGCTGAGCCCGAGCCAAGGAGTCTCTTCTATTTTATCACTCAAACATTTACTGTCCGGTTTCAAAATTATGAAAACTTTATTATGTTAATGTTGCATTTGCAAAACAATAAATGTTTTATTATACCGAGAGTTGTACATATATTTTTGCAAAAATATAGTACACAAGATTTTAGAACTGAACAGTAAACGAGTTGAGCTCATGGCCCAAAACAGTAAAGAATTTTACAAATGTTTGTTTTTTTAATGCTTGGCATGAGTTGAGCTCGCGAGTTATGAGCCGAGTTTGAGCCGAGCTGAAGGCTCAAACTCATTAAATTTAGCCAAGCTGAAGGCTAAAACTCATTAAATTGAGCCGAGCTTGTTTCTTCAATACCGAGCCGAGTCCGAGTTGAACCTGTTTAGTTATATGACGAGCTGAGCTGAGTTTTGAGCCGAGCTTGGCTCATTAGCAGCCTAAATCTACGCATGGAGGCCCAGGCAGTTGTGTTCTGAATTGTTCAGGGGGAATTCTCTTAATGCCGAACATTCCAGCATATCCATAGCTTTATAATTTCCTTGGTCTTTCTTCTGTGACTGGCCCATTTGTCACGGTCTCCCTTTGATCCTTAATTATTCACATTAGGCCCGAAATTAACAGTTCCGGCCCAGTTATAGTCTCTTCTCCATTCCTCAAATGCCAAGCCCAACGACTCTCCCCAAATCAGATCTGGCCAAGAGGGGTACGTGTACTCGTATGTTGCATGGATACAAGGTCGGGTATCGTATCGGATACAATACAAATACAGCTCAAATTTGCCATCTAGTTTTAATCCAGCTCAAATTTGAAATTTTTTTAAAGAGATGAATGAACTTGATGTGATTAATTTGAATCTGGCACATATATTCTGACATGTGATATAATTATTATATTATTTTGTGACAATGACATTAGAGTTGGACTTGTCTCTCGTAACCATTCTATAAGAAAGTAGGGCATGCTAAGTTCTTCAAGCAGACCTTTTAGTAAACTAATAAAAAAAAATAATAGAAATTTTATTTGGTTAATGGAAATTCCCATTTTTATATTAATGGCGTTTCTATTAATTTAATTTATCATTTATTCGACATTTAATATTTTTAATCTAAGAAGGCCTTTTTACAGAATTTCGAACAGATTCAGGCCTAGCATTAAATTACATATTCTCCGCCCAATTAGCCTTAATTAGTTTACGAATTGTTGTTTAGTATTGTTTTGAAAATATTGTTGCCAAGTCCAATTCGGCTAAGTCCTTATTCTGTTCTCCATATGGTGTTCTAATGGGCCGAAATTACACAAAATCAGCCCAATATTTTCGACTCTTTAGTAGGTTTTACTTGTTCCATCTAAGTGATGTATCAATTTGAGAAATTACTTTATAATTTGCGCTTTAATACTATAGGAAGTCTATTAGAATATATACCGAATATTAGACATGAAAATACACGTAATTAGACATTAAATAACTCTTTTACTTTTTTTTTTTTTTCTTTTCAGCTTCTGAATTGCAATTAATGTAAGCCAACTAAGATTCATTTTTATAAATTAGTCTCTGGCTGTCATTTTTGCACTCCAGACCCTGTTAAATGTCCAAATTATAAGTGCCAGTCCCCAAGAATTTGCAAACAAGTCTCTGGAAACATAAAAATTCTCACAAATAAACAATTTTCAATCATTTTCGGCCATAACTTATTCATTTCAAATCCAAATTGACTCAAACCAACACAAAATGGATCCAAATAAAATCCTACATGCTTCTAAATTAATTTTATGACATGTCTTGACCCAAATCAAGCTTTGAAATTACCTAGTTGCCCTACAAATAAGCTTAATTAAATCCAACCAAACTTTAAATCACTCTGAATCAAGTTTTAATTTACAAAGTGATATCTCATGAGAAATGTGTACAATATGTTGATTGGAATTTAAATCGGTTAGCTTTATTGAATTTTAAAATTTAGTCCTATCTATACACATAATTGATGTATAAAGTATATTTAGAATCATATATAATTTATCATTAGATATCAATAGAAGTGAGTGGTGCAGCTGGATTCTCAAGTGATGTATGTTCACCTCGAAAGTAGAATATGTAATACCCATTTCGAGATGAATGCATGATACACACGGTGGTTCACACCTCTAGACATTTTTCAATTGTTTCCAAGACACAGATATGGTAGCACAACATTTATTTAAAACTTTAAATAACTAATTTTTGCCAGACAATGTCTCATGTAATTCGTAATTCGTTACATACCAACAGGTATATATAAAGTTCTGCCAGCGTATCAGAACATGTAGAGTCGCACAGAGCAGCCACACGAAAACCGTAAATGCCAAGTGCCAACTGCCAGCTGCTCATTTGTGTTTAATTAATTGATTTATTGGTCAAACTGTACCAAGCTGCTCATGTGTACTAGCTAAACGACAATCAATAGAAATTATTAACTAACAGAGTTGTCAGTTGTTGGATGGGAAACTAATTAATCTTCCACTTCTTACCAATTATGAGCTACTTCAACCATTGACTTTGTTAGCTGTAGATCCTACAAATGCGTTCCTCCACACATGTCTTATTGAGTTATGACTATTTTATCATGTACTTATCTTTAAAGTAAGGTATTGTCTTCTAGAGATGTCAAGAGGTACTAGATATATTCTCCGCTAATCAAATTTAAGTTTTTTGTCAATAGACATCAAAATAGATGTTTCGGTAGAGCAGATGTCAATTTGTATGAGTCACTAGTTTATTTGAAGATTAACTAGAAGACTAAATATCTATAATATAATGCATAACAAATAAAAGATGAAAACAAGTCATGGATGTCATTAAGATGTGTTATCCAATTTCCATAATTTAGATAATTACGCCAACTTGAGTTACTTTTCAAATAATAATTTTTGTGTGAAAGATATGAATTCCAAATCAAAGTAAATGTTCAGAAGAAAATGCACGACTTAAAAGGAAAGTAAAATTGCTTCATTTTATTTTTTGCATTATTTTTTGCATGATTTAAGCTTTGGAACTACAAAAGGGCATAATAAGAAACAAAAAGAGTTTACAATATATTTTTAATGAACAAAATCTACTGAAAACTAAAACACGGCAGTAATACATCATGCTAGATCAGTATAATAAAAAAATGTTAGTGCAAATTACTCAGTAAATAGTTAATAGTTGAATATTTTTTTCGCTAACGAATAAACAAAGTTTTTTTTTGAAGGTTGGCGGCAAAGTTAGTCACCAACGATATATTGATAAGAAAAGTTATTTACACATGTAATAAAAGTAACCACAAAACCTGGTCTAACAGAAATTAACTAATCTACCTAGCAAATATTGCCGCAAGCAATGCACAGAATTGAATGATAAAAGACACTGATCTAAGCACTGGTAGACCACAAGAGAATGTCGGTTGTTGTATCATTAATTAAGAGGGACACCGGGCGCCTTTTGTTTGAGAAAAATCTCCTGTTTCGCTCCCTCCACAGAGCCCAAACCCCTGCCGCCCAGAGAGATCCTTTGTATAGTTTGTCGCGACGGGTCAGGGGACTGTGCTGATCTGACCATAATGATAGTAGATTGGCACCCCCCGTCGCTGCGATGTTGTAATGAGTGCAGATACCCCGCCAAAACCTAGTTGAGTAAGGGCAGTCCCACATGAGGTGGGATCGTGTTTCCACCGCTTGAGATGTGCAAAGGTGGCATCCCTGCTGGATGTTGCATCCTCGATAGATGAGTACTTCCTGTGTAAGGATCCTATCTGCCAACATCAGCCAAGCAAAGATCTTGACTTTCATTGGTATCTTTAGTTTCCATAGTAAAGGAATTCCCTCCCGTGCTCCTCTGTCGTGCATTGCTCTATAGGCTGAGGCGCAAGAAAAGATGCCCGATGATGACCATCTCCATTTGATACCATTTTCGACTGTAGTTGATGCTTCGAAAAATGGAATAAGTGTTGCCAGGTCTTTGAAGATGAATGATGGATTCAGGGCGTGGCGGATGTCTGTGACCGTTGTTATGTTGAGCAATCTATTGATCGTGGTGGCCCATAGCCCATCGGGTTCCGTTTCAATTCTCCATAACCATTTAGTTAGAAGTGAATCGTTTTGGCAACGAAGATCGATGACTCCCAGCCCCCCATTTTCCTTTAAGGAGCAAACCTTTTCCCAATTGACTAAACAGTTGATGCCTTTGCACGTCGCATTTCCCTTCCATAGAAAACACCTTCGCATTTTATCTAGTTGCTTAATTACTCCCTTCGGTATCCTGAGTGCTTGCATGTAGTGCAACGGCACTGCCGACAGTACCGCCTTAACCAAGGTAACTCTACCACCGTAGGATAGGAAGTTGGACGTCCAACCCTCCATCTTTCTCTGTACCGCCGTTAACATAGGCTGGAAATGTATTCGCTTTGGTTTCCGGATGTCCAGAGGCAAACCCAGGTATTTGATCGGTAGGCGAGATGGGGGTGAAGTTAGGATGCCCTGAATGACGGTGGTTAGGTTATCCGGTAAGGCGATTGGCACAAAAGAACTTTTTTCCGGGTTGATCTTGAGGCCCGAAAGTTCAGAGAAATTTTTTAGCGTTTGACGTACAAAAGAACTTTTTTCCGGGTTGATCTTGAGGCCCGAAAGTTCAGAAAAAAAATTTAGCGTTTGACGAATAAACAAAGTTGATAGATGTGGAACTAATTTTCACCCTTTTTCGACATTCTCGTTCCTATTCTAGCAAAAACTTTGTCAAGTCTGGAGCCGATGAAATTAATATTATTACAAAACAATACATTCATGTGACATAGAAGATACTTTCATTTATGGCGTCTTTATATTATCATTTAATTAGTACCATACTAGCAAAATGAAGCCATAAATTTGTTGCCATCTAATTTGAATTTAGCTCAAATTTAAATTTTTTCCTTTTTAAAGAGCTGAATGAATTTGATGTGATTAATTTTGAATCGAATAGATACATTCACATGTTATCTTTGTTGTGCTGAATATGTACATATATATGACCGTTTGGTGGGCGAAATTTGACAAGAGAAGAGAAGGTGCATAGCTGAATCGTGGTAGAAATTAGAATTTTTGAGGGTATTTTTTTTTTTATTATTTGGTTAATTAGGAGAATGAAATGTTAAGGCCATTGTAAAATTAAGAGACAAAATTTAGAAAGTGATATCTCATGGAAAATGAATACAAATTTGTTGGAGATTCGGGTGGCAAATAAATGTAAATGTATAAAATTACATAATTTACAAAATTTTATCGTACCTAAACACATAATTCATATATAAATTATATTTAACATCATAATTTATCGTTATATGTCGAGAGAAGTGCAGCCCCATGTTACTTTCTCAAGCGATGCATGTCCACCTCGAAAGTAGAATAAGTAATTAATAGATGTCGAGATCAAAGCATGATACCCGGCGGTTCACGCTCCAATACAATATAGAGACAAATTTCTGAGGTGATGCATGTTACTTTCTCATTAAATGTATCTAATTAAGTAAATACTGATTTCGATGTGAGTGCATGATATCTTTTAATATACTAAAAAAAATATTATTAGTCTCCGCACTCCGGTTCTTTCAAAATCCTTGCAGCAACATTAGAGAAATGATGTACTATGGTTCTCACTAATTATATGGTCTCCTCTTTCGCAGTCCTCGCACTCGCCCCCGCGTTAACCTTCATAGGTACAAATATTTGGAAAATAATATATTAATACTTGAAAATAAGATATTGATATTTTAATGCTTAACTTGTTATGATCATCCATTCTCCAGTCTCTCCATCATCCCTGCATGAACCACCCTCTAATGAAGTAGTGGGGGACCCCGTATTCCCACATTAACCTGCTCCAATCGTCCCCACATCAACCTTCCTCTAACAAAATTAGTGGACCTCATAGGTATAAATATTTCAGTGCATAGGTATAAATATATTCAATACTTGATATTAATACTTTCATACCTCATCCAGTGTTATATGTAAAAAATATTTGCAAGTATAGGTATAAATACTTGCACGACGAGTTATAAATAGTTGCATGATGACGAACCCGAAATATGTCATCAGGAATTTCTTTTGAAAGTGAAAATTGCGTAAAAGACGTTCGTAGTTTTAGATTCACAAAATTCATCAAAGATCATCAGAAATATGAACGAGATTGAACGAAGAAAAAAAAACCTCACCTCTATAAACGTGTATGGTCCCCTCGTGTAGTTTGAGTAGTCCCCACAGGTATTTATGGTGCAAATATGCTTGGGAGATTTGGTTGGGGAGAATTATATATGTAAGAATTGTTCATCTCATACGTATAAATACTTCCATGCATAGGTATAAATATTGTGGTAAGCAAATTTTTGTGTTGTTTGACTAATTTGCAAAACATATAAAAGTTGAATTTTACAATTTCTTAGTTTGAGATGTACGCAGGTTTAGCTGTTACGTCCGAAGGTCAAAGAAAGTCAAAGATACATATCATGACAAGTCGACGTGACAAGTTGTACAAGATAATCAGATACATGATCTCCTCGAGCTACAAGGAATGTTTATGATACAAATGATCTGATGGAAGATTCACACAGGCCATGAATGTCGGATATTGATGAGTTGCTGAATCATGAAGATTAGAGAAGATCATAGAGATCGAGATCATAAGATTATGAAGATCACACTTTACCACTTTGTTTTATCAATTTTAATTTATATCCAAAAGTATGGTAAAGTAGATCTGAGGTTATAACCACCCAAGTCTAGCCGTTGCATGGTTGGAAGTCCAATTCAAAATTCAAATAACTGGGCCTGGTCAATACTGAAAACTAGGCACACACAAATAAGGCTAATCCTTTATGTTGTAGATCTTGTGTTTTGTATAGAGCTGTTGGCAAATCATTTGAACTCCACTACAAATAGTGGGCTCTGTCGTCTGTCTATGTAAGAAAGAGAATACCCTCACAAACCTTTCACTTTAGAAATCTTTTGAGAGATTTAGCATAGTTCATTGTTGCTTGTGCCTAACTTTCAATTATCTTTCCAGCTACCTCAAATATATTTCACCTAAATTGAGCAGTGTGAAATTAGAGTGAACCTAGTGATTGTCTGGACTTAGAGCTTTTGTTTCTTGCCTAATCCAAGCTGTTGTGCTTATTTCTGAGTTGTTGTGCTCACTTCTCTCTTTGAGTTGTTGTCCTCATCTATCTGAACTTGTATTCCTTTCTGCATTGGGAAAATAAAAAGACACGCCGATTAGGTTGTGTTGTCGAGAGACGTAGGTCCCCTACTGGACGAACTTCGTTATCAACTCCTATGTCAATTTCTCTAACTCTATCTATTTACTTTACTGCACTTTATTTATTTAATTTACAAGTGAGACAAAGAGGGAGAGAGACAGAGATTAATTTCTTATTTATAAACGCTCTTGTTGGATGCTGAATATCTCCTTTCTTAGATGTCCTGATCCGCCAATAACTTTGATTAAAAGATGAAATTTAGGATGGAATATCATCCCTCCAATTAAATAATTCGTCATATTTTTATTATGTGCATATTTTTAATGTTTTTTTGTGTGGAAGTTGAAATTCATTTAGACATGTACCCATCACATGTACTTGCCACACATACTTTCCCTTTTTTTCGAAAACTTTCCTAAATAAAAACCACAAAATGACATATTATATAAGATATGTATAAAACTATTGACTAATTTCCTTTCCTAATGTTATTTCCATTTTAGTTTATCAATTATTTGCACATTGTGGATTTTAGGCATGTTCTATTGCATGCTGCCATAAACGTTAGAAATGAAAAAACAGATTAACTCAATGATTCCAATAAAGGAATTAATATGGTATGTTAAAGTATAAATGATTTCTTTATATCTATTCATATTTGAAATCAATTGACAATGTTGAAAAGACATTGTCAATATTAATTGCATGATTGTGTTTGATTTAAATACAAAAATATTGGTTTATTCCTTCATTGAATATTTTTATGAAAATATGTCTTTTTGTATGAGATTTCTTTTTCTTTTATAATATGTCGCCGTTACATTTTGGTTTAGAACCAATCTATTTTAATATGAATGGGCTTTACATTTGGATTTAGAACCAATCTATTTTAATTTAATTCATGCATATTGTTGCATAGTTATTTTTTAGCATTGTTTTGTTTTTTTTATGAAAATATGTCATTTTGTATTCATGAATTTTTTTTTGTTCACTTATAATATCTCCGTTGCAACGCATAGGTACGATACTAGTTATTATATTAATTACTTTGTGTGGATATGTTATTTTGCATTAATAACTGTAAATTTCCTGCCCTGGACAGCACAACGCGCATGGTGTACCCTTAGCATTGAAGAGGGAACGTTTTAATCTATTATAAAATAACATATATACAGGGAACTTAAATAATACTATTACTGACGCTATCGGTTCATATCATGTAATTAAAATTTTAACTATGATTTTGTAAGTTTAGCTATAGATCTAGAGTCTAAATATTTATCGAAATATAACAACAGTAAAAAAGAAATAAGTTATTTTATAACTAAATTGTCTTGATAACACTGACAAACAATTCAATGATTGATAAACAAAATGTTCTCCATAATTTAGAATAGAACGTTGTATACAAAATTAATAAATTAAAATAAAACCGTTGTTCATCCATCAAGTGACTAACGAGACTTCTATACTAATTTTATTCTATGGATTATTAACTGCAAGCCTATACACATATTTGTGGATATTGAAGAATCTTATTTCTGTGGGCGACACATATGGAAGTTCAATTTTTTTAAAAAGATTAAAGTGGTAGATGCCAGATTTGAACATAATCTTATTTAACCAAGTAAAAAAAAAAACAGACTGGTTTCAAAATAGAAAACAAGCAAATAGTATTTTTGAAGCGCATGAACAGTTTCTTCATTAATTCTAATTGTTTTAGTTTGAACGATATATACCAAGATATTGAAATAGACACAAGTAAATATGAAAAAAAATTGGAGATCAACTGCCAAAACACCGGCAACCAATATGAATGTCAAGAGTCAGTGTTTATCTATTGCATGCTCAACATTGACAGGTTCAAAAGTTTCTCACTTTGCAATAGACTATGATTAAATAGTGATTCTCGGCATCAAATGCATGCCTAGCTATTTACTTATTCCAGTTAGAGAATCCTTATAAATATTTTATGTTGAGTCTTAACTTCTATTTTATCAAAAAAAAGTGCATGCATGCCTACTAATAAGTTTTTGATTCGGATGATGTCGTTACACTATGTGATTAAATGCCCATGATATGGTACTTGATCAACACCCTTGTTATCTCTAACAATCCAAATTCATTCTAAACTTCAATGTCTCGGCAGGGATTATTAATGCAAGATATTTTTTCTCAGTCTCTGACCTCTTATTTATCTTCAGTACGAACGCCTTAACACAACTCCCTACTAGCGTTGAGAGCACAAACTTACTAATACACGAAAAAAAAGGCAAACAAACTAAGTGTGCCTGGTAGTTAAGAACAAGATAAAACCAGAAAAAAATGATACCCAAAGGAATGTAAACAAAAATATAAGATGTTGTTACACGAAGTGAATCTTCATATGAAAATGAAAACAAGAAAAAGATAGAAGTGAATCTTAATGTGAAAATGAATACTAGAATAAGATAAAACCCTAACGAAAAATGGATCTTTCATCTCTTGTACTACAAAAGAGACTGACATTCACAGACTCACTAGTTTCCCAATTTATTGATACATATCCGGTATGGGGGACCAATATTCTGGCAGTTCTTCATTAGCAGGACCCACAACTTTCACTTCCTTGCTATTCTTTATAAACTCAGATAATCCTGAAACAATTGACGCTGATAGATCCAGGATTTTCAGCTTACCCAAACAATCCAGTGTCTTTCCTAAAGATCCGCCTTCTACCAAGCACACTATAAACCCCAAGTATCGTAAGTTAATTAACCCATCCAACCAGCACGGTGTATACTCCTCAGGAAACTGAATGTGGCTCGAGAACACTGCTAACACTCGTAGAAAACTAAATGGAGAACTTGCTACTGGTGCAACATAACCAAAGAAGAACAAAGAATGAAGGCTTGGATAGTTGAGACACTGCAGCTCAGGTCCCTTTTCAAAGGAAGAAATGTGATTGAATTGATACGGCAGGTGCAGTGCCAAACGATGCAAATTTGGGTTGTATATATTAGTGCGCCTAGGATTATTGTGTTCGTCGAAGGCATCTGACGAAGTTATTGGCGTGACAAGGCTAAATCCCTCTTCATTACAAGCTTTTTCGTGATGAGCTTCTGAATTTATTATATTGTGCACTGTAGGTTGCAGAACAATGCTACGAATTGGGTGATTGGCTTGATTATGGTAATATGATCGGAAAATATGCAAAAAGCCCCTGTGCAGCAAAAACAATAACTTCATAATCAGTTGTGTGCATCTTTAAATGGGTTGTTACGATATGATTTCAGGAAGCAAACAGAAATTTTATGAGCATCTACAAAATGGGAGGGTTATCTCCCTCCAATGTTCTTTTAAAGAAAATTAACCCAAAAAGAAAGAATTTGAGGAATCCCAAAACTCCAACAATGTTGACCCAAGTGTCCATGGTTAGAATTTTCTAGTACTATTGCATTTTACCATGCTTAATTAGCTTCTGTAACACGTCCTTTTTAATTTGCAAACAATTAAAATGGAATTAAATGGAAACTTAATAACATTTATTTTTATTTTACCTGTTGAAGGATAATTTCTCAAATATGTTTCAGAAACAAATACTGATTTACAATGTACCTTTGGACAAGCTGCTCTAAGTAGCTCTCAGCTATGTTCTCCATTGTTCTTCCCTCTTGGTGTGGTATGAGGCCTTCAATAATCCAAAGTCTAATTAGTGAATCAGCAAGAATTACGCTACGGCAAGGGAAAACAGCTGCCGTGTACACAATGCATGTCTTAAGAACACTTGGAAGTCCGGAATACCATTCGTATCGATATATCCATGCCATTGGCTGTCTATCATCAAGAATGTAACACAGCAACTGATTACCTGAAAGCACTGTTTTTGTAGGTGAGTCAGCCCCAAAGAAATCAGAGGGACATTCTTCAGATTCCAGAAGATCTTTTGTCCTGAGGTTCCGTAATTTAAATCCATCTTGGTAATGTAAGGATGGGGGTTCATATTTGTAATCTCTCTGTGTATCTTCTTGGTAATTTAAGGATCGGAGCTCGTATTCACAATCACTATCTCCTCCTTGTCCTCCGGTTATATCTTCTCCTCCTCCTCCTCCTCCTTGTCCTCCGGTAATATCTTCTCCTTCTCCTCCTCCTCCTTCATCATCGTTGTCATCTCCTCCTCCTCCTCCTTCCTCCTTCTCCTCCTCCCTCCTCCTTCTCCTCCTTCTCCTTCTTCTCCTTCTCCTTCTTCTCCTTCTCCTTCTTCTCCTTCTCCTTCTCCTTCTCCTTCTCCTTCTCCTTCTCCTTCTCCTTCTCCTTCTTCTTCTCCTTCTCCTTCTTCTTCTTCTTCTTCTTCTTCTTCTTCTCCTTCGTCGTCGTCGTCGTCGTCGTAATCACTATTTTCTTCTTCTTCTTCTTCGTAATCACTACGTTCTTCTTCTTCTTCACTGGTTATCATCAACAACCGACTTCCATTGTTTCCACCGAGAAACACTTTATTCACTGTATCCCATAATTCCTTCCAATTGTTGTCAACAACGACAAGACACCTTTTCTGGCACAAGTATTGATTGAGCCGAGACTCTATTTGATTATCAGAAGCATCCAATGAATTGGTGTCCCCTAGTTTCAATAACATCTTTCTCAAGATGTCAATAGGTTTGAACAGGTAAGTCTTAAAACCAATTTTGCCATAAGTAGTGTCAAGTCGGATTTGCGGAAATAACCAAAAGCAGGCTTCAAAGTGGGTCTTCACCTCAGTGCTACAAAATGAAAAGAACACTAATTAAGAAATGTTATCTAATACAATAATGAATAATTGATGCTTGTTTTTCCTTTAAAAAAAAATAAATATTAATTGATGCTTGCCATCAACAAAAATGTTTCATTTTGGAATTTTTCCTAATCAACTTTACAACCTTTAAGGAATGCTCCTCTTAAAATTCATCCTAAATCTTCGTAATAACTTTTACACTCTCTGTTGGTATTTACGAGAGAAATGACTTCACCATGGCTCTTAAAATCGGAACCATAATCGGAATATCGATAAGTTAACCTTGAAATCAGAAACAGATGACCTGTTTGAATCGGTCGAATCGGATCGGAAACTAGTATTTTTTGGTAAATGTTTGTTTTGTGCTAAAAAAAAGTTCGAAAAAAATGGTAAAAAAATATTTTTTCTAAAATTATGACAAAAGAATATTGCTAAAGCTTATTACATTTACAAGTTAGCCATACATATAGATGTTATATTTTTAACTTCAAATGTCAAGAAATATATGAAAAGATAACTCATAATGGGATGAATATTGTAACATATAAGAGAAACGGGAGGTAGCACAGTTGGTTAGGAGAAAAGTCCTAAGATTGTTGGTTACTCAAAGGTCGAGAGTTCGATTCCCCCTCACGACTTCACAGCTTCTACGAAGGTTTTTCAAAAAAAAAAAAACAATATTGTAACATATAAGTTTATAAAATTTAAAGTAGAACCTTTGGTATATCTTCTCGGCAACTACTGTTTTTGCAAACAATTTTGTTCCTTCTAGTACTACAGAGTGTGTTTGAAGACTTTGATCAACCAGTCTCTGAACAATGCTTTTGCGGTGGGTTTCAAGGCTGGGAAGCCAAATGTCGTCAACGTTGCGAAGAGATTGCCGAGCTTGTTGGGTGATCGCTCTGTCGTTAGGTACACCGAGATCCTTGATATTGATCGTTCTGACTAGTGATTTGATCCTCTGAACATCATCCTTAAGCTTATGAAGAGCAAAAAAGTTCACAGGTTTTGGGTTTAGGCCCTTAAAAAGGTCAGGAATTATCCTGTCAACCACTCTGTTCATGAAGGTGAAGATAGCGGTCTCGGTGTGCTTGCCCAGATCTTCACAATCAATTATGTATTTCTGGACAATGGAATCAGCGTCTTCACTATCTTCCCAATTGGCTTGAGCATTCATTAGAACACAGTGGATCTGCCCCAGCATCTTTAGTAGGGACCGCTGTTCGGAGGGAACTCCGCTTAGTGCTGTTGCTCCACTCAGGGCCGCAGCTTCTGAATATAGCATATCCTCAAGTTTTCGTATTGCAAATTTCACACTTTCTGGAGCGGTCACTCTTCCAATGTCCATCGTTTTAGTTTAGTTTGAAAATTAGCAGGGAATCGCTCTCTTCAATGATGTAGATGTAGAGGAGCAGCTTATGAATGGCAAATATTGAGTACTAAACTGAAACTCTGTCAATGGACATTTTCGGTTTGGGAGAGCGTATGTATTGAGTATTAGGTGTTGACTAATGAACGAGAGATGATGGGAATGTAACGGTGTCAATATGGGTACGGTACATGTCTGAAATTTGCATATTCATATTATACCTTTACACGTTCAATATATATTAGTCTCTCCCATATCAGTTGAGATAAACAGTTACGGAATGAAGAATGGGTAATTAACATATAAATTGACATCTTAGATAATTTAGTAAAAAAATAATTATATTAAACACATTATGCATACAATATAATAAAATATTAAAGAATATTTGAACTTATTATTTAAAAAATATAAATTATCAGTTAAATAAAATGATATAAATAATATATAAATCAATTTGTCATTAATTACTAATTAAGTTTATATTATAAAATATTACATTTATCATTTTGTTCCCAAAATGTTACATATTAAGTTGTATAAAATATTATACAAATCAATCCAACTATAGTAATAACAATTATATAGTAATACGTGACAAATAAAGGAATGGGTACAAAATAGCACTTACTAAAAAATTCCTTACCTGATAAGCTAATATTTTTTTTACTTATTGATATCCATACGGATTAAGTTATTAACATAAGAAAATAAATTTCTCACCCACATCTATCTTAACTAATACGTACGATACAAGTCAAATAAATAGAAAAAATGCTTCTTTGATCCCCGTATAAATTTCTCACCACTTTTTTTTATAGAGAAATGGAGTTCGGTCTGACTCCACTACTATAAAAACCTTAATCATATACGAGATGTTACTACTACAAAAAACTTATTTACCATCACCCTTCACCATGGGATGGCCAAAGCACGGATGGTGTTTGCATGCAGGGGTAGCGCTGTAATTATTTTGCAACTCTCACCGGTTGTTAGTGTCCGACTCACCGATGGAGTTGATGGATCCTCCTTTGCCATCAGTTAAATTGTTATTACAATTGGTATTGAGTGACTCTTCGACATTGGTTGGGCTCCATGAATTGATGGCGTTGAGGAGGTGACATTTACCATCGATGGATAAATACGAACTGTTGGTGTTTACTAAACCGATGGCCCTTTTTTGAGAGGCAACGCTGGTAAATAATTGCAATTAGGTCATCTAAACACCAACTGCTACATTAATTCAAAGCTAGCATATTGCAACCTAGGTCATCTAAAGCACTACGATCTGCCACTATTAATATATCAATCATTTGATATTTGGTGGTGAAAATAAAACAAAAGGTTTGGATAATAGATGGCATGAATCCGCACAATAACATGAGCCGTCGGCATAGCATGTGACCGATTCGGTTGTGTATTTATAATCTTCCTCCATGATTTTGCATGAAATGCAAGTACATCATGATAACCCGTATCGGAGAAATAAGAAAGCCTTTAATGGATTCACCAAGAATCGCAGTGTTCCCTTGCCATTGATTGGTAAGCAAGTTATTCGCAGGGAAAAGATATTAAAGTTGACTTCGGAAAAAAAAAAAAGGTGAACCCGAACACGACATGGAAAAAGAGATCAATATTCTATGATTTACCCTACTAGCAAGATTTACAAGTTCGACACTGACTTGATGTCATGCATATTGAGAAGAATGTATGTGAAAGTTTAGCTTGAATGTTACTCGATATTGCAGGGAAGAACATCCTACCATTATGGAAAACAAGACTTAACTTGGACCATGACGCAGTGCGTCCCGAGGTAATGATCGATTCAGATTCGGATACGGACGACGGTCACATCAAATTCAAGCCGATCAAGAATTTATATGTGCAACTTGAAATTTGAACCAACCCTTTGACTGTATGAATATTTGCATGGCCGGTCTTCAAAGAATCTTGAAACTAGTAGTCTCCATAATTCAATTGGATGCATGCATGGGCGGTCTTCAAGAGTCATGAAGCAATTAAGCAAATTAAATAATTTTGACTGCACGGGTTTTGTGATAGGAGTCAAGTCTTATTTTCTTGTTTTACTAATTAAAGTTTAAATTAATAGCATTTCTTGTTTTTGGAGAACTTTTAATTCTTGTTTATTTTAAATATGTAAGGGTTGTTGCTGTAAGAGAATAGTGGATTATTGAATAAAAAAAGTTGTGTTTGTATGTTTGAGTTCTTGTGTTACTTATACTCTTCTCTATTATCATAAAACCGAGTACTTGAGCTTATCGGGCAAGACAGTTTTGGGACCGCCTTGCGTCAATTGGTATCAGAGCGAGGTTCGACAACCGCCAAATTCGACAACCACCTCCATCAACAAAACCTCACACTTTTCCACCTATCACCAACATCATGGCCGATCCTAACCTTCTCGATGTTCTCAATCGTATGAAACAAAACCATGCCGAACCCATGCAACTCATCACTAATCTGGTGGAACGTCTTGCTCCCATCAACAATCAAAGCAATCTCAAAATCCACATAATAACAATGATGAACGTCCACAAAACCGAGAACCAAAGTGGGATGGCGGCCTACGAGTCAAAATTCCAGATTATTTGGGAAGCTTAAATCCTGAAGAATATCTTGACTGGATAAACAAAGTTGAAGAAGTTTTCGAGCTCAAGGAAGTCCCTCCCGACAAACAAGTGTCGTTGGTGACAATACGGTTACGAGATAGGGCAGCAGCATGGTGGCAGTCATATAAGTATCGCCGCTACCTCGATAGCCTTCCCCCTCTCAACAATTGGCTCAATTTGAAGCGTGAAATGAACCGTGAGTTTCTCCCTCTTAACTATCGACAAACACTTTTCCAACAACTTCAATTTCTCTCACAAGGTGTGAAAAGTGTGGAAGAATATACTCTTGAGTTCTATAAACTTGAGGCACGAAACCAACTCAATGAGACAGAAGATTTGAGGGTCGCGCGATATTTGCACAGCCTTCGAATGGCTATTCAAGATATGCTTGTGGTACACACTTTCAACAATGTAGCTGAAGCTCAAGCCAAAGCAAAAGCCGTAGAAAAGCAGCTTGCAAGAAGCCACAACCTCAACCGTGGTAATTCTTCTTCTATCAACTCTAACTCTTCTCATTTTCGTACCACTCCAAATAACTCTACAAATTCCAACCGACCCCAATTACTCCCACCTCCATCTAAACCAAACCAGAATGCCCCAGAAAACTCCAAGGCCAATATCCATTGTCACAGTTGCCGAGAAATGGGCCATTATGCAAGAGAGTTTTCCCAAAAGTTCGACCTAATTTATATGCCAACGATGGTTTTGAGGAAGAGGAAGGGTTCAATGAAAATGGGGATGAGGAGGAAGAAATTCATGAGGTGAATCCAGAAGATCTCACGGCCGAAAGCTTAGTTATGAGAAGGCTTTTGATGTCTCGCTATTTTGTCCATATTACGACCGTACTTTGTATCAAAACATGTGCTTAAAACTCTGAAGTCGTGTTTATTTCAATGAATATCTGTAGGATGTGGTACTGCTGCGCATTTATTCTTATTTTGTAGGAAACGGGCAAAACAGAGGAAGAATCTGGAATCTGAAGGCCCATACACTGACTGTGCACCATCTGCATGCGGTCCGTACACCCTCTGCCCTACCACAGACTGAAGACACACGACTGTGCACAATTCACTTCACCAGGACATAGGCACACGGTCCGTGCACCCTTGCATACGGACCGTGCATGGCATTTCTGGAAATCGAAACCAAAGAAGGAAATTGATGCCAGCTGGGGAAGGTCGCGAATGGAAGGCATTAAAGGGTCTCTCTAGGCAACAGAGAGCCCATTCTGGAGCTGTGAGCAAACCCTAAGGCATGGAAGAGATGGCTAGGCTTGGAGAAGAAGAAGAGAGGAGGAAAACGAGAGTTTTGCGACGGATCTTCTTACTACTTCGAGTTTTGCCATGAACTTCCTCTTTATAATTTGTTTTATTTGTTGTTTTGCTATGTTAGGCTAAATTCTTTGTTTCTAGGGTTAAGATGTAGTCGAATGCTTAGTTTTATTTGCTAGTTACATGGAATTTGTGTGGAATCTTGTGTTTGCTTGATTGTATAGTATTTAATTGCCTAGATTGTATTTGTTTGAATTGAATGGTTACTCTGCTGGATGAAAGGCCTCATCTAAATGGTAACTGAATAACCTTGACATTCATTCGACCAAACTAGATATTTGAGATAGGTTTGTGAGCCGAGAGGTAAAACCAATTAGTAGCCGAAAGTGAACTTTTCCTCACGTCGAGAGATGGAGGATATCTTTAGTAAACCAACAAGTAATTTAGGTTAGTTAAGCCAACAAGCGAAAGTTGAGGTTTAAGAACCCTAAGAGGGAAGAAATTGAGTTCCGTACCAAGTAATTAAGCCGACATGCGAGAGTTGAGGTTTAGAGACTTAGGTACGGTCAATAGAACCCTACACAAAGAAACAACACAGAAACCAGTAGCTGCTGTATTAACTCGAGGGCCACACGGACCGTGTATGAGAGTACACGGCCCGTGCATGAAAGTGCATAGACCGGGCACCTTGAGACTAAGCTGAGACGAAATTAGAAACCCTAGGAACCCCTTTTTATTTATTCTAAAACACCTTTACTGATTTAAACATTGTTATTAATTTGTTTAGGAAATTAAACAACCAACAACCACTTTGCAGACTTCTAGTATTTTCTACAAATTAAGTAGAGTCCGATAATATTCATACCGTCCCTGTGGATTCGACATCCAGCTATACCCAACCTCTGTTGTATGCTTGCAACTGAATTGAGTGAAGGCTAGGTATTAAAATCCTATACGCTTCCGAGCGAACATCTTTGCTTGGGGCCGAAATCAACAGAAGATTGGAAGTGGCATGCTATTTTTAAAACTATGTGCATTATTAAGAACAAGAAGTGTGTATTGATAATCAATTTGAGAAGTTGAGAGAATGTGATTTTGGAAGAGGTGGTTCGAAAACTCCAGCTTAACACCACCACCCATACAAATACATACAAACTCAAGTGGGTGAAAATTAGGGCTGAAATTCAAGTCAACAAGAGGTGCCACATTCAAATCACACTCGAGCTGCATTACACCACCACTATTTATGCCGATGTGGTTCCAATAGATGCCTCACATCTCATTCTCGGTCGTCCATGGCAATACGACAATCAAGCTATCTATGATGGAAGGAATCACAAGTATTCTATTCAAGTTGGTCCGAAAAAGGTACATGATGTCTCGCTATTTAGTCCATATTCCGACCCAACTTTGTGCTAAAACCTATGCCTAAAACTATTAAGTCGTGTCTATTTCCTCGAATATCTATAGGATGTGGTACTGCTGCGCTTTTATTCTTATTTTGCAGGAAATAGGCGAAACAGAGGAAGAATTTGGATTCTAAGGCTCATACACGGACCGTGCACAATCTGCATGCGGTCCGTACACTCTCTGCCCGACCACAAACTGAACACACACGACCGTGCACAATTCACCTCACCAGGACACAGGCACACAGTCCGTGCACCATTGCATACGGACCGTGCATGGCATTTTCGGAAAAAGACACCAAAGAAGGAAACAGATGCCAGCTGGGGAAGGTCGCGAATTGAGGGCATTAAAGGGTCTCTCTGGGCAACAGAGAGGTCATTCTGGATCTGAGAATCGACATCTAGGGTTTGGGGCTTGCGGCTAAGCTTGGAGACGAAGTTGAGAAGCGAAAGACGCAAATTTTTGACGGATCTTCTTTGTTCTTCGGGTTTTATCATGGCTACTTCTTTTATTATCTCTTTTATTTGTTTTAGAACTATGTTTGAGTAGACTTCTTAGTTTCTAGGGTTGTGATGTAATCGAATGTTTTGTTTTGCATGTTAGTTATTGGATCTTTGTGTTGAAATTTGTGTTTGCTTGATTGTGTTTGATTTTAATTGCTTAGACTGTTTGATTCTTATTGGTTTACCACTAGATGCATGGCCACATTTAGAAGGTACTTTGGCCCTTATAATCTCTCAACCAAACTAAGTACATGTGGTAGGATTAGTGATCCGAAAGGTGAAATCAAGTAGTAGCCGACAGGTGAACATTTTCTCATAGACGGATAGATGTTACCTTTAGTATACCAAACAAGCAACTAGGTAATTCGGACCAATATACGACAGTTGAGGTCTAGAACCCGACGAGGGCAGATATTGCAATTCCATACCAAGTTAATGAACCAACAAACGACAGTTGAGGTTTAGGAACATTAGGTCTGGTCAGTAGAACCCTACACAAAAGAACAACATAAAGAAACAGTAACTGCTGCATTCACTCGGGGACCACACGGACCGTGTACGACAGTACTCGGCCCGTGTACACTGGACACGGCCCGTGTAGGACACTACACGGACCGGGTACCTCGAGGCAGAACTGAGATAAAGTCATAACCCTGGAAACGCCTTTTACTATTGATTAAAACCAAGTTAATTTACTTTCTTGCATTTAATTACTGTTATTGAATTGTTAGGACTATAAATACCCAAAACCAACTTTGCAGAACTTCTAGAACTGAGTAAATCTAAGTAGACTCCAGTCTGGTTTCAACCGTCCTGTGGATCGATACCTGAATATACTGCTCGATAGGATTGTACACTTGCAATTTGAATCAAAAGTGTAATTGAGGTTAAAAGGTACAGTTTACTGTACTGAAACTTTGTACATACGCTTTGTGTGAACAGTACGCATAAATCATGTTCGAGAAGAGGTAAAAGAATCAAATACGGTGTACTGTGTGCCACGGGATGAATTTGAAAAGAACTGCGAGATGCTAAAATTTGTTTCGTAATTACCGCATGCGACTTCCCCAACCCCGATATTAAGCAAAATATACTCGAGATGGTGCAACCCCTGTTGGCCGAGTTCATGCATGTACTACTGTAGGGCACAGAAAGTTGCACAAGAGGGAAGGTGTGTGCTTATGCGTACAATGTTTTAGGGTTCAATGCTCTCTGTTTTCTTAAGAGAATCAAACTTGAAATATTTATTTCTCTCTGCTATTCCTTCTGGTTCACCCTCGATAGGCCTATTGTTCATGATCAGTCTATCGAGAGAGTTTATTAATTGTGGAGACGTTTAACTCCCGACGGGTGCAAGCCCCCGCCATTAATTACATCAGCAGACCCTTCCAAGTCAAACTGAATACCTCGTTCATTCCAGGATTTGTGCCTACTTTTTTGTAAACTGAATAATGGGGCTAAAAGGGGGGCTCATGTACTGACTTTGGATTTGGTTTAGTTGGTTCTCTCTGTTTGGACAAGTGTGTGTGTGTATGTGTGTGTATGCAATTCATGTTAAAATATTGTTTATTATATCTTAAAAGAGTGTTTAATTCTTGAGAAGTATGTGTGTATGTTTTATTTATATTTTTATTTATAAGGATCATTATGTAAATTTGAAGAAAATGGCATTTTGGTAATTTTAGAAATTGATTGGTGCTTAAATACATTCAATTTTGGTTTAAAGTCATGGAGAATTTAATTTGGGTTCATTTGGAGTTGGTTTGAGTCAATTTGGGCTTGAAATGAGCAAGTTATGATTGAAAAGGGCTGGAAAGGGCTTATTTGTGAAGTTTTATACTTTTCAAGGGCTTGTTTATAAGATCTGAGGGGCTGGGCTTTGTACTTTGGAGTTTTGATGGGGTTTTATGTGGAAATTGGGCCTTTAGGGGTTTGTTTGAAAGAGCTTTAGGTCGTCAGGGACTGATTTGTAAATATCCAGGGACTGCACTGGCAGTTTCATTTTGTCACAGGGGCCTTTTGGAAAACAACCTTTACTTCTTTATTATTTCAACTTTGAGATTTGCATGTTGTGCTTTAAGATGTGTGCTTTGGGCTTCAGGATTTGTGCTGAGCATTACATCTAGATAATGGGCTTTGAGATTCGGTTATTAGGCCTTGGGATTTGTGCTAGGCTTTGGATCAAACTTCAAGATTAGGTCAGAGGACTTATATTTAATCGGGCCAACTGACATGTAGGTCCCACAAGGCCAGTAGTCGTTTGGGCTTTGGGATTTAAATGTGGGCCTTCAGATTAAACTTTGCTTTGAGATTCACACTTTATTTAAATTTCATTTCTAACACCGAGATCCGACGTTTCATACTGCTTTGAGGTTCGTGTAAGTCTTAATATGAACTAGGGTTCGAGTCTGGGATTGGGGGTTTGATCTCCGGCGATGTCCCGGTCACGGCAAGGCCAACGGAGGGCATCATTGGCGTCACCTTGGTCCCAGGGGTTGATTGCACTCATTGTCGGGTGTCTCCGATCATCGGAGGTGGTGGTCCACGGTGGGGCTTGCGTTTTATGCTGGATTTGGATTTTGATTCAATTCCTTCAAGCTTAAATGCGATTTTCTTCAATTGGTTGATTATCCACCATCGCATTATCGTCCAAAAGCTAATAGAGGCATTAATTTTGGATTACATGAAGAGTTTGGCATAGATTGAATTTTGGCCTCTCGATTTCATACCGACTTGGTACCCAGACTTAATGCAAGGACTTTGGGACATTATCAGAGGACAAGGTGGTTTTAATTGGGTGTCTCATAATGCATCTGAGCTGGCAAGAAGATTTGATCAAGCTTAAAATACGGATTAAGGTTAAGCATAGCATCTGGTTCATGGTTCACCAATCTTCATTTTGTGATTTTTCATTAATTTTATTAACAAACATGTGTTTGTATGGTGCAGAAAGTTGCAGAAGAGGGAAGGTGTGTGCACAATGTTTCAGGGTTCAGTGCTCTCTGTTTTCTTAAGGTATAGAGAGAACATCGAACTTGAGACATTTATTTCTTCCTGTTATTCCTTCTGGTTCACCCTCGATAGGCCTACTATTCATGATTAGTCTATCAAGAGAGTTTAATGATTGTGGTAACATTTAACTCCCGACAGGCGCAAGCCCCCGCCGTTAATTACATCAGCAGACCCTTCCAAGTCAAACTGAATACCTTGTTCATTCCAGAATTTGTGCCTACTTTTTTGTAAACTGAATAATGGGGCTAAAAGAAGGGCTCATGTACTGACTTTAGATTTGGTTTGGTTGGTTCTTTTTGCTTGGACATGTGTGTGTATATGATGTATATTAATGCAATTTTATATTTAAAATTAAATAAAATAATATTTATCATATCTTGAAGGGATGCTTTGATACTTGAGAAATATGTGCATGTTTTATTTATGACATATTTTATTTATATTTTATTCATGAAGAAAATTATCTAAACTTGAGGAAAAAGGGTATTTTGGTCATTTAAAGGTTTGGTTGATGATTGGTCATGTTTGATTTTGATTTAGAAACATAAAGGATTTAATTTGAGTTCATTTAGAGATGGTTTGAGTCAATTTGGAGTTAGGATGAGAAAGTTATGGCCAAAAAGGACTGAAAAGGACTTATTTGTAAAGTTTTATACTTTTTAAGGGCTTATTTATAAAATATGGGGGGCTGGAATTTGTGATTTGGTGTTCAGATGAGGTTTCATATGGAAATTGGGCCTTTGAGGGCTTGTTTGAAAAGTTTCAAGTCTCTATGGACCTATTTGTAAATTTATAGGGGCTGCACTGTGAATAAATGTTATCAGAGGGGCTTATTTGTAAAAGATCTTTGATTCTTTATAATCTGGGCTTTGAGATCTGCATATTGGGCTTTAAGATGTGCACTTTGGGCTTTAGGATTTGTGCTGAGCATTGGATTTGGTTAATGAATTTTGAGTTTTGGTCATTGGGCTTTAGGATTTGTACTAGGCCTCGGATCTAACTTTGAGATTCGGTTGTTTGACCCTAAAAAGTCAGAATCTAGTTATTTGGACAAAGATACCATTTAACTACACAAGTTGGTCAATTAAAGAGTCAATCATGCTTTAATTTGACATAAAACCACAAAATAGGAAATGAAAATCTTTAAATCAAGTTCATGATTAAAATCTGCTCAAATAATCATGAATTTTGATATAAGGCACATTTCCTAACTCAAAATGGTTGCAAACATATTAAATTTATAAAACAGAAAGTCCTAAGTGCTGCCACATGGTTCTGGGTACTTCTAGCAATTGACTTAAGTGTGCTGGGTACAATTTGGGTGCTCAAATCTGCCCTAATAAACTGGGACCCATTAGTCAGACTCTAAAAGGGTTTTTCGCTGGAACCCCAAGATGGTTGAACTCGTTCCACCAAACTAAACCTTGTGAACCGCTCAGTCAGTGAGACGGTGCAGAAAAAGCCGAGTCTACGCAAACCCAATACCGATTTAAACCCAAAGCTCCGAGCGCCTTCGACCCCTTCAGCTCGCATGCGCTCAGCGCTCGTGCACCGTATACAAATCATCACACGGTTCACCAACACCGGGCACAACCAAATAAAACAAAAGAGCCCAAAGAAATAAACAAATGAAATAGGGAGGCTGACATGTGGGTCCGGAACCCTGACTTCCTCCTTCCTCCTTCCTCCTTCGTCCCTCCGTCCAAAACCGAGATTGAAATCCAAAAATTCACCAAAATTAGCAGAGCTCGGCACAAGGCTCTTGCTCCAAGTTAATGAAGACCGCACCCCCTTCTCTTTACTCGAATTTGGTGATATATCTCTCCCCCATGAACTCTGATTAAATCTGAGAAAGAAAAGTAAAGAAAAAATATAAAACTCGAGCTCTCTGCAAAACTGAGCTCCAAGACTCGGTTTGAAGTTGTAAAGGGGATAGGCGATGCTAGCAGGCTTATCAATTCAATGTAAGAGGGTATAATTAAGTCGGCCCGTGAAGAGGGCATGCACCCGAATGCGACACACTTGGGAAGGACGTAATTCGTCATCAATGCGATACAGTACGCTCGGGCAAATGATAAGGATGTAAAGGTGATGCTCTATACTCATCCCTTATAAACATTGGCACTAGAACCGACACGGGTTCATGTTGAAGCCCGATAAGGCGCGGGAACAGTGTATCATGCCGGTACAGCTATTATTTGGCTGCTGGTCCCCTCTAATACGTTTCAATCCCTGTGCATATGAAGACAAATGAGGAAATATTCTCTCCAGAGAGTCAGGAGCACGCTTATCGAGTTCTTCCTTCTATAGCCGGTTTATGAAGGGCTATGATGCATGTCCTCATGATCAAATGAAATCTAAGGGCTATAAATGATACAACCAATCAACTATGATATGTATGAGTATGATTGGCCGAGCCCTTGCCATGTATGCATCTGCAGGGGAAGTGAATGATCAAGGCCTTCGATCAAGCATCTGATGGGCATAAGAAATACAGCTCAGCAAGCAACATGCTTAAACCCTAAGCCCTGCCTTATATAAGGCACCCTACATCATGAAGAAAGATAACCAGATATATACAGATAAGCAGAGAGATAGAAGTATAGTGTAAAAGCTCTTTCTTCTCCATTTTCATATAGAATAGTTAGCTAATAAGCTTTGTTCTCTTTTTTTCTCCCTCAAAAGCAAGAATTAATAGGTAATAAGAAATTCAGAAATGTAAGCTTTGAGAGGATCATGTCATGTATATATTTAAGGTTGAAATGAAGAACTTCTCTTTTTCTTGCCTTTTTTTTATTTCCTTTTTATTTGCATTTTTCTTGATCCTTACTATGATCTTTGTTTAAAGCTTTGTTTGAATTGAAAAACAGTGAAGGCTTGATTGCTTTAGCTTATTTTCTAATAAGCTAGTCATATTGGCCTAATGATCAATAAAAAAAAAGGGACTTCCTTTACTGCCTTTAAAAAAAATATATAAAAATATAAAAATAAATAAATATTTTCCCTTTTGACAAGCTCATTAGTTCTCATGAGTTAATAGGTTTTATTCCTGTTTATTGTGATTTATTTCTATTTCAGCACATAACAAAAATATACATATGTAAAATTGCAAAACTTTGATATTTTCCTTCTTCTTCTATTCTGCCTTTAAATTCAACTCTTTAATTCTTCTTAAAATGATTGAATAGCAAGAATATAGGAGTTGAGCTAGCTGGCTTCCTCTTGTATTTGAGTTGTTTAATTATTTTAATTAAAGAAATTAAAGAGTATAAAAGTGATTAAATGAAAAATGCACACAAGGTTTAGAGAGGTTGAGCCAGCTAGCTTCCCTCTTTAATTCGTTCTAAATGACCAAATGGACCTATATTATGTAGTAGGGAACTTGATCTCCTTTAATGCCCAAGTGTACTAGATTACATTATTCAAGGAAATTCAAGGGACCTCTATGTAAATAGTGAAAGACCAAGGGCATAGATGCAAATAAGCACCAGCTATGGCTGTTCAAAGCTATTTGTATTCTTGCTCAATGAAGTCTTAATGATTTTGTCCAATAATCAAGTGGAAAGAGCATATAAATCATGATTTTAATAAAATCAGGGGCTTCCCTGCAAACTTCCAAGTTTAATGGTCTTCTTGATGATTTTTAGATATTAAACAATGATTTTTTGGAATTTTGTATTTCTTCTTTTCCTTTACTGATACAGTGACAGTACACTTCAAGCCCTTAAAACCTATTCTGCCCTCAACCAGCCAGTGTATCATGTATCAATACCCTTGGACCAGTCTCTGGTACACAGCTAAACAAAGGACCAGCAGTGAAATACATGACAAAGGTTACTGGTACAGTGGTACCTCTTAAAATGTCAAAATTGACCCCTGTCTGCAAATTGGATAGCACAAGTCACCCCAGAACTCCAAATGAATCACAAATCATATAGTCAGATAAAGGACTCCAAAATACACAAAATTGACACAAACTTTACATTATTTGGATTTTATTTCAATTTTATATGAATTTCGGAAGTTCAGATTTAGAAATGGAAAAATCAGCAATTTGAGTAATAAAAGGCCTCTGCTGGTAAATTGAACATTAAAAACTGATGCCGTGACCAAAATGAAAAACAAATTAAACAGTTAAATGGAGGACTTTAAAACACATAAAATGAACATAAATTTTATATTTTTCTGATTTTATTTGAATTTATTATGAATTTTCTAAGTTCATCACTTAAAACTATAAAATCCAATAATTAAAATTGCAATTTTCCTCTAATGCCCCTGTGCTTTAATAAAAAAATCTTAAAAATGAAAATAAAACACTAAAAATTCTGAAATCTTGTATGAGTAAAATCTATCTAGACCTCTGCAAGTCTATGAGAAAATAATAAATAGTTTAGTAACCCAATAGATTAAAATTTTACAAAGAAACAAAATAAATAGAATATGAGTCAAATATTAAACTTGATTTTAAACTTAAAATTTCAAAAATCATTTAGCTTGTCTCTTTAACTCAAATACATCACAAAACACTTAACACTAAGCTCCCTGGACCCCTAGTCACTCATTCGAGCTCCTATGCTAACCATCTGGTACCAACCGGTATTGAACTGGAGAACCCGAGACTTGAAATGATCTATGTTGAACTAAATTCAAAATCAATACTTTCACTAGCCTTTACATAGTGTAAAAATGACGATTAATCATCCAATTGAAGAAGAGTTGTATTCGAATGCGAAGAAGGCAACTCAAAATCCAAACCGAAACCAAATTCGACGACGACCATGAACAGTGACCTCCAGTGACTACTTTCATCCGACAACTAGTTCACTAGACTCGTGACATTTCGACGATCACATAAATACCCTCCGCCATCTTGGCCGTGGCCGAAGCGTGACCGGAGCTCAAACCCCAAGCCCAGAGAAGAAACCAGTTCATATCGCGGCCAACACGAATTTTAAAGCAATATGATCTGTTGGATGTCGGCGCCAAAATGAGAGTTTGAACAAAAGCCCAAATCTCAAAACAAAAAATGATCTGAGGGTCCAAATTTAAATTCGGCAACTAATGGCCCACTGACGTCCGAGGCCCACATGTCGGGTCCAATTAAGATTCACTCGAACGAATCTTAAGGTTGAATCTAAAGCCTAGTCCTGATCTCAATGTCCAAGGCCCAAATCTCGAAGCCCAACACCATAATCCAATGTTTAACACGAATCTCAGAGCCCAAAGTGCACATATTGAAGCCTTCAGCCCAAATCTTAAGGCCCAACACCAATCTTAAAGCCCAAATAACAAATTAAAATCATAAAATCGAACCCTTTTTACAAATAACTCCCTCTGACAATTTTTAATTGCAGCATAGTCCCTATGAAATTATAAAAAGGCCCCTGGCTCTTAAAACACCTTTCAAAATGGTCCCTAGAAGCCTAATATTTAATCTAAACCTTGCTGAAAGCTCAAATTGTAAATTCATCCCCTTTTTACTTTGTAAATAGGCCCTTGAGAAAACATAAATACTTACAAATAGCCCCTTTTCAGCCCTTTTCAAGCATAACTTTTTCATTTCAAGTCCAAATCGACTCAAACCACCTCCAAATGAACCCAAATTAAATCCTCCATGTTTTTAAATCAAAATTGAACATGTCCAAGCATCGTCCAAATCCTGAAATGACCAAAATACCCTTTTTTCAAATTTAAATGATCTTATTTATTAATAAAAATGTAAATAAAGCATGTCATGAACAAAACATAAATAAAAAGTATATAAATATTTCTCAAATATCTAAAATTCATTTAAAATGCAATAAACATTATAAAATCACACACACACACACATATGTTCAAACCAAGAAAACCAAATCAAAACCAAGGTCAATACATGAGTCTCATTTTTAGTCCCTTTATTCAATTCACATAAAATAGGCACAAATTCCGGAATGGACGAGGTGTTCAGTATGACTTGGAATGGCCATCTGATGTAATTAACAGCGGGGGCTTGCGCCCGCTGGGAGTTAAACGTTCCCACAATCATTAAACTCTCTCGATAGACTGATCATGAACAGTAGGTCTGTCGAGGGTGAACCAGAAGGAATTGTAGAAAGAAATGAATGTTTCGAGTTCGATGTCTTCTCTATGTCTTGAAAACAGAAAGCATTGAACCATGAGACATTTAACGCATGCACACACATTCCCCCGTTGTGCAACTTTCTATGCCCTACATCGGTCAAAAGAATTTATATTCATTCTGGGCCTATTGACAGATGGGCCCCATAAGGTCAGTAGCCGTTTAGGCCTGGGATTTGAATCACGATCCTTGGATCAATATTTTGCTTTGAGATCCGAGTTTATACTCGAATTTTGTTCTGGCTCCAAGATCGGACGGATCACTACGCTTTGAGAATCGAGCAAATTGTGATATGAATTAGGGTTGAAACCTGAGCCTAGGGTCTTGGCCTTCGATGGAGCTCCGGTCACGGCTAAGGCAGGGGGCGGCATGGTCGTGATCGCCTTGATGTCAGGAGGTAAGTGTGCCCCGTGTCGGCGGTTGGTGCTCACCGGAAGTGGTGGTTCTCGGCCGAGGCTTTGGTTTAGGTACTAATTGAAGTTCTTTACCCGATTTCATCGATTCTTTTGTTGTTTTCTCCAATTAATTGATTGTTTGTTATCGTATCAAGGCATGGGAACTGTATGTGGCATCAATTTGAGGTTTGATTAAGGTTTGGACATGGGTCGGCTTCTTGCTCCTCAGTTCAATACCGGATTGGTACGAAATTGACATAATAAACTTTCTGGATCATGGCTAAGGTTTAGAAGGAGCTTATTTAAGCTTTTGAAGTTTTCTAAGGATAGCAGAGGTCTACTTTGACATGGGATTTGGGTTTGAGGTATTAGTGAACATGAGTTATATGGAATTTACATTCTTCACAAGGCTAAATTAATTTAATCTTTATATTTTTGTTAATAAGTATATATTCTTTTGTCATTAAACCACAGATGAAGGTTTGAATTATGCTCAGGATGAAGTTCATGATTTTTACAATTTTATTTCCATTTTTAAAGCATTTAATTATGCAGAGGGGTATTAGAGGTAATTTTACCATTTTAATTAGCAAATTTTCTATTTTCAAAAGCTGAACTTCAAAAACTCATATTAAATCGAAATGAAATCCAAATAATATGAAGTTTGTGTCCATTTTATGTGTTTTGAAGTCCTCTACATGACTGTGGTGTCCATTTTTCATTTTGGTCACTGTGTCAGTCTGGATTATCCAATTTACCAGAGGATGTTATTTTGGCAATTTTGATTGCCTTTCATGTACTAGTGGTACTTAATATGTGCTATACTACTGAGTCCTTGCTTGGTCATGTACCAGGGACTGGTTCAAATCATTTGCCACCATGAATAGTATTTGGTTTCCGTTTATGGTAAATTTTAATGGCTTTTAAGCCATCGTTTGGTACCAGCAAAGAAGAAAATGAATTAATCAAGCTCCAAAAATTCATCATTTAATATGTTAATGTTTGAAACAATGCAGAGAAGCCCCTGGTCTTTAATAAAATCATATTTTAAATGTTCAAGAGAAAAAATCATTGAGATTTCATTAGATTAAAGGTATAAATGACATGGAACAAGTTTAACCTTGTTGTCTATTTACACTTTGAAACTTCCAGCTCTCACTATTTGCATATTAATTCATTTAATTCCTTTGTAATATGTAATCTGGTACACATGATATGTATTGTATACAAAGGAATTAAATTGCATTATTATGCCATATAGGTCTCATTTTAAGAGAATTTGATAGGGAGCTATACAGCTCAACCAATATCAACCTCCACATTTTACTTTTTTTTTTATTTGTTCTTTAATCCCCTTTAATAAAATAGTAAAATGAGTTGGATATAGATGGAACTATACAGCTCAAACATCCATATCTTCATCATTTGACTATTTTACACAAGAATTAAAGAATATATTTGAAGAAAATAAAATAAAATGAAAGAAATTGCATCTTTATACCTTAAATTCATACTTTAAATATTATATTTATGATTATTATTATTATTTGAAGTTGAAACAGTAAAAGGCATAAAAAGAGTATAAACCCTAATATCTACATCAAAATAGCAATCCTATATTTTCTATTAAGGCAGAGAAGGAGAAAAGAGGATTATTTTGTTGATCATTAAACCTCATGCTTGCTTATTATGAAATAAGCTCAAATGATCATACGGCTTTCTCATGTGTCATCTTAAAAGCTCCAAAATAGAAAGAAGAAGCAAGAACATAAAAAAAAAAACATCAGAACAGTGAACAAAAGGGGACAAATTCAACTAAGGAAATTTTATTCAACATGAAGGCTTATACATTGCTCAGCCCCTTAAGGCTTATATAATTTAGGTACTAATTACATAATTTTGCTTCTTATTCTAAAGAGGAGAAGGGAAAATCTTGAGTATAAAGACTTTGGCAGAGCTTCACTATGGCTATAAGCTTGGGTTTGAGTATTGGCTATGAACTTGGTCCCTTTTTTGCTGAGCTATAGATTCTCTTTTATAGGCAACATTAGGTTTAGGGTTTAAAGCCTTGTTGATGTGGCTTTCATCATGCCCTTCAGCTGCTTGATGTATGGTCTTGATCATTTTGCTTCATGCCAGGCGCCTATAAGGTGTAAAATCATCCATTCATGTTTGGACAACTCAACAAATATTGGCTGTGTTAATTTGAGCCCTTGGATTGATCTTGGATGCAGTACATGGCTTTTATGCCCTTGATTAATAGGCCAAATGTAGTATGGCTTGATAAACGTGCTCCTGCACCCTTGGAGAGGAATCTTCCATTTTTGGCTTTATCCAGGGGGTGCAACACGTGTTGGAAGGGACCATTGAGCTGAATACAGCTGTAGAGGGTAAGGTGTAGTGCTTTGGCGATACACCGAAGAGTAAACATGAGCCCTCTATGATTTCTATGTTTGCTTAAGTTGCTCCAGGGGTCAATTTACCATTTGAGCAATCAATTCGATACTTTCCATTTAAGGCAAGAGTTGGGCTTGTGCCATACCCACAATGCATCCTCTCGGGTCCATTTTGGATTAAATTGAGAGCCTACATAGCATCGTAGAAGCCTTATTAGTGATCACCCAAAATCTCAGAGCCTAATTTTCATTCAAGCTCGAGTTCCCATTTCTTCTTTATTTTCTTTCTCGGCCAAAATTAGAGCTTGGGAGAGGGAGAGATAATCAGAAATTTAGGCAGAGAAGAGAGGTAGGGAACCATCATTGATCTCGGGTGAGAGTTTGAGCTAGGCCTTAGTAATTTCCCCATATTTTGAGTTCTACATTTTGTTCAAAACACAGGCTGAAGAAGGAAGAAGAAGGAGGAGGAGATGACGTCAGCAGAGGGCCCACATGTCAGCCTCTCTGATGCACAGTCCTTCTTCTTTAATTCTTTTGTTTTCTTTGGCTAGTCTCGGTGTTTAATGAGCCATGTATTGTATTGTACGCAGTGTATAAAGTGCCGAATGTACACAAATCGAAGGGGTCACAGTGCCTCTGTTTAAAATCAACGACATTGAGCCGCCTTTGGGTGGTCTTGGTGCATAGAGAGCCGTGTGACTGTTGGCTCGGTGCATGTGGCTTAAAGTTTGTCCACTGAGTCTATCCATATTAGGCTTCCAGCGAAAATGAACATGAGTCGCTGGCTAGTGGGTCCGATGCTGTCAGGTTTTGCTTAGTATTCCCAAGTTGTACCCAGCGCAGTTTGAAGCCCAGTTTTGTTAAGTGTCACCATGTTTTTGCACTCAGAATATCACCCATGCATTGTTTTAATTTATAAGAAATTAATTCCTTCATGGTTTTGACCATTTTGCACATTAAAATTCATGATTTTGCATGTAGAATATTATCAAAAATTCTAATATGTTGTACCCAATTCATCTTAAAGTGCCTATGCATGATTTTTGTATTTTCCAAACATACTTAATTGTTCCAAAATTGCTACATCTCATGTTGAATTTAAATAACAACTTTTTAGAATCAAACAGTGTTGTTTTGGAACATATTTACAGAGGAACAGATCAATTTTATTTATGCAAAGTTCCATGATTTTTGGGATTTTATTTCCATTTTTAAAGCTATTAATTATATAGAGGGGTATTAGAGGTAATTTTGCTTTTTAAATTAACAGATTTTTCCATTTTAAAAGTTGAACTTCAGAAATTCATAATAAATCAAAATAAAATCAGAATAAATTGAAATTTGTGTCCATTTTTTATGTTTTGAAGTCCTCTACATGACTATGATGTCCATTTTTCATTTTAGTCCATGTATCAGTCTAGGCTGTCCAATTTACCAGAGGAGGTCATTTTGGCAATTTTGAGTGCCTTTCATGTACAAGTGGTGTTTAACATGTGTGATACTACTGGGTCCTTACTTGGTCATGTACCAGGGACTGGTTCAAATCATTTGCCACCATGAATAGTGTTTGGTTTCAATTTATTACAAATTTTAATGGCTTTTAGGCCATCATTTGGTACCAGCAAAGAAGAAAGTAAATCAACCAAGCTCCAAAAATCTATTGTTTAATTTATTAATACTTGCAAATATACATAGGAGTCCCTGGATTTATCAAAATCATGTTTTAGTATATTTTTCACTTGATCAAGAGAAATCATTGAAATTTCATTAGGTTAAAGATATAAATTGTTACACCAAAAAGGTATAGTACAAAGTTTCAGTACAGCAAGCTGTACCTTTTAATCTTAAATACACTTTTGGTTCAGACTGCAAGTATACAATCCTAGCACGTAGTATATTGTTGGGTATCGATCACAGGGACGGTTCAGGTCTTAACCGGACTCTACTTAAATTAATTAAAGACTAGAAGTTGGAAGAGGTTGGTTTTGGTTGTTTATAATTCCTACAGATTCAATGACAGTAATTAAATGCAAGAAAGTAAATAAACTTGGTTTTGAATCAATAATAAAAGGCATTTCCAGGGTTATGACTTCATCTCAGTTTGCCTCAAGTTGTCCGGTCTGTGTCATTTCCTACACAGGCCGTGTCATGTCCTACACGGTCTGTGTTGACCTCAAGTGAATGCAGCAGTTACTGTTTCTTTGTGTTGTTCCTTTGTGTAGGGTTCTACTGACCAGACCTAATGTTTCTAAACCTCAATTGTCATTTGTTGGTTCATTAACTTGGTATGGAATTGCAATATTTGTCCTCGTCGGGTTCTAGACCTCAACTGTCGTATGTTGGTCTGAAGTATCTAGTTGGTTGATTGGTATACTAAAGGTAACTCCTATCTGTAGATAGGGAGTTTTCGGTTACTACTTGGTTTCACCTTTCGGCTCACTAATCCTACCTCATGTACTTAGTTTGGTTGAGAGACTTTTAAGGGCCAAAGTACCTTCTAGATGTGCGCATTCACCTAGTGGTAAACCAATAAAGATCAAACAATTTAATCTAAGCAATTAAAATCAAGCACAATCAAGCAAACACAAATTTCAACAAAAGAGTACAATAACTAGCATGCAAAACAAAACATTCGATTACATCACAACCCTAGAAACTAAGGAAACTACTCAGACATGGTTCTCAAAAAGAAAATACAAATAAAGATAGAGTTAATCATGACAAAACCCAAAGCACAAAGAAGATCAATCGAAAACTTGCGTCTTTCGCTTCTCAACTTCGTCTCCAAGCTTAGCCGCCAATCCAAACCCTAGAATATGCTCTCTCCTTTCCAGAATGACCTTTCTCTGGCGAGAAATCCAGCTTATATCCTTAATTCGTCGACCTTCCTTCATTAGCCTTGTTTCCATATTTCTGGATCTGTTTCCGGAAATGCTTGACACGGGCCGTGTCAGATCTGTCCGGCCCGTGTTACCTGTGCTTCTTCAGTGATCGAGTCAGCAGCTGTCTGTGGTCGAGTCAGTGGTCGAGTCGAGGTTGACACGGCCCGTGTGGAATGTTACACGGACCGTGTAGAGACTTCTTAATTCCAGATTTCTCCTCAACTTCGTCTGCAAGCTTAGCCGCCAATCCAAACCTAGAAAATGCTCTCCTTTCCAGAATGACCTTTCTCTGGCGAGAAATCCAGCTTATATCCTTAATTCGTCGACCTTCCTTCATTAGCCTTGTTTCCAGATTTCTGGATCTGTTTCCAGAAATGCTTGACACGGGCCGTGTCAGATCTGTCCGGCCCGTGTTACCTGTGCTTCTTCAGTGATCGAGTCAGCAGCTGTCTGTGGTCGAGTCAGTGGTCGAGTCGAGGTTGACACGGCCCGTGTGGAATGTGACACGGACCGTGTAGAGACTTCTTAATTCCAGATTTCTCCTCGATTTCGCTCGAATCCTGCAAAATAAGAATAAACTTGCAGCAGTACCACATTCTAAAGATATTCAATGAAATATAACTGATTTAATGGATTTAAACACAGGTTTGGTACAATTTTAAGGTCGAAATATAGATAAGTTTGCGAGATATCAAATTCCCCCAAGCTGAAATCTTGCTTGACCTCAAGCAAAAATCCCAACTTAGGTATCGGGCTGGACTTTGGATTACCTAAATGCAAATTAAACTCTAAATGCGAAAAGTTTACGTGAGCTTGCTATTGTTAAGAACCTTGAGAATCCTCTTGAATGACAATTTGGAATTTCCTGATAAACTTTGATTCACCTCACAAATTGACTAATCAAATTTCATATTTTGAGATGCTTCAATAATTGCCAAAACTAATTACTCAAATTGATCAATCTTTCATTCTTATACTAAAACTATGCCTTCATTTGTGGTGATTTTTCCTTTTTACCCCCCCAAGCTTGGAACAAGCTTAGGTTAGAAAGTCGCGGACTTCGTGTGTTGATATATGCAAAAGTGTAATTTGGGAGACGAGCTCAAAGGCGCCCCGTAGGACTTATTGCCAGTACTCTTATTTTCTCCATCTTTTCATTTATTTCATTTTTTTTGTTTTTGTTCTATTGCACATATCATGAATACACACATCCAATGGTATTCTTTCATACCAATGGATATCCCAATCTTTCTTTAATTTAAAATCTCATTTCCCTATTTTAAAAGGCACAGTTTAGTTTCAAAATGGTTTTTCGATACAATTTGGCTTTCATTCTTTCAAATGCTCAAAATATCTCATCCTATTCAATTCTTTCGTCAATTATGGGGTTATTTCCAATTTCTCAAGGTCATCCTAATTACAACTCAAAATTTTTCGCAAGGGCTCCTAATTCTAGCAATTCACGCAAATTTTTCTCCTAAAATGCAAGAAAATGTAAACATGAGCTAAAAGTGAAAAGTAAAAATCCTAAGTGCAAAGTTCTCCCCCCCAGCTTAGTCCGAGCATTGCCCTCAATGCTTCAAGACAGATAGATAGAAAAAAAAGTAAAGCTAGGGTAAAGAGAATGAACCTGATCAGTCCTGTGGAGAGGGTGGGCCGGGGTAGTACCCGTGCTCATCATAGTAGCGGTAGTCGCGGAACTCGTCCTCAATCGCGCCCAGCCGCCGGCTCTGCTCTATCAGCTCATACTGGATGTCGTAAATGGCATCATCATGCTGGATCTGAGTGTCCCGCATGTCAAGCTGAAGGGATCTCATGTCACGCTGAGTGGACTGCATGTCAAGCTGAGTGGACTGCATGGCCGAGATGAGGTGGTAGAGGTCCTGCATGGTGGGCTCTGTGGGGTGAGAGGTACTCGGCGGAGGGGAAGAAGGAGCCTCAGGCATAGGCTCATCAACAACAGGAGGAGGAGGTGGAGGCGCATCCGGTAATGGTCCAGTGAAAAACCAAGTAGACCTGTCCTCAAATGAGAGAGGCGCGTCGACGGGTAGCTTGTACTTAGGGGTGCTGTCCGGCATGCGCCAAAGGTAGCCGATGCGGCGGCCAGAGCTCGTCTGGATCTTGATAAAATTCGCCAAACGGAAGGCCTCGGCATCCAGGAGGCGTGGACCTTTGCAGAGCGTATCACCCGTGGTCGGTACCCCTAACTGCTCAGCAATGTGGGTGACGTAGGCACCGATGGTGATGGCGCCCCCGACCCTCGTGGAGCGCTGAAGATCAAGCCAGTGGTGGATCATGATGAGCATCAGGTCGGGCCGCTCTATCTCTCCGTCTGGGCGGAGCATGTGATCTAGAAGCTGGAGATCCTCAACGTTGGCACGGGCGACTGTCTCGCCACGTGCAAAGATAGTGACAGCAAGGACGCGCTGGGTGCAGCGAAGAACAGGGTGAGGAATGTTGAGGCCCTTGAAGTCCTTGTTGTGAACGGCGCCGGGTGTCATGCCTGAGATTAAGTTCCAGAAATGGTTGATGTCTCATTATTTGACCTATAAATTCGACCAATTTCTGTACCAAAATCTGTGTTTTAAACTACAAAATCGTGTCTTTTACATTGAATATCTATTGAATATCTATAGAATGTGGTACTGCTGCGTTTTCATTCTTACTTTGCAGAAAATGAGAGAAATCAGGGAAAATTGTGAGTTCTGGAACCCCACACGCGGGCGGCGTCAGATCCCACGCGAGTAGCGTTAGACCCTGAAATTTCAGCACCCGAACTTAAAACAGTCATAACTTTTGACTCGTAACTCCGTTTTGAGCGTATGACCACTTTTCAGAAAGCGAAGATCTACAATCTGAGCCAAAGACATAGGCATGCGGGCCGCGTCAGATCCCACGCGGGTCGCGTCAGACTTTTCCGGAAACAGAAGCAGAATTGGAAACAGAGGCTAATTGAAGGAAGGTCGGCCAGAAAAGCTATAAGAGGGGATTTCTTGCACCTGAGAGGGCATTTTGTATCTGAGGGACAATTCCTAGGGTTAGGAGAGACGGCTGGCTGGGAGACGAAGAAGAGAGGAGCTGAACGAGAGTTTTGCGACGAATCTTCATCGTTCTTCTAGTTTTTCTATGAACTCCTTTATCTTTATTTGTTTTGTTTGTTCTTTGACTATGCTTGAGTAGTTTACTTAGTTTCTAGGGTTACGATGTAGTTTGATACTTTGTTTTGTATGCATGTTGTTTGAATTTGTGTTGAATGTTAGTGTTTAATTGTTTGAGTATTATTCTAATTGCTTTGTTGAAGTTGATTGAATGATTCTTGTTTGTCTACTGTTAGATGTCTATAGCATCTTTCTAGTACTTTGGCCTTGATGTTTCTTTCAACCAAACTTAGTATTTGAGGTAGGTTTACGAGCCGTGAGGCGAGACCAAAAAGTAACTGAGAGGTGAACTTTTCCACTTATCGAGAGGTAGTGGTTACCTTTAGTAAACCGGACAATTAACTTAGATTAAAAACCTAAGAAGGTGAAATTGCATTTCCGATACCAGGTTTATTAAGCCAACAAACGAGAGTTGAGGTTTAGGAACATTAGGTTCGGTCAATGAATCCTTACACTAAAGAACAACGCAAAAACAGACAACTGCTACATTCACTCGAGGTCCACGCGGGCCGCGTATGAGAGTACGCGGGTCGCGTGTTCCATGCGGGTCGCGTATGAAAGTACGCGGGTCGTGTGGGTACCGAGAGGCAGAGTTGATAATGAAATCGAAAACCCTGGAAACGCTTTTCTCTATCTGATAAAACCAAACTTTACCTTCTGTTATTTTAATTACTTCTGTCATTTTAATTATTGCTGTTATTGAATTTAGGAATATTAAACAAACCAAATCAACATTTTCCAACTTCTAGTACCTAATTGATTTAAGTAGAGTTCCAGATTTGATTTTGAACCGTCCTGTGGATCGATACCTGACTAGACTATACGACAGGATTGTGCACTTGCAATCTTAGTCGGAAGTTAAATCAAGGTTAAAAGCTACAGCTTGCTGTAGTGAAACTTTGTGATACACTTTTGTGCGAACAAGTTTTTGGCGCCGTTGCCGGGGACGGCATCATTTATCTTTTCTGGATTTTTGCTTATTTTAATTAATCTAGATTTTAATCTGTATCTTTTCTTTTATTTTTTTTCTCTTTTTCAGGAACACTCTGGCTTTCAAACTCAAGGGCGATTACCATCTGAGGAGCTCAAGACACTATGGATCTAATGTACAACATGGCGACAGACCAACAGTGGTTTGGCCGCGACAGTTCTCGAGCTGGAGGAGGCGGCCGATCCAAAGCTGATCAGATCACAGCTCTATCTGCTAGAGCTGCCGAGCTGGAGGAAGCCATGCAGAAGTATTTTATCAAGATGAGCGTGAAGGCAGTCAGTAACCATCAACCACAGCCATGTGTCATGTGTGGGGACAGGAGGCACTCTTACGAGTATTGCCCACTGGCGGAATGGGATGAGGAACCCGAGCAGGACAGCTATCTCAGCAACAACAATTGCAATTTCTACAACATTGCACCATTCAATAACTCGAACAATCGCGCATTTCAATCCGATCCACCCGAGCCGTACATTGATCCCGTTGTGAGCGACTTCATGCACGAGCAAGGGAAGACGAATCAGATGATGTTCGAGCAGTTGCAAGCTATCAGTGCACAAATGGCCGATTTAGCTGCTCACAGCAAGATGTTGAAGGAACAATTGAGTCACTGGGCCACCTCTAGTCAACCACCACATGGAAAGCTGCCCAGCCAGCCAGAGCTTAACCCGGGAGGGGAGGTCAAAGCGGTCACATTGAGAGACAGGACTCAATATCAAGAACCACCCAAGCCAACAGACCAGACCGCAAAGCACGCGGGCCGCATCAATGACACGTGCCCCGCATCACCACCTGAAGAAGAGAACCCGAGCCGCTTCGATCTGACTCGACCGGCAGTCATTGCTGAAGAACCTGTGAACACGAGCCACGTAACTGACACGCGGGCCGCGTCGAATGAGGCTGACAACCTGGGGGAACTGACACACGGACCGTATGCATCTTGCATGGATCGTGCACCACAGCCAGAGGAGCTGGAGATGGCACGCGGGGAGCACAAAGCTCACACGGGAACCTCACACGGACCGGACATATCTCACACGGACCGTGCAAAGGCCCAGACAGAGCAGCCGACCCCTGAGCTCAAGCCTCTGCCAGCTAACCTCAGGTATGAGTTCCTTGACCCAGATAAATCTTGTCCAGTGATCATAAGTGCAGATCTTAAACCTGATCGGACTGCTACGCTCTTGGAGAAATTGAAAGCTCACAAAGACGCGATCGGGTGCTCGATCAAGGACTCGAAAGAAATCTTGTGGATTCTTCTGATGCAAGAGTTTGATCGCGTGGTCCGTGTACCTCAGAAGTGGGTGCTCCCCCCAGTGCCACCCGATCCACCTCCCACCAACCAGTGAGGCGCCCCCGCCTCATCCCTCGCTCACCATCTAGTAAGTTTCCATATTTTCTTCTATTTACTTTTTCCTTGTGTAAATTCAAGCATTGAGGACAATGCTTCATTCAAGCTTGGGGGGGTGGAATAGAAGAAAACTGTATCTGCATTTAGTCATGTTTATTTTTCAAAAAATTTGCATTTTTAGGTGATAAATTTGTGTGATTGCTAGGATTAGGGACTTGTTTGAAAACTTTTGTTTGTGAGTTGGATTACCTTGAGAATTGGAAATAACCCCCATAATTGATCAAAGAACTGATTAGGAAGAGATGTTTTGAGAAATTGAGAAGAAGAAAACTTGAATTGTATCAAAAAACCATTTTGAAACCGAACTGTGCCTTTTAAATAGGGAAATGGGGATTTAAAATAAAGAAAGATTGGGATATCCATTGGTATGCATGAATACCATTGGATGTGTGTATTCATGGTATATGTGAAAAATAAAACAAACAAAAAGTGATGAAATAAATGAAAAGATGGAGAACATAAGAGTACTGGCAATAAGTCCTGTTGGGCGCCTTTGAGCTCGTCTCCCAAACTTAGTTGATGATAGTGAAAAGCAAAATGAAAAGAGGGTAAGTGTTTGAACCCTATGAAAAGATGCTTTATGACCCTCCATGCCTTACTGTTCTGTCAAAGAACATGTAAAATACAAGTTGCTGATAAAAGCTAAGGCCTCATTTCTTTGAATTTTGGCATCTGTTATGATCCATGGTAGTAAGGGCTTAGCATATGATGTGTTCACCTAAAACATAGTTGGTATCAGCATTTAACACAAGTTAAAACCAACCAAATCCTTACTGGTACATCATAAGCACTCAAAATGCTCAAAATGACCCACTGCTGCAGATCAGTCAGTGCAGACTGATCAAAAGCTCAAATCAAAAATTCATGTGAACAGATAAGTAGAGGACAAAAAGACAATTAATTTAGATCCAAACTTTGCATTTTTATGATTTTTCTGCTATTTTCTAGCTAATTTCAAAGTTGGACTTTTAAAAAGATAAAAACAGCATGTACACATGACCATTATGCTGTACATTTGTCATCTTTAAAAATAGAAATAAAAAAGCAAAAATTGTGAAACCTCATACAATTGTTGTTAACATATCATATTACAAGTATAATGAAAAGTTATATATACTTAGTAACAAAATTTATCAGAAATATGTATGATTAAGGTCAAGACAATATGAACTTCATGTTCCTCTTAATCCGAATCCAAACACTATGCCTAAAATCAAGCCCTTACAACCTTTAATATGTTCCACTATGCCTAAACAAAACAAACCTAACCCTTAGACATGTCCTTTAACCCAATTACCATGTGCCAACACCAAATCGGTACCAAACTGAAAAACTAAAACCCGAAACATACCCAAGTTCCTATGAAATGTGAAATCAAAACCATGAAGAGCTTCCTCATGTCCAGACGATGCTGAATGATCAACCAATTGAAGAAAACAACAAAAGAATTGATGAAATCGGGATAGAATCTCGATCGGTTCCGAAAACCCAAGCCTAGCTCTGCACCACCGTCCCCGGTGATTAATAGCCACCGACATTGGGTGCATTGTACTCCTGAGGCCAAGACGATCCCAGCCATGCTTCCCCCAAGCCTTGCCATGACCGAAGTCTTGCCGGAGCTACACCGGAGCCAAAACCCTAAAGCTGGAAGACATACCCTAGTTCATATCTAAACCAGCACGAATCTTGAATCAACATAAGCCATTTGATCTCGGCGCCGAAATAAAAATTCAAATAAAAGCCCAAATCTCAAAGCAAGACATAATTCGAGGGCCCAAGTTTAAACCTGATGACCCTCGCTGCCACTTGGGGCCCATATGTCGGGTTATTTAAAAATCCCTTTGAGTGAATCTCAAAGCTGATCTGAAGCCCAATACCAATCTTGAGGCCCAATAACCAAATCTCAAAGTCCATTACTCAGATCCAATGCCTTGTACAAATCCTGAGGCACAACACAAATCTTGAGGCCCATTAAACTGATCTCAAAGCCCAACACCAATCTCAAAGTCCAAAAGATAAAGAATTAAAGCCTTTTTGCACTTCAGTCCCTCCAATAATTGACAGTTTACAGCGCAGCCCTTACAAAATTACCAAAAGGTCCCTGGCACTTTAAAAATCCTCTCAAACAGGTCATTGGAAGCCCAAATTGTCCTCTAAACCCTGCCAAAAGCCCAAATTACAAAATCCAGTCCCTCTAGCTTTACAAATAGGCCCCTGGAAAGTATAAAACTTCACAGAAAAGCCCTTTCTAGTCCTTTTTGGCCATAACTTCATTTTAATTCCAAATTGACTCAAACTAGTTCCAAATGAACCCAAATTAAATTCTCCATGACTTTAAACCAAAATTGAATGTATTTAAGCACCAATCAATTTCTAAAATTACCAAAATGCCATTTTCTTCAAATTTACATAATGATCCTTATAAATAAAACATACACACATACTTCTCAAGCATTAAATACCCTTTTAAAAATATGAATAAATAAAATAAACATTATTTTAATATAAAATTGCATATGCATCATACATACACACACACACACACACACACACACACACACACACATGTCCAAATAGTGAGAACCAACCAATCCAAATCCGAAGACAGTACATGAGCCCTCTATTTTAGCCCTATTACTAAGTTCACAAAATAATGGGCACAAATCATGAAGTGAACGAGGTATTCAGTTTGACTCGGGAGGGTCTGCTGATGTAATTAACGGCTGGGGCTTGCGCCCGTCGGGAGTTAAACGTCTCCATAATCAATAAACTATCTCAATGAACTGACTATGAATCGTAGGCTCAAGTTCGAGGGTGAACTGACTCATCAAGGGTGAACTAGAAGGAATAGCAGGGAGAAATAAATGTCTCAAGTTCGATGCCCTCTCCATATCTTAAAATAGAGAGCACGGAACCCTGAAACATTATACACATATGCACACACCTTCCTTTTTGTGCAACTTCCTACGCCCTACAGGTCGGTATTGGTGCTGTACTATCTCAAGAGTAGAAACCTGTCGCATTTTAGTGAGAAATTGGGTGGAGCTAAAACCAATTACCCAGTGTATGACCTCGAGTTATACGCCATAGTAAAAGCTTTGTAACATTAGCGGCATTACCTTTTATCTCGCGAATTTGTGTTGTACACAGACCATCAAACGCTGAAATTTGTGCAAGAGCAGAATAAGTTGATCACCAGACATGCCAAGTGGGTTACTTCTCTCCAAGAGTACACTTTCTCTATTGTGCACAAAGCGAGATCGAGCAACAAAGTCGCTGATGCTCTAAGCCGCCGACATGGGCTGCTCTCGGCAATGTCAACCTACACTCTTGGGTTTGTACATGTGCCTGAGACCCTTAAGGAGGATCACAACAACAAAGTAGGCACTTTTCGCGAGAGAAAAAGCGCAATGATGACGGTACTACATCGTGAAAAGTACCGTCGCAAATAGATAAAGCACGTTTATGACAGTACTCCGTCGCGAAAAGTCACTTTTTATCCTCGCAAAAAGTCTTTGATTCTTGTTGTGGATCCCGACTTCAGATAAATCCAGGAAGATGTGAAGAAAAAGTTGCGGGATGACTACTCGTTACATGACGGGCAACTTCTCTAGGTTACCTCATCATCAAGGAAATGCGTAACCAAGGCCATTTTGAGATGGAAAGGACTTTGCATTTGGTGTGAGAACGGTTCTTTTGGCCAAATCTATGGCGGGATGCTAAGCACTTTGTTCGAGCTTGCCAAGTGTGTCAAACCTCTAAAGGCACCAACACAAATGAGGGCCTCTACAATCCATTGCCTCTTCCATTTGAAATTTGGCTCGACATTTCAATGGACTTCGTGACCGGGTTACCAATGACAAGAAGGAAGAACGATAGCATCATGGTTGTTGTTGATTGCTTTAATAATATGGTAGTTTTTATTGCGTGCAAAATGACTGTGGATGCTCCCAAGGTAGCCGAACTTTATTTTCATGAAGTTGTCCGACATCATGGTTTGCCGAGTACCATTGTCTCTGACCGAGATACAAAATTTTTGAACAAATTATGGATAGAACTTTGGAAGAAGTTAAAGACCAAACTGAAGTTTAGTTCGACTTTCCACCCTCAAACAGATGGTCAGACCAAAGCTGTAAACAGAAGTCTTGGAAACATGCTTCGTGCACAAGTTACAACTTTCGGCATATGGGATACCCTGCTTCCGAAAATCGAATTTGAGTACAATTGTTCGATAAACTGCTCCACGGGATTCGCACCCTTCAAAATTGTGTACGGATTTATTCCCCGAGGTCCTCTTGATATTCTTTCTATTGAAGGACCGACGTCTAAGGTTAAGAAGGTAGACAAAAGGCTTGAAGATCTGTGGGAACTGCATAAAATAGTTTGCGAAAATTTAGAACAAACTTACTCTAGGTACAAAGCTAAAGCAGACGAAAGTGCCGAAATGTACAATTTGAAGTCGGAGAATTAGTTTGGGTCTATTTGCCAAAGGAACGGTTTCCCCAAGGGGAATATCACAAACTTAAGAAAAGAAAGGTGGGACCATGCAACATCCTGGAGAAGTTTGGAGAAAATGCCTACCGTGTGAAGCTACCTGATGATTTGCATATCTCTAACACGTTCAACGTAAGCCACCCGACAAATACTATGAAGACGTAAGCTTCAGGACAAGCTTCAATCAACCCGGGGAGCTTGACGCAGTGCGTCCCTGTTTGACCCTAAAAAGTCAGGATTTTGTTATTTGGACAAAAATGCCACTTAACTACATAAATTGGTCAATTAAAGGGTTAACCATACTTTAATTCGACACAATACCACAAAATAAGAGATGAAATTTGCTGAACAAAATCCATGATTAAATCCCACTCAAATAATCATGAATTTTGATATGTGGCACATTTACTAATTCAAAATGGTTAGAAATATATCAAATTTACAAAACAGATGTCATTGATTGGTTCCACATGGCCCTAGTGACCCATAGCATTAACCATGCTTCTCTGGGTACAAACTGGGGTACACAAGACCTAAACTTACAGCCTCGACCCACAAGTCAGCCTAATAAAATAAATTTCGCTGATTCTTCAAGATAGGTAGACTTGTTTCACCAAAACAGAACTTGTGAACCAAAATGTCAGCGACTCAGTGCACCGTGAACCAAGCACACTCAAACTCATGATCAAATTAAACCCCAATGCCTGAGCGCCTTTGATCCCTTCGCTCTCCATGAACCTAGAATACAATGAGCCAATACAAGATCTTAGATCAACCTTCAATATAACAGAGAGAGAGAGTACTAATTACTTGATCAAAACGGCGCTGGAAGGAGAAGGTCTTTTATACCAAAACCCTACACTTTTCTACACGGATTTTTACTTAACAATCCGTGTAGCTCACTAACAAATCATACACGGCTATTTATAAGATAATCCGTGTACAGTTCTTGTCTTTCTACACGGATTTATTATCAAAAATCCGTGTAGCTCTCTAATAAATCATACACGGCCTTTTTTTCAAACAATTATACACTGATTCTTTAATAAATATCAGTGTATGATTCCAACAGTTTTTTCGGGCTTTCAGAAAAACCTTTATGGTACACGGTTTTCATATAAAATTGGAAAAATTGTGTACAATGTGCAATGTAGAATTACCATTTCTGTAGTAGTGAATTTTTTTTTATTTTTATGTCATTTTTTGCCATCTTTCATAAATCATAAAAAATAGTAAAATTGGTATTCTACAAGTTCATTATATAAAAAATTTAATGAACTACTTAATCGAAATTTAAAATTTATACAATAAGTTTTTGAGGCTGTAGCATGGAAGGCCTTATGCTATCCATAGCACCTAAGCCTTACTCTAAACACCAGCATTAAGTTAAGTATGTATGATAACTTGAATACATACACGGGTATAATAAAACAACCATTATTTTTGACGCTCATACACGATTCCTTTATAATTTTTGTGTATGATAGTGTTTGTACACGGTTAACTAGTACACAAAATGCGACCATACATGGTCTGAAAAGCAATAATGACACATGGTTTCACGGCCGTGTCAGCGAGCGTCGTGTATGACTATGGAGTACGTTGTACACGATTCCAACCATGTCTATATAGTACTAACATACACGGTTAATAAAATCCAACCGTGTCAGATCTAAAAAAAAGGAGTTGAAATGGTGGTTTCTACATGGTCTAAGTAACCGTGAACAATAACTAGGTGTATATACACGTTTCAACAAATTATCCGTGTATTATTTTGGACACTATATAACAAATTGTTGTTTCGAACCATGTATGTTTTGTGTTTTTATTTTTAAACGATTTATAATAGGCTAGCACCCATATTTGCTAGTCATTAAACATACATTTGCAATGCTAGACATCCATAATTCAATATATATTTGTTTGACCCTAAAAAGTTGTCACAAGATAAATGGTAATTTCTAGGGGGCAAGTAAAATAACAAAGTCACACTCAGGCTCTCCAGAGCAAACTGAGTATAGCATATTGAAATTCTTGCTAACATTCTACATGCAAAAACTCGAATTTTGGTGTGCACAATGGTCAAAATGATGAAGCAATTAATTCTTTAAGAATTAAACAATGCATAGATAACATTCTGGGTGCAAAACAGGGTGACATTTGGCCAAATCAAGTCTCAGAACTGCTCTGGGTACAATTTTTGGGACACCAAACAAATCTGACAGTGTGGGACCCGATCACTAGTGACTCAAGGCTATTTCACGCTGAGCCAACATGGAAAATGAACATGGCACACCAGGGTAATACGGGATATACCGAGTTGCCAGTGTCTCGGCCCATGGTGCACCGTGACCAAACAAAGGCAGGCGCTAGGCGCTGGGGTATGGTTCAAATACCTCTTGACCCCTTCGTTTAGCATGCACTTGGTGCTTCATGCACCACGCTACACCCCTTCTACACGGCTCACGGACACCGAATGCAGCCGAAGGAAATAAAAGAATATAGAGGGATGAACGGTAGAAACAAGGAGACCGACAAGTGGGCCCTCGCACCTGACTTCTTCTTCTTCTCCTGGCCTTCCTTCCGAATACGAAATTAGAGCTTAAAATTCACTAAAATGGATAGAGCTCGATATAAAGCCTTTATGTTATATTAATAAAGGTCATACCCTCCTCTCTATACTCAAAGCTCTGGTCATACATCCCTCTCTCATAAGTCCAATTAAAACCGAGAAGGGGAAGGAAGAAAAATGGAAAATGCAAGCTCTCAGCAAAATTAGATCACGAGACTTGGTTTAGAGCTAAGAAAGGGGTAGGCGACACTGGTAGACTTTCCAATTTAAAGTGAAAGGGTGTAATTGCATTAGCCCGTGAGAGAGGCATGCACCCGAATGTGACATAAGTAGAAAGGGTGCAATTCGTCATCAATTCGGTGCAATACACCCAGGCACATGATAATGGGGTAAGGGCGATGCTCTGTGTCCATCCCTCATGAATATTAACACCAGAACCGATTTGGGCTCATGATGAGGCCCGGTAAGGCGCGGGAACAAGGTACCATATTCAATACAGCTGTTATTTGGCTGTTGGTCCCTTCTAATACGTGTCAAGCCCTGTGCACATGAAGACAAATATGGAAATATTCCTTCCAGGAGGCCAGGAGCACGCTTATCAAACTTCTCCTTCTATGGCCGGTTTATGGAGGGCTAAGATGTGCCATATGATAATAAAATCAAATCCAAGGGCCACAGATGCTATGGCCAATCATGGATGATATGTATGAAGAATATTGATCAAACTCCTGCCAGCAAGGCATTCGAAAGTGGGTGAATTGATCCAGACCCTTCATCAAACAGCTGGTGTGCATAGCAGATGACACCTCAGCTGAACCCTAAACCCTAAACCCATGCCTGCCTTATATAAGGCACCTCAAATCAACACTCAAGACATACATCTTCTTCTCCAGAAAACCCTCGGTGTAAGAATCAAGAAAGAAACTTCCATTTTTAAAAGAGAGTTTAAGTTAGAAGTTGCAAAGTTTCAAGCTTTTAAAAGAAAGGTAATTAATACCTTGAAAAATGTAAGCTCAAAGCTGAGCAATGATCTGTATATATGTCATTTTAATCGAAATAAAGGGTTTTTGTTTGATGATTTTCTTGTTTGTTCTTTGCTTGATCTTGTTCTCATCTTCTATTTCCTTTTCCTTTTACTCTCAAAACCATGGATGTGAGAGCTATATAATTTCTAGTTCATCTTAGGATGAGGAAAAACAAAAGAAATATATAGCTTGATGATCAACAAAAAAATGTGTGTTTCATCTCTTCTTTTGCATCTTCTTTCCTTTTAAAGCAAAAAAAATATATATGTATATAATAAAATGTGTTTATTTGCATCTCCCTTGTCTTCTTGGTGATTCCTATAAAAATAAATATAAAGATGTCGAAATTTAACCCCTTTTCCTTCTTTTCTTTTCCTTCTCTACCTCCTCTTTCTTTTTATTCTTCTCCTTTCTTTTGTTCTTCTTTTCTTTATTTTATGTTGCAAAGAAAGAGAATAAAAGCACATAATCACATAAATATATAAATAATATGCATATTAAAAGTGGCATTTTATATTATAAGAAACATGAAAGGAAGAGATATTAAAAGTTGATGTTTAGCTACATCCTTTGAATATCAATTTCTTGCATAGTTCTTTTAATGTAAAAATCAAATTAAAAGTGCATAGCAAAACAAAAAAGAGAATTTTGATTAAATGACATTGTGGGGATTGATGTTTAATTACATCTCCCTAATTATCCCATTTCGAACTTTTTGAAGGACTTCAATGCATAAAAGAGAAATAAAGTGAGTAATATGTGAAGGATTGATGTTTTACTACATCTCTTTCCATATTACAAATTTTATCAATCTTCAAAGGGCCTAGATGCATAATTACTAAAAGGAGAGGGTAAATGAGAAGAGGGAAGCTTTAATCCCCATGATATGATGCTCAAAGACCCTTTTGTGTGAATATGCAAATGATCAAGGACCCATATGTATATCTTCATAAATACTAGCAAATGACACATGTGATGCTAGTACCCCTTTGATCTTTTCTTAAGGCAATTTTTCACTCATAGCCTTTAAGGATAAAACACCATGATTAATGAAACCCATGCTAGCATAACATAAGCACAGAAAATGCCCAAATGACCTGCTGGTACAGATCAGCCAGTGCAGGCTGATCTGAAAACCAAATCAAAAATCTGTTTAAACAGTCAGATAGAGGATGAAAAGACAATCAATTTAGACTCAAACTTTGCATTTTTCTGATTTTTCTACTATTTTCTAGCAATTTTCAAAGTTGGATTTCAGAAAATAAGAAAACAGCAACATGAATACTTGCATTTACACCCCTCTGTCTATTTCTTCTCTTAAAAATAGAAATAAAAAGCATAAAATTTCCAAACTTCATGCATCCATTCTTGATATATTATACTACAAGAATAACATGAAAATCATATATGTCATTTGATGAAATTCATGAGAAATAGAAATAAAGAAATATGAATTTCACCTTCTTCCCAAACCCGAAACCCAATAGCATGGTTCATGTTCAATGCCAAGGTTTCTCAAGCCTAAAACTCTCTGATAACACCTTTCAGACATACTCAAAGCATAAATTTTCATCCCCAAATGCACCCCAAGTCACAATACCGTGTACCTAAGTCAAACTGATATCAATCCGAGAAGTGCCGAAATATGGAAAGTCACCCAAGCGTTGATGAAACCCAAAATTGGACGCACCTGAAACTTCCTTGGGTTCAAATGATGTTGAATGAGCAAACAATCGGCGAAAGAAGCAGAGAAATCGATAGAATCGAATGTGAGTCTCAACCGGTACCGGACTAATAAAACCAACCCCATTCTAGCATCTCCGGTGGTCGATAACCGCCGACAACACGTCCAACAGATTCATGAGCACTAGGCGATCCCAAAGGCACGTCCCTTTAGTCTCGCCGTGACCGGAGGCTTCGTCGGAGCAACCACCAGTTTGAACCCTAAGTCGGGTACCGAACCTGATCTATATCCAACTTGCACGATCTTTAAAGCAACCAGGATGGATGGATCTTGGCGCCAAAGCATAAATTCAAAACAGATATCCGAATCTCTGCGCAAAAAGAAGAATTGAAGGCCAGGATCGAAATTTAAACCGCTGCCAGAGGGACCCACACGTCAGCCTAAGTCAAAGAACCATCGAGCGAATCTCAAAGCTTTGCACACATCTCAAAGCCCAATAACCGAAATATAAAGCCTGTTATCCAAGCCCGATGGTCTGTACATATCTTAAAGCCCATAAACACATCTCAAAGGTCCGAAGCGTAAATCTCAAAGCCCAACTCTTGATCCCACGGCCCAAAAATATTAAGAGAAGAACTTTTACAAAGGGGCCCCTCTGACAAAATTATTTTGACAGCACAGTCCTTGGATGTTTGCAGATAAGCCCCTGGCTACCCAAAATTTCTTCAAATGGGTCCCTAGAAGCCCAATTTCCACTTCAGACCTTGATGAAAGCCTAAACCACAAACCTCAGTCCTTCCAGCTTTACAAATGGGCCCTTGGAAAATTTTAAACTTCACAAATAAGCCCTTTCCAGCCCTTATTAGCCATAACTTCTTCATTTCAAATCCAAATCAACTCAAACCAATTCCAAATGAACCCAAATCAAATCATTCATGTTTCTAAAATAAAATCAAGCATAATTAGACATCACACAACATGTTAAATTACCAAAGTGCCCCTTTCTTCACTTTTCTTCATGCTCAAATCATTCCCTTTTTCAATAAAAACGTAAATAAAGCACAAATATATTTTCTCAAATACAAATATGTTTCTAAAATAAATAAAAAGGTATAATAAATGTATTTTAATAACATTCATTGCATCTCATGCGCATATATTAATTAAATACACAAAACAAAGAAAGTCAAATGAAGGTAGAAGCACTAAGTACATGAGTCCTCCCCTTTTAGCCCCTTTATTCAATTCACAACAAATAGGCATAAATCCTGGAATGAACGAGGTATTCAGTATGGCTTGGAAGGGCCATCTGATGTAATTAACAGCGGGGGCTTGCGCCCGCTGGGAGTTAAACGTCCCCACAATCATTAAACTCTCTCGATGGACTGATTATGAATCGTAGGTCTGTCGAGGGTGAACCGGAAGGAATAGCAGGAAGAAAGAAACGAATGTTTCAAGTTCGATGTTCTTTAACTAATCTTTAGAAGAGCATTGAACCATGAGACATTTAAATACATATGCACACACCTTCCATACCAGCTGTGCAACTTTCTGCGCCCTACAGGTTTTGGCACGCCCGGTGGGACATTCTCCTCCTCACAGGTTCGGGATCCGATACGAAGATAAAGGGAACGTACTCAAGTAGCTAATGACTTCACAACACTCAAACAGCAAGTCATTAGACCGCTTGAGTTATGTCATTTCCTTTTATATTCGATATCGACGCCTATGGATTGAATAATCGGGCTAACACTCATGTATAAGTTTACATATGAAAATTGACTAATGAAATTTTGAGTTTTGCTTATTTGCAGGAATGGCTTACACCGCAATCAACGCACGCTCTTTTGCCCAAGTTGTCAGCCTCCCAGCTGGCGAAGAGGTGGTTTATTTTGGGACTTTTGCAGTCCCTGTTGATGAAGTTAGGGCATTCGAAGCCCCTGTTCCCGCTCTAATGAATGAACAACTGTCCCTCGGGTCTATCACCGAGGAGGAAGTTACAGACGATGATGAAGTATGTTACTTTCTCACCCCTAAAGGGATGGACGGCAAGACGTTCATTCCTCTCTCCAAAACTAGGCGCGCAAGAAGACGCGCGTCTAAGAAAATTAACCCAACTCCAGTGACCCCTTTATCGGTCACCAGGAAAAGAAATCTCCAAGCTTACCAGGATGAGCTGGTAGCTCAACCAGCCCTTCCCGTCAGCAACTCATTCTCCCCTCTCAGGATAGTGAGGAGAAATTCTTCTACTGCACACATACGTGCAGCGGGAGAAACCCCTAAAACCGTCTCGTTCATCCATGAACCGAAAAGGAGGAACACCAACCGCAAAATGGTTGATGACACTGCCATGGCCATTCATAGGGCCCACAAGCAGCTTCGCATGTTGAAGCAGCGTAGGAATCGATACTATGTACATCCTGTGCAAGAAACCTCTGTATCTCTTTCCGTCAAATCTAGGTTGACATTTCCAGCCCAAGAGCTGGGGGCATCCAATGACGCCCAACCCTCAATCAAATCGAGACTGACATTCCCAGCCTCAAGACCAAAACCAACTTTCTCAGCCCCAAGGCTGGGGGCACCTGATGTTGCCCCGCTAAAACCAAAATTCCGTCGAGAGATGCGTGCAAGCACCCCTCAAAGCTCAAGCAAAGAGGGATCAAATCAAACCCCTCGAATTCTGAGAAGACCAACCAGTGTGCATGATAGGCTGGGGGCACGAATAAATTCTCGCCCCTTCAACACTGGAAGTTTGACAATAGTGGCGCCAAATGCCACTCATAAGAAGCGAAGGGTCACTAAAACACACCCTAAACAAGAAGAAGAGGCGATGGTCTTTATGATAACCACTAGCAAAGACCTCGAAGAGGAAGATGATCATTCTGCTAACCCCACCGTATATATGGTGAGAAAGGGGAAAGATCCCATTTTCGAAAATCCGAGTGACGATGAGGAAGAATCTGACGCGGCATGTCTTCCTCCCATAAATGCCAAACCTAAAACTATGACTAGCTCATATGCGGTTCATATGGATGGACCTGCGTTAGGTAACTTCCATACCGTCTTGGCAACTTCCCCATGTGCTGGTGAAAGTCAAACCGGTGCACAAACGCAAGAACAAATGTTGTCCGCCTTCAACCAAATGCAAGCCGAGATACAAAATCTTAGGGCTGAGGTAGCCCACGAAAGGGAACAAAGGTTGATAGCTGAGATCCGAGGAAAAGGGCTAGCTGGCTCTGAACTCGAAAGAGGGGAAACGGCAAATCGGTCCAGCCCTACAAGCGGATTTAAAAGGTTAGAGATACCAAACCCTCAAGAAAGACACAGTGTACATTGGGAAGATGAAAGACGAGGAACCTCTCCAATCTTTACTGAATTTGATGTTCAAGAAATGATCAGCCGTCAGTTACAAGAAGTGGGGATCACCCCAAAACAGGCAGCACAGCGAATAAGGGAGCCATACCCTCCTGAATTCGAAATACCAAAACATCCTCCAACATGTACTGTCCCTTTATTCCCCAAGTCCTCGGGAAACAGGACAGATGAGACAGAGCCCGAACATGTCAATCGCTGGAGAAGTATGAGCGACAAGTCGAGCCACACTATATCTGAAAGGGAGATAGTTAATTTGCTCATAAGAAGTACATCAGGCAGGGTGAGAGAAATGTTAACCATTGCCAAACCAAGCAGCTATCAAGACTTGATAAACACTGCATTCAGATTAGGGCAGACGGATGTAGAAGAAAAATCGTCAATCTCCTTTAAGCAAAAAAGAGATTTTCCACAGAAGAAAGAATCGAAGACAGTATACACTGTCAAAACCGACAAAGCCAACAAAAACGGAGGCAAGGACTCCGACTCGTCAAATGAAGAGGCAAGACAAGCTAATAGCCAGCCCACTCGGGCAGCTCCTTGCGATAACCAAAATAATCCTTACCTCAAATCTTTAGAAGAGCATAAAAGTAAGAAGTACTCTTTCAGAAGAGAAAAGACAGCTGAGATGTTCGAGCGAGCCTTGGAGGACGGTATGGAATTGCCTCCAAGCAAACGCCCAGACCAAGCACACATGATCGATCATCCCAAATACTGCCCATATCATAGAATAGTGGGTCACAAAATAGAGGACTGTTGGGTTTTCAAGGACCTAATGGAAAGTAAAATCCAAAGAGGTCACACGCAATTAACGCCGAATGCCATGCAACAACCTGCTTCTCATGAGCAAGTTGAATGGGATGATAATTTAAACCCCATGGTGCCAGGGCCCCCAAAACGGGTCATCCTTAGCAAGCCAAGCAAGAATGACAGCCAAAAAGGTAAGAAGTCGCCCAGGCCAACAGGGTTGCCTACACCTTCTGAAATCCAAAAGTATACACAAACTTCGGAGAATCGCAAGCAAGGTACGCCGCTACCGTTGACCCTCTCAGACTACTCAACAGGAGATGTATTAGCCTTAATGTTGGGCCTCAAAGCTGAGAAAGGGGAAACAAATAAAACCCCTCAAGAAGGAGAAAGAAATGATGATCATGAGATGCGTGACGTGGGTGTCTATGGAGGAAGTTCCTCGAGTAACTCGGATGATGGTGAAGTCACCTGCATCAGAAATGAGGGACCCGACTACCAAGCAGTACTCCAGTCGAATACATGCATTCCCGAACGTCAACTACTGCAAGAACACTCTTACAAAAGGAATACGATATTTTTATGTGGGATATGCAACCTAATAGAAAGGAAGCAGCCTATAACAATATGTCCCCGATGCGGACCCAAACCTGAAAGGTTCCTAATTAGAAGAGCCGAACGGTTATACGAAGGAGACATTAGATACCTCCGGGATCGAGGAGCATTTGAAATAGATGAGAGGGGCGAGACCTGCGTTGTGAAGCGCGTTATGTCAAACGCCACTTACATCTTAGAAAAAATCCCGTATCCGGACAACGAGAGGGTTGTCGATGACTTGGGCATAATTGAAAGATCACACCTTAAGCATAAATACAAAATCAATCGGAATACCTCCGTAAGCTCAGATGATTCTACACACGAGGCTTGCTACATGGTATCGCTGGAAGTAGAAGAAGAAGGGGAAGAGTATGAGATTACCGCGAAGGAGGCTCCCAAAGAATTAGAAGAAGGTGGCCAGAACACGATAGACGAATTGACAGAAATCAATCTAGGGAATAAAGAGACACCTAGACCCACATTCATAAGTGCCTCTCTGCCCGATGACATGAAAGAACGAGTAACGAAGCTCCTAAGGGAATACATTGATTGCTTCGCATGGAATTACCATGAAATGCCGGGTCTGGACCCGCAGGTAGCCACCCATAAGTTGAAGATAGACTCCGAGTTCAAACCAGTGAAACAAGCACCACGGCGAATGAGAGTGGAACTGGAAGAACAAGTTGCGGCCGAAACCAAAAAGTTAATAGATGCAGGGTTTGTACGAGAAGAAGAAAACCCTGAGTGGATTGCCAGTATTGTCCCAGTCAAGAAAAAGAATGGGCAAATACGCATATGTGTCGACTTCCGAGACCTAAACAAAGCATGTCCCAAAGATGATTTCCCGTTGCCTGTAACCGAGATAATTGTAGATCATACTTCAGCATACGAGGTCTTCTCCTTCATGGATGGATACTCAGGCTACAACCAGATCAAAATGGATAAGGAAGACCAAAAGAACACGGCCTTCCGCACCCCGATAGGCATATACTGCTACAAAGTCATGCCTTTCGGCCTCAAGAATGCAGGCGCCACATACCAGCGCGCCATGACCAAGATATTCGATGATTTGATACACAAAATTGTCGAATGCTATGTGGATGATCTAGTGGTAAAGGCCATGTCCCATGAAGAGCATTTAGAGAACCTGCACATAGTCTTCGAAAGACTCAGGCAACATGCCCTAAAGCTAAATCCACTGAAGTGTGCCTTCATGGTCTCTTCAGGGAAATTTCTCGGGTTCGTGGTGCGACACAGGGGAATAGAAATTGACCCTGGTAAAATCAAAGCCATACTGGAATTAAAACCCCCCCAAAATCTTAAACAGTTGCGATCTCTCCAAGGACGACTAGCGTACATACGGCGTTTCATTGCAAATCTATCGGGTAAGATACAACAATTCACCCGACTCACGAAAAAGGATGTCCTGTTCAAATGGGACTCGGATTGTCAAGTCGCTTTTGAACGAATAAAACAGTATCTTTTGCACCCGCCGGTGCTGGCCGCACCTATATCTGGAAAGCCTCTCCTTCTATATACTACGGCTCTTGAAGGATCGTTGGGTGCTTTAATGGCTCAAGAAAATGAAGAAGGAAAAGAAAATGCCTTCTATTACCTCAGTCGAATGCTCGTGGGGGCAGAACATGCTTACTCACCAATTGAAAAACATTGCTTAGCCCTAGTGTTCGCTATCAAGAAATTGCGACACTACATGCTAGCCCACAAAGTCAAGCTGATATCACGAGTAGATCCCCTCAAGTACTTAATGACTAGACCCATGCTCACAGGAAGATTGGCTAAGTGGGCCATCATCCTAACCGAATTTGACATAACGTATGTGCCTCAAAAGGCCATAAAGGGGCAAGCATTGGCTGACTTTCTGGCAGAACATCCTATACCAGATGATTCACCATTGGTCTGTGATTTTCCTGACGAGGAGATCATGAACGTTGAAGGAGGAAGACCCGGTTGGGAAATGTATTTCGACGGGGCATCATCCATAAGGCCCGTTCCTGGCAATCAGGTGCCTAAGATTCGGGCCGGTATCGGCCTAGTATTCATAACTCCCGCAAAAGGAATAATACGCCATTCCTTCGCACTAACAGAACCATGCACAAACAACGAGGCAGAGTACGAAGCTTTGATCGCCAGACTCGAAATAGCGATAGAGACGAGTATACAGAAATTAAAAATCTTTGGGGATTCTCAACTAATTATAAGCCAGGTCCTCGGAGAATATAAAGTACTTAAACCAGAATTGATAAGGTATCATGAAAGGGTAATTGAACTTATGCGGGAAATCCCCGAAATCACTTACGAGAAAATAACGAGAGCTTCAAATGGTAAAGCAGATGCCTTGGCTCGTATTGCCAAGGAGTTGTGCGAACCTGAAAATAACGAAGTGCGTATTTCCATAAGGAACAGACAGCCTCTGTCTCCATGTTTCTCAAAACAAGAACTAGAGAAGGAGAATACGCTCGCCCAAAACGAAGGAGAAATGATGAAAGAGACCCAAACCGAAGTATCAGTAGTACAAGATGAAGAGGATTGGCGTCAACCATTCATCAACTACCTCAAAAGTGGAATACTACCTAATGAGAAGTCCAAACAAGGGCAAATTAAGAAGCGAGCTCTCCGTTATGTGTTTAACAATGATACCCTATACCGTAGATCATACGAAAACCTTTGGCTCCGTTGTATAACGAAAAGAGAGGCTCTCCAAGTAATGGAAGAAGTTCATTCTGGGATATGTGGAGCACACCAATCTGGGCCAAAAATGCGACTAAAGATCAAACACATAGGGTACTATTGGCCCTCAATGGTAGCCGATTGCGAAGAATATGCTAAGAGATGTCATCAATGTCAAATACACGGTGATTTCATTCATCGACCCCCAAACCCTTTACACCCCACGATCGCGTCTTGGCCATTTGATGCATGGGGTACTGATATTGTGGGACCGATAGATCCACCTTCATCAGAAGGTCACCGCTTCATCCTAGCTGCTACCGACTACTTTTCCAAGTGGACAGAAGCAGTGGCTCTTAAAGAAGTGAAAGCTACCGATGTCGTTAAATTTTTTCGGAACCAGATACTCTACCGATATGGAATACCAAGAAGGATAATATCTGACAATGGAACAGCATTCAAGAATGTGAAAATCGACGCTCTCGTTAACCAACATGGCATCGATTGGAGGTATTCCTCCGCTTACAACCCAAGAGCCAATGGGCTAGCTGAAGCTTTCAATAAAACCCTCATCAAAATCTTGAGGAAAACGGTAGGTAAAAATCATAGGAACTGGCATGAGAAATTACACGAGGCATTGTGGGCTTATCGTACCACTTATCGTACTCCTACCCAAGCCACCCCATATTCTTTGGTATTCGGGGCTGAAGCGGTGTTACCCCTCGAAGTAGAAATTCCATCCCTAAGGGTGGCATTGCAAACTGAAATGACTGTCAATGAAAGTACAAAACTCAGGATGGATGAGTTAGATGCCATGGATGAAAAAAGGTTAGTTGCCCATCAAAGCCTAGAATTATACCAAGCCCAAATGACGAGGTCGTATGATAAATTGGTGCGAGTAAGGACGTTTCGAAAAGGAGATCTAGTCCTGATGCCAAAGCGACCAATACTAGGGCGTCATTCAGGTCCGAAATTCTCAGCCAATTGGGAAGGACCCTATGTAATTAAGCAAGTGTTCGAAGGAGGTGCCTATATATTGGTTGATCACCAGGGCAACGTTGTTACCACTCCTATCAATGGGCGATACCTTAAGAAATATTATGCATAAACGAAAACCCCTACGAATAAAAGGACCGAACCGCAGCATGAGTGAAATCGTCTCGAGCGAAAAGTGAGGTCCCCCAACTACCCACAAAATCCATAAAGGCCTCTCGCCACGAAATGGGTTTTGTTAAGTTTGTACCCTTAAACAATTAACACTGGCAAAGTTTGTCCAGCCAGTTCTGAATATGGACAAACAAGTTTTATATTTTGTACTTTGAACAAAATATGGGCTTTGGTGTTGTGCCCATTTGAAACAACTATCACTGGTTTTGTCTTTCCTCCCAGTTTGAAAAAAGGAGAGACAAGGTTTCTTCATTGTCCTTTAAACAATGGAGTGTCTAATGACGATATCTCAAATAAAATCAAAAGATTAAAGAAAGTGGTCGTTTAGACTATTTAAATTCTGAAGGCACAAAATCCCTTTTAAAAAAAAGTTTTCAAAAATAATGGTGTTCGCATTTCCTGCGATACCCTCGCCTAAGGATTGATGCCATATAGGCTATTCAAGAAGGCACGAGAGGAGTGAATAAGATGCCACCCTCAAACAGGTGCATGCATGCACCTAAATCCCACTACAGTATAAAAAGAGTGGAGAGATGTAAGGCCCACAAAGAAAGCCTCAAGCACAAAATGGGCTTTGTCAAGATTGTGCCCTTAAAACAATTGTCACTGGTACGCTCGTCTAGCCAGTTATCTAAAATGACGAGCAGGCTTTATATATTTGTGCCGAACAAAATAAGGCTTTGATGTTGTGCCTAGGCCACGTGAGCACTAAAACAATTATTATGGCCCAAAATGAAGGAAACCGAGAGCCCAAAGGCAATAACCCTAATCGGGTTCTCACCAAACCAATCCCCGCAGAAACAAGCCTCAAGTCAAGTCAACACCCATGAATGATATACCTACAGGTCAACGCCCCACGGGCCATAACCCAAACTAGAGTTTAAGAATGAGAACCCTTGACTCCAAAGACTAAAGCCCATAGTTTGGCAAGTAAACACCCCAAAATCCCATGAATGACAAGCGAATACCCTAAAAACCAAGCATGATTTGACATACCCTGTTGATATACGTCCCATGGGTGACAGCTGAACCCAAAACAAGAGAATACCTTTCAAGCACCAAAAGGAAACCTATGACAAGCAAGCTAAGCTTCACTCGTAAGAGAAACGTCGCTTCACTATATCGCATCAATCTCATGGAGATGCATGAACATCTAACCTTAACGGGTTCCGTATGACCAATGAAGCCTCAGAGCAGAATGGTTCTACAAAGTCTCCATATCGCCGGTAGCCTTTTTGTGGGAGCGGCGCATGAGCATGAATGAAGAATTCGACCTTAACGGGTCTCCATATCGCCGGTAGCCTTTTTATGGGAGCGGCGCATGAGCATGAATGAAGAATTCGACCTTAACGGGTCTCCATATCGCCAGTAGCCCTTTTGTGGGAGCGGCGCATGAATCATGAATGAAAATTCGACCTTAACGGGTCTCCATATCGCCGGTAGCCTTTTTGTGGGAGCGGCGCATGAGCATGAATGAAGAATTCGACCTTAACGGGTCTCCATATCGCCGGTAGCCTTTTTATGGGAGCGGCGCATGAGCATGAATGAAGAATTCGACCTTAACGGGTCTCCATATCGCCAGTAGCCCTTTTGTGGGAGCGGCGCATGAATTATGAATGAAATTTCGACCTTAACGGGTCTCCATATCGCCGATAGTCTTTTTATGGGAGCGGCGCATGAGCATGAATGAAGAATTCGACCTTAACGGGTCTCCATATCGCCGGTAGCCTTTTTGTGGGAGCGGCGCATGAATCATGAATGAAAATTCGACCTTAACGGGTCTCCATATCGCCAGTAGCCCTTTTGTGGGAGCGGCGCATGAATCATGAATGAAAGTTCGACCTTAACGGGTCTCCATATCGCCAGTAGCCTTTTTGTGGGAGCGGCACATGAACATGAATGAAGATTCGACCTTAACGGGTTCCGTATGACCAATGAAGCCTCTGAGCAGAACGGTTTTACATTGTCACACATGTTGGGGTAGCCTTTTTTGTGGGGCTATTGTGTGTGAGAATCAGACCTTAACGGGTCCCGTATGACCGTTGTCACCCCTAAGTGGGACGGTTTTTACGTAGTCATACATGCTGGGGTCGCCTCTTTTGTGTGGGCAGCATGAGTGAATGTCTGACCTTAACGGGTCCCGTATGACCGTTGTCACCCCTAAGTGGGACGGTTTTTACGCAGTCATACATGCTGGGGTCGCCTCTTTTGTGTGGGCAGCATGGATGAAGATTCGACCTTAACGGGTTCCGTATGACCAGTGAAGCCTCTGAGCAGAACGGTTTTACATAGTCACACATGTCGGGGTAGCCTTTTTTGTGAGGCTATTGTGTGTGAGAATCAGACCTTAACGGGTCCCGTATGACCGTTGTCACCCCTAAGTGGGACGGTTTTTACGCAGTCATACATGCTGGGGTCGCCTCTTTTGTGTGGGCAGCATGAGTGAATGTTCGACCTTAACGGGTCCCGTATGACCGTTTTCACCCCTAAGTGGGACGGTTTTTACGCAGTCATACATGCTGGGGTCGCCTCTTTTGTGTGGGCAGCGTGGATGAAGATTCGACCTTAACGGGTTCCGTATGACCAGTGAAGCCTCTGAGCAGAACGGTTTTACATAGTCACACATGTCGGGGTAGCCTTTTTTGTGAGGCTATTGTGTGTGAGAATCAGACCTTAACGGGTCCCGTATGACCGTTGTCACCCCTAAGTGGGACGGTTTTTACGCAGTCATACATGCTGGGGTCGCCTCTTTTGTGTGGGCAGCATGAGTGAATGTTCGACCTTAACGGGTCCCGTATGACCGTTGTCACCCCTAAGTGGGACGGTTTTTACGTAGTCATACATGCTGGGGTAGCCTCTTTTGTGTGGGCAGCATGAATGAATGTTCGACCTTAACGGGTCTCCATATCGCCGGTAGCCTTTTTGCGGGAGCGGCGTGTGAATTACGAGAATAGAAAACCGAACCCAAGCCAACTGAAGACGTTTGATCGCTTAGAACCCGATTGAATAGACGCAGAAGGCTTGAGGTACAACTTGAGTCCAACGAAGATGCCTTGTCGCTTAGAGCCCGATGGGGGAGATTCAGAAGATTCAGGATTGAGCCCTGACTTTACAAGTATATCTGGTCGCTTAGAACCCAATTAGAGAAAACTTGAAAGGTTCAGGAGAAAAAAACCGAGTTAAGCAAGTTTATTCGATCGCTTAGAACCCGATTGGAGAAGGCTTGAAGAACTCGTAGACAAAAAGAGAAAGAAGGAGAATGAGGAAGGAAACTGATTTAGACGAGTTCATTTAATCGCTTAGAACCCAGTTAGAGAAGATTCGAATAAATCAACCAAAAAGAGAAAGAAGGAGAATGAGAAAACTACAAAAGCGAACATCAACTGCAAATACGTATATCCAAGCACATTCAACCAAAACCAAAATACACATACAAAGAGTGAGCTCGAAAGCACCCTCTCACAAACCATACAAAAGTAAAGTCTACCCTAAATGAAAGTGCCTAAAAGCAGGAGGCACGAAAGGCACGATGGCTGAACATGGCTCCACAACCACGGGAACATCATGGGGGCAGTCGAGAACCCCTCCTGCTCCAATGCTAGATGAGCCTGCTATGACTAAATCTGGCCCTGTGAATAATAAAGGAATGGGCTAAATACACAAAATCTGCAAATCAAGAAGGAGATAATGGGAAAGAGGTTCGAAGAAAGTAAATGTACCTGAATGACCAGTCATCTGGACTGAAGGGAACTCCTCCTTTCTTCTCTTCTTCTGCTTTCTGTTGCATCTCTTAGGCCCGGAATCAGGCCTCAAGAAAACTCGGGCTGGCACGTCACACCTGACTACCTACTCGGGCATGGAAGAAGCCACTGTAGAAAAAGGAAAAGTAAGGTTAATATGTACGCAAAACCCGTATGCGAATTCAAGAAAATAAAAATGTGTCATACCTGCCCTAGATATAGCGGAGGAGTCAATGCCAGGAGGAGAAAGGCGGCTATCACGACTCTGAAGGTCAGGGGCTCTCTCCAGGAAAGGGACCTGACGCCTCTTTAAAAGGCTCTTCCTCCTGGTGCGGACCATCTCCAAAACCAAATCCTTATCAGGAACCTGGCACGACTGAACCATGTCGTAAAACCATTTCTGATAAGCAGCGCTGAATACGCCAACTCTCGAAGTGGAAGGTATAGTGAAACTCACGCGAGTGTCAGTGCGAAGAATGGACTCCCAGCACCGTGCAGCCCCAGCTAAATCAGCTGCCATGAGACTGCCAGTCCAAACTATGGCAGGAATGTCCTGATCAAACCCAAACTGGCGTGCACAACGATGGGGCATATAGGGCTCCAATATGACTCGATCACCCAAACGAAGAGGTAGGAGCCCATGCCTGAGACTGACCAGGAAATCCAACCTCCTGGAACCCCTCTTTAAACCCTCAGGGCACCTCTCGCTCCAAACCCTATCCAAAAGCTCCAAATCTTCACCTTTAGAGTTACGGCGGAAAGTCGCCCAACTCTCTGGTGATCTAAGAAAACCTCTGCTGCGTGAGAAGTAGTCACGAGCCAGCCTAGGAGTCAAAGGAGTATGTCTAACTCCTGCGATCCCTGCTAAAAGGGGTAAATCGGCCCTCATCCTCTCCCTCATCGAGGGAGTGTACAAACCGGGCCAATAGATGTGAGCCCAACCCATCAAGAAATGAAAAGGAACCACCTCATCACAATGCGAAGGATCCTTTGAGGTAGATAAGATCCTCATGCACCTGAAAACATTGGCCAACGCGGGAATAGCCAAAGACACCGCCTCACCTCTCGCCAAATTGTTTGCCATGATAAAACAATCTGGTCGAATAACACCCGCCGGCTGGCTAGGGATCACAAAACAACACAACCACCAAGCTAGAAAGGCAGTCAGGTAGGCCTCAGCACCCAACCTCTCGCGAGATGCGCTGACTGGAGTGAATCTCTCATCAGTGTGGAATATCTCCTCCCGGCCTGTACCAAATGGATCGTAGGAATGCGCAAAAACATGAACCGGATAACGAATCGCATCGCTGAAATACGCGATCCATCTCCTAAAATCTACCTCCCCAGTATAAGAAAGCTCATGGTAAACGTCAAAAACCCGCTGAAGAGATATGGGATGACGCCGACTACCGTCTGGCAGAAGCTCAGAAAGAGTCCCCTCTAAAGGGAGATACTCGTCATAAGGGACACCAAAAATAGGTAAACCTGTCAAGTGACGCATCTCCGCAAGAGATATGGTGAGCTCGCAATCCTCCATAACAACAGTGTTGGAAACATAATTCCATCGCTCCACCATACTCTGGAAAAAGAAAGGATCCCAAGTGTACTCAAACAGGGAGAGAAATACCGCCTCATAAATCCCCACCTTGCTCAAAGCATCAACCTCAGTCTGTAAGATGACTCTCACCCAATCAACCAAAAAGGGCATTCGCACAAGGCCCCCAGGTATGAAATCAGCAGATGCCCAAGGCACCGTCTGCTGACCCAACATCTCAGTGACAGGCAAATGTAAGGGATGAGGGACCCGATCCCTGGTAAAAGGATGCAAGCGTAAACCACGTACCTCTCGAAGGTGTGACACGCTCAAAGATCGCTTGAACCTAGTAGCGGTCCCTGCAGTGAGGAAAGTATCCGGTGCCCAATCATCCGGGTCATCCTGAAGGCGCTGGCCCATAGAGAAAGCAGAAGCGGGCATAGACTCATACCGAGTAAAAGGTACCCCTGCAACGAAAACAAAGTTCCGTCAGACTTTGCCAAACCACACTACCCTACCATGTAAGTGCAAGCGTATGATGAGTAAGGAAAGGTGTACCTCGGTTGCGAGACATGCCTGAAAACAATGATCAGAACCAAATTCCAAGCTTCAATACTCACCTAGGCTCTGAACACCTGCAAAGAAGCATAGAAATATGTTAATTCAGAGTTTAAAGTAACTGAAAGCATGGTCCGAAACGACCTTAAACTATCCCCATGGTCCGAAACGACCTTAAACTACACCAATAGTCTAAGGAGACTTTAAACTACACCAATAGTCTAAGAAGACTTTAAACTCAACCAAAACCAAATCCCAACCTGATATGCCAAGAAGACCCCGAGATACAGCTAAAACCAACCCTGGTTAGCCAAAGGCCCCAAAGAGAAGCACACGAGAAAAACTGGATCAAAACTTGAGAGTATACCTACAACCAGAAGGCCATTTTACCTAAACTCTCAATTTTGCAAGTTACCCGCATGGTTCCCATACTAGATCAGAGATAAAGTTCCCCTGTCTGTAATCCCTCCTCGGTTAGACAGGTTTTCCCCATGAATGTGAGTTTGTAGTACAGTCACTGTCTGAAGCCCCCAATGTATGAGCAAGGGACCGATTGCTCAGGCAAACCCCGAAGAACGCACATTCAACCCCTACCCAACCATGCAAGTATTAGCGAGATGAGATAAAGATAACATACCTTTTTGAAGTAGATGTGATCGAGGAAGATGATCAGACCCGCTTCCGAGCTCAACGCCCAATATGGAGTTCAAACACCTGAGATTCAAACAAGAAAGATAACTCAGAAGAGAATTCCATAAAGTTCATAAGGAACACTGGGGGCACCTGGCTAAGCTGTTCAATCCTAAGGTCTTCACACCTCACCCAGGTGGGGGGCATTTGTTTGACCCTAAAAAGTTGTCACAAGATAAATGGTAATTTCTAGGGGGCAAGTAAAATAACAAAGTCACACTCAGGCTCTCCAGAGCAAACTGAGTATAGCATATTGAAATTCTTGCTAACATTCTACATGCAAAAACTCGAATTTTGGTGTGCACAATGGTCAAAATGATGAAGCAATTAATTCTTTAAGAATTAAACAATGCATAGATAACATTCTGGGTGCAAAACAGGGTGACATTTGGCCAAATCAAGTCTCAGAACTGCTCTGGGTACAATTTTTGGGACACCAAACAAATCTGACAGTGTGGGACCCGATCACTAGTGACTCAAGGCTATTTCACGCTGAGCCAACATGGAAAATGAACATGGCACACCAGGGTAATACGGGATATACCGAGTTGCCAGTGTCTCGGCCCATGGTGCACCGTGACCAAACAAAGGCAGGCGCTAGGCGCTGGGGTATGGTTCAAATACCTCTTGACCCCTTCGTTTAGCATGCACTTGGTGCTTCATGCACCACGCCACACCCCTTCTACGCGGCTCACGGACACCGAATGCAGCCGAAGGAAATAAAAGAATATAGAGGGATGAACGGTAGAAACAAGGAGACCGACAAGTGGGCCCTCGCACCTGACTTCTTCTTCTTCTCCTGGCCTTCCTTCCGAATACGAAATTAGAGCTTAAAATTCACTAAAATGGATAGAGCTCGATATAAAGCCTTTATGTTATATTAATAAAGGTCATACCCTCCTCTCTATACTCAAAGCTCTGGTCATACATCCCTCTCTCATAAGTCCAATTAAAACCGAGAAGGGGAAGGAAGAAAAATGGAAAATGCAAGCTCTCAGCAAAATTAGATCACGAGACTTGGTTTAGAGCTAAGAAAGGGGTAGGCGACACTGGTAGACTTTCCAATTTAAAGTGAAAGGGTGTAATTGCATTAGCCCGTGAGAGAGGCATGCACCCGAATGTGACATAAGTAGAAAGGGTGCAATTCGTCATCAATTCGGTGCAATACACCCAGGCACATGATAATGGGGTAAGGGCGATGCTCTGTGTCCATCCCTCATGAATATTAACACCAGAACCGATTTGGGCTCATGATGAGGCCCGGTAAGGCGCGGGAACAAGGTACCATATTCAATACAGCTGTTATTTGGCTGTTGGTCCCTTCTAATACGTGTCAAGCCCTGTGCACATGAAGACAAATATGGAAATATTCCTTCCAGGAGGCCAGGAGCACGCTTATCAAACTTCTCCTTCTATGGCCGGTTTATGGAGGGCTAAGATGTGCCATATGATAATAAAATCAAATCCAAGGGCCACAGATGCTATGGCCAATCATGGATGATATGTATGAAGAATATTGATCAAACTCCTGCCAGCAAGGCATTCGAAAGTGGGTGAATTGATCCAGACCCTTCATCAAACAGCTGGTGTGCATAGCAGATGACACCTCAGCTGAACCCTAAACCCTAAACCCATGCCTGCCTTATATAAGGCACCTCAAATCAACACTCAAGACATACATCTTCTTCTCCAGAAAACCCTCGGTGTAAGAATCAAGAAAGAAACTTCCATTTTTAAAAGAGAGTTTAAGTTAGAAGTTGCAAAGTTTCAAGCTTTTAAAAGAAAGGTAATTAATACCTTGAAAAATGTAAGCTCAAAGCTGAGCAATGATCTGTATATATGTCATTTTAATCGAAATAAAGGGTTTTTGTTTGATGATTTTCTTGTTTGTTCTTTGCTTGATCTTGTTCTCATCTTCTATTTCCTTTTCCTTTTACTCTCAAAACCATGGATGTGAGAGCTATATAATTTCTAGTTCATCTTAGGATGAGGAAAAACAAAAGAAATATATAGCTTGATGATCAACAAAAAAATGTGTGTTTCATCTCTTCTTTTGCATCTTCTTTCCTTTTAAAGCAAAAAAAATATATATGTATATAATAAAATGTGTTTATTTGCATCTCCCTTGTCTTCTTGGTGATTCCTATAAAAATAAATATAAAGATGTCGAAATTTAACCCTTTTCCTTCTTTTCTTTTCCTTCTCTACCTCCTCTTTCTTTTTATTCTTCTCCTTTCTTTTGTTCTTCTTTTCTTTATTTTATGTTGCAAAGAAAGAGAATAAAAGCACATAATCACATAAATATATAAATAATATGCATATTAAAAGTGGCATTTTATATTATAAGAAACATGAAAGGAAGAGATATTAAAAGTTGATGTTTAGCTACATCCTTTGAATATCAATTTCTTGCATAGTTCTTTTAATGTAAAAATCAAATTAAAAGTGCATAGCAAAACAAAAAAGAGAATTTTGATTAAATGACATTGTGGGGATTGATGTTTAATTACATCTCCCTAATTATCCCATTTCGAACTTTTTGAAGGACTTCAATGCATAAAAGAGAAATAAAGTGAGTAATATGTGAAGGATTGATGTTTTACTACATCTCTTTCCATATTACAAATTTTATCAATCTTCAAAGGGCCTAGATGCATAATTACTAAAAGGAGAGGGTAAATGAGAAGAGGGAAGCTTTAATCCCCATGATATGATGCTCAAAGACCCTTTTGTGTGAATATGCAAATGATCAAGGACCCATATGTATATTTTCATAAATACTAGCAAATGACACATGTGATGCTAGTACCCCTTTGATCTTTTCTTAAGGCAATTCTTCATTCATAGCCTTTAAGGATAAAACACCATGATTAATGAAATAGTATAAGCACAGAAAATGCCCAAATGACCTGCTGGTACAGATCAGCCAGTGCAGGCTGATCTGAAAATCAAACCAAAAATCTGTTTAAATAGAAAGATAGAGGATGAAAATACAATCAATTTAGACTCAAACTTTGCACCTTTCTGATTTTTCTACTATTTTCTAGCCATTTTCAAAGTTGGACTTCAGAAAATAGAAAAACAGCAACATGCATATTTGCATTTACACCCCTCTGTCTTTCTGCTTCTCTTAAAAATAGAAATAAAAAGCATAAAATTCCCGAATTTCATGCATCCATTCTTGATATATTATACTACAAGAATAACATGAAAATCATATATGTCATTTGATGAAATTCATGAGAAATAGAAATAAAGAAATATGAATTTCACCTTCTTCCCAAACCCGAAACCCAATAGCATGGTTCATGCTCAGATACTCTTCGATGTTCCCCTAACACCTTTCAGACATACTCAAAGCATAAATTTTCATCCCCAAATGCACCCCAAGTCACAATACCGTGTACCTAAGTCAAACTGATATCAATCCGAGAAGTGCCGAAATATGGAAAGTCACCCAAGCGTTGATGAAACCCAAAATTGGACGCACCTGAAACTTCCTTGGGTTCAAATGATGTTAAATGAGCAAACAATCAGCGAAAGAAGCAAAGAGATTGATAGAATCGAGTTTGAGTTTCAATCGGTACCGAAATACCGAGACCTACCCCGTTCTGACATCTCCGGTGGTCGATGGCCGCCGACAACACATCCAATAGATTCGTGAACACAAGGCGATCCTAAAGGCACGTCCCTTTAGTCTCGCCGTGACCGGAGGCTTCGTCGGAGCAACCACCGGTTTGAACCCTAAGTCGGGTACCGAACCTGATCTATATCCAACTTGCACGATCTTTAAAGCAACCAGGATGGATGGATCTTGGCGCCAAAGTACAAGTTCAAATCAGATATCCGAATCTCTGCGCAAAAAGAAGAATTGAAGGCCAGGATCGAAATTTAAACCGCTGCCAGAGGGACCCACACGTCAGCCTAAGTCAAAGAACCACCTAGCAAATCTCAAAGCTTTTGCACACATCTCAAGGCCCAATAACCGAAACCTAAAGCCTGTTATCCAAGCCCGATGGTCTGTGCATATCTTAAAACCCATAAACACATCTCAAAGGTTCGGAGTGTAAATCTCAAAAGCCCAACTCTCGATCCCACGGCCCATAAATATTAAGAGAAGAACTTTTACAAAGGGGTCCCTCTGACAAAATTACTTTCACAGCGCAGTCCTTGGATGTTTGCAGATAAGCCCCTGGCTACCCAAAATTTCTTCAAATGGGTCCCTAGAAGCCCAATTTCCACTTCAGACCTTGATGAAAGCCTAAACCACAAACCTCAGTCCTTCCAGCTTTACAAATGGGCCCTTGGAAAACTTTAAACTTCACAAATAAGCCCTTTCCAGCCCTTATTGGCCATAACTTCTTCATTTCAAATCCAAATCAACTCAAACCAATTCCAAATGAACCCAAATCAAATCATTCATGTTTCTAAAATAAAATCAAGCATAATTAGACATCACACAACATGTTAAATTACCAAAGTGCCCCTTTCTCCACTTTTCTTCAGGCTCAAATCATTCCCTTCTTCAATAAAAATGTAAATAAAGCATGAATAAATTCTCTCCAACACAAATAGGTTTTTAAAAATAAATAAAAATGCATAATAAATGTATTTTAGCAACATCCATTGCATCTCATACGCACATATTAATTAAATACCCAAAACAAGAAAAGTCAAATGAAAATAGAAAGATTAAATACATGAGTCCTCCCTTTTTAGCCCCTTTATTCAATTCACAACAAATAGGCATAAATCCTGGAATGAACGAGGTATTCAGTATGGCTTGGAAGGGCCATCTGATGTAATTAACAGCGGAGGCTTGCGCCCGCTGGGAGTTAAACGTCCCCACAATCATTAAACTCTCTCGATGGACTGATTATGAATCGTAGGTCTGTCGAGGGTGAACCGGAAGGAATAGCAGGAAGAAAGAAACGAATGTTTCAAGTTCGATGTTCTTTAACTAATCTTTAGAAGAGCATTGAACCATGAGACATTTAAATACATATGCACACACCTTCCATACCAACTGTGCAACTTTCTGCGCCCTACAATATTGAACACCACAGCATTCAAAAACCAATCATATTAATTCAACATTCAACAAATTAACAGGAACATTTATTATACATATACATATACATATATCTTGAACTGATAAAACATTTTCTAAAAAGTAAATCATGATTCAAAGCCAAGTTCTCGATAGTGTATGAATGGTCATGTGACGATGTACTTAGATTGTTGTTTAAACTCTTTCGCAAACCATGGCGTATTTCAAAGAGAGTTTGTGTAAGAGATTAAACAACAATGCACTGTGACATACCTTTCATACACTATCAAAAACTTGGATTTGAAAGATTAATTAAATTTTTAGTAAAATGTTTTAAATTTCATAATCAGTTTGTGGCACATTTTTTTGAACTTTTTCTAAAAACAATTAATTTACAAGCTGGAGTTAGAAAAAACTTGACGGTGGCTGCCAGGAAGCGGGGTGATTGCATCTTGACATCTTCTTCTTCAATGGCGACCCTCTAGATCGTTTCCTTGGTTGAAGAATGATGAAGAAGGTCCATATCATAATTTGCAAAGTAAATTCAGATCATGCAACAAATATAAATAGCCAACAAAATATTCAGAACTTTACATGACCATTCATACATTTTTAAGTGCGGCATAAACATTCAGAACTTTACATAAATTCATATAATGCAAAGTAAATTCAAATCATGCAACAAACATTCAAACTCATTTTCAAGGCTAACCTAGATTTAGTTGATTCAAACAGAAATTAAACAATTAATACAAAAATTAAAAGATTACCCCGTTAATTGTACTCCTTCAAAAGAAGAGACAATTCCCTCTCAAAGATGACAAGAGGAATCAATCCTCAACCTTGAAAGAAATCCGTCATTTCGAGTACCCTTCGCTCTCCATGAACCTAGAATACGATGAGCCAATACGAGTCTAATACACGACTTACGGTGAAACATGAGCACCGAAATTAAAGATATAACAGACTAAATAGTACTTACTCCCTGAGGAACCGACAAGTGGGCCCCCACTTACAGTACCCTTCTCCCCCCTCTCTTCGTTCACTTTTCTCTTCTAACGGCCGAGAAAAACAAGAAAATGAAATTGGCTGAGAAAGAAGCGAAATTGATCTGATTCCTCTTAAGTCTTAAGTCATGATCAATAAAGAAAGAGTAAATGATTGATCAATTTGGTCATTGGAGGAATGAAAAGAGAAAATTAAGAAAGTAAAGCCGAAGAAAGCGAAATTGGGAACTCACTGTCTGCTAAAGTAGAACCCAAATTAAGAATGCAAGCATGCTTCTCACTTTCAGGTGATGTTGTATGGCTATCTAATTGGAGAAATTTAGAGTAGCCAATGAGTTAAGCCGAAATGGCCATGATAGATAGAGCTTGTAACTCGGATGAAGTAAATGGCAAAAGGACATAGTTCTCTGGCTGTCTATAACGGGTTGTTAGAAACCCAGTGAAATGGTTTAATGCCCAATTTAATATGTTGACAGAAGGTTCTCTCAAAATGGGAATATGTACCCGATAGCAACCGAGATGGGACCACAGTCGATCAAAAATGGAAAATTGACAAACAAGGGTGTATGATACCTCGCAAGGTATGTTAGGATGTGCTACACATGCACTGTGTCCACCCATAATTGATTATAGTTGTATAAAAGGGGCTTGGGCATAATAAGCCGGTTTAAACCGCAAAGACAACGTACACTTGCTGCCACTGGCGCCTCTGCGACAAAATTGACCTTATGCACAGCTGTCTCATGCCCCAGGCAAGCTACCAAAAGAGAAGAATATCCTCCCATGCATGAGGGAAAGCATGAACCATACATGGCAAATCTCGGCCTTTAAAGAGAAAAATCAAGGGCTAATGAATGGCTTATGCTCTGGATTGCCAAGATGGCTCAAATCTATTGGCTCAAGCCCCTGCAAACAGCAACCAAAGGCCTTGAACAAAGATCAAGAGCATTAAAATGAAGATGAAGAAATTGAAGGGCAAAGATGATGCCAACTCGGCCATAGCCTAAACCCTAAACCTTGATGTCCTTGAGGCTATATACCCCATGAAATCAAAGAAAGACAACAAGATACACAAGTCATACGGTGGAAATACACTGAAACCCTCTTCCTCAACAAAAAACATTAGAATTTTGATAAGTAACCCAATTTTCAAGCTTTGTTACTCCTCCCTCTCTGTAGCAACAAATCAAATAGGTAAAATAGAAGCTCAGAGATGTAAGCCTTGAAAGTTCTATGCTATGTACATTTGATCTTGAAATAAAGTTCTTCTAAATTGAAGTGTTCTTTCTTTATTGTTTTGAGCTCTTACTTTGGTCTTCCCTTTTGTTTTCTTATTTGAAGCTTCTGATATAATAAAAGTGAAAGCCACATGAACTTTGAGTTTATTTCATGATAAGCAAAACATGTTTGGCTTAATGATCATAAAAAGACCTTTTTTTCTTTACTGTTTTAATAAAAACATTAGATAAAAATATAAAAGTTTCATTGGTTCTTCTTAGCAAATAAGATTTTTGGAGCTTATCATTTTAAACCATATTAAAAATTATAATAACCAAAATGTGTACAAAAGTATCAAGCTTTTGTCCCCTTTTTTTTTCCTCTTTTGTTCTCTTTCTGTCTTTAAATCAATCCTTTTAATTCCTTCTAAAATAATTAGATAGCAAAGGTATAAGAGTTGAGCCAGCTGGCTTCCTCTTATGTTGGAACTATTTGATATTTTATTAAAGGAATTAAAAAGGCATTAAAGTGACTAAATAAAAAAAATGCACAAGGGTTGAGAAGGCTGAGCCTGCTGGCTTCCCCATCAGTTCCTTTAATTAAATACGTGGACCTATGTTGTATAAAGGAAAATTTAGCTTCTTTAATACGCAAATGTACTAGATTACATCATATAAAGAAACTAAAAGGACCTTTGTGCAAATAGTGAAAGATAGAGGGTCAAAGATGCAAAGCGGCACCAGCTAGGGCTGTTCTATGCTATTTGCATTCTTACCCCATGATATCTTGATGATTTGTCCAAATAATTAAGTTAAAAGAGCATATAAAGCATGATTTCAACAAAGTCAGGGGCCTCTCTGCATAAAACCAGGTTCTGACAGCCCATTTGATGTTTCAAAAATATTAAACAATGATTTTGGAGCTTTGGATTTCTTCTTTTCCTTTGCTGGTACCAACTTAGTAGCTTTCAAGCTACTAAAATGATTATTGTCTCAACCAGACCTTGTACTATGTTGTAATGACTTTCAGTTAAGCCATGATATGATATCAAGCATAGTCTCAGTGGTTAAACATACCATAGGCCTTGCTGGTATAAAAGAATCACTCAAAATAGCTAAAATAACATGTTCTGATGAAACAGTCAGTTTAGAATGGTACAGGGACCAAAATGCAAAATAAGTTACACTGGCATGTAAAGGACTGGAAAATAAGTTACACTAGCATGAAATGGACACAAACTTCATATTATTTGGATTTTATTTCAATTTATTATGAATTTTTGAAGTTCAGCTTTTGAAATGGAAAAAATCTGCTAATTAAATGGTAAATTACCTTGAATGCCCCTCTGGACAATTAAATGGTTTAAAAATGGAAATAAAACTGTAAAAATTATGAAACTTGTCCTGAACATATCCCAAACATCCCTCTGTGAATTAATGACAAGAAAGTATATGTTTATTAACAAAAATAGAAATATTAAATTAATTTTGCATTGTGAAGAATGTAAGTTCCATATAATTTATATTCACCAATGTCTCAAACCCAAATCCCATGATAAAAGCAAACCCCTGTTACCCTTAGAAAACATTGAAAGCTTAAATAAGCTCCATCTATACCTTAACCATGACCCAAAAGGTTTATCATATCAATTTCGTACCAATCCGGTATTGAACCGAGAAGCAAAAAGCCGACCCATGTCCAAACTTTGATTAAACCTCAAATTGATGTTGTAAATAGCTTCTATACCATGGTACAATGACAAGTAACCCATCAATTGGAGAAAATCATCAATAAAATGCAAGGAACTTGAATCAAAATTCAAATCGGGTGTAACACCGTGCCTCAGCTGAGAACCACCACCTCCGGTGGTCACCAACTGCCGACAACAGGTACAACAGACTCAGAAGGTCGAGGTGACTCTAACCATACTCCTCTTTCACCCCGCCGTGGTCGGAGTAAGACCGGAGCTCAATAACCCTAGCCCCGATCAAAACCCTAGTTCATATCTGAGTTTGCACGAACCTCAAAGCAGTATGAATCATTAGATCTCGGCGCTGAAATGAAAGTTCAAACCAAAATCTGAATCTCAAAACAAGAGATAATCCAAAGGCCCAGTTCAGAACTAATAATCAATGGCCTACTGCCATATGGGGCCCACATGTCAAATTAATTCAAAATCCCTTTGAACGAATCTTAAAGCCCGGCACCAATCCTGAAGCCCAATAAACAAATCTTGAAGCCCACTAATCAGATCCAGCACTCTGTACAAATCCTGAGGCACAACACAAATCTTGAGGCCCATTAAACTGATCTCAAAGCCCAACACCAATCTCAAAGTCCAAAAGATAAAGAATTAAAGCCTTTTTGCACTTCAGTCCCTCCAATAATTGACAGTTTACAGCGCAGCCCTTACAAAATTACTAAAAGGTCCCTGGCGACTCAAAAAACCTCTCAAATAAGCCCTTGGAAGCTCAATTTTTAATTCAAACCTTATTAAAAGCCCAAATCACAAATTCTAGTCCCTCCGAATTTACAAACAAGTCCCTAAAAGTATAAAACTCTCACAGACAAGCCCTTTTTGGCCATAACTTCTTCGTTTCAAGTCCAAATTGACTCAAACCAATTCCAAATGAACCCAAATCAAATCCTCTACACTTCTAAACCTAAGTTGAACATGTTCCAGCATCAGCCAAGTCTTGAAATGACCAAAATACCCCTTCTCCTCTAATTTAAATGATTTCCTTTACGAATAAAATATAAATAAAGCATAAGCACATATTTTTCAAATATCAAAACACCCTTTTAAAATATAATAAATATTATTTTGATATGAATTGTATACACACACACACATGACCAAATAGAGAGAAACAACCAATCCAAATCCAAAAACAGTACATAAGCCCCTCTTTTAACCCCATTATTCAGTTTACAAAAAAGTAGGCACAAATCCTGGAATGAACGAGGTATTCACTTTGACTTGGAAGGGTCTGCTAATATAATTAACTGCTGGTCTTGCGCCCGTCGAGAGTTAAACGTTCCCACAATCATTAAACTCTCTCGATGGACTGATCATAACAGTAGGCCCATCGAGGGTGAACCAAAAGGATTAGCAAGAAGCGATAAATGTCTCAAGTTCTATGTTCTCTCCATGTCTCAAGAAACAGAGAGAACAGAATCCTAAAACATTGTACACATATGTACACACCTTCCCCTTGTGCAACTTTCGGTGCCCTACAGTCCCGAGGTAGTGATCAATTCAAACTCGGATACGGACGACGGTCACACCAAATTCAAGCTAATTAAGAATTTATATGTGCAACTTGAAATTTGAACCAACGGTCTTCAAAGAATCTTGAAACTAGTGGTCTCCATAATTCAATTGAATGCATGCATGGGCGGTCTTCAAGAGTCATGAAGCAATTAAACAAATTATAAAATTTTTACTGCACGGGTTTTGAGAGAGGAGTCAAGTCTTATTTTCTTGTTTTACTAAAGTTTAAATTAATAACATTTCTTGTTTTTGGAGAACTTTTAATTCTTGTTTACTTTAAATATGTAAGGGTTGTTGCTGTAAGAGAATAGTGGATTATTGAATAAAAAAGTTGTGTTTGTGTGTTTGAGTTCTTGTGTTACTTTTACTCTTCTCTATTACCATAAAACCGAGTACTTGAGCTTATCGGGCAAGACAGTTTCGGGACCGCCTTGCGTTAGACCAGCTAGCCCCACCCTGACAAGAGCAAAGAAAACAAAGTTGTGTCAAAGTTCCATCCAAATATTTTGGTAATGTGAAGTTCTTGTGTCGTTGGTGGATTTGAAATTAATATGGATGAAGTCGGACGACCGTCAGTTGCTACTAACACAATTGCTACCAGTTGCAATCCGAGAGATAGTCCCGACGACATACGATGCACGATTACAATATTTGTTCTTTCTTTAACACAATTTGTAGAAAAGTTGTGGATGTGAATGAATTGGATGCATTGCAAGCTGAGGTTATTGTCACTGTATGTGACCTAGGGAGGACTTTTCCACCTTCATTTTTTCAAATGGAAACTTGGATCCTAAAGGATTTCACAAGTTAAAGAAACGTACAATACTACAACAAGAAGACCGTGTAAGTTTTCTTTTCAAATAGTACTAATTTTTCTTGCCGTTGCCTTTTTAATTGTATGGTTAAGTAAAGATCTCATTAGTTATTATTTGTTCATTGGTTGCAATATTGTTATGGTCTGGTATAATTTAGTAGAGACATAATTTCAGTCTCGCTGGTTGCAGCATTTCCAAGAATAAATCTCCAGATGGTTGAGGTCAAATACTAGATGTTTGATTGAGAGGTGACTACCGATGATCAATATTGATTGTCTTTAGCCAGAAAAAATGAATAATCTTAATGGTTTGAGTTATATGGAGATGAATTGGAAGATTGTATTCTCGACTAATTTAGAGTTCCTCTATTTGTTTTGTTGGTCGTTACTTAAAGTCATTCAATATTATTATACATATACGACTTGATCAGCCTTATTTGTTGAATATTTTTCTTATTCAGCCTTAATATGGATGTATATGTATGTTGAATGTACTGTTTTCTGTGTTGAATGTTAAATATTGAATTTTATTTACTGTTTGTTGTAAATTTCAATATTTCTTGAATTACGGATGTTAAATATTGTATGTTTAATGGCTAGCAAATATGGATGCTAGCCAATTGTAAATCATATAAAAAAAATGGAAATCGTACACGGTTATTAACAACAAACCGTGTAGAATGAATAACTCAGACGGTTTGTATTAACCAGTCGTGTATGTTTTCCAAAACTCATACACGGTTCTTTTGTGGAGACTGTGTACATAACCCTTGTTATTATACACGATTACCATGACCATGTATAAAGCACCAGATTCAATGCCTTTTTCTTGGAGATCGGATACGATTTTCTTGTAGGAACCGTGTATGTTAGTACTATATAAATACTGCTCCGTAACCGTGTATAATGTATCGACCTTGTCATACACTATGCACACGGATACGGACACGGAACCGTGTGTCATTATATTTTTTTGACAGTGTATAGTCGCATTTTCTGTTGTAGTGTCTTGTAGCACGCATTGAAAAGTTTGGACGTACTTTTTTATACTTTAAATTGAAATGGACGAGAAATTGATCAAGGAGTAACATTATTAATTCCAAACCAGAATAAACTCTGGTTTATTTAGAGTAGGATCCTGGGATCGAAAACACACATGAAATTAGGATACTAGCTAGGATCGAAATCACACATGAAATAAAAAAAACAAAACGAATCTAAGCAAAACAAAAATTAACAAACTAACAATGCGAACCAGAAGTGGTTGGATTAATTTCTTCTGAACTACTATATGAAACAAGAAGTTCAGAGCTATCTGACATAAGGAACAATCTCAGTTCTAATAGGTACAACAGTCACATCCCGAGACTCCAACAGTTAGAATGCGGGGTGTAAAAGGCATGGATGTTAAGCTCTATAATATCCCCAACGCTTTGTTGTTCCAGGAACTTTTTGTATATGATACCTTCTGCCTGAAGTAACTCTCCGGTCCCTCCAACAATGGCCCACTCACCATTTTCGACAACAGGACCCATCACCTCAAGTGACGACCCGCTGAACCTGCATAATATGCGATGCATAATATATGGAATCATATATTGGTTAGAAAGTTACACGTCCAATTATGCGGTATCAACAAACATCACTTCTAATTGATCCAGGCACCAAATATAGATGTTAAGTATATATATATATATATATAGGAAATTTCATCTGATGAGCTCTTAAGATTTTAATTAACTTGCATACGTACCTGTCATCCTCGAACACAATGCTGAAAGAATTGTACCAGTTCTCTGAGCTCATTCCAGCCTGCATATGAAAACCTTGTGCGCGTGCAATGACCTTCGCGTTGGGGCCGAGTGCATCGTACAAGGGCCAATCATTAACGACAGTCCAACCAAATTTATTATGATGTTCTGGTTCTTGAATTATTGATTGGTTTTCGTTTGGTCCGACATATGTGCGGTGTAAATACAAGTGGAAGTAAAGTTCATTTTCCTGCTGTGCATTAGAAACAGGAGAGATGCGGAAAGTAGGTTCAAACATGGCTATATAGAACTGTTGGTGCAAGGAGAAGAGAATCTAGGTTTAAAGTTTTCCTCTCCGTGTTGACAGAAGTGAGAGGAGGGCGATGGGTATTTATAGCACTCCACATATTTAAACTTAATTTTGGTGATGCCATAGTACAGTAGTTCATCTTTCACGTGTTCTTATCTAAAACAACATTAATCAATTAATGACATTAGAGTATTGCTGCTGAATTATATAGGTGAACTAAATTAGCATGCATATTATAAAAAATTAGAATTTTTAGTACTCAATGACAGACTCCAAATTATAAATGACGGTAAAATATTTATTTACAACTTAAGGCCAAGCAACAAAAACTAATTAAAAGCTCCCAACAGACAATGGGCGCTTCATTTATTTTAGCACTGGACTCTTAGCTTCAGCACGGAAACTTTTAATTAAACCCATTTTGACTTGTTCGAACAAAATAGTATTACAGTTATTTTAGCGTTTTCAATCCTTCACTACTACAAAAAAGGTGACTATACATGGATAAAAACGCTAAAGACACACGGTTCGGCAACCAAGTCCAAGCACATCGTTTATGAAACTGTTGAAATTATACACGGTTGAAAAACCATGTCCATATATCATTTATATACACGGTAACACCTAGAGAATGGTTGAAAGACGTTGATCTCTTCGCATATATATATATACGGTTGCTCGAAAGGAACCTTGTCAGTTCTTAAAAAAAGACGCTAATCTCTTTGGATATATACATGGTTTCTACAAAGGAACCATGTCCGTTCTCTACAAAAGGACGCTACAACAGGAGATAGCATAAGGCCTTCCATGCTACGGCCTCAAAAACCTACCGTATAAACTTCAAACTTTGATTTCAGTAGCTTAGTAAATTGGTTATATAATGAACTTGTGGAATACCAATTTTTACTATTTGTGAATTTTTTTTATAATTTTTTATGATTTATGAAAGATGGAAAAAAATAGCCTGAAACATTGGCAATTTTCTTTTATTTTTATGTCATTTTGCCATCTTTCATAAATCATAAAAAATAGTAATAAATTTCAAAAATAGTAAAAATTGGTATTCTACAAGTTCATTATATAAAAAATTTAATGAACTACTTAATCGAAATTTCAAATTTATACAATAAGTTTTTGAGGCTGTAGCACGGAAGGCCTTATGCTGTCCATAGCACCTAAGCCTTAATCTAAACACCAGCATTAAGTTAAGTATGTATGATAACTTGAATTCATACACGGGTATAATAAAACAACCATTATTTTGACGCTAATACACGATTCCTTTATAATTTTTGTGTATGATAGTGTTTGTACACGGTTCACTAGTACACAAAATGCGACCATACACGGTCTGAAAAGCTATAATGACATATGGTTTCACGGCCGTGTCAGCGAGCGTCGTGTATGAATAAGGGGTACGTTGTACACGGTTCCTACCATGTCTATATAGTACTAACATATATGGTTAATAAAATCCAACCGTGTCAGATCTAAAAAAAAGGAGTTGAAATGGTGGTTTCTACATGGTCTAAGTAACCGTGAATAATAACTAGGTGTATATACACGTTTCTACAAATCATCTGTGTATTATTTTGGACACCATACAACAAATTGTTGTTTCGAACCGTGTATGTTTTGTGTTTTTTATTTTTAAACGATTTATAATAGGCTAGCACTCATATTTGCTAGTCATTAAACATACATTTGCAATGCTACACATCCATAATTCAATATATATTGAACACCACAGCATTCAAAAACCAATCATATTAATTCAACATTCAACAAATTAACAGGAACATTTATTATACATATACATATACATATATATCTTGAACTGATAAAACATTTTCTAAAAATTAAATCATGATTCAAAGCCAAGTTCTCAATAGTGTATGAATGGTCATGTGACAATGTACTTAGATTGTTTTTTAAACTCTTTCGCAAACCATGGCGTATTTCAAAGAGAGTTTGTGTAAGAGATTAAACAACAATGCACTGTGACATACCTTTCATACACTATCAAAAACTTGGATTTGAAACATGAATTAAATTTTTAGTAAAATGTTTTAAATTTCATAATCAGTTTGTGGCACATTTTTTGGAACTTATTCTAAAAACAATTAATTTACAAGCTAGAGTTAGAAAAAACTTGACGGTGGCTGCAAGGAAGCGGGGTGATTGCGTCTTTGACATCTTCTTCTTCAATGTCGACCCTCTAGATTGTTTCCTTGGTTGAAGAATGAAGAAGAAGGTCCATATCATAATTTGCAAAGTAAATTCAGATGATGCAACAAATATAAATAGCCAACAAAATATTCAGAACTTTACATGACCATTCATACATTTTTTAGTGCGGCATAAACATTCAGAACTTTACATAAATTCATATAATGCAAAGTAAATTCAAATCATGCAACAAACATTCAAACTCATTTTCAAGGCTAACCTAGATTTGGTTGATTCAAACAGAAATTAAACAATTAATACAAAAATTAAAAGATTACCCCGTTAGATGTACACCTTCAAAAGAAGAGACTATTCCCTCTCAAAGAGGACAAGAGGAATCAATGCTCAACCTTGAAAGAAATCCGTCATTTCGAGCCTTTCTTTGCTTCATTTTGGCCTCCTATAGAGCATCCGGGCTGGCCTCCGAATCATCCTACCTCACTTCCACGGCGATGACGAAGACCAAACGAAGAAAGACTCAAAACGAAGGAGAAGGAGAAAATTCTTCGTTTCGAATCTTCCACAAAAATCCTAACCTAGTTAAGAACAAAAAATGGATCATTTGAATGGAACACAAGTGGTGTTGGTTTCTATTACGAGGTTTCGAAGAGAGCAACGCCAAACCCTAAGAGAGAGAATTCAAGGGAGTCAGGGAGAAGAGAAGAGAGTTACTTGATTAAACAGAAGGGTGGTGGGAAATAAAAGACATGGCAGTGATCGAAGAGGCGTGAATTTAAAAAAACCCTAATTATAATTCAAACATGGTTATATAGAAAAGGCCATGTAGAGTGTACAACACGGTTCCTGAACAAACCGTGTATAAATTACTAAGGTGTTTACAATAAAGTCAAAGTAGAGCGAAAAACAAAAAACCCCTTACAGTATTTATACAAAGGTAATATGAAAAACAGTGTACGATTTGTTTTTCATTGCAATTTTATATATTTTTTATAATGTGCTTGCTAGCATCCATGTGTTTTAATTTGGACCATTAAAGAAACATAAAAGAAGATAATTTATATAAATGTGAAACAACTTATATATACAAACAAATTTTCAAGGACTGCTAATTTATACTATGAAATATGCTTCTATTTTCAACTATGTGAATGAAAATGACACTATATAATTACGACTAATTTATTATCCTGCACAATCTGATGTCCAGTCTTATAGCTAGCTCATCGTAGTTCCAACCTACTTCTGTTAAGGTCATTCACAACTTTTTTCAACAAAGGAACCTCTCTTTCGAAGTCTAGGTCTTACATCCATGCATGGAGAGGTTCCTTTGTTAAGAAAAAACTGTGATTAAACCTTCACACTTAGAGATGGAAGAAAAGAGCAATGAAGAGAAAATGAAGAGGCAAATTAAGGGAGGTGGTTGGACTTAAATGGTGTAAGTATGTGAAGAGGGGTTCAGACATACAAGATATTAATTACTAACATGGGTTTTGGTTGAGAGGCGAGAATGAACCGTACACGGCTTCTACTAAAAAACAGTGTTTGAAAACGGAGCAAGAGCATACACTGTTATTTAATAAATGACCGTCTATGAAGTCGTACAACCATACACGGTTCAAAACTTTTACACCGTGTACAAATAGTCATGATTTCCGGACACAGTTCAAAACTTTCAGACCGTGTGTGTATGTTGGAGTTGTTTCTTCGCGCGAGCGCCTCCTCCCATTACTCACTGTTAATGTGCAATTTTTTTTTTGCATCCGTGTATGATATGCAGTGTATGATCGCGTTTTCTATACTAGTGGTTCTTGTGTAGTAACCATGTATGATGTTTAAATATATATTCTTTAATATGTTGTTTATAATGGACTAGGAGCCGTATATTTGCTAACCAAATGCACATACAGAGCAAGAACACCTTTTCATTAAACACAGAACATATAAACATTTACAATACAAACATAGAAGAAAATTACTACATTTACAATATAAATAGTATTTACAATCAATTACAAAAAATAATCTAGATATAATGGAAGCAATTAATGTCAGAACAACAATATTACTTTCAACAAAATCACCTACAGTTCTGATGGTCCGACTCAAACCGTTTTTCACAAACAACTCTTGCCCACATGCAAGGAATGCCACCAATCTCCTCTATCGAATTGGTCTTCGCATCATCTGGGAACTATATGCTGCAAGAATTTTTTTTTGTAAAAGTTAGCTATAAATCGGTTTGACTTTATGTTGGCATTAACAATTAACGTTTAATAAGTAAATATATTCCTTTACGAAAAGTCTTTTGATGCTCTGTCACAAATGAGTACAGGTACTTCATTATTGTGAAAAAATATTTGTCATAAATAAAAAATGAAATTTTATGCTACGATATATAGTGTGTTAACCTTTTTGGAAATCCAAAGTCAATTGGTTTATTCGATCAACCTCGCACGACCCTCCTTTATAAATGTCAAATTAAGGACCTTTTAGAAAAGTACGGTTAGCCATTGGTGTTAATCATTTATTAAACGAATGAAATGTTAAAAGTGCATAAATAAGAAAATTTGAATTGATGGATTGCTTATTTAAATGGTTGTAAATCGCGTAAGTCCCCTGGGGTTTTCCTTTGGGAAATGTTCTGGCCCCTCGGGCCATCATACCCGAACATGTCCCCCAACTAATTTAACAGAAAAAACCTTCCAATTTTGTCTAAATTTCATTTCTAGCGCTAATATCCAAACTTTTAAGGTTCTATTTATAACCTTTTACAATGTTACTCGCAAGAATTTAAACCTCTATCTGTAAGCATTTAAATCCTAGGTATGTATAGTTTTAACTCCTAATTACTTTTGTTTTCAAGCCAAAAAAGAAAAGATTCATTTCACCCACTCTTTTTTTTTTTTTTTCTCTAATCATTCTCGTCCACTTTTCCCACGATCCGTGATAAATTTGACGAATCTAAAAATACGAACGTTTTCTACTCGATTTTCTCTTTCAATGAGATCCACGAAGGAATATTTTTGAGTTATTTTGAAGTCATTTGTTTTTTAAAAATAAAACCCATGAACACTTTAAATTTTCAAGCTTTTAAACCTCAGTCTACAACTATTCAAACCTCTTATGTCACCATTTAAACTACTACGTTCAAGTGTTTATACCTCTGATGTCGATCACATAGTATCACGCGTTTAAACCTCTGTCCACAACCGTTTAAAGTAGTTGTGTCAAGCATTTTAAATAGTTATGTCGAACATTTAAATAGTTTTCATGCAGACTTAAAACGTTGTAGACTGAAGTTTAAAAGCTTGAGAATTTAAAGTGCTCATGGACTTTACTTTCAAAAAAATAAAAAATAACAACTTGAAAAAAACTCAAAAGTATTTCTTCATGGATCTCATTTGAAAGAGAAAATCGAGTAGAAAACTTTACGGATTGTCCGGAAAATAAACAATGGATGAAAGGAATCTTTCCTTTTTTGGTTTGAATACAAAAGTAGTTAGGACATCTATGAGTACGAAAGATGGGTCAAACTCAACATGTGAGTATTTCTCGGACATCTATGAGTCATTACTCGCCACATGACCATTCATACACTGCCACAAGACCATTCTTACACTACCAAGTGCTGTAATTTGTATGTTTAAACAATTAGATTGTTGAATTATTTGTAATCAACTTACTGTGTAATATTGTATGTATTAATAATATTGCTTTCTTTATTGTGGTGTTTAATATTGTCTCCCTTAATATTGTCTTATGTATGTTTAATATTGTATATTTATTTGCTAGTAAATATAGATTCTAGCCCATTATAAACTTTATAAAAAAAATATAAATCATAACGGTTCTACCAAACAAGCTGTGTAAAAAGGGTAACACACGTGGATGTAATTAAGCAACCGGGTATGAGTCTCCTGAATCATACACGGTTCCTTTAGAGGAACCATGTATATAACCCATGCTATCATACACGGTTATCCTGACCGTTTGTAAATCTCTTATTTTAGCGCTTTTTGTGAGATCTGACACGGTTCCCTTTTATAACCGTGTATATAAAGGGTATAAAGGCATAATTTCTAAACCGTGTACAATATAGCGGCACTTTCATACACGATCCGTATGTACACGTTGCGGAACCCTGGATCATGAGCGTTTTTAACCGTGCATAGTTGCCTTTCTGTAGTAGTGGGTCTAGTCAGTTATATAAATGAAAATTTGTTAAAATAATATAAGCACTAGTTCTTCTATCGGTACTAATAAAAAACGGAATTAGAAAGTTCAATTAAAGGCGCTAGAAGCACCAGTTCGTCTATCGGTAATGTTGGATGTACCGATATAAAAATTGTAGTTCTTCTATTGGTGTTGTTGGATGTACCGATGGAAGAAAGGTTGTTATTCTATCGGTAGGTAATACATTACTGATAGAAGAAGGGTAGTTCTTCTATCTGTAATGTATTATGTACCCCGAGAAGACATTTTTATTTTCTTCTATTGTGTTAGTCTATACTAGAGCCCATTTTGACTAATTAGAAGACTACATTTTTGTAGTAGTGTTTGATGAAACCCACCGACAAAAAAAAAAAAAAAATTAAAAATCTGAAACTAAAAATAAAACAAACAATAAACCAAATAAAATATTCTGACACTGCGCAGCGACCTTGAGATGTGCACCCGCATTTTAATATATAGGTTTAAGCACAGATATAATTCATCATATATAGGACTTGAACGACTGATTCAAACTTATATATTTACACCATTCAAACCATGAATTTCGGATCTGGTGTCCCACGAATTCTAGCTACCATTAAAAGCATCAGATCCAGTCTATTTGATACGTTCAAACGCACGTTCAGCCATGTGGTCTAACGCAATTATCGCTGTTTAGTATTGGGAGTTGCGAGTAATAGGATGGATCCATTTTCAAAACAGTTACCAATTTTTTTTTTTTTTTGGTTTCTAACAGTTACAAATTGATAGATAACATATTATAACAAATCTAATGTGCGTACATATAACTTTTACACAATTCGGCGAGCAATATTTCAAAGTAATTTTACGTATGAAGTTACAGATAATATTTATTACCGATCTGTAATTTTGTATAAATTATAATTTTCCTTAGCTAGGGTCCACTTACAAATAATGGCATTAAATGCGTTCCGTGGGTTAATATAATTTGGCTTGTCTGACATTGATAGTCTTAAGCAACGTGCTTTTTTTTTTAAGTGATAAGAGGCATGATGGCTGTCAACAAAATTATAATTATATTATCGTTATTTTTTTTCTTCTTTTATGGCGCATTTTATACAGCACTCTTGTGCTTTCTTGTCGGATTATTGGGCCGTTGGTTTTTATTTATCTTTGCTGTTTATGAAAAGGAAGTCCATCCTTCTTTTCAATAAGAATTGGGTTTTGTCCAATAGTTGTTTTGAGTCATATATTGGATGATTTTATCATTTTGTTCCTTGAGTTATATTATTCATAGTTCATTTGAATTTGATAACTTAAATTGTGGAACACTATAATGAAATAGTAATAAATTCTAAAGATCTCTAAACTAGGTAATTGACAAAGAGCACCGATTACAATAAAAGATTAGCATGAGAATTAAATGTTGATCAATTTAATCTCACAGATGTATATTAGAGAATATAGAATTGGATTGACAATATATAAACATTATATGGATTGTGTCTAGTGTCATTAATATATCACATGGTGTTCACTTTTATAGTCTGAGATTTTTGGTTCTTTTACATTTGCAAATGCTGGCTAACGTCCGCCTTAACCAGGAGTTATAAAGATAGTGTTTTAATATATGTGACTTCAAAAAATTTAACGAGAGCATTGTTTCCATATAAAAAAAATTTAAATGCATATTGTTTCCTTCATATATTGACTGCTTGATTTGATGGTAAATAAATTGAAAATTTTAATTTTGTATATGGAAACGATGATCTCATTAATGAGATCGGTTTGAACAGTTCGGTTTTGTCGTTTAAAGCTTAGCTGAGAGTTTTCGAAGGCCAAAAGCATATTGTTGAAGTTCTAGAGGAAGCCTGTTTCCCAGACTCCATATATACTTTTGTGTGTGTGTGTGAGTGTGTAATATATGAGTGATGATATATGCGGGCCTCTTGATGAAGTGAGATTATAAGCATGCAATATGATTAAAGAATTGATCGTACATAAAATATAATCAACTTCAGAATCAAGATATTAATATCAAGATATTAATATCAAGATATTAATAGATAAATCACAAGGATGACAGGTTCCTCACTTAAACTTATCATTTAGATATCATGCGACATTAGAATTAACACCAGCAGTATATTTGATGTTGTCTAAATAGGATTAGTTATAATGTACAATACAGATCGTATGTATTGTTTTGGTAGTCATTATGTATTATGTTAGGTACCTCTAATGACTTATGGAATTGATTATTCCATTACCAACACGATACGAATCCGAGGCGGTCACACCAAAAAGGTTATTTCCAACACGATACTTTTGGGAATAAAATATCCCATGCTGTATTTAGCAGATATCTGAAAATTGGGTAAGTACATAACCTGCGGATGGGAAACCTCATTATTTCAACCACAAAGGGTTTTAAGGAAGGACGCAGATGTGAATTCATTATTTCAACAAGAAAGCCCCTTAAGTCTTGGTAATATGGCTAATCATTGATCTCTTTGCATTTGTTTAGGATAAAGTTTGGATACTATACCCTTATCAGTCCTCTCTTATTAGGGTGTTGTAACACGAGAGTGAGCAGTACTGTTTTCGCATTAGAATCTCTCATGAGGTACCGCATGAGGTACTGTATATGTCATATGCATCAAAGCTGGAAGACAAAAACTTGATTGATTTTGCAGAATAAGAATGATAGTAAAGCCGAACCCTAGTGAAAATTTACTCAATGATTACCTTAGTTTTACATAATTGTCTGATCACAAAACACAAAGAATCTAACTAAAGTTGTGAATTGTTATAAGTTAGTATAAAAAACTATCACTGGGGATGGACAATCAAATCTATATTACAAAGTAGGATTATACACTTGTGATCTGATCGTAAGTAAAATATTAGGGTTTATAAATATTATTAGTAGTGTGAATTTCGTTCATCACGCCTCCCTGTAGTTCCTATCTGTCTAGATGTTGTGCGCCTCCCCTCCTCTCCACTAGATTTAATTTGATCTAATCTAGATCGGGCCGAACCCACCTAGACCCAATCCCTCTCTCCATTGGGCAATCAGCCTTGTGTAATTTGCGGATCCAATCCCCTCTCTTCCTTAGTTTGTTTTAGCTCATATTTGAGAGCACTATCCTAGATTGTTCAAAGTAGTTGTTTGAATCGAGGTTGTGAAAGTGGTCTGATTTTGGAGAGTTTCTAGTACATATAGATTTGGAATAACTCTCTCTCAATCAAACTTTAGTGGATGAAGCTTTAGGATTTTCCACTTTGAATACCGGAGAAGAAAGCACAAGGGTGACCTAGGAGCAAAATGTTGTCCTTCTTGCTCCATTCATTTGGAGATTTATAACTCTTGCACTTTATGCTAAAGCCTCTCATATGGTTAATACGAGATATAAACTACGAAGTTTGATGCATGACTACTAGTAGATCTTACTTGCATAGCTAGAAATATTTACATTGTACCTGATACGTACTAGTAGAACCCTACACTTTGGACAAATTTTATCCAAAGCTGGGATCAAACCTTCTGGATATGCGTCCACATTTGTACGAATGATTTATAACTTAATAAATTTAAATGTGAACCGTCTGCATGAATTTTATCACCGATCGTTTGTTTAGGCCCGAGTTTGAATAAAATTTTGTTCAAATCTCTTTGGAAAAGTAATTGACGTGTGCTCACAGTCATTTGCGAAGAAAACATCTGCATTTGTTTGGTAATTTAGACAATAAAAAGAATACATACACCAAAATTGTTTATTTCATTAAGAATACATTCTAGCTGTTTCAAAAATGTCAAGATTGAAGACTTAAGTACATTTTTTATTGAAAAAGAATAATTTAGTATTAAAATGTTGCATAACAATATTTTTGCAAAAACAATATTTTGTAATAAAATGTTCCATTCATTTGGAGATGTATGACTCTTGTACTATATGCTAAAGCCTCTCATATGGTTGATACGAGATATAAATTGCATAGTTTGATGCATCACTACTAGTAGATCGTACTTGCATAGCTACACAAATTTTAAATTGTACCTACTACGTACAAGTATAACCCTACACTTTGGACAAATTTTATCCAAAGCCGGGATCAAATATTTTGATCTGCGTCGAGATTTGTACGAATGATTTGTACGAATGATTTATAACCAAGTGCGGCGGCGTACCTCCCTGTCACCTGGTCCGTTTGGAGCAGGTCCGAACTGGCGGAGCCAATGAGGAAGGCGAGCTGGTGGAGCGTTGGGTTCCGGTGGCAAGGAGAGGCTGCGCTCGGGAGAAGAGAGAGCCAAGAGGAGAATGAGAGAGAGGGGAGGAACCGGAGCCGATCGGAGCCGAGAGCGCGGTATCGTCGGAGTTCGGAGAGTTGAGTCTCTACGCCATCTCGATCGGAGCGCGGGTGAGTAGATCCGGTTGTCGGAGCGCGGCGGCGGTTGAAAAATCGGATCCGGTCGTAGAGAGCGATAGGGAAAGGTAATAGGATAATTATGAGTGTATATAAGTGAGATTAGAGTTATTTAGAGTAGTTTGGAGGATTTTGTGAGAATAAAAGAGTGGATTTAGGTTTGGAGTCATTTGACTCGTTGTAAGTTTGTTTTTTTATCAATGAAATTGTTAGTTGGCACTTAAAGCCACTAACCTTCAAAAAAACTTAATAAATTTAAATAACCCCGTGAATGTAAATTGTCCGCATGAATTTTATCACCGATAGTATTTGTAAGCCCGGTCTTGAATAAAATTTTTGTTGAAATATCTTTGGAAAAGTACTTGACATGTGCTCAGAGTCATTTGTGAAGAAAACATCTCCATTCGTCTGGTAATTTAGACAATAAAAGAATACATATACCAAAATTGTTTATTTCATTAAGAATACATTCTAGCGGTTTAAAAAATGTCAAGATTCAAGACTTAAGTACATTTTTGATTGAAAAATAATAATTTAGTAATAAAATGTTGCATAAATATCCTTTGATGTAGTGCCAAGACAATACTCTCCGTGTGGGAGGTCATAAGTTCGATACCCGGAAGGGGCAAACTTTTGTGGATATTAAAATAGTTGGGTGGCTAGACCTCCAACCTTCACTAAAAAAAACAATATTTTTATAAATAGTTGAGTGGCTTGAACTTATGGCACGCATTGAACAGTTTGGACTGGACGAGAAATTGATCAAGCAGTAACAATATTAATTATTCCCAACTAGTCAAGCATAAAGTCCAGTTTATTTTTTTTGTCGACTCATATGATAGATATGATACTGGGATCGAAAACACATGAAATAGAAACAAAACGAAACTAAACAAAACAAAAAATAACAAACAAACAAACAATGGGAAGGAGAAGTCGTAGGATTAATTTATTGCCACACACTATTGGAAACAAAAAGTTCTGAGCGGTCTGACATAATGATCAATCTCAGTTCTAACAGTTACAACCTGTCATGTACACCCTGGAGACTCCAACAGTTAGAACCAGTTTTCACCGGGGAGTAGAAAGCATGGATGTCAAGCTCCATAATATACCCTTCGTTTGGTTGTTTGAGGATCTTTTTGTATATGATGCCTCGTGCTAGAGGGAACTCTCCGGTCCCTCCGACAATGGCCCACTCACCATTTTCTACAACTGGTCCCATCACCTGAAGCGTCGACCCCTTGAACCTGTTTGATATGCCAGGGATATAAATATGGCACCATATTTAGGTTAATTAGAAAGTTACAGTAGCTACTTGCCTGTCATAACTCAAATCATGCGGTGTGACCAAACATCACATCCAATTGATCAAAGCAACAAATATAAAATATAAAATATAAATGTTGAAAATATATATATATATATAGGAAATTTCATCTCATTCTAATGACTCTAGTCTCTTAAGTTTATAATTAACTTGTCCGCGTACCTGTCATTCTTGAACACAATGCTGAAAGAATTGTACCAGTTTGGAGTTCTAGTTCCAGCCTGGATATGCAGGCCCTGTGCATGTGCAATGACATTTGCATTGGGGCTGACTCCAATGTACAAGGGCCAATCAATAACTTCAGTCCGACCAAATGCATTAGGATGATCCGAGTCTACTATTATCGATTGGTTATCGTTTGGTGCCAGATACGTGTCTTGCAAGTACAACTTGAAGTAAAGTTCATTACGCTGGTGTGCATTGGGAACAGGAGTGATGCTGAAAGGGGGTTCATCCATGGCTATATAGGGCTGTTGGTACAAGAAGGAAAGAACCTAGATTTGAATTTTTCTGTGTGTTGACAGAAATGAGAGGAGAGCGAAGGGTATTTATTCTCTATATAAATTAATTGCGAGGATGTCATAGTACTCTAGTTGATCATTCACATTTTCTTGATTATCTAAAACAACATTAATCAAAGACTTCACTGTTGAATATTGGTTGTGCTGAATATATAGGTGAACTAATTAAGCATGCATATTATAAAAAATTAGAATGTTTAGTACTAAAAATTATTAATGCCGGATTGAAGCTAATATAAGAAGCTCCGAAGAGACAATGGACGCCTCATTTATTTTAGCACTGGGCTCTTAGTTGTGGTGTCAATGGGTACAGTAAGGGTCGGATGGAAGCATTTTTATGCATGTACCCGTTACAAATTGTTCTTACTCATACCCTACCCATATCCATTACAAATTATCTTACCCGTACTCTACCATTACCCGTTATGGTTGTCAGATAATGAAACGGTAGCGGATAAATAATGGGTAACACTAATATAATAATTATTTTTATTATTTATTTAATAAAACATGAAAACATATGTATTCATTTCACACATATATAGTACTTTATTGAAAAAAAAATTCTAATCATGCTAAGCACAAGTAAACCAATTAAAGTACTTTTCTCAATGCTTATTAATATATATAATATACATATTTTTTATAATTATCCGATCGGGTAACGGATACAAAATAGGTTTTACCCATACCCTTACCTGATAAGTTCACGGAAAAAAGATCTTACCCGTACCCATCTTATCGGATATGGTATGGGTCAGGTAAACAGATAAATGGGTACCATTGACACCCCTAGCTCTTAGCATCGGTATTAGAATTTTTAAATTTGTGATTTAAACGGGGGCAATACCAATTTCACTTATTCAAGATACACAAATATTGTAGTTATTTCTAGTGGTTTCAATATATACACACACTTTTGATGATTGATCCAACTTCCAATTAATAGTATATAAACAAGTATTCATTCAATTTGAAATTAGTTTACCTTGTCAAATAGTTTAACTTGAAAAATGAGTATTATTTTGATACAATTTGAAATAGTTGTGGGTGGATCATTAGTAGAATCTGCACTATATACGTTGTTATTTTGATCTAATTTCGGTGGGTAGTTAACTACCGAAGAGGTTCTATTTTTCATGGTTCCTCAGCAAATTAACTGCGTTGGCACAAGAAATGTCAAAATAGGGACACAAAAAGACTGAAGCATACTCACACATTTATGTATCTGACATGATACAACCTTTTTCTGTGATTTTAATTATTTTTCTTGTTCGCTAATGGAAAAAAAAAGAATGTAATAAACATGGGAATAACACTACTATAGAAAACACATTCCCGAACCCCTCTTTACCATCAGTTTGGTATGTAACCGATGGTGTTTGTAATCATGGACAAAACGTTAATTACTTGGAAATTTTCACCAACAGTTCCGTTCAAACCAACAATTGGTGTATATGGGCAACACTACATGGACCATCGTTTAATTTTGTCTCACAGTTGGTAAAGACATTCACTACACCATCGATTGAGATAAAACAAACATTAGCGTTGAAGGGTCCACCTTTTCCAATTGTTGACCCATATGAGCTGTTGGTGTTGGGTAGATAAACACCAACTATTTACTGTCCTGGACCAACGGCGATGTTATCAAGGGCATCGCTGTAAATACTTGGAACCAAAGTCACATATATAACAACTGTCCATAGATATGAATCGATGGTAATGTTCAATATATAATAAAAATGCTCCTTAGTTTCTCCCACAACCGCCTCTCTCTAACCGTGAATAAAAAGCTTCTCTGTTCTAAAATGGCAATTAAATGGACACATCCATTGATAATCAAGACAGCATTGTTGTCCCTAACGGCACCTAGAGGGGGGTGAATAGGTCTGTTTAAAATTTAACCCCTACAACTTGTGACTATCCATCAGATAGACAAGTTCTAAAGTCATTCCTGTGTTTAACTAATTTAATTAATCTATCTACTGTAAGTTCTTGGCGGAATGAAAAACTTGTGAACTAAATAACTACTGAATATTAAAGTGCAGTAAAGTAAATAGATAGAGTTAGAGAAAGTGACACAGGAGTCGTTAACGAAGTTCGGTAACTAAAGGACCTACGTCTCTGAGGCAACACAACCTTAATAGGTGCGCCTTTCTATTACCCAATGAAGAAAGGAGTACAAGTAATGGCTAGAGTCGGGTGAGCACACAGGACAGATTGAGCACACAGGACACACGACAGATTGAGCACAACAGCTGAAAAGAAAGAAAGGTGAGCACACAGGCTATGGTATGAGGTGAGCTACTAGGCTTCGGTATGAGACGAGCTCGCAGGCTCTAAGTCCAGACAATCACTGACTTCACTCTAATCAAGCTAGGTTGCTGGAGAGATAATTGAAGTTTGAGCACAAGCAACAAATGGACTAGGCTAAACCTCTCAACAAGATTCTAAAGTGTAAGATTTGTGATGGTATTATCTCGTTAATGAGACAGGAGACATAGCCCACTATTTGTAGTGGAATTCAAAGAAGAGCCAACGTCTCTTTGCAGATCACAAGATATACAACATAAAAGGCAAAGTATGATCATACCTGGTTATTTGAATTTTAAATTTGATATCAAGCCAAGCAATGGCTAGAGTCGGGTGATCTCAACCTCATATCTACTTTACCATACTTTTGGACATAAATAACAATTACAACATAAAATTTAAAGTATGATCTTGATCTTCATATAATCCACCATAATCTTCATGATTCAGCATCCCATCAATATCCGACATTCCAAATGGCTTGTGTGAATCTTCCATCAGATCATATGTATTAAATCATTCCTTGTAGCTCAAGAAGATCATGTAACATATTATCTCGTGCAACTGGTCATGTTCCGATGTGTAAAATATTATCTCGACGTGTAACATATTATCTCGCGTGTGTAAAATGGAGATCGCGTCTGTGGTCGCGTCAGGGTTTGATGCGGCCCGCTTCGGATGTGACGCGGCCCGCGTGAATGGTTCCAGAACTTCACAATCTTCCCTGATTTCGCCCGTTTTCTGCAAAGTAAGAATGAAAACGCAGCAGTACCACATTCTATAGATATTCAATGTATTTTCAATGTAAAAGACACGATTTGGTGGTTTGAAACACAGATTTTGGTACAGAAATTGGTCGGATTTATAGGTCTAATATTGAGACATCACATGCCCTCTAGCCAAACTACCATATGCCAATACCGATTCGGTACCAAACCGAGAAGCCAAAGCTTGAGAAGTAACCAAATCTTTATGAAAACATGAAATTGAATTCATATGAAGCTTTCTCATGCTCCAACGATGCTAAATGAGCATGTAATTGAAGAGAAGTCAAGGAGATTGATGAAATCAGATCAATACCTCAATCGGTACCGAAAACCTGAGGTCAGCCGTGTTCTACCGTCTCTGGTGATCGACAACCGCCAACAATACATTCAATAGACTCACTAGTTCAAGGCGATCCTAATGGTACTCTCCCTTAGCTCTGCCGTGGCCGGAATCTCGCCGGAGTTACATCAGAGCCAAACCCTAAACTCGGGCTTCAAACCCCAGTTCATATCAAGCTAGCACGATCCTTGAATTAATATAAGCTACAGGATCTCAGCGCCGAAGTAGAAATTCAAATGAAAACCCAAATCTCGAAGCAAGGGATGATCTAAAGGCCTAAGTTCAAATGTGATATGGGGCCCACATGTCAGATCAATTAGGAGCTCCTCTGACCGAATCTTGATGTTGATTTAAAAGCCTAGCGCCAATCCTGAGGCCCAATAACTGAATCTCAAAGCCCATTATCCAAATTCACTGTTCTGCACAAATCCTGATGCATAGTACAAATCATAAAGTACCTTTGATTTGGGCTGAGTTAGGCTGAGTGCGGCCGCACTCTGGGTCAGTGCGGGTGCATTCTGCTCGGACTTTTGGGTCTGATGCCTCGTTAGGCTGAGTGCGGGCGCATTCTTGGTCAGTGCGGGCGCACTCATGGTAATTTTCGCTGATTTGCTCATTTTCGAGGTCGATTTCTTCCAGGATTTGGTCAAGTTGTTCATTAGCCATGTCCTCCTCTAATTGAGCAGCTACAATTGAGTCTAGAACTTCCACCCTGCATATAGAATCATTATCATTTGAGGGAAATTTAATGGCATGGAACATATGAAATTCTACCTTTTCGCCACCGATGTTAAAGGATATCTTTCCTTCTTTAACATCGATGTTTGCTCCTGCTGTTATAAGAAAATCACGCCCTAGCAAGAGAGGGGTATGAGTGTCCTCTTCCATTTCAACAACCACGAAATCCACAGGAACAAAGTACTCACCTATTTGGACTATTACATCTTCCACAATCCCCTCGGGAAACCATACCGTTTTATCAGCCAATTGTAAGGACATTCTTGTTGTTTTCAATTCCACCAGATTTAACCTTTGGTACACAGATTTTGGCATGAGACTAACACTTGCTCCTAAATCACATAGACACCTATCAAATTTAGTATCACCTATCTTACACGGGATAACAAAGCTTTCGGGGTCCTTAAGTTTTGGAGGTAGCTTGTTTGAGAAGAGAGCGCTACACTCCTCATTTAGGGACACCGTACCCACTTCCTCAAGTGTTCTTTTGTTGGATAAAATTTCTTTTAAAAACTTTGCGTAAGTGGGCATTTGAGTAATTGCTTCGGTAAAAGGGATGGTGATATTCAATTTCTTTAGGTGATCTACGAATTTGGTAAACTGTTGGTCTAGCTTATTCTTCACTAACCTCTGAGGAAAGGGTACAAACCTGTGTGGGGGAATATGATCACTCAAAAGAGAGCGATGTTTTCTTTTAAAATTTATAAACTCGAAAATGCTATCGGTTCAGACTGCAGCATAATCCTATCGAGTAGTATATTCGAGGTCGATCCACAAGGAATATTGGTTCAGAGTCTTGAGCGATTAAATCACAATCTTTCGAAAGGCTAGATGAAATCTGAAAATTTGAGAGTTGAAGTTGTGATCAATGTAAATTTGGTAATAATTAAAGTAATTAAAATAAAGATAGAGATGAGAATTCCTAGGGTTTCGGCACACGATTGCTACTCAATCCACTTTGATATTCTACTTTAGTCGGGTCTGATTTTCTGTTGTTGTTTTATAGAAGACACCACATAGGACACTGCGACTTATCTTACGCAAGTGACAGATCTTCTATCGAGATTCTACATAGGACACTGCGAGTTATCTTACGCAAATGACAGATCTCTTAAATACACAAGTTACTACATAGATCACTGCCATTTATCTTATGCAAATGATAGAACTTGGTTCGTGTTTTGTTGTTCCGATTTATGGTTTCCCTGCTAAGGTTTTCTTCACATAAATCTTTCCAACAAGGCTAACTCGTGCAACATAGTTTCTCTTACCATTAAAGCACTGTCACTACCCTAACGGATTAAACCAGATCATCGAATTTAAATGAAGGAATAATAAATCACAAAAACATTTCGATTAAACAACAAGAAATCATAATCAATAGAAAATATATATATCAAAGCATCATGAGTAACAAGGTTTACTGCCTAGCCCCTAAGAAAAGAACTTAGCCGTGGAACGGCATGGTTATAATCACTCCTCTCTTTCTCACTTAATCAAATCTAACCCAAATTACAAAGATAATAAACTATTCTGTCCAGGGTGCTTATATAGGAGTGAAGGGACGTCTGGAGTGAGTGGAAGCCAAGAAACATGATCTGGATACAGCTGTCAGCAGTTATTCCCCAAAGGGCACCTTGGTTATGGACCGTATTAGGTGATATGGTCCGTATTGAGACCATGCCGCTGAAGGGTTTAATGTGTATTGCGCTATCTCCTGGTCTGTATTCGGCTGGATCCGTATTAGGCAATACGGGCCGTAACAGAGACTTAGTCGATGAGTGTCGCTTATCTGATTGACTCGCTTGCTCCATTTGGTTTAAAATAGTCCCAAAACCTGTTCTCTGTAATAAAACATAAAAAAGGGTGACAGTAGCCTTTTTCTCTAATTAATTAAACATAAGTGCAAGTAATATGCAAAACCTAAGCCAAAACCCTACGTAATTCATCATCATTTTGACTCTGATCACGCCTCCCAACTTGAATTGTTGCTTGTCCTCAAGCAACGACATCCTAGCTAGTCAAAGGTCCGGTCTAGGTTAAACCATACAATCTCAAGGACTTGCTTAAAATTAAATTAGAACTTGGGCTTGGTACAATTGACATGACTTTAAAAATTTAGAACTTCAAAAATATTCATGACCTCTCCCTTGAATAATTTATTCACCCCATGATTGACCTCATTGTGCATTCCTTAGAAAAATTATTATCGAACAATTCACTTCACAAATATCCTTAAATTTGAGAGTATTAATTTCTCCTTTGATTATAAACGGACCCCTTCCAATCAATAGGAATTCTAATGATATAAATTTTGATTTTCCTTCCCAATTATTTGGAGCAAAGTATGACAACTTAGTATAGTCTTTTTTTTATCTCCATCTTTTATTCTATTTTTTTTTCTTTTTCTGAGTTTTTCTATTTTTTTTTATTTTCTCATTTCTGATTTTTTTGTATTTTTTGTATTTTTCTGAAAATTAAATATTTTTGTGTCACAAGCACCATGATTACACACAATTCCAAGTATTCATTCATACAAGGAATTATTGCATAGTTTCGCTAGGGGTCTATCTATAATAAATGGGTATTCTAGAACACTATCAAACTTAAAGGACTTTTGTTAAAATAAATTACCCAACAATAAAAAATTCTAAGGTTTGCGGTTTTTGGTCAACATTCATGGTTAGCAATTAATTGTTCACTTTGAGGTCACTAATTATTTTAAAAATTCTGAATTTTTGGTGTCATGGCCAATTGTCTAAACCCTAGCCTAACTCAATTCAAAACAATTCCTTATTTGATTAACCTACTCCTAAGAAATTAAAATGCAAGCTAGCTAAAAAGCTCAATTGATCATCCTAGGATTTTTGGTAAAGCCTCCCCTAGTCAAAAATTGAGTAAAACTACTAGCACCTAAAAAAAAATGAAAATGCAAAAAATTTAAAAATACATGGTCAATTTACCTCCTACCCCCCCCCCCCCCCCCCCCGAATAAAATTGAGCATTGTCCCCAATGCTCGAGAGATAAAAATAAAGGAGGTAATAAAGTAAAAAGACCAAGGGAAAGATACAACTCATGGCACTTCAATTCTGAGGTGGTGGATGTGGTGGTAGATGATGGATCTCCTAGTAGAATGATGGGTCGAAGAGTCCAGGTGGTAGCTGGTATGGTAAACCGGTGGTAAGAGCATGCTGGTAATACTACTGTGCCATGTAACAGATTTGTTGTGCTTCCCGTCTGTTGTTAGCAGTATGCCCTCGTAGCTCGTCCATGCCTCGACGGACCTCGCCTACAGAGTGACGCACCGTATCACACTGCTGGTCTAGCCAGTCGTAGGAAGACCTAGTGTCAATGGAGAACCTTTCCATGTTTGTGTTTACCATTTGTACGGCTTGGAGAAATCTACCGTATCTACCCTGAGAGGCATCAGATGTTCGCGTCCCTTGTCGCTCTTCTTCTGCCGCGAACGCTTCTTGTTGAGCCCGTCCATTGTTCGCCGCCATTTCTTGTATGTATGCTGTGGCTGCTACGGCTTGGGCTCTTTCTTCTTCTTCATCCTCAGCCTCTAAGGCCTCGAAGTTGACCTCGTCGTCTTCCTCCTGAGCGGCATGTCTGCCAATAGGGGCCACTTGCTTCCACCTTTGTTGGTTGTTGAGGGTCAGTGGTTTGCAAGGCATTTGGACCTTCCTTCTCTCGATGTTGTAAGTGTATAGCTCAGGAGGCCTGCCACTGATAATCCTCATCGCAGTGAGCCATTCGAAATAAATAATTATAAGAAAATATAAAAGTGGCATTGGGTTGCCTCCCAAGAAGCGCTTGTTTAAAGTCGTTAGCTTGACTTTGTTTCGTGCTAGTTTCTTCCAGATGTCCTCCTGACAATGCAAGCGGGTTGCTTGTCCGGTGGATTGCCTTCAATGTGGTATGTGGTCTTGTTGTTATCGCGTTTTTTGAAGAAATCGGTTGGTGTTTGAGGTTCGGGGTCGAATACCAGACTCGTGTTGAGTACTGATTCAATCTCATCCAGTCTTTGAGAAATTGCATCAAGTTCTTCGCGGAGGTTCTTAATCAATGCGAGGGCTAAGAGAGAATAATTCCTGTTGTTGGCGATATTATGACTCTTATTTAGACCATCAGTTTGTGTTGTCACGGAGGTTGGATGGGTCTGACTGTCATCTTGTATGTTGAACAATCTTTCCATCTCTGCTACGCACATCATTTCTCCGATGTCTTCTAGTTCATCCAACTGAAATTCATCGTCGCCAGACTCATCCACTGTTTCCAGGTTGTATACAAGATTGATGTCAGGAGGGATCTCGAAGGTTTCATTCATGTTGTAGATCATCTTGTCTTCTCCGACATTTAATGAAATCTTCTCATTCCTAACATCAATCATTGCTCAACACGTGGTGAGGAATGGCCTTCCAAGAATGATTGGAATTTGCTCGTCTTCTTCCATATCAACTACCACGAAGTCTGCTGGTATCTAGATTTTACCAACTTTGATTGGGACATCTAGCAACACTCCTTCAGGATATCAAATTGATCGGTCAGCGAGTTGCAATGAAATTCGCGTTGGCAATAAGTCTCCACATTCTAACTTATCAAATACTGCCTTCGGCATGAAACTCACACTTGCTCTCAAATCACATAAAGCTCTCTTAAAATCTGTTGTACCAATGGTGCATGGAATTGAGAAGCTTCCCGGATCTTTTAACTTTGTCGGTAATTTGCTTTGCACGAGCGCACTACATTCCATATTGAGCAGAACTGTTGAGAATTCTTGGAGCCTACTGCGATTTGAAAGGATCTCCTTCAGAAATTTAGCGTACGAGGGTATGCTTGCAATTGCCTCAGTGAATGTGATAGTGACTTGTAGTTGCTTGAGCGTCTTCATAAATCTCGCGAATTGTTGCTCCATCTTATGCTTGGCTGGCCTTTGAGGGAATGGCAGAGGTGGCTTGTAAGGTGGTGGTGCAATGTATTCAGGTTCGGTTTGTCGTTCGTCTCCACCTACGGTGTCATTCTGTTCCTCAATAGGGTCTGCTTGCAGTTCGAATACGGGCAGCTCCGATTGTTGCGGCTCGAATTCTTCGAAATGTGATGGCTCTGCATGCATCTCATCGGAAGTTAGATCGGGCATAGGAGGTCCCTTGTAAGCTGTACCGCTCCTTAACGTTATGCTTTTGCAAGTCTCTCTTGGATTTTCTTCTGGTTGGCCCGAAATTTTTTCTTTTCCACGTGCGATGCTCGAGAGTTCTTTTGCCATCTTAGAGACATGGTCTTCTAAGTCTTTATTGCTGTTTGTTAAGGATTCGATTTTTTGCGTGATTTCGGCGTTAGCCTTGTCTTGCTTCTCTAGGAATCTCTCCATAAGTGATGTGATGTCAGGTTGTACTGCCTCGGTTGGTAATTCGGTTGAGGATTATTGTATCTTGGTTGGTAATTGGGTTGTGGTTGGTAGTTCTGTTGAGGTGCAGCAGGTCTTTGATTGTTTGCGTATGAGAGATTTGGATGGTTTCGGTTATTCGGATGGTACGAATTGTAGGCGGGCTGAGGTCGAAAGCTGTTGTCGATGGCGTTTACTTGCTCTGTTTCTTCCTCAGTTTCCGTCACATTCATACATTCGGTCATCTCATGCGCTCCTCCACAATAGCCACATGCTGTTGCGGCATTGACTGCTGCTACCGTTCGCTGCTTGGTCTGCTTGTTGAGTGCTAGTTGCAAAGCATCAATCTTTGCGCTTAGCATGGATATTTCATCAACTTTGTGTATGCCAGGTGTTGGAGTTGGCTTCTTGCGCTCAGGGATCCAGTAGTGTTGGTTGATTGCAATCTCTTCAATTAGGTACAAAACTTCGTCAGGTACCTTGTTCATGATTGCTCATCATGCGGAAGCATCAATAGACAACCTATCGGTAGGATTTAGACCATTATAAAAAGTTTGACCATGATGTGGACAACACATTAACATATCATTGTATCTATCCCATGCTTCACCCAATGATTCACCATCTCTTTGTTCAAAATTGGTAATTGCATTTCTGAAACTTGAAGTTTTAGAAGGTGGGAAATATTTTGCAATAAACACATTAAACAATTAGTCCCAAGTTCGAATGGAATTGGCCGGTAAGGAAAACTAACATGCTCTTTCTTTATCTTTTAATTAGAATTGAAATAGCCTTAGCCTGATTGCTTCATCGGTGACTCCGTTGATCTTTATCGTCTCATATATTCTAAGGAAAATTGACAAGTGAAGATGTGGATCCTCACTTGGAAATCCTCCAAATAGTTGCGAAACCATATTTATGAGAGCAGGTTTGATCTCAAAATTACGGTTCGTAACAGTCGGTGGGTTTATGCTTGAGTTAGGATCATTCGCGCGCGGTACGCAATAGTCTCGTAGAAGTTTGAGTCTTGCTGCATTATGAACTTCATTATCACCATTGCCTTCTCATCTGTTTCCATTGTTGAATGGTAGATTGTTGTGAATCGGTTCGTTCGGTGGGTCATTCATGTTGATCGAATCTGAGTCTCCTTCGCTTTTAGAATAACTCGAGGAAGGACTATGATTGGTCCTTATCAATGATGTGGAAGCAAATTGTCCTCTGATGTCTCGCTATTTTGTCCATATTCTGACCGTACTTTGTATTAAAACATGTGCCTAAAACCCTAAAATCGTGTTTATTTCATTGAATATCTGTAGGATGTGGTACTGCTGCGCTTTTGTTCTTATAAAGCAGAAAACGGGCGAAACAGAGGAAGAATCTGCAATCTGAAGGACTAAACACGGACCGTGCACCATCTGCATGCGGACCGTACACCCTCTGCCCGACCACAAACTGAAGACACACGATAGTGCACAATCCACCTCACCAGGACACATGCACACAGTCCGTGCACCCTTGAATACGGACCGTGCATGGCATTTCCGGAAACAGAAACCAAAGAAGGAAATTGATGCCAGCAGGGGAAGGTCGCGAATGGAAGGCATAAAAGGGGCTCTCTGGGCAACAGAGAGTTCATTCTGGAGCAGAGAATCGAAACCTAGGGTTTGTGCTTGGCGGCTTGGCTTGGAGAAGAAGAAGAGAGGACGAAAACGAGAGTTTTGCGACGAATCTTCTTCCTACTTCGAGTTTTGCCATGAACTTCCTCTTTATTATTTGTTTTATTTGCTGTTTTGCTATGTTAGGCTAAACTATTTGTTTCTAGGGTTAAGATTTAGTCGAATGCTTAGTTTTATTTGCTAGTTACTTGGAATTTGTGTTGAATCTTGTGTTTGCTTGATTGTGTAGTATTTTATTGCTTATACTGTATTTGTTTGAATTGATTGGTTAGTCCGTTAGATGAAATGCCTCATCTAAATGGTAACCGAATATCCTTGACATTCATTCGACCAAACTAGGTATTTGAGGTAGGTTTGTGAGCCGAGAAGTGAAACCAAGTAGTAGCCGAAATGTCAAGAGATGGAGGATATCTTTAGTAAACCAACAAGTAACTTAGGTTAGTTAAGCCAACAAGCGAAAGTTGAGGTTTAAGAACCCTAAGAGGGAAGAAATTGAGTTCCGTACTAAGTAATTAAGCCAACATGCGAGAGTTGAGGTTTAGGGACTCAGGTACGGTCAATAGAACCCTACACAAAGAAACAACACAGAAACCAGTAGCTGCTGTATCAACTCGAGGGCCACACGGACCGTGTATGAGAGTACACGGCCCGTGCACATTACACACGGCCCGTGCATGAAAGTGCACGGACCGGGCACCTTGAGGCTAAGCTGAGACGAAGTCAGAAACTCTAGGAACCCCTTTTTATTCATTCCAAAACCACTTTACTATTTAAATCTTACTATTGATCTGTTAGGAAGTTAAACAACCAAAAACAACCTTTGCAGACTTCTAGAATTTTCTGTAAACTAAGTAGAGTCCTGTAATTATCAAACCGTCCGTGTGGATTCGACACCCAGCTTTACCCAACTTCTGTTGTATGCTTGCAACCGAACTGAGTACAACTAGGTATTAAAAGCCTATATGCTTCTGAGCGAACAAATTCTATCTTTGCTATTTGTTTTATTTGCTTTTTAACCATGTTAGGCTAAACACTTCGTTTCTAGGGTTAAGATGTAGTCGAATGCTTAGTTTTATTTGCTAGTTACTTGGAATTTGTGTTGAATCTTGTGCTTGCTTGATTGTGTAGTATTTTATTGCTTAGTTGAATTTGTTTGAATTGAATGGTTAGTCCGTTGATGAAAGGCCTCATCTAGATGGTAATCGAATAACCTTGACATTCACTCGACCGAGAGGTGAAACCAAGTAGTAGCCGAGAGGTGAACTTTTTCTCGCGTCGAGAGATGGAGGATATCTTTAGTAAACCAACAAGTAACTTAGGTTAATTAAGCCAACAAGCGAGAGTTGAGGTTTAAGAACCCTAAGAGGGCAGAAATTGAGTTCCGTACTAAGTAATTAAGCCAACATGCGAGAGTTGAGGTTTAGGGACTCAGGTACGGTCAATAGAACCCTGCACAGAGAAACAACACAGAAACCAGTAGCTACTGTATCAACTCGAGGGCGCGGACCGTGTATAAGAGTACACGGCCTGTGCACATTACACACGGCCCGTGCATGAAAGTGCATGGATCGGGCACCTTGAGGCTAGGCTGTGATGAAATAAAAAACCCTAGGAATCCCTTTTTATTCATTTTAAAACCACTTTACTGTTTTAAACCTTGATATTAATCTATTTAGGACATTAAATACCAAAAACCACTTTGCAGACTTCTAGAATTTTTATAAATCAAGTAGAGTCCTGTAATATTCAAACCATCCCTGTGGATTCGACACCCAGCTATACCCAACTTCTGTTGTAAGCTTGCAACTGAATTGAGCACATCTAGGTATTAAAAGCTTATACATTTCAGAACGAACAAGCTTTTTGGCGCCGTTGTCGGGGACAGCATTGAAATTTTTTGGATTTTGCTTATTTTGCTAAATTCTAGATTTTAACTTGTATCTTTTTCTTTCTTTTTCTCTCACCACAGGAACAAGCTGGAATACCACCACCGAAAGGTGACTACAATATGAGGAGTAAAGGACAAACTTCCAACACAGAAACTCCTCCAGATCCGACTCACATCCAGAACCCAGCTGTTCCTACACAACCACCTCTGCACACGGACTGTGCACCTGACACACGGTCTGTACACTCAGACGATCCGAGCAGAGGAGAGATGAGTACCCACGGAGTTGAAGATAGGGAAGAGGACCGGAACGAGGTCCACGACTCAGATGATGACATGGCTAACTTTGTCCTAAGAACTTTGTGGAAGTTCAATGTGCCAAGATCTGGAGATGCGCGGGGAGCAATTAGGCTGCCAAGGATTGTCGGAAACCAACCGAACTTCAATCCCGGTGTTATCAACATCGTGCAGCAGAACACTTTCCATGGAATGGATCATGAGGATCCACATGCTCACCTTTAAACATTTCTCGAGTGTTGCACCACCATTAAAACTAATGGCGCAACCACATATTATATTAGACTTGCATTGTTTCCTTTCACTCTTAGGGATAAGACCAAGAAATGGTTGGGGTCTCTACCAAGGGATTCAATAAACACATGGAGGGAATTGTCTAAACTGTTTCTCACTAGGTTTTTCCCTCACAAAAGAACTGCTAAGGTTAGGACCCAAATAACCAGTTTCAAGCAAAGACCTGATGAACCACCGAATAAGGCGTGGGAAAGGTTTAGAGAATTGCAATACTCTTGTCCACACCATGGTATACCTGACTGGTTGCTTATTCAGACCTTTTATGATGGTTTGACTGATAGTACTCATACCTCTGTCGATGCTGTTGCAGGTGGAGCTCTGATGGATAGGGAAGCTCAAGAAGCCATGAATTTGATTGACAACATGGCGACAAACCAACAGTTGTCCAGCCGCGAAAATTCTCGAGGAGGGGAAGTGGACGGCCGATATGAGGTCGATCAGATCACTGCGCTATCCGCCAAGCTGGATGCCATGCAAAAGGCATTTGACAAGATGAACGCAAAATCAGTTAGCAACCATCAACCACAGTCTTGTGTCATGTGTGGTGATAAAGGGCACTCTTATGAGCACTGCCCATTGGCGCAAAGGGATGAAGAAACCGAGCAAGTCAACTCTCTCAACAGTGAACCATCCTATTTCCCAAAACCTCCATTCAACCGAACATACTCCAAAGACCCGGTTGAGCAACAGAATTGGAGGTGGAAACAGAGCAATCCCGCGCCATTCAACAATCCCTCGAGTAGCAACAACCGAACCTTTTACCACAATGCCTCTTTCAACAACCCAAACAACCCCGAGCCACAGCCTGCCCCACCAAAGCCGTACATAACCCCAGCTGTGACCGACTTCATGGACAAACAAGGCATGATGAATCAGATGATGTTCGAGCAGATGCAAGCGCTAAGTGCACAAATGGCCGGTTTAGCTGCTCAGAACAAGATGACGGAGACACAATTGGGTCCGAGCCACCTTTAGTCAACCACAACATGGAAAACTGCCCAACCAACCAGAGCTCAACCCCAGAAAAGAGGCCAAGGCAATAACATTGCGAAGTGGGACGCATTACCAAGGACTATCCTTGTCCACTGACCCGACTGCCAACCACACGGACCGTGCAGATGCAACACGGGCCGTGCAGAGGCCACACGGACCGTACAGACCCCACCTGCTGAAGAGATTGAACACTCGAATCATGCAGAGCCCGCACGACCAGCCGAAACCACTGAGACTATTGTGCACACGGACCGTACCAATGGTACACGGGCCGTGCAGAAAGAACCTGACAGCCAGAAGAAGAAAGGGGCCGACAAACCACCACCCTACCGGCCACCTGTTCCTTTTCCCCAGAGACTGGCTGAATCCAAACTTAATGAGCAATTCTCCAAGTTCATTGAAGTTCTCAAGCAACTGCACATCACCATTCCATTCACCGAAGCCTTGACTCAAATGCCTACCTACGCCAAGTTTCTCAAGGACATCCTATCCAACAAGCGAAGCTTGGGGGGACACGAGACGGTGAAACTCACGGAATAGTGCAGTGTAATTTTGAGAAACGAGCTCCCGCCAAAACTGGAAGACCCTGGCAAATTCTCCATTCCTTGCACAATTGGGAAGGCCACGATCAAGAAAGCCCTTTGTGATTTAGGGGCCAACGTGAGTCTCATGCCACGCACAATCTTTGATCGCATGAGGTTAGGTGACCTCAGACCTACGTGAATGACTCTGCAGCTGGCAGACTCTTCTGTGAGATGACCATTTGGCATAGTGGAAGACGTGCCAGTTCAAGTTGGCAAGTTCTATGTGCCCTTTGATTTTGTTGTCATGGAGATGAAAGAGGACAAGGAAGTACCAATCATACTGGGACGACCATTCCTCAGAACAGCAGGGGCACTAATGGACATGAAGGGGGAACTCTGACCCTGTGGATTGGAGACGAGAAAGTTCAATTTGATCTTAACCAAGCTATGAAGTACCCATCTGAACCGGCAACATGCTGCGCGGTCGACATGGTTGATCAATTGGCAAAAAAGCAACTCCACGAGCAGTACGACATCTCATTCAAAAATTACCCTGATTATTTGTCCGAATTGCAGGAGAAGAAAGGTGCTCAAGAGAAGGCGTGTGCAACAAACACAGTGACAAACGGCCCTGTGGAACTAGCACACGGACCGGATACCCCACACACGGCTCGTGCACCACTATCTGAGAAGATTCCACACGGACCGTGCAAAGAGCACACGGTCCTTACACAAGCTCAGCCAGGGCAGGCCAAACAAGAATTGAAACTTCTCACTGCCAACCTCGACCAGGATCGCACCGCTATACTCTTGGAAGATTTGAAAGCTCAGCAAACTATGATCGAGGACTTGATCGAGAGGCTGACAGGCGCGAACCCAGCCACGTGCATGCACATGACATTACCAGTGGATGATCACAGGTACACGGCCTGTGCAAACCAGCATACGGGCCGTGCGCAAGCAGATGGATAGAATCCGGAGTTGAGCAAGGCACACGGACCGCACACCAATTCACACGGTCCGTGCACGATCCCTCCAAACTACTGATCAGGTTTGCTTTCTTTCCCCAGGCTTTGCCTTTTTCTATCTATCTGTCTTGAAGCATTGAGGACAATGCTCAGACTAAGCTTGAGGGGAGAACTTTGTATTTAGGTTGTATCTAGGTCATTTTTACTATTTTTACTTTTTCTTAGGTCATGTTTATTTTTTCTTGCACTTTTAGGCGATAAATTTGTGTGATTGATAGAGTTAGGGACTCTTGTGAAAAAAATTGGTTGTAATTTGAATGACCTTGATAAATTGGAAATAACCCCATATTTGATAAAAGAATTGCATAGGATGGGATGTTTTGAAACTGAATTGGGCCTTGTAAAATAGGGAATTGGGGATTTTGAACGATAGAAAGATTGGGATATCCATCGGTACGAAAGAATACCTTTGGATGTGTGTATTCATTTTATCATATTGCAAAAATTGTTGAAAAATGATTGAGAATAAATGAGGACTCTGCTTACCTATGTTACAGCAACATGATGTACTTATGGTAATGAGTCTTTAACACTCTGCTCCGCTAGTTTGCCCGATAAAGTGGTCGAGTTTACATCACAAGTGTGAGCTCGTCATGGAAGGGTTGAACCAAGAGCATGCAAAATGCACTTTTGAATTAAAATGGTTGGGTATGGTTAACTACCTATAACTAGCCGATTTTGTACTAAGGATAAAGTTTAAAGTGTCATAAAACTAAAAGCAACAAACAAAAGAAAAATTGAATTTTACATGATATCAACACACGAGATCCATAACTTTCTAATCTATGCTTGTTTCAAGCTTGGGGGGGCGAAAAAGAAAAGAATCACCACAAATGAGGGCATAATTTCGGTAAAGGAATGAAATATTGATGAATTTAAAGATTAGTTTTTGCAAATATTAAGGCATTTCGGAGTATGAAGTTTGATTAATCAAATTGTGAGGTGAATCAAAATTGATTAAGGAAAGTCCAAATTGTCATCCAAAAGGATTCTCTGAGTTCTTAATAATAGCAAGGTCATGTAAATATTTCGCATTTAGGAATTTAATTTGCATTTAGGTAAGTCCAAAGACCGGCCCGATACCTAGGTTGAGATTTTTGCTTAAGGACAAACAAGATTTCAGCTTGGGGGGATTTGATGTCTCGCTATTTTGTCCATATTCCGACCGTACTTTGTATTAAAACCTGTGCTTAAAACTCTGAAATCGTGTTTATTTCATTGAATATCTGTAGGATGTGGTACTGCTGCGCTTTTGTTCTTATTTTGCAGGAAACAGGCGAAACAGAGGAAGAATCTGGTATCTGAAGGCCTATACACGGACCGTGCACCATCTGCATGCGGACCGTACACCCTCTGCCCGACCACAGACTGAAGACACACGACCGTGCACAATCCACCTCACCAGGACACAGGCACACGGTCCATGCACCCATGCATACGGACCGTGCATGGCATTTCTGGAAACAGAAACCAAAGAAGGAAATAGATGCCAGCTAGGGAAAGTCGTTGATGGAAGGCCGTGGATGGAAGGCATTAAAGCGAGATCCTGGAGGACAGAGAGCTGATTCTCAATTCTTAGGAGAGAACCTAGGGTTTGGAGAGACGGCTTGGCTTGGAGAAGAAGAAGAGAGGAGGAAAACGAGAGTTTGGCGACGAATCTTCTTATTTCTTCGAGTTTTGCCATGAACTTTGTCATTTCTATTTGTTTATTTGTTTTTTTAACTATGTTAGGCTAAACACTTCGTTTCTAGGGTTATGATGTAGTCGAATGCTTAGTTTTATTTGCTAGTTACTTGGAATTTGTGTTGAATCTTGTGCTTGCTTGATTGTGTAGTATTTTATTGCTTAGTTGAATTTGTTTGAATTGAATTGTTAATCCGTTAGATGAAAGGCCTCATCTAGATGGAAATTAAATAACCTTGATATTCACTCGACCAAACTAAGTATTTGAGATAGGTTTGTGATCCGAGAGGTGAAACCAAGTAGTAGCCGAGAGGTGAACTTTTCCTCGTATCGAGAGATCGAGGATATCTTTAGTAAACCAACAAGTGACTTAGGATAATTAAGCCAACAAGCGAAAGTTGAGGTTTGAGAACCCTAGGAGGGCAGAAATTGAATCCCGTACCAAGTAATTAAGCCAACATGCGCGAGTTGAGGTTTAGGGACTCATGTACAGTCAATAGAACCCTGCACAGAGAAACAACATAGAAACCAGTAGCTACTGTATCAACTCGAGGGCCACGTGGACCGTGTATGAGAGTACACGGCCTGTGCACATTACACACGGCTCGTGCATGAAAGTGCACGGACCGTGCTCCTTGAGGCTAGGCTGAGATGAAATCAGAAACCCTAGGAATCCCTTTTTATTCATTTTAAAACCACTTTATTGTTTTAAACCTTGATATTAATCTATTTAGGACATTAAATACCAAAAACCACTTTGCAGACTTCCAAAATTTTTATAAATCAAGTAGAGTCCTGTAATATTCGAACCGTCCTTGTGGATTCGACACCCAGCTATACCCAACTTCTGTTGTAAGCTTGCAGCTGAATTGAGTACATATAGGTATTAAAAGCCTATTGTTTCTGAATGAACATCCTCTGCTACTTGCAATCCTCAGGGATCTCTGTAAGGATGATTCGGCCAGCGTGCAGTGTCCTAAGAAATAAGAAAAACAGAAATCTGAAAATTAAATTAAAAAGAAAATAATAAGAAAAACAAAATTGAAAATAAAGGTAAGAAGAAGAAAATTAAAATGCAGAAAATTAAAAGTCTAGGCGTCTCTAATTAATTGGATTCAATGGTCAAAGCAAGGGCGTCTCGCGAGGCCTTGCACAATAAACTGTTATTCCCCGGCAACGACGCCAAAAAGCTTGATAACTGAAAAGAGAGCGATGTTGTCTTTTAAAATTTATAAACTCAAAATGCTATCGGTTTGGACTGCAAGCGCACAATCCTATCTAGTATATTCGAAATCACAATCCTATCGGTTCAGAGTCTTGAGCGATCAAATCACAATCTTTCGAAAGGCTAGATGAAATTTGAAAATTTGAGAGTTGAAGTTGTGATCAATGTAAATTTGATAATAATTAAAAGTAATTAAAATAAAGATAGAGATGAGAATTCCTAGGGTTTCGGCACACCATTGCTACTCAATCCACTTTGATATTCTACTTCTGTCGGGTCTGATTTCCTGTTGTTGTTTTATAGAAGACACCACATAGGACACTGCGAGTTATCTTACGCAAGTGACAGATCTTCTATCGAGATTCTACATAGGACACTGCGAGTTATCTTACGCAAATGACAGATCTCTTAAATACACAAGTTACTACACAGATCACTGCGATTTATCTTACGCAAATGATAGAACTTGGTTCGCATTTTGTTGTTCCGATTTATGGTTTCCCCGCTAAGGTTTTCTTCACATAAATCTAATGACTCCCAACGAGGCTAACTCGTGCAACATAGTTTCTCTTACCATTAAAACACTGTCACTACCCTAACAGATTAAACTAGATAGTTTCTCTTACCATTAAATCACTGTCACTACCCTAACAGATTAAACTAGATCATAGAATTTAGATGAAGGGATAATAAATTACAAAAACATTTCAATTAAACAACAAGAAATCATAATCAACAGAAAATATATATATCAAAACATCATAAGTAACAAGGTTTACTGCCTAGCCCCTAAGAAAAGAACTTAGCCGCGGAACGGCATGGTTACAACCACTCCTCTCTTTCTCACTTAATCAAATCTAATCCAAATTACAAAGATACTAAACTATTCTGTCCAGGGTGCTTATATAGGAGTGAAGGGACGTCTGGAGTTGAGTAGAAGCCAAGAAACATGATCTAGATACAGCTGTCAGCAGTTATTCCCCAAAGGGCGCCTTGGTTACGGACCGTATTAGATGATATGGTCCGTATTGAGACCATGTTGCTGAAGGATTTAATGTGTATTGTGCTATCTCCTGGTCTATATTCGGCTGGGTTCGTATTAGGTAATACGGGCCGTAACAGAGACTTAGTCGATGAGCGTCGCTTATCCGATTGACCCGATTCTTTCTACATTTGGTGTAAAATAGTCTCAAAACTTGTTTCCTGTAATAAAACATAAAGAAGGGTGACAGTAGCCTTTTTCTCTAATAATTAAACATAAGTGCGAGATAATATGCAAAACCTAAGCCAAAACCCTACGTAATTCATCATCATTTTGACGCTGATCAGAATATACTTAGGAGTTTTAGCATCTTTTACCTTGTCCGGGACAAAATTACCCGGTTTTTGCTGCTTTTCTGATGCCGGTGCGTCCGCACTCGTGGGGGCTACAACCGCTTTCAGAGGAGCTGAAGCGTTTTGTGTCTTCTTTTGAGGCTGCTGCTGGTCTTCTTCGTTGGGCATCATAGGTCCTTCGTATTTCTTGCCATTCCTCAAGGTCATGGCATTCGCATGCTCTCTTGGATTGATGTCGGGTTTGCCCGAAAGTGTGCCTTGTTGGCGAGAGGATGCGGATGCCTGTTGCGCGATCTGTGTTTCTAGCATTTTTTATTGGGTTGCTAGAAATTCTACCTTGCTGTTCAAATTCCTCAAAGAATCTGCAACCTCGGTGATGGTTGTTTTTTGGTTGTTCATGAACTCAGTTTGACAATATACTAGATCTTCTATCATTTTTTCTAATTTGGCTATTTGAGATGGTCTTTGGTACTGATTTTGATTCGAACGGTTCTGGTATTGGTTCCCACTACCCTGGTACTGGTTTGAATTTTCATTATTGGTCCTCCACTTAAAGTTTGGGTGCTTCCACCTCGAGTTAGGGTTGTAGGTGTTTGAATTAAAATTCTCATTTTGCCTACCTTTGTTGTAAACCGGATCGTTTCTTTTGTCACCTTGGTTGTAGAACATGCTATTGACTTGCTCGACTTGTTCCTCGCCTTCCAAGAGAGCTTGGCAGTCGGCGGCAACATGACCTAATTCTCCACAAATACCTCAAGGAGCCTTCTTAGTTACAGATTTTACCTGTTGCATTTGCATGATTTGGTGTTGCATGGCTTCCATCTTGGCTTGTAGAGCGGTGACCTCATCGACCTTCATAACACCTGGAGTTGCATTAGCTCGACCACTCCTCTCCGCTGTCCACTCTCGTTGATTTATCACCATGTATTCGATCATCAACATCGCTTGTTCGGGGTCCATCCTTGACATGTTTCCACCTGCAGCATAATTTAAGTGAGTCTTTGTGGCAATAGTGCAACCACCATAGAAAAACTGAAATAACAACCACATGTCTAAGCCATGGTTGGGCATAAGCGTTGGAGCTCTGCCCATCTATCCCATGCTTCAGTTAGAGACTCCCCTTCGGCTTGTCTAAATGTTGTGATCTTGATCCTAAAGTGTTGGGTTTTAGATGGAGGAAAATATTTTCCTAAGAATAATGTTTCCATGTCATCCCAAGTTCTAATGTTTGGGCGGTTCACAGTTCTAAGCCAAGTCCTAGCATTATCTCTAAGGGAGAGGTGAAAGCATTTCAGTTTGAGGTTATCTAATTCATTCCCTTCGGATGCAAATGTGCCACAATGTTCCTCAAAAACCACTAAATGCTCATGTGGATCCTCATTTAAAGCCCCCCCAAATTGGTTTTGCCCTAGCAAATGAATAAGAGAGGGTTTAAGGTTAGGAACATCTCCCCTTTACAGTATGTAACCGAAGTGGTGGCCCAAATGAGGTTGACGGCCTATGTGATTGTTTCGAGGATGGTGGTTCGCATAGCGAGGCGGGTCTTCCTGAATGCCCGGATTAACTTGTGCGTTATCGACGTTGTCATCTACCTCATCATCAAAGACCTCTGGCTCCATGTTTGGTACTTCGTCTTCCAACTCGGATTGAAAATTTGGTTGGGAGGAAGATGTTTCCGGTGTTCTCTTCTTGCTCCTCGTTTTTGGTGGCATGTAGTGCTGAAAGGGAGCAAAGATTGGTCTTCAAACAAAATAAAAAGAAGAAAACAAAAAAAAATCTGAAATAAATCTCTGAAGTAAAAAACTAGTATCTATCCGTTATCCCCGGCAACAGCGCCAAAAAGCTTGTTGAGTATTTTGTGTATCCATTGAATGCACAACGGCAGCAGTTTGTAACATCATTATTTAAGAAACGCCATTGGTTGGTTTACTTTACTCGATATCATAGGTGCACAACGCCATCGGATCTGAGAGGATGGCAAAGGTGAATACTTTCTCTATCGGGGCGATAGCCATCGGTTCGGAAACAGATGGCGATTTTAGATTTCAACCGATAGAGAAGTGTTTTTTTGTAGTAGTGGAAGAGGATGTTTACAAGGATGCTAAGAAGGTTTGCAAGCTGAAGAGATCTATCTATGGCTTAAAGCAAGCATCTAGAAGTTGGAATATCCGCTTTGATGAAGAAGTCAAAAAGTTGAACTTCATCAGATGCGAAGAAGAACCTTGTGTATACAAACGGGTTAGTAGGAGGATGGTCATTTTTCTGGTACTTTATGTAGATTACATATTGTTGATCGGAAATGACATTCCCTCTCTTGATGGTATCATGTACGCACTCCGGAAAGTATTTTCAATGAAGGACTTGGGCGAGGCTACCTATATTCTAGGTATTCGGATCAATTGTGACAGATCCAAGAGACTCATTGGCTTGAGTCAAAGCACATACATAGACAAAGTATTGAAGAGGTTCAATATAGATGGATCCAAGAAGGGATTCATCCCAATGTCTAGCGACACCAATCTCAGTAAGACTCAATGCCCGGTTGCACCTGGTGAGCTTGAGAGCATGGCCAAGATACCTTACGCTTCTATGATAGGATCTATTACGTATGTTATGTTGTGCACTCGCCCAGACGTTTCATATGCCAAGATACCTTAGGCTATAAATATCCATGTACATACTATGTAAAGATAAGAACTTTTCAATAAGAAATACAATTTCTCTAAATTCCCCTCTAAAATTTATCAACAATAATATTATGTGTGCAAAATACAATTGGTTATATAGGTCATAAATTAAATATTTTAATGAGAAGAAATAAATGCAAATTAGAATTTAGGAAGTAAAAAGCTGCAGTAACACTGAACTTTAAGATTAAAAAGCTTCAATGCAGTAATATTGTCATAGCATTAATGTTGTCATAGGTGATATCATGCCATGGTTCTAAAGTATCGTTCCCTGTGTACTTACTTTTGTTCATATATGATTGTCCAAGAATGATTCTGACAAATCTAAAAAAAAAATGTAATTTCCTCATTAAATATCGATTGTTATTACTGGTGTACTTAATTTATATTTATATGGGGTATTCTAAACAATTTCTCTTACCATAAACACTTGTGTCATGACTCATGATTCCTTCTACTGTTGCTCCAATATCTAAGTTGTACTATTCGAAAGTAAAATATTAAAGATTTATATATTTTTTTTTCTAACGTATGATATGGGGTCCGGCTAATTTGCTGCCGGCAGCATTCTGGCCAGCTGCTTCCGGGGGCATTTCGGCCATTTCTCGTGTTCAAACAACAAATTTTTTTATACAGATATTCAATCTATATTAAAATCTACTTGGAGACCAAATTTTACATTTTTTGGAATTTTTTAGCTATTTATTAGGCCACTTTGAAATTGGCTGATCCGGGTGAACAGTGCAACAAAATTCTGGACCATGTGATCTGGAATTTTCAAAGTGGCTTAATAAATAGTAAAAAAATTCCAAAATATGTAAAATTTGGTCTCCAAGTAGATTTCAATATTTAGAACACGTTGAACGGTTCGGATTTGTTGTTTGAACACGAGAAATGGCCGAAATGTCCCCGGCAGCAGCTGGCCAGAATGCTGCCGGCAGCAAATTAGCCGGACCCGTATGATATGATATGATATGATTATAAATATTTGTAATTCTAGAGGTGGTTGTTTTTCCATAGTTATTAATCTATGTTTTTATATTAGTTTGTAATTATAAAAAAATAGATTAGTATTATATCGGATATATTTACAAGTATACGGTCGGTTCTGGTTGTGGGTCGGACAATTAAATCAAACTCATATCTTATCCAATACAATATCAGTTCTAGTTCGGATCCAGATTAAATAATTAAGTATTTATTTTGTAAACCGTACAAATAATTTAATTAGTTATAGTAATATTTAATTTCCATTGAAAATTCACTATCGGACTGTAGTATAATATTTAAGATCATAATTTAACATTGGACGTTCACATATGTGGGGGCAGTTGCATGTGAGGTCAATTTGGGTCCGATGTCCATCGACTCAAACTGAGTTCGATGGGTTTGAGACCGTCTGATCTGCTTTAAGATTCGTGCCCGCAACTTTCACGTCTGTTTTAAAATTCGTGCGCACACATCGTAAATCAAATCAGACGGTCCCGAAACCCATCGGACCCAAGCTGCACTCGTTGCATGTTGCTTTCTGAAGTGATTGCATGATACCCGGCATGCAGTTCACTCACCAATACATCATATACACAAATTCTGAGGTGATGCATGTTACTTTCTCATTAAATTTATCCAATCAAGGACTGATCATCTCGTGGTGCATGGCGCACGATACCCGGCGACCTTAATGTGCTAAACAAACAAAAAATGATATCCTTCTTAAAATGTAGTTCAGAATGGCAAATTATTAATTATTAATTTATATTTTTATCAAAACTGGAAAACGACTTTGTAGTTCTCCAAAAAAATCCGCGTCAATTTAATTTCCCTTGCAATGTAGGAATCGCGTTAATATAAGTTGTATACCATGATTCGATTTGGATTAAACATTTTTCCATATTACATAATCTGTATTGTTGACCAAAAATTTATTTCCATAAAAATAAATTTACTAGTACATTATAATCAAGTATAAAATATGAAATATTTAAGTAACATGCAATGTTATCAGAAGCGGCGGGACATTGATCAGGTAAAGTTTCAGAACAATAGTTCAGTGGTGGAACGAGTGGGTCAACTTGCTCAACCGTTGGTTTTTTAAAACAATTATAACTTAAACATTGGTGTCTTCTGAACATCCCTGGAGAAAACATTACGGCTTGTACGAGATCTAACTAGTACGATACCTGCATATCCCATTGCCCCATATCATTTGGTATTAGTATGTATCAATACCTGGTGTTTCAAATTTAAATGTTTGTTTTGGTAATAGATTGATCATTTTTACAATAATATTATTTGTGCAAATTACAATTGGTTATATTGGTCATAAATTAAATATTTTAACGTGGAGAAATAAATGCAAATAAGAATTCCGAAAGTAAAAGCTTCAAAGCAATCTAAGCTTTAAGAATAAAAAGTTTCAAGGCAGTAGTTTTGACATAGTAATGTTGTCATAGGTGCTATCATGCCATGGTTCTAAAGTATCGTTACCTGTGTACTTACTTTTGTTAATATATGATTGTCCAAGAATGATTCTGACAAATCTAAAAAAAAATGTAATTTCCTCATTAAATATCGATTGTTATTAGTGGTGTACTTAATTTATATTTAGATGGGGTATTCTAAACAATTTCTCTTACCATAAACACTTGTGTCATGACTCATGATTCCTTCAACTGTTGCTCCAATATCTAAGTTGTCCTATTCGAAAGTAAAAAATTTAAGATTTATATATATTTTTTTCTAACGTATGATATGATATGATATGATTATAAATATTTGTAATTCTAGAGGTGGTTGTCTTTCCATAGTTATAATCTATGTTTTTATATTAGTTTGTAATTATAAAAAAATAGATTAGTATTATATCGGATATATTTACAAGTGTACGGTCGGTTCTGGTTGTGGGTCGGACAATTAAATCAATCTCATATCTTATCCAATACAATATCAGTTCTAGTTCGGATCCAGATTGAATAATTAAGTATTTATTTTGTAAACCGTACAATAATTTAATTAGTTATAGTAATATTTAATGAGTGAGCCTATGGTGCTATGCATGGCACGGATGGGGTCCGTGCTACGGCCAAAAATTTGAATTTTTAAAATCCTAATGGTCGATCCAACCGTTCAATGTGATAACCATATGAATATGTACTTGCAAACTAAATTTTATATTTTTTCGAATTTTTTTACTATGTTGTTAGATAGGTAGAATTTTGATGGTCCAGAATTTTCAGAAAACACTGATTTTTCTACCTATCTAAAAAAATAGTAAAAAAATTCGAAAAAATATAAAATTTAGTTTGCAAGTACATATTCATATGGTTATCACATTGAACGGTTGGATTGACCATTAGGATTTAAAAAAGTCAAATTTTTTGCCGTAGCACGGACCCCATCCGTGCTATGCATAGCACCATAGCCTCACTCATATTTAATTTCCATTGAAAATTCACTGTCGGACTGTAGTATAATATTTAAGATCATAATTTAACATTGGACGTTCAGATATGTGGGGGCAGTTGCATGTGAGGTCAATTTGGGTCCGATGTCGATCGGACTCAAACTGAGTTCGATGGGTTTGAGACCGTCCGATCTGCTTTAAGATTTGTGCCTGCAACTTTCACGTCTGTTTTAAAATTCGTGCGCACACATCGTAAATCAAATCGGACCCAAGCTGCTCTCGCTGCATGTTGCTTTCTGAAGTGAATGCATGATACCCGGCATGCAGTTCACTCACCAATTCATCATATACACAAATTCTGAGGTGATGCATGTTACTTTCTCATTAAATTTATCCAATCAAGGACTGATCATCTCGTGGTGAATGGCGCACGATACCCGGCGATCTTAATGTGCTAAACAAACAAAAAATGATACCCTTCTTAAAATGTAGTTCAGAATGGCAAATTATTAAGTATTAATTTATATTTTTATCAAAACTGGAAAACGACTTTATAGTTCTCCAAAAAAATCCGCGTCAATTTAATTTCCCTTGCACTGTAGGAATCGCGTTAATATAAGTTGTATACCATGATTCGATTTGGATTAAACATTTTTCTATATTACATAATCTGTATTGTTGACCAAAAATTGGCGGAACATTGATCAGGTAAAATTTCGGATCAATAGTTCAGTGGTGGAACGAGTGGGTCAACTTGAGCAGCCGTTGGTTTTTTAAAACAATTATAACTTAAAAATTGGTGTCTTCTGAACATCCCTGGAGAAAACATTACGGCTTGTACGAGATCTAACCAGTACGATACCTGCATATCCCATTGCCCCATATCATTTGGTATGAGTATGTATCAATACCTGGTGTTTCAAATTTAAATGTTTGTTTTGGTAATAGATTGATCATTTTTACAATAATATTATTTGTGCAAATTACAATTGGTTATATTGGTCATAAATTAAATATTTTAACGTGGAGAAATAAATGCAAATAAGAATTCCGAAAGTAAAAGCTTCAAAGCAATCTGAGCTTTAAGAATAAAAAGTTTCAAGGCAGTAGTTTTGACATAGTAATGTTGTCATAGGTGCTATCATGCCATGGTTCTAAACTATCGTTACCTGTGTACTTACTTTTGTTCATATATGATTGTCCAAGAATGATTCTGACAAATCTAAAAAAAAATGTAATTTCCTCATTAAATATCGATTGTTATTACTGGTGTACTTAATTTATATTTATATGGGGTATTCTAAACAATTTCTCTTACCATAAACACTTGTGTCATGACTCATGATTCCTTCTACTGTTGCTCCAATATCTAAGTTGTATTATTCGAAAGTAAAATATTAAAGATTTATATTTTTTTTTTCTAACGTATGATATGATATGATTATAAATATTTGTAATTCTAGAGGTGGTTGTCTTTCCATAATTATTAATGTATGTTTTTATATTAGTTTGTAATTATAAAAAAAAGATTAGTATTATATCGGATATATTTACAAGTATACGGTCAGTTCTGGTTGTGGGTTGGACAATTAAATCAAACTCATATCTTATCCAATACAATATCAGTTCTAGTTCGGATCCAGATTGAATAATTAAGTATTTATTTTGTAAACCGTACAAATAATTTAATTAGTTATAGTAATATTTAATTTCCATTCAAAATTAACTGTCGGACTGTAGTATAATATTTAAGATCATAATTTAACATTGGACGTTCAGATATGTGGGGGCAGTTGCACGTGAGGTCAATTTGGGTAAGATGTCCATCGGACTCAAACTGAGTTCGATTGGTTTGAGACCGTCCGATCTCCTTTAAGATTTGTGCCCGCAACTTTCATGTCTGTTTTAAAATTCGTGCGCACACATCGTAAATCAAATCAGACGGTCCCGAAACCCATCGGACCCAAATTTTAGTCCGATGGGCATCGGACCCAAGCTGCACTCGTTGCATGTTGCTTTCTGAAGTGATTGCATGATACCCGGCATGCAGTTCACTCACCAATACATCATATACACAAATTCTGAGGTGATGCATGTTACTTTCTCATTAAATTTATCCAATCAAGGACTGATCATCTCGTGGTGCATGGCGCACGATACCCGGCGACCTTAATGTGCTAAACAAACAAAAAATAATATCCTTCTTAAAATGTAGTTCAGAATGGCAAATTATTAATTATTAATTTATATTTTTATCAAAACTGGAAAACGACTTTGTAGTTCTCCAAAAAAATCCGCGTGAATTTAATTTCCCTTGCACTGTAGGAATCGCGTTAATATAAGTTGTATACCATGATTCGATTTGGATTAAACATTTTTCTATATTACATAATCTGTATTGTTGACCAAAAATTTATTTCCATAAAAATAAATTTACTAGTACATTATAATCAAGTATAAAATATGAAATATTTAAGTAACATGCAATGTTATCAGAAGCGGCGGGACATTGATCAGGTAAAGTTTCAGAACAATAGTTCAGTGGTGGAACGAGTGGGTCAACTTGCTCAACCGTTGGTTTTTTAAAACAATTATAACTTAAACATTGGTGTCTTCTGAACATCCCTGGAGAAAACATTACGGCTTGTACGAGATCTAACCAGTACGATACCTGCATATCCCATTGCCCCATATCATTTGGTATTAGTATGTATCAATACCTGGTGTTTCAAATTTAAATGTTTGTTTTGGTAATAGATTGATCATTTTTACAATAATATTATTTGTGCAAATTACAATTGGTTATATTGGTCATAAATTAAATATTTTAACGTGGAGAAATAAATGCAAATAAGAATTCCGAAAGTAAAAGCTTCAAAGCAATCTAAGCTTTAAGAATAAAAAGTTTCAAGGCAGTAGTTTTGACATAGTAATGTTGTCATAGGTGCTATCATGCCATGGATCTAAAGTATCGTTACCTGTGTACTTACTTTTGTTAATATATGATTGTCCAAGAAGGATTCCGACAAATCTAAAAAAAAAATGTAATTTCCTCATTAAATATCGATTGTTATTAGTGGTGTACTTAATTTATATTTAGATGGGGTATTCTAAACAATTTCTCTTACCATAAACACTTGTGTCATGACTCATGATTCCTTCTACTGTTGCTCCAATATCTAAGTTGTACTATTCGAAAGTAAAAAATTTAAGATTTATATATATTTTTTTCTAACGTATGATATGATATGATATGATTATAAATATTTGTAATTCTAGAGGTGTTTGTCTTTCCATAGTTATTAATGTATGTTTTTATATTAGTTTGTAATTATAAAAAAATAGATTAGTATTATATCGGATATATTTACAAGTATACGGTCGGTTCTGGTTGTGGGTCGGACAATTAAATCAATCTCATATCTTATCCAATACAATATCAGTTCTAGTTCGGATCCAGATTGAATAATTAAGTATTTATTTTGTAAACCGTACAATAATTTAATTAGTTATTGTAATATTTAATTAGTGAGCCTATGGTGCTATGCATAGCACGGATGGGGTCCGTGCTACGGCCAAAAATTTGAATTTTTAAAATCCTAATGGTCGATCCAACCGTTCAATGTGATAACCATATGAATATGTACTTGCAAACTAAATTTTATATTTTTTCGAATTTTTTTACTATGTTGTTAGATAGGTAGAATTTTGATGGTCCAGAATTTTCAGAAAACACTGATTTTTCTACCTATCTAAAAAAATAGTAAAAAAATTCGAAAAAATATAAAATTTAGTTTGCAAGTACATATTCATATGGTTATCACATTGAACGGTTGGATTGACCATTAGGATTTAAAAAAGTCAAATTTTTTGCCGTAGCACGGACCCCATCCGTGCTATGCATAGCACCATAGCCTCACTCATATTTAATTTCCATTGAAAATTCACTGTCGGACTGTAGTATAATATTTAAGATCATAATTTAACATTGGACGTTCAGATATGTGGGGGCAGTTGCATGTGAGGTCAATTTGGGTCCGATGTCGATCGGACTCAAACTGAGTTCGATGGGTTTGAGACCGTCCGATCTGCTTTAAGATTTGTGCCTGCAACTTTCACGTCTGTTTTAAAATTCGTGCGCACACATCGTAAATCAAATCGGACCCAAGCTGCTCTCGCTGCATGTTGCTTTCTGAAGTGAATGCATGATACCCGGCATGCAGTTCACTCACCAATTCATCATATACACAAATTCTGAGGTGATGCATGTTACTTTCTCATTAAATTTATCCAATCAAGGACTGATCATCTCGTGGTGAATGGCGCACGATACCCGGCGATCTTAATGTGCTAAACAAACAAAAAATGATATCCTTCTTAAAATGTAGTTCAGAATGGCAAATTATTAATTATTAATTTATATTTTTATCAAAACTGGAAAACGACTTTGTAGTTCTCCAAAAAAAATCCGCGTCAATTTAATTTCCCTTGCAATGTAGGAATCGCGTTAATATAAGTTGTATACCATGATTCGATTTGGATTAAACATTTTTCCATATTACATAATCTGTATTGTTGACCAAAAATTTATTTCCATAAAAATAAATTTACTAGTACATTATAATCAAGTATAAAATATGAAATATTTAAGTAACATGCAATGTTGTCAGAAGCGGCGGGACATTGATCAGGTAAAGTTTCGGATCAATAGTTCAGTGGTGGAACGAGTGGGTCAACTTGCTCAACCGTTGGTTTTTTAAAACAGTTATAACTTAAACATTGGTGTCTTCTGAACATCCCTGGAGGAAACATTACGGCTTGTACGAGATCTAACCAGTACGATACCTGCATATCCCATTGCCCCATATCATCTGGTATGAGTATGTATCAATACCTGGTGTTTCAGATTTAAATGTTTGTTTTGGTAATAGATTGATCATTTTTACAATAATATTATTTGTGCAAATTACAATTGGTTATATTGGTCATAAATTAAATATTTTTACGTGGAGAAATAAATGCAAATAAGAATTCCGAAAGTAAAAGCTTCAAAGCAATCTGAGCTTTAAGAATAAAATGTTTCAAGGCAGTAGTTTTGACATAGTAATGTTGTCATAGGTGCTATCATGCCATGGTTCTAAACTATCGTTACCAGTGTACTTAATTTTGTTCATATATGATTGTCCAAGAATGATTCTGACAAATCTAAAAAAAAATGTAATTTCCTCATTAAATATCGATTGTTATTACTGGTGTACTTAATTTGTATTTATATGGGGTATTCTAAACAATTTCTCTTACCATAAACACTTGTGTCATGACTCATGATTCCTTCTACTGTTGCTCCAATATCTAAGTTGTACTATTCGAAAGTAAAATATTAAAGATTTATATATTTTTTTTTCTAACGTATGATATGATATGATTATAAATATTTGTAATTCTAGAGGTGGTTGTCTTTCCATAGTTATTAATCTATGTTTTTATATTAGTTTGTAATTATAAAAAAATAGATTAGTATTATATCGGATATATTTACAAGTATACGGTCGGTTCTGATTGTGGGTCGGACAATGAAATCAAACTCATATCTTAGCCAATACAATATCAGTTCTAGTTCGGATCCAGATTGAATAATTAAGTATTTATTTTGTAGACGTTACAAATAATTTAATTAGTTATAGTTATATTTAATTTCCACTGAAAATTCACTGTCGGACTGTAGTATAATATTTAGGGATCGACTAACAGTCCCCTAAACGTCCCCCCGCTAACTAACGCGCAAAGTACAACGGGGGACCACTAACTAACGCGCTAATTACAGTTAGTGCCAACACAAGTTGACCATTTCAAAATTTGTCAAACATTTATTCATCACTAAAATTGAAAGTATTCACACCTACGCAATGAAGTCGGAATATTTATGTTGAATAATATTTGAAACAAAGTGACTGGAGGGGATCATAACATTTGGGGACCACTATATAAATATGGACCATTACTTTTCGGGGCCAGTAACGACCAGCCTTGATTGGGGACCACAACCAAAAAGTCACGTGGATCACACCACCAGCGCTACATTCATTGATTAAATTAATTCACATACAAAATGAAAAGTATTCATATCTAAGATATCAAATATTCATATATAATTCATCAAGTATTCACTTACTCATCTTTTACACGTTTTTAGAGGTGGTTTTTTTTTCTCCGTTCAATCTAACCAATATTTCTGACGATATATGAGAATTTTGCAAATCTAAAACTAAGAACGTCTTCTACACAATTTTCTCTTGCAAATGAGATCCATGATGACATACTTTCGAGTTGTTTGTCGCACAAGTATTCATACCTAATCGAGCAAGTATTCATAATAGTGGTCCCGCCAGTGGGTATTGACAGTTAGATGGGGACCACTAACTGTTGGTTAAAGTCTCTAATAAATGATTAACATAGTTAGTTAGAATGGAGGACGTTTAGGGGACTGGAGAGCAGGGGACAAAAGAATTACTCTAATATTTAAGATCATAATTTCACATTGGACGTTCAGATATGTGGGGGCAGTTGCATGTGAGGTCAATTTGGGTCCAATGCCCATCGGACTCAAACTGAGTTCGATGGATTTGATGACCGTCCGATCTGCTTTAAGATTCGTGCCCACAGCTTTTGAGTCTGCTTTAAAATTCGTGCGCACACGTAGTAAATCAAATCGCACGTCCAGAAACCCATCGGACCCAAATTTGAGTCCGATGGGCATCGGACCCAAGCTGCTCTCGTTGCATGTTGCTTTCTGAAGTGAATGCTTGATACCCGGCATGCACTTCACTCACCAATACATCATATACACAAATTCCGAGGTGATGCATGTTACTTTCTCATTAAATTTATCCAATCAAGGACTGATCATCTCGTGGTGCATGGCGCACGATACCCGGCGATCTTAATGTGCTAAACAAACAAAAAATGATACCCTTCTTAAAATGTAGTTCAGAATGGGAAATTATTAATTATTAATTTATATTTTTATCAAAACTGGCAAACGACTTTGTAGTTCTCCAAAAAAATCCGCGTCAATTTAATTTCCCTTGCACTGTAGGAATCGCGTTAATATAAGTTGTATACCATGATTCGATTTGGATTAAACATTTCTCTATATTACATAATCTGTATTGTTGACCAAAAATTTATTTCCATAAAAATAAATTTACTAGTACATTATAATCAAGTATAAAATATGAAATATTTAAGTAACATGCAATGTTATCAGAAGCGGCGGGACATTGATCAGGTAAAGTTTCGGATCAATAGTTCAGTTGTGGAACGAGTGGGTCAACTTGCTCAACCGTTGGTTTTTTCAAACAATTATAACTTAAACATTGGTGTCTTCTGAACATCCCTGGAGAAAACATTACGGCTTGTACGAGATCTAACCAGTACGATACCTGCATATCCCATTGCCCCATATCATCTTGTATGAGTATGTATCAATACCTGTTGTTTCAGATTTAAATGTTTGTTTTGGTAATAGATTGATCATTTTACAATAATATTATTTGTGCAAATTACAATTGGTTATATTGGTCATAAGTTAAATATTTTCACGTGGATAAATAAATGCAAATAAGATTTCAGAAAGTAAAAGCTTCAAAGCAATCTGAGCTTTAAGAATAAAAAATTTCAAGGCAGTAGTTTTGACATAGTAATGTTGTCATAGGTGCTATCATGCCATGGTTCTAAAGTATCGTTACCTGTGTACTTACTTTTGTTCATATATGATTGTCCAAGAATGATTCTGACAAATGTAACAAAAAATGTAATTTCCTCATTAAATATCGATTGTTATTACTGGTGTAGTTATATTTATATGGGGTATTCTAAACAATTTATATGGGGTATTCTAACAATTTCTAAACGGTGTATTCTAAACAATTTATATGGGATAATTATATGGGTATTCTAAACAATTTCTCTTACCATAAACACTTGTGTCATGACTCATGATTCTTCTACTGTTGCTCCAATATCTAAGTTGTACTATTCGAATGTAAAATATTAAAGATTTATATATTTTTTTTTCTAGCGTATGATATGATATGATATCATTATAAATATTTATTTCCTGAAACAAATTCTGCAGGTGGTTGTCTTTTCTTAGTTATTAATCTATGTTTTTATATTAGTTTGTAATTATAAAAAAAGAGATTAGTTTTATATCGGATATATTTACAAGTATACGGTCGGTTCTGGTTGTGGGTCGGACAATTAAATCAAACTCATATCTTATCCAATACAATATCAGTTCTAGCTAGTTCGTTTCCAGATTGAATAATTAAGTATTTATTTTGTAAATCGTACAAATAATTTAATTAGTTATAGTAATATTTAATTTCCATTGAAAATTCACTGTCGGACTGTAGTATAATATTTAAGATCATAATTTAACATTGGACGTTCAGATATGTGGGGGCAGTTGCATGTGAGGTCAATTTGGGTCCAATGCCCATCGGACTCAAACTGAGTTCGATGGGTTTGATGACCATCCGATCTTCTTTAAGATTCGTGCCCGCAACTTTCACATCTGTTATAAAATTCGTGCGCACACATTGTAAATCAAATTGGACGGTCCCGAAACCCATCGGACCAAAATTTGAGTCCGATGGGCATGGGACCCAAGCTGCTCTCGTTGCATGTTGCTTTCTGAAGTGAATGCTTGATACCCGGCATGCAGTTCACTCACCAATACATCATATACACAAATTCTGAGGTGATGCATGTTGCTTTCTCATTAAATTTATCCAATCAAGGACTGATCATCTCGTGGTGCATGGCGCACGATACCCGGCGACCTTAATGTGCTAAACAAACAAAAAATGATATCCTTCTTAAAATGTAGTTCAGAATGGCAAATTATTAATTATTAATTTATATTTTTATCAAAACTGGAAAACGACTTTGTAGTTCTCCAAAAAAATCCGCGTCAATTTAATTTCCCTTGCAATGTAGGAATCGCGTTAATATAAGTTGTATACCATGATTCGATTTGGATTAAACATTTTTCTATATTACAAAATCTGTATATATTGTTGACCAAAATTTTTTTTCCATAAAAATAAATTTACTAGTACATTATAATCAAGTATAAAATATGAAATATTTATGTAACATGCAATGTTATCAGAAGTGGCGGGATATTGATTAGGTAAAGTTTCGGATCAATAATTCAGTGGTGGAACGAGTGGGTCAACTTGCTCAACCGTTGGTTTTTTAAAACAATTATAACTTAAACATTGGTGTCTTCTGAACTTACCTGGAGGAAACATTACGGCTTGTACGAGATCTAACCAGTACGATACCTGCATATCCCATTGCCCCATATCATCTGGTATGAGTATGTATTAATACCTGGTGTTTCAGATTTAAATGTTTGTTTTGGTAATAGATTGATCATTTTACAATAATATTATTTGTGCAAATTACAATTGGTTATATTTGTCAAAAATTAAATATTTTAATGAGAAGAAATAAATGCAAATCAGAATTTAGAAAGTAAAAGCTTCAAAGCAATCTGAGCTTTAAGAATAAAAAGTTTCAAGGCAGTAGTTTTGACATAGTAATGTTTTCATAGGTGCTATCATGCCATGGTTCTAAACTATCGTTACCAGTGTACTTACTTTTGTTCATATATGATTGTCCAAGAATGATTCTGACAAATCTAAAAAAAAATGTAATTTCCTCATTAAATATCGATTGTTATTACTGGTGTACTTAATTTATATTTATATGGGGTATTCTAAACAATTTCTCTTACCATAAACACTTGTGTCATGACTCATGATTCCTTCTACTGTTGCTCCAATATCTAAGTTGTACTATTCGAAAGTAAAATATTAAAGATTTATATATTTTTTTTTCTAACGTATGGTATGATATGATATGATTATAAATATTTGTAATTCTAGAGGTGGTTGTCTTTCCATTGTTATTAATCTATGTTTTTTATATTAGTTTGTAATTATAAAAAAATAGATTATTATTATATCGGATATATTTACAAGTATACGGTCGGTTCTGATTGTGGGTCGGACAATTAAATCAAACTCATATCTTATCCAATACAATCTCAGTTCTAGTTCGGATCCAGATTTAATAATTAAGTATTTATTTTGTAAACCGTACAAATAATTTAATTAGTTATAGTAATATTTAATTTCCATTGAAAATTCACTGTCGGACTGTAGTATAATATTTAAGATCATAATTTAACATTGGACGTTCAGATATGTGGGGGCAGTTGCATGTGAGGTCAATTTGTGTCCAATGCCCATCGGACTCAAACTGAGTTCGATGGGTTTGATGACCGTCCGATCTGCTTTAAGATTTGTGCTCGCAACTTTCGCGTCTGATTTAAAATTCGTGCGCACACATAGTAAATCAAATCGCACGTCCCGAAACCAATTGGACCCAAATTTGAGTCCGATGAGCATCGGACCCAAGCTACTCTCGTTGCATGTTGCTTTCTGAAGTGAATGCTTGATACCCGGCATGCAGTTCTGTCACCAATACATCATATACACAAATTCCGAGGTGATGCATGTTACTTTCTCATTAAATTTATCCAATCAAGGACTGATCATCTCGTGGTGAATGGCGCACGATACCCGGCGATCTTAATGTGCTAAACAAACAAAAAATGATACCCTTCTTAAAATGTAGTTCAGAATGGGAAATTATTAATTATTATTTTATATTTTTATCAAAACTGGAAAACGACTTTGTAGTTCTCCAAAAAAATCCGCGTCAATTTAATTTCCCTTGCAATGTAGGAATCGCGTCAATTTAATTTCCATAAAAATAAATTTACTAGTACATTATAATCAAGTATAAAATATGAAATATTTAAGTAACATGCAATGTTATCAGAAGCGGCGGGACATTGATCAGGTATAGTTTCGGATCAATAGTTCAGTGGTGGAACGAGTGGGTCAACTTGCTCAACCGTTGGTTTTTTAAAACAATTATAACTTAAACATTGGTGTCTTGGGAACATCAATGGAGAAAACATTACGGCTTGTACGAGATCTAACCAGTACGATACCTGCATATCCCATTGCCCCATATCATCTGGTATGAGTATGTATCAATACCTGGTGTTTTAGATTTAAATGTTTGTTTTGGTAATAGATTGATCATTTTTACAATAATATTATTTGTGCAAATTACAATTGGTTATATTGGTCGTAAATTAAATATTTTAACGTGGAGAAATAAATGCAAATATGAATTCAGAAAGTAAAAGCTTCAGAGCAATCTGAGCTTTAAGAATAAAAAGTTTCAAGGCAGTAGTTTTGACATAGTAATGTTGTCATAGGTGCTATCATGCCATGGTTCTAAACTATCGTTACCAGTGTACTTACTTTGGATTCACATATGATTGTCTAAGAATTATTCTGACAAATAATAAAAAAAAAATGTAATTTCCTCATTAAATATCGATTGTTATTACTGGTGTACTTAATTTATATTTATATGGGGTATTCTAAACAATTTCTCTTACCATAAACACATGTGTCATGACTCTACAAAAGAATTCTACTTGGGTTTCAATTTAAATGAAAAAAAAAAATTCTACTTGGGTTTGAGCTTTTCATGAAACACCTTAAATGCATTAATCTATTCAATAAAATCAACTCTAATATTAATCATTTAAAATCAACTCAAATATCAATCAATTTAATCATTGATTACATGAGGCTACTTAAGAGTATTTGATCTCGACAGCTTCTATTGTAATTTCGTTATAGAATAAGCCTTGAGAATGAGTAATGGTTTTTGTGCATAGGAGAGGAGATTACATACACTACTACAGAAAAAGAGATTGCAGACGGACATTACCGGAAGAGCAACACGGATTTCCCTGCCGTGTATGAGTTGAGGGTGTATAAAAGGTACCCTCTATAGACACGGATATTTACCCGTGTATATCTAACGCTTTCTACACGGATTACCAAATAAACAGCCGTGAACATACACCTGCCTGTGGCGCTCTCCATATAACCGAGCAAAACGGATATTACGTAAACGACCGTGTACGACTACTCTTTATTCACGGACAATGCAACTAAATGTCCGTGTCGGTTACTTTATCTACACGGACATTTAGTTGTATATCCGTGTCCCTCTCTTAACAAATCAATAAAAAATAAAATAATCCTTGTATCTCCGAACTCGTTCTACACGGACATTAGTCAGAACAACCGTGTCGAATTACTCTAGCTACACGGACGTTTAATTTCATATCCGTGTCCTGTCATAACTATCGTACACGGACAAATATAAAATAATCGGTGTAGACACCGAAAACGATCTACACGGGTTTTTCTTAAATAACGGTGTCAATTATTGTTTTCTACATGGACTTTTAACTTCATATCCGTGAAGCATTCTTAACTATCATACACGGACTATATAAAAGAATATCAGTACTCATTTCTACACGGTTGTTTGTTTAACAACGGTTTGGAATTACTGTGTTTTACACGGACGTTTAGTTTCATATCCGTGAAGTTCTCTTAACTACCATACACGGACTATATAAAAGCATCCGTGTAGCTCTCTGTGCACATACACGGGCTTTTTTTTAAAGTAGCGTTTGCTTTGACAGTCGATTATAATTCACATCCGTGTAGGTATCGTAACTATACACGGACAAATATAAAATAATCATTGCTCACTCAACTCGTTCTACACGGGCTTTCGTTTAATATCCGTGTAGAATTGTCCCATTTTTTTTTCTTGATTTTTTTCATTTCTGGGCTAGCCTCCAGTTTAATTTGCTAGCCAGTTTTCCTACAAAATTCATATACCATTCTGTTTTGCTAGCCAGTTTTCCAGATAATTTGACATTAAATTATGCTTGCTAAATTCATATATACACTAAATTGTTATACAAATCCATGGTCAGCATTACAATATTCAGATAGAAACCATCTTGCCCAGCTACATCTTACAAAGTCGATCTGCTCCTTGCTGTACTCGGTTTGCTTTGATGGTTGCTACAATTATAATTTGGTATTAGTTAGTAACAATAAAAGGTAGATGCAAGACAGTCGCAAATATCAATTGCTAATTTAATGAAATGAGAATTATAAGTAAGCATAATATGAAAATATCAATTGCTATGATATAGGCACAATTAATATGAATTACATACCACATCTGGAAATTTGAATTGCATTCTTTCGACAAAGATAAACATGGAAATCATCATGTAATATCCGCATTCCCAATCCGCCTCCTGTTGCGGGCTCTACAATTTACATTTAGCGGTCTATGTTAGAATGACAATAATTTTTTGAACAAAATATGAAATTATAGAATTGTGTTGTGCTCACCGGCCACCACCTCCAAGTCAACCTCTTTCCCATTTTCTTGTCCTTGCTGCGCAATCCTCCTTGTGTAACGTATGTAGCAAAAGCCCTTACAAAATGGAGTGACTCTAATTAGCAATTCCACAATTTGTTATAATTGGGAAAAAATCAAACATAGTGAAAGATTATTGCTTACTTTTGCACATACGGGAAGATTGCTTCTTTGCACGTGCTAAATCCGATCTTTTCTTTGGGCTGCAAAGAATCCACGACGTAAACCGCACTCAGGCAAGGCACAATGATGATCAAACACCAGTGTCCCCTGTGGGAGGAGAAGAATTATAGGATCTTAGCATACAGTACCCAGATATTTTGGCATATATAATAGTGAGACACGTGTTTGCTTGACTTGATGGTGTGATTTCAATTATTTATATATTTAATCACAAGGTTAGAACTAACATCTGGTGGTATGGCAAGAGAAGAAATCTCTTCTTCGCCTTAGCAGCTTGGAGCATCGCGCCACACAGGTAATCCGTAGCCACCTTCGGAGCATTTTTCACGTTCGACGCACTAAGTACGCTGGGGTCCAGAAAAGCACACAAGTTCTGTTTGCCCTTGTAGTGAGTACTATTGATTAGCCTCCTGAAAAATTATCATATGACATTAGAATATATTCTTCAGTGCTATACACATGATATAAACAATTTTTGGTCACTAACATGAGGAAAATGGTGATGTGCCCCACGGAGAGCCATTTATCGGACCCCGAGGCATGTAGTAAGTCCTTGAAGTCGGTGAACGGCAGCAGTACAACCGAGCCGTCGTGTAGAAATATCCCCGGAGGGACAGGTATGACGACTTCCGTCATGTCCTTGGGTGCCGCCATCAAGCGGTCGTGGAGATCCCGCAAATCCTTTCCGGGAAGGAGCTTGTATTCTTCCTCGGTGAGCAGACGAGGTGGAGGTCCTGCTGGTTGGACAGGAGGGTCATGGACCCTACTGCCGGAGCAGCAGTTGCTGCTCCGGCAGCATGGTCAGCAACTGTTTGGGAAGGTCCTTCTGCTTCATCCCTCCGTACCGGTGACATCACGCCCTCCGTGCGACTACCATCATCTCCTACTGTCTGTATCGAAATTTTTTACCTTTTTCAAGTATTTGAAAAGGAAGTGCTTTGAATGTAACCAAATAACTTGACTATTTATGCATTACCTGATCCAAAATAATCTGATTCTTGGGCCATTGCACGAATGACAGCCGGGCATCTTCGACATAGAGCATGCCATTCTCGGGTCTTTGGACAGGAAGAGGTACGCGCTCCCATCCCTCCACGACATTGTCAATCTGTACGGCGGCATGGCCGGGAAGTAGCTGCTCATTGTGCACTTTGTCGGCTGCTGGATGTACCATGCCCTTAGCAACAATCAGAGGCTTACTCCCGAGCCACAGCACGAGTTCGCATGCTGTGGCGTCCTGCAATTTCATGCAAGTAGTTATTTTTAAATTGAAATATTGTCCAACAAGTAGTAATTGCCTTTAGAATACGAACAAGTAGTGATTACCTTTAGATGATCCAAATCGTATCCGAACGTCCCGGATGCCTGACTACTTCGCCGAACTCCCGTCTGGCTGCGCCATAGCTGTAAAATCGGCACGCAACCTTGTTTCCAACTCCTCTATCTTTGCGTGGTACTCGGCGCTCACCTCCTTGCGTATCTGCGCAACTATCTCGTCTTTGTTCACTTTCGCACGAGATTTCCTTCGAGGTTTTGGTCCATTGAATACGTCCTTCCAGCCCCTGTAGGCACCTACGCCCCTTACTCGACCAGGGTGTTCTGGATTCCCGAGCGCTATGGACAAGGAGTCATCTTGCCTTTCGACCGACCGGGCACCGGAATTGACCTCCTCCTCCACCTCCAACTGTGAATAGAAAAATTAGTTATAGCAAAAGAATTAGTGATGTACACAAAGTTTTTAACACGCTTGAATTACACATAGTTCTAACGAACGACTCTTACCATTCTCTGAGCCACGGGTCGCAACGTGGGATGTAGTACTATCCTCCCGTCAGTGGTTAACTCGGACCTTGCCAACGTCCAATTTTGGGCCCTAGTATTTTTGATCCTAACCACGGGTGAGTCAACGTCTTTGTTCAACTCCAGTATTTTAGCCCACTCCTCCCTTTTACCCTGGTAACCACCCGACCCCAACTTGTGCGGATACTTGTTCATTGCAACGATCCTCCTGCCCTCCTCCCTTTTTTTCTTCACACATCAAATTAAGTAAGAAAATTAGCCTAGCTACTATTTTCCATTTATTAAAAAGTAAACAAACCAATTAAAAAGCAAACAAAAAAATTACAAGTTGTGAGTGGAACACCATTTCAACTTCATATTAATTCAGTTATTCAAAATAAACACCATTTCACATTTAGATATGATTGGAACAACAGCAACAGGGTGTCTATTTCGGACACCATTTACCAACATAATTCAAATCGATAAAGGAAAAAAGGTAATTTTGCTGAATTTACATACCTTGAACTCGTCCGTGCTCTTCATCTCCACAAATTTCTCCCACTTCTCTTGAGTCAGCCAAGTATAGTAGCCTACCGGGCTTTTACCTTGATCCATCCAATCCGTAGTCAGCATGCTTTTGAATTGCTTCCAAGCTTCATTCATTATCTTCAAAGTCTTATCCTTTACCACCTCCGGGATGTCATCCGGGATGTTCCACTGAGCCTGCATTGACACCCAAATTACTGCATTTAAGTTCATGTACACTTAAAAAAAAGATGTTAACTGGTTAGGTACTTCACCTTCACAATGTTCCACCACTCGTTCTTTTGGGCTTTCGAAAAGTGATCCCATCTCTCTACCAGGATGTCTGCCTTTTGCTTCATCGTGGTGCACACATAATTTTTGTACTCAGCCGACCGTGTACCCTTCGCACACCCATTTTTACTGAACTCGATGTCCAGTTGCTTTGCCTCGGACGTGGACGTGCACATTGTCGGACCTCTTTTCCTTTTTGCTGAACCTGATTGGGCAGCAGCTTGGTGCTCGCCTTCTTCCATCATATCTACGTGCTCATTCTCAATCGACATGGTTCTATAAAAATTAAATAGAACTTTTTCAGTAAATATCAAAGTAAATACAGTAAATACAGTAAATATCAAAACTTTTATACCAAAATTTCTTCGCAATGGAGGTGTTGAGCGTTTCCCCGAGAAAGAAGAGGTAGGTTGTCGGACCGGAGAGTTGGTTGGACAGGAGAGGCGACGAAATCGAGGTGAGGTGGGGAAGAAGGACTCGAGCTAAGTTTCGAAATGTTTGGAAAAGAATTGAAGGCGCGAGCTAAGTTATGAAAAATTTGGAAGAGCAGGCGCGTAATATGTATTGTAACCCTAGTTCTACACGGACAATTCACTTAATTCATTTGTGTTGGAACACCTTTATACACGGACATTTGATCTAAACTCCGTGTAGAGAGGAAGTACAAGATCTACACGGACTTTTTATAAAATATCCGTGTAGAAAGACCCTCTCGACACGGATATTAACTTAACAACCGTGTAGAATGAGGGAGAGCTACACGGACTTTAATTCGAAAGTCCGTGTAGAAAGACCCTTTCGACACGGACTTGATTTTAACATCCGTGTCTATACCTTTTCGGACATTGCAACGACACTCGTGCACGAATACCTTTCGACACGGCCGTTTAATTAAACGTCCGTGTCTTTTTATAATTATACACGGACATGTAATTAAACGTCCGTGATAAAAGTATAAAAATCAGATTATTTATTTAAGTTTTGTTTAATTTGAACAATTCCACGACGGAATTCGAAAAGTTGCCTTTTTATTATTTCTAAGGAGAAGACGAAACGACTCTTCAAAATTCTATATAATCTGAGAAACCCCGATTGAGATTTGGAATGTTCAAATGGCCGTGACATCGCCCCCCTCAAGTGTGCCACGGCGAAGCCCAAGGGGGCACCCACCACCAAATGTGCCAGGGCCACGGCCCCCCTCAAACCCTCCCGAAGTCCCTCTCGAAGTCCCTGCCGAAGGTCCCGCAGTCCCTCCCGGCTTCGAAATGCCTCCTCCCTACGTGAAGAGGACATGGCCATGGCCCCCCTCAAGTGTGCCACGGCGAAGCCCAAGGGGGCACCCACCACCAAAGCCCTACGTACGTAGGGGCAATGCAGCCAGACCATTCTTCCCTTGGATTACAAGGCCAAGGCAGCCACCACCATCTAACTAGTTTAATTAAGTTTTTTTTTTTTGTTTGCTTTGTAGTTATTTTGTAGTTTTTCTTTAAATTTGTGGTACATGTATGAGGATCCTTTCTTTTGGTACGATGTATGGGGATCCTTTTTTATGTAATATATTTTGTTCTTTAATCAACAATTTTTTTTTTACACAGTTTCTTTTTTGTTAAATACTTCATGCTATCTAAATAAATACTTTTATAGATATGAATTAGCAGCACAAAACAACAACATGCAACAATATATAAGCACTACAAAGGTTATTACTTAAAAACCTTTAATATTTAAAACTTTGATTCTAAGTAAAATACTTAATGCTGTCTAAATAATCTGATTTGAAAACATAAATTAACACTTACCTGATATGAAGAATAAATAATTTATGGGGACTTTACAAAATAATTACAAAAGCTAGCTTTAACATAGAATAATTTCCGGGAATTGCAAATTAAAAACCTTTTTACACGGATGTTTAATTAAACGTCCGTGTAAGAATACCTTTCTATACGGACGTTTAATTAAAGGTCCGTCTAGCTCGCATAGCATTTCTATCACGGATGTTCAATTAAAGAGAACGGAGTAGGTCCGATGCCCATCGGACCTACTTTCATGTTCAACGATGATGACCGTCCGATGTAATTTAAGATATGCGCGCACGGAAACTGAAACAGATACGAACGAATATTAATCTATTCCGCACGAATTTTAAAGCAAATAGACAGTGATTAAACCCATCGCAAGCAAATACGAACAAATCAGATAAACTTTTTTGCAACGATGATGACCTACTTTTAATATGTTATGTACGAGAGCAGCTTGTGTCCGATGCCCATTGGACCCAAAGTGAGCCTGATGGGCTCTACCACCGTCCGATCTATCTCAAGATCCGTGCACACATAAATTAAAGATGGTGCGAAAGTTCTGGCGGGAATCAATCATAAAACAGATGGGCATCGGACCCAAGCTGCTGGGCGCGAAAGTTCTGGCGTGAACCCACTTTGAGTCCGATGGGCATCGGACCCAAGCTGCGCGCTCCCCTAAAAAATACGTACATAACGATTAATTCCCGCCAGAACTTTCGCGCCATCTTTAATTTACGTGCGCAAGGATCTTGAGATAGATCGGACGGTCGTAGAGCCCATCGAACTCACTTTGGGTCCAATAGGCATCGGGCACAAGCTGCTCTCGTACATAACATATTAAAAGTAGGTCATCATCGTTGAAAAAAAGTTTATCTGATTCGTTCGTATTTGCTTGCGATGGGTTTAATCACTGTCTATTTGCTTTAAAAGTCGTGTAGACTATATTAATATTCGTTCGTATCTGTTTCAGTTTCCGTGCGCGCATATCTTAAATTACATCGGACGGTCATCATTGTTGAACATGAAAGTAGGTTCGATGGGCATCGGACCCAAGCTCCTCCCGGTTTTTTAGAGTGATTTTTGTGATAATACAAGTTAAAATTCAAAGATCTCAGATAATACAGCTTGATGGATGGGTAAATGAAGTTAAAATTCCATCAAAATTTGCTGCACTTGATTAAAGGCTGTAATCTTTGATTTGAACGGTCCGGATCAATCAACGGACTAACTATTTTTGTGCGTCTTCACAATCTCACAAGGCAAGAGTTTATGTTTCATGAAACATAAACTCTTGCCTTGTGAGATTGTGAAGACGCACAAAAATAGTTAGTCCGTTGATTGATCGGGACCGTTCAAATCAAAGAGCATTGCATTTATTGTCTTCCGTGAAAGTTTGATCAAAAATTATTTTTATTTACCCATCTATCTAGTTCATTGAAGATTGAAGTATCGGATGGCCACAAACACTTCGTGCTGGATCAAACCTCATACATAATAAATTTTCCAAACTTTTATGTTGGTTACATTCAATGTTCTCCCTTGATCATTTTAAAACAGATATGGAATGATTTCGTTGCAGATCGACCGTTGATTTTCCGCTTGAAAATGAACGGTCCAAAAATATTTTTACAATTTGAAGGGACATACAATGATGAAAGTTTATAAAAATAATATGTATAAGTATTATTTGGCCATATAAGATGTAAAAAAAATAAAAATATATTTTTTGAATTATTTTCGTATGTACTGTTGTACATGTATTAGGTGATTAGTAAATATCAAGCTTTGTTGACCGTCCGATAAACGAAGAACGGTCCTGATGATTGCATTTAGGAGGTGGTGGGTAGATTTTCCGCCCTCTCTGAGGTAACATAATATTTCTGTTTAGATCTGGTTCTAGATGATGCACAAGATCCTTTAATATTTGTGCATCATAATGATTAGACGGTCGGATATAACCACAGATATTACGTCACCTTTGAGTTTATGAAAGCCCTTCTATCCCTCCTCTCTGTGGATAAATTTTTCCGAATTTCCCTCCTTTAGCTCCCTGATGGGACTCCCAAAAATTCAAAACAAATTTTACGAAAATTTTCGCCTAGGTTGGCTTTTCCCCGCCTCACTTTCCCTCACCTTTTTTACACGGATTTTTAATTAAATATCCGTGTACGATATCTTTCTACACGGACTTTTAATTAAACGTCCGTGTAGCTCACTTTGCATTTCTACACAGATGTTCAGTTAAAGAGAAAGGAGTAGGTCCGATGCCCACCGGACCTACTTTCATGTTCAACGATGATGACCGTCCGATCTAGTTTAAGATATGTGCGCAAGGAAATTGAAACAGATACGAACGAATTTTAAATTATTCCGCACGACCTATAAAGCAAATAGACGGTGATTAAGCCCATCGTAAGCAGAGTAGGTCCGATGCTCATCGGACCTACTCTCAAGTTTTAATTTGTAACTGGAAATTAAATAATATAGAGTTCAAGAGCACAAAAAATAAAATTACTTCATATATTAATTTCAACATAGGGATAGTTACTGGATACATCATCACTTAATACCAAAACAAAAACATAAAATATATAACAAACATAAGTATCTATCCCTAATTAAAAAACTATTCTTTCTCACTAATTGCCTCCCCTTTTTAATTTTAACATCCGTGTCTCTTACCCTTTCTACACGGACTTTTATTTAAAAGACCGTGTAGCACCCTTCTAGAGATCTAAACCCTAAACTCTTTGCAACTTGCATCCGAGATATTTGAAAACCTGCAATTGAGCATTGAGTTCCTATACCAAACCTTCATAGCGATCATTTTCTTTTTAGAAATACAACTCCACAGCAAGCGATTTCTCCAAATGCTCGACCTTCCTCTCCCAACTCAGATTTCTCCCTCCTTTGAAGGCAGAACAGGCACATGCAGCCTCCTGGGAGAAGTTCTTCAATCTGAGTTGGAGAGGAAGGTTGAGCATTTGGAGAAATTGCAACGAGGGTACTCGGCCTTTGAGAAATAGATAGGTGAAATAGGGCAAAGGACTCGAAGCGGCGCGAGCCAAGTCATTTATTATATTGTAACCCTCTTTCTACACAGATATTAACTTAACAACCGTGTAGAATGAAGGAGAGCTACACGGACTTTTACGTTGAACGTCCGTGTAGAAAGACCCTATCTACACGTATTATTAAAAAAAAGTCCGTGCAGAAAGTAATTAAAAATATTAAGTGAATTTACTTCTTATTTTTTGTATTATTTGAAGTGATAATATGTAAAAACCTTTATGTGAACTAATATGTGAACTAATATGTAAAAACCTTTATGTTGTTTTGAAATAGAAATATTTTAACTAGAATATTATTTAAAAGTTGTTTCCAAACAAGATAATTAAAAAGTTATTTTCTAAACAAAATAAATATTATACATCTCTTTTTTTTTCCTTTTTCTCTTTTTTTCGCTAATTTCACATTACATTCGGCCCATATTCCTTCATTGTGGTCGGATCGCAAATAGTTTGCTTCGTCTTGTTCTTCAATTGAGGCTACCTCAGTTTGCACGTCGGTACAAAATGGAGGTATTTCGTCGAACTGGTCATACTCTTCTTCGTCGACGACGTTTTCTACCCCAACAATGCGTCTTTTTCCGAATAGCACACCACCTATCATCAGCCGGGTCACTGACATAAAAGACCTGGGTGGCTTGCTTGGCAAGTATAAATGGATCATCAACATACCCAACTTTATTAAAATCAACAAGTGTGAACCCGTCGTTATCAGCTTTAACACCCCGGTCTTCGACCCATTGACACCGAAACAAGGGAATGCTGAGGTCAGGACTGTAAATGAGCTCCCAAATTTCCTCAATAACGCCATAATACGACTTTGATGCAAAAACCGGCCGGGAATCTCCGGATCTACTGAATTCTTGAGACGTCGCCACCAACATCACCCCACTATTTTGCATCGTGCTCTTATCACTTTGGGATTTAGTGTAAAATATATATCCGTTAATTTTGTATCCTTGGAATGTTCTAACAACAATTCGGGGTCCTTCGCCCAGAAGTCGAACAATTTCATTTACGGGCCTCATATCGGGGTGTGACTGCACCCTTTCTCTCAGCCATCCTACAAATGAACGATTATGCTCGTTGGTAAGCCACTTCTGACTTCTCGTGTAGTACTCTTGTTGAAGGATTGCCATGTGCTCATCTATATAGGGAGCATGTGCTGTAGCACCAAAAAATGCGCCTTCTGTAGTTCATCTCTATCAGCAACTACGGCTTTCAACCTAATTGTCCCGACTCCCTGGAGCCTTCCCTCATATCGAGACTTTGAAACGCCAATAGGACAGACACTGGTCATGTAGTTGGTGCAAAAATCAATCACCTCTTCCGTGGAATATCCTTCTACAATGCTACCTTCGGGTCGATGTCGGTTCCTTACGTATTTTTTCCAAATTCCCATGTATCTCTCGAATGGATACATATACCGCATGAACACAGGACCACAGATCTTGATTTCTCTCACTAGATGAACAACAAGGTGAACCATAACATCGAAAAAAGATGGCGGAAAATACATCTCAAGTTGGCAAAGAGTAGCGACGACTTCCACCTCCAAAGAGTCCAGTATTAGAGGGTCTATCACTTTGGAATTTATTGTATTAAAGAAAAAACAAAGCTTCGTAATGGTTTGACGAACGGGCTTTGGTAAAACCCCCCGAATTGCAACAGGAATCATATGTGTCAATAAAACATGACAGTCGTGAGATTTCAGACCGACCAGTTTCAGGTCCTTCATCGACACCAGCTTCTTAATATTCGAAGAATACCCTGATGGGACCTTAATACTACGGAGGCATTCACAAAAGCTTGTTTTCTCTTTCTTCGACATCGTGCACATTGCGGGGGGTAGGTATGTGCGCTTCCCTTTCTCCTGCGGTGCAAGCTCGGGTCGTATTCCCATTTCTACCATGTCTTTTCGAACTTTGATACCATCTTTAGTCTTCCCCGGAATGTTCAATAATAAACCAGTCAAACTGTCGCAGACATTTTTTTCAACATGCATGACATCTAGGCAATGTCTCACTTCTAAATATTCCCAGTAAGGTAGGGCCCAAAATATGGACTTTTTTTTCCAAATATTCTTCGGCGGTTTTGTGGCACACTTTCCAAACACAACATCAAGGTCTTTAACACGCTCGAAGACACCCTTCCCATCTAATGGACGACGGGCCACTCCAAGCTCAACTTTCCCGTTGAATGCCTTCTTCTTCTTACGATATGGGTGATTAATTGGAAGAAACCTACGGTGCCCCATAAATACATTCTTTTGACAGTTCTTCAACCTCAGCACCTGCGTATCATCTTCACAAATAGGGCACGCTTTTGCTCCTTTACAAGTGTAACCCGACAAATTCCCGTACGCGGGGAAATCATTTACGGTGCAAAACACCATGGCCCGCAAGTTAAAGGTCTCTTTCATGTACGCATCCCACACCGAGACGCCATCACGCCATAATTTTTGGAGGTCCTCGATTAATGGTGCGAGATATACATCTATGTCATTTCCGGGTTGTCTGGGTCCTTGGATTAGTAATGACATCATTATATACCTGCATTTCATGCACAACCAAGGAGGAAGATTGTAGATGGCTAACAGAACTGGCCAAGTACTGTGCCGACTGCTCATGCTTCCAAACGGACTCATTCCATCTGTGCTCACCACAATCTTGAGGTTTCTTACCTCGGAACTAAAATCTTTGAAATGTCTATAAAAATTTCTCCACTGAGGAGAATCAGCCGGGTGTCTTAGTTTACCGTCCTTTTTGAGCCCTTCTTCATGCCAACGCAATAACTTCGCATCTTTGGGATTTGCAAATAACCGTTTGAATCTCGGTATTATCGGCAAATACCACAACACCTTAGCCGGAGGCCGGCCCTTTTTGCCGTCGTCACAATCAGTAGTGCCCTGGTCCTTACGTTTATACCGAGAAACACCGCACTTAGGACAAACATGCATGGCCTCGTACTCATTACGGTACAATACACAGTCATTCGGACATGCATGTATTCTTTCGATCTTCAAACCCACTGGACATATCAATTTTTTCGCCTGATATATTGTACGGGGTAACTCGTTGTTATCTGGGAGCATTTCTCCTAAAAGCTTTAATAAGGACGTGAAACTCTTATCGCTCCAACCATTTTCTGCTTTCAAGTTAAATAATTTCAACACAGCTGACAGTTTTGTAAATTTGGTACACCCGGGATACAACGGCTTTTTGGATTCATTAGACAAATATTGAAATTTATCATAATTTTTATCAGTAATTTCATCTTCCACATCATGTAACATGTCCTCCAGATTATCAATATACTCGTGTACTACATTTTCATCGATTTCCGTCTGCAGCTCATCATCGTCGTTGCGATCAAGTTCAACATTATCAAAATTTTTGACATTCAAATCATCATCGCTGAAATCAAGTTCAAAATTATCCAAAATTTCTACATTCTCATCGCTCTCTTCACAACGGTTAGAATTCTTATTGGTACAACTACTTTCCCCAAATTCCTCACCATGCATGAACCAACATGTATATATTTTCTTAAATCCACGACAAATCAGATGAGCTCTAATTTCTTCGGAGTCCCCAAATCTTAAAAAAAATTTACAATCTCTACAAGGACACAAAATGTCGGCTTCCTTCATCTTCACTCTATACCTCTCAGCGAATTTTATGAACTCATCAACGCGACCCAAATATTCTTCACTATCACGTCGCAATTCATACATCCAACTTCGATCCATCTGCAAATTAAATTAAAAAAATGATTTCAATTAATAATGGTCAACATGTAAATTGGTACCAAATTCTAGGCTTACAAAGGGCCGGTTTACAATCCTAACCCACTCTTTGAATATTAGGTCCCATATGTGAACACCTATTAGCGAGATTTAATTAGTATTTGAGAAAAATTCGGCAGCATTTCCCCTTAACTCCCCAAGTATGCGTAAAAACCACATACTCGTAGGAGCATTAAGGGAAAATACCGTCGAACTTTCCTCAATTACTAATTAAATCCCGCTAATATGTGTTCACATCCTAAATGAGACCCAATATTCAAAGAGCAGTCCCAAAACGGGGACTATCCAAAATTAATCCCTATTGGATTAATTTTGGACGGGCAAGGACCTAAAAGCATCAGTAGGGGTCGGTTATTGGACAACAATACACTACTTACACATGATCGATCTAAATAAGTACAAATAAGTAACATAAAATTAGAGGAAGAAAAGGAAAAAATATATATATATATACACTAACCTTAGAAAGATAGAGAGGAGAAAATACAAACTTCAAAGATCTTAGTAAAATACCAGCTGCTGGCCTTTGCAGAAATCGGATCAGCGCATTCAATACAGAGAGAGAGACAGTATTAATTACTTGATAAAAAAAAACAGCGCTGGAAGGAGAAGGCCTTTTATACCAAAACCCTACAAAGACTTTTCTACACGGATCTTACGTTAAGAAATCCGTGTAGCGCTCTCACAAATCATACACGGCTATTTGTATTTAAGAACCGTGTTTATAATGCTAGCCTCTTCTATGAAAATTTATAAAAATCCGGGTTATGTAAGATAGAGAATGCGTTTCTACACGGATTTTCAAGAAACAACCGTATACATTTACTTTTTACACGGATCTTTCGTTAAGAAATCCGTGTAGCTCTCTAACAAATCATACACGGCTATTTGTACTTAAGAACCGTGTATAATGGTAGCTAATTTCGTTTAGGTTATCTTTTAATTTTGCAAATTCGGGCAGCAAATCCCATTGTTTAGGGATGCTAAAAATTATTATGGAAATTTATAATTCATTGATGAATAGAATTAAAGTTTTCGTGTCCTATATATTTTTTGGGTTTTTTTTTTATTTATGGGCTAGTCTTTTTCTACACGGATTTAAAAAAAAAAATTCCTTGTAGCTATTTCGTACACGGATATTCAACTAATATCCGTGACAATTACTATTTGGACACGGTTTTAAGTTTAATATCCGTGTATGTTATCCTATATATTTTTCAATTAACAATTTTTTTCTGGGCTAGCCTCCAGTTTTGCTAGCCAGTTTGCTACAAAATTCAATATTGAGTTTACCCTCAGTTTTTCAGATAATTTGACATCCAGTTTTCCAATTACAGCACAAAAATTATACTTAGCATTACAAAATTCATATTTAGCATTACAAATCCATGTTCAGCAATTACAAAATTCATAAATTCATCTCCTTATTTACAATTACAGCACAAAAAATTACTAAATTCTCTATATTTTATTTAATTACAAGAACATGCTTTATATTTGAAACACAAAATCGGTGGATGGCATACAAACCGGTCAATTAATAAGGGTAAACTAAAAATTCATGTACACTAAATTATACAAATCCATATTGAGTATTACAAAATTTAAATTGAAACATTATACAAATCCATATTGAGCATATATTACAAAAATCCATACTGGGTAGACATATCTTTCTTCCTGAGACTCGATCCCATAGTGATTTCATATATAAACTTAAGGTTTACATTTGGTGCCAGTAGCCAGGGTTTACAGAGGGTAATATGAAGATATACATGTTTTAATAAAGAAAGAGTCAAGTAAAAAGTTGGATGAAGGACCTTGGAAAAAAAGGGAAGAGGTGGATGAAGGACCTTCTGAGCCGGATGAATAGTCGAATGAAGAGTCGGACACAATCTTGGCAAGATGACAAGATTGTGCCCGACTCCTCATTCGGCTCTTCATCCAGCTCTGAAGATCCTTCATCCCACCTCTTCCCTTTTTTTCCAAGGTCCTTCATCCAACTTTTTACTCAACTCTTTCTTTATTAAAACATGTATATCTTCATATTACCCTCTGTAAACCCTGGCTATTGGCACCAAAAGCGAAGAGCCATCGTTGCTCACCTGAATGTGACATGGTTCTACAAAAAACAACATTATTAGAAACAAGCACAATTATACATGCATTAGTAAAATAATCACTAAAATAACTATTATACATGCATCACTGTATTATACATGCATTAGTTGATTATACATGCATTACTCTATTATTAGAAACAAGCACAATTATACATGCATCACTCTATTGTACATGCATTACTAAACAAGCACAATTATCAAGCTAATCATCACTAAACTAACAATTATACATGCATTACTCTATTATACATGCATTAGTTGATTATACATGCATTACTCTATTATTAGAAAAAATCACAAATATACATGCATCACTCTATTTAATATACTAATTATTTACATTATCTCAACAAATCAAGCATGCATGCATTAATTACTAATTGACCTAAATAAGCAATAACAAGTAACAGAAAATTAGAGTAAGAAAAGATAAATATATACACGACTAACCTTAGCAAGATAGAGAGGAGAAATAAAAATTAACTTCAAAGATCTCAGATCCGGCCTCCTTGTGCGCAGAAATCAGACCAATTCGTATATAGAGAGAGAGATTATTAATTGATCAAAACGGCGCTGGAAGGAGAAGGCCTTTTATACCAAAACCCTACACTTTTTTCTACACGGATTTATACTTAACAAAACCGTGTACAATATGCAGTGTATAAAATTGGCAAAACTGTGTATCGATAATCAAAACCCTAGAATAACTTTCTCCACGGATTATTATGTAAACAGCCGTGTAGCTCTGTCAAAGATTTCTACACTGCTGTTTAAACAAACATCCGTGTGAATTTCGCATATTTCTACAATTACCGTTTGTACACGGTTTTTAGGTAAATATCCGTGTATGATTGCCCTATATATTTTTTTAGATATTTTTTTTTCTGGGCTAGCCTCCAGTTTTGCTAGCCAGATTTGTTCAGTATTGAGATTACCCTCCAGTTTTTCAGATAATTTTGTCATCCAGTTTTTCAATTACAGCACAAAAATTATACTTAGCATTACAAAATTCATAAATTCATATTTAGCATTACAAAATTCATAAATTCAACTCCTTATTTACTATTACAGCACAAAAATTACTAAATTCACTAATAAAACATTACAAGAAAATGCTTACAAGAACATTACTAGAATTCACAAAAATTACTAAATTCACTAATAAAACATTACAAGAACATTACTAAATTCACTAATAAAACATTACTAATATGCATAAATTCATATTTTATTTAACACCTTACAAGAGCATGCTTTATCTTGGTTAGGTTCCAAAAAAAGGGGGCAGACTAACTTTCAACTAATAAAACATTTTCTGAAAATTAAATTATGTTTTAGTCCCAAGTTTTTGGCGATGTAGAAATGGACACGTTGCAGTGTTCTTACGTTGTTGTTTAAATTCTTTCGCAAACCACATCTTATTCAAAGGGAGTTTGTGTAAGAAATTAAACAACAATGCACTGCCACATGCCATTTCTACACCGCCAAAAACTTGGGATCAAAACATGATTTAATTTAAAGAACATGTTTTATTATTGAAAGTTAGTTTTACCCATTTCTTTGGAACCTAACCAAGAAAAAACATGTTCTTGTCAAGTGTCAAATAAAATATAGTGAAAATAAAAAGAAAATGAAATTCATCACATGCTGTCCATCGGAAAGTTCATCACAATCTGTAAATAAAAAAAAATGATGAGTAAGTAAGCAACAATAAGTAACAGAAAATTAGAGGAAGAAACGGAAAATACATGCCAGAGATGAAGGAGATATTCATGCCAGAAGTGAAGTCCAGATGTAGGTTATCAATTATATCACATCGCTCGTCTTGATAGATGAGCTCCAAAGATAGCGACTTATCTTGATAGATAAGCGATCTGACATAATTGATAAACCTAAATCAAAATTCCAATTATTAACCGTGAAATGATTATCAAAGTTGATCAAAAGCGATATGTAAAGTGACCGGTCTTTCTCTCTTCCTAAGGTTATACAGGAGAACCTACAATTTACCTATGAATTGAAAAAACTCTAACCTTTCCGTTTGTTGAATTACTTGATCAAAACGGCGCTGGAAGGAGAAGGCCTTTTATACCAAAACCCTACACTTTTCTACACGGATTTATACTTAACAAAACCGTGTACAATGTGCAGTGTATAAAATTGGCAAAATCGTGTATCGATAATCAAAACCCTACAATAACCTTTCTTCACGGATTATTATGTAAACAGCCGTGTAGCTCTGTCAAAGGTTTCTACACTGTTATTTAAACAAACATCCGTGTGCATTTTGCATATTTCTACACGGTTCTCTTCATAAATATCCGTGTAGCTCTCACATGGCTATCTACACTGTTAGTTAAACAATAATCTGTTTACAGTTCCTGATAAATGTCCGTGTAGCTCTCTCAAGGCTTTCTACACTGATTCTTTAATAAATATCCGTGTAATAGATCCCACAGATATTTCGGGCTTCCAAAAAATTACAATAGCACACGGTTTTTGTATAAAATTGTCAAATCCGTATACAATGTGCCGTGTACAATGACCATTTCTGTAGTAGTGATATTCGAGAAAAAAGATAAGAAATCAAACCAATTTTGTTATATAATCCAGCATTATTGCTTTCCTTTCCATGTTAAAGAGTAACGACAAGGCAAGATGACTGGAGGGAGAGGAGAAGTGTACAAAATAATAAACGCAATAAAAATATGGTTTTAGAAATCTAGAATCAAAAGAGGTGGCACTACCGGCTCAGGCTTCGCCCATGCATGTATGACGCAGTGGCTGTCTTTCACAAGGTAAACAAAATAACTAAAAAAGTAAGGTCGAAGCATCCAAAACCGGGTAGAATCGATCCAAGCAGAAGTTGACACTGAATGGAAGAGAGTAAAAACAGAGACAAATCGAAGCCAAGGAGGTTACAAACAGTGCGAAAGAGTTTTGGAGAATCTGTTTTGAACTGGTTTTTTGTGGCTGTTTGGGTCATTGTTTTTTAATAAATCCCGGTTGGTTTAACCTGTTTTGGCCGGCGGTCTCTAGACTTTCATAATTTTTGTAATTAGCAAGGAACACTAACTACACACAAGATTAACATGATAATTAAATGTTGATTATGTTTCACAAATCAATCGATAGGAGATCAGTTTAATATCACGAATGCTTATAAGAGTTCATAAGCATTGGAGTGACCTTATGTGAAACATTATAAAGGAATATGTGTATATGTCATTAATGTTCACATGGTGTAAATGTCTCGAGTCTGACATGATGCAATTTTCTCATATGAGAGCTATGCATTGTGATACTATTCCAACGTACTCTCTTATGTAGAGATTACAAAAGGGGATAGCTACTCCTTGTATATCTCTCACTTGTAGAAGTTCGTGAATATGAAGAAGACGAATATCCCTCATAACAATATATGTAATATTGTGATAAGTGATGATATCTATGGGCCCCTTGACTGAATAAGATTATATATGCGCATTACGATCAATTGTTTATTATAAATATAATCGACCTCATGAGTCAAGAAACATAATAGATAAGTGAGCAAGATGACATGTTTCTAACTTGCGCTAATAATTATAGATATCATGAGATATTGGACGTTGATCAACGTCAAAAAGATAGTGAATTACGTAGGATTTTAGCTTAGGTTTTGCCTTATTATCTCACCTTTATATTTAATTAATTAGAGAAAAAGGTTACGGTTGCTCTACTTTATGTTTTAGTACAGGAAACATGTTTTGGGGCTATTTTACATCATTTGGAGCAAAAATCAAGTCAATCGGAAAAGGACAGCTCATCGACTAAGGCTCTGGTACGGCCCATATTGACCAATACAGACTACAATTTCAGTACGGACTAGAGATGGTCGAATACGGACCGTATCAGCCATTACAATTCGTATCCGAGGCGCCCTTTGGAGAACACTCACTTTGGATGAATTTCTGAGCCTTCTATGTTCCGAGCTGGAACTCAGTCCCTTCATGAAAGTTGTAGATCTGTTCTCTAGTTTCCAACGCAACTTGAATCACCTCAATCGAAGTCCGGGTGACTGAGTTATGGCCGAAATACGAACTGTTGTTAGGACCTCACAGTCCCAATATGGACCGTATCAGCCAATACAGTCCGTATCCGAGGCGCTCTTTGAAGAATAACTGTGCCAGTTGTATCTAGATCAGATTACTTGGACTCCACTCATCCTATATAAGCCCTCTGGACTGAAGTGGAAGACATGTTTGTATCATTTGATGTTTATTTTATTAGTGAGAAGAGATGAGTGAGTTGAGGCTAGTTAGGAAGTGCTATTTGTTTGTCTTCTTTGAGCCTCTTGTAAACATGCCGTTCCGTAGCTAAGTTTAGATTCTTAGGGCTAAGCAGTAAACCTTGTTACTCATGATGCTTTGATATATATACTTTTATGTTTGTGTAACATTTTGTTGATTTAATTGCTTTTGCATTTTATGTTCTTCTTACTTGGTTTCGATGATCTAATTTAATCCGTCATGGTAAGTGACAGTGCCTTAATGGTAAGTAGAATTACGATGAATGAGTCAAAGACAAGGAGAAATATTAGACTAGTACGAGAAAACCACAGAGGGGAAACCACTAGTTGGAACAACAAAACGTAGTACGGAAGTTCCGGCATTTGCGCATCGGTAGATGAAACATCACTGTGTCTTTATAGTAACCTCCGTAAGAGATTCGGCATTTGCGTAAGAAACTCACAGTGTCTTTATAGTAATCTCCATGGGAGTTCCGGCATTTGCATAAAAAACTCGCAGTGTCTTTATAGTAATTCCCTTACAACAATTGGAAACCAGCCTCTATAAAGTTAAAGTATCAAAGCGGATTGAGTAGCAACGGTGTGCCAAAACTCTAGGAATTCACATCTCTATCTTTATTTTACTTACTTTTAATTTTCGCCAAATATACATTGATCACAACTACAACTCTTAATTTTCAGATTTCATCTAGCCTTTCGAAATGTTGTGATTTGATCGCTCAAGACTCTAAACCAATATTTCCTGTGGATCAACCTCGATTATATTACTCGATAGGATTGTGCGCTTGCGATCCGACCCGATAGCATACCGAGTTTACAAATTTAAAAGACCATCACTTACGAAGTGATCAAGCTTTTTGGTGCCGTTGCCGGTGAACAACGGTTTATTGTGCAAGGTCTCGCAAAATGCCCTTGCTTTGACCATTAAATCCAATTAATTAGAGACGAATAGACTTTTAATTTTCAGTATTTTTATTTTTTTTCTTTTATTTTATTTTTGTTTTTCTTTTATTTTTGTTTTTATTTTTCAGATTAGGATTAACTTTTTAGTTTTCTTTTTATTTTTATTTTCAGGATTTTTAACGCTGGCCGAATCATCCGTACGAAGATCTCTAAGGATTGCACGTACGAGAGGACATTTCGCTTATTTTCGTGACGCTTCACCAATAAGGACCCATCATAGTCTTTATTTTCGTGAGGCTCGAAGCGAAAGAGACTCAGATTCGATCAACATGGAGATTCAGCACTTTTAAATTTTTCTTTATTTTTTTTCAGTTTTTTTTCGAGTCCTTTCAAAATTTTCTGTTTTCAGGTTAAAATATATATATACATATATAAATAAAAATAAATAAAAATTCGAAAATTTTAAAAAATAACTAAAGAATTTTAGTTTCAGATTTTTATTTTTATTTTATTTTATTTTCAGTTTTTTATTTTCAGTTTTTAATTTTTTTTAGTTAGATTGTTAAATTTCAGATTTTAGTATTTTCTTTTTATTTTAATTCTTCATGATTTTATTTTCATTTTACTTCTCTTTTCTCTCTTTCTAAATTGTAGGTTTTGCACCGGTGAACGCACTCCTTCACGCCCAATCACCATGAGCAACACACAACACGCTAATCCGGATTCACTAATCAACCACATTCCGCTCAAAATTTCAGCGAGGGTAGATGGAAACATCAACAACCAAGGTGTTGCACACCCAAAACTTATGCAAGACTACTTTATACCGCGCGCAAACGATCCGAACTCATGCATCAAGCCACCAACAATTGGAAACAATTTCAATATCAAACCATCATGGACGCACTTGGTTTCACAACAGAAATTTGGTGGATTGCCAAGAGAAAGTCCTCATGAACACATCTCAATATTTCTTGGCATATGTGATGCAATTACAACAAAGGGAGCTTATGATGATACAATTAGGCTTAAGCTCTTTCCTTTCACTTTAAAGGACGAGATTGGTTGCATTCATTACCAACAAACCCAATCACAACATGGGACAATTTGCGTAGCATCTTTCTTGCTAAGTACTTCCCTCCCGCAAAGACCCATAAATATTGAAAGGAAATCCTCAATTTCAAACAGCAGGATGAAGAGTCCTTATGTAAGACATGGGATCGTCTCAATGATTTGTTGAGGAATTGCCCTCATCATGGGTTGAAAAAAGAGTTAATTGTTGCACAATTTTATCATGGGTTAGATGTTAACACAAAAAAATTTGTTGATTCTTTTGCAGGTGGAGCACTGATGAACAAGGAAGTGGATGAAGCTTTCAACCTCATCGATGAAATAGCAATCAACCTACACTGTTGGAGCCCAAATGAACAACCTGATGCCTCTGATATGGATCGTACTACCCCAATACAGACCATACTAGATGGTGTTTCACGACCAATCAAGGATGGGCAATCTGCAGTGGCCATGGAAAATATCTTTTCATGCGAGATTTGTGGTGAGAATGATCATGCAAGCATCAAATGTCAAATGGAGATGAATGAAGATCCCGAACAAGTCAACACTTTTGCATAACAAGGCTATCAACCAAGGCAACCAAACTTCGAGATGATGGAGAGACTCCTCGAGAGATAAGAGAAAACCAACAATGGGATCACCCAAAAGATGAAAACCCTAGCAAACCGCAACCAAATCTTGGAAGGTCAACTCTCCAAGATGGCGCAAGAGCTCTCAACCATCTCACATGAAAAAGGGAACTTCCTAAGCCAATCGGAGGAGGACCCTAGAGAGACATCCAAACACGTTACGCTAAGGAATGATAAAACCTACAAGGGACCTCAAATGCCTAGTGGAGCCTCTAAAAGAGCACAAACAAAACCACCACGCTCCAGCGAATACGGTCTGTACTAGCCGATACGGTCCGTAACAGAGGAGGAGACTGCCCCAATTGAGGATCAGAGTGACACCGTAGGTGGAGACGAACGATAACCTGAACCTGAATACATCACACCACTAGCCTACAAGCCACCTCTTCCATTCCTTCAAAAGCTAGCCAAGCACAAAATGGAGCAACAATTTGCGAGATTCTTGAACACGCTCAAGCAGATGCAAATCGCCATCCCCTTCACTGAGGCAATTGCAAGCATACCGTCATATGCCAAATTCTGAAGGATGTGATCTCAAACCACCGGAAACTCGAAGAATGTTCAACCATTTTGCTAAATAGGGAGTGTAGTGCTTTAGTTCAAAGCAAGTTGCTATGAAACTTCAAGATACGGGAAACTTCCTCATTTCATGCAAGATCGGGACCACCAAATTCAAGAGAGCATTGTGCGACTTAGGAGCAACAGGAATATATTGTCAAGGCGGATTGAGTAGCAATGGTGTGCCGAAACCCTAGAAATTCTCATCTCTATCTTTATTTTAATCACTTTTAATTGCTTCCTAATTTACATTGATCACAACAACATCTCTCAATTTTTAGATTTCGTCTAGCCTTTCGAAAGATTGTGATTCGATCGCTGAAAGCACTGAACCAATATTCCCTGTGGATCGACCTCGATTATACTACTCGATAGGATTGTGCGCTTGCAGTCCGAACCGATAGCATTTTCGAGTTTATAAATATTAAAAGAAACATTGCTCTCTTTTGAGTGATCAAGCTTTTTGGCGCCGTTGCCAGGGAGTAATAGTTCACTGTGCAAGGCCTCGCGAGACGTCCTTGCTTTGACCATTGAATCCAATTAATTAGAAACGCCTAGATTTCTTTTTATTTTCTGCATTTTTATTTTTCTTTTATTTTCAATTTCGTTTTTATTTTATTTTCTTTTTATTTTCAGTTTTAGTTTAATTTTCAAATTTTCTTTTCTTTTTAGGACACTACACGCTGGCCGAATCATCCGTACGAAGATCCGAGAGGATTGCTAGTAGGAGAGGACAATTCGCTTCCACATCACCGATAAGAACCAATCATAGTTCTTCATCGAGTAATTCTGAAAGCGAAGAAGACTCAGATTCGATCAACATGGATATCCCACCGAACCAACCAATCAACAATGGAAGACAAAACAATGGTGATCATGGAGTTCACGATGCAGCAAGACCCAAACTTCTACGAGACTATTGCGTACCGCGCGCGAATGATCCTAATTCTAGCATAAACCCGCCAACTGTTACGAACCGTAATTTTGAGATCAAACCTGCTCTCATAAATATGGTTTCGCAACAGCAATTTGGAGGATTTCCACATGAAGATCCACATCTTCATTTGTCAATTTTCCTAGGGATATGCGAGACGATAAAGATCAACGGAGTTACCGATGAAGCAATCAGGCTAAGGCTATTTCAATTTTCATTAAAAGATAAAGCAAGAGCATGGTTGTTTTCCTTACCGGCCAATTCCATTCAAACTTGGGACCAATTGTTTAATGTGTTTATTGCAAAATATTTTCCACCATCCAAAACTTCGAGGTTTAGGAATGCAATTACTAATTTTGAACAAAGGGATGGTGAAACATTGTCTGAGGCATGTGATAGATATAAGGATATGTTAAGGTGTTGTCCACATGATGGTATAGAAAGATGGCTGATTGTCCAAACTTTTTATAATGGTCTAAACCCCACCGATAGGTTATCTATTGATGCTTCCGCAGGAGGAGCAATCATGAACAAGGAACCTGACGAGGCTTACAACCTAATTGAAGAGATTGCAATCAACTAACACTACTGGATCCCTGAGCGAAAGAAGCCAACTCCAACACCTGGCATGCACCGAGTAGATGATATATCCATGCTGAGCGCAAAGATCGATGCTTTGCAAATGACACTCAACAAGCAGACCAAGCAGCGAACGGTAGTAGCAGTCAATGCCGCAACAGCATGTGGCTATTGTGGAGGAGCGCATGAGATGACCGAATGTATGAATGTGACGGTAACTGAGGAAGAAATAGAGCAAGCAAACGCAATCGACAATAGCTTTCGACCTCAGCCCGCCTACAATACATACCATCTGAACAACCGAAACCATCCAAATCTCTCATACGCAAACAATCAAAGGCCTGCTGCACCCCAACAGAACTATCAACCACAGCCCAATTATCAACCGAGATACAACAATCCCCAACCGAATTACCAACCGAGGCAATACAATCAACCACAGCAACCTGACATCACATCATTAATGGAGAGATTCCTAGAGCTCCAGACGTCCCTCCACTCCTATATAAAGCCTCTGGGCAGAAGGAATAGTTATCTTTGTAATTAGGGTTAGATTTGATTAAAGAGAGAAGAGAGGAGTGCTTGTAATGATGCCGTTCCGCGGCTAAGTTCCTTTTTCTTAGGGCTAGGTAGTAAACCTTGTTACTCTTGATGTTTTGATATATATATTTCTGTTGATTATGGTTTCTTGTTGTTGTATCAAAATGCTTTTGTGATTTACTATCTCTTCATCTAACTTCAATGATCTAGTTTGAGTCCGTTAGGGTAGTGACAGTACTTTAATGGTAAGAGAAACTATTTGTATGAATTAGCCTCGTTGAAATCTATTAGGTTTATGTGAAGAAAACCTTAGCGGGAAAACCATAAACCAGACCAAAAAAATGCGTACCAAATTCCATCACTTGCGTAAGGAAAATCGCAGTGATCTGTGTAGTAATTTGGGATTTTTAGAGATCAGTCATTTGCGTAAGGAAACTCGCAGTGTCCTATGTAGAATCTCGATGAAAGATCCGTCATTCTTGCGTAACATAAATCGCAGTGACCTATGTGGTGTCTTTCATAAAACAACAACAGGAAATCAGACGCAACATGAATATATTGTTAAGGCGGATTGAGTAGCAATGGTGTGCCGAAACCCTAGAAATTCTCATCTCTATCTTTATTTTAATTACTTTTAATTGCTTCCTAATTTACATTGATCACAACAACATCTCTCAATTTTCAGATTTCGTCTAGCCTTTCGAAAGATTGTGATTCGATCGCTCAAAGCACTGAACTAATATTTCCTGTGGATCGACCTTGATTATACTACTCGATAGGATTGTGCGCTTGCAGTCCGAACCGATAGCATTTCCGAGTTTATAAATATTAAAAGAAACATTGCTCTCTTTTGAGTGATCAAGGTGTAACACAATGGTACCTGTAACTATGATGAGTTAAATCTGCCTACCACCCTCAAATGGAGAAGAGGGAAATAAATCATGAATTGATCAGTCCGATATTCAATAACTAGAAAGTTCACTTTGTAGGTTGCTTATTTGCAAATCTATGTATTTTATATGTATGTTGTTTGAATAATTATGTTACATGTAAATTTGTATTTATGTACAAATTTGTTTTAATTTTGCCTAAAATCCGTATGTATAAATTGATTCAAATCTTTATAAATTTTTTTTATGTTTTTTTAATGGTTAGAAAACATATGGATTCTAGCATCTTATAAATAGCTTAACAAGAAAACATGTCCAAATTTTCTTTATGTTTTTTTAATAAATGAACCATGTCTATATCCTGTTATTGTTTTTTTGGTTTTTCGTGCTACTTTGACTACCTTATAAACACCTTTTTGACTGCCCCTGTAAGTTATACATGATTTTTTGTAGGAATCGTGTTTGATATCTGTACATTATACACAGTATTTTTATTGGAACAATGTATGAATAGTCCTTAGGTTTTTTTTTGCGCCTATTCGATCACTGTCCTTGTCTTTAATTCTCACCGTCCACCCATCTAATCACATAACTTTCTCTCCTCTCTCCATCTCAATTGTCCCTCTTTATAGATGTTCCTATGTCCAAACCAACGTTACACTACTTTCTGTCCCACTCGGATCCATTATTCTTTCTAAACCCTGCTAGGTTTTTCTTGAGCAGGGATGATTCAAAGTTGGATGCCAAGACGAAGCGTGGAGGACTCTAAACGAAGGATTTATTCCTTCTTTGTTTTGAGTCTTTTTGTTCTTGGTCTTCATCTTCACCATGGAGACGGAGTATTCGGAGGCCAGTCTGGGGGCGAGATAGGATGTCAGGACAAAGCTCAGAAAGACTCAAACCGGTGTTGAATATTATTATTTTTCATGAATTATTTGCACCCTCATCCCTTGGTAATCTTTTAATTTTTGAAGTTTGACATGTGTCAATTATCCAAATCTAGGTTAGGCTTGACAAATTATAGATATCGTATTGTCTGAATCAGCCTAGGTATTCATCTCTATTCCAGACAAAATTGGCCCTTGCTCCAATGTGCCTCTTCCTCTTCTTCTGAATCAGGAATCTAACCTATATTGAGAATTAGCAACAATTGAGTAAGATTCAAGTAAGAAGAATCTGCACTATATTTGCGCCAAAAAAAAATAAGAGCAATAATTTTACCAGCTAACTGTTGAACTGATCTTATCTTAGAGATATTAAAACATAAATATTTCCTTTGAAACCAAATGACCCAAAGTATTGCTCCTCTAACCAATTCTAATAAAGTTTTATCTTTTGATGGAATTGAAATATCTAAAATCCTCAAACTGACAACATTTGGTCTAGTGACAAAGGCAATCCTCTGACTTGTGCGATGTTGCAGGTTCCAAAGCATTGAAGCTAGCTAGCTATCCATTGCCATAAAGAGTGTATCCCTATTTTCAATAAAGCTTAAGTAATATCAGAGTCATTTGTGAAGAAATCTTCTCCTTTCCTTTGGTAAATTAGACATTAAGTATAATACCTATACAAAAATTGTTTATTACAATAAAGATACATTAGAAGTAACTGACTAATTATACAACAAATTATATGCATGATAGAGTTCTAACATGGCTACACTGAACAAATTTGGTTTTGTATTAAATTCATTACGTAAGAAATTGGTTGAATTTGACTAACAATGTAATCTGAATTTAGATTGAGGGAGGCTAGAAGAATAAGCACCGATAAAGAAGAGATCAAGGACTTTCTTCTTAAGTCAAGGCCGAATAAGATCTGGGTATTCAATGCCTTGTTATTGACCCATTGAAACACTAGTTGCTTCGGGATCTATTGTCCACTTATTGTAGTGCAACCGTAGCCTCCTGGATCATAGTGATGTCACCTTGAATTATGGATGGATTGGCCCGCCCAAATCATTTTTTGTAGTGTGTCTTCCGATAAAATGAAAAGAAAGTACGACAATAGTTTAATTGCTTGGACACAAGCTTTATTATGTGAAAAAATTTGGAGAGGGAGTCTAACCGTTTGGATTTACTTACATGGTGATATTTTTTAGATTTTGTTATGTGGTCATGTGGTCGAGTAATTCTCATGAGGCTATGATACACATCAGTGTCGTTACAATTTTTATTACATTATTATCTGGGTATTCAATTTTGATCTATTATCTGTATGTACATGGACAATATGATCTATTGACCTTATAACTCGGGTGAACTCTCCTTTTTGTTTTTTGTTTTTTTTTGTTTTAAGTTCATATTTCTTGTTACAATATATGGTCTCAAGAGTATGTCATAATTCAAGACCTAAGTACATTTTTTATTGAAAAAATAATAATTTATTACTAAAATATAGCATAACAATATTTTATAAAAACCATACTAAGTTTGATCTTGGGGGGGACAGAGTGAACAATTTGGACATTTTGCTAATTGAAATGGACGAGAAATTGATCAAGCACAAACACCGGTATATTTTCTTGTTGACCCATTAAATAGAGTACGATACTGGAAACGAAAACACACACATGTAATAATAAGAAATCGGAACAAAACAAAATAAAACATAACATTCAAACAATGGGAACCAGAAGTGGTAGGATTAATTTATTCCCACGTTTTATTGGAAACAAAAAGTTCACAGTTGTCTGACATTACGAACAATCTCAGTTCTAACAATTAGAACCAGTTACTTCCCTAGACTCCAACAGTTAGAACCATTTTGCACCGGGATGTAGAATGCATGGATGTCAAGCTTCGTAACATCCCCAATGGCATTTCTTTCCACAACCTTTTTGTGTATGACGCCTTGTGCCAGGGGGAATTCTCCGGTCCCTCCGATAATGGCCCACTGACCACCTTCTACAACAGGCCCACTAACCTGAAGCGTTGACCCCTTGAAGCTGTTTAATATGCCATGCATAGATATATGGCATCAAATGTATGTTAGAACGTTACTCTTGCTATTGTTTGTCAAAATTCAAATCTTGCAGTTTTGTACTTGACATCACATCCAATTGATCAAGGCAACAAAAATAAAAGTTTCGAATATATAGGAAATTTCATCTCATTTTGTTGAGCTCTAAGTTTTTGATTAACCTGCATACATACCTGTCATCCTCGAACACAATGGTGAGAGAATTGTACCAGTTTCTCCTAGTTTCCAAATCAGCCATGGTATGCAGGCCCTGTGCACGTGCAATAAGCTTCGCATTGAGGCCGAATCCATCATACAAGGGCCAATCATTAATAACGGTCGTACCAAACGATTTATTACTGTGTAGTGAGTGTGCTATTGTTGATTGGATACTGTGTGGTCCCTCATATATGCGGCGCAAGTACAATTGGAAGTAAAGTTCATTTCGTTGGAGTGCATTGGGAACAGGAGCAATACTGTAAGTGGGTTCAACCATGGCTATACAGGATAGTTGACAGATGTGAGAGGGGGGCGAGGTGTATTTATAGCACTCTCTACATACTTAATTTAGGTGATGTCATAGTACTCTAGTTCATCAAAAAGTATAATCTTTTGTACTTCAGATTACGAACTCCAAATTATAAATGCCGGGAAAATATTTATTTAAAACACAAGGCCAAAAAATAAAAACAAATTAAAAGGCTCTCAACAACAGACACTTAATTTATTTTTGCACTCGACTGTTAGCTTCAATACTAGAATTTTGAATTTGTGTTTTATAGCAAACCCAATTTCACTTATTCAAGGAACACAAAATAATATTATAGTTATTTCTAGGGTTTTCAATCCTTATATATCTCCTATATATTTTTGGTCCATCTCTCAAATAATAGATAAATAAATAAGTATTCATTCAATTTGAAATCAGTTTTATCTTTTGAAATATTTCAATTGGAAATATGAGTTTCATTTTGATACAAATTTTAAATATGTGGATGCTACCATGAGAAGAAAGATCGATTCCATTCTATCAAATTATTCAATATCAGCCAAGTCTCTTATAAATCAGCCAGATCTTGACCTTCTAGTCCAAACCCAAGGTTTAACTCTTGTAGGAATGTTTCCTCTTCGTATCTATGGTTATTAATGTCATGCCTCCCTGAATCAAGGTATATTTACACGAAAGTGCAAAATTATAGATAGTTTGAAAAAAAAAGTCATCATGCCCTATTTTCAATTAATAGATAAATAAACATTTATTAATTGAATTTGGAATCAGTTTATCTTGTGAAATACTTTAATTTGAAACATGAGTTTCATTTTGATACAATTTAAAATGGGTGTATGTATGTGGACGTGACCAGGTGAGGTGAACTGTCTTCTTCCTAGCTTTCGGAAGCATAAATAAGAGTAGCACCTGCCAAATCGAATTCAGTTTTAGAGTTATGAAGCCACAAGAACTTCATCCGGCACAAAGTCATGTATAATACTCATTCAATGTATCAATTAATTGAAATTGAAAATAAAAACTAAAACAACAAATGACATATTATTCCTATCAAAATCTTCCCACTTTGGCTCACTCTTGACCTTGCTCAAATTATTCTACTTCATTATACGAAACTCACATAAAAGTGTAACTCATGAGAGATCGAACCTTCTCTCAGTGAGAGCGCAGTTGCCTTGCCATCGGCTTTGGCTCCACGAGCTATAATGGTGTGAACTGATTTCGAGCGAGTATGCTCCTCTGCTCGACACATCATGATTGGAATTTTATTAGTGTTGCATTTATTTATATCGAGATATATCTAAAATATGATAACGAGTGAGATCCAATTTTTCTTTTCTTCCCTTCTGAACTGGATTTTTTTTATTTAAGAAAATAATTTCAATATCTTCCAAAAGCACAAGAATATTGGGGCTGGCAACAAAAAATTAACTACAAGCTAAGCTATTTTCATGTCTTAATTTAAGTAAACATAGTAATGTTGTATTGTGCTACCTTTTTTCCGCTACATGCATGCAGAAAAGTTGCTAATAGTACCTCAAAGTGCAATTATTTGTAAAGCTTCAATACCCCTCTCATTGCATACTTATTCCTCTTGTTATGATGAAATATGCCAATACAAATCTTTACACAAAAAAAACAATAAACCAAATAAGATATATTCTAACACTGCATTTTGAATGTTGTGAGAATAAAGACTCATCTTTTGAGTCCTGCTAGTATGACATATGTGTTATTTAGCCTAAATTATATCAATCCAAAACCTATCAGCACTACTACAGAAAAAGAGATTGCACACGGACATTACTGGAGGAGCTACACGGATTTCCTGCCGTGTAGGAGATGAGGGTGTATGAATAGGTAAATAATTACACATGGATATTTATCTGTGTGCATTATAACGCTTTCTACACGGATTACCTTATAAACAGCCATGTACAAACACCTGCCTGTGGTGCTCTCCATTTAACCGAGCTTCACGGATATTACGTAAATAACCGTGTACGACTACTCTTTCTACACGGACATTCAACTTAATATCCGTGTAGCTTGCTGTTTCTAGACGGACGTTTAATTTCATATCCGTGTAGCTCTCTTAACTATCATACATGGACAAAAATAAAATAATCCGTGTAGCTCTCTGAACTCGTTCTACACAGACTTTGGTTAAACATTCGTGTCGAATTACTCTTTCTACATGGACTTTTAATTTCATATCCATGTAGCTCTCTTAACTATCATACACGGACAAAAAGAAAATAATCCGTGTAGCTCTCTTAACTCGTTCTACACAGACTTTGGTTAAATATCCGTCTAGAATTACTCTTTCTACACGGACTTCTAATTTCATATCCGTGTAGCTCTCGTAACTATCATACACGGACAAATATAAAATAATCTGTGTAGCTCTCTTAACTCGTTCTACATGGACTTTTGTTAAATATCCGTGTAGAATTGTCTTTTTTTTTCGTTTCTGGGCTAGCCTCCAGTTTAATTTGCTAGCCAGTTTTCCTACAAAATTCATATACACCAGATTATGTTTTGCTAGTCAGTTTTCCAGATAATTTGACATCAAGTTTTTCTTGCTAAATTCATATACACTAAATTGTACAAAATTATACAAATCCATGTTGAGCATTACAAAATTCTAATAGAAACCACCTTGCCCACATACATCTTAGATCGTCGATCTGCTCCTTGGTGTAATGATCTTGCTTTGATCCTTGCTACAATTATAATTTGGTATTAGTTAGTAACAAGAAAAGGTAGATGCAAGACAGTCGCAAATATCAATTGCTATTAATGAAATGAGAATTATAAGTAAGAATAATATGAAAATATCAATTGCTATTATATAGGCACAATTAATATGAATTACATACCACATTTGGAAATTGGAATTGCATTCTTTCGACAAAGTCAAACATGAAAATCATCATGTAATATCCGCATTCCCAAGTCTCCAACTGTTGCGGGCACTACAATTTACATTTAGCGGCCTATGTTAGAATGACAATAATTTTTTGAACAAAATATGAAATTATAGAATTGTGTTGTGCTCACCAGCCACCACTTCCAACTCAACTTATTTTTGAATTGCTTCTCCGTGCTTTGCAATCCTCCATCTTTAATGTATTGCACAAAAGCCCTTACAAAATGGAGTGACTCTAATTAGCAATTCCACAATTTGTTATAATTGGGAAAAAATCAAACCAAGTGAATTATTATTGCTTACTTTTTTACATAAGGGAAGATATCTTTGCACTTTTCAATTGGGACCTTTTCTTTGGGCTTTGCAGAATCCACGACGTAAACCACATTCATGGCTGGCACAAGGATGAGCAAACACCAGTGTCCACTGTGGGAGGAGAAGAATTATAGGATCTTAGCATACAATAGCCACATATTTTGGCATATATAATAGTGACACAAGTGTTTGCTTGACTTGATGGTGTGATTTCAATTATTTATATTTCACTTAAGGTTAGAAGTAACCTCTGGTGGTATGGCACGAGAATAAATCTCTTCTTCTCCTTATTAGCACGGTGCATCGCGCCACACAGGTACTGGATAGACTCCTCCGAAGCATGTTTCAGATTCGTCGCATTAAGTCTACCGGGGTCCACAAAAGCACACAAGTTCTTCTTTCTGCCCCTCTCACCACAGTTTCGGACTAGCTTCCTGAAAAATTATCATATTACATTAGAATATATACTTCAGTACTATACACATGATATAAACAATTTTTGGTCACTAACATGAGGAAAATGGTGATGTGCGCCACATCGAGTCATTTATCGGATGACGAGGCATGTAGCAAGTCCTTGAAGTCTTCGAACGACAGTGATGATGAACTCCATCATGTAGAAACATCCCCGGAGGGACAGTGATGATGAACTCCGTCATGCCCTCGAGTGCTGTCGTCAAGCGATCGTGGAGATCCCGCAAATCACTGGGCAGGAGGTTGTATTCTTCGTCGGTGAGCAGACAACGGACAGGTCCTTCTGGTTGGGCATGACAGTCAGGTCCTTTTTCTTCGTCCCTCTGTACCGGTGACATCACCTCCTCCGTGCGACTACCATCATCTCCTCATGTCTGTATCAAAGTTTTTACCTTTTTCAAGTATTTCAAAAGGATGCTTTGAATGTAACAAAAGAACTTGATTATTTAGAGATTACCTGATCCAAAATAATCTGACTCTTGGGCCATTGGACAAATGACTTCCGGGCATCATCAACCTGTACGTGGACATGGTCGAGCCTTAGCTGAGCATTGTGTATATTTTTGGCTCCTGGATGTACAATGCCCTTAGCAACGGTCAGAAAAATAGTACATACCACAGGACGAGGTCGCATGCTGTGGCGTGCTGCAATTTCGTGCAAGTAGTTATTTTTAAAATGAAATATTATCCAACAAGGTTATGAACAAGTAGTAATTGCTTTTAGATTATAAACAAGTAGTGATTACCTTTAGATTATCCAAATCGTCTACGAACGTCCCAGATGCTTGACTACTTCGCCGAATTCCCAGCGAAATGGGAGGTGCTTGCTCGGATGGCTGCGTAAGAGATGTAATTTGGGCACGCAATCTTGATTCCATCTCAGCCAGCTTTGCGTCGTACTCCATGCTCACCTCCTTGCGTATCTGCGCAACTATCTCGTCTTTGTTCACTTTCGCACGAGATTTCCTTCGAGGTTTTGGTCCATCAAATACCTCCTTCCAGCCCCTGTAGGCCCCTACACCCCTTACTCGACCAGGGTGTTCTGGATTCCCGAGCGCTATGGCCAAGGAATCATCTTGCCTTTCGACCATCCGGGCACCGGAATTGACCTCCTCCTCCACCTCCAACTGTTAATAGAAAAATTAGTTATAGCAAAAGAATTAGTGATGTACACAAAGTTTTTAACACGCTTGAATTACACAAAGTTTTAACGAAAGACTCTTACCATTTTCTGAGCCACGGGGCGGGCTTTTTGATGTAGTACTATCTTCCCGTCAGCGGTTAACTCGGACCTTGCCATCGTCCAATCTTGGCCCCTAGGATTTTTTATCCTAACCATGGGTGAGTCAGAATCTTTGTTCATCTCCAGTATTTTTGCCCATTCTTCCGACTTACCCTCGTAACCACCTGACCCCAACTTGTGCGGATACTTGTTCATGGCAACGATCCTCCTGCCCTCGTCCCTTTTTTTCTTCACACATCAAAGTAAGTCAATTAGCTTTAGGAACATAATTCAAATCGAGAAAGAAAAAAAAAGTAATTTTGCTAAATTTACATACACTGAACTCCTCCGTGCTCTTTAAAGCTTGATACTCCTCCCACACCTCTTGGCTCAGCAAAGGATAGTATCCTACTAGGTTACTCCCTTTATCCATGAACTCCGTATTCAACGTACTTTTGAATTGCTTCCAACCTTTATTCATTATCCTCAAAGTCTTTTTCTTTGGAATGTCATTCGGGATGTTCCACTGAGCCTAATAGACACCTAAATTACCGCATTTAAGTTCATATACAATAAAAAAAACCCGAATAGTTAGGTACTTCACCTTCACAATGTTCCACCTGTCATCCTTATCGTCTTTCGATATCTTATCCCATCTCTCTACCAAGATGTCTGTCTTTTGCTTCGCCAAATTGCTCACTCAATTTGTGTACGGCATCCGGTTTTTACCCTTCGCACGCTCGTCTTTAGTGAACTCGATTTCCACTTGCTGCTTCTCGGATGTAGATGTGCACATTGTCGGACCTCTTTTCCTTCTTGCTGAACCTAATTGGGCAGTAGCTTGGTGCTCGTATTCTGCCATCATATCTACGTGCTCACCCTCAAATGACATGGTTCTATAAAAACCCAAAACAACAAGTTGCAATTAAAAAGGGATTTGAGTATTTACCCGAGAGATAGAGGGAAATCGCAATGAGGGTACTCGGCCTTCTCAGTCCTGCCTCGGTCCTACGTCTTTTTTTCAAATAGAGAGAGAAATAGAGAGGTGAAAGAGGGCAAAGAGGGCAAAGAAGGACTCGAAGCGGCGCGAGCTAAGTTATGAAAAATTTGGAAGAGAAGGCGGGTAAAATGTATTGTAGCCCTCTTTCTACACGGATATTCACTTAACATTCGTGTGGAAAGCCCTTTATACACGAACTTTTAATTTAAAATCCGTGTAGAAAGGAAGGAGAGCTACATGGACTTTTAGTTAAACGTCCGTGTAGAAAGACAATTTATACATGGACTTTTACTTTAACATCCGTGTGTGATTACCCTTTCTACACGGACTTTTACTTAAAAGACCGTGTAGCTCGCCCACCAAACCCTAAACCCTAAACCCTTTATACACGGACTTTTACTTTAATATCCGTGTGTGATTATCTTGTACCTTTTCCCCTTCAACTTTGCCTCAATCTCATACAACGCTAATATAGCTTGTTCCCTCTCTGCCTTTGCAACTTGCATCTGAGCTTTGAAAATCTGCAATTGAGCATTGAGTTCCTGTAGCAAACCTTCATAGCGTTCATTTTCTTTTTGGAAATACAACTCCACAGCAAGAACTTCCTCCAAATGCTCGACCTTCCTCTCCCAACTCAGATTTCTCCCTCCTCTGAAGGCAGAACAGGCACATGCAGCATCCTGGGAGAAGGAACAATCTGAGTTGGAGAGGAAGGTCGAGCATTTGGAGGGACATCGCAACGAGGGTACTCGGCCTTCTCAGTCCTGCATTGTCTTTTTTTTCAAATAGAGAGAGAAATAGAGAGGTGAAAGAGGGCAAAGAGGGCAAAGAAGGACTCGAAGTGGCGGGAGCTAGAGTTATGAAAAATTTGGAAGAGAAGGCAGGTAAAATGTATTGTAACCCTCTTTCTACACGGATATTCACTTAACATCCGTGTGGAAAGAAGGAGAACTACATGGACTTTTAGTTAAACGTCCGTGTAGAAAGACCCTTTCTACACGTATTATTAACTAAAAGACCGTGTAGAAAGTAATTAAAAATATTAAGTGGTTTTACTTGTTATTTTTTATATTATTTAAACTGATAATAAATTATTATATGTATTATTTGAACTAATGTTTGAGATTTGACCTAGAAATGTTTGAAATAGAATATTTTTTATTAATATTTAATATTTGAACTAATATTTAAAACCAAATACTAATACTTGTCTGTCCTCAATTGATTTCCATGTTTGATAAATTTTAAGACTTATCTTTGTTTGACTTATTTACATGTTCTTCATCATAAAATCAAATTGGAAAGTGTAATGTTCAAAAATGTGTATAGCACAAAAGAAATTAAATAAAATAGAGTTCAAGAGAATAAAAAATAAAAATACTTCATATATTAATAACATAGGGATAGTTACTGGATACATCACTTAATATAGTAACAAAAACATAAAATAGATAACAAACATAAGTCTCCATCCCTAATTAAAAAACTATTCATGTCTCACTACTTGCCTCGCCTTTTTCTCTTTTGAGAGAAGTATCTTGCTCGCTTGCCTCCATTCTTGTTTACATTTTCCCATACTCTCTTGCTTCTTCTCAACCTTAACCAAACTTTCGGATCATCAATAGGACCTTGTGGACCGTAAGGTTCATCAGAATCTGAATTCAGATTCATCAGAATCAGAATCCGAATTCAGATTCATCAGAATCAGAATCCGAATCAGATTTATCAACTGTTGAGGAGACTTCAATCACAGCTGGCTGGGGTACATGTCGCCACTCAATTATGGGTGTCCTAACTTCGGGCTTTCCGCAGTTAGGACATGTAAATAAGGGTAGACATGATCTCACGAGATTAGGATTTTTTAGAGGATTGGGATTTCTCGTAGGATTAGGATTTTCCATATCAGGTTTACTAAATTATTTTCCTTTTTTATTATTTCTTTTGATCAGAATTACTTGATCAAAACGGCGCTGGAAGGAGATTGTCTTTTATACCAAAACCCTACACTTTTCTACAAGGATTTTTACAACAATCCGTGTAGCTCTCCTTCCCTAAACCCTTTATACACGGACTTTTACTTTAATATCCATGTGTGATTACCCTTTCTACACGGACTTTTAGTTAAAGACCGTGTAGCTCGCCTTCCTTTCTACACGAATTTTAGTTAATAATTCGTGTACAATACTATTCCAACACGTATTATTAACTAAAAGGCCGTGTGTGAAATAATTATAAATATTAAGTGGTTTAACTTGTTATTTTTTATATTATTTAAACTGATAATAAATTACTATATGTAATAGTTAAACTGATAATAAATTATTATACGTATTATTTGAACTCGAAATGTTTGAAATAGAAATATTTTTTTACTGAAATTTAATATTTGAACTAATATTTAAATCCTAATAGACATATTTTAACTAGAAACATTATTTTACTAATATTTAATATATGAACTATATATGTAAAAACTAATACTAACTTTTGAAATAGAAATATTTCAACTAGAAATATTATTTAAAAGTTGTTTCTAAACAAGATAATTAAAAAGTTATTTCTAAACAAAATAAATATTATACATTGGCTTTTTTTTCCTTTTTCTCTTTTTGTCACTAATTTCACATTACATTCGGCCCATATTCCTTCATTATTGTCAGATCGCATGTAGTTTGCTTCGTCTTGTTCTTCAATTGTTGCTACCTCAGTTTGCACGTCGGTACAAAATGGAGGTATTTCGTCAAACTGGTCATACTCTTCTTCGTCGAAGGTGTTTTCTACCCCAACAATCCTTCTTTTCCCAGATAGGATGACGGTCCACCTATCATCACCCGGGTCAGTGGCATAAAAGACTTGGGTTCCTTGCTTGGCGAGTATAAACGGATCATCAACATACCCAACTTTCTTAAAATAAACGAGTGTGAACCCGTCTTTATCAACTTTAACACCCCGGTCTTCGACCCATTGACACCGAAACAAGGGAATGCTAAGGTGAGGACTGTAATCGAGCTCCCAAATTTCTTCAATAACGCTAGAATACGACTTTGATGCTATTACGGTCCGGGAATCTCCGAATCTACTGAATTCTTGAGACGTCGCCACCAACATCACCCCACCATCGTGCTCTTATCACTTTGGGAAATAATGTAAAATGTATATCTGTTAATTTCGTATCCTTGGAATGTTCTAACAACAATTTGGGGTCCTTCGCCCAGCAGTCGAACAATTTCAATTACGGGCCTCCTATCGGGGTGTGACTTCACTCTTTCTTTCAGCCATCCTATAAATGAACGATTATGCTCGTTAGTAAGCCACTTTTGACTTCTCGTGTAGTATTGTTGTTGAAGGATTGTCATGTACTCATCTATATAGGGAGCAACATCTGTCATGTGCTGTAGTACCAAAAAATGTGTCTTTTGTAGTTCATCTCTATCAGCAACTATGCATGGCTTTCAAATTGTCCCGACTCCTTGGAGCCGTCCCTCGTATCGAGACTTTGGAACGCCAATAGGACAGACACCGGTCATGTAGTTGGTGCAAAAATCAATCACCTCTTCCGTGGAATATCCTTCTACAATGCTACCTTCGGGTCGATGTCGGTTCCTTACGTTTTTTCAAAATGCCCATGTATCTCTCGAATGGATACATATACCGTAGGAACACGGGACTACAAATCTTAATTTCTCTCCTAAGATGAACAACAAGGTGAACCATAACATCAAAAAAAGATGGCGGAAAATACATCTCAAGTTGACAAAGAGTAACCACTACCTCATTTTGCAAAGAGTCCAGTATTAGAGGGTCTATCACTTTGAAATTTATTGCATTGAAGAAAAAACAAAGCTTCGTAATGGTTTGACGAACGGGCTTTATTAAAACCCCCTGAATTGCAACAGGAATCATATGTGTCAATAAAACATGACAGTCGTGAGATTTCAAACCGACCAATTCCAGGTCCTTCATTGACACAAGCTTCTTAATATTCGAAGAATAGCCCGATGGGACTTTAACACTCTGAAGAAATTCACAAAAGCTTGTTTTCTCTTTCTTCGACATTGTGCACATTGCGGGGGTAGGTATGTGCACTTCCCTTTCTCCTGCGGTGTAAGCTCGGGTCGTATTCCCATTTCTACCATGTCTTTTCGAACTTTGATACCATCTTTAGTCTTCCCCGGAATAGTCAATAATAAACCAGTCAAACTGTCGCAGACATTTTTTTCAACATGCATGACATCTATGCAATGTCTCACTTCTAAATATTCCCAGTAAGGTAGGTTCCAAAATATGGACCTTTTTTTCCAAATATTCTTGGTGGTTCTGTGGCACATTTTCCGAAAACAACATCAAGGTTTTTACTCGCTTGAAGACACTTTCCCATCTAATGGAGGACATGCCACTCCAAGTTCAGTTTTCCTATTAAATGCCTTCTTCTTCTTACAATACAAGTAATTAATTGAAAGAAACCTACGATGCCCCATAAAAACATTCTTTTGACAATTCTTCAACCTCAGCACCTGCATATCATCTTCACAGATAGGGCACGCTTTTGCTCCTTTACAAGTGTAACCCGATAAATTCCCGTACGCGGGGAAATCATTTACGGTGCAAAACACCATGGCCCGCAAGTTAAAGACCTCTTTGCTGTACGCATCCCACACCGGGACGCCATCACGCCACAATTTTTGGAGGTCCTCAATTAATGGTGCGAGATATACATCTATGTCATTTCCGGGTTGTCTGGGTCCTTGGATTAGTAATGACATCATTATATACCTGCGTTTCATGCACAACCAAGGAGGAATATTGTAGATGGCTAAAAGAACTGGCCAAGTACTGTGCCGACTGCTCATGCTTCCAAACAGACTCATTCCATCTGTGCTCACCACAATCTTGAGGTTTATCATCTCGGAACCAAATTCTTTGAAACGTCTATCAATGTTTCTCTATTGAGGAGAATCAGCCGGGTGTCTCAATTTACCGTCCTTTTTGAGCTCTTCTTATGCCAACACAATAATTTTGCATCTTTGGAATTTGCAAATAACCGTTTGAATCTCAGTATTATCGGTAAATACCACAACACCTTAGCCGGAGGCCGACCCTTTTTGTCGTTATCACAATTAGTAGTGTCCTGGTCCTTATGTTTATACCGGAAAACACCGCACTTAGGACAAACATGCATGGCCTCATACTCATTACGATACAATACGTAGTCATTCGGACATGCATGTATTCTTTCGATCTTCAAACCCACTGGACATATCAACTTCTTTGCCTGATATATTGTACAGGGTAACTCGTTGTTATCTGGGAGCATTTCTCCTAAAAGCTTTAATAAGGACATGAAACTCTTATCGCTCTAACCATTGTCTGCTTTTAAGTTAAATAATTTCAACACAGCTGACAGTTTCGTAAATTTGATACATCCGGGATACAACGGCTTTTTGGATTCATTAGACAAATACTGAAATTGATGATAATTTTTATCACTAATTTCATATTCCACATCACGTAACAGGTCCTCCAGATTGTCAGTAAACTCGAGTCCTACATTTTCATCAATATTCATCTCCAGCTCATCATCATTGTTGCAATCAAGTTCAACATTAGCAAAATTTTCAACATTCTCATCATCATCACTTAAATCAAGTTCAAAATTATCAAAAATTTCTACATTCTCATCGCTCTCTTCACAACGGTTAGAATTCTTATTGGTACAACTACTTTCTCCAATTCTCACCATGCATGAACCAACATGTATATCTTTTCTAAAATCCCCGACAAATCAAATGAGCTCTAATTTCTTCGGAGTGTTCAAATCTTAAAAAAAAATTACAATCTCTACAAGAACACAAAATGTCGGCTTCTTTTTTCTTCACTCTATAACTCTCAGTGAATTTTATAAACTCATCAACGCGACCCAAGTATTCTTCACTATCACATCGCAATTGACACATCCAACTTCGAACCATCTGTAAATTAAATTAAAAAAATGATTTCAATTAATCATGGTCAACATATAAATTGTACCAAATTCTAGGCTTACAAAGGGCTGGTTTACAATGCTAATTCACTCTTTGAATATTTTGTCCCATATGTGAACTCATATTAGCGAATTTAATTAGTATTTGAGAAAAATTCGACTGTATTTTTTCTTAACTTTCCAAGTATGCATACGAACTACATACTTGTAGGAACAATAAGGGAAAATACTGTCGAACTTTCCTCAATTACTAATTAAATCCCGCTAATATGTGTTCACATCCTAAATGAGACACAATATTCAAAGAGCAGTCCTAAAACGGGGACTATCCAAAATTAATCCCTATTGAATTAATTTTCAACGGGTATGAACCTAAAAGAATCAATAGGTCGGTTATTGGACAACAATATACTAATTATCTACATTATCTTAAGAAATCAAGCATGCACATGAATTACACATGACCTAAATAAGTAATAATAAGTAACATAAAATTAGAGGAAGAAAAGGAAAAAATATATATATATACTAACCTTAGAAATATAGACAGGAGAAAATACAAACTTCAAAGATCTCAGATAATCCTAGCTGCTAGCCTTTGCAGAAATCAGATCAGCATTCAATACAGAGAAAGAGACTATTAATTACTTGATCAAAATGGTGCTGGAAGGAGAAGGCCTTTTATACCAAAACCCTGCAAAGACTTTTCTACACGGATTTATACTTAAGAATCCGTGTAACTCTCTAACAAATCATTGGAAGGGAAGATGACGAAGTGCAACTCGAGCATAATATCACCACTAAACCTGATAAAGTTTATAATGAAACATGCGTAAGTTGCACTACTGTCACAGAAAAAGGAGAAGAATTTCCCGTGTCCAAAAACCTACAACCCGTATTAACCAATACGGACAGTAGCAAAGAGAAAAAGAAGGAAAATGCAACCTCTCCTCCGTAGCTCGAACTTAAACCTCTTACATCCAACCTATGGTATGAATTTTTAGGACCCAACCAAACCTACCCGGTGATTGTCGGCTCCCAGCTAGACAAGACTCAAATTAGCAAACTCATCAACACGCTCAGGAAGCACAAGAAAGCCATTGCCTACACAATTGATGACATCAAGGGCCTCAGTCCAACCATCTGCATGCACCGAATTCTACTCGAAGAAGACCACAAACCTACACGAGAACCGCAAAGAAGACTTAATCCGAACCTGAAGGAAGTGGTCAAGAAAGAAGTCCTAAAGCTGCTAGATGCAGGCATCATCTACCCCATCTCAGATAGCAACTGGGTTAGTCCCGTCCATGTTGTTCCAAAGAAGGGAGGCACCACAGTTGTGAAGGGAGATAACGACGAAATGCTCCAAACAAGAGTCGTTACAGGTTGGTGAATGTGCATTGATTATCGGCGGCTAAATGTGGCAACAAGGAAGGACCACTACCCTTTTCCGTTCATTGATCAATTGTTGGAGCGACTAGCAAAGCATTCATACTTCTGCTACCTCGACGGATACTCCGGCTTCTTCCAAATTCCAATTCATCCTCAAGATCAAGAGAAGACCACATTCACATGCCCCTACGGAACTTTCGCCTACCGACGGATGCCCTTCGGGTTATGCAACGCCCCAGCGACTTTCCAAAGGGCCATGGTGTCTATCTTTTCAGATTTTGTTGAAGAAATAATGGAGGTTTTCATGGATGATTTTTTAGTTTATGGGGATACCTTCGACTCATGTTTAAAGAACTTGTCTAAAGTTCTAAAAAGATGTGAAGAAGTGAACCTCGTATTAAATTGGGAAAAATGTCATTTCATGGTACAAGAAGGAGTTGTGCTTGGTCATACCATTTCCTCTAGAGGATTGGAAGTTGACAAAGCAAAAGTCGAGGTAATTGAAAAATTAACTCAACCAACATGTGTTCGTGACATTCGCAGTTTTCTTGGACATGTAGGTTTTTATCGAAGATTCATCAAGGACTTCTCAAAAATCGCGAAGCCACTCTCAAACTTGACCATGAAGGATGCCGAGTTCAACTTCGACGGGAAATGTATCGAAGCGTTCAACACACTCAGGAATGCTTTGATTTCAGCCCCAATTCTCCAACCGCCTGACTGGGACCATCCTTTTGAAATCATGTGCGATGCAAGTGACTACGCGGTAGGAGCAGTCCTGGGACAACGGAAGGATAAGAAGCCCTACGCAATCTACTATGCGAGCTGATATCTCGTTATTTTGCCTACATTCCGACCAAACTTTGCATTAAAACCTGTGTCTAAAACCCCACAAAAGTGTGTATTTCATTGAATATCTATAGGATGTGGTACTGCTGCTCTTTTGTTCTTATTATTGCAGGAAACGGGCGAAACAGAGGAAGAATCTGGAATCTGAAGGACAATACACGGACCGTGCACTCTTGCATGCAGGCCGTATACCCTCTGCCCGACCACAAACTGAAGACACACAAGACCGTGCACTCTTTCACTCACCAGGACACAGGCACACGGTCCGTGCACTCATGCATGCGGACTGTACATGACATTTCTGGAAACAGAAACCAGAATTGGAAATAGAGGCCAGCTGGAGAGGTCGTGAATGGAAGGCTTTAAGAGCGAGATTCTAAGCACCAGAGACATCATTCTGGAGCAGAGAACAAACCCTAAGGCATAGAAGCGACGGCTAGGCTTGGAGAAGAGGAAAACAGAGAAAAACGAGAGTTTTGCGACGTATCTCCTTGATTCTTCGAGTTTTGTCATGAACTTCTTATTTATCATTTGTTTTATTTGCTTTTTGATCATGTTAGGCTAAACTTTTAGTTTCTAGGGTTAAGATGTAGTTGAATGCTTTGTTTTACTTGCTAGCTTATTAGAATTTGTGTTGAATTTTGTGATTGTTTTTTGTGTATTGTTTTATTGCTTAGTTGAACTTGTTTGAATTGATCGGTTTATCGTTATATGCATGGCCACATCTAGATGGTATTTCAAACCCTTGATATTCACTCGACCAAACTAAGTATTTGAGATAGGTTTGTGAGCCGAAAGGTGAAACCAAGTAGTAGCCGAAAGGTGAAATTTTCCTCGTATCGAAAGATCGAGAATATCTTTAGTAAACCAACACGTGACTTAGGTTAATTAGGCCAATAAACGACAGTAGAGGTTTAAAACCCTAAGAGGGCCAAAATTGAGTCTTGTACCAAGTAATTAAGCCAACAAACGACAGTTGAGGATTATTATCTTAGGTACAACCAAAATACCCCTGCACAAAAGATTGAGACAGAAACAAATATGCTGCTGTATCAACTCGAGGGCCACACGGACCGTGTATGAAAGTACATGGCTCGTGCACATTACACACGGCCCGTGCATGAGAGTGCACGGACCGGGCACTTTGAGGCAAAGCTGAGACGAAATCTGAAACCCTAGGAACCCCTTTTTATTCATATAAAACCAAACCAAAATTTACTTTGCTGTTTTAAATACTGTCACTACTACATAAATGGTAATTCTACACTGCACATTGTACACGGTTTTGCCAATTTTATATGAAAATCGTGTAGCTCGAAGGTTTTTCTGAAAGCCCGAAAAGACCGCTGGAATCATACACTGATATTTATTAAAGAATCAGTGTAGAATTGTTTGGAAAAAAGGCCGTGTATGATTTATTAGAGAGCTACACGGATATTTAACAAATATCCGTGTCGGAATAGATACATGGATTTTTGGTAATAAATCCGTGTAGAAAGATTACCATTGTACACGGTTCTTAAGCATAAATATCCGTGTATCCTTTGTTAGAGAGCTACACGGATTGTTAAGTATAAATCCGTGTAGAAAAGTGTAGGATTTTGGTATAAAATGCCTTCTCCTTCCCGCGCCATATAAAAGCCCTTCTCCTTCCAGCGCCGTTTTGATCAAGTAAATTCAACAATCGGAAAGGTTAGTGTTTGCCATTCATAGGTAAATCAAGGTTCTCCTGTATAACCTTAGGAAGAGAGAAAGACCGGTCACTTTACATATCGCTTATGATCAACTTTGACAATCATTTCACGGTTAATAATTGGAATTTTGATTTAGGTTTATCAATTATGTCAGATCGCTATCTTTGAAGCTCATATATCAAGACGAGCGATGTGATATAATTGATAACCTACATCTCGACTTCACATGTGAATTGCTTCATTTCTGGCATGTATATCTCCTTCATCTCTGGCATGTTATTTTCCATTTTTTCCTCTGATTTTCTGTTACTTATTGTTGCTTACTTACTAATAATTTTCTTTTTATTTACAGATTGTGATGAACTTTCTGATGGACATCATGTGATGAATTTCATTTTATTTTTATTTTCACTATATTTTATTTGACACTTTACAAAGAACATGTTTTTTCTTGGTTAGGTTCCAAAGAAATGGGTAAAACTAACTTTCAATAATAAAACATGTTCTTTAAATTAAATCATGTTTTGATCACTTGTTTTTGGCGGTGTCGAAATGGCATGTTGCAGTGCATTGTTGTTTAATTTCTTACACAAACCCCCTTTGAATAAGATGTGGTTTGCGAAAGAATTTAAACAACAACGTAAGAACACTGCAACATATCCATTTCGACATCACCAAAAACAAGGGACTAAAACATAATTTAATTTTCAGAAAATGTTTTATTAGTTGAAAGTTAGTCTGACCCATTTCTTTGGAACCTAACCAAGATAATAGATGCTCTTGTAAGGTGTTAAATAAAATATGAATTTATGCATATTAGTAATGTTTTATTAGTAATGTTTTTTAGTGAATTTAGTGAATTTAGTAATGTTCTTGTAATGTTTTATTAGTGAATTTAGTAATTTTTGTGAATTTTAGTAATGCTTTTGTAAGCATTTTCTTGTAATGTTTTATTAGTGAATTTAGTAATTTTTGTGCTGTAATTGTAAATAAGGAGTTGAATTTATGAATTTGTAATGCTAAGTATAATTTCTGTGCTATAATTGGAAAACTGGATGTCAAAATTATCTGAAAAAATGGGGGGTATCTCAATACTGAATTTTGTAGCAAAACTGGCTAGCAAAGCTGGAGAAAATATAAAAGGCATTCTCCTCCCGGCGCCATTTTGATCAAGTAATTTCTGATCAAAAGAAATTAAGAATAGAAAAGGAAACTAATTTTGTGCTATTCATATATGGAAAATCCTAATCCGGCGGGAAATTCCAATCCTCCAATAAATCCGTGTCTAATCCGACCATGTGGACGAGGTGATAAATGTCCTAACGGCGGGAAGAATGGTCTCAGGACTCACATAATTCAGTGGGAGGATGTACCCCTGCCACCTGTGATTGAAGTCTCTTCTGATTCAAGTTCTGATGAATCTGATTCGGCTACTGATTCTTATGAAGGTGATTCGGATTCTGGTCCTGATGATCCTTACGGTCCACACGGTCAGTTTGATGATCCCAAAGTTTGGTTAAGGTTGAGAAGAAGCAAGAGAGTATGGGAAAATGTAAACAAGAATGGAGGCAAGCGAGCAATATACTTTCCTGAAAAGAGAAAAAGGGGAGCCAATTAGTGACAAAGAATAGTTTTTTAATTAGGGATAGAGACTTATGTTTGTTATATATTTTATGTTTTTGTTTTGGTATTAAGTGATGTATCCAGTAACTATCCCTATGTTATTCACATTTTTGAACATTACACTTTCCAAATTTGATTTTATGATGCATGTAAATAAGTTAGACAAAGATAGGTCTTAAAAATTTATCAAACTTGGAAAAGTCCATTTGAGGACAGACAAGTATTAGTATTTGGTTTTAAATATTAATAAAAAATATTTCTATTTCAAACATTTCTAGGTCAAATATCAAATATTAGTTCAAAATAATACATATAATAATTCATTATCACTTCAAATATTTTTAATTACTTTCTACACGGACTTTTAGTTAATAATACGTGTAGAAAGGGTCTTTCTACACGGACTTTTAACTAAAAGTCCGTGTAGCTCTCTTTCATTCTACATGGTTTTTAAGTTAATATCCGTGTAGAAAGAGGGTTACAATATAATAAATGACTTGGCTCGCGCCGCTTCGAGTCCTTCTTTGCCCTATTTCACCTATCTATTTCTCGATATTTTAAAAAAAAGACAATGCAGGACTGAGAAGGCCGAGTACCCTCGTTGCGATTTCTCCAAATGCTCAACCTTCCTCTCCAACTCAGATTTTTCCTTCTCCCAGGATGCTGCATGTGCCTATTCTGCCTTCAGAGGAGGGAGAAATCTGAGTTGGGAGAGGAAGGTCGAGCATTTGGAGAAATCGCTTGCTGTGGAGTTGTATTTCTAAAAAGAAAATGAACGCTATGAAGGTTTGGTACAGGAACTCAATGCTCAATTGCAGGTTTTCAAATCTCGGATGCAAGTTGCAAAGGCAGAGAGGGAACAAAGTTGAAGGGGAAAAGGTTGAGGCAAAGCCGAAGGGGAAAAGGTACAAGGTAAACACACACGGATATTTAACTAAACTTCCGTGTACAAAGGGTTTAGGGTTTAGAACTCTAGAGTGTGAGCTTCACGGTCTTTTAACTAAAAGTCCGTGTAGAAAGGGTAAATAGACACGGATGTTAAATTAAAGTTCATGTCAAAAAGGGTCTTTCTACACGGACATTTAACTAAAAGACTGTGTAGCTCTCCTTCCTTTCTACACGGATTTTAAATTAAACATCAGTGTATGAAGGTCTTTCCACACGAATGTTAAGTGAATATCCGTGTAGAACGAGGGTTACAATACATATTACGCGCCTGCTCTTCCAAATTTTTCATAACTTAGCTCGCGCCTTCTTTTCCAAATTTTTCGTAACTTAGCTCGCGCCGCTTCGAGTCCTTCTTCCCCACCTCACCTCGATTTCGTCGCCTCTCCTGTCTAACCACCTCTCTGGTCCGACAACCTACCTCTTCTTTCTCGGGTAAACACTCAACACCTCCATTGCGAAGAAATTTTGGTATAAAAGTTTTGGTATTTACTGTATTTACTTTGGTATTTACTGAAAAAGTTCTATTTAATTTTTATAGAACCATGCCGATTGAGGGTGAGCACGTAGATATGATGGAAGAAGGCAAGCACTAAGCTGCTGCCCAATCAGGTTCGGCAAAAAGGAAAAGAGGTCCGACAATGTGCTCGTCCACGACCGAGAAGCAGCAACTGGACATCGAGTTCAGTAAAAACGGGTGTGCGAAGGGTAAAAGATGGTGTGCGTACTCAAATTGGGTGAGCAATTTGGTGAAGCAAAAGGCAGACATCTTGGTAGAGAGATGGGATCAGTTTTCGAAAGACGACAAAAATGACTGGTGGAACATTGTGAAGGTGAAGTACCTAACTAATCGGGTTTTTTTTTAATTGTACATGAACTTAAATGCGGTAATTTGGGTGTCTATCAGGCTCAGTGGAACATCCCGGTGACGGTAAAGGATAAGACTTTGAAGATAATGAATGAAGGTTGGAAGCAATTCAAAAGCACGTTGAATACGGATTACATGGATAAAGGTAAAAGCCCAGTAGGATACTATATTTGGGTGACTCAAGAGAAGTGGGAGAAGTATGTGGAGATGAAGAGCACGGAGGAGTTCAAGGTATGTAAATTTAGCAAAATTACTTTTTTTCCTTTCTCGATTTGAATTATGTTCCTAAAGCTAATTTTTTTACTTTGATGTGTGAAGAAAAAAAGGGAGGAGGGCAGGAGGATCGTTGCCATGAACAAGTATCCGCACAAGTTGTGGTCGGGTGGTTACCAGGGTAAGTCAGAAGAATGGGTGAAAATACTAGAATTGAACAAAGACTCTGACTCACCCGTGGTTAGGATCAGAAATCCTAGGACCCAAGATTGGACGTTGGCAAGGTCCGAGTTAACCGCTGACGGGAGGATAGTACTACATCAAAAAGCCCACCCCGTAGCTCAGAGAATGTTAAGAGTCTTTCGTTAAAACTATGTGTAATTCAAGCGTGTTAAAAACTTTGTGTACATCACTAATTCTTTTGCTATAACTAATTTTTCTATTCACAGTTGGAGGTGGAGGAGGAGGTCAATTCCGGTGCCCAGACGGTCGAAAGGCAAGATGACTCCTTTCCATAGCGCTCGGAAATCCAGAACACCCTGGTCGAGTAAGGGGCGTAGGTTCCTACAAGGGTTGGAAGGACGTACTTAATGTACCAAAACCTCGAAGGAAATCTTGTGCGAAAGTGAACAAAGACGAGATAGTTGCGCAGATACGCAAGGAGGTGAGCGCCGAGTATGACGCAAATCTGGAGGAGATGGAATCAAGATTGCTTGCCTAAATTACATCTCTGGCGCAATCCGAGCAAGCACCTCCCACCCCGACGGGAGTTCAGCGAAGTAGCCAAGCATCCGGGACGTTCGGAGACGATTTGGATAATCTAAAGGTAATCACTACTTGTTCGTAATCTAAAGGCAATTACTACTTGTTCATAACCTTGTTGGACAATATTTCATTTTAAAAATAACTACTTGCACGAAATTGCAGCAAGCCACAGCGTGCGACCTCGTCCTGTGGCTCGGGAATAAGCCTCTGACCGTTGCTAAGGGCATTGTACATCCAGGAGCTGCAAGTGTACACAATGAGCAGCTAAGGCCCGACCATGCCGCCGACAATGTACACAGGCCCGACCTTACCTATATATACTGCTAGATAGGATTGTACATTTGCAATCCGACTCGAAAGGTGTACCAAGGTTTTAAAAGGTATAGCTTGCTATACTGAAACTTTGTGCATAAGCTTCCGTGTGAACACGAGCAAAGTCCTGAACGAAGCTCAATGCAATTACACAACAGCTGTGAAGGAATTACTCGCAGTAGTATTTGCAATTAACAAATTTCGGTCTTACCTTGTAGGATCAAAAGTCATCATTTACACAGATCATGCAGCAATCAAGTACCTCATCAACAAGAAGGAAGCAAAACCTAGACTCATCCGATGGATACTCCTCCTACAAGAGTTCGACATTGAAATCAAGGATAAGAAGGGCACAAAAAACTCGGTAGCCGACCACATGTCAAGACTGAGGCAACCAAGCGAAAAAGGTCAAGATATTCCGATCGATGATTCCTTTGCCGATGAACATCTCTATTTTGTGGGGGCAAGCAAACGGCCATGGTACGCAGATCTGGCCAATTATATTGCATGTGGGGCCATTCCATCCGACATGACATTTCAACAGAGGAAGAGATTCCTAGCAAATGCCAAACATTTCTATTGGGATGATCCTTACCTCTTCCGTCTTTGTGTAGACCGAATACACAGAAGATGTGTCACACGCGAAGAAGCGAAAGCCATCCTCCATGACTGCCACTCCTCACCATACGGTGGCCATGCATCATTCCAAAAAACAGCATTAAAGATCCTTCAAGCAGGTTTTTATTGGCCTGACATCTTCAGAGACGTGAAGGATTATGTCTCCCGATGTGACGTATGTCAACGGATGGGAAACATATCTAAGCGCGATGAGATGCCACAAAATGCGATCCTAGAAGTAGAGATTTTTGATGTTTGGGGGATTGATTTCATGAGGCCATTCCCAAGCTCAGGTAACAACAAGTATATCCTTGTAGTGGTCGACTATGTTTCGAAATGGGTGGAGGCAATTCCAGCACCCTCAGCAGATGCAAATGTAGTCAAGCGACTATTCCAGAAGATCATATTTCCAAGGTTTGGCATCCCTCGAGTAGTGATAAGTGATGGAGGATCGCATTTCATCAACAACCAATTCAATAATCTTCTGAAGAAATATGACGTCACACACAAGGTGGCAACTCCTTACCATCCACAAACAAGTGGGCAGGTAGAAATTTCAAACAGAGAAATCAAGAACATCTTGCAGAAGACGGTGTCTTGGTCCAGGAAAAATTGGGCACTCAAACTAGACGAAGCACTTTGGGCCTATAGAACCTCGTTCAAAACTCCAATCGGAATGACTCCCTACAAGCTGATCTACGGAAAGGCATGTCATCTACCGGTGGAACTAGAACACAAGGCATATTGGGCAATCAAAACGTTCAATTATGACCTTCGAGACGCGGGCAAAAAGAGGCTACTCGATTTGAATGCACTAGATGAACTGAGGCTCCATGCATACGACAATGCAAAGATGTATAAAGAACGGGCGAAATTCTACCATGACAAAAAGATCAAGAAAAAGGAGTTCAAGGAAGGCGACATGGTGCTTCTCTTCAATTCACGACTCAAACTCTTCCCCGGGAAATTGAGGTCCAGATGGACAGGACCATACAAAGTCACTCACGTGTACTCTTATGGGGCGAGTCCAAATCTGGAGTCAAGAAACTGGATACTTTAAAGTGAATGGCCAGAGGTTGAAGCACTACATCGCAGGACCAAATGATGAGCATGAAGAGACCTATTCCTTCGGGAATCAGCCAAAAGGATGAGAACAACAAAAAGTCAAGCTAATGACTAGCGCTTCTTGGGAGGCAACCCAAGGTCACTTTTTACTTTCTTTTTTACATCAAAATAAAAAATAAAAAAAATAATTCATTTTATCCTAAACTATGACACTAATCACAATGTTACTAATCGATCCTACCTGCAGGAAGAGATGTTGGAAGAATCTGATCGAAAAATTCGGAGCCCATCATGAAGTTTTACTCTCTGTTTACGACCTGTATCAATCCAATACGGGGTAATACTTCAATACGGACCTGTCCCGGACTTGGCACGGAAAACTCGAGACTCGAATTAAAACTGCATAATGGTTACGGACCGTATCACCTTATACGGACCGTATTCCTCAAGAAAAAATAACCGATTCTTTATTTTCTGTGCTCCAAGAAAGGAAAGTCGAATTATAATCAGAATTAACCTCCCATGATCACCACTTCCTGCACTTCCATTACATCCTTTCACCACCTTATAAACCCTCCATCAACTTTCCTTTTCAAGCAACATTTAAGAATATTTTCAGAAAAATTCGCCCTCTGTCCACAGAATCTCTCTAAGTCAAGCCTGTATTAGCCCCGCATCAAGTTGATATGGACCGTAACAGAGCATGCAAATCAGGAAAAATGGTGACAACAGCCCTCGAACCTCCAACTCTCAATCCAATAATGTAGAATCTCTCCTGTCAACCATGGGGATCCAGTTCCACAATCAACAAGAATTCGATCGTGCCCATATCATGCTTGATCGCACTATTGCAAACAATAAAGCAATGTGTACCAACACCATGAAGGTTCTCGGCTGCTTTGACTACGTAAGTGTTTGACCCTAAAAAGTCAAGATTTTAGTTATTTGGACGAAGATGCCATTTAACTACACAAGTTAGTCAATTAAAGGGTCAACCATACTTTAATTTGACATAACACCACAAAATAGGAAAAGAAATTCATTAAACCAAATTCATGATTAAATTCCACTCAAATAATCATGAATTTTGATATGTCACACATTTCCTAACTCAAAATGGTTGAAGATATATTAAATTTGCAAAAACAGAAAATTCTGATTGGAGACACATGGCCAGGGTGCCCCTAGCAATTACCCTAAAACACTCTGGGTGCAAATTGGAGTGCATAAACAAAACCTGACAAGCAGGGCCCACTAGTCAGAGACTCAGAACCAATATCGCTGAGCCTCTGAAATAGACATACCTGGACCATGTACACCGTGCTATGTAAAATATGAGGTCAGTGCTTCGGCTCACGGTAAACCATAACCACCCGTACATGACCCAAAGGCGCTGAGTTTCAATTCAGCGCCTTCAATCCCTTTGTTCTGCGTGAACCCAGAGTACCATAAGCCAATACAAGCTTAATAAATGGTTTACGATGAAACGAGAGCACCCAAGAAGAAAGTAATAACAAATGAGCAGTCCCCGCTCCCTAGCAAGACTGACAAGCGGACCCCGCACCCTTGTCAGTCCCGCCTTCTTCTTCTCCGTTTCCATTCCTTTCCGGTGGTGGAAGGAAGCAAAGAAAAGAGTAATTCATCAGGGAAGGACCAAATTAATCCAATCCTTTGTAAAGTCGGGTATTGTACCATGAGACGATATTACTAGCACAGTTAATTCGATCTCTCGAGCACCCAACAAAGGGGAAAAGAAGAAAGGAAAAGAGTCGGGTGAGCTTGGGACCCGATAACCCGAGATGCAAAATACAAAATTGAAGGGATATGAGCACTTCTTACCCCTCTAAAATACCCTTTAGCTATTTAATTCGAAGAAGAAAGTGAATTAAACTGAAATAGACTCTCCTATAGCCAAGACTGAGTTGCCGAGTGTTGCTTGCCTATCCTTGCCAGATGGATGATGTGGCTACTCGCCTATCCTTGCAACATCTATCATTTGTAATCATGGACCAGAATTCCTGCTCTTCATGGTGCCCTTGAATTTCATCATTTTTCAAGCAGAGGATGTCGCAGAAGTCCTCCATTGTCATGTCCCTCTCCTCATTTATCAGCTGGAATTTTATGATGTCATTCTCGGAGGAGGTGGCAATGAATTCTGTAGTGAGATCCTGATAGACCGGAACCCCGAATAGCTTCCTTAGTAAGTCCCAGATGTACACCCTCTTAGAGAATGTTTTGAATTGGCTGAGAAGGCCGAGATTGGTGAGAGTGTCAATTTCGATGGCCTTATGGTTGATGATCTTGCTCAGCTCCAATTTGTCAAAGATTTTGGAGTGAGATATCCTCGAGAATGTGATGATCTCAGGATAGTGAGGTCAATGATGAGTCGAGCTACATTGCGAATTTCCTTTTGGGGATTTGCTCCAGAAACCGCTGCGTTCATGCTTAACTAAGTTCCATCGAAGTCAATTGATAAGACACCACACGATTTGTGGCATGGAAATATGTGTCTTTCATGAAAATTTGGTGTTGTGAAGCCTACATGAAACGTCACAAGTTGACGACTAAGCTAGAACCCAAAGCCGACAAGCATTTCTTTGTGGGATATCCTAAAGAAGCTAAAGGGTACTACTTCTATAAGAAAGTTGAGATCAAAGTGTTTGTTGCTTGATTTGCTGTGTTTCTGGAAGATGGTTTTCTTTCAAAGAGTAGTGGGAGCGATGTGCATCTTTGGGAGATTTAAGATGCTGAGCAAGATTTCCAGGATGACATACCCTTGGTCCCTCAATTGGATGTCGAAGCTAGTGGGGGCCGAACTGAGTCTGCCACTGCAAATGTGGAACCTACCACCAAGATTGTGAAGGAGGCTCAGAGTTCCGCTCAAGGTAGTGATACTCACCAGTTTGAGCAGATGGAACACAAGTTTGTTTCACCACAGCCTCCACCACTAGCTCCACCGTTATGAAGGTCTAAGAGAGTCGTTCGTGCCTCGGAGAGGTACATGGAACTACATGAGACATCTGTATTGGACACAGATGAACCCTTGACGTATGCAGAAGCGATGGATATGATCGATTCCAATGATTGGCTTGAAGCCATGAAATCTGAGATGCAGTCCATGTACGACAACCAAGTCTGGGATTTGGTTGACCCACCGGAAGGCGTAAAGCCGATCGGAAACAAATGGGTTTTCAAGAGAAAAATCGACATGGATGGAAATCTGACTGTGTACAAAGCACGGTCAGTAGCGAAAGGTCATAGGCAGATCCAAGGGTTGGATTATGATGAAACCTTTTCGCCCATGGCTATGTTCAAGTCGATTAGAATACTCCTAGCAATTGCTGCTTTTCATGATTATGAAATTTGGCAAATGGATGTCAAGACAACTTTTCTAAATGGATTTTTAGAAGAGAATGTCTATATGATCCAACCCGAAGGTTTTGTGAACCGACGGGATGCTGGAAAGGTTTGCAAGCTTAAGAGATCGATCTATGGCTTGAAACAAGCATCCAGAAGTTGGAATATCCGATTTGATGAAGAAGTCAAGAAGTTGAACTTCATCAGATGCGAAGAAGAACCATGTGTATACAAGAGGACTAGTGGGAGTATTGTTCTCTTCTTGGTACTGTATGTGGATGACATACTGCTGATTGGAAATGATATTCCCTCTCTTAATGGTATAAAGTTTGAATTTCAGAAAGTGTTTTCTATGAATGACTTGGGCGAGGCTACCTATGTGCTAGGTATTAAGATCTATCGTGATAGATCAAAGAGACTTATTGAATTAAGTCAAAGCACATACATAGATAAAGTGTTGAAGAGGTAATATGGACGGATCTAATATGGGATTTTTCCTAATGTTTAGCGGCGCCAATCTCAGCAAGACTCAGTGCCCGGTTGCACCTGATGAGCTTGAGAGCATGGCTAAGATACCTTACGCATCAGCGATAGGATCTATCATGTATGCTATGTTGTGCATTCGCCACGATGTCTCGTACGCTTTGAGCGTTATAAGTAGTTACCAAGCTAATCCGGGACTTATGCATTGGAATGTAGTTAAAAACATTCTGAAGTACTTGAGAAGGACTAAAGATATTTTTCTTGTCTATGGTGGGGAAACTGATCTTGTTGTAAGAGGTTACACAGATGCAAGTTTTCAAACTGACCATGATGACTCAAGATTGCAATCAGGTTTTGTATATCTCCTTAATGGTGGAGCTGTGAGTTGGAAGAGTTCCAAACAAGAAACCACAGCAGACTCCACCACCGAGGCTGAATACATTGCCGCTTCAGAAGCAACAAAGGAAGGATGTTGGATCAAGAAGTTCATCTCCGAACTAGGTGTGGTTCCAAGCATCGAGAGTCCAATAGATCTCTATTGTGACAATAATGGTGCGATTGCTCAAGCCAAGGAACCAAGATCACACCAAAGATCCAAACATGTTCTATGACGATACCATCTGATACACGAGATCATACTTAGAGGGGATATAGCACTCAATTGGGTGGACACGGACAGTAACACAGCTGACCCATTTACCAAGCCTCTACAGCTCGTCAGGCATGAAGGTCATGTTGTCTCCATGGGTATCAAACAAATGGAAGACTGGATGTCTTAGAGGGTGTTTCTGAAATTGAAAATAACAATGGTTGTATATTTTGAATTCAATGTAATTCAATCGTCTCATTGTAGTCAAAAAGTTTGACTCTAGTCCAAGTGGGAGATTGGGTGTCCTAGATCAAACATTTTGCTTGTAATTCTTGTTCATATGATTGATTGACGGGAGTCAAATTTGTTGCCTTAAGATTGCATTAGTTTGGTTTATCTAATTGTTAGATTGTGTATCAACCAATGAATAAAAGTAATGAACTTTAAATTATCCCTAGTCGAAGTAATCAGCAAGGAACACTAATTACACATGAGACTAGTGTGATGATTAAATGTTTGATCCAGTTATCACAGGCCAAAACGGAAGTGTTCTGGTTTAATATCACAGATGCATATAAGGAGTTATATGTCATCGGATTTGACCATACATGAACATCATAAGGAATCTGTGTTTGTCATTGATGTTTTGTGTGGTGTTGTTATCTTATGTCTGAGACATTTGGTTCTCATGCTTAAAGGTATGCACATCAGTGGTTGATGTTAATCGCTTCCGTAACTGGAAGAGATAGGGCATCTTCTCTATGTGTATAACTTTTGTTGGGAAGATCGCATTTGTCAACAGGGTGAATATCCCTTACTTGCATCCTGGTGAATGTTGAGTAAGCTATGATGTCTTGGGCCCCTTGATAGAGTTATATTATATGTGCACACCATGATTGAAAGGTTCATGGATTATAATATACGACTCACGTATCAAGAAACATAAACGATGATTGAGAGCTAGGAATGACATTTATCCTATCCCGCATCATCATTAGACCATCATGAGATATTAGAGACAACACGGGAGGTGTAAGCAGACATTGTCCATAATTGGATCACGATACTGTCAGGATACATATCGTCTATATAATTGGGTAGTCAAGACGTGTTGCTAGACGCTAATCTTGATCAACTAGAAAAATAGTTTTCTAGTTGCCAACATAATACAGATCCAAGCAGGTCACACCTACAAGGTCACTGGTCAAGATGTCATAAGAGTTATGACACTGTGCTAAAATGCTGTAGTGGCATGCACAGCGAATCAAATAATGTAAGACATTATATTGATCAACACTATAAGAGATATGAGGAATAGTCAAATCAATTTAGTACCCAGTTGTACAGAGGATGATTTGATCATGTGAGGGTATATGTTTAATTAGATTAAACATATATTAAAGATTATTATCCTACTAGTTTGGCTAATTGGATTATGCCAAAGGATAGAGGATATGTGGTATGCGCGATTTGGACTTACGGTTCAAAAGTTAGGGCCATTAGAATGGAGGTTTGACCACAGTCAAATGCGGTCAAACATGGGTCAAACAGTTTGACCAAAACAGAGTTGATTTTGAGTGTTGACCTAGTCAACAATATGAGAGGTATGTTGCTTATAGAGCAAGCAACTTTGGAATGAAATTTGGATGAACCAATGGTCCATTCGACCATTGATATATGTTATTACTAATATGTGCTAATATTGTGTCTTCTCGTTTTGATATTATATGAGGGCATAAAGGTAATTAAGAAAGTCTATATATTAATCTCATCCCTCCAATTTCATTCAAGCCAATTCATTTCACAAGTTTGAAATTGTAGATCTGGATCTAGATCTAGATCTCTCCCTCTCATCCTCTCTTCATCTCCTCATCTCCATTGGCCAAGGGAGCAAGCAAAGGAGCGCCCCAAGTGAGGCCACCCCTCTCTCCACCGCACCAACACTCGAGCACCGCCGGCCTACCGGCAGCGCCGCTGCTCTGGCCACCGGTCCCGCCGCCGGTCTGCCACTTCCACCTAGTCCGATTGGGCCTTATTTTGCACTGCCAAGCCTGCACCACCAGTGGCCACCTCTCCCTCGGCCTTCCTCCCGCAGCCAGTTGGGTACACCACCGCCACCGCTTCTCTTCTCCTCCTAGCTTGAGGAGTTGATCTCTGTCTCTCCTTCTCCTCTTTGAGATTAAACTAGATTCGGATCTAGTTTTGGATCTCTTCGTTGATCTCCTTTTTGAAGTTGAGATTCAAATTTGTGAGAAGCTTATGAGATTGTCTTGATTAGCTACATGAGATCTATTCAAAGTGTTTGAAGTAGTGAGCTAGCAGGATTCGCAAGGGTGAAGATTCGAACAACTAGCATTGCTCTCATCTTATTCTCGATCAACACCTTGGTGTGTGAAGCTTGCAGGATTGGAAACTGTATCAAGGGAGACTAAGGCGCAGGCAACCGGTTTGCGCTCCAAATACTTTGGAGAGGTATGATTATAACACTCTGCTACATCATGTGTGTGACATGATCCATAAACTGCATGAGATTGATTGCTTGTAAACGGTAAGATCGTCTCTTGATCACTAGTAAATTTTTGAAGTGTACCTGTTAGCCTAGACCGAAACCTAACATCCACCTCATCTATCTTTTGAGAAATTGTGTTGAGTTCCTCGCGGAGGTTCTTGATTGCTGTGAGGGCTAAGAGGAAATAATTTCTGTTGTTGGTGTCTTGAGGGCCCCTTCCCAACTGTCAGTTTGTATTGATTCGGAGTTTGCTTCAGAAGGTGGGTGAGTTTGAACTATTTCTCCTTTTTCGTCCCGTATGTTGAACAGGTGCTCCAATTCTTCTATACACATCACTTCTCTGATGTAGTCTAATTCATCTAATCAGAATTCATCTTCTTGGAATTCTTCTATCATTTCCAAACTGTAGACTAGATTAATGTCAGAGGGATATTTCATAACCTTGTTCATGTCTTAGACCACTTTGTCTTTTCCAACGTTCAATGAAATTTTCCCATTTTTGACATAAATCAATTGCTCCATGTGACAAGGAATGGTCTTCCAAGGATAATCGGAATCTGCTCATCTTCTTCCATGTCTATCACAACGAAATCTCCTGATATCCAAAATTCTCCAACTTTGATTGGGACATCTAGCAACACTCATTCAGGATATCGAATTGATCGGTCAGCGAGTTGAAGTGAAATTCGCGTCAGTGAGAGTTCTCCACATCCCAATTTGTCGTATACTGCCTTCGGCATTAGACTCACACTTGCTCCCGAATCACACAATGCTATTTTGAAATTCATCGTGCCAATTGTGCATGAAATCAAGAAACTTCTCGGATCTTGTAACTTTGCTGATAATTTACTTTGCACGAGCGCGCTACACTCCATGTTGAGAGGAATAGTTGAGCATTTTTGGAGTTCGTTGCGGTTTGCAAGGATCTCCTCAGGAACTTGGCATACGAGGGTATGCATGCAATTGCTTCGGTGAAGGGATACACAGTTACTATGATCATGTATAACTCACATGTTTTAGAATTTTTTTAATATTGTAGAGACACGGTTCCGCAACTATATACAATGTATCGACTTTTCATACACGATGCACATAGACACGGTCGCAAAACCGTGTGTCATTATCTTTTTTAACCGTGTTTAGTCGTGTTTTCTGTAGTGAAATCTTATGATTTCTATCAATAAAAGAAAATAAGACAATTATTCAATAAATTATTAAACTGTATTAAGGTCTAACGTTCGTTCGAGTACCAACAGGTATATATAAAATTCTTCCAGCGTTTAAGAACATGCATGTAGAGTCGCCCATAACAGCCAGGTGCGAACCATAAATGCCAACTGCTAAATTGTATTAATTGATTAGTCTAACTGAATGGTACATTTTGAGGTCTTCTTCATTTGTTCAATTTGGTTGATTTTTTTGAGTTCAAATCACCTATCTGTAGCCAGCTGCATGCTCATCTGTACAAAACTACAATTAATAATAAATTATTAACTAACATAGTTGTTGGATGGGAAATAATATTCCCCTTCTTACGACTAACCTACTTCGACCCTTAACTTTGGAACCTCTTGATCCTACAAATGCGTTGCCCCTGTTGGAAAATATAAAAAATAATCCACACATGTATAATTCATGCATGATATTTTTAGATGGTATGTCGCTTTCCCACGTCTTATGGAGTTATGACGGACAAGTATCCTCTCCATTACTTAAAAAGATACCCTTCACTTTATGGTTTGAGATTGACTCTCAGCTGCTTTGAGTTTCGGATTAGCACAAAAAATACTATTACGGAGCTTTGAGATTCGTGCCAAATTAAAAAGAGCGGTCCGGATTCATTAATTGTAAAAGATCCCCTATTACGGTATCGGGGAGGATGTGAATTCAGTTATGACTATTTTTATCATGTAAAAACGAAAATAGGATCTTAAGCACTCTTAATCCTATTTGTGAAAATCTCTATGAAAGTCGATTTTATCTTTTTTGATCTGACCTCGATACTAAAGAAATTGGGTAATCTAAATCCAACCGATAATTAGGGATTCTATCGCATCTGAGTTATGATAATAAATCATCTTTTATCGTATATTTGTTTTCACTTTGTCTTATTGGTTGGGTTTAGCTTTCCCAATTTCTTAAGTATCGAGAGGCTGTGAGTAGAGTACAGAGAGTGAGTTTGTGTTGTACCGAAAAATCAGAAGAAAATAAAAAACATTTTTGGATCCTCGATTGGATAACATAATTCTTATATTTTCCTGTTCACTTTTTTCACCATGTTCAATAGTGAGGAGAGATGGAAGATTTTAAATTTTGTTATGTAACTTATGTTTTGCTGGTTAAGGATAAGTATTTTAGCTTTGTGGCTCTAGACATAGATTTAAGGTTGGAAAAAATCGGAAATAAATGCATCCAGCAATTATTCAGTCCACTCCTATATCAAAATATATTTTTAAAAATATCAGGTAAAAATTTATAGCTGACAAATTAACAGAGACGAACACAACAACAATTAAAGGTTAGAATATTTAACTGTACCGCATTTAATCTTGCCAAAATAATAGAGCTTTACATGTGGTTGGGCCATTATTGTTACTGCACTAACATGTGGAGACAATAAAAAAACAAGAACATTTATGAGTCGCTAGATTCGAGAAAATGGATAGATATTGTAAGGGATGTGCACTACCCGATTCACCGTAGTGGCAACCATGTGAAGTTCCATTAAAATAATAAAATATACACAATTAAAGACATAAATGTATTGTATTTTAAGATTTTGAAATTATTGTTTCGCTGTATTATATCATACATGATACAAGTATTGTATTTGAGCACCTTAGCTTGAATATATACATATATCCTTTTTATTCACTAAGAGCAAAGATATCAATATTGTTGCGCTTGATTATTATTTTATAATATTTTTTGTCTAACATATCCTACTTTATTAGAAAATCATTAGGAGAGGACTCCAACTTTACTATCATTATCGTAAAATAATACAATAATTTCATAATAGGTGAATTTAATTATTTGTTCGATTCAAATTAATTACTTCAAATCTACTCTGATTTTTTTTAAACTTCTCAACTTTGAGTTAAATTCAAATTAGGTTATGGCTTCAATTTTAACTAGTATGATAATGTGGCAAAGGTAATGTTCTTCATGTGAAAGCTCCTATATATTTGGAAACTTGAATAAATAATTTTTTTATCAATAATATATAATTAGGTGACAATTAATTGCATGCTCCCAACTACTCATTTGTCTTTAGTCAAACTGATTGGATGATCTAGAGATCTCCTCCATTTGTTTATTCGGTTGATTTAATCGAGTTCAGATCGCATATCTGCATCCAGCACTAATGATGTGTACTATACAAGAATAGAAAATAATTTAACTTACATAGAGTTCTTGAATGGGAAAATAATCTTCTCTGTGAACCATTGACTTAATTATTTTGTCACTTCTAGGTCCCACAATTGCGCTTCCCCTATTTCAAAAATATAAAAAATAATCCAGACATGTATCATGCATGATCCTTTCCAATAGCTTATTGAGTTATGACTGTTTTTAAAGTGAGGTATTGTCTTTTAGAGATGTCAAGAGGTAGATAATCCAGTCATGTATCCGCTGAGCTGACCAAATTTAATCTTATTGCCAATATAAACAAATATAGCTGTATAGGCAGAGCAGATCTCAATTTTGACGAGCCATTAGCTTATTTGAAGATTAACTAGAAAACTAAATATCTAGAATTTCATGCACAACAAATACAAATCAAAAGCAAGAGATGGATATCAAGATGTGTTATCCAATTGCTTTAATTTAAAGAATCATACCAATACATCATTAAAGATATTGTAAATTCGAAATCAAACTCTTTAAGTAATTTATAGAATCATGCCAATACATTATTAAATGCTCAACCGAAAATGCAATATACCCTATGGAAGAAAAAACTTTATAATTTAATGCCAAATACGGCAGTAAAAAAATATAATTTTTCGTTATGTAAAGATATATATATATATATATATAGAGAGAGAGAGAGATGGGCTATTGTGCTTCGCGAAGTAAATGGGGGAGTTTACTTCGGGCCATATTTTCATTTTTGAAAATCCAAACAACCGATCCGAACCATTCAACATGTTCTAAATATTGAAATGTGCTTGAAGACTAAATTTTATATTTTTGGAATTTTTTACTATTTATTAAGCCACTTTGAAAATTGCTGATCCGGTGGTCCAGAAAATTTTACTATTTTTTACTGTTCACAGTGGATCAGCGATTTTCAAAGTGGCTTAATAAATAGTAAAAAAATTCCAACAAATGTAAAATTTAGTCTCCAATCACATTTCAATATTTAGAACATGTTGAACGGTTCGGATCGGTTGTTTGGATTTTCAAAAATAAAAATATGACCCGAAGTAAACCCCTCATTTACTTCGTGAAGCACAATAGCCCATCTCTCTCTCTCTCTCTCTCTATATATATATATATATATAGAGAGAGAGAGAGTGGCTAATATCAAAACGTTTGTTCCTAGCCCCCGGTGCAACCAAGTTGTTTTCGGGTTTTCAAAGTCCAAACGGTCGATCCGAACCATTCAACATGTTCTCTATATTCAAATCTGCTTGGAGACCAAATTTTACATTTTTTGGAATTTTTTTACTATTTATTAAGCCACTTTGAAAATTGCTGATCCGGGTGAACAGTAAAAACAGTGCAACTAAAGTCTGGACCATGTGATCAGCAATTTTCAAAGTGGCTTAATAAATAGTAAAAAAATTCCAAAAAATGTAAAATTTAGTCTCCAAGCACATTTCAATATAGAGAACATGTTGAATGGTTCGGATCGACCATTTGGACTTTGAAAACCCAAAAAAAACTTGGTTGCACCGGAGGCTAGGAACAAACGTTTTGATATTAGCCACTCTCTCTCTCTCTCTCTATATATATATATATATTGAGGAGGGATCAAGTTACAACAAAGTTACAACAACCATTTTTTTCATTTTCAAAGTCCAAATTGTCGATCCAAACCGTTCAACATGATTATCTAAATAAAATGTGCTTGCAGATCGAATTTTACATTTTTTTGAATTTCTTTACTATTTATTAAGATGGGTACAAAATTCAATGGTCTGAATATGACTATTTTTTGTAAAATACTTAATAAATAGTAAAAAAATTCAAAAAAATGGAAAATTTGATCTGCAAGCACATTTTATTGTGGGAGATCATGTTGAACGGTTTGGATTGACGATTTGGACTTTGAAAATGAAAAAAATGGTTGTTGTAACTTTGTTGTAACTCAAATTTGTTGTAACTTGATCCCTTCTCATATATATTAACGAGTCCGGCTAGTATGACATCGGTGTCATATGACATAAACTACAAAATTGATTGGATAGACTTCAAACGACTAATTCAAACCGATTTACTTTATTAGTAATGCGTTTACATGCAAAAAATTTATATTTTCTAGTTATTTTAGTATCAAATCAAGCGGTAAAAAATGTTGAAAAATGAATGCATTAAAATTAACTTAAAAATTCACACATTTGACCATTTGACTTGATACTAAATAAGTTCGAAAAATTATAAATTTTGCATGTAAACGCACAACTATTGAAATAAATCGGTTTGAACGGTTTGAATTCACCGTTTGAAGTCAATTTGATAGATTTTGGAGTTGGTGTTATATAGGCTCATGAAATGACACTGATGTCATACTAGCCAGATTCTATATTAGCTTAGGAACTACAAAAAGACATAACAAACAAAGAAATTACAATATACACTTAATAAACAAAATATACTAATCGAAACACGACAGTAAATACACGTACACATGCTAGATCATTATAATCATATATAGCTGACAAATTAACAGAGACGAACACAACAACAAATGTTAGAACTACTGTACCGCATTTAATCTTGCCAAAATAATAGAGTTTGACATGTGGTTGGGCCATTATTGTTACTGCACTAACATGTGGAGACAATAAAAAAACAAGAACATTTATGAGTCGCTAGATTCGAGAAAATGGATAGATATTGTAAGGGATGTGCACTACCCGATTCACCGTAGTGGCAACCATGTGAAGCTCCATTAAAATAATAAAATATACACAATTAAAGACATAAATGTATTGTATTTTAAGATTTTGAAATTATTGTTTCGCTGTATTATATCAAACATGATACTAGTATTGTATTTGAGCAGCTTAGCTTAATTGAGTATATACATATATCCTTTTTATTCACTAAGAGAAAAGATTATTATTTTATAATATTTTTTGTCTAACATATCCTACTTTATTAGAAAATCATTAGGAGAGGACTCCAACTTTACTATCATTATCATAAATAATACAATAATTTCATAATATGTGAATTTATTTGTTAGATTCAAATTAATTACTTCAAATCTACTCTGATTTTTTTAAACTCCTCAAATTTGAGTTAAATTCAAATTAGGTTATGGCTTCAATTTTAACGAGTATGATAATGTGACAGAGGTAATGTTCTTCGTGTGAAAGCTCTTATATATGGAACCAATTTGGGTCCGATGCCCATCAGACTCAAAGTGAGTTCGATGGGTTCGATGATCGTCCGATCTTCTTTAAGATTCGCGCCCGCAACTTTCGTGTATGCTTTAAAATTCATGCGCACGAATCTTAAGGTGGATTGGACGGTCTGTAAACCCATTGGACCCAAATTTGAGTCCGATGGGTGTCAGACCAAGCTGTTCTCCTTATATATTTGGAAACTTGAATAAAGAATTTTTTTATCAATAAGATATAATTAGGTGACAATTACATGCTCCCAACTACTCATTTGTGTTTAGTCAAACTGATTGGATGATCTCGAGATCTCCTTCATTTGTTTATTCGGTTGATTTAATCGAGTTCAGATCTCATATCTGCATCCAGCTTACATCGAGTTCTAATGATGTGTACTATACAAGAATAGAAAATAATTTAACTTACATAGAGTTCTTGAATGGGAAAATAATCTTCTCTGTGAACCATTGACTTAATTATTTTGTCACATCTAGGTCCCACAATTGCGCTTCCCCTATTTCAAAAATATAAAAAATAATCCAGACATGTATCATGCATGATCCTTTCCAATAGTTTATTGAGTTATGATTGTTTTTAAAGTGAGGTATTGTATTTTAGAGATGTCAAGAGGTAGATAATCCAGTCATGTATCCGCTGAGCTGACCAAATTTAATCTTATTGCCAATATATACGAAAATAGCTGTATTGGCAGAGCAGATGTCAATTTTACGAGCCATTTGTTTTGTTTGAAGATTACCTAGAAAACTAAATATCTAGAATTTCATGAACAACAAATACAAATCAAAAGCAAGAGATGGATGTCAAGATGTGTTATCCAATTGCTTTAATTAATTTAAAGAACCATACCAATACATCATTAAAGATATTGTAAATTCGAAATCAAACTCTTAAGTAATTTATAGAATCATGCCAATGCATTATTAAATGCTCCACCGAAAATGCATTATATCCTCAAGTGATGGAAGAAAAAACTTTATAATTTAATGCCAAATACGGCAGTAAAAGATTATAATTTTTCGTTATGTAAAGATATATTTATATATATATATATATACAGGAGTTGGCAATGGTGCTATGCACAGGTTTTTTCTTCAAGCAGGGCATGTTAATGTTCTTCAAGCAGACCTTTTAGAAAACTTAAAAAAAATAATAATAAAGAGAAACGATTGAGCCGTCATTAGGTTATTCACTAAGAGCAAAGATTTCAATATAGTTGCGCTAGATTATTATTTTAGAATATTTTTTCTCTGACATATCCTACTTTATTAGAAAATCACTAGGAGAGGACTCCAACTTTACTACCATTATCGTAAAATAATACAATAATTTCATAATAGGTGAATTTAATTATTTGTTCGATTCAAATTAATTACTTCAAATCTACTCTGATTTTTTTTAAACTTCTCAACTTTGAGTTAAATTCAAATTAGGTTATGGCTTCAATTTTAACTAGTATGATAATGTGGCAAAGGTAATGTTCTTCATGTGAAAGCTCCTATATATTTGGAAACTTGAATAAATAATTTTTTTATCAATAATATATAATTAGGTGACAATTAATTGCATGCTCCCAACTACTCATTTGTCTTTAGTCAAACTGATTGGATGATCTAGAGATCTCCTCCATTTGTTTATTCGGTTGATTTAATCGAGTTCAGATCGCATATCTGCATCCAGCACTAATGATGTGTACTATACAAGAATAGAAAATAATTTAACTTACATAGAGTTCTTGAATGGGAAAATAATCTTCTCTTCTTAATTATGAATTAAGCATCTTGAGTTTACAAGTTCTCTGTGAACCATTGACTTAATTATTTTGTCACTTCTAGGTCCCACAATTGCGCTTCCCCTATTTCAAAAATATAAAAAATAATCCAGACATGTATCATGCATGATCCTTTCCAATAGCTTATTGAGTTATGATTGTTTTTAAAGTGAGGTATTGTCTTTTGGGATGTCAAGACGTAGATAATCTTATTGCCAATATAAACAAAAATAGCTATATTTGCAGAGCAGATGTCAATTTTGACGAGCCATTAGCTTATTTCAAGATTTAACTAGAAAACTAAATACCTAGAATTTCATGCACACAAAAAAAAAATCGAAAGCCAGAGATGGATGTCAAGATGTGTTATCCAATTTCTGTAATTTATAGAATCATGCCAATACATCATTAAATATATTGTAAATTCGAAATCAAACTCTTAAGTAATTTATAGAATCATGCCAATACATTATTAAATGCTCAACCGAAAATGCAATATACCCTTAAGTGATGGAAGAAAAAACTTTATAATTTAATGCCAAAAACGGCACTAAAAAAATTATAATTTTTCGTTATGTAAAGATATATATAATATAGCTTAGGAACTACAAAAGGACATAACAAACAAAGAAATTACAATATACCCTTAATAAACAAAATATACTAAAAATCAAAACACGACACTAAATACACGTACACATTCTAGATCATTATAATCAGATGTAAGAATTGATCATTTTCGGCCTTAATGAACAAACAAAGTTGTTAGATGTGGGAATAATTTTCACACTTTTATGAAATTAAGAATAAGATTTAAGGTCTTGAGCAATTAAATCACAATCTTTCAAAAGTTTAGACAAAATCAGAAATTCAAGAGTTGTTGTTTTTTATCTTTGTATTTGGCAAAAATTAAAAGTAAAAAAAAATAAGATAGAGGTGTGAATTCCTACGGTTTTGGCATACCGTGTTACTTCAATCTGCTTTGATTTCTACTTTATTTGTTGTTGGTTTTCAATTGTTGTGTGACGGATTCTAATTCAATTTAGTGATTGTCACTTTCGTCAAACAGTCATCCTACCTACCAAGAGATCCCATTAAGGCTTGTTTTAATTGGTGCAAGGCGATTTGTGATTAACCCAAAATATTTCAGACTTCACATACTAGGTACGTCGCCCTACTATCTTGGTTCATTGGGTGTCCCCATAGTAAGGCATGACAATGCGACATTCGTCTGCGAATGTCTCGACTCCCATGTACACTTTTGTTGATTCAATTAATGGTATCTCCGGCTAAGGTTTTCACCACTAATCTAGTATTTTTATTCTCCATTATCCCAATCTAATTAGTCCAATTATGACTAACTTCCATATGTGGCCATCATATGACGGTCTAGACTAATAAACAAAATCAAGTAGGATCGAACATAAAGCGCTAAAGCAATCGAACAAAAAAAGACTAAACAATGATCAAATAAAAATATATATATCAAAGCATCATTTGTAACAAGTTTTATTGCCAACCCTAAGAATCTAAACAGAGTCGCTGAACGACATGTGTACAAAGAGATAAGAGAAAGATACAACCATACACAAAGTACCCAACTACTTAGTCTCTACACACTCCTCTTTTCTCACTTTAGAAATAAGAACACTAAAAGATACAAAGATATGTTTATGTTCAGTCCAGGGGTCTGGAGATGATTAGAGGCCAAGTAATCTGATCTAGGTACAACTGTCAATTAATTCACCAAAAGCCGCCTTGGGTATGGTCCATACTGGTTAATTAATCCCCATGTGCAGAAGTTAGCGCTCTAAGAGTTAATCCTTATTGAGCCTATGTAGGTCCATACTAGGACTCTGGTCTGTATTGGCTGATAAGGTCCGTCCTAGAGCCTTAGTCTGTGAGCTGTGCTTTTCTGATCTACTGATCACTCAAAAGTAAGAGATGTTATCTTTTAAAATTTATCAACTCAAAAATGCTATTAGTTCAGATCCCAAGCGCACAATCCAATCAAATAGTATAATCGAGGTCGATCCACAGGGAATATTGGTTCAGAGTCTTGAGCGATCAAATCACAATCTTTCGAAAGGCTAGACAAAATCTGAAAATTTGAGAGTTGAAGTTGTGATCAATGTAAATTTGGCAATAATTAAAAGTAATTAAAATAAAGATAGAGATGAGAATTCTTAGGGTTTCGGCACACCATTGCCACTCAATTCTCTTTGATATTCTACTTCTGTCGGGTCTGATTTCCTATTGTTGTTTATAGAAGACACTACATAGGACACTGCGAGTTACTTAAACAAATGACGGGACTTCCATCGAGATACAACATAGGACACTATGAGTTATCTTATGCAAATGACAGATCTCTAAATACACAAGTTACTACATAGGACACTGCGATTTATCTTACGCAAATGATAGAACTTGGTTCGCGTTTTGTTGTTCCGATTTATAGTTTCCCCGCTAAGGTTGTCTTCACAAAAATCTAATGACTCCCAACGAGGCTGACTCGTCCATCATAATTTCTCTTACCATTAAAGCACTGTCAATACCCTAACGGATTAAACTAGATCATCGATATCAGGTGAAGGGATAATAAATCACAAAAGCATTTCAATCAACAACAAGAAATCATAATCAACAGAAAATATATATATCAAAGCATCATGAATAACAAGGTTTACTGCCTAGCCGCTATGAAAAGAAATTAGCCGTAGAACGGCATAGTTACAATCACTTCTCTCTTTCTCACTTAATCAAATCTAACCAAAATTACGAAGATATCTTCTTCTTCTGTCCAGGGTGATTATATAGGAGTGAAGGGACGTCTGGAAATGAGTGGAGGCCAAGAAACCTGATCTAGATACAGTTGTAGCAGTTATTCCCCAAATGGCGCCTTGGTTACGGACCGTACTGGCTGGTATGGTTTGTATTGAGACCATGTCACTGAGGGGTTTAATGCATATTGTGCTATCTCCTGGTCCATATTCGGCTAGGTCCGTATCAGTCAATACGGGCCGTAACAGAGACTTAGTCAATGAGCGTCGCTTATCCGATTGACCTGATTCTTGCTCCATTTGATGTGAAATAGTCCCAAAACATGTTTCCTGCAATAAAACATAAAGAAGGGTGACAGTAGCCTTTTCCTCTAATTAATTAAACATAAGTGTGAGATAATATGCAAAACCTAAGCCAAAACCCTACGTAATTCATCATCATTTTGACTCTGATCATCTACCCGATTTTTGCTCCAAATGATGTAAAATAGCCTCAAAACATGGTTCTTGTAGTAAAACATAAAATAGGGCAATAATAACATTTTTCACATAATAATTAAACATAAAGGTGAGCAAATAAGGCAAAACCTGAGCCAAAACCGTACGTAATTCACTACCAAAATGAGCTTGATCACGCCTCCCAACCTTAATTGTTGCTTGTCCTCAAGCAAAGACATTCCAGCAGATCTAAGGTCAGGTCTAGGTTAAACCATACATCTCAAGGACTTTCTATAAATGCTTATTCTAAAACATTCTCAAATTTAGAAGACTTTGTAAAAATATATTACTCAAAAATAATTTTCTAAAGTATCAATTTTTGGTCAATGATCAGAGTCAAAATAATGATGAATTACGTAGGATTTTGGCTTAGGTTTTGCATATTTTCTCACACTTATGTTTAATTTATTAGAGAAAAATGCTACTGTCACCCTTCTTTATGTTTTATTGCAGAAAACAGGTTTTGGGACTATTTTACACCAAATGGAGCAAGAATCGGGTCAATCGGATCAGCGACGCTTATCGACGAAGTCTCTGTTACAGCCCGTATTGCCTAATACAGACCAAACCTAATACAGACTAGGAGATAGAGTGAGAAGCACTAAAACCCTCAGCGACAAGGTCTCAATACGGACCGTATCACTTGATATGGACCGTAACCGAAGGCGCCCCTTGGGAAATAACTGCCGACAGCTGTATCCAGATCAGTTCCTTAGCCCCTACTCAACCTCCAGATGTCCCTCCACTCCTATATAAGGCCCCTGGGCAGAAGAATAACTTATCTTTGTAATTAGGGTTAGATTTGATTAAAGAGAGAAGAGAGGAGTGATTGTAACCATGCCGTTTTGTGGCTAAGTTCCTTCTTAGGGGCTATGCAGTAAACCTTGTTACTCTCAATGTTTTGATATATATATTTCTGTTGATTATGATTTCTTGTTGTTTAATCGAAATGCTTTTGTGATTTACTATCTCTTCATCTAACTTCGATGATCTAGTTTAATCCGTTAGGGTAGTGACAGTGCTTTAATGGTAAGAGAAACTATTTGTACGAATTAGCCTCATTGAGATCTATTAGGTTTATGTGAAGAAAACCTTAGCGGGGAAACCACAAACCAGAACAACAAAACGCGAACCAAGTTCCATCATTTGCATAAGGAAAATCGCAGTGATCTGTGTAGTAACTTGTGTATTTAAGAGATCAGTCATTTGCGTAAGGAAACTCGCAGTGTCCTATGTAGAATCTCGATGAAAGATCTGTCATTCTTGCGTAACATAAATCGCAGTGACCTATGTGGTGTCTTTCATAAAACAACAACAGGAAATCGGACGTAACAGGAATATATTATCAAAGCGGATTGAGTAGCAATGGTGTGCCGAAACCCTAGAAATTTTCATCTCTATCTTTATTTTAATTACTTTTAATTGCTTCCTAATTTACATTGTTCACAACAACATCTCTCAATTTTCAAATTTTGTCTAACCTTTCGAAAGATTGTGATTCGATCGCTCAAAACTCTGAACCAACATTCCCTGTGGATCGACCTCGAATATACTGCTCGATAGGATTGTGCGCTTGCAGTCCAAACCGATAGCATTTTCGAATTTATAAATATTAAAAGAAACATCGCTCTCTTTTGAGTGATCAGTCAACATTCCTGGTTAGTAATTAATTGTGCACATTGAGATCACAAATTATTTTAAAATTTTCCGAATTTTTTGTACCATACTCCATTGCCTAAACCCTAGCCTAAATTAATTTGAGGAATTCCTATTTGATTACCTACATCTAAATTAAACTACTAAAATTAGTTTGAGGAATTCCTATTTGATTACCTACAAAGAAGCAATGGATAGGAAAGATTCCAATGAATGGCTTGAATCCATGAAATTTGAGATGCAGTCCATGTACGATAATCAAGTGTGGGACTTGATTGATTGCCCTCAAGGCGCAAGGCCAATTGGAAACAAGTGGGTTATCAAGAGGAAAATCGACATTGATGGGAATCTGACTGTGTACAAAGCACGGTTGGTAGAGAAAGGTTATAGGTAGATCAAAGGGTTGAATTATGTTGAAACCTTCTCTCCCGTGGCTATGTTCAAGTTGATTCATATTATGTTAGAAATTGATGCATTTCATGATTATGAAATTTGGCAAATGGATGTCAAGACAGCTTTTCTAAATGGGTATTTAGAAGAGGTGGTTTACATGAGCCAACCTGAAGGCTTTGAGAGCCAGAAGGATGCTAAGAAGATTTGCAAGCTGAAGAGGTCAATCTATGGCTTAAAACAAGCATCTAAGAGTTGGAAATATCTGCTTTGATGAAGAAGTCAAGAAGTTGAACTTCATCAGATGCGAAGAAGAACCTTGTGTCTACAAAAAAGTTAGTGGGAAGACGGTTATCTTTCTGGTATTATATGTGGACGGCATATTATTGATCGGAAATGATATTCCCTCTCTTGATGGTATCAAGTCCACACTTCAGAAAGTATTTTCTATGAAGGACTTGGGTGAGGCTGCCTATATTCTAGGTATTCAAATCTATCGTGAAAGATCAAAGAGACTTATTAGATTGAGTCAAAACACATACATAGAAAAAGTGTTGAAGAGGTTCAATATGGACGGATCTAAGAAGGGATTCGTCCCAATGTCTAGCGAAACCAATCTCAGCAAGACTCAGTGCCCGGTTGCACTTGATGAGCTTGAGAGCATGGCCAAGATACCTTACGCATCAGCGATAGGATTATGTGTGCTATGTTATGCACTCGCCACGATGTCTCGTACGCTTTGAGCGTTATAAGTAGATACCAAGCTAATCCTGGACTTATGCATTGGAATGCAGTTAAGAACATCCTGAAGTACCTGAGAAGGACTAAAGATGTTTTTCTTGTCTATGGTGGGAAAAATGATCTTGTTGTAAAAGGTTACACAGATGCTAGCTTCCAGACAGACCATGACGACTTCAAATTGCAATCGGGATATGTGTATCTTCTCAATGGTGGAGTTGTGAGTTGGAAAAGTTCCAAACAAGAAACCACATCAAATTCCACCACCGAGGTTGAATACATTACTGCATCGGAAGCTGTAAAGGAAGGCATTTGGATCAAGAAGTTCATCACCGAACTTGGTGTGGTTCCAAGTATCACCAATCTGATAGATCTTTATTGCGATAATATTGGCGCAATTGCTCAAGCCAAGGAACTAAGATCCCACCAAAGATCAAACTTGCTTTACGACGTTACCATCTGACGCGAGATCGTACTTAGAGGGGATATAGCACTCAATTGGGTGGACACGGACAGTAACACAGCTGACCCATTTACCAAGCTTCTAGAGTGCGTCAAGCATGAAGGTCATGTTGTCTCCATGGGTATCAGACAAATGGAAGACTAGATGCCTTAGAGGGTGTTTCTGGAATTGAAAATAACAATGGTTGTATATTTTAAATTCAATGTAATTCAATCGTCTCATTGTAGTAAAAAAGTTTGACTCTAGTTCAAGTGAGAGATTGATAGAGTTGGGTGTCCTAGATCAAACATTTTGTTTGTAATTCTTGTTCATATGATTGATTGACGGGAGTCAAATTTGTTGCCTTAAGATTGCATTAGTTTGGTTTATCTAATTGTTAGATTGTGTAGCAACCAATAAATAAAAGTAATAAACTTTAAAGTATCCCTAGTCGAAGTAATTAGCAAGGAACACTAATTACACGTGAGACTAGTGTGATGATTAAACGTTTGGTCCAGCTAGCACAGGCCAAAGCGGAAGTGTTCCGGTTTAATATCACAGATGCATATAAGGAGTTATATGTCATCAGATTTGACCATACATGAACATCATAAGGAACTGTGTTTGTCATTGATGTTTCGTGTGGTGTTGTTATCTTATGTCTGAGACATTTGGTTCTCCTGCTTAAAGGTATGCACATCAGTGGTTGATGTTAATCGCTTCCGTAACTGGAAGAGATAGGGCATCTTCTCTATGTGTATAACTTATGTTGGGAAGTTCGTATTTGTCAACGGGACGAATATCCCTCGCTTGCATCCTGGTGAATGCTGAGTAAGCTATGATGTCTTGGGCCCCTTGATAGAGTTATATTATATGCGCACACCATGATTGAAAGGTTCAATCATGGAATATAATATACGACTCACGTATCAAGAAACATAATCGATGATTGAGAGTTTGGAATGACATGTATCATATCCTGCATCATCATTAGACCATCATGAGATATTGGAGACAACACGAGCGACGTAATTGAGCAAACGTTGTCCATAATTGGATCGCGATACTGTCAGGATACATATCATCTGTATAATTGGGTAGTCAAGACGTGCTGCTAGACGCTAATCTTGATCAACTAGAAAAGGAGTTTTCTAGTTGCCAACATAATACAGATCCAAGCAGGTCACACCTACAAGGTCACTGGTGGAGATGTCATAAGAGTTATGACACCGTGCTAAAATGTTGTAGTGGCATGCACAGCGAATCAAACAATTTAAGACATCGTATTGATCAACACTATAAGAGACATGAGGAATAGTCAAATCAATATAGTACCCGGTTGTACAAAGGATGATTTGATTATGTAATGGTATATGTTTAATTAGATTAAACATGTATTAAAGATTATTAATCCTACTAGTTTAGCTAATTGGATTATGCTAAAGGATAGAGGATATGTGGTATGCGCGATTTGGACTTACGGCTCAAAAGTTACGGCCATTTGAATGGAGGTTTGACCACGGTCAAATGTGGTCAAACATGGGTCAAACAGTTTTACCAAAAGTGAGTTGATTTTGAGTGTTGACTTAGTCAACAATATGAGAGGTATGTTGCTTACAGAGCAAGCAACCTTTAGAATTAAATTTGGATGAACCAATGGTCCATTGGACCATTGATATATGTTGTTACTAATATGTCCTTATATGTTTTGATATTCTATGATGGCATAAAGGTAATTAAGAAAGTCTATATATTAACCTTATCCCTCCAATTTCATTCAAGCCAATTCATTTCACAAGTTTGAAATTGTAGATCTAGAGATCTCTCCCTCTCATCCTCTCTTCATGTCCTCATCTCCATTGCTCAAGGGAGCAAGCAAAGGAGCGCCCCAAGCGAGGCCGCTCCTCTCTCCACCGCACCACCACCTGAGCACCGTCGGCCCGCCGCTAGCGCCGCTGCTGTAGCCACCAGTCCCGCCACCAGTTCGCCACTTCCACCTAGTCTGATTGGGTCTTGTTCCGTGCCACCGAGCCTGCGCCACCCGTGGCCGCCGCCCCCTCGGCCTTCCTCCCGCAGCTAGTTGGGCGCACCGCCGCTGCCGCTTCTCTTCTCCTCCTGGCTTGAGGACACTGCACGCTGGCCGAATCATCCGTACGGGGATCCCTAAGGATTGCAAGTAGAAGAGGACAATTCGCTTCCACATCACCGATAAGGACCAATCATAGTCCTTCCTCGAGTTATTCTGAAACTGAACGAACCGATTCCACCATTCAACAATGGAAGACAAGAAGGCAATGGTGATAATGAAGTTCATAATGCAGCAAGACCCAAACTTCTACGAGACTATTGCGTACCACGCGCGAATGATCCTAACTCAAGCATAAACCCACCGACTGTTACGAACTGTAATTTTGAGATCAAACCTGCTCTCATAAATATGGTTTCGCAACAGCAATTTGGAGGATTTCCAAATGAAGATCCACATCTTCACTTGTCAATTTTCCTTGGGATATGCGAGACGATAAAGATCAATGGAGTTACCGATGAAGCAATCAGGCTAAGGCTATTTCAATTCTCATTAAAAGATAAAGCAAGAGCATGGTTGTTTTCCTTACCGGCCAATTCCATTCAAACTTGGGACCAATTGTTTAATGTGTTTATTGCAAAATATTTTCCACCATCCAAAACTTCAAGATTCAGAAATGCAATTACTAATTTTGAACAAAGGAATGGTGAAACATTGTGTGAGGCATGGGATAGATACAAGGATATGTTAAGGTGTTGTCCACATCATGGTATGGAAAGATGGCTGATTGTCCAAACTTTTTATAATGGTCTAAACTCTACCGATAGGTTGTCTATTGATGCTTCCGCAGGAGGAGCAATCATGAACAAGGAACCTGACGAGGCTTACAACCTAATTGAAGAGATTGCAATCAACCAACACTACTGGATTCCTAAGCGAAGGAAGCCGATTCCAACACCTGGCATGCATCGAGTAGATGAAATATCTATGCTAAGCGCAAAGATCGATGCTTTGCAACTAGCACTCAACAAGCAAACCAAGCAGCGAACGGTAGCAGCAGTCAATGCCACAACAGCATGTGGCTATTGTGGAGGAGCGCATAAGATGACCGAATGTATGAATGTAATGGAAACTGAGGAAGAAACAGAGTAAGCAAACGCCATCGACAATAGCTTTCGACCTCAACCTGCCTACAATTCATACCCGAACAACCGAAACCATTCGAATCTCTCATACGCAAACAATCAAAGACCTACTACACTTCAACAGAACTATCAGCCACAACCCAATTATCAACCAAAATACTACAATCCTCAACCGAATTACCAATCGAGGCAGTACAACCAACCACAGCAACTTGACATCACATCACTAATGGAGAGATTTCTAGAGAAGCAAGACAATGCTAATGCCGAAATCGCGCAAAAGATCGAATCCTTAACAAACCGCAAAAAGACTTAGAAGACCATGTCTCTAAGATGGCAAAAGAACTCTTGAGTATCGCACGTGGAAAAGGCAAATTACCGGGCCAACCGGAAGAAAATCCGAGAGAGACTTGCAAAAGCATAACATTAAGGAGCGGCACAGCTTATCAGGGACCACCCATGCCTGATCTAACTTCCGATAAGATGCATGTAGAGCCATCAAATTCCGAAGAATACAAGCCGCAACAACCAAAACTGCCCGTATTCGAAACGCAGGCAGACCCTATTGAGGAGCAGAATGACATCGTAGGTGTAGACGAGCGACAACCCGAACCTAAATACATTTCACCACCACCCTACAAGCCACCTCTGTCATTCCCTCCAAGGCCATCCAAGCATAAGATGGAGCAGCAATTCGCGAGATTCATGGAGACACTCAAGCAACTACAAGTCACAATCTTCTTCACTAAGGCAATTGCAAGCATACCCTCGTATGCTAAATTTCTGAAGGAGTTCTTTTCAAATTGTAGTAGACTCTAAGAATTCTCAATAGTTCTACTCAATCTGGAATGTAGCGCGCTCGTGCAAAGCAAATTACTAACAAAGCTGAAAGATCCTGGAAGCTTCTCGATATCATGCACCATTGGCATAACAGATTTTAAGAGAGCTTTATGTGATCTGGGAGCAAGTGTGAGTCTAATGCCTAAGGTAGTATTTGAGAAATTCGAATGTGGAGATCTATCACTAATGCGGATCTCATTACAACTCGGACCGATCAATTCGATATCCTGAAGGAATGTTGCTAGATATCATAATCAATGGTAAATTCTGGATACCAGCAGATTTTGTGGTAGTTGATATGGAAGAAGACGAGCAAATTCCAATCATCCTTGGAAGGCCATTCCTCGCCACATGTGGGGCAATGATTGATGTTAGGAATGGGAAGATCTCATTAAATGTTGGTGAAAACAAGATGATCTTCAACATGAATGAAACCTTCAAGGTTCCCCCTGACATCAATCTTGTCTACAATTTGGAAACTGTGAACGAGTCTGGCAATGATGAATTGCGATTGGATGAATTAGAAGACATCAGAGAAATGATGTGCGTAGCAGAAATGGAGAGATTGTTCAACATACAAGATGACAGTCAGACCCATCCAACCTCCGTGACAACACAAACTGATGGTCTGAACAAGAGTCCTAATATCGCCAACAACAGGAATTATTCTCTCTTAGCCCTCGCATTAATCAAGAACCTCCGCGAAGAACTCGATGCAATTTCTCAAAGACTGAATGAGGTTGAATCAGTACTCAACACGAGTCTGGTATTCGACCTCGGACCTCAAACACCAACCGATTTCTTCAAAAAGGGCAATGATAACAAGACCACAGAAGACACTGAAGGCAATCCACCCGACAAGCAACCCGCTTGCATTGACGGGAGGACATCTGGAAGAAACTAACACGACACAAAGTCAAGCTAACGACTTTAAACAAGCGCTTCTTGGGAGGCAACCCAAGGCCACTTTTATATTTTCTTATAATTATTTATTTCTAGTTTATTTAGGACTTTAATAGGGGAACGAATCACATCCACTTATTTTTCATGACCAGGTGAACATGCTAGAGGAAGGGCTCGGTTAAAAACATTGGAAAAGTCAAGAAAATATTCTCTGTTACGGACCATATCAACCAATACGGACTATGACAGTGAATACGGAGCAGGGATTTGGAAGGAAAAGGAAGACAGTAGTGAGTACGGTCCGTATCGGCCAATACGGACGGTATTCAGAGGAAGGGCTTAGGAAACAGTTATCAGGATCAACATTACAGATCAGATACGGACCGTATCAGCCAATACGGTCCGTAATGAAGGCCAATCTGAGAACTGTAAACCCGTTAACGAAGGGGCGCGAAGTTGAGTAACCGTTCAAAATAGAGGTTTTTCTATTTTTGAGCCGTTTCTCTCCCGTTTTCTCTTCTCTTCTTCCCTTCTTCCTCCTATTATCTTTCTCCTTCCTCTTCTCCTTCTCATCTTTCTTGCACAACCCGAGCACACCCTCGCACTACGCCGCCGGCCACCAAGGAAGACCACCTCCACTCACACCGATCCTCAATACGGGCCGTATCCGACCCGTACCCGCTGTAACACCTTGGTTCTTCACCATTTTCGGTTCTTTCCCCTTTCTCTCATCTTTTTCAACTTTAATTTCAATATCTTAAATTAGTCTTTTATTTCTTCTTTGCAATTTAGTTTTAGAGTTACATTGTCCTTTCTAGATTTAGTTAGAACCAAAAAACATGAAAATAACAAAAAAATTAGGTTTTACCAGTTTTTACCAGAACTAGTACCAGTCCAATACGGTCCGTATCTCTCAATACGGTCAGTATTCAGTCCTGTACTCGGCCAATTCTCACCAGCTCAAGGACCCGCAATCGGTCCGTATTAACATAATACGGTCCGTAACAACCTAATACGGTCCGTAACAGAGGCTGGTAGACCCCACAAATGGCCCCAAAAACACGAGGTCTTCTCAAAGCTTTGGCAGGTAAAGGCAAGAAGAAGAGGGGAGAGTCTTCTTCTCAAAATCCACAACCTGAACCATCCGAGCAACAAAGCCCGGAACGGGAAGAATTGCCGGATTCTCCTCCACAAGACCAACAGCCTCACCACGAACAACAACCAATGGAGGGGCAGGAATATGATCCCATGGTCATAAAAATTTTTAGGAGAACACACGCCAAGATCTTCGAAAAACTAGAAGATAACAGGATCATCAACCACAAAGCCATTCATACCGAAACCCTCGAAGAGCTCGAACTTCTCGCCCAATTTAGGGCTCTAGCAAAAAGGATGCACATCTGGGACTTTCTAAACAAGTTAGTTGATGTCCCGGTCTATGAGGACCTCACCCACGAGTTCATTGCCACCTTCTCCTCCTAAAATAATGAAATCAAATTCCAATTAATGAACCAAGAGAAGGAAATGTCAATGCGTGACTTCTGTGACATCTTCTGCCTCAAAGATGAAGGCACACAAGCATACGAGGAGGAGCGGGACTTTTGGATGCTGATCATCAATGACCACACCTGCGACGTTAGATCAGCCAGCCACATAGTCCATCCGGTGCTCCGGTACATGCAGGCAGCTCTCAGCAACTCTCTTCGCCCGGGGCGAAAGCTGTGCGAAAGTCACCTTCTCCGAGCTATACATCGTCAAATGTATGCTCATTACCCCAGAAGAACCTCTGCGCATTGGCCACTTCCTCTGCAATCACATCCATTCAATCGGCCAAAACAAGAGACCTAAGGGTAATATCTCTATCGGTGCCATTGCAACATCCTCGCCCGCCAACTCAATATCGAAGTAGATTTCATGCAAGAGGGTTCCGGCATGAAATTCTTAGATATTGAGTGCCTCACTGCGATGAGGATGAGAAGGGTCCAAATGCCTTGCAAAGTACTAACTCTCAACAACCAACAAAGGTGGAAGCAAGTGGCCCCTATTGGCAGACAGGTCGCTCAGGAGGATGATGATGAGGTTGACTTCGAGGCCGAAGCTAAAGAAGAAGATAGAGCCCAAACCGCAGCAGCTGCCGCATACATATGAGAAATAGCGGCGAACAATGAACGGGTTCGGCAAGAAGCGCTCGCAGCAGAAGCAGCGCGACAAGGGGCGGGACCATCTGATGCCCCTCAGAGTGGATACAACAGAGTTCTTCAAGCCGTCCAATCGGTGAATGAAAATATGGAGCAGTTCTCCATTAACACCAGGTCTTCTTATGCCCGGCTAGACCAGTAGTGTGACGCGGCACGTCACTCTGTAGGTCAGGTCCGTCGAGGCATGGACGAGCTACGAGGGCATGCTGCCAGCAACAGGCGGGAGGCACAACAGGCCCGCTACATGACACAGCAGTACTACCAGCATGCTCTTACCACCGGTTTGCTGTACCAGACACCACCATACAGACTCTTTGACCTGTTATTCTACAAGGAGATCCAGCGCCCACCACCACCTCCACCACCTCAGGATTGAGGTGTAGTGAGTCGTATCTTTCTCTCGGTCTTTTTACTTTATTACTCCCTTTATTTTTATCTCTCGAGCATTGGGGACAATGCTCAATTTTATTCGGGGGGTAGATTGACCATGTATCTTTTGCATTTTTATCTTTTTAGGTGCTAGTAGTTTTACTCAATTTTTGACTAGGGTTGGAGGCTTTACCGAAAATCCTAGGATGATTAAATTGAGTTTTTTAGCTAGCTTGCATTTTTATTTTTCTTAGGAGTAGGTTAATCAAATAAGGAATTGTTTTGAATTGAGTTAGGCTAGGGTTTAGACAATTGGCCATGATACCAAAAATTCAGAATTTTTAAAATAATTAGTGATCTCAAAGTGAACAATTAATTGCTAACCATGAATGTTGACCAAAAACCGCAAACCCTAGAACTTTTTATTGTTGAGTAATTTATTTTTGCAAAGTCTTTTAAGCTTGATAGTGTTTTAGAATACCCATTTATTATAGATAGACCCCTAGCGAAACTATGCAATAATTCCTTGTATGAATGAATATTGGAATTGTGTGTAATCATGGTACTTGTGACACAAAAATATTTAGTTTTCAGAAAAATAGAAAAAAATACAAAAAAAAATCAGAAATGAGAAAAATAAAAAAAATAGAAAAAAGAAAAAAAAAGAAAAAAAAAGAATAAAAGATGGAGGATAAAAAAAGAGTACGGGTGCCTACACAAGACTGGTTATCAATCGGCTCGACAAAACCTCCCAAGTTTTAATTTTGTGCATATCTTAATTTTTCAAAAAAGTCACAAGTACCAGCACACTTAGTTGCCATATATACTTTGCTCCAATCAATTGGGAAGGAAAATTAAAATTTTTATCATTGGAATTCCTATGAATTGGAAGGAATCTGTTTATAATTAAAGGGGAAATTAATACTCTCAAATTTAAGGATATTTGTGAAATGAATTATTCGATAATAATCCTTCTATGGAATGCACAATGAGGTCAATCATGGGGTGAATAAATTGTTCAAGGGAGAGGTCATGAATATTTTTGAAGTTCTAAATTTTTAAATGTCATGAAAATTGTACCAAGCCCAAGTTCTAATTTAATTTTAAGCAAGTCATTGAGATTGTATGATTTAACCTAGACCGGACCTTTGAATAGCTAGGATGTCGTTGCTTGAGGACAAGCAACAATTCAAGTTGGGAGGCGTGATCAGAGTCAAAATGATGATGAATTACGTAGGGTTTTGGCCTAGGTTTTGCATATTTTCTCACACTTATGTTTAATTTATTAGAGAAAAAGACTACTGTCACCCTTCTTTATGTTTTATTGCAGGAAACAAGTTTTGGGACTATTTTCCATCAAATGAGCAAGAATCGGGTCATTCGGATCAGCGACGATCATCGACTAAGTCTCTGTTACGGTCTGTATTGCCTAATACGGACCTAGCCAAATACGGACCAGGAGATGGCGTGATACGCATTAAACCCTTCAGCAACAAGGTCTCAATACGGACCGTATCACCTGATACGGACCATAACCAAGGACCCTCTTGGGGAATAACTGCCGATAGCTGTATCCAAATCAATTTCTTAGCCTCAACTCAACTCCAGACGTCCCTCCACTCCTATATAAGCCCCCTGGACAGAAGAAGAAGTTATCTTTGTAATTAGGGTTAGATTTGATTAAAGTGAGAAGAGAGGAGTGATTGTAACCATGCCGTTCCGCGGCTAAGTTCCTTTCTTAGGGGCTAGGCAGTAAACCTTGTTACTCTTGATGTTTTGATATATATATTTTCTGTTGATTATGATTTCTTGTTGTTTAATCGAAATGCTTTTGTGATTTATTATCTCTTCATCTAACTTCGATGATCTAGTTTAATCCGTTAGGGTAGTGACAGTACTTTAATGGTAAGAGAAACTATGTTGCACGAATTAGCCTTGTTGAGATTTATTAGATTTATGTGAAGAAAACCTTAGCGGGGAAACCATAAACCAGAACAACAAAACGCGAACCAAGTTCTATCATTTGCGTAAGATAAATTGCAGTGATCTGTGTAGTAACTTGTGTATTTAAGAGATCAGTCATTTGCGTAAGATAACTCGCAGTGTCCTATGTAGAATCTCGATGAAAGATCTGTCATTCTTGCATAAAATAACTTGCAGTGACCTATGTGGTGTCTTTCATAAAACAACAACAGGAAATCAGACCCGACTGGAATATATTAACAAAGCGGATTGAGTAGCAATGGTGTGCCGAAACCCTAGGAATTTTCATCTCTATCTTTATTTTAATTACTTTTAATTCCCAATTTACATTGATCACAACTACAACTCTCAATTTTCAGATTTCGTCTAGCCTTTTGAAAGATTGAGATTCGATCGCTCAAGACTCTGAACCAATATTCCCTGTGAATCGACCTCGAATATACTACTCAATAGGATTGTGCGCTTGCAGTCCGAACTGATAGCATTTCTGAGTTTATAAATATTAAAAGAAACATCGCTCTCTTTTGAGTGATCAATTGCTCTCATCTCATTCTTGATCAACACCTTGGTGTGCGAAGCTTGCGGGATTGGAAACTGTATCAAGGAAGACTAAGGCACATGCAACCGTTTCGCGCTCCAAATAGTTTGGAGAGGTATGATTATAACACTCGGCTAGATCATGTGTGTGATATGATCCATAAACTGCGTGGGACTGATTGCTTGTAAACGGTAAGATCGTCTCTTGATTACTAGTAAATTTTTGAAATGTACCTGCTAGCCTAGACCAAAACCTAACATCCACCTCATCTATCTTTTGAGAAATTGTGTCGAGTTCCTCGCAGAGGTTCTTGATTACTGCGAGGGCTAAGAGGGAATAATTTATGTTGTTGGTGTCTTGAGGGCCCCCTTCCCAACTGGCAGTTTGTATTGATTCGGAGTTTGCTTCAGATGGTGGGTGAGTTTGAACTATTTCTCCTTTTTCGTCTCGTATGTTGAACAGGTGCTCCAATTCTTCTATACACATCACTTCTCTGATGTAGTCTAATTCATCTAATCGTAATTCATCTTCTTGGAATTCTTCTATCGTTTCCAAACTGTAGACCAGATTAATGTCAGAGGGATATTTCATAACCTTGTTCATGTCGTAGAGCACTTTGTCTTCCCAATGTTCAATGAAATTTTCCCATTTTTGACATAAATAATTGCTCCACATGTGACGAGGAATGGTCTTTCAAGGATAATCAGAATCTGCTCATCTTCTTCCATGTCGACCACAATGAAATCTCCTAGTATCCAAAATTCTTCAACTTTGATTGAGACATCTAGCAACACTCCTTCAGGGTATCAGATTGATCGGTCAGCGAGTTGTAGTGAAATTTGTGTTGGTGAGAGTTCTCCATATCCACAATCCCTTCTTGAAATTTGTCGTGCCAATTGTGTATGGAATTGAGACGCTTCCCGGATCTTGTAACTTTGCTGGTAATTTGCTTTGCACCAGTGCGCTACACTCCATGTTGAGAGGAATAGTTGAGCATTCTTGGAGTTTGTTGTTGTTTGCAAGAATTTCCTTCAAGAACTTGCCATATGAGAGTATGCTTACAATTGCTTCGGTGAAGGGGATACACAGTTACTATGATCATGTATAACTCACATGTTTTAGCATTTTTTTAATATTGTAGAGACACGGTTCCGCAACTATATACAATGTATCGACTTTTCATACACGATTCACATAGACACGGTCACAAAACCGTGTGTCATTATCTTTTTTAACCATGTTTAGTCGTGTTTTCTGTAGTGAAATCTGATGATTTCTATCAATAAAGAAAATAAGACAATTATTCAATCAATTATTAAACTGTATTAAGGTCTCACGTTCGTTCCACTACCAACAGGTATATATAAAATTCTTCCAGCATTTAAGAACATGCATGTAGAGTCGCCCAGAACAGCTACGCGCGAACCATAAATGCCAACTGCTAAATTGTATTAATTGATTAGTCGAACTGAATGGTACATATCGAGGTCTTCTTGATTTGTTTAATTTAATTGGTTGATTTTTTCGAGTTCAAATCGCCTATCTGTAGCCAGCTGCATGCTCATCTGTACAAAACTACAATTAATAATAAATTATTAACTAACAGAGTTGTTGGATGGGAAATAATATTCCCCTTCTTACGACTAACCTACTTCAACCCTTAACTTTGGAACCTCTTCATCCTACAAATGCGTTGCCCCTGTTGGAAAATATAAAAAGTAATCCACACATGTATCAAGCATGATGCTTTTAGATGGTATGTCACTTTCGCATGTCTTATTGAGTTATGACGGACAAGTATCCTCTCCATTACTTAAAAAGATACCCTTCACTTTACAGTTTGAGATTAACTTTCAGCTGCTTTGAGTTCGGGCTAGCACAGGGGGCAGTATTATTGGGCTTTGAGATTTGTGCCAAGTTAAAAAGAACGGTTCAGATCCAGTAATTGTAAAAGATCCCCTATTACGGTACCGGGGAGGATGTGAATTCAGTTATGACTATTTTTATCATGTAAAATCGAAAATAGGATCTTAAGCACTCTTAATCCTATTTGTGAAAATCTCTATGAAAGTCGATTTTACCTTTTTTTATCTGACCTCGATACTTAAGAAATTAGGTAATCTAAATGCAACCGATAATATGGGATTCTATCGCATCTGAGTTATGATAATAAATCATCTTATATCGTATAGTAGTTTTCACTTTGTCTTATTGGTTGGGTTTAGCTTTCCCAATTTCTTAAGTATCAAGGTCAGAATCCATACAATAATTCGGAATGGAAAAAAGAAAAAATCGCTAGATTATGAGTTTCAATTTATTCATTTTGAATCCTTTCTATCTTCTACTTATTTTTTGATTTTCTTTTTTTCCTGGATTCTTGATTTCATTTCGATTTTTCTTCTTCTATCCCATAGGTATAGAATCAATAGAGAACTTATGCTATGAATCTATATTATTACATTCCAATCTCTTCCCGATACCTCCCAAGGAAAATCCCCAATTGGGTAAGTGAGGTCTTGTCTTCTAGAGATGTCAAGAGGTACTTAGATATATTCTCCGCTAATCAAATGAAAGTTTTTTGTCAATAAAAATCAAAATAGTTGTTTTGGGTATCGCAGATGTCAATTTGTATGAGTCAATAGTTTATTTCAAGATTAACTAGAAGACGAAGTATCTATAATATAATGCATAACTATCTGAAGAGGAGGCTTCCGCTGCTATATCGGACCAGGAGTGTTTCGGGATGAGGGCTTTTATGTAACAGTGGGTTTCATAGATCTCGGTGATCTTATGACTTATAACGAGATTGACGTCTCTATTATCCAAGTCTAGAGAATGTGAGTATTTATTATTATAAACAGATATAATAATGTTGACTTGTAACGAGATCTCCTTTATTTTATTCTGACACTAACTATTTTCAGGTATTGCATAAAGCTAGTTACTGAATTAGGTGCCCAAAATAATGTTGACATTGGTTTCCTGGACCCCAAACCGCTCAGCTTCGCTTACCTTGATAATGAACAATCCCTTTCATACTTGGCCGATACCTTGCTAAAGTTTCAGGATAAGAGTCTTGTATTCTTACCATACCACTAAGCGAGGTAAGCTGCTAATTGTACTCATGTTTATTGTCAATTTTTAACAAGTTTGTATTGATTTATTATTTTATTACTTATATTATAGAGCACCTTGGAGGCTTCTCGTTATTATCCCAAGATTGAATGTTGCCTACTTGTTGGACTCGGTGCCAAATAATGACGATTACTTATATATTGTTCCTCTATTACGGAAGTAAACAAAATAATACAATTTAAAATGCAAAATACTAAATTGGCCTACTTCTAGGTACCATATACTGACCTTTAATAATTCTAGGGCTTTTAAGTCATACATAAACCGGGGAGGTCGGCACATGCCGGGGAAAAGAGCACTGGAGGTCAGAATATTTCAGGTAAGAAATATATTAATCGAGTATTTCATTGCGACTTATTTCAAGTTCCAATTGCACTACTAATTAGATTTTGTTTTAAATAATACATATTTGATCAGAGCCCCACGCAAAGCAATTCATGGGAGTCCGAGTTTTATGTAATGAAGAACATGGAGATGCTCATAAAAATTATGCACGTTCTTTTCCAAAGGTTTGTCAATCACTTGTTTCTATCATGCTTTCAGATTAAGTTCTTATATATGTTATTTATGTTTTGATTTATTCATGCAGTGTCGTCTGTCCATAATACCATACAAAGAAAAAACATTGTGACCTGCACAAATGGTGTAACAATTGCCCCGCTATCTCCAACATGGACTCGGTGAAATTGAATTCTCCGTGAAGATGCGAGAATGCAAACAAGTAACTGGTTACTGTGACGCTGACTATGCTGGAGACTATCGATCTTAGAATTGGAATGAGGACTCGATACATAACTTTGTCATATTAGCAATCACTGGTCGTAGCTTTTTCAACACATCAGTCAGTGAAAGAAGCCCACATACCCACTCTTCTTTCCTCCCCATACATGACATCCGTATCCAATGGTGTAAGTTCTTCTTGGAATTAGTTTAATTACTGTGCAAGTACTTGTCTGTGGTGTAAAACAGTTGTTGTTTTCTGGTTTTTGTGGTCAGACACTTTGGTGTTGGTTTTAATAATGTGGTTTAAAACAATTGTTAGTTTTATGGTACAATGAAATATTGCTTTATATATTTATATATTGTTGTATGTGTGATATTGTAGCTTGTTGGTTTATAATTGTTGTCTACTTTATATATTGCTTGTTGCATGGATTAATATATATGTTGGATAACTTGTGTATGTATATGTTGTTGATGCCTATATTAATTGTTGGTTAAAATATGGGTATATAATGCATGCATGTTTATTGTTGCTTTGCTGGGTTTTAAAATGACTAGCAAATATATGATGGAGGCTAGCCCCTAATTAATACAAGAATTAATAATAAAATATAATAATTATATATTCATTACAATCGGCTCAAAAATTAATGACTGATGGCAAACTAGGACCTACCAATGCCAACTAAAAAAACAGATGGTGTAAGACACTTTTGCAATCGGCTATTAATATCTAACTGACAACGTTAATTACATTTGTCATCGGTTGCAAAAAGAAACCGATGGTGTTGGGTACTAACACCGTTTGTTTGATTTTGCGCTGCCGATGGCATATCGATTAACGCCATTTGTTTTGAACTGATGGAATATGTGATACATTTCCTATCGGGGCGATAGGCATCAGTGCGGAATACGATGCGGATAGCGATTTCGTCGATGGCGAAGTGCTTTTTTGTGGTAGTGTGATTTGTAAATATATTTTAATAAATTGTTTATAATGTGCTATCATTTAAAAAAATGTAAAAGAAGCTTTATACATATTTGAAACAATTTATACATATATCCATAACTAAACAAATTTGTACATAAATAAATATTTACATGAAACATAATTAATCAAACAACATACATACAAAATAGAAAGATTCACAAATATGCAACATACAAAAGGAACTTTCTAATGATTGAATATTGGACCGATCAATTCGTGAATAATTTTCTTCCCTGTCTGAGGGCGTTAGGGTGATTTAGCTCATCATAATTCCAGGTGCCATCGTGCAAAACCTTGACAGAAAATCAAGGTGGCACCCAGGCGGATATGAAGATGAGGGAAATCTTGATGCACCACTGTCAGAGGGAAGAAAATGGAAATGAAGAGACAATAAGAGAAAATGAAGAAAAAATAAGTGGGAGGGGACTTAACTTAAATGAAGACGATGTAAGAGGTGGGTGCGCATAGCGAGGGGGGCATTCTCTACAAAATAGTGCAATTTTTTTACTGAGCAGATCATACACGGTTGTTTTAAAAAAATGTATATAAATGTCGTGACTTTTCCTTCACGGGTTTTATGTAATTGACTGTGTCTGTACGGTTCAGCTCATTTTACCTACCATTATCCATTGTTTATTTGAATTTTTTTGACATCTGTGTATGATTAATATTTTTTTAGTAGTGTAACTTTATAATTAGTTGCCCCAAAAATTAGTCAACGAAACACCACTTCTTTTTAATTAAGAAAAGGTTTTTGGTTCCACATTGATTGGTTAAAAGGTGAATAGATAACGAAATTATTGAACTAAAAAGGGGGCCTTATGTTTGCAAAATTCTTCGGAAATCAATTTTATATTAATCCAGAAAGAGAAATCAAGTAGAAGACATTCATAGTTTTAGATTCGTAAAATTATTAACAGATTGCGGGAAAATTAGACGAGATTGATTGGATAAAAAAAATAGTGGGTGAAAGGAATCTTTCATTTTTTGACTTGGGTGATGAAAGCATAGGGACAAACCTTTTTTCATAAAAAAAATGCATTGTTTTAGTTTAATCAGAAAATTATATATGAATGAAAAATAGAATGACATATATTAATTGGGTATTAATCTGAATTATATGTTAATCGACCTTTTCGGTTTGGAAGAGAGTATGTAAATGGGTAAAAAGTGAAAATATGACAAAATTATTACACCAAAAAGGGGGCCTTGTGTCACAGATACTCTGTGGAAAATTCCAATCTGCTTGGCATCTGTTAGGATTTAAATTTGAGGATATATAGGATTGAAGGTCTAAAGGAGGACTTCAATTTACTTGAAAAACAATATTTGCTCAGCTTTTACCTGTGTCATAAATTCATTATATATTAAACCTCTCCCTCTCTGTTCCTCTACGACACAAGATTATAATCTCCTATCAACCACCACCTGCTCTCCCACACATCCATTGATCAATCTACCCCTACTTCCCCCTTCCCTCACTTACGCTCTCCTTCCTCTTTCTCTTCTCCTTCCGAGTTCGCCATATCGAACCTTTTGTCCTGAACCTGAAACAGCAACGGTACCGGGTGAGTGTTTCCTCTCTCCTCTCTCTTCATTTCATTTATATCTCTCTCACTGATTTCCTGCCCATCATGTCCTTCTTCTGCCACCAAGTTGATGGCCTGACCTGTTGATGGCTAAGGGCAGATAGTATGGGTGCTCTAATGTGTAGAGTTTCAAGTTTCAACTGTTTTCATGTTGGTACAGTTGATAAATATTAGCAACTCGATAACGTCAGATTTCTGTCATGCACCATTTATAGTAACATTTAAATGTTTTGTTTTTTTGCATTGCAGTTGATTGGTGGAGCATGCAGTGGAATTGGAAGTGAGGGAGGGAGGGAGGGAAGAATTAAACTGTTTTTAAAAATATATATATAGCTAGATATATAGAGGGAGGGAGGGAAGGATTTCGGCCTTTTTGGTATTATTTTGAGAAAGTTGAAACAGATATGGATGCCATACCTTTCATACAAGAAATGCTATCAGAAACTGCCCTCAATGTTTTTTTAACACAGAACGTCCCTGATGACATGAATTATCCGAATTTGATAGTGAATGAACTAATCAAAGTTCAGATATTCATGAGGACGAAAAAATTCAGAGAAAACCCTGAAAACAAAACGCTGGCTCTAATGGAGGGTCTGCGACTAACATCACGTAAAGTTGGCAATTTCATGAGGGAGATTGTTCAACGTGCATCCAGAGAGCAGTCCTCCAGCTCCAGGAGCGAACATTTGGTGAATGATTGGAAGGAAACCCTAAATTTTATCATTGGTATTGTGGTTTCCTACAATTCATTCAAGCAAACAGCAGCAGAAGGTGAATTGGATCCCAAATTCCTGGATGCAGTTAAAAACTCTCTCGACAACATAAAATTACTTGAAAACTTGCTTCCTAACACAACAGATAGTTCAAACATCACAAAATTAAATGAGGAGAATAGCCAAGCATTCCTCCTCATAAAGGCGATTCCAGCTCTCGGAGAGCTCAAAGAATCTGAAATTCTCAAATTCTTATTAGAGCTATCCAAAGAACTGGACAATCTCCCTCAACAGATTTGCAATGCATGTGAGGGACAGCCTCTAGCTCTCCTCCTTATAGGTGGTCTCCTTTCGTTCAAACAAAGGGCCTATGACACATGGAACAAGGTGAAAGATGATCTGTGCAAGATCAGAGAGGCTGATAATCATGGTGCTAACAATTATATGTGGCACATTTTAACCTACTGCTATGATGATCTACCTCACTTTCTCAAACCGTGCTTTCTCCATTTGGCATGTTATCCCATAGATGATTTGATTCCTGTAACGTCTCTAACTGAGATGTGGATTGCTGAAGGATTTGTTACGCAAGTGAAAGGAGAGACTATAGAGGACACAGCAACTAAGTACCTCGAGCAACTTGTGCAAAGGTATTCTTAATATTTCAGATATTACTATTTCAAAGAACCCAATTAGAGATAATATGATTGCTATTTCAAAAATTAGGTTATAGTTTCCTAAAAGGAGGTCATCAATAAAACTGACAATTTGTCGGTTTTTTAAGAGGTCATCAATTAATCTCATAGTTTCTGTGGTCTACTTAGTGATGGATAAAAGCATTTTTTTTCTTCAAGTAAACTGAGAATTAAGTTGACTCAACTACCTCAAATAAGCTATAAGATTAATGACGGTATAGTGGGGTTTTGAATTAGCTAGCGGTAAAAACCAATCTACTTGAGAAGCATACAGCACTCCCTCAATATCAAAGCAGTTTTATATTCTTACATATCTGCAATATGACTCTTTATTTTTTCACAGATAAAAAGGTCCTCATGTTCATCAAGAAATTTTGGTCTTTTATAAATATGTACATGATCTTTATTTATTTTCTTTATTGTCTGCAGGTCATTGGTTTATGTTTCAAAAAGATCATTGGAAGGCAGAATGAAACATTGCCGAGTACATCGTACTATACATGAATTTTCCATCAAACAATCCCACAAGGATGGGTTTTTGGTTGCCAATCCCGACAAAGAAAACATGGAATCTCTGTTCCGTGTAGCAATCCATAGTTGTAACAACAATCAATACACAGAGGTCGAAAATAATCATATGCATTCCTTTTTAGCCTTTGGTTTTGGTAAGAATGTTCTTCGTAGTGCCGTGTTTCTAAGAGTGTTGGAATTAAGGAAATCCACAATTCCAGAAACAGCTTTGCGGAACATGACTTACCTACGATATTTGGGCTTGAGGGGTAGTAACATATCTGAGCTTCCCGAAGATATAGGGGACATGAAAAATCTCCAGACTTTGGATGTTAGAGATACAATCATAGACACCCTACCTAAATCTCTGTGGAACATAAAAACACTTCGTCATGTATATGCCAAACCTAGCCCTCAAATTAAAGGCCCACCCTCTACGGCAAAGATAAATGACCTACAAATCCTGAAAACAGTTGTGGTTCATGAGTCATGGAAAGAAAACTTTCCACAGTTCCTGAGCAACCTTAGAAAGTTAGCACTTACAAATAGGGACCATGCAAATGAGAACTCTAATCCATATTGGATATCTATTTCTAAACTGTTGAGTCACATGGTTAATTTGCTCTCGATGACAATTACAGGCGATACTTTACCCTCCGAGTTTCTTGATACAAGAGCGTTTCCAAACCTTAAAACAGTGAAGTCCATTAAATTAGAGGGAAAATGGAGTTGTAGGACACTTTTCATTGATAATGTTGAATTGCCACCAAATCTTACAAAGCTCACCCTAACCAATTCTAGTTTGAAGGAAGACCCCATTCCGAGGCTAGAAAGAGTACAAACCCTGAAATTTCTGAGCTTACAAGATGGAGCATACGTAGGGAATGAAATGGTTTGTTCTGCAAATGGATTTCCACAATTGCAGTTCTTTGAACTTAAGAAAATGGAAAACTTGAAGAATTTGGAGGTGAAACTGATGGCTATGTCACAGCTTGCCACACTGCGTGTGGTTCTATGCCCGAACCTCAACAAGCCTCGTAATCTAGCTCATGTCACTATTGAAGATATAGATAACTGCTGGCAGTCTCTTCCTTGATTTATTTCATTTTTTTTTCCGCATGCATGTGTGATGGGTGTCTTTTGTTTTTTATGTTCTTTTTTTCATTTCCTCTATGTATCATTGTGTTAATTATAATGTATGTTGCTATTAAATGGATTAAATATAATGTTTTAATGGGTTTGGTGTTTCCATTTAAAACAAATGGTATATATATTTGCTTATTCCAGTTTTTTATTATTATTATGCATGTTGCGTTAACATAATCCACAAATATATGAATTATTAGTTTTCAAGTACATTTCCGTACAAACAAACAAATTAAACATATTCCATAGTCATCGTTAAATTTATAACATATTTTTGTTTTTTTCCAAGACTTCAAAATATTCACATATTTATACAAATTATAAAATATGATTTATTCTCAAATTGTGTAGATAATTTTCTCAAATCTAATTTTAATTCTTGGGGGAAGTAATATTTTTTATTCTTTCGATGCCCCAAGGTACTTTTTCAATTTATTTTTACCTCTTTTAACAATCGTACAATTTTCATTTTCTCTTCAAACCTCTATCCTCTGTCTAACTCTTCGTCTTACAGTCTCACTCCATTTGGGCATAGCAACATATTTAAGCTTTAACTTCTCTACCATTAAAAACAGGCTTCTTATGTTCTTTAAGTTCTATTTTATTTTTTGTAGGAACAGAAGCAGCCTCTATCGTTACCTCTTCCATGTTCCCTTAAGGAAAAATTCATGTCATCAGTTATATACAATATCAAGATATGAAATTTTGTAATATTATGTTTACATATTGTCAATCAACTGAATACTCATGTAATTCATCTTTAGGAGATAAGTAGAATAAGAATATTTGTTCAAGTAATGTGTAAATATTTTCTAAGGCAATATATGATGAAAGGCTGTAATTAGAGTACGAGTTTGTGAGGTCGCAGGTTCGAAATCCGGAAGGGGCAATCCATTGTGGATATTAATTAGTTGGGTGGCTTGACCTCCAACCTTTACTAAAAAAAAAAAGAGTACGAGTTTGTATTGTACCCAAACACCAGAAAAAAAAAATACATTTTTGAACCCTCGATTGAATAATACAGTTTCTTATATTTTGCAGTTCTGTTATCTAGAAAATATTTCACACATACTCTTTTTTCACAATGTGCAATAGTGAGGAGAGATGGAAGATGGTAAGAGAACGGAGTAATTTATTCCTGTACGCCCCAACACCGTAATTTTTACTTCTCAGTGTTCTCTATGTTACATACTATTTTTCTAAATAACAGTAGCGGCCTCTATCTCTACCGCTTGCTCCCTCTCTTTTTTTATGCAAACATTTCACTGTTAAATACAATAAAGATATGAAATTTTGTATTACTATGATGAATTGACAAAATATTTGTTAAAATAAGAATAAATTGACTAAATTAAATTACAGATAACTGGCAAAGTGCATATATACTTATTAGTTATTCCTCAACACATTTATCTATTCTTTTAGAAATATTAGAAAACACAGTTAAAATTATTTGAGGGACGAAAACTTGAAATATAACTACGGTGTTCCGAAATATTTAGCAGATAATGGACCTTTAAGCTACATATGAGAGGCTGTAAGTAGAGTACAGAGAGTGAGTTTATGTTGTACCGAAAAATCAGAAGAAAAAAATATATATATATTTTTGCATCCTCGATTGGATAACATAAATCTTATATTTTCCTGTTCACTTTTTTCACCATGTTCAATAGTGAGGAGAGATGGAAGATTTTAAATTTTGTTATGTAACTTATGTTTTGCTGGTTAAGGATAAGTATTTTAGCTTTGTGGCTCTAGACATAGATTTAAGGTTGGAAAAAATCGGAAATAAATGCATCCAGCAATTATTCAGTCCACTCCTATATCAAAATATATTTTTAAAAAGAGTAGGGTTAAAATGCACCATTAGTTTTGTGTTCCAATCATGCTCCACATCTTTTTCTCCGTTTTCAAAGTTCGAATAATCGATCCGAACTGCTCAATATGATCTTCATATTAAACTGTGCTTTAAGACAAAATTTTATATTTTTTGAAATTTTCTTGCTATATTTTTAGATAGGTACAAAATCACTGTTTTGTATGGTCCAGAATCTTCTGAAAACAGTGATTCTGTACCTATCTAAAAAATTATTAAAAAAATTCCAAAAAATATAAATTTCGTCTAAAAGCACATTTTAATATGAAGATCATATTGAGCAGTTCGGATTGATTATTCGAACTTTGAAAACGGAAAAAAAGGCGTGGAGCATGATTGGAGCACGAAATCAATGGTGCATTTTAACCCTACTCTTTTAAAAATATCAGGTAAAAATTTATAGCTGACAAATTAACAGAGACGAACACAACAACAAATGTTAGAACTACTGTACCGCATTTAATCTTGCCAAAATAATAGAGTTTGACATGTGGTTGGGCCATTATTGTTACTGCACTAACATGTGGAGACAATAAAAAAACAAGAACATTTATGAGTCGCTAGATTCGAGAAAATGGATAGATATTGTAAGGGATGTGCACTACCCGATTCACCGTAGTGGCAACCATGTGAAGTTCCATTAAAATAATAAAGACATATATAAATGTATTGTATTTTAAGATTTTGAAATTATTGTTTCGCTGTATTATATCAAACATGATACTAGTATTGTATTTGAGCAGCTTAGCTTAATTGAGTATATACATATATCCTTTTTATTCACTAAGAGAAAAGATTTCAATATAGTTGCGCTAGATTATTATTTTAGAATATTTTTTCTCTGACATATCCTACTTTATTAGAAAATCACTAGGAGAGGACTCCAACTTTACTACCATTATCGTAAAATAATACAATAATTTCATAATAGGTGAATTTAATTATTTGTTCGATTCAAATTAATTACTTCAAATCTACTCTGATTTTTTTTAAACTTCTCAACTTTGAGTTAAATTCAAATTAGGTTATGGCTTCAATTTTAACTAGTATGATAATGTGGCAAAGGTAATGTTCTTCATGTGAAAGCTCCTATATATGGAACCAATTTGGGTCCGATGCCCATCAGACTCAAAGTGAGTTTGATGGGTTTGATGACTGTCCGATCTGCTTTAAGATTCGCGCCCGCAACTTTCGTGTATGCTTTAAAATTCATGCGCACGAATCTTAAGGTGGATTGGACGGTCTGTAAACCCATTGGACCCAAATTTGAGTCCGATGGGTGTCAGACCAAGCTGTTCTCCTTATATATTTGGAAACTTGAATAAAGAATTTTTTTATCAATAATATATAATTAGGTGACAATTGCATGCTCCCAACTACTCATTTGTCTTTAGTCAAAGTGATTGGATGATGTCGAGGTCTCCTCCATTTGTTTATTCGGTTTATTTAATCGAGTTCAGATCGCATATCTGCATCCAGCACTAATGATGTGTACTATACAAGAATAGAAAATAATTTAACTTACATAGAGTTCTTGAATGGGAAAATAATCTTCTCTTCTTAATTATGAATTAAGCATCATGAGTTCACAAGTTCTCTGTGAACCATTGACTTAATTATTTTGTCACTTCGAGGTCCCACAATTGCGCTTCCCCTATTTCAAAAATATAAAAAATAATCCACACATGTATCATGCATGATCCCTTGAGTTATGACTGTTTTTAAAGTAAAAAAGCTGTATTGGCAGAGCAGATGTCAATTTTGACGAGCCATTTGTTTTGTTTGGAGATTACCTAGAAAACTCAATATCTTGAATTTGATGCACAACAAATACAAATCAAAAGCAAGAGATGGATATCAAGATGTGTTATCATATTTCTTTAATTTATAGAATCATGCCAATACATTATTAAAGATATTGTAAATCCGAAATCAAACTCTTAAGTAATTTATAGAATCATGTCAATACATTATTAAATGCTCAACCGAAAAAATGCAATATATCCTGAAGTGATGGAAGAAAAAACTTTATAATATAATGCCAAATAAGGCAGGAAAAAATTATAATTTTTCGTTATGTAAAAATATATATATATAGAGAGAGAGAGAGTTGAGCTATGGTGCATTGCAATATATAAGCATTCTTGTGCATTGGACTCTAAACCATTAGATTCGAAGTCAAAATAATCGATCCAAACCGTTCAACTTGATCTCCATATTAAAATATGCCTGGAGACCAAATTTTACATTTTTTGGAAATTGTTTGCTATTATTTTATTATTTTTGAAAATGACTGTTTTTGAATGGTCCAGAAATTTCTGAAAAACAACAATTTTCAAAAATTCTAAAAAAATAGGAAACAGTTTCCAAAAAATGTAAAATTTGGTCCAAAGGAAGTTTTAATATGGAGATCAAGTTGAACAGTTTGGATCGACTGTTTGAGACTTCAAATCCAACGGTTTAGAGTCCAATGCACAAGAATGCCTATACATTACAATCAGTGGCGGAACCAGGAATGATCGGTAGGGGGGGCCTAACTAGTTTATCTCAGAATATTAGTTTTAGTTTCATGTTACACGATTAAATGATAAAAAAAAATATTCAGCAATTATCAATTGTCATAATCTTTTACTTCTAAAATAAAATATTTAACAAAAATAAATATTAGATTAAGTAACAAAGCACCTATTTGATGAATCGTTCTTCATGTCTTGAAGTCAAAACAAAACATCAAAAGTATGGCCAATTGGTTGAGTTGGACCATTCAACAAGTATGCTCTTCTAACTTGATCTCTAATTTCCTTGTCATACTCGTCAATTGGTTTGCGAAGTCCTAGATCGGCAATTATATCACTTGGACTCAACTCGACACATGCTTTCTTTTGCGAACTACTTTCAGTTTCACTGCTTCTTGACGTAGGTTTGTAATACTTCTCCATTACTACATTTTTACAAAAAAGAAAAGAAAAAGAAAGCAACAATTTAGTTGATCTAGTTGATCTCATTGTTCATAACTATAAATGTTGAAGCAATTTTCACTTAATTTGCAGTGAAGAGACGATTAAAAATTAATCAGTAAGCCCTGTATCAGATGCATCTACATTTCATAGTACTAAGTATAGCACAGTGCTGTAAATCCCAAGGGTAAGACCTTATTGGATTAAACTGCATCAACTCTTGTTTCGGGTCAATAGGCAGAATTCTTTAGCTGTCTGTGATCTTTTTTGTACATTTCCAAATTATATCCACATTTCGTCCCTCTGCATTTAGAATCCATATTCATGGGAAATGAGCACTAGCTCTTTGATTTTGTTGGTAGAGAAAGAATTTGCTTTCTATTACCTACAGTTATATCTGATTGCGAAAAATGGGGGGATTGTTCATATCGGAGGGCCACTGCCCACTATGAATTTATAAAGAACTATTTTTTCTTCTTTTTATTAAGCATGTAATTTGGGCAATTAACTTAGACAATAGATAATTCTTTACCTTAGTTTCTCAAATTGAAGAATTGATCTCTTTCCTGTGCTCCTCCAAGACCAGCGATGAAGTTCGCTTCGACAACTGGCTTCACAATTGGAGAAGACAAACGGGGGTGCGGTGTGCCAGAGGGGGTGCGGAGAGGGTCGGAGTCTCAGAGAGGAAGACAAGCGGGGCTTAAGTGGGTCGGACCGTCGGAGTCTCGGAGAGGAAGACAAGCGGGGGTGCGGGGTGCCAGAGGGGGTGCGGAGAGGAAACAGAAGGGGTGCCGATTTTTTTTTTTATTAAAGGGGTATGCATTATTTGATGGGCCAAGGGGGGGCCAAGGCCCAGGCTGGCCCAGGCCTTGGTTCCGCCCCTGATTGCAATGCCCCATAGCCCAACTCTATATATATATATATATATATATATATATATATATATATAGGATTTTGCTAATATGCTACGCGTTAGGATTTTGAAAACTCAAAAAGTGAGCCGTAGCACGGAGGCCTCTATGCTATGCATAGCACCGTAGCACTGTCCTATATATATATATATATATATATATATATAATATAGCTTAGGAACTACAAAAAGATATAACAAACAAAGAAATTACAATATACACTTAATAAACAAAATATACTAAAATCGAAAGACGACAGTAAATACACGTACACATGCTAGATCATTATAATCAGATGTAAGAATTGATAATTTTCGGCCTTAATGAACAAACAAAGTTGTTAGATGTGGGAATAATTTTCACACTTTTATGAAATTAAGCATGCGTCATACTTAATTAATTAGCATTTTCATACTTATATCGCATGACTCGTTTTGTAAAAGGAATTATTGATTTTTCATGCTTGTTCCATCAAAAACTTTGTCAAAACTAGAGCCAATTAAATTAATATTGGACTAAAAAAAAAGATGAAAACTGAATGTCGCATGCAAAGTTGAAGCCGTAAATTTGCCATCTAATTTGAATTTTTTTATTTAAGAACTGAATGAATTTGATGTGATTAATTTGTTTGCCAATAACACTAGAGTTGGGCTTCTATTATACAGTAAGTCATAAAGTTCTTCAAACCGACCTTTTAGAAAACTTAATATAAATATAATAATAAAGCGATCCGTCATTTGTTTAACAGAAATTCCCATTTTTTTATTAATGGCGTTTCTATTAACTTAATATATGGTTACAGAATTACAAGCCTTAATTCGATGATTTAATGTTTTTTTTTTCATTTCTGAACACAGCCCATAAGAGCCCAAGCCCGGTTCCACTTGTCTTTTTCTTTTCGGTTTCTTTTCTAAGAAATTCAAGCCCGGTTCCGCTGATTCGGCCTTTCCAATAAATTTTTAACTTTCAGAGCAGGTATAAGAGAAATTGAATGTGAAGTTTTATGCCCATAAATAAAGGACAGGTTCAATCCTGTATATGAAAATTTGATGTTGGGTAATTTTAGTTTTAGATGTACCGAAATATGTCTTTGGGTTAAACATTTTTTTTGTGATTTTGGGTATTGGGCCCTTACAATCATTGTTTTTTGGTTGTTATTTGTACAAATTTGATGTAGAAAAAATTGATAAACAAGTCACCATGCATGCAAGTAGTGTTTATTGTCATTAATCATGAGGTTAACGGATTTTTAGTTTGTGTCAGTAAAATAAAGAAGTAATACATATCTCCATTCGTATATTAAGTACGTAGATGTCACGATCCGATCAAATATCAGAATATTTGATCAGAATATTCGTTTTGATTAAAATAATTTGATCATCTTTTAATCAGAATATTTGATCAGAATATTCGTTTTGATTAAAAGATGAAACTTCGGATTAAATATCAGCCCTCCGATCAAATATTCTGATTTTATGCATTTTATTATGTTTGTTTACGTGTTGAAGTATAAATTTATTTAGACACGTACTCTTCACATGCTAATTGTATCATCTTTCTGATTGGTCATGATTTCTTTCTATTTTTTAAATGTTATTTAAGAAATTTTGAATTGATTGATAATTGATTGGCCATGTCCTTTTTTCTTTCTGTTTTTTTATATCGTTAAAGGAATGTTATTTGTCATTTAGATTGAGATTTTTTTTACGAAAATATGTTAAAAAGATTAAAAAATATATACGTCATTAATATGTTATTTAATATGCAGTTTAAAGAATGTTATTTACGTGTATATATCATTTAATATGTCCTTTAAGAAATATTATTTGTCATTTAGTCTTAATTTCTCATGAAATATAGTCATTTAATTGTATGAGATACTTTTATTCTCTTTTAATATGTCTCTGTGGCAGCATGAGCGATACTTGCAAGAGATAATAGAGATGAGCTTAATTATGATGTTGCGGCAGTAAGCCTCAACTTATTGCACACGCTCTCGTCTGGCCGAGAAAGGACGTTGATGAATGTCATAATTTTTTTTAAGGTTAATGGTTTTAAATGCCTACTAATTACAACGAGTCAAATAATTCTAATTCCAAGATCTACTATTTTATTCTCACTAATTTCTCTAAACTACTCTAATCTTTTAATCCTACATACGTACACATTTAATGGCCCTATTATCTTAATTCTCATGTCTCTCCACGAGCAAATCTTCTCTTTTGAACGGCTGTCACGCTCCGAAGAACGAATCTGCTCACCGCCGCGCTATGATCGAGATGGGAGTAGAACCTCTACACTCCAAGACTTAACGATACCGTACTCTCGGCTCGGCTTAGCTCCCCCTCCCCTGCTCCCTCATTCTTCTATCCGCTCGAGAAGGTAGAGCCGAGAGAGAGGGAGAAGGTATTGTTGTTAGAGGTGAGGCCAAGAAGGGTGGGAGGAACAGGACAAGGAAAGGTGTGGTGGGGGGGTCGGGGGGAGGTGGGGAGGCTCTAGGGTTACGCTATATGTCCCCATTGGAATCGGCCTTTTTTTAAAAATGGCAAAAGTCGTTCTGAATGCCATAATTGTTAGAGTTTGAGTTTCTCAAAGAACACACAAGACAAAAAGATGTGGAGACCAAAGTCATTTTTCTATTTCTCACTCTTAATTAAATTAGGGTACGGAATCTTTGAATAGACTACACAAAATTAGAAAGAGTTCCAAACAAAAACCTTAATTAAAGAAACAACATAATTTACAAATAAGTCCTAAAATAATGTTGGGGGCCCAACAACAATGCACCGAACAAAGAGGATCATATGAGGCCTATCTTCGGATAATAGGTAATTAATAAATAAGAAGGCGCAACAAATAATTGAAGAAAAATGAAAAGAAAGGCGTAGTGAGTGAAAGGGATGCATCCATGAAATAGGAATAGAGAATATAAAAGATGATGACGGGATGTAAGTATTCGATAAATGGAACTAACAGATAACGTGTTGTGTTGTGTTGTGTTTCCGTGTGTTCGAAATACATGTCGTACTATGTCAACATGTGTGGTTTCGTATCGAACTGATAATGGGCGCACAACACGAATACGAAAGGCTATTCCGCATCACGCCATATATTCTTTTTTTCCCTCCTTGAGGCGTTTTTCTCTATTGTATGTTCCCCAAAAGCTATTATGGGGTATGTGAAAATGTGAACGGGTTATGGGCCTTAGTGCTAGCTAGGGCTATGGCCTATGGGAAAATGTCAATACTTTTCACTTCAATTCAAAAGAAAGGAGACGGCTATCCCTCTTGAATATATATGAAATGTTATTGGTTCAGGTGCACCCTCCTTTTTAATATGTGGATCATGCTTATCAGTTTGTATCGTGTCTTATTTAATAGTTATACATTGTGCTAGTAAATAAGTAAGATAGTTTTATCATCTCATTAGTAGAGACTGTGGTGTGTCTGAAGCGTGTTTTCGCATGCTGTATCTACGCATGTCTTGCAGGTGCCCTCTTTAACAGTGTGCCAATTTTTTTCAGAATGACGCAACACAAACATGGCAAGTATAACAGTCTGTGTAGTATTTTTCCCTGTCTTTAGACATGGATGTTGGCACGTGCGATAGACATACCATGTTTTACGATATATTACTAATAAAGCGGGTATATATATTATCAACGTCAACACCAACCCCATATGATCATCATCGTCATATATATATGAGTACGGCTAACGCGCTTCCTCTAGTATATTAACAATATGCTTCCGGCCTCCAAAATCTATCGAATGGGTTTCAAATGACAAATCCAAACCGTTCAAACCAATCTCCTTACCGAGAGCTTCGTTTTCATATTAAAATTTTAATTTTCGAATTTATTTACCAAGTCAAGCGGTCAAAATACGAAGGATTTTGTTCGCATTTTAATGCACTATTTTGCTCAAGTCGACAGTGTTGTAAAATGTTTACAAATGCTAAACAGTAAATGTTTTATTATACCGAGAGTTGTATATATATTTTTTGCAAAAATATAGTACACAAAATTTTAGAACCGAACAGTAAATGAGTTGAGCTCATGGCCCAAAACAGTAAAGGATTTTACAAATGTTTGTTTTTTTAAGGCTTGGCATGAGTTGAGCTCGCGAGTTATGAGCCGAGTTTAAGACGAGCTGACGGCTCAAACTCGTTAAATTGAGCCGAGCTTTTTTTTCAAGACCGAGCCGAGCTCCAGTTGAGCCTGTTTAGTTATGTGACGAGCTGAGCTGAGTTTTGAGCCGAGCTTGACTCATTAGCAGCCCTACTTTTGTAGCCCCTTGATTTACATTATTATTCTCTAACTAATTGCAATTAAAGGAAATAATCAACGGAACTAAAATAACAGATTGAACAAACTCCCTATCCTTGATAACTTCTTCTCCATTTTACCCTTCTCCATTTGCTCCAGTCGTATTTTTTTCTCTACTAGAGTTGAGAGTAATTGGAGAATCTACGCATGGAAGTCCAGGCAGTTGTGTTCTGAATTGTTCAGGAGTTCTCTTAATGCCGAACATTCCATCATATCCTTAGCTTTATAATTCCCTTGGTCTTTCTTCGGTGACTGGCCCATTTGTCACGGTCTCCTTTTGATCCTTAATTATTCACATTAGGCCCAAAATTAACAGTTCCGGCCCAGTTATAGTCTCTTCTCCATTCCTCAAATGCCAAGCCCAACGACTCTCCCCAAATCAGATCTGGCCAAGAGGGGTACGTGTACTCGTATGTTGCATGGATACGAGGTCGGGTATCGTATCGGATACAATACAAATACAGCTCAAATTTGAATTTTTTTTAAAGAGATGAATGAACTTGATGTGATTAATTTGAATCAGGCACATAAATTCTGACATGTGATATAATTATTATATTATTTTGTGACAATGACATTAGAGTTGGACTTGTCTCTCGTAACCATTCTATAAGAAAGTAGGGCATGCTAAGTTCTTCAAGCAGGCCTTTTAGAAAACTTAATAAAAAATAATAATAAAGCGAAACGATTGAGCTGTCATTAGGTTAATGGAAATTCCCATTTTTGTATTAATGGCGTTTCTATATATTAATTTAATTTATCATTTATTCGACATTTAATATTTTTAATCTAAGAAGGCCTTTTTACAGAATTTCCAACAGATTCAGGCCTAGCATTAAATTACATATTCTCCGCCCAATTAGCCTTAATTAGTTTACGAATTGTTGTTTAGTATTGTTTTGAAAATATTGTTGCTAAGTCCAATTCGGCTAAGTCCTTATTCTGTTCTCCGTATGGTGTTCTAATGGGCCGAAATTACACAAAATCAGCCCAATATTTTCGACTCTTTAGTAGGTTTTAGTCGTTCCAAGTGATGTATCAATTTGAAAAATTACTTTATAATTTGCTCTTTAATACTATAGGAAGTCTATTAGAATATATACCGAATATTAGACATGAAAATACACGTAATTAGACATTAAATAATTCTTTTACTTTTTTATTTTTTTCTTTTCAGCTTCTGAATTGCAATTAATGTAAGCCAACTAAGATTCATTATTATAAATTAGTCTCTGGCTGTCATTTTTGCACTCCAGACCCTGTTAAATGTCCAAATTATAAGTGCCAGTCCCCAAGAATTTGCAAACAAGTCTCTGGAAACATAAAAATTCTCACAAATAAACAATTTTCAATCATTTTCGGCCATAACTTATTCATTTCAAACCCAAATTGACTCAAACCAACTCAATTAATCCAAATAAAATCCTACATGCTTCTAAATTAATTTATAACATGTCTTGAAATTACCTAGTTGCCCTCCAAATAAGCTTTTAATTAAATCCAACCAAACTTTAAATCACTTTGAATCAAGTTTTAATTTACAAAGTGATATCTCGTGAGAAATGTGTACAATATGTTGATGGAATTTAAATCGGTTAGCTTTATTGTCCTATCTATACACATAATTGATGTATAAATTATATTTAAAATCATATATAATTTATCATTAGATCTCAATAGAAGTGAGTGGTGCAGCTGGATTCTCAAGTGATGCATGTTCACCTCGAAAGTAGAATATGTAATACTCATTTCGAGATGAATGCATGATACACGGCGGTTCACACCTCTAGACATTTTTCAATTGTTTCCAAGACACAGATATGGTAGCACAACATTTATTTAAAACTTTAAATAAGTAATTTTTGCCAGACAATGTCTCATGTAATTCGTAATTCGTTACATACCAACAGGTATATATAAAGTTCTGCCAGCGTATCAGAACATGTAGAGTCGTACAGAATAGCCACACGAAAACCGTAAATGGTAGATATCGAGGTCTACTTCCTTCATTTGTTTAATTTGATTGATTTAGCCGAGTTCAGATCGCATATCTGTACCCAGCTGCATGCTCATGTGCACTAAACGACAATCAATAGAAAACTATTAACTTTTTTTAAGAGAAATAAATTTTTAAACAGAGTTGTTGGATGGGAATATAATTAATCTTCCCCTTCTCACCAATAAGCAACTTCAACCATTGACTTTGTAACCTGTAGGTCCAACAAATGCATTCCTTTATTGGAAATACAGAAAAAATAATTCACACATGTATCATGCTTTTAGATGGTATGTTGCTTTCTCATGTCTTATTGAGTTATGATTATTTTTATCCTGTACTTATATCTTTAAAGTGAGGTCTTGCCTTCTAGAGATGTCAAGAGGTACGTACTAGATATGTTCTCCGCTAATCAAATTTAAGTTTTTTGTCAATAGTTGTTTCAGTAGAGCAGATGTCAATTTGTATGAATCATTAGTTTAATTATTTGAAGATTAACTAGAAGACTATAAATATCTATAATACAATGCATAACAAATAACAAAAATACAAGACATGGATGTCATCATGATGTGTTATCCAACCTTCTCTAATTTAGATAATTACGCCAATTAGTGTAATTATTTTTCAAATAATTTTTGTGTGAAAGATATAAGTTCGAAATCAAAGTAAATGCTCAAAATAAAATGCATGACTTAAGTTAGTGAAAGAATAAGTTTAAATGATTTAATGCCTAATAGGAAAGTAAAACTGCTTTATTATTTTGGCATTATTTAAAGACATATATTGCTTTGGAATTACAAAAGGGCATAATAAGAAACAAAAAAGTTGACAATATATTTTTAATAAACAACATCTACTGAAAACCAAAAAACGACAGTAATACATCATGTTAGATCAGTATAATAAAAAATGTGTTAGTGCAAATTACTCAGTAAATAGTTAATAATTGAATATATTTTTTCCCTAATAAATAAACAAAGTTGATAGATGTGGGACTAATTAATTTTCACCCATTTTCGAGATTAAGTAGCATCTTAATTGTGAAAGGGGTAATTGACATTATCATTCCTATTCTAGCAAAAAAAGTGTCAAGTCTGGAGCCGATTATATTAATATTTTTAGAAAAAGATACTTTCTGATATATCATCTTTATATTATAATTTCATTACTACCATACTTACAAAATGAAGCCATAGCTTTGCCATCTAATTTGAATTTAGCTCAACGTCGAAATTTTTTCTTAAAGAGCACAGTGAATTTGATGTGATTAATTTTGAATCGAATAGATAAATTCACATGTTATCTTTGTTGTGTTCGTGTTTGTTGATAAAATTTGTTATGAACCAGAAAGATGCATATTTTGAACAGCAAACAACCAGAATTTTTCAAACTGGTTAGGCAAACTTTTTGGAAACATTTAGGATAAATTATAGCTTCATGGATCGTGGTAGAAATTAGAATTTAGAATTTAGGATAAACTTTTTGGAAACATTTAGGAGCACAGCTGAATCGTGGTAGAAATTATAATTTTTGAGGGTTTTTTTTTTGTATATTGGTTGATTAGGAGAATGAATTGTTAAGGCCATAGTAAAATTAATAGATAAGATTTAGAAAGTGATATCTCATGGAAAATGAGTACAAATTTGTTGGAGATTCGGGTAGCAAACAAATGTAAATGTATAAAATTACATAATTTACAAAATTTAATCCTATCTAAACACATAATTCATCTATAAATTATATTTAAGATCATAATTTATCGTTATATGTCGAGACAAGTGCAGCCCCATGTTACTTTCTCAAGTGATGCATGTCCACCTCGAAAGTAGAAAAGTAATTAACAGATGTCGAGATGAAAGCATGATACCCGCGGTTCACGCTCCAATACAATATAGAGACAAACTTCTGAGGTGATGCATGTGACTTTCTCATTAAATTTATCTAATTAAGTAAATACTGATTTCGATGTGAGTGCATGATATATTTTAATGTACCAAACAAAAACAATAATTATTACAGTCTCCGCACTCTGGTATTTTCAAAACCTCCGCAACAACATTAGAGGAATGATGTACTATGGTTCCCACTAATTATATGGTCTCCTCTTTCATAATCCCCGTACTCGTCCCCGCGTCAAACTTCATAGGTACAAATATTTGGAAGATAATATATTAATATTTAAAAATAAGATATTAATACTTTGATGCGTAACTTGTTATGATCATCCATTTTCCAGTCGCTCCATCATCTCTGCGTCGACCACCCTCTAATGAAGTAGTGGGGGACCCCATATCCCCGCATCAACCTTCCCCAATCGTCCCCACGTCAACCTTCCTCTAACAAAATTAGTGGACCTCATAAGTTTAAATATTTCAGTTGCATAGGTATAACTATATTCAATACCTGATATTAATACTTTCAGACATCATCCGATATTAATACTGTCAGACGTCATCCAGTGTCATATGTAAAAAATATTTGCAAGTACAGGTATCAATACTTGCACGATGAGTTATAAATAATTGCATGATGATGAACACGAAATATGTCATCATGAATCTCTTTTGAAAGAGAAAATTTTGTAAATGACATTCGTGATTTTAGATTCACAAAAATTTTCACAGATCGTGAGAAATACGGACGAGATTGAACGGAGAAAAAAAACCACCTCTAAAAACGTGTATGGACACCTCATGTAGTTTGAGTGGTCCCCCACAGATATTTATGGTGCGAATATGTTTTGGAGATTGGGTTGGGAGACAATTATATACGTAAAAATTGTTCACCTCATACATATAAATAATTCCGAGTATAGGTATAAATGTTGTTCTAAACAATTTTCTGTGTTGTTTGACTAATTTGCAAAACATATAAACATTGAATTTTACAGTTTCTTTGTATGAGATGTATGTAGGTTTAGTTGTTACGTCCGAAGGTTGATGAAGCCGAAATATATAGCGAAAATCTTCCGAAAAATAGCGAAAAGCTAATGCTAAACATGCTATTTGGTAATGGTCACTTGTAATGGTCGCTTCTGTAGAGTGCAGTTTCGAACAATGGAATTGGGTTTTACCGATGGGGATTGGCAAACTATAAACATGCTATTTGGTAATTATTGTTATTTAGGTGGTCAGTTTACTTTGGGGTTATTCTAGGTATAGCTAGTTTATATATGGATGTTTCAACATATTTTGTGTATGGATATTTTGGATGATAATTTGGTAATATTAATATATACCACGTACTAGTTGGATCTGTTTTATTTGTTGCAGTTTTGTGATCGGGATTATGAAGGGTACCAAAAAACTGTAGTTCCAGTCCCGTCATATGACAGAAGAAATCTCGAGATGGTTGAGGTTAAATTTTGGAGGTTTGATACCATGGTACGACGAGTGATACAGTATCTCTGTTTGGTAAAGGGGAATTGAGAAATTTTAGGAACTTTGCTACAACGCACACTTGTTCTCATCATGGGTGTTACATGATGTATCCAACAGAAAATGTTTCAGGTTATAACAATTGGGAATGGTGTTTTTAAAAGTTTATTTTGAGCAATATGGTGAAATTTGTTGTCTGAGGACTTTGGAGTATGGATGTTTCAACATATGAGGACTATAGCTAGTTTATATATGGATGTTTCAACATATTTTGTGTATGGATGTTTTGGATGTTTTGTAATATATATTGGGATCTATTTTGGTAATATTAATATAAGGCACGTACTAGGTACATTAATTTCTTGGTATGTTTTAATTTAACTTTCTCATATAGTTCTGTTACTCTTGGTTATGAACTTATGATACCAATGAGTAGTCACGATTGAGCTCAGTATTCTCTAGTAAAAGTGATATGTTACTCTTGTTTATATATGAACCTTTTCTGTTAAAAAATTATAACACAAAAATTTCAGGAGCCAGTTAATTCTAATTAGTTAATTAGATATTATTGAGTTGGTATTATGTATGTTATTATATAATTATCTCATTATAATTGCACAATATAGCTCCAAACTTAATTACACAATACATCACAATCAATTACATGAATACATGAGAGTGTGGTTAATTAATTTAAACCAAAATCTAGGTTCCAAGTATTTACAGCGTGGCCCTTTAGAACATGCACATTGATTTAAAAAAAGACCACAGTTGGTATTTATCAAACTAATACAGACGGCTCATCTACATCACGGATGGTAAAGATCACCACATCTACACCATCGGTACAATAACCCAACCGATATCGTAGAGACACTCAAAACCAACGGTTGGATATAAAAAATGGATGACAAAGGAGGGGGCCATCAACGCCATCGGTTGGTTAGACTGAACAATCGGTAAAAAGTTCTGCCACTGGTTACATACACCATCCGTGCGGAAGGACACCCGATGGTAAAGTGGTGATAGTAAATGTGTTTTTTGTAGTAGTGTCTCTCGACCACTCAGGGCCCTGGATGCTGCCCTTTCCCGTGACACGTAATTTTTTCCATTGGGCAAAGTATTTGTTAGCTTCGAGAAGTTTGTTGCTTCTTCTTGAGTCTTTTGCTATATCTTTTGGAGTCATCAACACTCCAAAATCGTTTTTTCGGTGACTCAGAGAATGGCCTCTCTTGTCTTATCCCTCGCCCGAGTCTCTCCTATTTAGATTTACTTGATTCAGAGAACGGCCACGTACAACCTATAGGGAAGAGATGCTTTAGAAATAACTTAGAAAAAATAGAGAGGGATGAATTATAACAGGAAGGCACAGATCGATGACGTGGAAAAGTTCATATTTCTTTAGTCACACACGTACTATACAGTAAAACCGTGTAGAATTGTTGAAGCAATCGTAAATACCCTTCCGAAAAGGCGCTTTAGAACTTCCGAAAATGCCCTCTAACATTCATACACAGTTCTTAATAAAAAAATTGTGCACAATTTGGTCAAATTGTACACGGTTTTACTGCTTACAACTGTGTATGAATGTTGGAACACATTCATACACGTTTGTAAACAGTAAAACCGTGTACAATTTGACTATATTTTTGAAGCAAATTTTTGGAACAATGTTTTTTTTGCTTTGGAGACGGATTTAGTGAGAATTTCGTGCAAACGTGTATAATATGCATTGTATGCTTTGCTTTTCTATACTAGTGGGTGAAGCACATGACCAGTTTCGGAACAATGGATACCAAACTTGGCATCTTAAGATCGATGGTGTATTCTTAAGTTTTGCTAAATGCAATTGGAGCACCGGTCAGTACTCTTCCAATCGCCATAGTTTTATTTTAATTTGGAAATTATGTATCATAGAGATTTAAAGTAGCTTATATTTGAATAACAATTATTGATATTAATCTCAAAAACTGTCAATTATTGGTATTAGACAACTAAAGACAACTTTTTTTAATTAAGAAAAGGTTTTTGGTTTCACACTGAATGGGCAAAAGGTCAAAAGATGACGGAATTATAAAACTAAAAAGGGGGCACTGTGTTACAAAATTTTTGTGAAAACATCCCATGTGCGGTGGCATCTGTTATGATTCAAATTGGAGGATAGGATTGGAACTCTAAACGTGGTCAGCAATTAACTAGAAAAATAATATTTGCTCGGCTTCTACCTCTGTTACAAATTCATTATAAATTAAACCTGCCTGCTCCTTTGTCCATCTCCAACACAAGATTATTATCTCCCATCAACCACCACTTCCTCTCCTGATCAGTATACCCTACATTCTCCACCTACAAAATTCTCTACTTAGCCTCTCCATCCTCTCTCTTCTCCGGTTGAGTCCACCTGATCGGACCTCCTGTCCTGAAACCTGAAACAGAAACAATACCAGGTGCTTGTCTTCTCTCTAGTTCCTCCGGGTTTCACTTCAATATCTTCCACTGATTTCCTGCCAATCCAGTTCTCTCCTGTATAATATCTGATTTCAGTCGTGCACTATTTATATTACATTTTAATTTTTTTTGTTCCATTGCAGTTACTTGGTGGAGCACGTGGTTGCATTGAATGTGAGGGAGGGAGTGAAGGATTGAATTGTTTTGATTTAATTAACAAGACAGATACAAGAAGAGAGTGTTGGCAGCACTGCATATCCCAATACTGGTAAACAAATACTGATTTCAGAAATGCTTAGTTTTTCATACACAGTATTCTATATTACATGTCATTCGTACTAATTTATAGCAAATACATCTATCTAATTTAATACGGTCATTTCTATCTATTATTACATTTTTCCCTAAATTTAGCACATATCACCGCAAATACGCCTAATATCATATTTGTGGTACTGTAGTGGAACCAACAAATATTATATTTGCGGTTGTGGTTGTACGACTACTGCTGGTGCCGGTATATGAATTCAATTAGGGTTCTACATTTTATATTATTTTGAAATGGTGACCCAAAATTTCCTTTTCATAAGAGTGATTTCGGTACGGAGTACGTATTCAACTACTATAAAATATAAAAAATTTAAATGAGATATATTGAATTTAAATAATACTAATGCAGACACTATCTATACATTAAATATGTGATTATATTTTAACTATTATTTTGTAAGTTGTGCAGTGCAAATATTGAACAAAACTTAACAAAGGTTAATAAAAAAAGTAAGTCATATTGATGGCTAAATTGTAATAATAATCATGCATGACAATCAATTCAATTAGCTTTAAATTATAAGATGTTTTCCATAATTTAGATAGGTTGTGTATAAAAATTTAATTCAATTTGAAAATCATTAATCATCGGTCAATGAACTAAAAAATATCAATAAATAGTGGAAGATTTTCAAATTTCAGCAAAAATAATGCACGGTTATTAAAGTTATCGAATGAAGATAGTTATCTATAGTAGCATATATAATAAATGATACAAATATACATGCCGGTTTGCAATCAATACTTTTCAAGGTACGAAAAATATATCCAGATCGACTCACGTTGACATATTTTGTAACTAGGTCGGCAATCAGCGCATGACAATTTTGTCGATTACTTTGAATTATTTTAGTTTCAAGGATATACCAAAATAATTAAAATTGACAGAACTAAATATGAAAGATAAATTGCTATCAAGTACCAAAACACTAGCTATGGAAATTGTCATCTCAAGATTGCATATCCTCATATTTTGGAAATGCAAATTTCACACATTGTGGAGCGGAGATCACTCTTCCAATGTTCATAGTTTTACTTCTATAGATTTGAAAATTATGTATGAATGGTATAGATGTTGAGCAACTTATGTATGAAAGGCAATTATTGGGTATTAATCTGAATAACTGTCAGTCGACCTTTTCAGTTTAGAAGAGAGAATGTATGGGGCATTAGATTCGGGGCAATTAGTCTACCAAGTACCAAAGATCACCTTCTTTTATTGTGATAAGGTTTTTTGTTTGGAAGAGAGTATGTCTGTTATCTTAATGGATAAGATTAAAGTATGGATAAGCTAATGTTCAATGGGTATGAATAGAGTATGGCTAAGGTTAATTTTATATAGGTATAGATATGAATTTGCCTTCACCCGACGGGCAGCGTGCCAATTGACACTCCTATATATAAACCCCTTTCTCAGGCACTCTCCGATAAATGATTTTAATCTTCCATCAACCACCACTTCCTCTTCCACACACCCCTGATCAATCAACACATATTTACGGTCTCCTTTCTGTCTTATCCAGCCGAATCCACCAGATCGAACATCCTGTCCTGAACCAGAAACAGCAATAGTACCGGGTGAGTGTCTCCTCTCTCCTTTCTCGGGATTCACTTCTCTCTTCCAGCCCTTCCTGTCCTGTTTCCGCCTCCGTGTTGGGGCCTGATCTGTTGACAGGGGCTAGAGTTTCAAGTCTTAACAGGGTTCAAGTTGGTAGCATTTGATAAAATGTATCAACTCCAAAATTAATGTCAGATTTCAATGACACGCCAATTGTAGTACTTTTTAAATGTTTCTTTGCATTGCAGTTGCTTGGTGGAGCTTGCATTTAAATTGGAAGTGAGGGAGGGAGGGAGGGACGGAGGGAGCAATTAATTAAACTGTTTTGAATTTTGATTAACAAGGATAGCAAGAGAGATAGAGGGAGGGACGGAGGGACGGAGGGGAGCGAAAGGATTTTGGGTGTGATTTTTAGAGGGTTGAACCAGAGATGGATGCCTTACCTTTCATAAATGAAATGCTATCTGAACCAGCCCTCAAAGATTTTTTATTACACAATGTCCCTGCTCATGTGAATTATCTGAATTTGATAGTGAATGAACTAATCAAAGTTCAGATATTCATGACCACGACAAACTTCAGGGGGCACCCTGATCACGAAAAGCTGGCTCTAATGGAGGGTTTGCGACTAACAGCCCAAAAAGTTGGAAATTTCATGAGGGAGATGGTTTCCAGAAAGTTGTTTTCCAGCTCCGAGATCAAGGATTTGGTGAATGATTGGAAGGAAACCCTATATTTTATCAATTGTTTCATTGTTTCCAGCAATTATTTGGAAGAAGTAGAAGTAGTAGGCGACATAGATGCAGTTATAAACTCTATTCAAAACTTACTTCTTGAACCAAAAAACTTGCTTCTTGACCCAGAAAATAGTTCAAATTGTATAACACTTGATGAGAATAAAAGCAAAGCACTCATCCTCATTAAAGCGGTTCCAGCTCTTTCTGAGCTTAAAGAATGTTCTGGAATTTTGAACTTCTTACTGGAGTTATCCAAAGAACTGGGTAATCTCCCAGAACTGATTTCAAAGGCATGTGAAGCACAATTTCTGGCTCTTGTCCTTATAGGGAGTCTCCTTTCGCTTAAAGAAAGGGCCTTCCACACATGGTACAAGGTGAAATATGATATGTGCAGGATCAAAGATTCTTTTAATCTTGCAACTAACAATCACACGTGGCACATTATTGTTGAAAATAATCCAAGTCAGCAGCAAAATGAATAAAAGATGCAGTTTTTTAGAAGTTTCGGTTTTAGAGCAGTTTTATTTTCTGTTTAGAATTAATTAAAAACTGATTGTAAACTTAGGCAGCAAGTTATCTATTTAGACATGTGCAGGAAGTAGTGGGTAGTTTTTAATTAATATGTCATGTAGTGGGTTGGTTATAGGTTGGTTATAGCAGCATTAGTGGAGTTAGTGGGGTGCGAAATTAGGGAGAGGCACCATCTTAAATACTGTGTATTTTCTGTTAATTAATCAATGGAGTTGTGAGAAAAATTCTGCTGCTGTTCTGTTTCTGTTTTTTCTCTCTTTTCCGAAAAACTCCCAACAAAATTGGTATCAGAGCCAAAGGTGAGAGATCAGGGCAGATCCGACCATGGCCGACGCAGGCAACAACACCACCATTAGCATGTCAAATCAGATGGTACCTTTGTTCAAGGGTGAGAGTTACGAATTCTGGAGCATCAAGATACGAACTATGCTGAAATCTCATGGCTTGTGGGAACTAGTAGACAAGGGAATACCGAATCCTGATCCGACACCAATCGACACAGCCAAGCGAGATGCAAAGGCGCTCTTCTTCATTCAGCAAGCCGTACACGAATCGGTGTTTGCGAAGATTGCAGTAGCAAAAATAGCAAACCAGGCCTGGACAACTCTGAAAACCGCATTTTAGGGAAGTTCCAAGGTGGTAACCATCAAGTTGCAGGGCTTGAGACGGGAGTTTGAGACATTGAACATGAAACAAGGCGAGTCAGTTCAATCCTTCTTCACGCAAGTTACAACAATAGTCAACCAAATCCGAAGTTGTGGAGAAGATCTTCCAGAAAAGACGGTTGTGATGAAGGTGTTGCGCAGCCTGACAACCAAGTTTGATCATGTGGTCGCGGCGATCGAAGAATCCAAAGATCTGTCCACCTACACGTTTGATGAGTTGATGGGATCACTGCAGGTCCATGAAGTTCGTCTCAACCGATCAGAAGTGAAGGACGACACCAAAGCTTTCTATACCAATGGCAATTCCTCAAGAAGCCAACAGCAAGCTAGGCAGAGGTAGAGGCCAAAGTTACAGCAGAGGTCGAGGCAGTCGAGGCAGTCAAGGCGGCAGAGGCAGAGGCAAGCCGAGTTACAATCAACCACATTCTAATCAACCGAAGAAAGATGTAGAATGCTACTACTGTCACAAGAAAGGGCATATGCAAGCCGATTGCTACAAGAAACAGAGAGAAGAAGGTCAAGACGTGGAGTGCTATTACTGCCACAAGCCCGGTCATGTGCAGGCCGACTGCTACAAGAAGAAAAGAGAAGAAGGACAAGCAAGTTTTGTTGAAGAGAAAAGCAATCAGGCACGGTTGTTCATGGCCAAAACCTATGAAGAATCAGATGCGAGTCAAATCTGGTTTTTGGATAGCGAATGCTCAAACAATATGACGGGTTTCAAACATCTATTTGATGAATTAGATGAGTCATACAAGAAAGCAGTAAAGCTTGGTGACGATAAAGAGATTCATGTTGAAGGAAAAGGAAGAGTAGCCGTGCAGACCAGCAGTCACAATACACGGATGCTACATGATGTGTACTATATTCCTCAACTATCCCAAAACCTACTCAGCATCGGTCAGATGATGGACAGCGGGTGTACCATCAAGTTTGAAGACAACAATTGCAGAATTGTAGATGCAGCCATGGATCAGACGATGACAACAATCAAGAAGACACAAAACAACTTGTTCCCTCTAGAGATAGCCAAGGTGAAAGACAAGGCACTTGCAGCCAAGGAGATTAGTTCCAGCGAGTTATGGCATTTAAGGTATGGTCATCTAAACATGAATGGTTTGAGATTGTTGAATCAAAAGAAAATGGTGAATGGGTTACCCGAAATTGGTGAAATCGGGTTATGTGAAGGATGTGTGTTTGGCAAGCAATCGAAGCTGCCATTTCCAAAAGATCAGTCGATGCGTGCAACCAAGGTACTCGAGTTGGTGCATACTGATTTGTGTGGACCCATGGAGGTTGAATCAATGGGAGGAAGCAAGTATTTTATGCTGTTTATTGATGATTATAGTAGGATGACCTGGGTTTATTTCCTTAGCTATAAAAGTGAAGCGTTTGGGTTGTTCAAAAGGTTCAAAGCCATGGCAGAGACGCAAACAGGGGCTAGGCTGAAAGCTCTAAGATCAGATCGTGGTGGTGAGGTTCAATCAAAAGAATTCAAGCAGTTTTGTGAGAAAGAAGGGGTGCTACAGCAGCTGACCACTCCATACACACCTGAGCAAAACGGTGTAGCTGAACGCAAGAACCGCACGGTAGTAGAACTAGCAAGAAGTATGCTGAAATCTAAAGGTATGCCGAATAGTTTTTGGGCTGAAGCAGTAGCAACAGCAGTATATGTTCTAAATCTGTCACCGACCAAGGCAGTGATGAACAAAACTCCCTTTGAAGCGTGGTTTGAAAGGAAGCCCAGTGTGGGGCATTTGCGTGTTTTTGGGTGCATCGCTCACACTCTCATAACTACACAAAACCGAAAAAAACTGGACTCAAAATCTGAAAAGTGTGTGTTCATTGGGTATTGCATACAATCTAAAGGTTATAGGTTGTTTAATCCGGTGACAAAGAAGATTATAGTCAGTAGAAATATCATGTTCGATGAGAATGCTAGTTGGATTTGGTCTATGGAGAAAGACAACACACCAATAGCAGAAATAGAAGATGAAGAAGAAGAAGAAGAAGAAGGCAGTGAGCAGCCGCAAAGCAGTCCAAGCTCGAGTAGCACATCACATCGGATGGTTGATCCGGATACACAAGGAAGAAAGGTACGATCCTTACAAGAATTGTATGAAGCAACTCAGGTTTTGTATGTAGCAGATCCATTGTCCTATGAAGAAGCCATAGAAAGAAAGGAATGGGTGCAAGCAATGAAAGAAGAAATGAGTTCAATCGAGCAAAACCAAACCTGGAAGTTGGTGAAATTACCAAAAGATCGCAATGCAATTGGAGTTAAATAGGTTTACAAGACTAAATTTGGTCCAGATGGCAGTGTATTAAAATACAAAGCGAGGTTAGTGGCAAAAGGATATGCACAAAAGCAAGGCATAGACTATGAAGAGACGTTCTCCCCGGTGGCCAGATTTGAAACTGTTCGGTTGTTGATTGCAATGGCTGCCCAATTGAGACAACCTATCTATCAATTTGATGTGAAGTCAGCATTCCTCAATGGTGAACTAAAAGAAGAGGTTTATGTTGAGCAACCGGAAGGGTTTGTGGTGAAGGGCAAAGAACATTGGGTGTACCGTTTGTTCAAAGCATTATACGGTTTGAAGCAGGCTCCTCGTGCATGGTACAGCAAGATTGATGCACATTTTCAGAAATTGGGATTTGAGAGAAGCAAGAATGAGCCTAATCTCTATGTCAAACGCAAAGAAAAAGGAGGTTTAATAGCGGTATGTCTCTATGTTGATGATATGATTTATTTTGGCACAGATGACGCAATGGTGAAGGAGTTTAAAGAGCAAATGATGCGTGTGTTTGAGATGACCGATCTAGGAGAAATGCATTACTTTCTAGGTCTGGAGGTTGAACAAGAGAAAGGGAGAATCTTCATGTCCCAACGCAAGTATGCAAGAGACTTGGTAGAAAAGTTTGGATTAAAAGATTGCAATCCCGTACTAATTCCAATGAATACAAACGAGAAGTTGACAGCTATTGATGGAACCGGAGCTGCAGATGCAACTCGGTTTAGGAGTTTAGTGGGAGGTCTGTTGTACTTGATGCACACAAGACCAGACATCACACATGCAGTTGGAATAGTTGCGAGATACATGCAGAATCCAACTAAACAACACATGGGAGCAGCAAAGCGAATTCTTAATTACATTGCAGGTACAACAAGTTATGGTCTGTGGTACAAGGGTGTTGATGAACCATGTTTGACAGGCTACAACGATAGTGACTGGGCAGGCAGCATAGATGATCGAAAAAGCACAACAGGTCAGGTGTTCTTCTTTGGCAACAACGTAATAAGTTGGAGTTCAAAGAAACAGTCAACAGTTGCACTATCAACCGCAGAAGCTGAGTACAATGCAGTAACATCAGCAGCATGCCAAGGTGTATGGTTAAGGCGCTTATTGGAAGAGTTAGATTGTGAGCAGAAAGGTGCAACAATACTCTATTGTGATAATCAGTCGACAATTGCAATTAGTAACAACCCGGTGCATCACAACAGAACAAAGCACATAGACACTCGGCTCCATTTCATACGAGATCTGATTGAGCAAAAGATGATAGAGTTGCAGTATGTGAACACGAACCAGCAAGTTGCAGATGTGCTGACCAAATCGCTCACACGAGAGAAGTTCAACTGGTGTCGAGACATGATGAATGTGCTGGACTTTGGATTAAGAGGGGGTGTTGAAAATAATCCAAGTCAGCAGCAAAATGAATAAAAGATGCAGTTTTTTAGAAGTTTCGGTTTTAGAGCAGTTTTATTTTCTGTTTAGAATTATTTAAAAACTGATTGTAAACTTAGGCAGCAAATTATCTATTTAGACATTTGCAGGAAGTAGTGGGTAGTTTTTAATTAATATGTCATGTAGTGGGTTGGTTATAGGTTGGTTATAGCAGCATTAGTGGAGTTAGTGGGGTGCGAAATTAGGGAGAGGGACCATCTTAAATACTGTGTATTTTCTGTTAATTAATCAATGAAGTTGTAAGAAAAAATTCTGCTGCTGAATAGTTTCTGTTTTTTTCTCTCTTTTCCGAAAAACTCCCAACAATTATTACCTACTGCTATGATGATTTACCTTACTTTCTCAAACCGTGCTTTCTTTATTTAGCATGTTACCCGATAGATTATGAGATTCCTGCAACATCTCTAACTAAGATATGGATTGCTGAAGGATTTCTTACACAAAATTATGGAGAGACTGTTGAGGAGACCGCAAACAATTACCTTGAGCAACTTGTCCAAAGGTATTCTAAATATTTCAGAAATTGACATCAGTAAAATTAGTATTAGCTCGGATGATTGTGATTTCTAAACATTATTACATTATAGTTTCCTAAAAATAGGTCGTCAACAAAAACTGAAATTTGTCTATTTTATTACCCAAGAGTAGATAATTTTCTGATCTGGTCTACCTGATAATCTACAAAACATTATTTTTTGGGTGGTGTTTAAGTAAACTGAGAATTAAGGGGAATCTACTACCTATAGAAAGGAGACTAACGATGGTGCACTGCTGGTCTTCAATTCTAGCGGCAAAACACCAACTACTTGAGTGGCATACAGAACCACCCCAACAACAAATAAGTTTTATATTCATTAGTGCAAATTGACTCTTAATTTTCTTATTGATAAGAAGTTCCTCACGTCCATCTAGAAACTTTGTTCTTTTATAAATATGTACTTGATGTTTATTTATTTTCCTTGTTGCTTGCAGGTCGTTGGTTTGGGTTTCAAAGAGATCATTATTAGGCACAATCAAATATTGCCGAGTACCTCATCCTATTCATGAATTTGCCATCAAACAATCCTGCAATGATGGGTTTATGGTTGCAAATCCAGATAAGGAAAAAATGGAATCCCGGTTCCGTGTAGCTATCCATGATGACGTCAACAATCAATACACGGTGGTCGAATATAATGATCTACATTCTTTTTTAGGTTTTAATTGGATAGAGATGTACTTGTAAATGCCATGTTCCTGAGGGCCGGTGTTAGAATTGAGGAAATGTGCAGTTCGAGAAACAACATTATTACAAAAAATGAATTACCTACAATATCTGGGCTTGAGGGGTAGTAAAATATATGAGCTTCCTGGAGATATAGGGGACATGAAAAATCTTCAAACCTTGGATGTTAGAGACACATGCATACAAACTCTACCTGAATCTCTGTGGAACATCAAAACACTTCGTCATGTATATGTCAATCCTTCCCCCTACATTAAAGGCCCACCCTTTAAAGCAAATATATCAGACCTACAAATCCTCAAAACAGTTGTGGTTCATGAGTCATGGCTAGAAAAATTCCCGTACTGCCTAATCAACCTTAGAAAGTTAGCAATTGAAAATAGGGACAATCAATTATGGAGATCTATTTCTAACCTGTTGAGTCACATGGTTAATATCCTCTCGATAGCAATTATAGGCGACATCATACCGTCTGAGATTGTTGATACTAGGGCGTTTCCTAACCTTGTGACGGTGAAGTCCTTCAAATTACAGGGAAGATGGCTTCCGAATGTTTGTATAGATTATGTTGAATTTCCACAAAACCTTACAAAGCTCACCCTAATCGGATCTGGTTTGGACAAAGATCCCATGCCAAAGCTAGAGAAACTACAAGCCCTAAAATATCTGAGCTTAGAAGATGGAGCATACACAGGGAAGGAAATGGTTTGCACTGCAAATGGGTTTCCACAGTTGCAGTTTTTAGAACTGACGAAACTGGAGAACTTGGAAAATTTGGAGGTGATACTGATGGCTATGTCACAGCTAGCCACATTGCGTGTTGTTGAATGCAACAACCTCAAAAGGCTTGATAATCTAGAGCATGTTACTATTGAAGGCATAGATAATCCTAGTAATCTTGAGCATGTTATTATTGAAGATATGCATTGAAATGTTTCTTTCAGTCTTTTGCTTTGATTCAGTTCGAGTTCTTTTTCCTACGTGCATGTGTGTTCCTTGTTCTTTACATTTCTGTTTTAATGTATGTTGTGCTCTCCGTATCATTTTGTTCATTATATTGTATGTTGGGATTATATTGAGTAAAATGTTTTTAATGGATTTGGTGTTTCAGTTTAAATCATATGGTCTATAATTCCTTTTTTTAGTTTTTTTTTTACTATGCATGTTGTGTTTTGGTTCTTGAATGGTCACGATTTACTCATGATAATATATTTTTACAAAATTCGCAAATATATGAATATTAGGTATGTATACTTTTCGATACAAACGAACAAATTAAATGGATAAATTCAGAATCCGGAGTCATCCTTAACCTTTTCAGATAATTAAGGTGGTTTTTTCTTTTACAATCTTCAATATTTATTTTTGGGGAAAAAAATGAATCATGTTCCTTTTTGCTTTTGATTATGTGAAGGTACAAAAAAATTGTAGCCTTCAGAGATTCTTCAATATTAAATATACAACTTATAGATGAAACAAATTATTCTCAAATTTGTTGCTATGCAAGTGCGGGAACTAATATTTTTTTCTGGATGCTGATAATTGTTTCCGCACCCCTGTCCCCGCACATAACTTCCATAACTAACCTGGGGGACCGTCTCCGCACAATAACCTTATATAATCCATATCATCCCCGCACAATTTCTAAAGTATTATATCAATGAACGAATGTATTTGTACCTATGCAGGAAAGTATTTATACCTATACACGAAAGTATTTTAACGTAAATAATTATCCCCCCAACCAAATCTCCCAAACTGTCCCCGCACCATAAATACCTGTGGGGGACCACTCAAACTAAATGTGTGTGTGTGTGTGGGGGGGGGGGGGGGGGGGGGCCACCAGGGGGGACCATACATGTTTCTAAAAATATCAATATTGCCATAACTATATGGGGGGACCGCAATATTTAATATTTTTTTACATATGGCGCTGGATGACGTCTGAAAGTATTAATATTAAGTACTGAGAGTATTTATATCTATGTACTAAAGTATTTATGTATATACATTGTACACAGTTTAATCTTCAGGCATTTGATCATATTAAGTCAACTATTTTAGTTATAGGCGGGATACGGGGTCCCCACTACTTCATTCAAGGAAGGTTGACGCGGGGTCCATTAGGGGACTGAAAAAGGGGAATCATTATATCAAGTTACGCTTACAAGTATTAATATCTTACTTTGCAAGTATTAATCTTTTATTTTTCAAGTATTTATACCTATGAAGGTTGGCGCGGGAACAAGTGCAGGGACTGAGAAAGAGAATCATATAATTAGTGGGGACCATAGTACAGCCTTCCTCTATTGTAGCTGCAGGGACAGAGGGGAGACTAGAGTTCGGGGATGAATATAATTATTCTTTTGTTATTCTTTCTATGGCACAAGGTACTTTTCCTCTTAAATTTATTTTTGACTGGTCGGACCCTCTCCATACGTTCTAATCCATTTTTTTTTCTTTTTTCTCCATTTGCACACTGACAAGGCTTTCTCTTTTCTCTCTTCACACTTATATTCGCTGCTGACTGTTTTACTGTCTCGCTCCATTTGGGCATAGCAACATATTGCAATTTTAACTTCTTTATGTTCTGTATGTTTTATTTTATTTTTTCTAACCTCTCTCTACTGCTTCCTCCCTCTCTCATTTCACAGTTAAATTCAATCAAGATATGAAATTTTGTATTAATTTAATAGTTTATGGTAATTACTTTTTTTTATATATTCTTGTAATGTTCACATATTTTCTAAATATTTCTTTCAAAATTATGTTCCCTCATATTTCTTAGAATCTCTTCAAATATTTTCAAAATATTTTATATCCTTCATATGAATGAAATCACCTTTTTATAAAGGTAATATTATGATTTTTCATAGATTTAAACTCCCCAAATAAAATCATGCAATAACCGAGGATCAGAACTTATCAAACCCAATGAAACATATATATATATATATATATATATATATATATATATATATTACCCGAACTACGAGAATAGGGTTTAAATTCCCCATTGTTTATGTTGGGAGTTTTTCGGAAAAGAGAAACAGAAAAACAGCAACTGGATTTTTCACACAACACAATTTCATTAATTCATCAACAGAAACAGATTCGGTATTTAAGATGGTGCATATCTCTAATTTTGCACCCCACTAACTCCACTAACGCTGCTATAACTAACCTATAACCAACCCACTACATGACAAACTAAATAAGAAACTACCCACTACTCCTTGCACATGTCTAAACAGAAAACTTGCTGCCTAAGTTTAATAACCAGTTATAATTAATTCTTAACAAAAATAAAACTGCAACAAAACCGAAACTTCTAAAAACTGCATCTATTATGCACTTTGCTGCTGACTTGGATTATTTTCAACACCCCCCCTTAATCCAAAGTCCAGCACATTCATCATGTCTCGACACCAGTTGAACTTCTCTCGTGTGAGTGATTTGGTCAGCACATCTGCAACTTGCTGGTTCGTGTTCACATACTGCAACTCAATCAGATCTCGTATGAAATGGAGCCGAGTGTCTATGTGCTTTGTTCTGTTGTGATGCATCGGGTTGTTACTAATTGCAATTGTCGACTGATTATCACAATAGAGTATTGTTACACCTTTCTGCTCACAATCTAACTCTTCCAATAAGCGCCTTAACCATACACCTTGGCATGCTGCTGATGTTACTGCATTGTACTCAGCTTCTGCGGTTGATAGTGCAATTGTTGACTGTTTCTTCGAATTCCAACTTATTACGCTGTTGCCAAAGACGAAGAACACCTGACCTGTTGTGCTTTTTCGATCATCTATGCTGCCTACCCAGTCACTATCGCTGTAGCCTGTCAAACACGGTTCATCAACACCCTTGTACCACATACCATAGCTTGTTGTACCTGCAATGTAATTAAGAATTCGCTTTGCTGCTCCCATGTGTTGTTTAGTTGGATTCTGCATGTATCTCGCAACTATTCCAACTGCATGTGTGATGTCTGGTCTTGTGTGCGTCAAGTACAACAGACCTCCCACCAAACTCCTAAACCGAGTTGCATCTGCAGCTCCGGTTCCATCAATAGCTGTCAACTTCTCGTTTGTATTCATTGGAATTAGTATGGGATTGCAATCTTTTAATCCGAACTTTTCTACCAAGTCTCTTGCATACTTGCGTTGGGACACAAAGATTCTCCCCTTCTCTTGTTCAACCTCCAGACCTAGAAAGTAATGCATTTCTCCTAGATCGGTCATCTCAAACACACGCATCATTTGCTCTTTAAACTCCTTCACCATTGCGTCATTTGTGCCAAAATAAATCATATCATCAACATAGAGACATACCACTGTTAAACCTCCTTTTTCTTTGCGTTTGACATAGAGATTAGGCTCATTCTTGCTTCTCTCAAATCCCAATTTCTGAAAATGTGCATCAATCTTGCTGTACCATGCACGAGGGGCCTGCTTCAAGCCGTATAATGCTTTGAACAAACGGTACACCCAATGTTCTTTGCCCTTCACCACAAACCCTTCCGGTTGCTCAACATAAACCTCTTCTTTTAGTTCACTATTGAGGAATGCTGACTTCACATCAAATTGATAGATAGGTTGTCTCAACTGGGCAGCCATTGCAATCAACAACCGAACCGTTTCAAATCTTGCCACCGGGGAGAACGTCTCTAAATAGTCTATGCCTTACTTTTGCGCATATCATTTTGCCACTAATCTTGCTTTACATTTTAATACACTGCCATCTGGACCAAATTTAGTCTTGTAAACCCATTTAACTCCAATTGCGTTGCGATCTTTTGGTAATTCCACCAACTTCCAGGTTTGGTTTTGCTCGATTGAACTCATTTCTTCTTTCATTGCTTGCACCCATTCCTTTCTTTCTACGGCTTCTTCATAGGACAATGGATCTGCTACATACAAAACCTGAGTTGCTTCATACAATTCTTGTAAGGATCGTACCTTTCTTCCTTTTGTATCCGGATCAACCATCTGATGTGATGTGATACTCGAGCTTGGACTGATTTGCGGCTGCTCACTGCTGCCTTCTTCTTCTTCATCTTTTATTTCTGCTATTGGTGTGTTGTCTTCCTCCATAGACCAACTCCAACTAGCATTCTCATCGAACATGATATTTCTACCGACTATAATCTTCTTTGTCACCGGATTAAACAACCTATAACCATTAGATTGTATGCAATACCCAATGAACACACACTTTTCAGATTTTGAGTCCAGTTTTTTTCGGTTTTGTGTAGTTATGAGAGTGTAAGCAATGCACCCAAAAACACACAAATGCCCCACACTGGGCTTCCTTTCAAACCACACTTCAAACGGTGTTTTGTTCATCACTGCTTTGGTTGGTGACAGATTTAGAACATATACCGCTGTTGCTACTGCTTCAGCCCAAAAACTATTCGGCATACCTTTAGATTTCAGCATACTTCTTGCTAGTTCTACTACCGTGCGGTTCTTGCGTTCAGCTACACCGTTTTGCTCAGGTGTGTATGGAGTGGTCGCTGTAGCACCCCTTCTTTCTCACAAAACTGCTTCAATTCTTTTGATTGAAACTCACCACCACTGATACGCCCTATCTCGGGAGATGAGGCCGTATGGAAATTGGGACTGAACTGGATTCGTCCTGCCAAGGGACGGCAGGCCGAGGTGTGGGTCGAGTTAGGAACTCGGGGTGGATTGTGAGAGATTCGGACTCTAACCTGTATGATCTATCTCTTAGTTCAAAATTGCGTCCCCTGTTTCATGGGGATCACTGCCTTATATCGTCTAGCCATAACTGCCATCTCGGGCGTTTATGGGAGAACGTGGGCAGTTATGTCGTCCGTTATCAAGACGTGGGCATTAAACCAGCCGTTTCTGGGACGTGGGTATTAAACCAGCCGTTTCCCGGCTATCCCGTATGTCGGTTGGCTTGGGCCTATATTAAGGCTCTGGTTTGGGGCCGGCATATTGGGCCCCGGCTTAACGAGCTTTTGGGCTTTTTCATATGACGTCGGGTTGGCCTTGTTAAGGTCCGAATCCCAGTCTTTCATGGCCCAGTTTGGAATAAGTAAAAGGGCCTGTGGAACATGGCCCTATCATTAGCCCCCGAAGTCGGAATGTATCGGCGAGATGCTTTCGACTTGAGGGTGGATAAGTCATAAAATATACTTTATTAAATGTTATCTGTGTTAGTGATGCACTAGCTAAATCCAAACATGTCGGTTAATTACCCCAGACACGTAACCCGGGGTAAATATGTTATCATAATGAGTAACCTGGGACCACTAAGCGTACTTAGTGTCGAGGATTTTTAACACCGACTTTAGTGTATTAGTCATGCTGTAATAACTCGGATGTGGCATATGTCGGATACATGTCTTGTTTTACACTTAACAATTAATGTGTTAATCTCGGTACGTATCCGACAGTTAATGTGTTAACATACTTGTCATTCATTCATTTTTTTTTTTTTTTTTTTTAGGCGACATTGTATCCGAGTTAGTCAAAGATTAGTAAAAGATTAGTAAAATAAGTGAATCTTAGAAATGATAAGGATTCATTGATATTGTAACAGTAGAACAAGCATAAATATATAAGAAAACATCGAAATCATACAACGCCTCGATCGAGTAAAATATCGAAATCATACAACGCCTATCTAAATTTGAACATGAGACATGGGTTAACGCCGTGCCTGGAAGTATGTTTTCACTTTTATTATGTCACGCCTTCCAAGCACCACGTTGTCCATGCTCTGCAAAGAGACGGGCGTGATGTCGTTTCTCGAAGTTGAAAATCACACTTACACCCTTTCATTGTCGGTATCCTCAAAGAGGTTATCCGATATGAGCTCGGGTTCGGTGGCAGTGTGTAATGTTGGACCTCCGGGATTGCGTGATAAGCACCCAGGACATTTCCAAAACCGACGACGGGGGTCCGACCGACCTTGGATGTCGTAATGGGTGAAGCAACTCCACTTACAGCATCCCCGACATTTCACCATCTCGTGCTTGGCTTCCTTGTTGCGGCAGAGGATGCACCTACGCAACTTGGGCTCGAGATTGAATTTATAAATGTTGTTCTCGTCTTCCTTAGTGAACAAGGGTGCGCTAGCAAGGGTGAAGTCAATAAAGTCACTGATTTGGAGGTCCTCATTCGCGAGCATCCAATCCAAATCTTTCTCGGGAAAATGTTGGAGGAGGGTCCATCTCTCAGGTCGAGATAGGGCCCGTACTGTGTCCCGAGAATGTTGAGGAGTAAGGGGAGGTAAGTTGTGGCCGTGCCTTGATGGTTCGACATCACGGCTATGACCATGATCAAGGGGTGTTTTGTTCTTGGAAACAACTCTCTTGAAAGGCATCTCGGAGGTTTTAAGGAATGGTAAAAGGTGCAGAGTAAAAAATGTGTCCCTTTACCGTATGGTGAGACTGGTATTTATAGTCGTTGGAGAAAATATTGCCATAAATAATGTGGGCCATATTGCCTAAATAGGTAGCCGCCAGCTACTAGCCATAAATGTCCTTGGGCGTTGTGTAAGTGATACGACATGACAAGCTTTTCGGCGTTTTCGAGGTAGTCAAACTGACTCACGTTAGACGGTATTCAAGCATTAATGAAATTCTTATACGAGAAACATACATATTAATCAAAACAACACGAGATAAAGATCTCGGCTGAATGTCACGATATAACATATGAGTAAATTTGAAAAGTGAACACCTAACAAAAGGCGGGCTATTCCCGCGATATTCTATACATAATTAAGGCTATTCAAGGCGGGAGCGCTTGACCCGACGTTCTTGATCCCGGCATCTCCTGCAGGTGAAGGATGTGAAGCGGGGATCACCATGGTTCCGAGGTGATCTGCGGGCCAGACATCCGGGATGGAAAGCTTCTTCGCATCCGTCACAATGGAACATGTGCCGATAGTTCCCTCGGGTTCTGCAAACAGCACACTTATCCCAGGCTAACGGATCGTCTTCTTCTTCCCCCAAGTTGATTGGGGGTTGTTCGATGTTGACCTCGGGGTCCAGATGTTGGGGAGATGTGTGTGGTGATGGAATGTCTTCTTTCTCCTCCTTAATCTCGTCCTTCATATTTTTATTAGTTGCCATCTTATTATTACCCGAGTTGGAAGGTATGGCTGGGATCGCTGGGTCTTCCGTCAAAGGGAGACGGAGGTAGTATATATAGTACGTCGGCATTAATTATTTCGACGCCTCGTCTTCCGCTAACCGTCGTCAGCTATCAAATCAGCCGTCAAATTCGTCAGAGGTACGGGGTTACGGCGTAATCCCCATACGACACCTGGCATCTGTCAACTCGGTTTGAGTCCGATGCGCGGAAATCGAGGCGTCGCCATGATGAAGGGTGGCAACGCGTCGTTTCGTGGCTTCGTTTCGAAATTCGCGCGAGTATTGAGCGGGAAAAATAGAGACCCTTATATATACCCCCCCCCCCGACCCAGCCTTTCATTATCGTTTATCTTCAGCAACTCAACCTTGGAGTTAAAGAGCGAATATAATCTCGGTGTTAGCAGAGAGAGTTGAGAGTTTTTTAGATAACTTCAGGAAAGACGTTGGACGAAGATCGAGTTGCGAACTTCAATATAAGGTAATAATAGATTTTTTATCATCTCGGTAGTCGACCATATATCAATTAATTTTATCTGTAATTGTGTATGATCATTACCGAGGTTAATAATGATGTAGTGATCATATATGCATAGTAATGTTGTCAAGGCTGGGACTAATGGTCTAGCCTTGATAAGTCGGTAAATGTAGTACCTTAGAAATAAAGAATAGCGGTTACCTAAGCCAATCCTGTTTCTTCGTTAATTTAGAAATGGCCGGGGAACTAGAAGGATCTCGGGATTCGTCGCCCACTACTTCGGGGGAACCGTCCCAGTTATGTCGCTTGCCCCCCCGTCCTGGTAAGGGCAATGGTCTATATGGCAAGTTGCCTCCTCATTCCGATGTAATGCCGGAAGACATTGAGGAAGAACAATGTTGTGACGGGAATGAAGAAGATGAAGGTAATCCATCTCGGGGTGAGCTTGTAGTAGCCCCAGTGGGAACGTCTCGCGGGTCTACGAAGCCCAGGAAGAAAAAAGCCAAGGAAGATGTCCCCCCCCGAGATGGTCATGATAGCGACTTGGATTTTCCAGTATCTGCTGGTATTACTCCTAAACTAGTTGTCCAATATCAAGCTTATGCTGATGCATTTTACGAGGAACTCGTAGATGAAGCTGATAGAGCAGAATATCCACGACACGCGCTTAAGTTGACAACCCCGGGTCCAAATGACCGAGCGCATGACTGGAGTCGCGGGATGTGTATATATTGGAAAATGCCTAAATGCGGCTTTAAAGTACGAGTGTCTAGGTTTGTTCGCGAGGTGTTACGACATCTCGATGTGGCTCCTGCTCAGTTAACCGCACCCGCCTGGTGTTATCTCATGAGCTTCAAATATTTATTTGATTATATGCCCGAGTTGGAGCAATATTTCCCGAGTGTGGGGTTGTTCTTTCACTACTTCTCTCCTATATATCAACGAGAGCCATCTTGCAATTCGGAAGCGTGGTAAAGTCGTGCTTTTTGAAAGGCTGTCCAAGGCGGACGATTGGAATCAAGGTTGGGTATATCTCGTGAATCCCAAGGAGTTGCCTTGCTTCCGCCAGATACGGGAGGAATGACGGCCTTTAACAAAGGAAAATTTGGTCCCCAATTCTCCTCCTCCTCCTACATCAGTTGATTTAGAGGCTATCGAAATTCTTGATGAATATTTCACAAGTTAGTCCTTTGTTTTTAACTTGTACCCGATATACCTTTGCATCACATCTGTTTATTAACCATATTACGTTATATATAAATTGTTAATGCTGGTGTGATTTTTGTATCGTAGGACGCGGGTTTATGGCACTACCCTGGAAGGCCGCTCGTCCTGTTCTTGTTTTTGACACTCCGGAGGACGGCTTCGTGAAAGGAAAAGAGGTTGCGACATCCCAAACACCGGCTTCCTTCTCCAAGGGTCCTAAAACCGTAAAGTCGGGATCTACGAAAACTACAGCAACTCGCCCCAAGTCTACCACAAACACTGCAGCAACTACCAAAGGAGCTAAGGGCAGTGCTTCTGGTTCCTCCAAGCTCGGGAGTTCCCAGAAGAGGAAAGAAGTTTCCACTGACCCCCCCGTGCGTTTAACAAGGCGAGAGAAGGGAAAGGAAGTCGAGGCAGAAGAACCTGAGCCGAAAAAGCAAAAGGTTCAGTCTGATAGTGTTAGAGGTGTCTCCCCCGAAGGAAACACCCCAATTTCGGGTTAAAGCTGCTGAGAAAGAGTTGGAAAGAATTATTGAAGAAGCGGCACGCGACGTGTGGGATCCCGCAAAGGAGCACGCCGAGCATCTCAAGTCGAGTATATCTGAACAGGGGCGAACTACCGGATTCGTGTGGGGGACCCATATTTCACAGGGATTCCCTGATAGTATTTTGGCGTATCTCCCCGGATATTCCACCATGCAGGATGAAGAAGAGCATCCCGAGGTCCAGGCCGCATTTTCTCGGGAAACCTTCAGGCTGACCACAACCGCTCATCAGAAGAAGTGGGCCGAAGAGCATCCTGACCAAGTTGCCGGTCAGGTGTTAAGGTCGCTACATGATGCCGGGGTTTTCTTCGGGTTCCTCAAAGATTCGCTTGAAAATCGCAGTGCTCTTACTATTACGACTGATCAAGCGGCGATCAACAAGGCGATCATGGAAAGGGACTATTTTGTCAAGTTGGCCCAATTAAAGGAAAGGGAAAGGAAGATAGCTACTGGCGAAGCCGCCGTTGCCTCGGCAAAATACGAGATGGCGCGGATAGTGGGTTTGCGGGCTGACAAAGAGCGCAAGGAAAACGAAGAAAAGGCAAAGCGCTATAAGCGTAAAGCTAAGGAGTTCAAAGATAAGGTCGATGACCTTAACTCCAAGTTCGAGGCCCAGGTAAAAGAGGTGGAGGAGGTGAGATCGGAAAATGTTCGGCTAAAGGCCGAGATGAAGAGTTCTAAGAAGAAAACATTGAGCAAGTTTTTGGGCAGTCAGGCCTTTGCTCAGGCCGCCCCCTACGCGTGCCAAGAAGTGATGACGGAGACCGTGTATTGTTACATGGGAGAATTGGCCAAGGTTTACCCGTTTAAACCCGAGCATATGGGTTTTACGAAAGTGGAACCCGAGAAGCTCGTTATAAAAAATCTCTCGGATCACGGTTGGGACGAAGAAAAGGATGTGTTGTTGAATCCAGATGGTACTCCGTTCCAAATGGAGTTAGAACTCGAAAACCATCCTCGTGGGAGAATTATTCATCCTTGGCCGAAAGATAAATGGCCTCAACATCTCGAGCTTATCGATAATGAGGCTGAAGGAGATGATGACGGTCTTCCTTCTGATAGTTCTTCTGACGAAAGTGATGAAGATGAGACCGACATAAGAAATACCGAGACGAATGTTGAGGTGGACCCCGTTGCTCTGCAAGGTGATGGAGAGGATCCGGAGACTGCTTCTATCTTTCCTCGTGATGGTGGAGCTAACGTTCTCGAGTCGGAAAAGGCTCCCACATCTGTAAGTAAAAGACTTCTAATATCGTGATTGCCGAGATGTTGCTTTCACACTTTATCTTATTCCTTTTGTTTTGTTTGTAGGAAGGATGATGGCAAGCAGTGCATTCGACATGTAGGAGTTTGAAGATTGCTGTTTTATTGGCACCCCCGAGATGTGGGGGTTAACAGAATTATGTTGTATTGTCAACTGTTTGTTTTTATTTGCACCCCCGAGATGTGGGGGTTATAACAGAAATTTTTGTAATATGGTATTTGATACCCCCGGGATGTGGGGGTTTAACAGAACAATTTAGATGTAACTTGTTTTATTTTTATCGTATGTTTCTTTGCCCGAAGTTGATGTCAATTTTATCTCGGTTACATGCTTTGTTTTTGTTTTGTAAGCAAGTAGGATGGGCTTGACTGTATATCCTTGCCCCTATTTTTTTTTATTTTTGACAAAAATGGTCAATGTGGAGGGACAAGTACGTCGCGTGAACGTATGCGTTACCCCAATGGGTTTTCGATAAATGTTCTCGACATAATAAAATTCATGTTACTGGTAAAACAGTCGTCGTCCCTTAGGACTACATTTAATAAGGTGTGTATCTTGGGGGTATTACCCGAGACGAATTTCGTTGCCAAAAAAGGCTTTCGTTCATGTATCTCGGACCCAATAAGTGAACACAATCATAAATAGTTCCATATATATTGATAAAAGCTTAGAGCCATACAAAAAATTTGCATCTTGGTCTAAGTGACTACATTGAATAAAGAACAAAGGCTTATCTCGCCCTGAGTACCTCGCGGTAAACAAAAACATAAAATCTACGTAAAAAACGACATACATTAAGTGTAGAATTTACGAAGATGGCAAGTGTTCCACGGACGAGTAAGTATGAAACCACTCGGGTCTTCCAATTCATAAGCGCCTTTACCTCTTGGGCGAATGATCTTGAAAGGACCTTCCCATTGGGGGGCGAGCTTGCTTACATGTTTGCCAGTTGCTTCCACAGTTTTGAGTACTAGGTCGCCTGGCTGGAATTCCCGAGGTACCACGTGTTTGTCAAACGCACGTTTAACTCTGCGTTGATATTCCATGGTGCGTATGCGGGCTTTCTCCCGACCTTCTGTGATGAGGTCGAGTTCGGCGGCACGTGCATCGCGATTGTTGTCGGTGGAATATGTCAGAGTTCGAAGAGATGGTTCCATCATTTCCATTGGAGTGACTGCTTCCATTCCGAACACCAGTGAGTACGGGGTTTGCTGTGTGGCTTCTCTAGGTGTGGTGCGGTAGGCCCACAGAATTCCATCAAGCATGTCGGGCCAATTCTTTTTGTTCTCGGCAACTTTCTTCTTGAGGCCATCCAGAATGGTACGGTTTGTGACTTCTGCTAAACCATTGCTAGCAGGGTGACTGACCGAGGTAAAGTTGTTCTGAATGCCTAGGTTAGAGAGGAACGTCATAGTGCGTGCGGCGTTGAACTGTGTCCCATTGTCCGAGATGAGGGCATGTGGTATGCCAAAACGACAAATGATGTTGCGCCAAATGAACTTCTCTGCTGTCGCGGCAGTGATGGTTGATAAAGCTTCGGCTTCGACCCATTTAGTAAAATATTCGACAGCTACGATAATCCAACGGCGCTGTCCAACAGCTTTGGGAAACGGCCCAACTATGTCTATTCCCCATAAGTCAAAAGGCCAAGCTCCCGAGATGGATATCTGGTCGTAAGCTGGGATGTTGCTCAATTTGCTGTGGTATTGACATCGCTCACATTTCCGGACTAGGTTAGCCGCGTCATGCTGCATTGTTGGCCAGTAAAAGCCGGCTCTGAGGATTCGTTTGGCAAGAGTTTTTGCTCCTTGATGGCTGCCGCAGACGCCTTCGTGTACCTCAGATAGCATTTTCGAGGCTGTCTCCTCATTTAGACACTTGAGCCAAGGTCGTATGTACCCCCGTTTGTAGAGGTGGTCGTTGAATATAGAGTACATTGGTGTGATTCTTTTCAATCGTCTGGCTTCCAATTGATCAGTGGGGAGAACCCCGGTGTTAAGGAAATTCCACATCGGGGTGAACCAGGACTCACCGGGTTCACTGATGGCGAGTATGGTTACAGTTTCAAGGTTGATGCTGGATTCCGGAATATCCATAACAATCACGGGCCGGTCTTTGTCGAGGTTGCCTGCGGCGCCAAGTTTTGACAAAGCATCAGCTTGGCAGTTTTTGTTGCGCGAAACATGTTGGATGTCAACCTCGTCGAAATGGCTCTTGAGCAGGTGGAACTGCTGTCGGTACTTGCGCAACTTCTCGTCCACAACTCGGCATTCATCATTTATCTGCTTGACTGCTAACTCGGAGTCACTGCGGAGATGAACCTCGCGGGCGCCCAATTCTTTAGCTAGCTTCAAGCCTGCTATCATGGCTTCATATTCCGCGGTGTTGTTTGTTACCGGGAATTGAAAATGGAGGGCATAGTTCAAGGTTTCCCCGTGTGGTCCAGTGAGGGAGACCCCGGCTCCAGCTCCTTGTAGTGAAGATGCTCCATCAACATGAATTATCCAACGTCCTTCAGACTCGGGAGGAACTCCGGAATACTCGGTGATGAAGTCGGCGAATATCTGGGATTTCAGAGCATTTTGGGGGTGGAAAGAAATATCGAACTCGGACAATTCGAGCGCCCATGCTAACAATCGCCCGGATGAGTCGAAATTCGCGAACGCCTTCTTGAGTGGGATCCCGGTGTAAACCTTTATGGAGTGCGACTGGAAGTAAGGTCTCAGCTTTCTTGCGGCTATGACGAGAGCATATGCTGCCTTTTCGATCTGGGAATACCTAGTTTCGGCATCTCGAAGCACATGAGAGACGAAATAAATCGGCCTCTGATCTCGTCCCTCTTCCCGAACAAGGGCAGCACTTACCGCATGACCTGTTGTTGCCAAGTACAACACCAGGATATCGCCATTGGTCGGCCTGCTAAGACATGGTGGATTAGCGAGGTAAGCCTTGATTTTCTCGAAGGCCGTGGCACATTCCTCTGTCCATTCGAATTTGGCTGACTTGCGCATGGCTTTGAAGAAGGGGAAACAGACGTCCCCGGATCTCGCGATAAACCTGTTGAGGGCGGCCAACTTGCCTGTGAGGGATTGTAACTCTTTGAGGTTCCTCGGAGGTTTCATATCGAGGATGGCTTGTGATTTCGAAGGATGAATCTCGATGCCTCGCATAGAAACCATGAAACCAAGGAACTTACCACCGGTTAAGCTGAAGAAACTCTTCTTCGGGTTGAGTTTCATGTTGGCTGAGTTCAGAGTTGTGAAGGTTTCTCGGAGATCTCGGACGTGGTCGAGGTCGGACATGCTCTTGACAAGCAGGTCATCCACGTATGCCTCTACATTTCGCCCAATCTGGTTGTGGAATACAGTGTTGACCATGCGTTGGAACGTGGCTCCAGCATTACGCAACCCGAAAGGCATAACCCGGTAGCAGTATAGCCCCGAGTTTGTGGTGAAAGCGGTCTTTTCTTCGTCGTTTTGATTCATTCGGATTTGATTGTACCCGGAGAACGCGTCCATAAAACTGAGGTAGGCATGTCCCGAGGTGGAGTCGACCAGTTGGTCGATTTTGGGCAAGGGGAATGGATCCATGGGGCATGCCTTATTGAGATCGGTGTAATCGATACACATACGCCAGTCACCGTTGGACTTCTTGACAAGTACGGGGTTGGCTGTCCATTCTGGACACTCGACATTTCTGATAAACCCAGCGTCAAGTAGCTTCTGGACTTCGCGCTTTACGGCCTGCTGTCGTTCTTCCCCCATGTTACGTTTTCGTTGCCTAACCGGTTTTGAACCCGGTTTGATATGCAGTCGGTGTTCTGCTATTGACCTCGGAATCCCTGGCATATCGGCGGCTGTCCAGGCAAAAACGGACTGATTTTCTCGGAGAAACTTGATGAGTTCGTCCTTCGCTTGCCCCTGGACTGCCTTTCCGATGTTGAGCGTTCTGCCTCCGCCTAAATCGAGTTGTTCGACTTCATCTGCCGGCTCGAGGGAAGTTTTAGTCTCAGCTTTATCAACGGGATCCAGCGCCAGGTTGGTGTTGGGCGGTAGATACTCGGTACTCGAGCGCAACCGCTGTTGGTTGGTTTTTGCTTCCGACTGTTCGACTTGGTGGACAGAGCCTCCCTGACCCTGGATGGAGGTCATGTAACATTCACGCGCTACCTGCTGTTGGCCACTTTCTTCCCCTATCCCGTTATCTGTGTGAAATTTGATTTTCAGGTGGGAAGGAGAGATGATTGCGCCGATTTTGTTCAGGGTTCCTCTTCCCAGGATTGCGTTGTACGCCGAGGGAGCATTAACGATGAGGAAATCCACCATGACTTCCACCGTACGAGGGGACGTGCCAAATGTCACTTTGAGTGGCATCATGCCCCGAGGTCGAAGGGCATCTCCCGTAAAGCCTATCAAAGGCGAGATATGCTGTTGGAGGGCACGAGTGTCGAGGCCCATTTGCGTGAAAGCCGACAAGTACAGGATGTCTGCTGAGCTTCCCGTGTCGACTAACACCCTCTTAACCCGATGGGTGCTAATTTTGAGGTTTAACACCACGGGATCATCGTGTGGACTAGAGATCTCACCTAGGTCCTTCTCAGAGAAAGATATTGCTTCCTCCGGGCGAGGTCGTTTTTTATCGGTCTCAACCTGTAAAACAGTGGGATATGGCTTTCGATTGTCGCGAGGTAAGATTGTTCGGACGGTACCGCGATGGCCTCCACTGATCACGTTAATGACAGGGCTGCTCTGCCTTTCCTGGCGCCTTGTCTCGGGACCCTCCCGAGTTTGGGGACTGACCTCTCCAACCCGAGGTCCCGTATAATCCTGTCTGTAAGGAATAGGTTTCTTAAAAACCTTACCTTTACCGTTGTACTTCCTGGAGAACTTTCTGAAGAAATCGGGGTTGATAAACTCGATCAGCTTACCCTCCCGGGCTAGTCTCTCCAGGATGTCTTTGAGTTGAAGACAGTCCGCAGTGGAATGCCCATTGAATCCATGGTACTCGCACTTCTTGGAGTTATCTTGTACCGTGAAGATGCCTTCAGGCAATGGCGGGGGAAGGTCGAACATCTCCTCTACGATGTTGTACATCTCGTGCCGCTTCTTCGTGAGAGGCGCGTATCTCACGAAGTGTTGTCGGTACCCCTCAGTGCCAGACTTGTGTTCTTGTTCGGTTGATCGGTTTGGTTGGTTTCTCCGAGGTTCCCTTTGGTTGCGAAACCTGTCTGGAGCTGGCTGTCTGTTAGTTTGATGGCGGGGGGATCGAGATCTCGGTCTCGTGGGATTCCTGTTGTCATCTTCGGCACGGATGTAACCCTCCGCAAAGGTTACAAACTCCCTCAGAGTATTCATTTTCTTCATGTGGGCTTCGTAACGCAAGGTTCCTGGACCCCCTTTGCGGAGTCCTTTCTTGATTGCGGCTAAGGCGAATTCCTCATTGAGGTTCTGAATTCTCCGAGATGCTTGTATGAAGCGGTTGACAAACGCTCCTGTTCTTTCGCGCTGTCCCTGGACTATGTCCAAAAGCATCTCGCACGTGGCTTGCGGTGGTTTGATTATCGTGTATCTCTCCAAGAACAGTTTCGCAAAGTCCTCGAATTTGTTGATGGACCTCCGAGGTAGCGTCATATACCAGTCCCATGCTTCTCCAGTTAAGCAAGTGGTGAAAACTCGGCACATGATTGCATCGGTGGCTCCAAGAAGGCGAAGTCGCTCAAGGAACCCGTACACGAAGTTGTGTGGATCCTGTGTATCGCCGCTACCCCGGAAGCTGGGAAGGGTTGTTGGGTATTTGAAGTCTGTCATTGATTGGCGGTAGATGTCTCTGGACAGGGGGCCGTCCTCGATAACCATAGGCCGAGAGTAAGTGCCTGCCTTCTGGGATTCGAGTTCGGCTAGTTTGGCCGCGAGTCTGGTTTGGATCAGCTCTTCGACTTGGGCCATGTTGATACCTCGGGTTGGGGTAGGCGATCGCCGGTTCCTTCTTCGGTCATCGCGGCGATCTCTATCCCGACCTCGGGGTGGACTTCGTTCGCGCTCTCTATGGGAGCGAGATTGGTCCCTGCGGGATGGTCTGGGCCCTCTGCCGTGGTTAGCTGATTCTCGCTCGTTGTTAAGGTGAGCTCTGGGGCCTTCAGCGTGTGGTTCTTCCGCGGGATGGGGCCCCCTATTCTCATCTTGACCTTCCGGGCGCCTTCCTACCTCGGGGTGTACCCCTGCAGGCAGGGCATTTTGGTCCCTGCGTTCGGACTGGACCTGTTGGTCGGGTAGTGAGGGGGTGTCCGTCTCCTCGCCTGTTCGGACCTGTGCGAATTCTCGTTCCAAGTTTCTTGGCGAAACATCTGCCGGCCGGCTGTGGACACGGTTTGCAGACAAAGGTCGCGGTACAGCTGCGGCAGGTGGTACAGTCCGATGGACAGGTCGCAGTGGTACTTGTTGGGATATGGTGTTGGACCTGTCATGGGATACGTCCCGTGCGCGTCTCCGGGGCCCCATTGCCCAGGTGGCGTGACATAGGGATATTGGGGACCCGTGGGAGTGTAAGGTGTGTAAGGAGGCGCACCGTAGTGATACAGCGGCGTTTGCTGAGGGTAATATGGTATGTAGGGTATCTGATAAGCACCAGTTACCTGATTGTGATAGGTACCGGTCATCTGATTGTGTTCGGCGTAGAGTGGCCTGGTTGTGTTCCCTTCAGAGAATGAAGGTCGAGTAATGTCGGGGCGAGGTTGAGCGGGTTGAGGACCCTGGGGTCGCACTGTTGAGCTGCTGGGCCTGGCCCCCGGGAATTGACTGTGGGAAGGATTAGCCGTAGGTGATGTCACCACTGGAGGTGGTGTGATTGTTACCCTGGGCGGGGTCGTCACCCCTGGTGGGAGCGGAGTTGATATGGTCGGACGAGCCATCTAGTTCTGCGTTCGAGCTAGGCGTGGCCCCACGGTGGTTGATACGCCCTATCTCGGGAGATGAGGCCGTATGGAAATTTGGGCTGAACTGGATTCGTCCTGCCAAGGGATGGCAGGCCGAGGTGTGGGTCGAGTTAGGAACTCGGGGTGGATTGTGAGAGATTCGGACTCTGACCTGTATGATCTCTCTCTTAGTTCAAAATTGCGTCCCCTGTTTCATGGGGATCACTGCCTTATATAGTCTAGCCATAACTGCCATCTCGGGCGTTTATGGGAGAACGTGGGCAGTTATGTCGTCCGTTATCAAGACGTGGGCATTAAACCAGCCGTTTCTGGGACGTGGGTATTAAACCAGCCGTTTCCCGGCTATCCCGTATGTCGGTTGGCTTGGGCCTATATTAAGGCTCTGGTTTGGGGCCGGCATATTGGGCCCCGGCTTAACGAGCTTTTGGGCTTTTTCATATGACGTCGGGTTGGCCTTGTTAAGGTCCGAATCCCAGTCTTTCATGGCCCAGTTTGGAATAAGTAAAAGGGCCTGTGGAACATGGCCCTATCAACCACGATCTGATCTTAGAGCTTTCAGCCTAGCCCCTGTTTGCGTCTCTGCCATGGCTTTGAACCTTTTGAATAGCCCAAACGCTTCACTTTTATAGCTAAGGAAATAAACCCAGGTCATCCTACTATAATCATCAATAAACAACATAAAATACTTGCTTCCTCCCAATGATTCAACCTCCATGGGACCGCACAAGTCAGTATGCACCAACTCGAGTACCTTGGTTGCACGCATCGACTGATCTTTTGGAAATGGCTGCTTTGATTGCTTGCCAAACACACATCCTTCACATAACCCAATTTCACCAATTTCGGGTAACCCATTCACCATTTTCTTTTGATTCAACAATCTCAAACCATTCATGTTTAGATGACCATACCTTAAATGCCATAGCTCGCTGGAACTAATCTCCTTGGCTGCAAGTGCCTTGTCTTTCACCTTGGCTATCTCTAGAGGGAACAAGTTGTTTTGTGTCTTCTTGATTGTTGCCATCGTCTGATCCGTGGTTGCATCTACAATTCTGCAATTTTCGCCTTCAAACTTGATGGTACACCCGCTGCCCATCATCTGACCAATGCTGAGAAGGTTTTGGGACAGTTGAGGAATATAGTACACATCATGTAGCATCCGTGTATTGTGACTGCTGGTCTGCACGGCTACTCTTCCTTTTCCTTCAACATGAATCTCTTTATCGTCACCAAGCTTTACTACCTTCTTGTATGACTCATCTAATTTATCAAACAGATGTTTGAAACCCGTCATATGGTTTGAGCACCCGCTGTCCAAAAACCAGATTTGACTCACATCTGATTTTTCATCGGTTTTGGCCATGAACAACCGTGCCTGATTGCTCTTCTCTTCAACAAAACTTGCCTGTCCTTCTTCTCTTTTCTTCTTGTAGCAATCGGCCTGCACATGACTTATCACTCAAAAGAGAGCAATGTTTCTTTTAATATTTATAAACTCAGAAATGCTATCGGTTCGGACTGCAAGCGCACAATCCTATCGAGTAGTATGTTCGAGGTCGATCCACAGGGAATATTGGTTCAATGCTTTGAGCGATCGAATCACAATCTTTCGAAAGGCTAGACGAAATCTGAAAATTGAGAGATGTTTGTTGATCAATGTAAATTAGAAAACAATTAAAAGTAATTAAAATAAAGATAGAGATGAGGATTCCTAGGGTTTCGGCACACCATTGCCACTCAATCCGTCTTAATAATATATTCCTATTGCGTCTGATTTCCTGTTGTTGTTTTAATGAAAGACACCACATAGGTCACTGCGATTTATGTTACGCAAGAATGACAGATCTTTCACCGAGATTCTACATAGGACACTGCGATTTACCTTACGCAAATGTCTGATCTCTCAAATACCCCAAATTACTACATAGATCACTGCAAATTTCTTTACGCATGTGACGGAATTTGGTACGCGTTTTGTTGGTCTGGTTTATGGTTTCCCCACTAAGGTTTTCTTCACATAAACCTAATAAATCTCAACGAGGCTAATTCATACAAATAGTTTCTCTTACCATTAAAGTACTGTCACTACCCTAACGGACTCAAACTAGATCATTGAAATTAGATGAAGAGATAATAAATCACAAAAGCATTTTAGCACAACAACAAGAAATCATAATCAACAGAAATATATATATCAAAACATCAAGAGTAACAAGGTTTACTGCCTAGCCCTAAGAAAAAGGAACTTAGCCGCGAAACGGCATGGTTACAAGCACTCCTCTCTTCTCACTTTAATCAAATCTAACCCTAATTACAAAAGATGATTATTCCTTCTGCCCAGGGGCCTTATATAGGAGTGTAGGGACGTGTAGAGGTTGAGTAGGGGCTAAGAAACTGATCTGAAAACAGCTGTCGGCAGTTATTCCCCAAGAGATGCCTTCGGATATGGGCCGTATCAGGTGATACGGTCCGTATTAGGACCTTGGCAGTTAGGGTTTAATGCTTCCAGCGCTATCTTTTGGTCTGTGCTAGTCCTGGTCCGTATTGGTCAATACTGGCCGTAACAGGGACTTTGTCGATGAGCGTCGCTGATCCGATTGACCCGATTCTAGCTCCATTTGGTGTAAAATAGTCCCAAAACTTGTTTCCTGCAATAAAACATAAAGAAGGGTGACAGTAGCCTTTTTCTCTAAATAATTAAACATAAATGTGAGAAAATATGTAAAACCTAAGCCAAAACCCTACGTAAATCATCATTATTTTGACTCTGATCAATGACCGGGCTTGTGGCAGTAATAGCACTCCACGTCTTGACCTTCTTCTCTTTGTTTCTTGTAGCAATCGGCTTGCATATGCCCTTTCTTGTGACAGTAGTAGCATTCTACATCTTTCTTCGGTTGATTAGAGTGCGGTTGATTGTAACTTGGCTTGCCTCTGCCTCTGCCGCCTTGACTGCTTCGACCTCTGCTGTTACCTTGGCCTCTACCTCTGCCTTGTTGTTGGTTTCTTGAGGAATCGCCCTTGGTATAGAAAGTTTTGGTGTCGTCCTTCACTTCTGATCAGTTGAGACGAACTTCATGGACCTGCAGTGATCCCATCAACTCATCAAACGTGTATGTGGACAGATCTTTGGATTCTTCGATCGCCGCCACCACATGATCAAACTTGGTTGTCAGGCTGCGCAACACCTTCATCACAATTGTTTTTTCTGGAAGATTTTCTCCACAGCTTCGGATTTGGTTGACTATTGTTGTAACTTGCGTGAAGAAGGATTGAACTGACTCGCCTTGTTTCATGTTCAATGTCTCAAACTCCTGTCTCAAGCCCTGCAACTTGATAGCTACCACCTTGGAACTTCCCTGAAAAGCGGTTTTCAGAGTAGACCAGGCCTCGTTTGCTGTTTCTGCTGCTGCAATCTTCACAAACACCGATTCGTGTACGGCTTGCTGAATGAAGAAGAGCGCCTTTGCATCTCGCTTGGCTGTGTCGATTGGTGACGGATCAGGATTCGGTATTCCCTTGTCTACTAGTTCCCACAAGCCATGAGATTTCAGCATAGTTCGCATCTTGATGCTCCAGAATTCGTAACTCTCACCCTTAAACAAAGGTACCGTCTGATTAGACATGCTGATGGTTGTGTTGTTTCCTGCGTCGGCCATGGTCGGATCTGCCCTGATCTCTCACCTTTGGCTCTGATACCAATTTTGTTGGGAGTTTTTCGGAAAAGAGAAACAGAAAAACAGTAACTGGATTTTTCACACCACAATTTCATTAATTCATCAACAGAAACAGATTCGGTATTTAAGATGGTGCATATCTCTAATTTTGCACCCCACTAACTCCACTAACGCTGCTATAACTAACCTATAACCAACCCACTACATGACAAACTAAATAAGAAACTACCCACTACTCCCTGCACATGTCTAAATAGAAAACTTGCTGCCTAAGTTTAATAACCAGTTATAATTAATTCTTAACAAAAATAAAACTGCAACAAAACCAAAACTTCTAAAAACTGCATCTGTTATGCACTTTGCTGCTGACTTGGATTATTTTCAATAGTTTGGTACCCCAATCATTGCCCCATATCTTTATTTTCGTTCTCAAAATCGAAACAGTTGATCTGAGTAGCTCAACATAATCTCTATATTGAAATGTTCTTGGAAATCTAGTTTTATTTTTTTTTAAATTATTTACTATTTTGTTAGATAGGTACAACATCACTATTTTTGGATGGTAAAAAATCTTCTGATTTTGTATCTATCTAAAAAAATAGAAAAAGTTTCTAAATAAATATATTTTGGTCTCCAAACACATTTATATATAGAGATCATTTTGAACAGTTCGGATCAACTGTTTGGACACATTTATATATGAGGGACAGTGATTGGGGCACGAAACAATGGGGCATTTTAACCCAACTCAAGGATCAAAATGCAATTTTTAATTATATGTGGACTTTTTCACCACAATAAATTGACTAGTACTCGTTTGATTTAATTTACCAAATTGAAAAAAAAAGTTTTATTAATTTAAATAGAACATAATCTTGTTTTATAAATTAAGTATATTTTTATAATAATTTTATGTACTGACTTATACTATAGATATATTTATTGAGTAAAATTCTCTTAATTAAGTAATTTGAGAAAATTTATCAATTTTCTAATTAATTATGTTTTAACCTTATGTTAAGCCACATATGTAGACCACCTTGATAGGTGGTTTAACTTTGTACATTTTAGACCGGTCTAAAAATCAGTTTATGCCATCTTAGTCCGGCTCAATTAAATCCTGTTTGGCGGCTTTAATGAAACCTAAACCCTTTATTTCATAGTCTAGCCCTCAACGAAGCATGAAATGCATAAATGATTATTGTGTCATATATTTTACCTATTGTGTCATAATAAACTGTTAAGCGACATTTAATTCAATTTACGATAAAAGAATAAAAGAGTGTGCCTTTAGCAGTGGGAAAAATGGGCGACGCGAGGCGATCTAGAAAAGCAAAGCACCATGCCGATCCTTGCTGAGCTCTTCTTCTCGTGATGGGTGTCAGACTGATGTAATGGATCAATCGCGGGTGCCTTCTTCTCATCGGTGACGGAAGAGTGAGTGGTCTTCCGTTTGTGTACAGTAGGTATACCTTCCGTTTCTAATTTGATGTTTTCTATGTTTTTTTTGTTGCTTCCTGCCTCCTCTTCTTTTGCCTTTCCTCTTCTCGCTCTGCTTCAAGGTGACTGTCCTGGGTTAGTTGATTTAGTTTCCAGTCCGGTTTGACCCAGTGCCTTTTCGCCTGATTGGTGACTGTCCTGGTCCGGTCGATTCAGTTCCCGGTCCGGCATTGATTCATTGTCTTTTTGGCTGCAATATGCATACATAGGAAACAATCACTAGGTTCGTCTCACTCCAATCAAGCAAGGATGAATCAATTATGTGTCCATAGGATACTCATACCCCTATGTGTTTTTGTTTGTTTACAGTTGTATGTTTTCACAGACACTCATTGTCTAATTTTGTGTAACAACTATTTTGTATTTATTTCAATCAATACAAACACCAACGGGCTTTCAACCAAAAAAAAATGTTAAGTGACATTTAAAAAGTTGTAACCAGAGTACAGATAGTGATTTTGTATTATACTGAAACACCAGAAAAAAAAAATTGCAACTTGTCGATTGGAGAGAACCGTTTCTTATATTTTTGTGTCAAGTTTTAAGGAAAAGTTTTACATGTTCTCTTTTTCACCATGTTCAATAGTGATGCAGTAAAAGAACGTAGAAAGGGTTTCGAGCGTAGGGTAATAAATTTTTTTGGGGTCTAAGTCCATAGACAATTGCATTGATTCAAAAAGTTACAAACTAGCTCTTACCTGATATTAGACAACAAGTGTCTTTAAAAGTATTCAGCTGGAAACACAGCGAGTATGTGTATCCTCTGGACACAAATTTGATCATTCTTGTTTGACTGTAATGATAGGAGCCTAGCGATTATTTCCAGTGTGCTCAAATTTGTCTTCTTCCTTCTGGCAGATGATACCGGATTGACCTCTTCATTGTGCACGGTCCAGAAGGCGTCGAATCAAACCGAACCAGGAACTGAATCAACAGGACCAGGACAGTCACCGCTCAGAGGAATGTGCAGCCAATAAGACACTTAATTAAACCGGATCAGGATAGTCACCTCGCAGAGGGAGAGCCGTTAGAATGGAAGTAAAAAAGGGAGCTTCGAAGCAGGAGAAGAAGCAGAAGGAGAGAAAGATGGAGATGACATCTTAGCATCATCTGCATCGGCAACAAACAAAAAGCACAACCACTAATATCTCACAAACATTTAATATAGGTAACTAGATGTACAGTTCATTCCATTAACTCTTTCATTGTCAAAAAGGGGAAGTAAAACGTAGTAGAAGAGGAGAAGAAAAAATAAACCGCTTGTCTTGGAGAATAAGAGCCCCCAGAATGGAGCTAGAGCGGTGACCAGATCCACTAAGAGGAAGCACTGAGAACGGTAATCAAATCCACTAAACAGAAGCACCTGCTCGAACGGAAAAAGAGCAAAGAACGGTGGCCAGATCCACTTGACCGAAGCATCCGAAACCGGTGGCCAGATCCATCATGTAAAATTATCAAATTATAATTGTTAAGCGGCACCACTTTATTGTAGGGCAATAAAATTTTCAAATTATAATTGCTATGTAACTTCTGTTATTTTTCTATGCTGTTCTAATTAAGAAGAGATGCATAATTGAGCAAGTGGACAATAAATGCAACAATGACTTAGTCTGATCCTATATTAAAGTATAATTTTCAAATATCAGGTACGAAATAAAAAGCTAACAAAGACAACAAAGATGAACACAAATTGGAACTAATGTTTCGCGTTAAATCCAGCCAAAAGAAATAGAGCTTAACACGTAGTGGGGCCGTTGTTGTTGCTGCGCTCATGTGTGTACATATATGGAACGATTTGAACATTTCTGGTTGCAAGATTCCGTTAAATGGAAAGGTGAAAGGGATGTGTGACAACTTATGAGAAAAGAGTAAATAACACACAACTCCAATGAAACTCCCTTCTCACTCTTGTTTTATTTATTGGAAAATTCTGTGGTTACAAAAAGAATTATTTCAGCTTTTTTCGAATTGATAGCAACAGCCTCTAATATAACATTTGCGCTAGAGGTCTACAGCTTGCTTATTTCCTAATTCTTCTCTTTCCTTTAATTATTTGATTTCCAAAATATTACATTGAAGATTTAAAACCAAAACTGTCACAGCATAAAGTTTCCTTCTACAACAGAAGGTTTCCTTGTACTAGTTGCCTTGTGAGCCACTTCTCTTCAGATCTTATGTGTCTCATATTAACACTCCCCCCAAGTTGGCATGTAGATGACTTTCATGTCCAACTTGACAAGTGAGTCATGAAAGATTGTACTAAAGACCCCTTTCGTCAATATCTCTGCAAGTTGATTCCTGGTTCTCACAAAGGGAATGCAGATGATTTTTTCATCTAGATTTCGTCTGATAAAATATCTGTCAACTTCTATATGCTTGGTACGATCATGTTGCACATGCTGAGATATGGCAATTGCAGCCTTATTGTCACAGAAAAGCTTCATTTTTTCTTCGGGTTTAAATCCAAGTTCACTCACAATTTTTCTAACCCATATTAGCTCTTGTAACCCTTTAGCAATGCCTCTAAATTCTGCCTCAGCGCTAGACAGTGCTACTACCTTTTGTTTCTTACTTCTCCATGTCACTAAGTTTCCACCAACAAATGTAAAGTATCCAGAAGTGGATTTCCGATCAGTTATATCACCTGCCCAATCCGAGTCTGTGTACCCCTCAATTCTTAGATGCCCATTTTTCTTAAAGTAAATACCTCTTCCAGGTGCTCCTTTCAGATATCTAAGAATTTGAAACACAGCTTCCATGTGTTGTTCACTAGGAGCATGCATGAACTGGCTCACTACACTTACCGCATATGCAATATCTGGTCTGGTATGTGACAGATAAATAAGTTTACCCACTAATCTTTGGTACATTTCTTTATTTGCTGGTACTTGGTTGGAGAACTCACCCAACTTGACATTTTGTACAACTGGTGTATCTACTGGTTTGCAATCAAGCATCCTAGTTTCAGCAAGTAAGTCTAACACATACTTACGTTGAGACAAGGATATACCTTCATGAGTTCGTGCAACTTCAATTCCAAGAAAGTACTTTAGTCCTCCTAAGTTCTTCATTTCAAATTCCTGAGATAGCCTTTCTTCTAGGCTCTTGATCCCATCATGATCGTCCCCTGTGATTATCATGTCATCAACATAAATAATCAGAATTGTTATCTTCCCTTGTCTTTTCCTGTAAAACAGAGTATGGTCAGAATCACTTTGAGAATATCCATATCCTTTCATCGCATTACAAAATCTCCCAAACCATGCTCTGGGAGACTGTTTCAGTCCATATAGTACACCGTACACCAGAGATTGAGAACCTGAGTAACTATATCCAGGTGGAATATCCATGTAAATTTCCTCCTCAAGATCACCATGAAGAAATGCATTTTTTACATCAAAGTGATGTAAGGGCCAATTAAGATTAGCTGCAAGAGACAACAAAATTCTGATAGTATTCAACTTAGCAACTGGTGAGAAAGTTTTTTGAAAGTCAATTCCATATGTTTGGATAAATCCTTTGGCATCCAACCTCGCTTTATAATGATCGATCAAACCAGTTGGACCATATGTAATGGTAAACACCCACTTACATCCCACTGTCTTTCTACCTTTGGGCAAACTGACCAGTTGCCAAGTGCACCTCTTTTCCAGTGCTTTCATTTCAACTCGCATGACTTCTATCCATTTGGAGTTACTCATGGTTTCTTCTAGGTTTCTTGGAATCTGAACAACAGCTAGGGTTTTGTCGAAGTCCTTCAAGGGGTTAGAAAGGTGGTTTGATGAGACAAAATTGACGATTGCATAGTTTCTCTCACTGCTTTCATCCGGATTGTACCTTTTAGGAGCTTTACCTCAGTTGTGCCTGTATGGTAACCTGAACCCAGAATTAGAAATTATAGTTTCAGAGTTTTTAACACGTACCTCTCTTTCAGGAGATTGACCTTGTTGTGGTTAAGGGGACTGTATCATTTGTTCTTGCTCACTGCTTGCATAGCCTGTATTTAGGTCAATCCACATATTAATTCCATATTATGACTCTACATCAGTCAGTGCACTTGGTTCTTAAACAGGTTAAGAGGAACCCGAGATGGGCTCGGATTAGTAGGATCGGATGGTGAACCCGAGATGGGTTCAGCGGATGTTATACTAGGATGACCCACTATATCTGGTGTACTCGGCAATGATGAGGGATCAATTGGACCAAGATCCACAAGCACCGGATCAGGTGGAACCCTACCATGGTCAGCGATATTATGATTAATAGGTAAAGAAATTTCATTCATGATAAACCAGGATTCATCCTCTGATAAACTCTCCCCCTGAGGAGGAATCTTTTCCTTTGTGAAAAAACCTTCATTTTGAATAAATGTCACATCCATTGTAGTATATAACCTTTTTGAGACAGGATTTAAACATTTATACCCCTTTTGATTTTGACCATATCCCACAAAGACACTTTTCTGCACAAGGTTCTAATTTTGACCGTTGGTGTTTTTGTATATGGACATATGCTACACACCCAAAAACTTTTGGTGGAATGTTGAGGACCGAAGGAATTTGAGCATATGAGGAGAGAGCTTGGAGGGGTGTTTGGAAATCTAGTACAAACTATGGCATGCGGTTAATTAAATAAACTGCAGCTGCAACTGCATGATCCCAATAGATTTGTGGAACATCATACTCAAGTAACATTGACCGGGCTGTCTCTAAGACATGTCTATTTTTTTGTTCTGCTATTTCATTTTGTTGTGGAGTTCCTACACAACTTGTTTCATGTATAATCCCTTGAGTATTAAAAAATTCCCGAAGTGTTTTATTCACAAATTCACCCCCATTATCACTTCTCAAGTACTTGATATTTTTATCAAACTGGTTTTTGACCATATTAAAAAATGATTTGAACACCTGTGGTACTTCATCTTTTGTCTTAAGCACATACAACCATGTCATTCTAGTACAGTTATCAACAAACAAAACAAACCACCTATTTCCAATAGATGAATTAACCGGGGAAGGACCCCAAACATCTGAGTGAATCAAGTCAAAAGGTACGTTTTTTTGTTCAAGGTTAGAAAAATGAGCACGATGACTTTTTTCTTTAATACAAACATCACAAATAAAGGTTTCATTTTCACAACCAGAAAATAAACTTGGATAATTTTTTTTAAATATCCAAAAGATGGATGCCCTAAATGCTTATGCCACATCCAAATGTGAGATTACTGATTTAAAGGTGAACTTGTGGTCAGATGAGTTTTTCTTACAACCATGTCATCCAAATGATATAATCTCCCTCTTTACAAACCATAGCCAATAACATCCTTCATCAGAAGGTCCTAAAAGATACAAAACTGAGGATACATGAGCACAGCACAATTTAATTCCTCATAAATTTGACCAATAGAAAGTAATCTTGTTGACAATGAGGGAACTAATAATGTATTTGATAGGGTAAGAGATGGTGAAATTTGAACATCTCCAGCTCATGTTACCGGGTAAACCTCTCCATTAGCGTTAACAATTTATGTTCTCCTTGGTTTGAAATCCCTCACCATATCCTTCTTAAAGTAAGTCATATGATCTGTGGTACCTGAATCTATTATCCAATCAATATTATTAGTATCATGTTTATGTAAAACATAACTACTATTACCCATAGAGGATGACCAGGCTGCAGCAAACATGAGTAAAAAATTGAGAGAGTCACAGAAAAAATTCTCAAGAGTTGTAGAAAAAATTCTAAGAGTCACAGAGCTTTCAATGAAGTAACTGGACTATGCAGTATCACAAGGACAACTGCACAGGGAATTGATTTCTGCCAAGAAAATCAAGAACTGAGATTGTGCAATATCAAGAACTAATTGCATAGGGAATTAAGAAACTGAATTTTTTTGAGACAGATAAAGAAAATAAAACAAAGACTGCGCAATATCAAGCACTGACTACAAAGGGAATTACTTGAAGTCGCCTTCACTTGCACATAACCGCAAACAAAGGCTCTGATACCATGACAACTTATGAGAAAAGAGTAAATAACACACAACTCCTGTGAAACTCCCTTCCCACCCTTGTTTTATTTTATTGGAAAATTCCGTGGTTACAAAAGAATTATTTCAGCTTAATCGAATTGATAGCAACAGCCTCTAATATAACATTTGCTCTAGAGGTCTACAACTTTCTTATTTCCTAATTCTTCTCTTTCCTTTAATTGTTTGATTTCCTGAATATTACATTGAAGATTTATAACCAAAAACTGTCACAGCAGAAAGTTTCATTCTACAGCAAAACGTTTCCTTCTATAAGTTGCCTTATGCGCCACTTCTCTTCAGATCTTCTGTGGCTCACGTTAACAATGTGCACTGACCGATTTGCTGATGCAAGAGGCCAGGGACTCACAAGAAAAGTTTAGCGCAAGGGCAACCACGTGTAGATCCGCTAAAATAATAAAATTTATATAAACTGAAAACCATATTGTACTTTGTAAAATTTTGATATTGTGCATATCGTTGTATTTTATCGTATACATGATACGATACTTAAATCATATTTGTGCAGCTTGGCGGGAGTGTGTATGTCTTTCGAATAATAGTGAGAGATGGATGGTAGATAATTAGGCCTTTGTAAACAAACTTATTTTATTAATCAATATTATAGTTCGCGGTTTATGCGCTGACCATCAATAAAAAAATCTAAATTTTGTTTAGCTTGATTATATTTGATGATAAGTTTTTTAAGAAGGTGGTTGAAAAATTAAACATATCCTACTTTATTATAAAATCATTAGGAGTCGAGTCCAACTATGCTGTTATTGTCATTGCAAGATAATGCAATAATTTTATAACATATGAATTTATCTTTTCAATTCAAATTAATCATATCACATTCACTCTAATCTTTTATTTTTGCTAATATATATAGTAATACTTACAAAAAAATATAAATATGCCGTGAAAGGCTAGAAATGTTCCAACTACTCATTTGTCTTTTAAATAAATTACCAATTCAAAGGTTTTGCCTATTATTATATGTGTGTGCATAATAGGCACCAGCGAACCATAAATGCCTGTTCATGTCCAGTTTGCTTACGCAATAAGGGACTTAAAGAAGTTCAGTGCAGGAACAACCATGTGAAGATCCAGTAAAATAATAAAATATAAACACGGGAGAAGCGTATCTTTTTAAAATTATGAAAATTTTCCTGCAGTTGTATTTTATCGTACATGATATGACACTTGTATCATATTTGTGCAGCTTGGCGGTGTGTATATGTTTTTTTAATTCTCTGGAGGAAAGATCTCTATTTTATATTTTCTAATAAGTTTTCAAAAAGGTAGTTTCAAAATTTTAACATATTCTACTTTATTATAATATTGTTAGGAGACGACTCCAACTCTGTTGTTATTCTCTTTGTCATCGCAAAATAATACAATAATTTTATCTGTTAGATTCAAATTAATCACATCAAATTCAATTCAGAACTTTCCTAAAATTTCTTAAATTTGAGCTATAATAATATTGGATGACAGAGCAGGCACGAGCGAACCATAAATACTAATTCAATGCTTCGAACTACACATTTGTCTTTTATTCATTAGTCATGCTGATTGGCAATTCTCGAGGTATCCTCCATTTGTTTAATTCGTTTGATTTAATCGAGTTCAGATCGCATCCCTGCACCCAGCTGCTCATTTGTACTAAGGCATGTTAAGTTCTTCAAGCTTGCCTTTGAGAAACCTTAGTATAAAATAATAATAAAGCCAAACAAAATTAAGATTATGGCTCTTAGATAATCTAAAAAGCATATATACTCCAGTTAAGCTGCACAAATACGATAAAGTATCATGTATGATAAATACAACGATAAGAGAGAAGTTTCATAAGCTTTAAAAAGTATGATACTACTTCTTTACATATCAAGCTCTTATGTCAGCAAATTGAATCGTGCACTTCTAATCCATTTCTCAATTTCATGGAATCTAGCGAGCCAGAAATGCTGTAGCAACTATTTTTTAGCGTAAGTTCCAATCTTTAGAGTGATTGTCTCGGTTGACGTGTCAGCTATTCATTTTTTATCTGTTATGCAGTCTGGTACAAAAGTCTGGTTCAACCTTTGGATCTAAATATCGAAGGAGAGGAGAATTTATTTGTGGTTTGATTTTTTTCTCCTTTTTGATGGGTATTTGAATTTTCTCAAGTGTAATTCATTGGATAACCTTTGGAACGTTCACCATCATACTCGAGTTTGCAAACATAATGTCGAAAATAGATTGTAACAAATAAAATTTGCAAACATAATGACAACTTGAAGTTGATCGGAACATTTTTGTTTAGTAAAAAAAATTCTATATTCTTAATTAAAAAAATAATAATACAGTACAAAATTTTAATAGTCGCCGTTTCTATGTCCAGGTCGTAGGTGGTAATAATAATTAATTGTAATAAGTGCCTTGTTGAACGGCAACACTAATGTATAACAATCCTAAATTTGTTTAATAGAAATTCACATTTTTTACTAGTGGCGTTTCTTTCAATTAACTTAATTAATTATTTAGTTGCCCACGTCTAACATTTTTACTCTAGCTCAGTTTTTTTACATAATTTCCAACAGAATCAGACCAAGTATTAAATTTCATGTTCTCCGCCCAAGCCTGAGGTTATTAAATGCCTTCTTTTTTTCTTTTCTGGACAGATCCCAGAGGAGCCCAAGCCCGGTTCCACTTGTCTTGTTCTTTTTCTTTGGAATTTCAAGCCCAAGCCAGAGGCCCAAACAGACCAGAGGCTCAATTCGAAATGAAAAACTAAGCTCTGAGCAGTCTGCTCAAGACTTGTTAGCCTAGGAGTGTACTGTTCACTGGAGGATTATTATTCTGTCTGCTCGAAAACAAGCATGTAATCTAGAAAATTTTGGAAGGAAAAAGGACCAAGTAGACAGCATTAGTATTGAATTCACAAATGAAGAATTCAGTTTTTATTATGTTGTTCTGATATTTACATGTGCTTTATATTCCAATTTCTATTCTAGCCGTTGGTTTATTTTCTACATTGCTAACCGCTGGAATCAGTGTTGTAAATAACAGTACGCGCCTGTCGGACGGAGAAGGTACCGCGAAGCGATTAATCAGAAATAATCGGCAATAATCGGCCATAATCCAGAATAATCGATCGATTAGTTGGAAAAATCTTTGACGGTTTGATTGCCGCCAAAAACTAATCGGCCGATTAATCATCCTAAACGGCCATTTTTTACCACACTGCCTGGAATTGCCTAATTACAAGGATTATGTGTCTAATATTTAATTTCTCAACAACTAGTATGATGCATCATTGGTTGGTTTTGGCTGGTAATTGTGTTATATGTTCATAGAAATAATACATATGTATTATGAAATGTATATATTCATGCACATGCAAGCTTTCTTGTTTTCCCACTTTTTGCTCAACAAACACATTTATAAATTAAAACAAAATACAAGTAAACTAAATTGACCACAACATTCCAATTAATTCAGTCCATCCAAAACAAACAATCATGTTACATATAAATGAAACGATATAATGAAAATAAATATCCAACATCTAGGTCCTCTGAATTTTGACCAGATTGGAATTGTTTCAAATATAAATGTAGCAACACATAATTAAATATATAACTAATTAGACGGATCCAGATTGTAATTGCTGCATCATGTGCTCCTCGATAACTCCCAATTGAGCCATCAGCAACCAGAGATGAGTGAGCAATTCACCACCTCTCCTCAGGGTCTTGGCATGTTGGTATGAATCGCAATGAATGGCGGCATATCCCAGCATCTCCATCCATGTCTCGCTAATTACCTGCCATCTCTTTATATCTGGTTTGATTTCCTGCAACTGTTTTGCAAGTCTAATGCCCTCCTTTAATACCGATTCTCCCTTTTCATCCTCCCACTTACGCTTATCGTCCTCACCCTTACGCCTACCCCAGCTTCTCAAATATGCCCATATTTTCTTTAATACTAATTTACCCATTTTATTTGTTGGGTGATGGCCGTCAGCTGATACTTGTGCATCATTCTGCTCAAGTACCAGTGCGTTCTTAATAAGCTCTTCGCGTGCATTCTTGTCTTCAAGCTTTCCCTTACCCTTGAATTTCTTCTTGATGACAGCACATATGGCCTCAAATCGTGTCTTACCATATCCAAGCTGCATCATTGACTGCTGCTGGGTTAGGAGATAGACCATGTAGTTGGATGTCTTCCAACTCACATCACGCTCGGTGTCATTATTCCCTTTAGGTTGGTTGGAAGTTTCATTATAATAACAAATGTCTGTGGCAAGATGCCACAAGATTATACACTCATCAAATTCCCTATTAATGCTCCACTTCAGATTCTCCAGTTCACCGTGATGTTGCATTGCTTTGCTTCCCCTATATGATCTAGCCTCTACTAAAACATTGTATATATGCACGTTTTGTGCTCTCCTTTTTGCCTCAGTGAACATAATATCCTCCAACAACTCTGGCAAGGGGTTGAACCTGCTCTCACGCATGTTGTCCCATACATGTTTTAATTTGAATAGTTTTTTCATGATCCGTGTACGTGGGGTGTACCTGTCTCTCAGGCAGAGACCAACTATATTGTACTGCCTGATGGTTTTTGACCAACGACTTTTTCCCTTCATCAAGGTAAATTGTTTCACCATTTTGGTTATAGCACGTGCAATCGACTTTCCCCATCCCTTCTTTCTAAGTGACACGACTGTCCAGTCGGAGGATACAAGAAGCACAACAGCAATGACGTCAAGGATGATGCCTGCATCTAATAGGATGTAGGTTATGATAATATCTTTAGATGCATAATTTTGCTTGTCAAGAAGACGAAATACAACGAGTGCTGCTATGATGGAGACCAGAGAGATACAGCGCAATACACGGCCTAAATTTGAGTGCATGTGGACTGCCTTTGTATGTAGGATATCATACAGGAAGGAGAGCTCTATGGTGACCAAATTAAGTGCTTTTCTTGCGCTCATATCTGAGAAGCGTTCCTGACTTTGCATTAATAGATTTGAGGAGAAAGTTACATCTACCAAAAGGCGCTTGAAGCTATGTAACCAAACATAGCCTTCACAAATCTCCTGGCTTTCTTTTTCGCTTAACTCAACTGCATAAATTTCAAAAGGTATTTTGTTAATTATTTCTCTCTCAGTCACAAATATCAACCTCATTTATTTCTTCTTTTGACATCTATGTATATTTTAGGAGTATCATGCGAGATTGGTCATTAAGGGATCAGTGGTGATTAGTTATTTAACTTTTCTAAATTTTTGTTATCCATTTTAATTTAATACTGAAAATTTTCCTTCATTACAAGGTACAAAAAGAAATGCGTGACATTATTGACAGATTCAGCTAGAAGAAGAACTAACTATTTTCTTTCATAGGGCACCATAGTAAGTGATAAAGATATAAATTCTTAATTTCGAGTACCTGGAAAAGGAACACTATTATTTAAATTTGTTCTTGTTAGGTTTGATAATGCACCAATAATACTTTTATAAAAATTTAGAACTTTATAAATTTGAAAACTATATACACAGGCCACTGAGAAATATATTATGTTTAAATTCCCAAACTAATAAAAAATTTGAATAGTTTAATGAAATCTTAAGGTACTCTTGGCAAGAAATAAGATTTCGCTGGAGTTAATATTTATAATTAACCGGAAGTTGGTTGAAGGTAGGGATATATGTACCTTTAGATTCAATTGCTGGGATGGCGACTTGTTCCGAGGTACTTAAAGCCTTGTGATAGTCCTCGGCTTCCTTTTTGCCTTCCCTTTTACCATGTTCAGAGAGATCTTTAACTGGATAATGTTCAAAAAATATTTCATTAATCATTTGTCTCTCAATAGCTAATATCAACTGCATAAAGGTCAAAAATTATTTTATTAATCGTTTCTCTCTCAATCACTAATATCACCTTCTTCTTTTTTCTTTTGACATCTATGTACAGTTTAGCAGGAGTACAATACCTGGTTGTTGACTAATGGAGTGGTGATTAGTTATTTGACTTTTCTAATTTATTTCGATATTCAATTTAGAGTAATACTGCAAAATGTCCTTCATTACAAGGTACAGAAACAACATTTGACTAGACTGAAAAAAAATTGCATGATATTATTGACAGATTGAGCTAGAAGAAGAACTAACTATTCTTTTCATACGGCACTATAGTATTTGATAAAGATATAAATTCTTAATTTGGAGTACCTGGAAAAGGTTCCTTATTATTTGAATTTGTTCTTCTTAGGCTCGATAATCTTGCCTAACTCTATTCAGTTCTTCAATTTTGTTTCTGATAAAATCACAATTTATTTTCTTTATTATTATGTTATATTGTTTGAAAATGTCACAAGCAATACTTATATTTAAATTTGAAAACTATTTACACAGGCCACTAAGAAATATATTATTCTTAAAATCCCAAATTAATCATAAATTTGAATAGTTAAACCAAATCTTAAGGTAATCTTGGCAAGGAATAAGATTTTGCCGGCATGGAGTATTGGAGTTAACATAGGTAGCCAGAAGTTGGTTGAAGGTAGGGATATATGTACCTTTAGTTTCATTTGCTGGGATATCGTAGTGTTCCGAGATACTTCTATCTATGTGATTGTCCTCGATTTCCCATTTGTTTTCCCTTGTGCTGTTCCTTATGCTCGCAGGGACAATTCCAACTGGATAATGTCCAAAAATTATTCTATTAATTAATCATTTCTCTAACAATTGCTAATATCACCCTTTGGTTTTTGTTTTTTGGAATTTTGAGTACAGGTTGGGACTAGTACACTACTTGCTTGGTCATTAAGGAGGTGGTGATTAGTTAATTATATTTTCTAATATGTTTTTTATTCAATTTAATTTAATACCGCAAAATGATATCCTTTACAAGGTACAGAAAAAAATTTTGACCAGGCAGGAAAAATTTGGATGGCAATATTATTGATAGTTTGAGCTGGAAGAACTCATGACTATTTTTTTCATACGGCACCGTAGTAATTGAAACAAACCAAACTAAGATATATTACATGTTTATTGTAATAACAATATTAAAAGTTCTTCATTTTGTGTGCCTGGAAAAGGAACCTTATTATTTAAAATTGTTGGGCTTGATAATCTTGCCTAATTCTATTCAGTTCAACATCTTCAATTTCGGATAAGATCACAATTTATTTGCTTTTATTTTATATTAATACTTCTTTCTAAATTTTGACAATTGTAAATTTGAAAAATATATACACCGACTGCTAAGCAATATATTATCCTTAAATTTACCAAACTAAACCTATAAGTGAATAGCTGAATCAAATCTTATGTTACACTTTGCAAGAAATAATATTTAACTGGATTAAATTAACCGAAAGTTGGTTGAAGGTATGAAAATATGTACCATTAATTGTGTCCACTGGTATGAGTTCCGAGATAATTTTATCCTTGAGATTGTCTTTGCTTCCTAAGCGGAGAGCATGGGTCCTCTCTGTAAACTTTATCAGTCCCGCAATGAACACGAAAATTGATGGAATCCACATCAACCGATTTGGTGGTGATTGCCAAAATACATAAACTGTAGTCAAAACCTGAACAACAAGCCCCAACAGGTGACGCCACCAAAGCTCGTTATCCTCGATTGAGTATGATGTGATGCTATCGGGACCCCCGAGGTGAAGCAGGAGGAATGGGGCCCACAAGACGGTGAGTTCGCCTGGTTTCGTTCCACTGTCACCACTTTCTGCAGGATTGGGCTGCTTGCTGATGTTACCCAGAGCTAATGTGGCAACATAGTCTGCTGTCAGATACAACAGCCAGATGATTAGCCTGAGGAATACGTTGGCGATGCGTTTTCGCAATGGTGCCAAGAAGACAAGACCTATTTGTATGCTGAGGCTGGCAAGGACAAGAACAATCACCTCGTTTGAGATCCATTGGTTTTGCCATTTCTTAGGGATAATAGTATCCATTCTCTCTCTCTCTCTCTTTCTCTCTTAATTGATCTTGTTCTTTTTCGAAACCTTAGCTGTGGCTGCCAAGTCTCTCTCTCTCTTTTGAAACCTTGGCAGGGGTTGCCAGTCTCTCTCTTTTATCTCCCTCTTTTGGGTCTCTTGCTTAAAGATGCCTGGCTAGGGCCTCGCCCAACAAATAAAATATGACTGTTTGCTCCCCCACAATTACAATTATTGGACTTCAAAACTGATTCAACGTGTGATATTATCTTTTAATATTATTTGTCATATGACATGTTTTTTTCAATTAACAAATTGTAATTTTATCACTGCAGTTAATGCACGGATCCAGCTGTATGCATGTAACGGCCAATTTCAAGGAAGCGATCTTTATTAAAACAATATTAATTATTTTGGAAAGCATTATTTCGAATTACAAATAATATATATACTAAACCACAAGTCTCTGTTGGATTAATCGTGTATAATAACAACCTGCAAAAATTGAAAAACGAAACTGATGCCATCAGATAACTCTCCTTAATTGGGAATTACATCTTAATTTAATTGATGTGAGATATTAACATATTATTTTTGTTCTTTTTAGATTTTTAGGATAAAAAATCTAAATATGCTTAACACTCTGTGCGTGCACTAATAAGAAAAATAAAAAAATATATAATGTACCAAAATGCCTACGTCACTCCATCCCCTCGCATCCAGTCCCACCATGAGAGCCCAGCCCTCGGTCTCGGCCTCTCTTTTCTTCTAACGTTCTCCTTTAGTAGAAATTATTAGTAAATAGTATAGGGAAACAAACAGAGTGACTGAGATTTTTGCTGGTATAGATAGATCCGGAAAAAAAAGAGAGATTTTGCTGTCCTCTCATTTCTTCTAACAGTTAATTTTTGCTGGTATAGATAGATGCCGTTTAATAGAGTAACGCCATCAGGTCAAGTTAATGAACTGATGCCGTTGCTTCCAAACAGTACGTGTTAGAAATTGATGTCGTTGAGCTGTTGGTTATATAAATAATCCATAATTCAAATTTGTCATGAGCGAGGACACTGTTTCCGATCTTATTACTTTGATAAGAAATGCTGACATGGTTAAAAAAGAAATTGTTCCAATACCATCTTATTAATTTAAGAGAAGATTTTAATAAAATAATCCGGACACAAAAAAATAATAAAAATTTCTTTATGAGCCTAAGTTTTTATAGAAAAAAAGAATATATAGAACTTACTAATTGCTATGCTTAGCGTGTGATCCGTTAGTTTGTTCTTTAAAATTAAAAAATAAGAATTGGAAAAATCAACTAATCCTTACTAAATTTTTTTTAATAGAAAAACTAAAAACAACCTCTATATATATATATATATATATATAGAGTTGGGCTATGGTGCATTGCAATGTATATGCCCACTTGTACGTTGGACTACAAACCGTTGGACTCCAACGTACATTGTAAATCGAGCAAATTTGCTCAACATGTTCTTAATTAAAATTTTATATATTTTTAGGTTGGACTGCAAACTGTTGGTGTCCAATGTACAAGAGGGTCTATATATATAGGTTGGCTAATATCAAATGTGCTTGGAGACCAAATTTTACATTTTTTGGATTCTTTTAATATTTATTATGTCAGTTTTAAAATCATTGTTTTCAATGATCCAAAAAAAATTCATTGTTTATTAAAATCAGCGATTTTAAAATTGGATTATAAACAGTAACAAAAATTAAAAAAATGTAAAATTTGGTCTCCGAGCACATTTTAATATAGAAATCACATCTAATGGTTTTGATTGACCATTTGGACTTTGATTTCTTAGAAAACCAATTGATTGCATCACGGTTCCGGAACAAACGTTTTGAATTTTGATATTTGTCAATATATATATATATATATAGCGATATGCTTGTATTAAGGGCCAGCCTATCATGTATATATTTGATATTCATTTATAAAAGGATATTACAAATAACATCCAATATATACCAACAAATTATATAAAACCAACAAAACAAGCTTATATATATATAGATGTGCTAACTTTCTTTGGTGTTTTACATTAAAATGTGCTTGGAGATCAAATTTTACATTTTTCTGGAAATTGTTTACTATTTTTTTAGAATTTTTGAAAATCACAGTTTTTTTATCATTTTTTATCATTTTTTATTTAATATAAAAATGAAGATATGGGTGCAAAGTAAAACACCATTTTTAGTTCCCAAAGCAAGTTACTTTCTCTATATTATATGTCGAGACAAGTGCAGCCCCATGTTACTTTCTCAAATGATGCATGTCCACCTCGAAAGTAGAAAAGTAATTAACAGATGTCGAGATGAAAGCATGATACCCGCGGTTCACGCTCCAATAGACCAATACTGATTTCGATGTGAGTGCATGTTACTTTCTCATTAAATGTATCTAATTAAGTAAATACTGATTTCGATGTGAGTGCAAGATATTTTTGAATGTACCAAACAAAAAGAATAATTATTAGCGTCTCCGGACTCCGGTACTTTCAAAATCCCCGCAATAACATTACAGGAATTATGTACTTTGGTTCCCACCAATATTATGGTCTTCATATTTGCAGTCCCCGTACTCGTCCAGCGTCAACCTTCATAGGTACAAATATTTGAAAGATAATATATTAACACTTGAAAATAAGATATTAATACTTTGATGCGTAACTTGTTATGATCATACATTTCCCCGTGTCATCCCTGCTTCAACCACCCTCTAATGAAGTGGTGGGGGACCTCGTATCCTCGCATCAACCTTCCCCAATCGTCCCCACATCAACCTTCTTCTAACAAAATTTGTGGACCTCATAGGTATAAATATTTTAGTGCGTAGGTATAAATATAATCAATAGTTGATATTAATACTTTCAGACTTCATTCAGTATCATATGTAAAAAATATTTGCAAGTATAGGTATAAATCCTTGCACCACGAGTTATAAATAATTGCATGATGACGAACCCGAAATATGTCATCATGAATATCTTTTGAAAGAGAAAATTGCGTAAATGATGTTCGTGGTTTTAGATTCACAAAATTCCTCACAAATTGTCAGAAATACAGACGAGATTGAACGGAGAAAAAAAAATCACCTCTTAAAACGTGTATGGTCCCCTCATGTACTTTGAATTTACAATATACCCATAATAACAAACAAAATCTACTGAAAATCAAATAACGACAGTAATACATCATGCTAGATCAGTATAACAAAAAAAAGTTAGTGCAAATTACTTAGTAATAGTTAATAATTGAATAATTTTGGCCCAAATGAATAAACAAAATTTATAGATGTGGGACTAATTTTCACCCTTTTACGAGATTTTCATAATAATATTGCATAGCCCTTCATGTCACAATGTTACTTTCTCGAGTAATATTGTTGTGACATGAAACTTTCTCAAGTAATGTTAAGATCATATATAATTTATCATTAGTTGTCGACAGAAGTGCAGCCCCATGTTACTTTCTCAAGTAATGCATGTTCACCTCGAAAGTAGAATATATAATATTGATTTTGAGATGAATACCCGAGGTTCACGCACCAATACATCATATAGACAAATTCTGAGGTGATGCATGTTACATCCTCCTTAAATTTATTAAAAACTGATTTCGAGATATACACAGCTATCTTAATGTGCTAAACAAAAGTGTTACCCATCTTAAAAATGTTGTTCAGAATAGAAAAATATTAATCGACATTTTCGCATGGGATTTACCCTTTCCCACCATGTGAAGTAGGCGTTAGAAATAGAGCGAGAGAGGAGACATTTATTTTTTTGTTTCTCAATACTCTTGTTGGTTGCGGATATATATTTTATCATATTACTTCTTAAAAAAAACACATGGTCCTCAGTTCAAATCTAAATTTCTCGTTAGTTAACAAACCGATGGCTATCCCCCGATAGCGAAGGTATAAACCTATGCCATCGGCATAGAACCGATGGCATTGAGCATCAAGGCCATCGGTTCAAATAATCCAACGGATGGTATTGAGTACCCAACGCCATCTGTTCAAAACTATGTTGCATGGATACGGGTACGGGTATCGTATCGGATACGATACGGATACGGCGATACGGTAATTTTTAAAAATCTAGGATACGATACGTCTATTATATATATATATATATATATTATTTTTTATTATTTATATATTGTATTTACATAATCATAAAAATTCTAATTAAAAAGGTTAATATGTCACAAAAGTCTTATTTACTGAATCAAGCTACAAGAATAGATTAAATACTATAGTTATTGGGATATATCACAAACAAAATTGTTGAGGAGTGGTTAAAGGTTTTGGTTTCCAACTAAGAGGTCCCAAGTTCGAATCCCGCCGGGCACAAAGCAAACTCGGTGTATGCGCGGCTCACGGGTGCGAGCCCAGTTCACGGTTGCGGCTCGCGGATACGGGTGCGGTTCACGGGCACAGCTCACGGGTGCGGGTGCGGTTCACAGGCGCGGCTCACGGGTGCAGGCGCGGTTCACAAGCGCTATGGGTTCGATCTGATCGTATCCACACGTATCCCGCTATATCCGTGAGTTTCAACAGAGTATGGGCGACCGTATCAACTAAGTAAGGATACGCCACGTAGGCGGATACGCCAGCAGGCGTATCGGATATGTATCGGTGCCGTATCGAGCACGTATCGGTATCTGATACATGTCCGATACTGGTATGGCACCTAAACAGGCGTATCCATGCAACATAGATTCAAAATGATGGACATATGGAAATAATAGTTGTTCAGTCGTTAAATAAGACGTTTAATAGAGTAACGCCATCAGGTCAAGTTAATGAACTGATGGCGTTGCTTCCAAACAGTGTTAAAAATTGACGTCGTTGAGCCATTGGTTATATATATAATCCATAATTCAAATTTGTCATGAGTGAGGACACTATTCCCGATCTTATTACTTTGATAAGAAATGCTGACATGGTGAAAAAAGAAACTGTTCCAATACCATCATATTAATTTAAGAGAAGATTTCAATAAAAATATTCAGACACATAAAAAAATAACAAAAATTTCTTTATGATCCTACGTTTTTATAGAAAAAAAAGGAATATATAGAACTTATTAATTGCTATGCATAGCGTGTGATTCGTTAGTTTGTTCTTTAAAATTTAAAAATAAGAATTGAAAAAATCAACTAATCCTTACTAAATTTGCTTTTTAATAAAAAAAACTAAAAACCAACCTCTCTCTCTCTCTCTATATATATATATATATATAGTTGGGCTATGGTACATTGCAATGTATATGCCCTCTTGTATATTGGACTGCAAACCATTGGACTCCAACATACATTGTAAATCGAGCAAATTTGCTCAACATGTTCTTAATTAAAATTTTATACATTTTTAGGTTGGACTGCAAACCGTTGGTGTCCAATGTACAAGAGGGTCTATATATAGGTTGGCTAATATCAAAATGTGCTTGGAGACCAAATTTTACATTTTTTGTATTTTTTATTATTTATTAAGTCAGTTTTAAATTCATTGTTTTCAATGATCCAAACCAAATTCATTGTTTATTAAATTGGATTATAAATAGTAAAAAAATTCAAAAAATGTAAAATTTGGTTTCCAAGCACATTTTAATTTAGAGATCACATCTAATTGTTTTGATTGACTGTTTGGACATTGATTTATTAGAAAACCAATTGGTTGCACCACGGTTCAGAAACAAACGTTTTAAATTTTGATATTTGCTCTATATATATATATATATATATATATATATGCTTGAATTAAGGGCCAGCCTCCATGTATATATTTGATATTCATTTATAAAAGGCTAATACAAATAACATCCAATATATACCAACAAATTATATAAAACCAACAAAACAAGCTTATATATATATAGAGAGAGAGAGATGTGCTAACTTGCTTTGGTGTTTTACAATTAATGTGTTTGGAGACCACATTTTACATTTTTCTGGAAATTGTTTACTACTTTTTTAGAATTTTTGAAAATCACACCTTTTTGAATTTTTTATTATTTTTTATTTAATATAAAAATGAAGATATGAGGGCAAAATAAAACACCATTTTTAATTTCCAAAGCAAGTTGATTTCTCTATATTATATGTCGAGACAAGTGCAGCCCCATGTTACTTTCTCAAGTGATGCATGTCCACCTCGAAAGTACAATAAGTAATTAACAGATCTCGAGATGAAAGCATGATACCCGGCGGTTCACGCTCCAATAGACCAATACAATATAGAGACAAATTTCTGAGGTGATGCATGCTACTTTCTCATTAAATGTATCTAATTAAGTAAATACTGATTTCGATGTGAGTGCATGATATTTTTGAATGTACCAAACAAAAAGAATAATTATTAGCGTCTCCGGACTCCGGTACTTTCAAAAACCCCGCAACAACATTAGAGGAATTATGTACTTTGGTTCTCACTAATAATATGGTTTTCATATTTGTAGTCCCCGTATTTGTCCCGCGTCAACCTTCATAGGTACAAATATTTGGAAGATAATATATTAACACTTGAAAATAAGATATTAATACTTTGATGCGTAACTTGTTATGATCATACATTTTCCCGCGTCATCCCTGCTTCAACCACCCTCTAATGAAGTAGTGGGGGACCTCGTATCCTCGCATCAACCTTCCCCAATCGTCCCCACACCAACCTTCTTCTAACAAAATTTTTGGACCTCATAAGTATAAATATTTTAGTGCGTATGTATAAATATAATCAATAGTTGATATTAATATTTTCAGACTTCATTCAGTATCATATGTAAAAATTATTTGCAAGTATAGGTATAAATCCTTGCACGACGAGTTATAAATAATTGCATGATGACGAACCCGAAATATGTCATCATGAATCTCCTTTGAAAGAGAAAATTGCGTAAATGATGTTCGTGGTTTTAGATTCACAAAATTCCTCAGAAATTGTCAGAAATACAGACGAGATTGAACAGAGAAAAAAAATCACCTCTAAAAACGTGTATGGTCCCCTCATGTAGTTTGAAATGACAATATACCCATAACAACAAACAAAATCTACTGAAAATCAAATAACGGCTGTAATACATCATGCTAGATCAGTATAACAAAAAAAAGTTAGTGCAAATTACTTAGTAATAGTAAATAATTGAATAATTTTGGCCCAAATGAATAAACAAAATTTATAGATGTGGGACTAATTTTCACCCTTTTACGAGATTTTCATAATAATATTGCATAGCCCTTCATGTCACAATGTTACTTTCTCGAGTAATATTGTTGTGACATGAAACTTTCTCAAGTAATGTTAAGATCATATATAATTTATCATTAGTTGTCGACAGAAGTGCAGCCCCATGTTACTTTCTCAAGTAATGCATGTTCACCTCGAAAGTAGAATATATAATATTGATTTTGAGATGAATACCCGAGGTTCACGCACCAATACATCATATAGACAAATTCTGAGGTGATGCATGTTATATCCTCCTTAAATTTATTAAAAACTGATTTCGAGATATACACAGCTATCTTAATGTGCTAAACAAAAGTGTTACCAATACATCATGTGAAGTAGGCGTTAGAAATAGAGCGAGAGAGGAGACATTATTTTTTTGTTTCTCAATACTCTTTGTTGGTTGCGGATATATATTTTATCATATTACTTACTACTTAAAAAAAACACATTGTCCTCAGTTCAAATCTAAATTTCTCGTCAGTTAACAAACCGATGGCTATCCCCCGATAGCGAAGGTATAAACCTATGCCATCGGCATAGAACCGATGGCGTTGAGCATCAAGGCCATCGGTTCAAATAATCCAACGGATGGTATTGAGTACCCAACGCCATCTGTTCAAAATTATGTTGCATGGATACGGGTACGGGTATCGTATCGGATACGATACGGATACGGCGATACGGCAATTTTTAAAAATCTAGGATACGATACGTCTATTATATATATATATATATATTATTTTTTATAATTATATATTGTATTTACATAATCATAAAAATTCTAATTAAAAAGATTAATATGTCACAAAAGTCTTATTTACGGAATCAAACTACAAGAATAGATTAAACTATAGTTATTGGGATATATCACAAACAAAATTGTTGAGGAGTGGCTAAAGGTTTTGGTTTCCAACTAAGAGGTCCCAAGTTCGAATTCCGCCAGGCACAAAAAAAACTCGGTGCATGTGCGGTTCACGGGTGCGGGCCCGGTTCACAGTAGCGGCTCACGGATGCGGGTGCGGTTCACATGCACAGCTCACGGGTGCGGGTGTGGTTCACAGGCGCAGTTCACGAGCGCTATGGGTTCGATCTGACCGTATCCACACATATCCCATCGTATCCGTGAGTTTCAACGGAGTATGGGCGACCGATCGACTAAGTAAGGATACGCCACGTAGGCGGATACGTCAGCTGGTGTATCGGATACGTATCGGTGCCGTATCGAGCGCGTATCGGTATCCGATATGTGTCTGATACCGGTACGGCGCCTAAACAGGCGTATCCATGCAACATAGATTCAAAATGATGGACATATGGAAATAATAGTTGTTCAGTCGTTAAATAAGACGTTTAATAGAG